>CM062518.1:40503446-43003446 GCA_031439585.1 Pterocarpus macrocarpus
ATTAAAGATTTAAGTACAGATGTTTTGAGTGTAATAATTTTTTTTTGTTGCTTAAAGTTTATGGAAGAAGATATTCTCTTATTTTTATTAAGATAAGTCACAATTCTCACTAGAAATTTATGTTGACACATACATATAATTGATTAAGGACGAACCACTAATAAGAGTGCTAATGGTTAAAAATTAGCTTTGGAGAATTAAAATTATAATGAGTTGAATACTGATCTATTTATTCACGTGAGTAAACAAAAGCACTAGTTTTTGCTTTTCAGTTGTATAAAAAAAAAAAACAAAAGCACTAGTCCTTTTTTCGTCCCTTTTTTAGGTGCAATATTCATCTTATTTCCAAATCACCCCACGTTCTTCTTTTTTTTTTTTTCCATAAGAAATATCAAATAATGAGTTTATGGCCAACTCGACCATATCATACCCATGGCTAACAAAAGACACAAGGCCACGAATTTAGTTCTTTTTTTATGGGGTAGCTCCTTTTTTTTTTTAAATTTCTTTTCGATGTCGATAAGTGTCTAATATACATTGAGGTAATCAGCTTTTGTGCCAGGATTTAAAAATGCATTAACAATGATTCTTTATTTTATTCAACAGTACAGCTCACTTTTGATTTTTATTATTCTTTTTGTAATTTTTATTGATAAATAATTTGAATTTAATTTGTTTCTAATAATAATATTAAAAAATATCAATTCCTACAATTAATTATTCACGTAATGAGGGTTTATTATACTTTGTCATTTTATAATATTTTTATTAGTAAATAATATAAAATTATTTAATATTATCAATATATATAAATTAATCTCAAATAATTTTTACCTAATTATTAAGTTACTGAACCAAATAAGTCATGAAATATACCGACTTAACAATTTAATGTAAGTCCTAACTTTTTTAACATATAAACCAATGCATAGTAGAGCATTGTTTTTGTAGGGGAGGGGACTAAAGTGGCTCTTTCCCGGCGGAGGGGGAAAAAAAAAAGGTACTACTGACATTTGCATATGCAGTTTGTGAAGGCTTAGAATATTCTTAGAGCATATTCAATATAACATTCCATCTAAGATGTTAATTGTCAAAGGTATCAAGCTGATACCGGGGACGCACTTTTAACATCGTGCGACGAGAGCAGCGCGATTTGGTCGGTGAAATAAATTGTCATTGCTAGAGATGTTATTTTTAAGAATATTATTTTTAGAAATAGTTTTTTTTATATAATATTTAGGTACGATAGAAATGTAACTTAAATTCTCAGGAATTTTATAATTTTTATGTTTTATTGATATTGATATTTTCAAAAATATTGTATGTATTTTTAAGGTTATTTTAATTATTTTACCTATGAATAATATTCCCTTTCTAAGAGAATATTGGAGTCTCATAGGAAGAGATAGGAATACTTTTTGAATTTTTTTTTCCTTCACAAAAGTGTAATACTCTCAGCAAAAAAAATAAAACTTTGTACTGAATATGAAAATCATATATTCCCATATCATATTTTCATATGCCCTCGTTGCCAATTACCCCCAAAAAAATGATTCAAGAAACCGTGTTATGAACGAGGGGAAAAATGAAGTTAAAGATTGTGAAAGGGGTCAAAAAAATTCTTTATTTTCTTGTTTTGAGACTTCGAATGATGCATATATGATACTTTTGTACAGATTTTCTTGCTTCATATTAAGGATCGTTATGGATATTCATGGAGCTGAGATATATCTCCTATTCTCCATAGGGATGTCAACAAAGTGGGGTGGGGATAACCCCCGTCTCCATCCCGTAGATAAATATCCACCCTCATCCCTAGTCCTATATTCACACTGGTATCTATTTTTGACTTTTCTGTAGATTTACAAATATTCATGGATATTTATAGATATCTAATAAAATATTAAAAATTCAAAACAATTAAATTTAATAAAAAATTATAATATCATAAAATACTTAAAATAAGCATAAATAGTACTCTAATCCTACAATCCAAATTTCAACAACTTAAGATATTTAAAATAAAAATAAACACATAAAATAAACATAAAATAAGCACAATAATTTAATTTCACAATTTAAATTACAACAACTTAAAATAAAAATAAACATATAATAATAATTCATTTAGTTCAACATATAATAAATACAAATAAATCCAACTTCCAGATTTAAACCTTAATTCAATCAATTTAAATAACAACAACAATATTAACCTAATTAAATTAATAACTTCAGGATAAAATAATAATTTTATATTGAATACCTGCAAGTATAAGGTAGTGATCATCGCCTCCGCCTTGTTTAATATGTGTATATTTAAAATCCCTAACCCCATTACTTGCAGAAGTAATATTTTTCCCCCACACTCGCCTCGTTATAGCTATTACCCGCGGGTATCCACGGGGCGATTTTTTTGACATCCCAAATCCCCCATCCCCATTTAGAAATTTACTCCTATCCCAATCCCCATCCCCATCACGAGTCTCCATTCTCCATTCCCCGTGGGGATTTAAATTGCAGCGGATATCCATAAGTTTATGCAAAAAAATAAAAAATATAAATAAAAATTTAAAAAAGAAAAAATTGTATATAAAAAACCTTAAACTTAAATAAAGTATTCATAAATATACATTATCTATTATAATATTAATAACATAATACAATCCAAATAAAAATAAAAATACATGATACAAATTTAAATTATTGTAAATTTTATTTTAATCAAAATTAGTTAATTATTGTAGATTTGATTTTGGTTAAAAATTTAGCCTAGTATATATTGACTATATTTTGAATCAATTTTATTTTATTGTGTATTATTATCAAAATATATATATGAAAGTTTGTCTATATATGTATAAAGTATATAAATGGGGATTTAGCAGATCTTCATAAAACAAGGATCTCATCTCTATCCCCATCTCATTTAATAAATGAAGACTTTATTCTCGTCTCAATAAAGATTCAACCAATCCCCGTATTTGTCTCTATTATAGATAATCTCCATAGATATTTACTTTAGCTGTTTTTTTTGCCATTCCTACCTTACATTAGAAAAACTAGTTATAGAAACAAAATATAGACAATTACAGACTATAAATTACATTAATCTCTCCTAAAATTTAGTAAAATTAATCCCGACTCGTCTAGACTACACTAGTCACCCCTATTGACGACGAAATTAGACGCCGTTTCAAGAGAGGGTGATTTGTCCAATTTGCTGACCGTCACCCACACCCCTCCAAATGCACTCAATTTTCATACGAGCCCCTGCAAAAAACAACAGATCTTCGTCCACTGCAAAAACCAAAAAGGGGTATGAAAAAATCAATACCCAAATGTAATGAAACGCTAGTAATCGTTGTTGCTGCAAATGATTAATGTATTATTATAGTGATGATATTATTAAACAATTATAACAAACACAATACTCAAATATAGTGAAATACTAATAATTGTTTTTTTCATAAACAATAAACAATAAACAATATTTTAATTACAATGATAATATTATTGAACAACTATAACGAGAATCAATATCCAAATAGAGCAAAATACTAGTAATTGCTGCTAGTATAAACAACTAATATTTTAATTACAATGATAGCATTATTTAGCAATTAATATTTTATTTGCAATAATAATTTTATTGAGCAATTACAATGAAAATTAACACCCAAAAATAGTGAAATACTAATGGTTGATGTCTTTATATACAATTAATATGTTAATTACAATGATAATGCTTTTAGCTAGCAATTATAACGAACATCATTACCTAAATATAGTGGAATACTAATAATTACTATTTTTATATACAATCAGTGTTTTAATTTGAATGATAATATTATTGAGCTATTATAACGAAAATCAGTAACCAAATATAGTTGAATACTAATAATTGTTGCTTTTATAAAAATTAATATTTTAATTGTAATGATAATATAATAGAGCAATTGTATATCGAAAATCAATGTCAAAATATAATGAAATACTTATAATTATTGTTGTTATGTCACATTGAAAAAAAAAATTGTTATAAACGATTGATATCTTAATTTGCAATGATCATCCTGTAGAGCGGTTATAGCAAAAATAAATAGCCAAATATATGAAGTATTAATAATTTCTACTTTTATAAATTAATTAATGTCGTAATTGCAATGATAATATTATTAAGCAACTATAATAAAAATCAATACCCAAAGATAGTACGAACAATTTATGTTTTAATTGCAATAATAATATTATTGAACAATTATAGCAAAAATCAAAACTCAAATGTAACCGAATAATAATCGTTCTTGTTTTTTATAAGCAATTAATACTAGTTGTCAAACACATGTTGTGCAAGCTGTTTTGTTGGGCTTGCAAAATCAACAAAGCAACAAAAATGAAGAAAATATGGATCAAAATTGGGAGAATGTTCCCTTTATCTTTGCCACCTTCAAGGATAAACCTGCATACATAAGATGGAGAATTGGGTTTTTAAAACACATCCAAAGGGATATTTTGGTTATTTCATGCAACTATAAGCCACTTAATATTACAAAATGCCATTAAAAACCATGGGCATTGCACATGACATTCTTTCCATCAACCATACTAACGGTAGCAGGTCATCGTTAACAGGGAAGGATGCTGTAATAATTTGACAAACTTAATTGACCTCTAGAGCAAATCTTATAAATAGAAAAAAGTTGGGTGAATTTCACCCAGTCTCAGAGAAATCAATATACTTTGTCCTACAAACTATAGTGGAAGCCAGTGCTTTAATGTGGGATCTAGGAAAAGGAGTGCAGAATAAAGGAAAAATTGAAACGCAACAACTTTCCTACATATTTTTGGTAGGTCAACACGACTTAATATATGTTTGGATTAGAATTTATAAATTTAATTTTAACTAAACTTAATTTTAATTAAAAGTAAATTTCCAAAAACATAACTTATGTTTAGCAACTTGTATGTTTAAATTTATTTTGATATAATAAATATTGTTGGAAGAGTATTGGTTAAAATTACTTTTAAATACATACTTATTTGAAGGGCATAATTTCATATTGATATGTCTATATGAGCTCTTTGTTTAATTAATTTTTTTTTAATATATATTTACAAATGGTTGGGCCTTCGGCCTGCAGTATCAAAAAATATAAACAAATGGCACAAATATTTTTATGATAATTAATTTTGTTATATTTATGATATAACTAAACTTAGAGTAATTATCCTTTTTCATTAAAAAAATGAAGCTTATGAAATATTAAAATTTGGTAAAACTTAGTTTTATAAAAATATTGGGGCGTCAGACTTAAATATGATAAAAATAGAAAATTTGCGCAACTATGTAAATAGAAACACATAAAAATAACTGTTGAGATTATCTATCAACAATAAACTAAATTTCAAGTTCAGAAATTTTTGTTCAAATCAGAAGTGACTTAATTTCAGGCTGTCTCTTAGATGGAAGTAGGCATGCATGACCAGCACATTTACAGAAATCTGATGTGCCTAGCTAGCTTTCCAGAGGCAATTTTTGGGAATCCATGGCATAACTAATCTGACAATGTCATCCTCTTAAGACCAAGTTGAAATTCTGCTTTATTCTGAATACCTTTACATTACATTTTGGACAGTCTAATATAATCCCTTCCTCGTCAACTTGGACAAGGTAGCGCTGTGATATACTATCCATTTGGACCAAACTACGACCTTGGCGCTCACGTCTTGAGAGTTAGCTCTGCTGCAACGAAAAATTTCAAATTAATTGAATGCACTCAGCACAAATGAATGACCCTTCGTAAAATATCTAATATGGAGTAATCTTACCAACATTCAAATCTTAATATGCATTTTGTGTGATTGAAACAATGTGAGTGTTATTGTAAGAAGATAGTCAAAACAGACTGTAACTAGTCACAGTACCACACCACAGAGCATAATCTTATAGCTGAGAAGATCGAAATTAATTTAAAAGAAATGATGATTTTTCCGTGGAGGTTGGGATTTGGATAGAGGTAATAAATTCAAGTGCATTTCCAAATGTACAGAATATATTCCTGATTTTATGTAATCAAGGTTGACAAATTTGAAGTTCAGATAAACTCATGAAAGCTCATTAAATTCGAATTGTAAACTCGACTCATAAACTCTTAAAAGTTTATATTATTAAAAAAATATAATTTGAAAAATAAATTTTGGTAATTAAACATAATTAGATAATATATTTATGATTAATATTTAAAAATCTATGTAAATATATGTGCAAGATTAATTAAAATTTATAATTATTATATGATTATACTTTACTTAAAATTTTAATAATAAAAAAATACTAGTTTACGAAGTAGTAATATTTTAATTATAATTATTGAAGAATATTATGCATAAAAAAGTATTGAAAAATATTCTATCACTTAAATTTGTAATGGCTCATTGTGTAATTCATTAAGCAATAATGTGTAATAGTAATAACCATTAATTCTAATATTTTGTCATTTTCATATTTAAAAAAATATTTTGTCATTTTCTCATATATTTTATCTTTGTTTTTTATAACAAATCATTTAGTTCATTCATCTATACATTCAAAATGTACTATCAACTCTTTTTATTTTTTTATGGATTTATATGATAATTAAAATTATTGAACTAACTTCCCCCTTTGAGTGATAATATAGACTTATATCAACTTCGAAGTAAAATCGATCAAATATATAACTATTTTATTTCCAATTAATATACTCTATTATTATTTATAAAATTTATTTGAACTTATATTCATCATAACTTTTTGAAAGAAAAATGTTGATCAATGATGTTCAATATATATTTTTTTAATAGTTTGTTCTTAAGCACATATGAATGAAAAATGAAAATGTGAGTTTCATTGGTCAACTTCCTATTAAAAATAATTAAATGAAATATATCAAAATTAATCTTTTTTCATTTTTATTTCAATTAAAATATGAAACTTATTAAAAAAATTAAAATCATATAATTTATCTAATTTTTCTCTTTTATCTTTTTTCACATTTTCATTTTCAATAAATATGTTATTTCATGTAATAAATTATAAAAGAAAATAACTATATGAGAGTTTTTAAATTATTTTTTAAAAATTATCGATCATAAAATGTGAAAAGAAAATAATTTTTACATGAAATTTTAAATGGAGTAATTTTTTAATAATATAGTTATGATGTTAGTCTTAAATTAAATGAATTATAAATAAATTTTTCATATGAGTGCGAAATAAATTTCACATGAAAACTTTAGAACTTTTAATCATGCAATATGAATGGAAAACAAAATTTGTACGAAAGTTTTAGAGGAAATAATATTCTAATATTATATATATGATTGTTGTTTAAGAATTTTTATGAAATTTTTTTAAGATCAATTGCTTGTAAATTGATTTAAAACCAAACAAATTTAAAGTCGCAAACTGACTATTAAAATCAAGAGTTTACCGATTTTATTAGAGTTTACTTAATCTCATACAAGTTATCAGAAGAGAGTTCATATACGAATTAACTCATTTTTATATAATAGGATCACAAACTCATAAGAGTTTAAGAGTTAAATCGAATATTTAACAAAGTATATAATGCTTTACTAATTACTAAGTGGACCTGCATAGTCCAATTCAATTGTGGTAAAATCTCCAACACCCTTCTTTTGCTTAAAGCTAGCTCTTGTTTTCTGGAAACCCCATACCCAAAATTATACAATTTTCTCTATGCTAAGTGAACTGAACATCAACATGCAGCTAAACCTTATTAGTACATTTGCATTGCCCGTGCTGATGCAAATGCATTTCTTCAATCAAGAACCTAATTAGTTATAATAGAACCCAAAATTCACACTCATATAAAAGTGATAATTTACAATTTATGGCAATGAAAGAGATATAGAAAGAATGAATGTGAATAGTTGTGTTGAACAGTGAGTTAAATTAGTTTATATACAACGATGAGTTCCATAACTAACTACCGCTATCCAATGAATCTATAACTAACTAATAGCAAATTGTATCAGACTAACAGACTTCTACTACTGCCTAATACTCCCCCTCAAGATGGAAGGAAGATGTTCTTGACTGCCATCTTGGACAATAAGTACCCAAATTGAGGAGATGGAAGAGCTTTGGTGAGAAGATCAGCAACTTGATGGTGTGTGTGAACATGAACTAGTCGGATAACACTCTGGGTGACTTTTTCACGAATGAAGTGACAGTTCACCTCGATATGCTTGGTTCGTTCATCGTAAGCAGGATTGGAGGCAATATGTATAGCAGCTTGGCTATCGCAGTAGACAGCAGCTGAGCCAACAGAGTGTCCAAAATCCTTGAGAAGAGAGTGCATCCATGTTAGTTCACTAGCTACGGAAGCTAATGCCATGTACTCGGATTCTGCAGAAGACCAGGAAACAATGTTCTAATTCTTAGATTTCCATGTTACGAGGGAATCACCAATGAAGACGCAAAATCGAGTGATAGACCTTCAGGTGTCAACACAGGAAGCATAATAAGCATCAGCGTATGCCTTAAGATTCGAAGAGGAGCTAGTTGAGAAGAAGAGACCTTGACCCGGAAACTGCTTTATGTAGCGAAGTAAGTGATGTGCTGCTTGCTAGTGAGGTATACGAGGTTTTGAAATATATTGACCCAATTTGTTCACAGCAAAGGTGATGTCAGGTCTAGAGATAGTCAGGTAAAGTAATCTACCAATCAATCTTCTATATTGGTAAATATTAGGTAGTAACTCACCATTTTCATTATTGAGTTTAACATGGGGATCCATGGGTAAGAGGGCTGGTTTGGAGGCTAAGAAACCTGTGTCTTCCAGCAAGGAGAGTGCATATTTGTGCTGAGAAAGGAAATAAAAATAAAAATAAATTAGTTGAGACCTTGGCTTGAGTTCCACCTTGAGCCTCAACAGTTCCTCTAGAGGACTGTAATCCAACTGTCCCAAAAGCATCATCATATTATAAAGGGAAAAAAATACAAAAGTCAAAAGCACAAATTATGGTTTACTTTGTACTTTTAAGGTTTGAAAAAACAGAGGCAACATTTAAATATAGCAGCACAGTATTTAGTATCAACGAAGGGATTTTAAGAGAATGAAGTCTTACTTGCTATCATAATGTTCCTTAGTACCAAGTCAATCTCGTTAACCGACCACTTTTCTATCCACTTTCTACATTTAAAGCACATCATCTCATATGACAATTTCCACCATTCGATGCTTGGTGGAGTCATTCCATGTGGACTGGTGCCCCACTCTATACGTAAGATCCTAGAAAAAAAATAATAATATAGGTCTGTTTTTAACATGTCAATATATGAGACTACATACTGCCACTGTTTCTTGTAAACATGCCCAACAGTTTTGTTTGAGATTTCATCACATAGTGTTGTACTATTTATCACAATAAGAGGGACACATAGTGTTGTACTATTCATCACATAGTGTTGTATTGTTTCAACACTATGTGACACAAGAAACAGTAAGAGGGACACATAATGTTGTATGGTTGTTGATCAAGCATGTAGGCCAAGAATGTTAAAGAAGGAGAAGAAGAAGAAAATGAGTGATGAATGGCCGAAAGACTAAGAAAAATTTGACATGAAAAACGGAAAAAACCATGGCTAGCCAAACCGACCCAATAAACAGTAAGAGGGAATGCTGAAGTTGTGTGCACCTGTGAGTGTGATTATTATATATAGGCGTTGGCACTTCATAGGGTTCACTCGAGAATTTGTAGTCGTAGGTCTCAAGCTAGAACTTGCACTCGTTGGTTTCACGCTAGAGCCCTGAGCTTATATTATTGAGCGTAAAACATTAATGGCTAAAGGGCCTGTGTCAAAATGAATTCAGATTAATTAATTAGCCCCATTAACAAATCTTGGCTATTTTTCATTTTACTGCCAGTTAATTAAGTTAAAAATTATATTTTATGATTTTTTGAAATCCAAAATGCACTCTTAGCGATCTTAGTTAAGTTATTAATACATTGATGGTTATTATGTATTTATAAATTTATTTTCTATGTCTTTATTTTTTAAGATAAAAATGAATTAATTAAATAATATTTTAAACAAATTATAATTATTATATAATAATAAAAAGGTTAATAAATATTAAAAAATAATTATAATTAGAGAATAAAATTTTTAATGAATGTATTTTTCTTTTCTTTTTTAGATAACCAATAAAAAAGCTATTAGTTTAATATATTGATTTTAAAATAATTAAGTAATTAATAAGATACGATTATTAATTTTTATAAAATAAAAAATGACTAATTAATGATAATAATTCTAGAATCACAAATATAAACACTAAAATGAATAATTCTTTTTATAACTAGTAATAAATAAATAACTAATGAAGTCTTAAACCAATGAACAAAAAAATTGGCCATAATGACAAAGAAAGTCGGCATAATTGGTAAAGATCAAATTTGAATCGCATAAGGATTTGAATTTAATTCCTGCTGTCGATGTGAGGGTACCGTTGATAGGCGATCTCATAATCCCCCTATAAATACTCTTTGAACTTGAGAGCCATACTTTAACCTTGGTAGAATGATCGATGCCAAACCCACCTAAATTTTTTTTTTCCACCAAAAAAAATTTGGCCATAAGGCGCAAAGAAAGTAGCTGTCTTGATATACATTGCTGCTTATCTCCTCAAAAGTAAACCTAGTGTTGCTTTGAAATATATACAAACCTTATTAAAAGAAAAATCATGGTCAACTTTTCCAATTGGATTTTTTTTTTCAAAAAATAAAACTTTTTTTTTGGTCAACAAACTTTTATGGATTAAAGATCAAGGGCAATATCCTATAATTTTATATATGAATCCACTCCATGAAATTTTTTTCCCTATTTTTTTTTTTTTTACTTTTTGAGTGTGCATCGAAGTGAGTTTGTGGTGCAGATGGGTGGATTTTTTTCTTTTTTCTACTTTTGGTGCTTTTGTAGGGGTCAGGATTCGTTGGTCCGACCCAACTATTGGACTAACGTTGATCCGGTCAAAATAATTGCAAAATGTACCCCAAATGTATTGTTTTAAAATTGCAAAATAGTTCCTCAAGTTATTATTTTATTAAAAAAGTAGGAGTCATTTTATCTTTGATGTTATTATTTTGTAAGATTTTTTATTTTTATTCGTTTTAACATATGTACACAAAGAGAAGGAGCCAAAAGACGATGTCAACCAAGCACACAAAAATAGGAACGACCCAAAAACGCAGCAATAAATAGTTTTTTTTTTTTTTGAAAATCTAAATAAATAAATAAAAGAAATAAAAAACCAGAAACTAAAAACCCCAAAATTAGACTTGAGATGCTGTGAGAAAGGGGCTCTGTGCGGCGCTCATGCGCAGATTTCACTGGCGACGGAATGGCACTGTGGACGACGAGGCAGGCACGGGTCCGTGCAGGTAGCGATGATGGCGCGACTGGTTTTCCTTGCTGCTGGGTATTCACGTTTGATTCCGCTGGCTTAGGATGATGCAAGCTTGTGGCTGTGGGTGAAGGTGAAAATTTGCAGCGGTGGTTGTCTAATGTCTGAACGATGGTGGTGATGGTTGATGGAGCTTGGTGCTTTGCCTCCACATGACTCTACAGTCAGCCAAAGAAAGGCCAATACATAACCAAAGCTGCTGTGTAGTACAAACTACAAACCTTAAGGTGGACAAAGCCAAGGGACTAGTCTGCAAGTCTTAACAATTCAAAGACTAAAAAATAATTTGCTTAATGAAATGACACGGGCGAAATAGCAACCGTCCGATTACATAAGCAACTCATCCAACGGTTGAGCGTGCCTGGAGTAACGTTAGTCCAAAAGGGAATCGGACTAACGAATCCGTCATCGCTTTTGTAGATGGGAAGAAATTGTAGTACGGTTTGCACTTGAAGGACTCGCATTTATCAGTGTTATTGATGGTTGCAGTTGATACAAGCGGAGTGATGTAACCATCATTCTTAATTGTTAATACTTCATTATTGACTTTGCTAACATGCTCATAAAAAACTGTGAGAGCATAGTTGCTCTCACTATACTCTCACATTTTGAGCCATATTGTTATAAAAATAAAATAAAATTAAAATAATAATTATTGACGGCTCAGATTTAGTTTTTCTCTTTTCTTTCACATTATTTTGGAGCATGTTAGCATCCACCTTCACTAAGTAGTGGTTGCACTCTGGTTGGTGTGCACTAATTGTTTTTCTTGTTTAACACCTTCTTCTCCTTCAAGTTTATTGAATGAATGCCAGTTGTTATTGTTGCTTTGATTTTATTGAACATGTTGGTTTTCTAACAAATCATGGCTTTTCTATCAAAGTTCCACTTGAGAATTATGTTTTCCTCAAAGTTGAAATAATGTCACTTATTACCCCTATTCATATGCACTTCAAAGCTCTGAAGCATGGGTATACAGGATAAGTCAAAGTACTTGTACTAAATACGTATTGGTACAAGTATGTGTTGGGTATATACCAAAAAAGTATTTCAAACAAAAAAATTTGGGAGTACAACTCTAGTTAAAACGATGTTGTCTTGGTTTAAACCTAACCTATCTTATAGCTTCAAATTAAAGGATATACTCGCTTGAAAGTTTATCCCTAAATCGTTGAGCTCGTATTAGAGTTGAAGCATGTGATTAATTTATCAAGTTGTTAGTTGTACTTTCTGTTATATTCAGTTATAGTTAGTTAGTTCCAACTACTTTTCCCGCCCATGACACAATGTTGTATATAAGCTGTTAGTGCAATGCAATTCTCTGAGTTTTGCCATTCATTCACTTCAGTGTTGTAATAGCTCGCGCACATCCTTTGTAGTTTCACCCTGTAATAGAGCTACTCTTACCATCCCAATTATCATCCTCACTTTCCAACCTACTAACGCTTTCCTTACGTATGCGTAACATATCCATCAGCAGACTAATTATACAAGTGTAACACATAGTTTAAGGGCAGAGACCAACAGTATGATCTATATATGATGTAATATATCAACCATGGCTATAAATAATTAAGCATCCACAACTATCTCAAACAGCAGCTCCCAGCAAGAGTTGTGTTTTTCTTCCTCTTTTATGAATTTGTTCACTTCCTCACTCATTCTCTACCTAATATATATAACTCAAAATGCCAGCTCCATTATTCAAGTGCACAATTTTTCTTTGTTCTCAAAAATTCTCTAGCGGCATGGGCTTAACTATCAGGAAATAGGTGGAATAAATACACTCTCTAAACCAACAATGTGACAGCATTGACAGATAGTAGCTTTTGCAATTAAAACTAAGATTTGATTACGAAGATGCATACTTGATGGATATATATATATATATTGAAAGAAAGATATGGATAAAGGAATGAATGGATAATAATAATATAATATAATAATAAATAATAGCTAGCTCAAAAAGCGAAAGAGTTTTGGTAGAACCTCTAAGGAAAGTGAAGTTAAATATGGTCAATACAAATGAAACAAATATATAATATATGTTTAAGATATGGGATTAATCCTGATAAGATTTAATGGTTGATTTGTGTGTACTTACTCATGTCCTCTCGAAAGATGCATCCTATTTTAGAAAGTCTTTTTTTAAAAAAAAAAAATTATTGTCTTATGAATTGCTTATACAATTTTAGGTTAGTGGTAACTGTTAGATAAACTACCTTAAAGCAGTGACTCTAAGATTTTAATGCCTGACACTATGGGTAAAATTCTTTTGAGATTGTAACCTACTTCCCTTATAACCAACTATTTTTGCGTTAAAATGGCCTACATTAATTAATATACAACGACTACTGCAGTTTTGTCCATTTAATTTTCCATTCGTTTTTCAGTGTATGACAATCCCAATTGAACCAACGTTATTCTCCTCATCTAATTCAATTGGATTCCTGAGTCAAAGTATAAGGTGGTGGTCATCACTAAATCTATCTCCAAAAGAGATTGGGGGTGTATTTATTTCAAATTTTGAAGAATGTGATTTTAAAATAAAAATTTTATATATAATTAAAAAAATTAAAAATTGATTTTTTTCATAAGTTAATTTTTTCAACTTTTACAAAAAACTTGAAAACAGATTTTTTTTAGATTCTGATTATTTTTAACAATTTATCCAAATATGTCAAAAATAATTTTTTTAATAAAAAAAGTGAATTTTTGGACAAAAAAAAAATCTTATCCAAACACACCCTGAATCTCTAAACTTGTATATCTTCCACATAAACGATCTTCCCCTTTTAAACGTTGCCTCTGACATCATATGCGTGGTGATGCACATAAATAAACCTGTTCTCAAATTATAGCATTCTGTAAGCTCAACGCAAACTCCAATGCTTTCTCTCCTTTAATTTTTTCCTAACTATTGACGCCTCTAATTAGTTCAATTTACAATATAGTAAACTATGGATTAATAATGTTTTTCTATTATCCAAGAGTATGGAAAATTTAATGACAACACAGTAGCACTCCATAATATCTTAAAGCATATTTTACAAGCTTCGACAAAGCATATTTTACAAGGTTCAATTTAAAAAAAAATAAAAAAAAAGCCCATGATATGTACAAATATCAGAAGTCAAACATTAACATATCCTTCGCCATGATCTAGCGACTCGGATTTTATTAGAACATAAACATATGTATTCACATAAGATACTTGTACTGTTGCCAGCAAATTTTAAAAGGACCCATGGCCATAACCGTTGAATGGATCAGGAAAAGGAAAGCCACCATTCTCATCTCTTGCATTGTAAGCATGACTTCCAGCACTTCCACCAGCATTCTCATTACTTGCATTGTATAGAAATGGATCATATCCTTGGTATTGATCTGAAGGAGAGAAGGTAAGAGCGTGGCCACCAAATCCACTTGCATCAGAAGCGTTGGCACCAAAGGCTACCTCAGACATATTGTTCTCACTTGCATAAGTAGGGTATGGACCCACTCCAATATTGGTTTGATCTATGTAAAATAAATTAAAACAAGAAGAAAACGTTAACACATTCTCTTAATTAAATAATAAAATGCATGAAATCAAATCCATTTGCATCATTAATCAAAGCTAAAATACAACATTAGAAAAATAGCTCTTAATTACCATGAGAAGCATTCAGTGAAAGTTTGTTTTTCAATTTCTTTCCAAGCCCCATAAGAGATGCTTCCATTTCTTTGGTTTGTTCATAATTACCAACATTTTCCACATTGGTCTCCCACCAGCCGCTGCTATTCCTTGTCTCCAAAACCGCAGAAAGTTGTTTGTTTCGTTCTTTCTCAGCATACATTTGGTCCAAAAGTGAATCATTTGTTTCATTGAGTTCTTGGATCTCCAACCTCTTGTGCTCCTCCACAAGCTGGTGGTAGATACCACCATCTTGAGGTTGTTGTCCCTTTGAACGAGACTTTGTCATGGACTCGATAGACGGGTCCCCATAGCAAAATGGTTTTCCAGATGGAGAATACATGAGCACATCAACATCAGCATCACAAAGTGCTTTCAACTCAGTGGCCTTCTTGTAAATGCCAGATTTTCGCTTTGTGAAGGTAATGAAAAGATCTTTTGCATTCTCAATCTTCTTAATCTCTCGCTTTTGTTTTCCTTTGGTCTTCTTACCCTCCATTCTAATCAAGATTGTACTAAGAGAAGAAAGCAAGGAGGCTACGCAATGAGATCGTCTTTGGCTTGTGATGTTTATAAATATTAAGAAAGATTGGATAATTTAATGCTATATAATACATGTGTCAGTAAACATGTTTGTGTGATCTTTCTTACATTTGTTTTTCCGTGGTAATTCACTTTTGGTTTTTCAATTCAAAATTCATGATGTAATTTAAATTCATGTGTAGAGCTTTTTATACTTTATTTAATTATGAATTATTGCATTATTAAAAGAGTTGGGCATATTACACAATAATTATTATTAAAGAAAAATGCTAATTTACAGTTTGGCATGTATAAATCCCAAAACTTACTGATTAAAATTCTTTTCAAGTCAAATGTACTCAGATTTTATGTGGCTTTTTGCGTTATGCCTCGGATTTTGTAATAATTTCATTGCTAAAGAAAATCTAATGGCACAAAATCCATTAATACAGACAATTATGGTAAGAAAGTGAAACCATCCAAGGATTTAAATGAGATTAGGCATACACATTAAATTTTATTCAGAGAATGCATTAATCCGTTACCTAATATGTCTGGATCTTCCGGATCTTCTTCTTTGCTTTTTGTAAATTTCCTTTTCGGTTTTGCTTTTCTAGTAAATAAAGTTCTATGATAATTAATATTTAGGAAAGCATATATATATATATAAAATCGTGTATTGTATATTAGTAAAAATATTTGGCTCCTTGTTACCTCAAAAGTCTCATATCATATAATAGCATATGATTAAATTATAATATAAAATTTTTTTACACTGCTAATATATTAAAATTAATAAATGGAAAACATGTAGGGGTAATCACACTCAAAATTGCAATAAAGAATAAAAAAATCATATTATTCAAATTCTTTTAGTAATTTCATGAGGTTCATGATTTTTTTTCTTTATCTAAACTATCAGTCTTCAAAATTTACTATACTCCAATTAATTTGACTAGAGCCTGATTGACTCATTATGAGAGTAGAGGTTTCACAATACTAATTTTTTCTATTAAAAATACTCAAAATTGAGATATTATTAAAAAGAAATAAGTATCGAACCACTTAAATAAATAATATTTGGTTTTCATGAATTTGATTATTTGTAAAAAGAGCAAATAATTGACCTTGTGAGCACATATGATTATTAAATAGTTATAGGTACAAGAACGCATTACTTATCCATTTCCTGGAGAAATTATCAAAGAAAGGGCTGAAGAAGTAGGTGAAGAGAAGAATAATCAATGTGTTATTGCTGTATATTGAAACGTGGTGTTTCAATTAGGTAAATTATAACATAACACTTACCAGTCACGTCACCATCTTTATTAAGAAATAATGAATGGGAGAGTTAACAAAAGGAATGGCTTATTACAATGTGTTTAACTTTATGGATGAATGTGTTGTCAACTTTTTGTTAAGGAACTAATCTAGTAAATCTCGAATCTTTCAGCAATCAAAATGTACATTAACTCTTTAACATTTTAAAAACTTATTTCTTTTGTTTCAATTAAATCAATTGTATAAAAGTACTTTATATAAACCTTTGAGATGAATATTATTTACAAAAATTTTAAAATAAATAAAATATAGTTACTTAAACTAGTGGATTGACCGGCACTTATGTGCCTATCAATCTATATTTTTTAATTTCAGTATAAAATTTTTTATTATTAATTAATAAATTACTTTTATTACATAATAATTTTTTTTTACCTTTAAAATTGGAATTTTTAAAATTTAAAAATAATATCAAAACTTGGAAGTTATCAAAAAATAAGCAAATAACCAATAAAGAATATTGGGGGTATTTTACGAAAAAATATTTGGACACCAAAAAATAGTTACCTCCATGAATCTCTTTTATTAATAGTAATAGATAAATCAAAAATAAAAATTAAGGAAAATAAATAAAAAAGGAATATGTATTTATATATTTGAGAATTTAATTAATATTAATAAATGAGTTTAATTGGTTTGCATTAACAGTGTAAAATAGTTTTATACTATCAACCAATAGAAATAAGGGAAAGTGAGAAATCATGGTAGATCCCTCATTGTAATAGGTAGTTATTTGTATGAGTTGACACTTTCCACTAATTCTATTGACTGACAGTGTAAAACTGTTTTATATTATCAGTGCGTTTAAATTAAATTCTTAATCAATACTATATGAAAAATAAATAATTTGACATATTTAAATAATAAATAATTAATGATAAGTGGTAAAGAATCGACTCATAAAAAAACACTACTTGTAATTATCTTTTTTTGGTCGTAACCTCTTTTTTTTTTGGTCAAAAGGTCGTAATCTATTTGTAATTATCTAAGTCCCGCATTTTGATTTTTGATTATGGGCCCCCGGATGGGCCTAGAAGAAGGGGGTGGGATGCAGGAAAGAGAACTGCACAGTTGTTGACTGAAAAAAAAAAAATACATTCCAGTCATGGGGCTTCGGTCCCTCCTGCATCAAAAAGACATTGTAGTTATACTATATGTACATATCTCTTTAATATTAAATATAATATAATATCTCCAACATAAGTATACATTATACTTTTATCTTGATATACGTTCATCTTAATACTTACACATACTTACATTTTTCTACTATGTTATTACTATATCTATAAATGATATATTTAAATAATATTTCTCTTCTACAATTATACCACAGAAACATAATATTTAAAAATATTTTTTGATAGCAACTTAATCTCTAACTTTGTTTATATATAATATTAGTTATTTAATAGTATATAAAATTCTTATAGCATTTTTTTAATCTCTAATTAATTTTGGAAAAGACTAAAGGTGGATTTGTTTTGGCTTTTAAAAAGAATAATTTTTAAGTTTAAATTTTATATATAGTTAAAAAAGTTAAAAATTAATATTTTTTAGAAGTTATTCTTTTCAATTTTTATAAAAAAAATTGAAAATTAATTTTTTAAAAATTCTAATTATTTAAAAAAAATTATTCAAATATACGAGAATTGATTGTTTAATAAAAAATTTTCATTTGCCGAAAAAATCCCAAATAAACACACTATAAGTACAAATTTGATAAATTTAAAGGCTAATTTGTATATATTAATAAATTTAGTAGTTAAATTGTAAATAAGTTATGATTACAGAAATTAAGTTGCGCATTTATTCATTCTACTGCAAATACACAACTAGGAGATTTTTTTTCTTATTTGTATTAAAATATATGAGCCCAAAATTATAATTTCTAATACAAGGATTCAAGATTCTTAATGTCGAATCCATTGCAAATTTCTAAATATTAAATAAAGCAAAAAAAACTCCTTTAATTTTCATCAACATCAGCTTTTTGCTTTCCCCTTGCTTGTCATCGGATAGGCGGGGGAAGAAGGGTGCATTTTCCAAACATAGGTTGACATGCTGCAAAGGTGTCAATCAATTCGAGTCTTGACCAACCAAATCTTCTGTCTCTTCCACAGGTTCCTCTGCAAGAAGAAGCAAAGATGATGCTGCCTCCATCACATTCATGGACAATTTCAAACCATCACTAAGCTCTTCCAAAGAAGCCTTCAATTTTTGAAGCCCCTCTAAATCAAGACCATCAATGGGGAATTTGCCTTTGACCATGAGCTTGTCTTTGCTCAGAGCATTGTCAAGGGTCTCCCCCTTATTCTTCTCCACCTGAAGCTGGTTCATAGGGTCCTCAAGCTGCTTATTGAGCTTGTCAATGTTACCATCTTTTGAATGGTCAACAATAACATGGCCCCTGTCTGGTTCAGGCCCTTGGTGAAGGAACTTATTGATCACAGCCTCAATACTTGGATGACCAAAAGCAAAGGGCTTACCACCAGGGGAGAACACAATTATGCCAACTTGAGCACCACAAAGAATTGACAACTCATTTGCCTTCTTAAAAACGCCACTCCTACGCTTAGAAAATGTGACCATCCTAGCATTTTTCTTCTTCACCAACTTCATCTCAATTTTTCGGTGAACCATGACTCCGCCTTCCTTAGTAAATTCACCTTCAATAGAAAACTGTAGCAGAGAAAGGATCAAGTTGCTTGTGGTTTTAAGGAGGAATTAGAGGCTTGTGGAGGACGCTTGGATTATATCTTGCCCCCATAATAATATATAATATTTATATGTATATGGAAAGAAATTAAATGTTTCTAATATTGGATTTTCGATAAGAAAGAATTGTCAGCTTTATGGTAATTCTTGCCTAATATTATTGAAACATATTAATTACTTTTTCGAAAAGCTACATCCATAATTACTACTGGTTTGACATTTTTTGATTCAATTTTGTCGGAGAAATATTAGATGTTAAGAAAGCAATTGAATTTCATGCTCATCTTTATTAAATATAACAACAAATGTATATAATTTAATTTTGATATTTTTTTAAACATAAATATCTAATTATATATTATCATATTGATATAAGTATTTGATTTTTATTCCAATCACTTCAAAAGTTTCATATATAATATTAATATTTGATTAGATAATAATATAATTTTTTTTATATTAATAATATATCAAAATTAATATTAAACGTATAAGAGTCATAATGATGTGTTTGAAGTTTCATTTGAATAGCATGATACATTGATACTCTTTGTTGAAGTAAGGCAAGGATTATCGTACTAAAAATGTGTTTGGTTCAGCTTATTTATTTTTGATAGAAAGGTGTTTTTTTTTAAAATTATTTTTATAGAAACTATTTATTTTAACTTCTATTCAAAAGCAAAAAAGAAGTTGTTTTTTAGCTTTTGAATAAAAACTAAAATAAGTAATTTTTATGAAAAATAATTTTTTTGAATAATTGAAAAATTATATTTTACCAAAAAACACTTAAACAAATACATCCTAAATTCCAATCAATACAAGCAGCATATTAAATTAAAGATATTAATATTTCAAACAAACAAGAAAAGTACCATATTAACTCCCATTACCTTTATTATTATTATTAGCGTCTTCACAGGCACTGCCATGCCTGTCAATCCACATTTTTCAATCCGGATTTTTTACTTTTTACATTGATATAAAATAAAATTATTCTTTTATATATAAAAATTAAGTGATATAAAAAATAAGAATATACTAATATATAAAAACCCAAAACTAAATTATATATCAATTATATACAACTATTTTCAATTAAGCATTGTCATAATCATCAACGAAGTAACCCTGTACCCGAGTCATGGAAGGATGAAACTTACGATCATAGAAAAATAATAAAAAATAAAAAATAGAATGTGCTACTAAATCATATATTCTCTGACAATACTCTACCATAACAAAAGGAAATATGTATAGAAGACTATTTTGTATATTTGTGAACATCAAGTCTTTTATATATTGATTCAATTATAGTCAGCCACAACTTCCAGATTAAGTGTTACTTTGTCCCCCAATTTTAATAAAATCAACTTCTAACATAATCCGAAATAATACATAGCTATCAACGAAATCACAAATCTCATTTGTCCTTCACTTTCTGCCACAGGCAACAAATAAGATGTAGCTTCAGTTGTATGACTAACATGCAAACTTGTCCTATGGTTGCACTTATTCAGCAGGACTGAAAGCGGAATGGCAGCACTTGAATTCATATAATCGATCACATTAATAGTGGCAGGTCCAAGGATGACAGATCTTAGTGATCCCCGTTAAGTGATATAAATTATAATTCAAATCATATAAATAGATCTTAGTGAAGTCATATAATCGATCATACTAATAGTGGCAGGTCCAACTGTCCAACGATGCCAGATCTTAGTGATCCCTGTTAAGTGATATAAATTATAATTCAAATCAAGAAACTTCTAAACGATGAAGTTGATTATGAGAAAGGAATAGCAAAACAACAGAATTTCATACACAAAGAAAGCAATTGAGGAACGCAGCAACACAGCAGCTAGTGCCTCACATTGTCTTTGTCAACACCACAACTTTTCAGATTGACAAATCAAAATCCATAGTAGATCCAATAAGTCAATAACAATTCAAAAATTCAGATTGAAATTAGAAGTGATTGAAAACAAAATAATAAATAGAAAATTTACGCGTGCCTTTCGATAGGAGAATCATCTGCGGTGAGATGAGGGCCATTGTTGAGAGGCTTCCTTCCAGAACCGTGTTTGATGATGTATCGGGCGTACTTCAAGTTGGAATCCCCGCCGCACAATGCAGCCACCGCACGCTCGAAGATCTGAAAGTACTAAACATACGTTCCAGTGGACCGAAGCGTCGTCGGTTCTCGGTCCGTGCGAGCACAGTCCCCGAACGAACCAGCTCTGGATGTGGATGTGGTTGCCAGCCCTATCGCCTTTGTACTGCACTGCATGCCAGCACCGGAGATGCTACTCTATAATGCGAAAGAGAAAAAACAGAAGGAAGAGAAACTGCCAAAGAAAGGAAACGAAGCAAGAGGAAAAGGGAGTTCATAGAATGAAAGACTGGTTGACTAACATGAGGTCATCAAAATTGGCGTCAACATTTTCCAGTGGGGGAAGCGGCTTCTATGTGCCTGTTTGGATCCAAGTTTGCAATTGTCACAAGACCTTCTAGAAGAAGGAAAATAATTTTGTACAGTAAATAGTAGTGTTTGGTTTAACTTCTTTCAATTGAGATTACTTTTCATTCTAGAAAAAGATCTTTAAGAAGGCCTTTTGAAAAAAGTATTTTTGAGGTTACTTTTCATTCTAGAAAAAGATCTTTTGAAAAGAAATCTTACTATTACTCTCACATCAACAGCCAAAAGTAATTTTATTTTATCCTATCCAAACAAAACTCATTCTTCTAAAAGGTCTTTTGACATATTTAAACCAAACAAAAATCATTCTTTTAAAAGATTTTCTTTCAAAAGACCTTCTCCCAAAAGTTAAATCAAATGGACCCTATGGTGGTGGTGCCCCGATGGCTCTCTTCTTGGAAGGCAGTTCTTTTTGCGAGATGAAGTAAAAATGACATTGATGAGGGCAATAACAATGCTCAGGATAATAAAAGCAATACTGCAATAGTAGGTTTTAAAATTTTGAATGTGGAAGAGGAAGTTAAAAAACCAATTGTAACCGTGGAGTAATTTCGTGGCTTGTGCGAGAGTGGAGTTGAGACAGTGGGGTGGGGGTCTACCATTTCAACCCTATATCAAGCAGTCCAAAATTTATAATTAATGGCATAAACGGAAATAAAATTGGACACCAAACCAAAGGCAATCGCCTTTGGGGTTAGTGCTGTGTAGCGCCAGAAGGAAAAATGACTTTCAAAGAAAATGGTAGCGTTTGTTGTAACTTCTTCCAAAGCGCCGAAAAAGCGCTGGAAGAAGTATCTTTGAAGTTACTTTTCATTTTAGAAAAAGGCCTTTTGAAAAGTAATTTTACTATTACTCTCATATCAACAACCAAAAGTAATTTTACTTTATCCTATCCAAACAAAACTCATTCTCCTAAACTTACTTTTGACATACTCAAACCAAACAAAAATCATTCTTTTAAAAGTAATTCAAAAGCGTTTCTTTCAAAACACTTCTAAAGATCTTCTCCCAAAAGTTACACCAAACGGACCCTTTATATATGTTATAGATACATGTTATAGATATTATGATTGCTATACAAAACTTATTGCTAAGATATCGCAATGGTCATCTCTTTTTTTTATCTGACGATGGTCATCTTCAATACGGGTACGTTTAAGATGAAATTTCAAATTTCTAAAGAGATATATTACATGCACTGAAAAAAGTTTTTCAAAGCTTTTAAATATATTTAATCACATTTATTCAATTTTTTTTTCTCTTTTACTTTATATGTAACTTTTCCTATGTGCTCACATTAATTTCTTTTGCAAGGCTCTGTAAACATTTCCCTTTTTCTTTATATGTGACTTTTTCCTCCTATGAGTGGCTCATGATATTTCTTTTGCAAGGGTCGGTAAACATTTCCCGTTAAAAATAAAGGCGTATTCGGGTGACCAATGAAAGAAATCAGTTCTAATTTCATGTAAATGGTTTTGTTAATTACTTGTGATGATATAATTGATAATCATTTAGTAAATACGCTCAATTTACAAACCAATTAGTAATTTTCATATAAATAAATTTTATTTGTAGTGTAGAGATTTACCATTGATTAAGGTTGTATTTGGTTTAGCTTTTCAAAAAAGTAATTATAAAACTTAAATTTTATATATAATTAAAAAAGTTGAAAACTGATTTTTTTAGAAATTATTCTTTTCAATTTTTATAAAAAGTTGAAAACAAATTTTTTTTAAAAATTATAATTATTTTTTAAAAATTATCCAAATATACGATAAGCAAATTTTTTCAACTAAAAAAGTGATTTTTTGCTTAAATAATTCCAAATAAACAAACTCTAAAAACTAAGAAGTATCTAGTACACTGTACTAGTATTTCTAAATTTGTATATTTTTTTAAAATTAAAATATAAACTAAAAGAGTAATAATTATAAAAATATATACTTTGTATTAAAATAAAGTTAACACTTGAGTAGAGATGAGTCACACATAAAAAAAAAAAAAAATGAAAGCACCATTTGATACTACTATAATTTATTAAGAGTAGCTAAGCTCTTTAGGCTTTCGAAAAGTTATAATAGTATCGTTTGATAAAATAATATAAAAGTCACTCTTAATATACAGAAGTCATAAAAATAGTACTTGATAAAATTATTCTTAAAATTTAAAATGATTATAATGGATATAAATATTAAATAGAATAATTTTTATTTTTAATATTATTAATAAAAGTAAGATTATATTAGTCTTTCAAATTTTAAAGAGCACAATATAGCTCTAAAAAGTAGCTCATGAGAGCTCCCAATAAGACTCCTTAACTTTTAAAAGCTAAGAGCAAAGTATCCCAACTTTTTGATTTATTAAAAAAAAAAAATTAACTTATACCTTTTATAAGTCACAATATTAATTTAAAAGACATTATCAAACTAAGCCTTAATAAACAGCAATGCACCGTCGGAGGTTGGCTCTCCTGTTGGTGGCTCAACCTAAACTTTTGGTAACAAAAACCAATCCTATTTAACATGAAATGCTGTACGAAATTGATATGAAGAGGTGGCTAGTTAAAAAATAGAGAGAGAAAAATAAGAAACTCCTTACAAAATTTTGGAGATTTAAAATTCATAAAAAACTTAGTATTGAGTACATTGTACTAGTATTTCTAAATTTGTATAATTTAAAAAAAATTAAATTATAAATTAAAAGATTTATAGGTATAAAATTATATACTTTGTAATGACAATAAAGTTAACATTTAAGCCCCGTTAAAGAAAAAAATAAGTTAACATTTAAGTAGAGATAAGTCACACATTAAAAAAAACAATGAAAACATCAATTGATGTTTAATAAATAACAATGCTATGTAGTAGAAATGATGTTGATTGTTGCAAAGAGAGCGCTAGTTAGAAAATGGAGAGAGAAATAAGAAACTCCTTGAAAATCGCAACAGTGGATTTTTATTTTATTTTTCCCGCTATCATTCACATTCCATCCGTGTAGCTTTTGGTACCATCAAACGTTTTTGTTAATTAAAAATGAAAATTTCCTCATTATTGGAGAGAAAGATATCCACTAAGCTAAATAACATTCGCATCTCTTTAGAAGACAAGGGATAGCCAAGAAAAACTTTAAGAAGAGAAATCATTAGAAAAGTTTGAAGACTTAATTATGGCGTTTAATTAATGCATAACCAATCTCACTTAATAAAAAGAGATTGTTGTTGTTGTTGATATAGAATAAGAAGATAGTTCCATGTTGGAATGCCGTAGCCCGTAGGGTGAAAGTTTCTCATTTTTATTCCTTTCGTGACCTGAATGAGTAATAAGGATATTGTGGTCCATGCACTTAGACTTGCTGAATTTGAATGGAATTACAAAACCAAAGAACTATAGTTGTAGCCTTAGCTCTGGGCAGATCCCAGATGTGAAACGCCAGCTGCCCATAATATAACATGGGTGCATATCCCTATTCCACCAACTCAAATCTTCCCAAGCATAAAGCTTAGTCTTTACAGACCACTGATGTGATTAAATATTGTAATACTTCCATTACATTTCACTCAATTTCAACATATTCTCTGATCTTTACTTTGGTCGGTATATTTTGCTTTTAGTTACTTCATATTTACAATGCATTAGTGGCATATGGGCTAACCACATGTTAAGAAGGTACTGATTCTCCAAGCCTTTTTCTAACTTTATTGTTGTGAGTCGTGATGTTCTTGTGAAAACCATTTCTAGACGCGCCTTTGGTTATTAGCATTCTTTAGTCTCTATCATTAAACTTTTCTATTAATATGGTTGGTTGCATTAACATATTTTTTTTTAAAATAACTTTAAATTTAACAATTTTCTATGAAAAACATCTATAACATTCATTCACTGAAAACAGTTTTTCCTCGTCTAGTATTATATGTGAGGAAAAAAATTTACGAGAATATTACAAAAGTTGGTAGTTTGATCTCATGTAAATTATGGCGAATTGAAAAGAAAGTGGACTGGAAAAGGAGACGAAGAAACTTGAATTCCACTTAGAGTAGACGTCGCAACTAATACTCTTTCATAAATGAAAGAGAAATGGAATCAAACTGTAAGGGAACTGGAAGAAGCAAAGCCTCTCACTGGAAATTTGAAAAAGATATCCCATAGGCCGATTTTCTTTATTGCACGCGCATCCACGTCAGAAGTATATTTGCTTATTGAGAAAGTAAGATGGCAAACCAGTTAAATTATAACTACTCATACAAGAATTGAATTTGTATCAAATTGATGTTACGTTTTATAAGAAGCTACAAACGTCTAATTTTATGTTACTTTTATATTATTATAAAACTATAGCATATGAATACATTATAGCATTTTCATTGTTAAATCTTTAAGCCCACACGTGAGTGAGCGGTTATATGATTATCTGGATTGAGTAAATTAAAATTATGGATAAAAATCACATCAAAAACAAATTATGGATAAACATGAATAAGAAAGGAAATTAGTCAATGTGTATAAATATTTTTATTTGCCTAATTTCTCATCACAGCATGCTATTTTTCCCTTTTTTTTTTTTTTTGCTTCAATTTCTATTTAATTTCGATTCAGGCGCTAACACTTGTATTTGAATAAAATTTTGAGAAATTTTGAGAAATTTTGAACTAAATAGCAGTCTTGCAAAAATTATTGTATATTTATTATTTTAAAATTATTAATATTAAATTTTTTTTATATTTATAGCTAATCTAAGTTGACGTAAGTCATTCACTATAATAATAGATAAAACTCTCAAAATGAAAGACATAAATTCAACAATAATATTAGTGTCGCAGTACATAAGTCCTTGAGTACGTATTATTATCATTTTGGTAAACATTGAGCTTATTATTTTATACAATTTTGTTACTTACAAACCATACTTTTTTTAAAAAGATAGGTATAAAACGACACAAAAATAGTGTCATGAAAATTATACACTATGGTGTTTTTTTTTATTTTTTATTTTTCATAAGATGCACTGATGCACACCCCACTTGGCACCTAAAGACCAAATCATTCGTCATCCGAGCACGTTGAAACTTCAAACGTACGTAGACGCCGGAGACTTTGTTGTGTGTGCGCTGTGTTTGACTCCACCAATACGCGGAGCAGTTTTCATTCCACTCTCCCCACTCCTCCCAATTCAAACTTCAAACCATCACCACCATAATACAACATACACATTCACATAAATATACACATATATAAATACATAAGATTCCTTGTATCCTTCTCTCCCACGAAGCACCTTCGAAAGCCGTGCGTGCTACGAAAAGTAGTTAAAAAAAAAGAAAAAAAAAGAAAAGCCAAAGTGGAACCTTCCCTCTGAGCTCTCCCCAATATAATCCCAACTCATTTCTCTCTGTCATACACAAACCAAAAAGACAAGGGAGTTCAACACATTCATACCTTCATTGATTGAGAAACGAACATGGTTGGGGACAAGAAGAGATCATGGTTCTTCAAGAAGAGGCTCATCAGCAAGGAGTCTTGGACTTGGAGGTTCAAGTTCCTGTGGTCTTCGTTCAGGTGGAAGAGGCTCAGTACTCTGCCCGTTTCCTTCATGGACGATGTCGTTTTTAAGGTTGTCTCTGCCTTTGAGGCCGTTGTGCTCGTCCTCACCCTCTGCTTTTTCTACCTCTGCTGTGGCTGCAACTTTTGATTTTTTTTTTCTCAATTTCATCAAACTCTCTCTCTCTCTCAGCCTCTCTCTATATGCATGTCTCTGCTTCTCTTTCATCATTTAATTATTATGACTCGGTAGAAATTTTGTAATTCTGCATTCTAACTGAATGCAAACGTACGTATGTGAAGCTTTTTCAATTTTGTTATTTGATGTCTAGTATGATGATAGCCACCAAAAAGGGGTTGTGCCGGATTCATGGATCCTTTCAAAGTAAAAAAAAAAAAAAATTATGAACTCAAACCAAAGAAAATTCTGCTCCAACATTACCAATTTAGCTAAGCGTTCGGTGTTCCTCAAAAAAATTTTTTTTTGGTTTTCGCAAGTATAATTTTTCGGGTAAAAGTCCTAAAGATTTTAAACAACTGCTATTAGTATAATTCAAACACGCTATAGGAGCAACATAAGATGCGTGCGTTTGAATGGGGGTGTAAGGATGAGCATTTCTAGTTCCTTCTTTGGATGGTTGTGTTGATGGAAAATGTGAGGTGGAAACGGAAGGAACTTTGTCACTATTGGTGGGGTTGTTGAGGAAACTGACACAGTGCTTTTCTTTTCTTAATTTTGAATCTAGTGCTTCTTAATTCCAAACTTAGAGAGACTGTAATTAAGTGTCCTTGGCAGTTTACAGTAATTGAAGATCGTGTGGGTTAGCGTTGTTGGCTTTGCTTCAACTTCCTTTCTCTGTTCTTATTTTCCTATAAATCAAATAAACGTTTGAGTTAGAATAGCTTTTAATTTTGTATAATTTCTACATTTCAAGTTTTGTAAGTTTATATTATCCGCACCCGGTCTCTTTGTGCTGGGGTGCAATTGCGTAGGCGAACAAATTTTTTGCCTTTTGGACAAGTCTCGTGAGCATTACCATTGACCTTTGTGACGAGCCAACGGCTGGCTGGCGCTTGTTGACAGGTGGTGTATTTATCTGATGACTGTTGTCAAGAGAAGAATTCCTCTTCAATATAACTCGTGGAGTTTGTGCTAATTTATTTTACGAGACTCACTAAAATAATTTTTGACCATTGGCTGTGAATAAATTTCACTTTTTTTTCTCAATCAATAGTTAAAAAACAAACTTATATGAGTTTCATAAAAAAAGTTCTAACTCATGATGTTGAAATCTACTTGAATTGACCACTTTTGTTGGATGAATCAATATTGTGTTTAATTTAAACTATAATATAATTGGTGTGACACATATTGGATAGTAAAATCCATATTGAAACGCTTATCACTGATGCAATTTTATCTTGTTATTAGAGATAATGCAAGTGGCTTGCACGAGCTTTTTGTAATTATTTATGATTTTAAGAATATTCTTTTAAAAAAAGTGACAGTGATCAAATATTAAATATGATAAAAATGTTTTTTTCATACTACATTATTGTAATTCGTTTTGAATACTAAATTTTATAATTAACTGATTTATAGATGAATTCACTTTACTCGAAAGTGCTTAAAAAATATAGTTTGACATAGTATGACTACGTTAATTATGATATAAGAGTTAATAATGAAAAGTGAAGCATAAATTATAACGTGGTGTTTAATTTTGATTTCACTCATCAACTTTAATTTTTTTTATGAAATAAGAATATAATATAACAAATAAATTATATTTACATAAACTTTGGTGCATTTAGATGATTGATTGTTTTACATATGAAATTTTGGTGGAATAATTAATGAGATATGTGTTTTTTAAAAAAGATTAGAAGAATACAAGATTTTTATAGAATATGTTAGAATTATCAACAAATTTAAAATAATAATAATAAATCAGGAATCCATTAGATTTTAAAACGAATTCAAAAAATACAAATAAAAAATGATTCGTTTAAGAATCCGCTAAATTATGTACCAAATTTTAAAAATAAAAAATAGACTCACTAACAAATACAACGGATTATATTTGTTATTATTATTTTTTGTATTTGTGTTATTGTACATATGCAGTGCGTTTATGTGAGAGAGAAGAGAGAGAAAAAAATTGAGAGATAAGAAAAGAAAGAGAAAAAAAAATCATAATTTTACACTTTTATCACAAAAATTATATTTTTCAAATTTTTTTATAAAAATCTCATGTAAAAATTAATTCTCTAGTTTGAAGTTCTCTTATCTATTATACCATAATCAATTATTGTGATTTTTTATTATCAATTTGATTTGAAAAGGAATCATCTCAATTAAAAATTTTATATCACTTTATCATATATTAATTTTTATTATTGATTAATATTAAGAAGATTATGTCAAATATGAGATCTATAAAAATATCTAATTAATAATCAAAATTAATAAATAAAAAATTATATGAGATTTTTAATTTAAAAAACTCATTTCCATTTGATTTACCATTTTCACCAATTTATTTATTTTAAATTATGAGATAAATATGCTCATTAATCATTAATGTGTTATTTCACCGGAAAATTCTTTTATCCTTACAGCCATTTTTACTCTACAAAACAATCCACCCCTTTATTTCTTTCCCCTTTATTGTTCTCTTTTTTCTCTCATCGACAAGTAAAGGATGAGGTATTCATAGAGGAAAGTATTTCTCACTACACGAGATATAAAAGTATAACTCTATTTCACCTGTGACTAAAATTGACCCAAGTGTCCCAAGCTGCATGGAACGTGTCTCCCACCTAGGCAAGGTGCCTGCTGGAATGCCAACAGGACTGGTCATTTTTGTACACACAGCACTACTTTAATTACCACAGCATGCAGTGTTTATGACCCTAAAAAAGAGAGAGAGAGAAAGAGAAAATATCTCATGAACATGACTGTTAATGCTACCAGCATCATCATCTTATCTGTTTTTGTTGTAGCACGACTCGCTCCAACTTCGCTTCCTTGTCGCTGATAACAGTACTAGACATGCATTCCTTAACATGCATGCCACTTTCCTCTTCTTCTTCTTCTCACACCTTTCTAAAGCCTAACCACAACCCTCTACTGGGTGCTACTTCGAGGCCTAATTGTCTAACCTTGGAAAGAAGAGCCTGCTTCACTACGAGAGCGCTACTGTCATCATCCAAAGAATCAGTGTTGAAGGATTTCCATGAACGAAGAGCTCTCAAGGTAAAGGCAAACCCATTTCCTGCTTTTGTTCTATGTTCTCCTTTAGTTGATTTTCTTTATGGAAATGTAATTTTTCTCTGTTGTGTATAGTGTCTTTGGCTTGTTTGTTTGTCGTTCCATAAGGACAGTCCAGTTGGTGACAATAAAAGGAACAACTTAGTCAGCGTGTCTATATAATTATAATGATACTGAATTGTTCAGGGCTCAGCTGAAATTTTAGAATTTTGAACTAAATCTGAGAGATTAATTAGCAGAAATCAACAAGTTGCAATGAACTATACAACTTTAGTTTTTCCACAGTTGTGATACAGAAGAATTTCATGTCCTAAAGGTGATAAAACAAGGGAGTTTTGGCCACAAATGGGATGCAACCCTATCAGACATCTTTTTTTTTTTTTTGGTTTAGAGGGTGTTTGGAGGGAGTATTTTTAAATTTGAGAGAATTTAAAATACAAAGAAATTTAAATATTTTAATTTAATTCTCTTTCATTTTTAAAATTGTTTGTTTGGATAAGATAATTATTCTACTCTATTTACAAAATATTTTATTTGCATAATGAGATTATATTATTTTCTCTTTGGACCGGCGGGGGATGACGATACCAAAATGGCAAGAAGGCTTATTGTGTGCATGGTGTTCAGACGACGGGTAAGTGGGGCAACTGGGGGTGGTGTTCAGGCGTTGCACAGTGTGTGCATGGTGTGCAGGTGGCGTGCGCCCACCCACACGGCAAAAAATAAAAGAAGAAAAGTAGTATTCGAAATGATTAAAATTAGGATAAGAATTGAATTGATTTGATTTAAAAATTAAATTTTATGTTTGAAATGATTATATAAAATAAGATTTGAATTAATTTAGAAACCAATTTTTATGTTTAAAATACATTAAGTGGTGTTCAAAATGATTAAAAATGAAACTGATTTGATTTGTAATGAAATTTTTAAATTAAATCAATTCTTATCAAATTCTTTTAATTTTGATAGGAAATACAAAGCAAATCCATGGGATTTTGACAAATAAAATCATTTTTTATTTTCAAAATGTCCAAACACAAAATTTGATTTACAAATCAAATCAATGCTTATTTTTTCCGATGCCAAACACACTCAAAGAGCTCGCTTTTGGCATAGTGGGCCCAACGGGAGGTCTGAACGAGGGTCTATTAGCTTAGTGTTAGTGTGTGTCTTTGATGAGTTGGATTGTTAGGGTTCTCAGGTAGATGGATGGTTCAATGTGCTCATCGGCGCCTGACCCTAAGATGTGGATCATCCAAGGCATATGAGCATGGTGTAAACTTCTCCTCAGGAGAATATTGCGCACACACATCTTGTGAGTGCGTGGTGTGCAAGCGGTGGGTGATATGCGAGTGGTCAGCAAACCATGTGTGAGTGGTGGCCGGTGAGCATGAGCAGCATGCATCAAATAACACATAGTGGATGATAGGCGATGAGCAGTAAGTGGTGTTGGGCTTGGAAGAAGAGGTGGTCAAGAGATATTGGGTAGAGAAGAGAACGAATTTTAGAATTATTTGTGAAAATGTGAAAACTGAAATATATTATAGAATACCTTATAAAAATACTTGAAATTTCAAAATTTCTTGGTATTAGTATCTAAACAAAAAATTTTATATTAAGTCAATTGAAATCTTCTAAAAAAATACATTATCCTATCAAAATAATCCATCGAAACTCACTCTTAGATTGAATTCACTGGTAAACATCTAATGGTGTGTCTGACTTATTATTATATTTATTCTATGGATGTTAACAAACTTTGGATTCTTTTGAAGATTATCTCAGGCTTGCACAATTTTAATAGAGACAATGTTGCTTCAGTTGTGACTGCTGCGGACAAGGTTCGTTGCTTCTCTCTTCAAAGATTTGCTCCCTATTTGTGCAGCTGTGTAGGTTATGTAATATTCATTCATAGAAAAATAAGATCTAGAATCCATGCATTGGTTTTGTATCTGATATAGACGACCAAACAACTATGCATATGAATTATTCTTCTCGTTAGCAGGTAGATTGATCTTGTGCTTGGAGTTGGAACTCCTCTTGAATCTGCATGAAACTTAATATCTCTAACCTTATTTTGAATATTGTTTTCTTATGTTTTCTTCAATGAAGTATTTCACATTACAAGCTAGCATACTAATGTCACTGAGTATGCATTACAATGCCATGTGCTTATAGGGTGGAGCAACTCACGTGGATATAGCATGTGACCCAGAGTTGGTGAAGATGGCTATCAGCTTAACTTCTTGTCCGGTACATTCATACTTTTCTTAAGGATGTTTTGACCGCTCTTATGTTTGTGGACTTGAGCAGAGGATATTTGGAAATTGCCTTAGCATCTAGAAAAATTATAGTCATGGGATATCTTAATCATTTAATACATTAATGTTGAACATGCATATTAATCGTTTTTCGTTCGGCAGATGAAAGTGTAGTCAGGATATTACTTTGATGTTTTCATCCTTTTCTTCTTTCTACAATTTATGACTCATTCTCCTTGCAGGTTTGTGTTTCATCTGTAGATCCTGCAACATTTCCAGCTGCAGTTGAAGCAGGAGCACTGATGGTTTGACCTTCTTGTCTAGTTCTATTTTGAATATCAGTTCCCAGTTGATCCTTTAGTTGTTCCATACTTCTTGGAAGTTATCATAGCCATAAACCATAATAGAAAAAGACCTTCTGATATTTCTACTGAACATGACTAATGGCATTGGCAGGTTGAGATTGGAAATTATGATTCATTCTACGAGAAGGGAGTGGTTTTTACTCCCCAGCAGGTAAGGAGAGCTTTTAATTATTGAAGACTGAATTTATGTTTGTCAACCCCGTGTATTACACCAGAAGAAAATGGCTTTGGACATGAACTAGACAATAAACTTCTTACCCACAGCACAAATATCTAGATTGATTTTCTTAAACACTATGATTATGATAGTCACTAGACCTTTAAAGAACAAAAATGCACATAATTTATATATGATGTGATGTCCATGGTAGTTCTAATGTCGGAAGAAGATAGTGGAAGCAATGACGGGATTGTGGGGATCAGATGATAAAGATAATAACAAGAGCAATTTATAGTCTGAAATAGGATTATGCAATCAACTTTGGAAGTCAGGTGGTGCACGCAGCGAATGGATGCCTGCAATGACCAGTGGCAGTCACTATGTTTGGCCTTTTTCTGCTCTCTCTGCCCCTCTCTCAAAGAAATAGTTCCTTCTGAATTTCTCTAACTCTAAGTAGTGCTAGTTAGCATTTTGTTACTAATATTATTATAAGATATAAATAGAAGCTTGTACTTAATTTTTTTTTCCGTAATCTATCCTTCTGTGCAGATTCTAGGTCTAACAAAGGAGACAAGGAGAATACTTCCATCAGTAACATTGTCTGTCACTGTGCCTCACACGCTAAGCCTCCCTGATCAGGTTGCAATCAGCATTTTGAATTTCAGAGTGCACCATATAGCTGATGCTATCAATATTGACCTGTGTAGATAAATAAAGATAATCTAAAACTTTAACAGGTCAAGCTTGCAGAGTTACTGGAACAAGAAGGTGTGGACATTATTCAAACTGAGGGAGGAAAATGTTCCAATCCTACAAAGTCTGGTGTTCTGGGTTTGATTGAGAAGGTAAACAGATAATTGTGTTTGCTTTACCTATGTCTTTTCCTTATTGCGTACATCTTCGGTTGGAGAATGTAAAGTTGAACTCAAGAGTGTTAGTGGCAAGAAATACAGCTTAAACAACCAAATGAAATTATCCTGGACATTAGCTAGGTGATTGATTGAGTGTCTCAATGACATTCCACAGCATAAAACAACATGTTGGAGCCTGAACAAATAGTTAAGCATGTTCATTTTGTGATTACTGTGTTGATAAATCATGGTTGATTGTGACATACCCTTCTTTAAATTACCAAATTTCTCATGACTGGTCATTGCAGGCAACACCAACTTTGGCAGCAGCATATTCTATATCAAGAGCTGTTAAGATCCCTGTCATGTGCTCATCTGGCTTAAGTGCTGTCACAGCACCTATGGCTATCACAGCTGGAGCTGCTGGTGTGGTATGTGTTCTCCTCAAATTTCTTCCCATTTTATTTTGTACAGCAATCATAAACCTACTTTTCTTATGTAATATTCTACTTTTTCTGGTGGTAAGTTATTGATCTGTGCATTTTCTGTTCTCAGGGTGTGGGCTCTGCGGTTAATAGGTTGAATGATGTGGTTGCCATGATAGCTGAGGTCAAAAGCATTGCTACTTCTTTGCAGACATCATCTCAGATACGCACTACACATGAAGTGGAAACTAGAAGACAGTAGTTCCATTCCAAACATGAGATTATGTTCCAAGAAACTGCTGAAGGTAGTGTAGTACTGAATAAAACATGTGAAGAAAATTTGGAACCTTCTATAAGAATAAAAACTGCTAGGATCCATCTTTCTTCTTTTTCTATTTCAGACTTGTGGTCATTCTCATCTTTTACAGAGATAACTTTGTCCCAGCCTGATTTTTGTTTCTTTAGTGGTTGGAATTGGCCAGTGAGTGAAACTGTTATTTCTCTCAACTTTTGAATGCATGGCATTTGTTACTCCAAGTAACTGCATTTGTTACTCCACGTATCCATTACTAAACACCACCAAATGATTTTAAAATAAGATTTCAAAAGTCCTTAAGGCATTCAACGATAACATCAAAGTTCAAAGGTACTTTAGAGTAGGTACTGAAAATTCCCGGCGACGGTAAGTTCACCAGGCATTCATGATATACGAATGTCTTAACAGTCATTCGCATCATTCATCAAACAAGATGAAATGTTGCTTTAATAATTTAAAAAAAAAAAATTCATCTCCTAAACCCAAATCAATCACATCATGTACAAGTCATTACCCATTTCATTGAATATTCAATCCAATACAAACGAGCGTTAAAATTAAAGGGACAGCTGCCCAGAACTCGGCTTCAATATTTATACGCTACGAAGCTATTCTATAACAAAAGCAAAATATAGCATTTTCCAGAAGTATCTCTATATATAGGCTGAGACGAGGAAATATTATTGCTTTATAAATGTATTATTGAAGTAAGCAATTGGATTTTTCTAAAACAAAATGAAGCAAATTCAAGCAAGGTTGGTGCAAGTAAACATTGTAATTGGCAATGGCATTGTACTAAGTCTACATCTCGAATATCTGCCCAAATGTGCAATTTTAAGCATCTAAATGCAAATAACAGTAAGACTTTACACAAAAATGGATACAGACAATGATTATTATTCACAAGGACAAAGCAGAGCTGACTACAACTAGATGTACAACTTTCAGTCCAAGTAGCTTCAATTCAAACAGATCTAACCCTTCTTGCTAACCAAATAATTACATAGCTTTCTTTACTCATCAAACTCTGATTCCTCATCAGTTTCTTCATATTCACCGCTTTCCTGCCAAGCAGCAGAAAACTAAACAGTGAATTTGATAACAAGGCAAATAAGAGTCAGCTCATGACCACGAATATGACAAATTGCTTACCATTTTCTTGTTATATTCTGCCATTGCCCTATCAAATTCTGCGCGTTTTTCTGTTGCTATATCATAGTATTTAACCTTCTCCTGTAAGATACTGGTCTTATTAACATAGAACTCAACCAAAGCGATTTTTCTTTTTGCTCAAACGTAAATGAACAAACTATATAGAAACTTGATGCTCCATTTTGTCAAGTAATTAAACAGGAAACAAACTTCAAAAACTAGTTGTACATTGATTTGGAATGAACATCAGCAGATATGAATAACTGATTATTAAGTTACTGAGCATTTAACAGGGGGGAAAATAGTGTCTTCTCAAAGGATATGTCAACTCCATATGCCCTAATCATGATCAGACTCCCTAATTCATGGCAGCTTAGAAAACTGGTTCGGAACCCCATTCTTTTTTCTTTTCTTTTCCCTTTTTTTCCCCCTTCTTTTTTCTTTTGCTTTTTGGACTTTCGTGAATAACAACATGATTGCAAAGACACAAAGTGTGTGTCGCCAGGTCTGATTAAAAACTATATCAATCTTTTGTGCAGTTAATGCAGAGCCCTATTACAACACAAGCTTATAAAGATACCATTTCTAATGCCACCAGCACCAAACATCACAACCATAATAATGCAATTCAGGCTAAATAAGAAAAGGAGAGGCTACAGATGAAACCTAACCTCATAAGTCATTGTTTTCCACTTCTCTCCACATGCCTTGCCAATCTGAACTAACATAGGAAGGAGGAGCACAAAAAAAGATTTACATTACTTTGCAAATAATAGCAATAATAATAATAACAAGAACAACAACAACAATAACAGCAATAATATAGTTGCTTTTTACACTACGTATACGAACTTCCTTGCAAACTCACAAAATAGATGATAATTTTTAAAAATTGATGCTCAAATTTTATGTTGTGTTGGAATTTTAGAAATTGTAAGAAATTTGTAAATAATCAATTGTGCAACTATCTTGTCCAAGAGCAACTAAAAATATAAACTAAATAAGAAAAAATATTAATACAATGGATTCTATACATACATCTCGCATTGACTTGACATCTGGATTCTGCTCTTGAAATTCTTTACGAAAATCCTCCCTTAAGAATGAGAAAGAACTTCCAGTAAGCACAATAATTTTGACGAATTACAAGACTTTCCATTCATGAGAAAGAAGCAGTTGGTTTATTCACACAATGCTACATAAAATGTAAATAGCAGTATATTGAACAAAGAACAATAAAACAAGCTAGAAGCAAGAAAAGGAAACTATGACAGGAAAATCATGATAAAATGACTCATGATAATCATGTTTGAAGATGAATGGTTGTCTTGACTCTTGAACTTGAAGTACTGATGCATTCAAAAATAAATTGTATACATACAAAGTTTTCGTCAAATAATTACCTCCTCAGCATTATTCCCTCTAAAGCCAAATATTTTCTACCTTCCATTCCCACATATGTGGGAACCCATGGAATACAACAGAATCCTATCAAACTCAGTGATATCATTATGTCCAATAGAAAATGCTAGGATCAGTAGGATGGAAAAAAGAATAACATTAGTTACAGGTTGTTCAGTCTAAAAATTTACCACCGATATTTTTGCTACTTTTTGGGAGGGCATAATATTTCATTGAAGATATACAAACAAAGCCATGCAAATGCCAGAAACCTAGAAGATATATACATGAAACTAAAATGGAGCCAAATTCTTATAAAATTAATGTTTTCTGTAAACAATGTGAACAAATGGCACGTACAAAGTGTAGCTATTACTAACACATCATAAAAGATCATAATCATAAATAACCAGCATAGATACAAAAAGAAAGGGGAGAAAAAATAGCAGTACAAGAAGTAGAAGAAAGCAGTGGGAGGTTTCTTTGGCTTGTTACAATCAATCTTCTGTTTCTTCTTCTTTTGCTTTTGCTTCGCTTTGGGTTTCTTTCTTGAATTAGTCTGCCGCACCAGCCTCTTCATTCCCTCACTTGATTTAATCCTCAACACTAGTTTGCTGAAAAATCCAATGCACATTGTGTTTAGCTATGGAAACTATTTCAGAAGATATTTAAATTTAATTATCAATTTTTTCCCCAGCAACACCTGAAGCCAGAGGAGAAAACCTAGGCACACTTGAACTTCACAATGTCACCACTTTGTTGAGTTTGTGGTCTAAAGTCTGAAGCAGCCATCACATAAAAATCAACAACACAGTTCCACCCAAATTTTCATCTTCTATTTACCCTTTTTCCCTAAATTTTGAACTTGTGAATGTTGAATACCGGTCTGTAATAGGGTGCAAAACTCTTCACAAAGAAAAAAGTGTACTTAAACGACCACCTTCAACTCCCCAGCACTTGAAACAAACACAAAAACTCGTAAAACCCAACACAGAAAAGGACTAGGACAGAGTTTCACTTAAAATTTTATCATCTATTTATCTCCTACTTCACATAATTATTTTTTCACCTTAGAAAGCACATGTTGAATAGCAAAGGGATAAAAATTTTCCCAAATATAGTGAAAGGGAAAAGAGAAAAAAGAAAAGGCGGCGGTAAAACCCAATACTGAACTAAGTAACCTAATGACAAACACTGTGACTCAATTGAAAGAGGATACATTGACATGGCAGAATTAAAAGAACAGAATGCAAAAGATGAGAAATTTAGCGTCGTTTGCAGTGCGTTGGAGCATTCCTCCTTCTAGTGGGATGCATTGGAGAAAGTGAATGGAAGTGTGAAAGAGTGAGCAAGTGTGATGAGATTGAGATTGAGATTGAGATTGAGAAAGAGGAAGTGAGAAGAAATGGGTACCGGGCAGGGGCAGGGGCACGGGCAGAGGCCGAGGCAGAGGGTGATGCCTGAGAGTGAGAGTGAGAGTGAGAGTGAGACCCTTTAGCCTTCTTCGCCATCTTTGCATACAGAACAAGGAAGGAACCACTTCTTCTTGTTCTTGTTCAGTTTCTTGTTTGCACCTCCAATTACTCCCTCTCTCTCTCTCTCTCTCTCTCTCTGGTTTTATTGGGGTTGGGCTAGCATAGCCACGCTTCCGGCATATTCATTATCCAACCGACACGTGGTCGTTTCGGATGGATTTAAAACAACCTTACACTTATAAAATTTCTTTTTAGAATAGAATTTAATTTAAATTCAATAAATAGGAATAAGAAAAAATGCCAACTTATATAAATAATTATTTATTATAATAAAAAATTTATCATAATTTTTTATTTTTATTAATTGATAATATAAAATAATTTTATACTGTTAGTATATATCAATTAAATTTTTTAGGATAAAGATAAACTTATATCAAATTTCTCATATCTATTTTGTGGATTTCTTAAATTAAATAATAACATATAAATATCTTTCTTAAAATTAGTACATGCTTTTTTTGAAAATAAAAAATAATTACATGACCTTACTTGATCTAAAAATTAGATGAATTCTTGTAAAAGAAAAAATAAATGAATTATGTAAACGCCTTTTTGGATGTATAAGAACATTTTTTTTAAATTTATTTTTAGAATTTTAGAAGATCTTTTGAAAAAATACCCTTAAAATTATTTTTTATTCTAAAAAAAGCTTTTTAAGAATAAATATTATTATTATTTTCATATCAATAATTAAAAGTAATTTTACTTTATTCTATCAAAATAAAAATTATTATTTTAAACTTATTTTTTATATACTCAGACCAAATATAAATTTATTTTTTAAAAATAATTCCTTTAAAAAACTCTTTTTCAAAAATAATTCTCCTAAAAATTAGATCAAACATACCATAAGTAATGATGGATAAAAAGAAAAAATAAATCAAAAAATTGAAGTTTTCTATTTGAAAACTTAATAATAGAAAAAAAACAATTTTTTATCATTATTTAAACGTTAAATTATCAAAAAAATAATTAAATTATAATAGTTTTTAACTTATCAAATTAAAAAATTTAAAAAGATTAACTTAATTTTGATATAATATTTGTGTAAAGTTCCTCTGTATTATCTTTCTAATCATAAATTATTAAAAATCTTTTACTCTAATAATAATTATCTTTATCAATTAATTTAAGTAGTTTAATACTTATTTCTCTTAAATAAATTCTTAAATTTGTGTTTTTTGGATGGAGAAAACTAGTGTAGTGATTTATGAAAGTTTTATCCCTATAATAAGAGAATTTGATTTAAATTAGATTAATTGAAACCCAATTAATTTTGAATAGTGGTGATATAAAAAAAAATCTTAAAAGTCACATATAATAATATACAATTCACTTGTAAAATAGTTTATACATAATATTTTATTGATTGTCTAATGCGCTGGTATTCATAATTCGTTATAAGAATTTGTACTATTTTACTTCAACTAATTACAAACATCAATAAAAATATTTTAAAAAATAAAAAAGCAAATATATATATATATATATATATATATATTCATTTAATTACAAAAATCAATGAAAATATTTTAAAAAATTTAAAACCAACTATAAATATATACATATACATTTTTGTTGTTAAAAAGGACTAATATGTTAACACACTTAACTTGTAAGATAATGTCATAGGAAAAAAAAAAAAAAGGAAACTCAAACCTTGAAAAATTGTAAGAGCAATTGTCAGATGAAATAAATAGTCTTCATAGGTTAATTTAATTCGGGTTTTAACTGGAAAAACTGATCAAGTTTAATTGAAGTAGTTTTTTTTTTTCAAGTAAATTCAAACGAAATCAATCACATCAAGACCGTATTTAAAAATAAACTAACTTACCAAATTTTTATTTCTATTCTCTCACATATTTATCAAAAAATATTTTATTAAAAATAAACTAACTTAACAAGCGCGAAGATGGGTTAAGCAAATTACTTGTGACTACTAGTACTAGTACATATACAAACAGCTACCAAAATGGTTGGGTGGTAATACTTAAAATTAGGTGGTAAGGAGAGAACCAATATGTTTAAAGAGGCAATCTCAAGTTAATACTTAAAATTACCATTACCGTGGTCAAAGACTAAAATTCTACCCCCACATGCCTCGACACCTCGTCCATCACCGATTATTGTTATTATTTTTTTTGTACTTTTATGAATTCCGAATTTCTGAACTTATGTTTTAATGAACCTTTTTTTTTCATTCTTAAGCATGTTGTAGAGTCCCTTTAAGGATATTTTTAAAGTGCATCATTATCATTGATCTCACCCATAAACCATCACATCCTTACTGACGGATGGCAAAGTGCGTAATGTACCTTGACTTGCAAAGAGCATAGTAGAAACCGCCTAATATTAAATCTATTTTCCGTCTTTTTTTTCCTGAAGAAAATCAACAATGTTGGCGTTGTCTACGAGAATGGTCGCAAGAGAAATATGGCTACCAAAAACGTTTACTCTGTGTTGATTTTGATTAGACAACTAGACCGTCGGCCTAACGCAAACTTAGCTTAGTGCTTTTTGGTTCCCGGTTGGCACACTTCAAACCTAACTTTGTTGTCCGAAAATGAGAATGTATAGCTCTAATATGGTTAGCTTCACTTGCTGCTGTTCAAATTTCATTTTGCATTGACTAAAATTATGTCAAGTGAAAGTAGACGTGGTAATATTTATCATTTTTGGGTTGATAACTTGAGATACAATTTCACAATAATATCCCTCTAGATTATATTTTGGTGATGCTTTTCATTTATCCTAAAATTATATTATATATATATTTTTTGATATTTCTAAAAATAATTTTATTTTATTCTATTGAAGTAAAAATAATTCTCTTAAACTTACTTTTAAAATATTTAAATTAAACACAAATTAATTCTTTTAACTTCAATTCCTATAAAAATATTATTTTTTCAATTTAATTCATTCAAAAATAATTTTTCCATAAATTAAACTAAATATACTCTTTAGCTAATTACAATTATGTTTGGAAAAATTGTCAAATTAAAATTATTTAATAAATAATTATGAGTATAATTATTTTTTATAATCAATTATGTAAAAATTAATTTATATTTAAATATACTAAATTAAAAATAATTTTAAAGCAATATATTTTAATTATATTGTATGAAAAAATTTACTTTTATATGATAAAAATAATATGAAATAATTTATTTATATTATATAATATTTGATTGTTAGGGTTAATTTGATAAAATTATCATAAATTAAAAATAGTTAACTTCTACTTATAATAAAAATTTTCAAAAAATTGTTTATAATTATAAGCCTTTATTAGCATAAAATTATAATTTTATTTATAATTTATTTATTTTACTTTACTTGAATATAATAATTTATTTCAACACAGCTTTTATATATATTCTTAAGTTACAATCTGCATTACCAAATACACATTAGCTTAGATGAGTCGAGTTGAAGAACGAATCAACTCCCCTAAATATGGAAGAAATTTTCCTTTTTGTTAAATATGTGATAAAAACAAACATTTGGTCTGTTAGTTTTTTAATTAAAATATTATTTTTAATATAATTTAATATGTTTAATAAATATAAATAAAATTGATTGTAATCTTTAATTTTTTATTTATAATAATAATATTTTTTTGAAAAAATATTTATAAGTATATTTTAATTATAAGAAAAATTAATTATTTTATATTATGATAATTTTATTAAATTAATTCTAATTATTAAATATTATATAATATAAATAAATTATTTTATAATATAAATGAATTATTTTAATAATTTATTATACATAAATATCTTTTTTACACAATTCAAACAAAATATGTAACCTTAAAATCATTTTTTAATTAAGACATTTGAAGATAAAATTAATTTTATCATAATGTTATTTTTTTTTTTCGAAGGATTAGGAATTTTTAAGGACTATTTTTGGAGAGAAAGGGGTGGGAGTTAAAAACAAAATATTCCATATTTAAATGAGATATATAAGAGATAATCATTAAACTGTGGGCCTAATTACAATTTTTTTTAGCTAATTTAAACACATTAAATTTTCTTATATCATTTTCTTTTATTTGCGGTGTTTAACACTGCTTCTTTAATCACACGCAAAAAAAATAAAAAAATTGCTCGTTTAAAACTTATTTCATATGATAATAAAGATGTGTTTATTTCAGTATATTTAAAATAATTTTTTAACTATTAAAAAAGTTACTTTTCATATAAATTATTTATTTAAGCTTTTATTCAAAAGTTATATATATATATATCTTTTCAATGGAAGTTAAAAATGAGTTTATATATTGAATTTATATCGTCAATAAAAATGTAAGAAAATGCTAAATTATATTAAGGTTTAATTTGGTAGTACTCTTCGAATGGATGCTTTGACTTATAAAAAGTATAAGTCAATTTTTTATGTTTGATAAACTGAAAAATTGAGGTACTTTTGTTCTTGATTTTTAAAAACTAGCTCATGGGATACTTTTTTAGAGCTGGTTTATGTTTTCTAAAATTTAAAAGATTAATATAATTTTTCTCTCTTTAATGATATTAAAAGTGAAAATTATTCTTTTTAATATTTATATTCATTATAGTCATTTTAGATTTTAAGAGCTAATTTTATCAAATATTACTTTTATGACTTTTGGATATTGAGAGTCACTTTTATATTATTTTACCAAATGATACTATTATAACTTTTTGATAGTAGCTTTTAGAAATTTTAAAGGACTTAACAACTCTCAAAAAGTCACAGTAATACCAAACTAAATTTAAGTAATTACTTACCATGATGAGGGATTCATCACGATTTGATACTTCCTTATATTTCTATTGGTTAATAATATAAAATTATTTTATATTATCAATACATACAAATTAAGCTCTAAGAATAATGATACGCATATGCATTTTTGTGCGACTCACTTGTAATTTAAAAACTAAAATATGATAATACATCTATGTTTCTCAAACTTGTGATATACCATAAATTCACTCATTAACTTAGAACTTGAAAATTTGGGAGGACAAAAAAAAAAAAAAAAAAAAAAAACTCTATCTCTATCTTTGTGTGTATATCTTGCACTACAGATTGAGTTTGTTTGAGTGAATTTTAGAAGATAACATAAATATAAAGAATATAGATATGCCATTATATCTTAGTCTTTAAATTATATTTGCGTCACACAAAAATGCATATATATATATATATATATCATTAGTCAAGTTAAAATAAATGATTTCTATAAAAATAATTTTTTAATCACTTTTCCTGTCAATAGGTCGAACCAAACACACCCTAATGGTAACGAAAGCTAGTTGCGTTGGTGATGCTGAAAGCCTCCAGTTTGCTATTCTGGGATTTCCAAGGCCTACACCCCTTGTTATTATCGCCTGCTTCACTGTGTATGTGTGCGTGTGCGTGTGGCTTCACATCTCTACGATATAAACAACTCGCGCTCACTCGACACAAAGTCTAATAGTAGCTCAAAGATAAGCTCTCTCTCTCATTCTCTCTCTCTCTCTCTCTCTCTCTCTCTCTGCGTGTTCCACTGGCTAATTGCTACTTCCTCTGTTGTTGTTGTCGTCGTTGCTGTTCCACTTCCACCACCACCCATCATGCAAGCGCTTCACTCAGCCACCCTCCGCGCCTCTCCGTTGGACCCACTCCGCAAATCCCCCAATGCCACCAAACGCCGCCCCACCAAGAGGGTCTCCTTCACCGTCTCCGCCACCGTGACCCCTAAAGTCTCCGCCCCGCAGCGCCAGAAGGACCCCAAGAAGCGCGTGGTGATTACGGGCATGGGCCTTGCGTCCGTGTTCGGCAACGACGTCGATGTTTTCTATGAGAAGCTGCTGGCTGGCGAGAGCGGCATCACCACCATCGACCGTTTTGATGCGTCCAAGTTCCCGACGAGGTTCGGCGGCCAGATCCGAGGGTTCACCTCCGAGGGGTACATCGACGGCAAGAACGACCGCAGGCTCGACGACTGCCTCCGATACTGCATTGTCGCCGGCAAGAAGGCCCTCGACAGCGCCGACCTCGGCGGCGATAGGCTCTCCAAGGTGCGTTTGGTTTTGTGACATTTTATTTGTCAATTGTTTGATTTGGTTGGTGTTTGTTGTGTTTGATGGGTTTAATGTTCTGATGGGGTTCTATGTTCTTTGCTGCTGCATCTTAGATCTGTGTATTCGTTTGGTTTGTTAATTGTCATATGGGTTTATTGGGATCAATAGTTCTCTTTTTTTTTTAATAATTTAATTATTGAATTTGGTTACTGATGGAGTGATGATTAGATGTTGGCTTTAACTACGAACAATGTTTTGTTGAGCTCAACTTGAATACGAACAGTGTTTGTTTGTATATTTGAGCTTTACAATAATCTAGGAATGGGGGTTGCCGCAATTTATTTTGCTGTTTTTTGTTTTTTTTTTTTTTGTGTGGGGGGGGGGGGTGTTAGGGTGGGTTTACACGTATTAGAGGTCTGCAAGACTTATTCTGTCAATTTTGTGGTGTGCACTTTCCCAGCAAAATATTGTCCATGATTAATCTCGATTGTTAACAGAGTTTTAAGCTGGTTGGATTTGTACAGCTTTTGATGTTGTTGCAGACTTAAGAGGTTCAATGTAAAAGCAAGCTTGCACTAGTAAGCCATAGAAATATTTTATGTTCCTGTTTCATATTTCTAGAATTATTAGTATGGCTTCTATTGTTTTTTATGTACTCATATCATGGCATTGATTAGAATTCCTATTTGGATTTTGAATTGGTACACACTTGCTGTATTCTTCTTAATTCACTTTTAATTGTGTCATGTAATATTACAAAAACTTGTATCAGGCATTACCAGTGCATTTAATCATTTCTGCTTAATTTGAGTAATATTATGTATAATACTTCTGACAAGCCTAAATGCCTGCATTCTGTTTTATTTGCAGATCGACAAGGAACGGGCGGGTGTTCTTGTTGGGTCGGGGATGGGTGGTCTTACGGTCTTTTCGGACGGTGTTCAGAATCTAATCGAGAAAGGATATCGCAAAATAACACCTTTTTTCATTCCTTATGCCATTACTAATATGGGTTCCGCATTGCTTGGAATTGATCTTGGTTTCATGGGTCCAAACTATTCGATATCGACTGCGTGTGCTACCTCCAATTATTGCTTTTATGCTGCTGCAAACCACATCCGCAGGGGAGAGGCTGATCTGATGGTAGCTGGTGGGACTGAAGCTGCCATCATTCCAATTGGGTTAGGGGGTTTTGTTGCATGCAGGGCCCTTTCTCAGAGAAATGACGACCCAAAAACTGCTTCTAGGCCATGGGACAAAGACCGAGATGGCTTTGTAATGGGTGAGGGTGCTGGAGTTCTGGTAAGGCAGCATTTAACTTGTCCAGATTGTTCAAAGAGAACAAAATTTTCATATAATGCATTGTTTATCGTCATCAGGTGATTGTTTGGATGTTGGTCACTTTAACAATTAGAAAAAATGTTTAATTAGATAACTGAGTACTGTGGCTTTATGCTACTGTAATGTACTGCAGAAAAGTAAATATTGTGTTGCTAAATTCAGTATTTTTTAGTCTGGCAATATCAGCGGCGCTGAACTTGCAAATTCTACTGCAATTGCTGTGTATGCTTCTTAATCAATATATTGGAAGGCCTTCATGAAACATAGAATATCTTTCTCAATATGCTCTTTCCCTCTTCTCGTCTTTTTTTTTTCCTTGGTTCTCTTCAAGTTGATTTCTAAATATTAAAAGGAGTACTATAACTTCACAGGTAATGGAGAGTCTGGAACACGCCATGAAGCGAGGTGCACCTATTATTGCTGAATACTTGGGAGGTGCTGTTAACTGTGATGCTTATCACATGACTGATCCTAGATCTGATGGGCTTGGTGTATCTTCATGCATTCAGAGCAGCCTTGAAGATGCTGGTGTGTCACCTGAGGAGGTACTGTTTTATTCTTGATACCAGTCATCTAATTTTGTTGCTAATTTTATCTGTTAAAGAGGATTGTTTGGTCTCTCTTCTACCATTGGATTATTTGTATCTTTCCTCGTGGATGTCTCTCCAGTTGATTTGTTTGCTTTTCTGTTACCATGCATGATGCATGCATACTGGATGTGTGTTATCAATATCTTTTTAGTATATGATATGATAGGGGATGCGTCCTATGAAAAATAGTGAACATCTTTTATAAAGTTGCTGCTATGTAGTATAAGTAGGAGTTTTGGAGTAGGTCTTCAGGATTTGCTAGCATTGAGGTTTGGTAATGTCGTGAAGAAGTTAGATTGTTATTAGATATACCCAATTTTTTAAATTATGCATGGTAAGTGAATGGAAAGGCAATTTGGTATGCCATTGCTGCATTTTTTTTTTCTTGTATCAGAAGTAGTTAGTCTAAATGTTTGATTAAATTTTTATTTATATTCCATTGTTGATTCATCCATACCTTAACTTGGCAAAGTGAAAGCAGATCAAATGCTTCTTTTCAGGTCAACTACATAAATGCACATGCAACTTCCACTCTGGCTGGTGACTTGGCAGAGATTAATGCTATTAAAAAGGTTTTCAAGAATACTTCTGGCATCAAAATTAATGCCACAAAGGTATTATCCCACTATTGGCCTTTATTTGCTGATGAAAGCCTTCTGTCTTCTTCTTCTCAATTATAGCAGGTTATATTTTATTAATTTCCCGGCCACTAGCTGATGGATGTGTTTTCTATTTGATTTCAGTCTATGATAGGGCACTGCCTTGGTGCAGCTGGGGGTTTGGAAGCCATTGCCACAGTGAAAGCCATAACAACAAGATGGCTGCATCCGACAATCAATCAATTTGTATGTATACTTAATTAGTTAATTCTTTTTTATGGGTTAGGATTATTTTGTGTCAACTTTGCGTTCAACAGAAAGCACGAGCGTTATATATGGTCAATTTTGGTATTTTATCCTGTTGTTTTTAGTCATGATAATGGGTGGACTCTTTCTTTCTTTGGCAAAAACTTAGTTCCTAAAATTATTTGAAATTGTATCTAGAAATCTGTATATGTTATCAATGTTTATGAGAACTCATTGCAAGGATCTGTGGGATCATTGCACGTATATCCTGTTAGATTTGAAATTTGCATATGATTAGTGTACGGTCTGTGGGCTTTGTTTGAGCCAGACCACAACAAAGATCAAGTTAGTATTGTTACTATGTTAAGTTGTGTTGTCTTTTGCTGCTGGATAATTGGAGCCTACAGAAGTGATGTCTGGGGTTTTAATCATATTGTTAGCCCCTTATCCTTTAATTGCCCAATTAGCCTTTGAGAACCATACAAACCCTTTAGTTTGATCTTCACGCTGCTTTGTTTTTTGATTTAAATGTTGTGTTGTAGTTACAATCTGTCCTTGGTATTGAATGCAGAATCCAGAACCTGCAGTTGATTTCGATACAGTTGCAAATGTCAAGCAGCAGCATGAAATTAATGTTGGTAAGATTCTATATAATTCAACAACCAAGGTATTTTCCATTAAACAAGATAAAGGCCATAATTTGAACAGCTAATGGTTGATTTCTTTTTATTACAGGCATTTCAAATTCATTTGGATTTGGTGGACACAACTCTGTCGTGGCATTTTCTGCTTTCAGGCCCTGATTGGTCCAGCGTGTCTGCACCTTCATGTAGAACACGATTCTAAATTAATTGAAATTTTGTTCTCTCTACATCATTGAGGCTACTTCTTTTATTTGAGTACTTGATTCATGAAAAGCTGTAAGGCTTGTAGTTCTTAGATTTGTGCTAATTGCGACTAGACAGCTTGAAGACCATTTTGCAGTAGAACTTTTTGAATATAGCTCGAAGATTTAAATGGCATGGAGGAGTACAGCGGATATAAAAGCATTCTTCCTTATTGTTAAGTAAAGATATTTATTAAGCTGATTGCTGTGAGTCTCTGTCGCAATAGGGGCCTATTTGAATCTCTTGTATCCCTTTTTCTCTTTACTTTCTTTTTCATCCTTTATTTTTATTATCTTGAATACATGTTGAAATGTTGGAACACTATTCTTATTCGGGGTGGTTTCATAAACTTCAATGTAGTTTATAGTTCCTCAAAACCATTAATGCATATCATTCGCATCTGTAAACTAAGTATCGGGATTAATAATTTTTCCTCATGAAATCAGCTACAGGACCGCTGCTAACGTCAATAACATAAAGCAATGTTATTGTGGCTCTAATATATCAACCATTGTCTAATTTATTTATAAGGGTTCTGTTAAGGGCACTTGTTAAGATTTTAATAATGGAAAGTTTTGAGGTTTGCAATGAATTAAATGTATTGAAAACTTGGAAAATTTATTTGTTCAAACAAAATTTTCTACTATTGAAATTCTAAGGGTATTTATGAGCAAAACTCTATTTATAATATGGTTCAATCAATAGCTTCAAGAGTTTGATTCATTTTTATGCACAATGTTTACTTATTAGTGCATATTTGGAAATGTATTGGGAGGTGTTATAATTGGTTTTGGCAGGTCAAAATTGATTTAAACCATTTTTGTTGTTTGATTTGTCATGATCAAAATCAATTATATTCTTAAAATTGATTTTAGATAGAAGTAAATTTTTTTTCATTTTTCAAGTCTATCAAAATTGATTTTGGGTATTTTTATTATAAATTATACATCTAAAAGTAATTTTAATTAATACTAGTCAAATATAAATTATTTTTCAAATCAAATTACTAAATATAAATAACATCATTTCAAAATTAATTTTAACCAAATTAATACCTATCAATTTTATCTAGAATCAAAATTGTTGTCTCGTTATGGGGCAAAAGAAACTCTAAACATTTAAGTGATAGTGTGAAACACTTGTACAAAGAAATAGCCATAAATAACAAATTTATTATTAAAGGATCAAGTACATATTAGTGATGAATGGCTCTACTTATCTTGGACTTTTGATACCGACTACCGAGTTAACTTGGACAGCAGGAAAAGTGTTAGAAATAATCACTTTTACGATATGCACCCACCATATTATATAATATTAAAGATACAATTATTGGCCGAAATTTATCGAAATTTTAGAAGGGTGATTGAATTGAATAAGTTAAAAAATAAAAAATTATTTATCCATTCAAAGGATATAAATAATGTCTTTTTATTTTTTTGTGCACATTGATAGCCAAAAGCAACACAGCCAGTAAGCACACTCCAAAAATTCTATTGGAAACAAAAAGTGAGTTATTTTAATAATCTTTTCTCTTGAATGCAAAAACCAAGAACTATTGATAGTGTTGGTAGAGGATAATGGGCTGTTTGTTCTTTTGTCCGAACTTGCGGGCTGCTTGTCTTAGTGTTGTTTGCGATCCCCCGCTTGGTGCAGTTGGGCCCGCCCGTTTTTCTCGCTTTGCATCTCATTTCCAATTTTTATATTAAAAAAAAAAGGGAACCATGAACCGGACCGGAGTAGCCATTAAAAAACCGAACCGGATCGAAGAGGAGTGGCACTGGACCAGCCATTTCCCCGCCACGACGCGGGCACGTGCCTCCATTTTCCCGCCAAAACTAAGCCCTAACCACGCTGAAAAAGAAGGAACTACCTGTACAGCTATACTCTTCTTCCTCCATCGCCATTCTCTGCTTTCTTTCTCTCTCTAACTCTCTCTCACACACACACACTCTCTCTCTCACTCATCGGAAATGGACGTGAGCGAAGAAGTTAGGGCAGCTCACAAGCGAGAATTCGCCGATTTCTTGGATCAAGATGTATGTATCCGTTCTCTCCAATTTCCCCTTTCTTCGTTGTTTTGTTGTAGAATGAGTCTCAACGAGTTTGCGTTTGAATGATTGCAGGTGGGAAAAGGCATATACATGGACGAGATCAAAGCACTCATCAACCACAAGCGCCGCCGCCTCATCGTCAACATCTCTGATCTCCACAGCTTCCGCGACTTGGGTAACAGGTTACCACTGTTTCTTTTATGTGTGTGTGTGTGTGTGTGTGTGTTATTGTGGAATTTCGATTGTGTTATGCTTTGGTAGTTTATGTACTTTAGTTTTTGCCTAATTGTTAGTTTTTTTGGAATTATTTTTGTACGCGTGTTTTTTTTCAGGATTCTGAGGAATCCGAGCGAGTACATGCAGGCGTTCTGTGATGCGGTGACTGATGCTGCTCGTGCTATTGACCCGAGGTATTTGAAGGAAGGGGAACAAGTGCTTGTGGGATTTGAAGGCCCCTTTGTTTCTCGACGAGTCACCCCGAGAGAGCTTCTATCCGAATTCATTGGTTCTATGGTCTGTGTTGAGGGCATCGTCACCAAATGTAAGCTCCCCTTCCTTTTCTTTTTTCAATTTATCTGTCGCGTATAATTTTAAATGATTGAATAGTGCTAGTGCTAGTTGGTTAGTCGACTATAGCATTACAATCAATAAGCAGGTTATTTTAATGCTGTTAATGTCAGTTATGCTTGATGTATATCGTATTGTATTGTTAGTGGTTCCTTGAGTGGCATGCCATGCATTGTGCTAAATGATTATGTCAATGTGAAGATCGATCACTGATGAAAGTCTGTAGTGTAATCTCTATAGGTTGTTGTCTTTTCCCGTTTGTTCTTTCGTTTCTGTTAGATAGAAAATGAATTTATGGACATACAATTATAACTTTGAGGACGAAAAAATCTCTGGTTCAAGCGTGCTGGAATCTAACCTCCTAGTTCATTTTTAGGTTCCCTTGTACGGCCGAAGGTTGTTAAAAGTGTTCATTTCTGCCCCACCACAGGACAATTTACCGGTCGAGAATATCGAGATATTACATCCAATATGGGTTTGCCCACAGGGTCTGTTTATCCTACAAGGGTAAGTCAAGCTCCTTCATCTCTGTTATTATATATAAATTACCAGAGGATTGAATTTTACTGATTAAATGTTTGTTATAGGATGAAAGGGGCAACTTACTGGTGACTGAGTATGGGTTGTGCAAATACAAAGATCATCAAACCTTGTCCATCCAAGAAGTTCCTGAGAATTCTGCTCCCGGTCAGCTCCCAAGGACAGTGGATGTCATTGTAGAGGATGACCTTGTTGATTCTTGCAAGCCCGGAGATCGTGTGGCTATTGTAGGTATATATAAGGCTCTTCCAGGGAAAAGCAAAGGCAGTGTGAATGGAGTATTCAGGTAGCTCCAGACTATATACTGTTATAATTCTTTTTCCCTTCTTGCTTTGTTGAACAAAAAGTTGATTGGTTGATATGCATGCAGGACTGTGCTCATAGCCAACAATGTTTCTCTTCTCAACAAAGAAGCTAATGCGCCAATCTACAGTCCTGAAGATCTGAAAAACATAAAGAAGATAGCTGAAAGAGATGATACATTTGACCTACTTGGTAATTCGCTTGCACCTTCTATATATGGGCATTCGTGGATAAAGAAAGCAGTGATTTTATTGATGCTTAGTGGAGTTGAAAAGAACTTAAAGAATGGCACTCACTTGCGAGGGTTAGTTATTTCTCTATCTCCTTTTCCGTTGCTGTCAGGTCGCATTATTTAAGTCCAAGTTCAACATATTCTTATTTTGCATTCATATCTCTTGATATTGTTTGCATATTAAATTTATAATGCTTGTCTGTCTTGCTTCTTTTAGTGACATTAACATGATGATGGTTGGTGATCCCTCTGTTGCCAAGTCTCAACTCCTGAGAGCAATTATGAATATTGCTCCCTTGGCCATATCGACTACAGGTAGGGGTTCTTCTGGAGTTGGTTTGACAGCAGCAGTTACTTCGGATCAAGAAACAGGTAAAACATTCTTCATTTTCTATACAGAACTCTATTATTACATTTGTCATCCAAGGGAAAATTGTAATAATTACTTTTTACCAGGGGAAAGAAGGCTGGAAGCTGGGGCAATGGTTCTTGCTGACAGAGGTGTTGTCTGCATTGATGAATTTGACAAGATGAACGATCAAGATCGCGTTGCTATACATGAAGTTATGGAGCAGCAGACTGTAACTATTGCAAAAGCTGGCATCCATGCATCACTTAATGCTCGATGCAGTGTGGTGGCTGCTGCAAATCCCATATATGGAACTGTAAGTGCCATTCTGATTTTAAGTTGCTGTGCAGTTTAAATTATAAAAGTTCCCAACATTTATACTGAACCTTGGTTTCTTTTTTAACTTGATGGCTTTTACTGTGTGATTCTACAGTATGATCGTTCACTGACTCCGACTAAAAATATTGGACTCCCAGACTCCTTGCTTTCTCGGTTTGATCTACTGTTTATTGTGTTGGATCAAATGGATCCTGATATTGATCGTCAAATATCGGAGCATGTTTTGCGTATGCATCGATATCGATCTGCCACTGATGGAGGTAGATAAGCAGTTTTCAAATCCTAGAGACAAGATTATACCAGGGAAATATTTTATTCAAGTTAACTTACCAATGCAGGTGATGCAGCACTTGATGGGAGCTCAAGATATGGAAGAGAAGATGAAACTGATACTGAATCATCTGTGTTTGTCAAATATAACAGAATGCTACATGGAAAGAAAACTGAAAGAGGTCGCAAACGTGATACACTTACAATCAAGTTTCTTAAAAAGTACATTCATTATGCTAAGCATAGGATTCAACCTGAACTGACGGATGAGGTGATGTGCCTTTTCTGTTACTAATAGCACTACCTTTTTTTATTCTTGTTATATGACAGATTCCATTTTATTTTATAATTATCTATTTTTGTAAATTTTAAGTCTGTTTTATATATGTTGCAATTGCCACAGCTGAATGCTTGTGAATTCTGATTCTTTCAATGGTTGTTATGCTTCTGTTCCAGTCCATTATATTCAAATGTGACTTGATCTAAAAATTGATTTTGTCCACAGGCATCCGACCACATTGCCACAGCATATGCCGAGCTTAGAAGTGCCAGCTCAAATGCAAAGGTTAGCATTGGCTGTTAGCTGAAGGCATATCAGTCGTTGTACAACTGGTTTAAGATTTTATTGCTATTTTGTTGGCTCTATGCAGACTGGAGGAACACTTCCTATAACTGCCAGAACTTTAGAAACCATAATACGTCTCTCAACTGCTCATGCCAAATTGAAGTTGAGCCGAAAGGTGCTGGACTTGGCCCATATAATGTGTTCATTTAGATATTTATTATATCATGAAATACATGTCCAGAGGCCGTGTCAAATTAGCCTCATTGGTGCTTTCTTTAGCATCCTCATTAACTACGGTTTTTCCTTGTTACTATTGCCAACTGGTGGTGCTTCATTGGGTTATGTGTTTTCGCTCTTGAATGTGTTGGGTACACTTTGGATTGAATCTCCACCTATCTTGGCAGGTTTCAGAGTCTGATGTTGAAGCTGCTCTGAAGGTTCTTAATTTTGCAATATATCACAAAGAATTGACAGAAATGGAGGAGCGCGAGCAAGAGAGGGAAAGAGAACTTGAGAGGAAACGTAGGGCCGACCATGATGCTGGTGAAAATGATGGTCCTGCTCGTGGTCCTAAACCTAGAAGAGGGTAAGTGATATAGTTGGAGTAGCTAAATATACTCATTGCAAGCATCTTTTGAACTTAATTACTATATTTTGCTCCGTTGATAAGCTCATATTTTTCCATATTTTCTATCACAAGCTAAATTATCATCCTATTACAATAGTTAGCATAGGGATATTCATGATACCTCATAATATTGAGGACGTTGACGTCTACTCGTCTATATTTCTGTAAACTTATTTGGCCATTAATGAGCACTTGACACCTTTTTCTTTCTTTGACATCTTTGTCTTTCTTTCTTTCTTTCTTTGTCTTTTTTTTTTAAGTTCAACGTCAGATGCCATGGAAGTAGATGATACCCCAGCTGCCCAATCTGCTGCCAGTCTCACTCCCGAAAGGTTTCTCAACTGCCAAACACTAGCCTCCAACAATTTTGTTTTCTTATATTTCTATCTCTGCTCTACATGTTTCCGATGTGACAATTCTTTTGACATGCAGAATCGAAGCGTTTAATTCTCTATTTGGTCAGCATATGCGTGCCAACCGCAAGGATGTTATATCCATTGCAGAAGTCGAGGATGTTATCAAGAAAGGAGCAGATTCCAGTTACAGCTCGGCAGATATATTGCTCCTATTAGAGGTATGATCTTCTGTTGACTTTGTGGTGCCATGTCTCCACCATTAACTCCAACAATATTAGTCGTTTATCTTTTTTGAAATTTCAGAAGTTGCAAGATGACAATAGAGTGATGATAGTTGATGGAATGGTGCATATGATATCATAAGATGCAAGATGGGTTGAAGAATCTCTTGTACAAAGATTCTCAGGTATGCGTTTTTGCAAATCGATGATTATTTTATTTTTCATTGTTGGGATGTATCTCTTTACTATTCACTTCTTTAGTAGATTTATATATCTGAACATCCTATTCTTATGGCCAGCAAATCAAAAACAAAATTAGGGAATGATGAAGGCAGGAGTTTTAATTGTTTATTTTATGTGCAAGAGATTTGGTTTGCAGTTCTAAAACTTAATTTTTTTAACAAACTATGAACGAATTTCAGGGAGAAGAATTTGCTGCTACGTAGTCTGCAGTCGACAGAAGAATTTTCAATTTTCGGAGTTTATCTATTTCGGAGTTTATCTATCTTGTTGCTGCCTGGAGCTCGATATAGTACCTTTCAACAGAAGAAAAAAACCATGCGATTGCGTTGGCACAACGGAATTTTTTCGGTCATAAGGTCTTTGTCAACCCCTCTTATGGTTTTCGTAGTTCTCTGTTCATATTATGACACCACCCATATCTTTTATCTGTTTCAGTGCTGAGAAATATTTTTGTGTAAACACCGCTTCTAGAAATGAACTTTATGTTAGCTTCACTAGCGCATCTTGGCGCCTACTAGTTTACTGCCGTGCACACGGCTATTGAATCCTTTTTTCTTTTAGTACTAGGGTACTAAGACCTCAAGCACTCATTTTAATTTATACTCATTTGTTGGGTTATAAATTATCGGGGGAAGAAAGTGTGAATTGATTTAAATTTATTTTTGAGCAGTGCTATTTAGCAACTTGGTTCTCATAAAAATGTTATGAAGCCTTTTATAACCAATCTGTCGAGCCTTTTACTACCAATCAGGCAAGGATTTGAATGGAGAAGGGTGGAGAAAAAGGTGGTAGTTTCGCGTGCTTTAGCATTTTCCTTTTCTTTTACTGTAGTATGAACGGTTAAATATTTAATCATACTTACGTTTCTTAAAACTCCGATTGTTAGCCTTTTATGCGATTGTGAGGAAGCAATCACCGAAAAGTCGTGTCTAAGATAGAGAATAATTATAGCTGCTTAATAAAGTAAATGTGGAAGATGAAGTAATAATCATAAATGCTGTTTGACATCTCCAACATTCAATAATCAGCAAAAAGAATAAGAATCACAAAGTTATTAAATTAAAACTTTAAACCGTAAACAATAATGTCCGGCTGAACGCTGTTTGGGTGTTTCCATCTTCAAAAAATTTTAGCACAAAATTCAAATAAGAAGTTATCTACCCGTCAACTGTCAACTACTACTATTCAACAAACAATTACAAGGACAAGAAGCTTCTGCATCGCAGAAATCCCCTGAATTAATTCTTTTTGGGGGTTGCTCAAAAGATCAATTTATGCGGAAGGCAGCCATGTGTGTGACATTGGTTGCACCAACATCAAGAGTTTACTTGTCAAACTCCCATATAATCCCTCCATCTTCTGCAACACCAAAATAAAAGTCAATGACAATAAACTCTAATTTGAAATTTAAACAAATAAGAATGAAGCCACCAGTTTTCAAACAAGTAAAACTTTGTCATTTAATCTAGAAATTATATTTGCCTATAATACCAACTAAGCCTTGTCCCACTAGGAGGATTTGGCTACATGGATTAAAAAATGTCATAATTTTTTGTCATAAATCATGATTACATTCAAACCATTAAATCTCTTTTTAATAGTTTTATCTATAATTTTTTTAGGTCTCCTTGTATCTCTAACTATTAGATTACCCTCCATCTAATCTACTTACACGTATTCAAACCACCTAAGACAAGATTCTATCATCTTTACTACAATAGGTGCTAGCACTTTCTCTATTCACTCATCCAAGGTGACATCTTCATCTCTGCAACATTCCTATCTTTTTTTGGATAAAAAAAGCTCTGCAACATTCTTATTGTCTCTTACAGTGAGGTAGTCATAAACCTGAAGCAAGCTTGCTGAAAATGCATTAAACATCACACAATACATATGAATATTGATTGAGCAGCAAATGTATCCCTAGGTAAATGAAAACTTTTCATAGTCTACAATAAAGGAGATCAAAGTCTGGATCATATATAAATCTTGAGAAACATTCCTGTTGATTCTTTTTCTACATTTTTTTCCCTTCTCCTAATCCAACAGCACTGTTTCTAGCATTCCAGGTCAGAGAAGTAGGGGCAGGTAAGGCTTAAGTAAAACCCAACCACAACATATGTATAACTTGGGTTCAATTTTCTTACCGTATCCCAACGCCAAGTTCTATAAAATCCAACCCAAATATGGCCAAGATAGCTTTTATACTAGCTTGGGCAATCCTTCCTGCTAGAGCTAATTTTTGGAGTGGACTTAAACCCACAATTCTAAAACTATCATATGTATTTTCACTTCGGAATAGGGATACAAAACTGTTTCAATACTCCATGCATGTAAGTATGAGTGGATTTGTGTGGTTATAACTGAAGAAGCACCATCAACTTCACAACTTGGTGTTGTAGCAAGATCCTCAAAGAATGAGTTTACAGGGGAATAATAAGTGCTGCGGGAGATGGTGACATGAGAAGAAGATGAAGGAGGGGACAAAGGGGAAGTGGAAGCTGATGTAATCTGAGGGTCAGAATAGTTCGATTCAAGAAAATATATAAATATATATGGTCTTCCTCTATCTCTTTAATCTGATTATCCTCCACTTGATCTACTTTTCTCTGGAGCCTCTGTTAGTCTTCTCCTCAATAGATGCGCTACTCTAATTCTTTCCCAAACATATGGTCATTCCCATGCTTATATTTTCAACACTCTCATCTTCAACGCCAAGACCCAATTATTTTAGGACAGGGGTGGCGGAGAAGCAACCCATCACCAACCCTATATTAACTCAGGACCCAGCCCAAGTTTATACTCAGGTCAGGTTTATTGGGTTTGACCTGAGTCATAAACAGCCCTGTCTAGTAGTACTGAGGTTTGTAGGGACTACTCCATTTATGTTTGGCCATTTTTTTTCTCCTTCAAAAAAATATGGATAAGTTGGGATGAAAAATTCAACAGGTAGTTCCAATGCTTTAAGGTCCACATGAAGGTAAAACTACACCAATTTTCACAGTTGTATAGGAGTACTAGAACATTACAAATATTTCCAGGAAGGGAAGCATCACAGTCCTTCATTTGATGAAGTTCGACAATAGCTAAGCATGCAGAAAAACCAGAAAATCATAGATTTTCGAAGGAAATGAAGATAATGAAATGATATCATCAAAAGAGAAGAAGAGAGCAGAAATACCTTTAACTTTCTTTTCAATCCAGGTCTCTACTAGCATTCCAGCAGCTACTCCACCAGCAATGCATACACTGCAGAAGCCGATCGCCTTGGCTAGTGGCCATCGAGGAAGGAAATAGTAGTCGGGGATTTGCCTAACTTTCTTGGGGAGCCGTTTCTTCAAAGTTGGCTTAGCACTAGGATTCTGCTGCATCTCACCACCAACAGCTTTCCAATCCACCCCTTTGAAGGGATCTTTCGCTTCTTCACTTCCCATAACAGCTCAATTTTAAGGCTTATAACTAAACTAGTTTTAATCAGCCCAAAAAAAAAAAATTATTTTAGTGATGAATAAAATTCAAAATTAATATCATGAAAGAAACAGCAGCCACAATTTATCGTGAAAAAGGGCATCCGGGTCTAAAGTGCTGTAACAATTCCTTCATGCACGGGGAAAAAACAATCATTAACGTTGTGTATTTGTGTTTGAATGAAGAATTCTAAAGGATTTAAAGTTTATAACAATATGGTATTAAATTGCATCAATTGAATTTGCTCAATTTACAAAATCTCTTGTTTGGATAATTAGACCTGGTAAAGATTCACGGGCGGAAGATTAATGAACTCATATTCCTTTGAGGCATTTTTTCAAACACCTTCATTGCAACACCCAAACCTTCTTCCTCACAATCCCACCAAGCTACTTCTTTGGGAAATCAACCATTCCCTTTGACCAAACCAACAATCACTATACTTTGGCATCAATTTGGAGGAAGGTCTGTACATGCTTTTGCGGCATATTCAGTGTCTTCAGTCTCAATCACTCCATGAACACCCTTTAACCAATACCCACTCTCAACTATAGCATCAATGCAATTGGAAAAAGAAGTAACAGAAAGGTAGAAAATTTGGAGAACCCCATGGAAACCCATGTTGAATGGAATGTGATAGAATTAGTGGAGATTACAGGAATTGCCAAAAATCAACCCAACCCATTTGATACTAAATTCAAAAGCGCTTGCTTTTTGCAACAGAACAGTGAGAGTAAAAGCATGAATGAAAACTGAGAGAAATACCTCAATCCTTCAGAAATGCCAGTGTTAGAAGAAGCACCAAAGGCAAAGGGTGAGGGAGGCGCGTGTGCTGAGCCAGTGAGGTGAGGGAGAAACTAGTGATTACAAAAGGGAAAATTGCATACATTAATATTATTTTTCAAGTAAAATGGTTTTTTTTTATTATTGAGAAATTAAACTATTTTCGCTTTTTTCAACGTAATTGAAATATTTTTAAAATAATAAATAGACAGACTTCTTTGTCAAAAAGAAAAAAAAAGAAATATTTTTTTATCACTTCTATTTATCTAACAATTATGGACCAAAAACTTTATCTAACAATTATTGTTAAGTCTTAATAAATTTTAACCTATATGCGAATGAGGTGCTGAACTCTTGTGATAAGATAGAATTTCTTTTAATTGAATTATTTGTTCACTTTTATTCATAAGTTATCTGTAAAATACTACTATACATTTTATAAAACTATATAATATGTAATATGACTCAATCACAAAATGAGATAGTCCTTCACTCTAAAAAAATAACTCACTTTATCATGTTAACTAATGTGAAAAAAAAATTAAAGTTTAGTTATGATCTATCAAGTTGTTACTATTCTAAATAATATTTTTAATTTTTAATAATATGATATTACAAAATTGAATGTAAGAAAGCATTTTTGTATCAACACAAATTGCAGTTAATCATTTATAAATATCCTCAAGGGAAAAAAAGTTAATGATCTACAAGTGAAAATTGGATTAATTTGAGAACCGAGAAGCATCGAAGGCTAACGTGGCACAGTTATCGCGTCTTGTTTGGGAGCCTCCAAATTACAGGACACATGTGCTTGTGACTCTAAGTGTCAATGGCTGCTCCTCTTATTGTAAGAAATCCCACTCTCCACACTCTAATTGTTAACAAACACTTTACTGCACCCTCTACCTTCAAGCCCAAATCTCTTTCACTCCTCAATTTCGCCAAGGTAGTAACTAACACAGCACAAACACATGCAACCACTTTTACATGACATCTTGTCTTGTTTGTTTGGTTTCCGACCAAGATTTTGGATTATAAAATTGAGCTAAATTTATGGTTTTTTCCAGCACCCTATGCATGTCAAAAACATCTTATATGTTGTCGTAACGTGCCCTTTATTATTCTTTTGGTCTTGGATGTGTTAGATGGAAGGAAGTGAAATCACTGAGCAAGTGCCAGAGCCAGAGAGATCAAGGGAGGATTTGAGTGTGAAGAAGAAAATTTTTGTTGCTGGAGCCACTGGAAGCACTGGAAGAAGGATCGTTGAGCAGTTGCTGAAAAAGGGTTTTGATGTGAAGGCTGGGGTTAGAGACTTGGACAAGGCCAGGACCACACTTTCCTCTAACAACCCGTATCTGCAAGTTGTAAGCTTTTTCCATTCACTTGGCACAATGAGCCAATCTAATCCTACTTCTTAAATATCAATTGGGGTTGATTGTCTTTTGTTCAGTTTAATTGTGATTGGGTGTGTGTGAGTGATTTGATGTGCAATTTGGTGCGTATGTGAATGAGTTGGCGTGTATTTTAGTGTATATAAATATGAGTGAGTTCATATGCAGGTGAAAGCGGATGTCACAGAGGGTTCTGACAAGCTAGCTGATGCCATTGGTGATGATTCGGACGCAGTAGTATGTGCCACAGGCTTTCGGCCAGGTTGGGATTTGCTTGCTCCATGGAAGGTTTGTCACTTAGTTAATGTCGTAATTGAATGAATAAGACTGTTGTTATTTTAGTTCCCTTCACTTTTAATGTCAGTTTGCATTGATTACCGGTCTTCATTTGGTTAGGATTTAGGAAGAAAAAAAATTGATTATGTGAATTCAGAGTGATAGTTGGGCGCAACATATTCATTGATTCTGAATCTACCCTTGTTTTTTGTTTCTTCAATGTCAGTATTCTGCCCTTTGATTTCATGCTGTGGCTCTTGTTTTATTAACTGACATGATATTGGATATTAGCAGCAGTTGAGGATGTTGATGTTGATGTTGATGGAGAGCCATTAGGATCCTTCTCTCCACTTAGCTTTGCATATTTTATGGATTCCCATGTGCATCTGTTGTCAGAAATGCTAAGATTATTTTTTTTCCTATAAATAAGAATGAGTTCATAAGAAAACTCATTAAATCACAAAGGAAATCACCAATAAAGCAAACCAACGTTGTAGGTTGGGTGGACTATCCTGTCTCTTGGTATATGCAGTGCTCTCTTATTATAAAAGGTTTATATATTACGCAGGTTGACAATTTTGGCACGGTAAACCTTGTTGAAGCATGCAGGAAACGTAATGTTAATAGATTCATTCTTATCAGTTCCATTTTAGTGAATGGAGCAGCAATGGGACAGCTACTTAATCCAGCTTACATCTTTCTCAATGTTTTTGGATTGACGTTAGTAGCGAAACTACAGGCAGAGCAATATATCAGGAAATCTGGTGTAAATTACACAATAATTAGACCTGGTGGTTTGAGAAACGAACCTCCTTCTGGGAATGTTGTTATGGAGCCAGAGGTATTGCCTACACTTCTGACTTTTTATTACATTTCCATAGTAAAATGTAATTTTATCTATTTATAGAACCATTGTGGAATGATTTGGTTTTCTGGTGTATCAGGATACTCTTTCTGAGGGTACCATATCCAGAGATCAAGTTGCAGAAGTAGCTGTGGAGGCATTGGTTCTTCCTGAGGCATCTTATAAAGTTGTGGAGATAGTCTCTCGCCCTGATGCTCCTAAGCGCTCATATCATGATCTTTTTGGTTCCATATGACGACAATGATTTCTCAGTCTAGGACTTAACTGCGGATTGGCGAATTGATTTTGCAGTTCTTTTGCTTTCTAGTGGCAAATATGATATCTTACTGTCTTCCCATCTTTGTTGCTTCATCAAATTGGTATGCAAGAGTGATATGTGTAAATATTTTGACACATTTTGTTTTATTCTTTATACTCTCTCTCTCTCTCTCTCTCTCAGGATAGTAAATAATTCACTTTGAGTACTCTTTTAAGTTAAAGGTACCTCTATTTTGCTAATTTAATTAGTAGTTTAATACTATTAGTTGAAAACTTTATAAGAAAGGCATTCAAATATCTTTACTTCTACACACGTTTACATTATATCTGGAAAAATCACAAATATGCAGCTATTCCCCAAGAAAACCAACATTTTCCAGATTTAGATTCTTTGGACTTACTTGTTTTATATGCGAGATGAGATCACTTTCTAACTGAAAGCTTCCATCCTTCCTTGCTTTCTTGTACAGAAATCTGATTTATGTGCTCTAACCGACGGGAATATTGATAGCAGAATAAACCGATTCAGTTTAGTATTAGTGATGGTGATAAGCAGTAATGTTTGAAGCACTCATCTTCTACTGGATCATCATGCAATAAATACCACCGTCTTTCCTAACTTGATAACTTTGCCTGAGGTTTAGTGATGGTATTTCATGTTTATGATATTTTTGCTGTATTATAAGTGAAGGATACATTACATAGATGGTTGAAAATGTTGAGAATAGCACATAATTTATACATCAAATAACAGCATTTAGATGAACTCCATGTTCCAACTCTCTTTGCACAAACACCACCCAATGAAAATAAAAGAATCAAGGCTAAAACTTCATTTATGTTTCTTACATTTAGCGAATATTTCAATTTTATCTTTGAAGTTTTTTCTTGTTCTATTTACGTCTCTAACGTTTTTCAATCGTTTCAATCTTGCTCATTCGAAAGATGACATCTAAATTATAAACGAAAAAAATTGATATTAACATCATATTATGATGTTAGTGATATTCAAACATCACCAATAAAGATTGTTTGCTTTCAATTTTTCAAAGAAAGGATTTGGGTATGAGTTTTAGTAGAAAAAATATTAATTAAGTATTAAAGGGGTTTAAATTAAAAGGAAAATTTTTTATATCTTACGAAAATATGGAAGGAAATGATGATAAATAATATCATTTTATTCAAATAAATAATAAATACATCATTATTAACATCATAACCTCTCATTTATATCAGTTTTTTTTATTTATAATTTGAATATCAAAATAGTAAGATTAAGATGTTATAAAAATAGTAAGATATAAATAAAACCAAAAAAAAAAAAAAATCGGACTAAGTTGAAATCGCTGTAAAATGAGAGGAGCATAGATGAGGTTTCAACCAAGAATCAAAGCATTTCATTGTACTCTGTCAGCAACCGCACAACAGATTACCAGGTCTAGATGAACCAAACAACAGCAAAAGCTGTGACGGCAAGAGCAACCGGGGCACCATGATGCACTCCTGCGCTTTCCATTGGTGTTGGGGGAATTGCAGCAACATCTTCAACTACACTTTCTGCCACCCCACAGTGAGCACAAACCAGCATAGCCATAACATAAATAGTGAAAACCATGACAAACCTGAGGGTCTCCATTTTTCAGCTAGCTCTTACTTGCTCAAGAACTTCAAGTAAAGTTGGCTAACTTGTCTGTAAATAGTTGAGATGGAAATGAAAGTGGAACACTACAGCTCCTTTTATAGTTGGGATTTGAGATGAGTGAGCAATTTTAAGTTGTAATGTGCAGCTTTGACAGTAAACATAATGATTTGAGTGTGTTGGGGTTAATAATAATGTTATGTCTCCCTCATGTTAAAACTCTTTGTGGTTCTGCACTGTGTAAAGGCACTCAGTCAATTGTATGCAATTAGCATTTGAATCATAAGCATTATTAAGCATGCTTAGATTGCAGCATTGTTATGCAAAAATATAAATAAATAAATAAAAACGTTGTGATAAAGTAACCAAGATAAATTCCTTTATAAAGTAATGCTGCTCGTGCAAGTGCTGCATAGAAAAACAACATGTCACTTGGTGTGAGTTTATTTTGCCCCTACTACACTTCAAATTATTGAGGAGGGTTTGCTTTTTAAGCTGTGGGAAAACCATGTTGGGTTATCTGGGCCTCTTTAGCTGGCAAAAAGGATGTTAACAGATTAAAAATGGTAGGGCTAGTTGTTTCTATCGATGCATGATTACTCATCACCGTGCTAGAAAAACATAATTCTTATGAAGGTGTAAAAGGTGTGTCCGTGTGATTGTTAAGTCCCAAGCCCTGTCTACCTCGATAGAGATTAAAGAATCAAATTAAAGGTCATTGAACTATGAAAACTAATTTAAAAATTGAGACTAAAATAATTTATGTACGCCATTCTGGAGACAAATACAAGCTTTTTAAAATTGTGTAGATTTAGTAACTGAAAAAATATTCATTCCATTTAGATTTATAACTGAAACGATTAAATATAAAACAAAGTACTTTCTAAACTTTATCCAAAGTCATAATACATAAAATGAAATTTTCATTTAAATATTGTTTCAAATGACCTCCATACAAAAGTTCATTTATAATGTATTGAAGTCCTTCATCTTTGAGAAAGTGTTACAAAACTTATGGAACCAAAACAATATCAGGGCTTTACCATCACTAAAAGACTGCGGATGTTTGGATATACGTTAGGAGATATTAGAATTAATTTTAGGAGGTCAAAATTGATTTTCTCTATTTTTATTGATGTTTGGTTTCTCAAGAGTTAAAGTCAATTATAGTCTCAAAATCGATTTTAAGTAGAAGTGAAAATTTTTCATTTTTCAATTCTATCGGAGTTAATTTTAAATATTTCTTTGTAAATTATATATTTAAAAATAATTTTAATCAATACTATCAAAATATAAGTCACTTCTCAAATCAAATTAATAAACATAAATCAATTGACCCCAAAATCAATTTCAACAAAATCAATTCTAAAACCAAACACGATGTGAAATTCTAATAAATGCAGCTTAGGAGATAATACAGTATATAGAACACTGTTACCAATTTGCTTATGATGGCGCCGGCCTACGGAATTGGAATCAGGGATTCTGCGTTAGAGGACGTCAGTGGAGTCTTGGTTTAATTATAGATCAATAATTTGATTACAGGGCTCAGCATCAGCAAAGTCAGGATGGCCGAGTGGTCTAAGGCGCCAGACTCAAGTTCTGGTCTTCGGAAGAGGGCGTGGGTTCAAATCCCACTTCTGACACTCCGCTTTTTATTTTTACTGACTCTCAATATATTTTAATTAATAACTAGTTCTTTTGCATTTCAGTTGTCTTTGTGACTAATCTTCAACTCTCAATTTATTTTAATTAATAACTAATCCTTTTGCTTTTCAGTTGTCTTTGTAACTAATCTTCCAACCTTCAAACCATTTACTGTGTAAATTGCTTATCAATGGATCAAAATTTCTTTACTTCCCTTGTTTTGGTTCTTGTGAACCATCGATCAAATTATTTTAATTAGTGATAACTGATAATTTTTCTGCATTTCGGTTGCTTAGTTACTAATCTTCCAATCTCTAAACCAAGTGCTTGTAAGTTGCTTATCACTGGATATATCGTGAAATAAGTCAAAGAATGGTTGAATATAGACTGATCTAGTTTTATAGTCTGCCAACAAAAATCATTATTTCATGTAAACAGCAAAGGCCAAACTACATTATTTACAACAGGGGAAAAAATTGTGTTTGTTTTGCCTCCCTTCTCTCTCTCTCTCTCTTTTCCTTCTCTATTTCACTCAATTTTTGTTTCGAGACAGTTGATTTTCATTAACAGTCAGATACACAGTTTTTGGTCTGCTTAATATTCAACTCCTCATGCGGTCATGCCTTTCTTTAAGAAAATATTAGTTTCCCGAACACTGATCATCATAAATTATTCACAAGAATTGGTGCAGTCATCATGTGTGCTTAATCCCAGACCCAGGTCCATTGGATGTGGCTTTCAGTTGCTCCAGCTTCTTCCGAAGATAGGCTTGTTTAAGTTTCTCACGATGAGCAGCTACCTGCTCCTGCCTGCGGAGTTTGATTTCAGAAGCCTTTTCTCTTGCTCGATTCGCTTCTTCATGAACTTCCCTGCAAAGCAAAATCAATAAAGGGACTGGATTAGCCGTAGGCTAACAATATTAACAAAGTAATTAACCAGGAAAATTCTTAGCAAAAGCTTCCCTACTCCCTCTCCCCCAAAAAAATAGAAACATTCATAGTTGCCTCCCTCTCTGTCTATCTGAAAAAGAGAAAGAGGCCATCCTACTTCATTCATCCAAGAAGTTCAACCTAGTACGAATAGTTACTTACACTCCTACTAAAGTATCACCCTTTTTTTTTTGAGACCCTCCTACAGTATTACCTTAAGAGCATGTATTATAGTTATAACATTGTCAATATAATATACCGAACCCAATAATTAAGCTTGAACCACAAGGCATTCAACAACTCCAAAAAAAAAAAAAAAGGCTCTATAAGGGTAAACAATTCTACTACAACTTATTATCGAACTATTGCCTCCAAAGTCAAAGCTCAACCTAAAGATTGCAGAGAATTTTCACATAAATACCCAGCCTATGATTCGTTACTAGTTTCTCACCCCTGATTCCAACAGTCAAAGACTCAACACTGCCATTCTTATCACTATTGCCAAAGAGATTTAAAAGCTTTGCATCAGTCCATCCTAGCCATCTAATCAGAAAACAATGCTTTTCAGCAAACAACATGGTTCAACAGAAATGATCAATCCAGTACCTAACATTGCGCTTATGCTGAGCACTATCAACAGCTCCAAATGTTCGCCCAAGCTCAACACGTTTTACATTAAACAGCACAGAAGCATCATTATCAGCATCTTCATTTTCTCTATGCGCTGTCTGAGCAACATCGCGATTCTCTGGCTGCGGCGACTCATCCTGCTCAAAACCCTTGCGGAAAAAGTCTACACAATACTTCTCTGTATCCTCTTCATCAGACAGTTCTCCCTTCATTAACTTATCATACAACTCAGCCTTCCTCTCCAGTGCTGCGTAGCTAGCTGACCCATCGTTAACGGCTTTTAACTCAAGTTTGTCCCTGCATGTTTACCATACCAAAATTCAGTTCACCATGATAACACGCAACATATAATTAGCACAACAAAACATAAAAAAATAAAATACAATAAAATAAAAAGTTAGGCTATAAGGAAAAACAAGTGAAATCTTAATCATTGCATCCATATTAAACAATTATTAACCACAAATATATCACTGACATTGGAGCAAGCAAATCAAAGAATACATCATATTTAGGATTAAATCCCTAATAAATTCCAAATTAATTGAATGAAATCAATCAAATAACCCACTAAATAAACAGAATTAGGGAAAAATAGGGTAATATACTTGTTAGCGCGGGCTTCGACCCCAGAGTTCTTGGCCGAGAAGGGATCTTTGGGAGCGATCTTGCTCTTGGCGCGTTGGTACTCCACGTCAGGGCCTGCGAGTTCTTTCGATTTCTTGGAATCTTCCTGAGACTTGTAGAGCTCAGCCTTCAACTCCATGATCGACGACGCGCCGACGCCCTCTATGGCGCGGTGCTTCTTCGGCATTATCGACGATTCCGTTAGCCATCCCAGCGACTCCACCACCACCCTCTTCTTCCCGTTCCCTTCTTCCCCCATTTCGACCTAATTCGGATGATTTAGGGTTTCCTGGTGTTCTCCGATTTAGGAATTTCGATTGCTCGCGGGTTCGTTCGCGCTGTTTCGTTGCTTTAGCCGGTTTGGTTCGCTGGGTCAGAATTAGACAGACCGGGTTGGTCGGTGTGGACTATCTATCCAACATTTCGAGGCTGTTCATTTTCTATATAGTATATATGTGATTAAATTATCATCGTATATTGGATATTTTTGAAATTTATGTAAATATAGTTTTAGGTTACATAATCCGTCATTAAATATGTAGAAAAATATTTTTTATTAATTTTTTTTCATATGCAAAAGCTGAAACACGTGAGGCCATCTTTTGCAAAAAAATTGAAATTTTTTATTTGAACTACAGCAAAACCTAGAACAGATGTTACATTAAAGTAGTGTTTGAAATTATTTAAAATAGAATTTGATTTGAAATAATTTGAATTAATTTGATTTATAAATTAAAATCTTATACTTAGAATAATTATTTAAAATAGAATTTGAAATAATTTAGAAATTCATTTTTATGTTTAAAATATAAAAGATAGTATTTAGAATAATTAAAAATAAATTTGATTTAATTTAATTTAATTTATACTTAAAATTTAAAATCAAATCAATTCCTATTAAATTCTTTAAATTTTGATAAAATTTTAAATACAAAATAACTAAATTCATAAAATTTGATAAATAAAATCATTTCTTATTTTTAAAATATCCAAACATAAATTTTGATCTACAAATCAAATTAATTCCTATTTTTTCTATATCAAACACACTTTAACGAAATCTCTATCCACAATTCACATCTTTGCATGCATCCAATGGAAGGGCGGAATGCAAAAAGAATTAGCCAAAGGTAATGGGAGTTTTTTATTAATCTTTTTCTATACATTAGTTGGCTTCTGAAAACCTTCACATTCTTGTAAATATCTACAAAATTTTATAACATGGGAAATATTTAAAACTTTTTACATGTGAAAAATAATTTCCCAAGTTATTATTTTTATTGCGGATATTTGAGTCTATGAGATTACATTTTTCTTTAATTTAACTATATATTTATGTTTAAATTTAATTAAATTTTACATATATTAATTTTAAATAATAATATTTATTAACTATAAAAGTAAAAAATTATATTTTTAATTTTTTATAATAATTACAAAAATTTCATATGTAGAGCAACTGTAGCAATGATTTGACAAAACATCACATATACATGTTTAAGATCCTCACACTCTTTAATCAAAAAAAAAAAAAAAAAGTTTATCACACTCATTAGTTGTGTTGTGCCACGTCTCGGGTCCATAATAACTTAGGTGATCTCGAGACCGTAGCATTACTACTCGAGCTATGGATGCTCTCTTGGAAGGGTGAACGCGAACATGTTGGTTTTTACCTCCTACCAAAAAGACAAATGCTTATGCCACAAGAAAATTGATGTATTGACTTTGCTAAATATTCAAGAGACAAAACAAAAATATAAAATTGACACAGAAAGTGTATAGAGATATGTGCAGCATTTGACATTTTTCAAATGACAACTAAAAATTACAGGAATTCAGAGTACGTGCCACACTGCCACCCATAGGCAAGATCTACTTTAAACATTCCATTTCATTCAACATAACGCACTCATAACAGATTAGATTACCATAAGCAGTTTAGAAAGAGAATACAAGAACAGCTTATTTCCCCAACTAGGGGGTGTTCAGAAAATGCGAGTTCTATCACAACTACATTATCCCCACCACCTGTTTTAAGATATAACAACCTAAGTCACCACTTCCGAAGGAGACACTGACCATCAGAAATTGATATCATTCAACAACGAGCAACTTAATGCCCTCTTTCAAATCCAATGCGAGTCCTACCAGAACCTCCCTCATAACCATCCCGCATCGAAGATCCAGCACTAGCTCTCATAGTTCCTCCGCCACCAACTTTTTCCATTGCCTTCTTACCCTTCTTTACCTCTGTCAAGAACTGATCCAGACCAAATGGATCAGCTTCTTCATTCTCAAATTCAACTGGCCTGTCCCTTGGACCTGTCCTCTCAGAAGTCCCTGCAAACCCTTTGTCAGGCTTAAAGCGATCAGTCTTCATAATCTTCTCTAACTGCTCATCCGCACCACCATAAATCTCATTATCAAGATCCTTCTTTGGCCTATAGAGAGTTGAGAGTGTTGGCTGTGCAGTAAACAAGCCTTTATCATACACATTATACTGATCATCGGTGGCAAACCCAGATGATATTCCTTTTTCTTGGTTAAATAGCCTTTCATCATACATGACCTCTGTCCCTGGCTTAGTAGAAGCCATTCCAAGAGCAACTTTCTCACTGATATCACGATCCCTATCTCTTGTAATCTTGCTTTTCTTTCCCATAGCAGCATCCTTAGCCTCTAATCTTCTCTCCCTCTCCCTCTCTCTTCGTCGTTCCTCACGAAGTTTCTCCCTTTGCAGCCGCTCCTCCCTTTCCTCCCTTGTCTCCCTTGTCTCCCTTGTCTCCTTAGGGAAATTCTTCTCCCTTTCCCGTGGTTGCTCATAATCAACTGCCATATCAGCATCATCCATGCTGCTCTTCTCAGAAGGGATAGGAACAGCAGCTGGAGGGGCTACACCAGTTCTCTCTGAACGTGCTTTCTGAGCCAAAGCCCTAAGCTCCTGCTCTTTCCTTTCCTTCTCCTTTAGAAGCATCTCCTTCTGAACCTTGGACCTCATTGCAACAGCTTCTCTAGCCTTCTGCTCTGCAACATATAATGCCTCTGAAAGCTTTGCAAAATTATCATTGATCTGAACCTCCTGAAGGCCTCTCCCATCAGCCGCAAGACGCTTGTCAAGAGGGATTGTGTAACCTTTTGGATTCTTCCAATTAGAAATACAAGGAGGTATCTTCCAATCTTGTTGATCTTTCACAGTTACCGCCCTTGGAGGGGAGTGCATCACAGGCACAGGAGGGGAGCCGGAAGCCTTGGGAACACGCTTATGCTTGAACTTCGGAGGCTCAAGTGGATCAACTGGCATCTCAGCCATCCTAATAACCCTCTCTTTCGCCCCAGAATTGAAAGCTGCAGACTGCTGAGATGGCTTATACTTAATATACTTTGTATCAGACGACTGCTTGGGAACATTTTTTGGCTGCGCCGCGCTCAGCCTCACGTTAACTATCTTCTCAAGCGCAGCCTTAGTCTCTTGCGTCGTCTCCTCAATCTCCTTCTGCACATCCTCATCATCTTCCATGCCAGCTTCTTCGTAATTCTTCAATATCTTTGGTATCAGATCTTTCTGCTGTGTGTACACGATTTTCTTAGCATTCTCATTCTGCCTCACTATTGCATCATATGCAACATTCCCATGAGCATCAACTGTCACAGGAAGGATCTTTGACCCCGGTTTCGAGGACTTGTCCCTTCCCATGTCAAGTGGGTACTGAGCAACATGGATCTCAGGGAAGGCACCACCATCCCCAAAATCCTCAACCTTGCGAGGAACAAAACCGGCACGATTCAAATAAGGTGGCACAGGCTTGTACTTAATAGCAGTGGATTTTTCCTCCTCGGAAGTGCAGAATCTCTGCTTGAACCATGGATCATTACTATGGTCGTAGTAAGTGGTTGATGAGGATTTTGCTGGAGGAAGAAGCTCTCTCAAAGCCGCCATAATTCTGAGGGGGGAAAAAAACTAAATCAACATAAAACATTCAAACATAGTTTCTACAATTTAAATAAATTCACAAACAATTGAACCATAAACATAGCCTCAAGGAAGAAGTAACCACAGAGAACCTCGGAAAATAACTTCAGAAAAATAAACTGCGAAATTAGCTATAAACTAATAGACCATAAGAAGAAGAAGAATGGAAGATGATGAAGCTAGCAAAGAGCAGAAAATAGATTGCGCAACCAAAAATCAATCATAAAATAAAGCATCAATTATATACAGGAATTAGCAAGGTTGTCAAACTCGAGAGTTTATGCAAACTCGTGGACACGACTTGCAAGAGTTTACCTATCATTAAAAATCATTTTTTAAAAAAATATTACACTAACAAAATATAATCTAATATAACCTCAAATGCACAATAAAGCATTCCAACATCAAAGCACACACATTGACAACAAAATGAACATAGCATAGCAGCTTTTAGAACATCAGAACGCACAAAATGAACACAGCATGAACCCACAAATACAAATATTTCGCAGCATGAAAGTTGAATTGAAACATAGCACATGTGCATAACCACATACATAGCTCATAGCACAACCCACAAGAACAGATATCACCGTAGTTGAAAACCATTGAAGGAGGACCAAATTTCACAATATCTATGCATAAACAATTTGAGACAAAAAGCAAACTAACATAGTTGAAGGAGGACCACAAATAAAAGAACTGCCAAGCAGAACGAGGTGGAACAACGGTGAACGAGGAGGAACAGAGGCGGATGGGCAGCACTAGCGATGAGGAACGGGGGAGAACGAGGGGCTAGGCTCGAAAAGGAACGGGCAGCGGCGATGTGGCTCCAATGGTAGATTGCGGCGGCGGTGAGCTCGCAAATGGAGGTAAGATGCGAAGCCAAAGTGAGACGGTGGTGGTGAGACAGCACTAGCGATGAAGGCTAGGGCTCAATGTTGGAGAAGAGACTCATGAACGGGGGTGAACATCGGACCGTGCGAATATGGCCTGGGGTCTGCAACAAAACGGCATCGTTTTGGCACCGCCCTTTGGCAATATACAGGAAGCACATCAAATTCATACTATAATAATTTTAGGGCTTATTTCTTAAAATCTTTTAAAAAAATTATTTTTTAAAAAATTTAATTTAAATATAATAATAATATAAAATAATTTTATACTATCCATTAATAAAAATAATAAAAAATATCAATTTATATAAATAATTATCTATTATAATAAGGGATCTACTATAATTTCTCATTTTTTTCTATTTTTATTAATTGATAGTATAAAACTATTTTATACTATAAGTACATATCAATTAAATTTTTTTTAAATCATAAAAATAACCATACATTATAATAAGAATCCACTATAATTTCTTATTCTCCCCTATTTATATTGTTATATATCAATTAAATTCTATATTTAAATGTAAAATTAATTTATATTTAAATATAATATATAAAAATTTTAATCTTAAATATTTTTTATATTATAAAAAAATTTTAAAAATAAAAATAGTAATTTCTAAAAAAATATTTTTTTAATTATTTTATTCTTACTAAATAAATTTATTCAAACATACTTAAAAAGGCATAAAAAATAGTTTTTTTAGTTAATGTTTTTTATCAAAACAATATACCCAAACAAGCATTTAATCTACAAATTAACGTCTTTTAACAAAAAATAATTTAATGAAAAAATACAAGCACCATATCTTATTTCAGTCGCGGGTCTACACACTTGTAGCGTCGAAATCAACTAGGCAGAGTGCAGTTACAGTCAATGGCTTCAGTGGGTGAGCATAACCATGAGCAGCACCAGCATCACCATGATGACCACGATCATCATCACCATCACCATGAGGGAGGAGATGGAGGTAGCAAGTCATGGGTAGGAGCGGATGGAAGGGTGTACCACAGCCACGATGGCCTGGCGCCGCATTCTCACGAACCCATATACTCTCCTGGCTACTTCAGCAGAAGAGCTCCACCTCTCTCCAGCAGGGATTTCAATGAAAGAGCTTTCACTGTTGGTATTGGTGGACCCGTGGGTACTGGGTATATTCTATTTTCCTCTATTTCTTCTTTCTCTTTCTTAGCTTCTATTTATTATTTGGTTTTTCGGTAGCTCTTCTACTTTGCTACAAATTTTTTATTTTATAGACATATGATGCTCTTGATTGATTTAACATCTTTGTCTATAATTTATTAATCAAGTTTGTTTATACGAATTTTCAGATGATGTATCTTGTGTATGTTTCAGAGTATTTTATGGCAAGGATGAAATTGAGTTAACTAGTTGTGCCAGAAATGATAATTTGAATGCATATATTCTTTCGAAAGTTTCTATTTTTTGGACATTAAGTTGTTTATTGTTTTTGTTGGGTGTAACCGTATCAAGTTCCTATTGAAATATAATGATGCATAGAAGACAAAATATAAAGATGTTCTGTTTGTGCTGCCTTTGCTTCTCAATTATCTCCCTGAAACTTCATGGCACCATTTTGCTATAGTTGCATTGTGTTCCGTGGAAATGATTTTGATTGTTCTTTGGTCATGGTTGCCTAATGCAGTAAAACAGCTCTGATGCTGGCCCTTTGTGAATCTCTGCGGGAAAAGTACAGTCTTGCAGCAGTAAGTATCATTGTGTTCTCTTACTATTTTAGGTTTGTAAACTGCATGTTGGAAATTATAGCTGGTATTGTGATGTCTAAGCTTTCAAGAAAGAGAATCATTACAAATATTATGAAAAGGCAAATTTGAGATTTTGAGGTAACCTTTAAGCTTTGTTTTTCATGTTATTGAAGAAAATATGCCAATATACAGATGTTCTAGAATAGAGGAAGTGACGGTTAATAGAAGTTGCTGACATTGTCAGAAACTCAGAATTATCAGAAACTGATTTGCCTTACCAATGGAGTGTAACTCAACTGGTTATGTTTCAGTGGTATCTCCCCTGCGCCCTGGCCCTTACCATGGGGCTGTGGTTTTGTGGTGGGGGTTCAATTAGGTCCAATAAGACCTCTGTAGAACCCAAAGTAGAAAAGAGAAACTAATCTGCCTTCAAAGTCAGGTTTTTGTACTATGGCTGGATAATGCTGCAAGTGCAACCTGTTGAAGTGGTTTGCTGATTTTTGTTCCATGCCCACATGCACAATTATATTCAAGTGGATTTTGGGATTCAAGTGGTCCTTTTTACTTGTAATCAATTTATGGAAGTTACAGTTTTGCAGAGTTCATTTATAATAACTTTGTTTATTTTCGTTATGCACCTTTGATTTTAAATAATTGTCCTCATACCATTACAAGGTTCCAAACAACACCGAAGAGATGGTGGAACTTAATAGTTTTTTCAAACTTCTAAGGTTGTGCATTTTTCTTTCAGAATATATTATCCTTGCTTTTATTTCATGCTAAATTTCCTTTAAAAAATGTGTTTGTTCTCAGGTGACAAATGATATATTCACTAAAGAAGATGGTGAGTTCTTGGTGAAACACAAAGCACTTCCTGAGGAAAGGATACGTGCTGTAGAAACTGGCGGCTGCCCGCATGCTGCAATTCGGGAGGACATCAGTATTAATCTTGGACCCCTGGAGGAGCTTTCAAACTTGTACAAAGCAGATCTACTTCTGTGTGAATCTGGAGGAGGTATGTTTTACATAAATATTTAGTTGCTATACTTGGAATCGAGTTAACTATTTTCTGTAGCAAAAGTGGTTTTCATATTTATTATGGTTGTGTATGTCATGACTTTTGAATTTGAGTTTGATCTCAAAAACTTGGATGTTCACCTGAGTTTTTCCTGCAGATAACCTGGCTGCCAATTTCAGCAGGGAATTGGCTGACTATATAATTTACATAATAGACGTATCTGGTGGTGATAAAATTCCTCGGAAAGGTGGTCCTGGAATCACACAAGCTGATCTCCTTGTACGTGATATACGCACAGCAGTTGCACTGAAGCACTTAAATTAATTAATATAAATCTTGATGTGTGATTTTAAATGTGATTATGGAACTAATTGAACTTGAATTCCAGGTGATAAACAAGACTGACCTTGCACCAGCAGTTGGGGCTGACTTGGCAGTCATGGAGCGGGATGCTCTTCGAATGAGAGATGGGGGGCCATTTGTCTTTGCACAGGTTAGTTAAGTACATTGTTTTGTGGGTTAGTAGTGTTTTCATATTAGGGCCTATCAGACATAATCCCCATGGTATACTCAAGTTTCAGTGTTTCACTTAGACCTGCAGTGTTAATTTTTTTTTTTTTCAATACTTGCATCCTTTGTGGCATTAAATATATCGCACAGTTGGCAACCTGCTAACAATACTGTCAAGCCATTTTAACTTTAATAACCCTTGATGACATGTTTTCTTTATATAAAACAAAACATTTGAATATTTGAGAGGGATTGTAGGCTACACTTGTATAGAAGAGTCTGTAGTATCTTCTTTGGTAGTTGATGATTGCTGGAAATGTACAGATCCAGAAAGTACATTAAGTTGCATGAAGCGGCTGTTTGAGAGTCCACCTGCAAAATTGAAGGACAAACAGCCCATATATTCATGTTGTAGAAATATACTCTCATCCATAGGCATTAAAATTCAACAAAAACTACAAAAATTAGGGGCTGTGTCGTCTAACAGTTAAGTAGCTAACTTTAAGCACAGCTACAACGTACTAGACATTGTCCATGAAACAAATACTAGCATGTTGGATTTAGTTGAATTGGTATATATTAGGTCCATAACTCTGTCTCAGAATCAATTTCACTCTAGCTTTGCTCTGTATTATCTGTTAAGTAAAAAGAATTAGAACATGTAATAAATTGGAAAGAGAAGTATCGTCTTCCCTAGAAAAATGAATGCCTTCTTTCACATGTTATTTTTCATGCTATTGGCTCTTCCTTATAAGCTCTGGAATCTGGACATTTATCATACTTAAAGCCTTTTTTGAAAAAGTAAAGAGAGCACAAGTACTTTGCTTTTGTTTGTAGTTAGCTAGAAATAAATAAGGAGCCACTAATAAAAAGTGAATGGTCTAATCTTAAAAACATGTATATGTGTGAAGTCGATGACAAGCATGCATGCAGAAGCATGCGAATTCCACTTCCTTGCGACATACATAGAGTGTTGTGAGCTATGCCTTCATCCACACCACTCACTTCATAGCATTGGACTCTATTTCCAGCTTTCAAATATTTAGCGCCCTAACCACATCCTTTTTGGACCATCCACACATTTTTACTTTAGTCTTGTGTTACGAATGATTGTAATCCCTTTAATTTTTTGTCCCTTCCTCCTTTTAATCTCGTTTTCCATATTGTGCAGGTGAAGCATAAGGTTGGGGTGGACGAAATTGTGCATCATGTCTTACAGGCATGGGAAACAGCTACAGGGAAGAAACGTCATTAGACATTTCTTTGGAAAACAGTTTCCTCTTATGTTGTGTCTTTTCATGTTACAATAACAACTTTAGAAACTTGATGTTCACTGCGTAGACCTGACCTCTTTTGTTGTGTCCATTAACGCATGTTACATTAACAACTTTAGAAAAATGTTCATTACTTGGACCTATCAGTATATGCGAGTTCTGTCTTCTCTATTATTGTGGTAATCTCCCTGAGGACTTGTTTAAGAAGGCAAAAGTTTTAGTATGAAAGTTATTTCAAACTTGCTTGGATTTACGACAACAAAATTATGACATGGTTAAAAGCAGAGTGTATATAGTCATTAAATGAAAATTTGTTCACTAGTCAGTTGAAAGTGGGATTAACATTCTATCAAGAAAAAACAAGTGAAAATCAAAATTTGTTCATTCCACTGTATTTCAATTCGCCTTTTTAATTTGTCAGCTTTACAATTTGAAGCTTACTATGGTGCACGCATACGAAAGTGTTGTATTGGTGGATGAGGATCCTCTGCAAAGAACTACCAGTGCGGAGAGATCCTAACCCTTAAAACATTTTATCATATGATAAAAAATTAATAATAAATATGGTTTATGTGGACTTATTAGATGACGAGTGCAGTTTTTTAAGAAATTCGAAGGATCCGTTCCAAATTAGCTCGCTTCCAACTGTAACAAGTTACAAATCTTGGTCTAATATAAGTAGATAACTTCGATATTCAAATTATTTATAATAAGATTTATTTATGTAAGAAGATATAAGACTTGTTTTACAGCACGTCAAAATTTGTCCCTTGTGTTAACATATTGATACATCGGTTTGCAGTGGCAGACATAAAGTATTACCGTACGTGGAAGTGGTCCATTTCTCTATGATTCAAAGAAGGAAGGATAAGACTTGTACCCGCTGTTAAGATGACCGGACCGAACTGGCCGGTCTCATCGGTATCGGATCCCAAATTAATCCGATCTTTATTATAAAATTTGATATGGTTAAAATTGGTTAAAATTGGTGAATTGATATGAATCGAACTGGTCAACTAATCAATTGACCGATTTCATTTTTTTAAAAAATTTTTTTGATAAAAATATTATTGTTTTTTATTAAAAAAAGCTTAACTAAAATAAAAATTTATTTTTTAAAAAATTTTCATTCTTTTAGTATATTTATTTAATATATATTTTTAAATTAACTTAAAAATTAAAAATTAAAAATAATTGTTATATTATCTTTTAGTATTTTTTAAAAGAAATACAAATAAAAATTAAAATAAATAGATTTTATATTTAAAATATTTGATAAAATATCTCATAATAAATATTATTTTATATTAATTATATTATTATTAATAATTTAATATTATTTTTTATTTTTTAATTAATTAATTATATATATATAAATAATTAAATATATATTTTATTATCTCCCTATCGAACATCCAATTAAATCTTTAAATCTCTATTTTAATTAATTCAATATTTGATCTGATTTTCTTAATTTTATTTGTGCCTCAACCCAGAAAAAAGGTAAAACTAAAAAAATAAATAAATAAAAAGGACGAACGATTGCGGTGAGCGTGGATCAAACACGCGACCTTGAGATCTTCAGTCTGACGCTCTCCCAACTGAGCTATCCCCGCTCGTTGTCCCTTACATACAGCTACTTCGAAATTCGAATTATTTATGATAAGATTTTTATTTATGTAAGAAGATATAAGACTTGTCTTACAAAACGTCAAAATTTGTCCCTTGTGTTGACATATTGATACAGCGGTTTTGCAGTGGCAGACATAAAGTAATTACCGTACGTAAAATTATTTCTTACCCATTATTTTCAAAAGTATTTTTAAATTTGTTGCCTTTCACTCTTTTTTTTTTTTAAGTTTACTCAACATTTTTTTATTAAAAGGAAATATTTTTTGTATCACTAGAGTAGGTAGACATCTTGGACACCCAGAAATAGAAAGAAAAAAAAAATTATAAAAAAAAATGAAAAGAGTAAAATGATTGATGGAGAGAAAAAAAGCTGAGAAAGAGTATTGGGGTGTTGAAATTTTGAGTATATACAAATAACATAACCCTTTATATTCTTAGTGATACATTTTTTTTAAATTTTTTTTATCTTTCTTTTTTTTTTGGTTTGGAATGAAGTGGTTGGGTTAGTACTGATCTTTTCTATTTTTTTTTTAAAACTTTCATTGATTTAATTGGGAGGTCATCATATTATTAGGCATTTATATTATCAGAAGAAGATAAATTTATCAAGTATTTAACATTTTTTTTTGTGATTTTGTACTTTGTTAAATAGTAATAATATGTATCTCTAAAAGGTGTATTAATTTTTTATTTTGTTAAGCTAATATTTAAGTGAGTTTATTATATAAATTTAATTTACATAAGAAAGTAATATTTTACAATTTTGAGTGATTTTCTTAAAAAAAATTTTGAAGGAGAAAAATTTAGGTGAAAAATTTCTTGCTCATTTTGTTGGGGAGAATTTTTTCACTTATTCTTTGAGAAATATTTTTTGTCTATATTTTGTTCTATTACATATTATTTCATTTATTTATAAATTTATAAGTTCATAATATTATTAAATTAAAATAAAAATAATAAATAATCTATAAATAACCCGTACTATGTACGGGAACTGAGCTAGTATGATAAAAAAAATTAATAATAAATATGGTTTCATGATTGTGGACTCATAGATGAGGAGTGCAGTTTTTTAAGAAATTCGAAGGATCCGATCCAAATTAGCTCGATTACAACTATAAAACAAGTGACAAATCTTGATCTAATATAAATAGATAACTTCGAAATTCGAATTATTTATTATAAGATTTATTTATGTAAGAAGATATAAGAATAAGACTTGCTTTACAAACGTCAAAATTTGTCCCTTGTTGTGTTTGCATATTGATGCGTCGGTGTTGCAGTGGCAGGCATAAAGTAATTACCGTACATTGAACTGGTCCATTTCTCTATGATTCAACTCCCTTAGTTTGAAGAGTTTCATGCATATGAAGTAGCAGGAAGGATAAGAGTCATAAGACTGGTACGTCAACCCAGAAAAACGGAAAAACTTAAAAAATAAATAAATAAAAAGCAAAAAGATTGCGGTGAGCGTGGATCGAACACGCGACCTTCAGATCTTCAGTCTGACGCTCTCCCAACTGAGCTATCCCCGCTCGTCGTCCCTTGTGTGCAGCTACCTCTGTGATGACTAATACCACGTCCTACTCTCTTATTCACTAACTGTTAGTCTGTTACCGTTTGAAAGTGAATGTAAAGAGAGTAAAAGAGGGGAAATCTTTTCTTAAAATAAAATAAAGGTTTAAAAGGGCAAAAGGAAGAGAATGATTGAAGGTTTGAAGCTCGAAAGCGGTGAGTATAGAATGGGGGAAACTAGTTAGGGGTAATGAAGCAGGACGGTGGCTTGCTCAGGATATGGTATCATTGAAGGTTGGAAATAGAACCATGTCATGTATGGAGGATCGCACTCAGATGAATATCTTAAAAAATATCCATATATGCTAATGTGTGGTATCACTCTCAGATTAAACGAGTTTAGGATGGATCTTATTTTCTTCGTTCTAGGAAAGATACTTCTTCATTTGCTGTTCAGATTTTCGATTTATGGTGGAGCTTAACTTCTGCATTTTACAATAAATATTTCAATTTTTGATTTTAGTGCTACATTATTGCTCCTTGCATTCCACTGCTAGTGAAGGATGACTGAGGCAAAGAGAGAAGTATTTATTGTAAAATGCAAAAGTTAAGCTCCACCATAAACTATAGCATATGGCCTCTAATTATTAGTCCACCTCACATTAGCATCGGTGGATATTTTTTTTAGGTATCCACCTGAGTGCAACCCATAACATGGACAATCAGCTTTTCTGTCAACAGGTGTTTGCCGCCACTGTTGTTTTTTATTTTCTTTTTCAATTGATTCTATTATTATCAGGAATTAAATGTGCAAAACAAGTTAACAAATAAGAGAAAGATGAGAAGGAGTTTGATCTTTATGCTACAAGGCTTTTGTTGTTACATTGTTTTGAGATAATAATATATATGAAACTCAATAAACAAGAATGATAGCCTATATCTGAGTCATATGATAAATTGGATTTGGAGCGCTATACTATAATATTATAGACTGCTTCAGATGAAAGTATTAATGATTGCTTGCTTGTGAATGTGCAAAACAAGTATATCAACAACGCCACAGGCTTTCTTTTGAAGTATTGCAAATTTGCAATTCTGTCACCCCTTTAAAATACGCTTCTCAATTCGTGCTACGTAATTAAAAAAAAAAAAAAACCATAAATCATTAAAGTTTTCTATATATCAATTTTCTGCTAATCATGTGTACCAAAATCATAAGTTCACAACTGCATACACGATTATCTATACACTCTGTGGTTTGCATCCCACAGGCACACTTAAAATATTCATAATACATGTGAAAGAATATACACTAAAAAATAGGGGAAGAAAAAGAAAAAGGGTTACATACACCAATCAAACTTACTTTTTGATGAATGCACTCTATCAGTATCAGCTCACCCTTCATAAAATCACCGCCCCCCCACTTGCATAAAGTGCAGGCACCAAAAACTAAAGTGAAAACAAGCCAATACCCCTAGAAAAGGAAAGCTCTAGAAAAGAGTAAATTAAAGAGAACCCCATATTAGTCAAACAAATTCCCAAGTGCATTTCTCTTTGGACATGCAACTGGCAGCAACTCTTTTTGATTTTGCCTTTGAGGAATGTCTTGGTTAGATGGCACGATTGACTCACTGCCTACAATCACTCCTTGCTTTTTCATATGTTCCAATTTGTCTTGTAATAGGTAAATCAGTCCAATGAAAGAGACTTCAGCCGTGAAAAGTATAGTCCAAATTCCTGTGCTTTTCAACGTTCTCTTATGGTAAGCTTTTAGACCTGTGTAAATGTTGATGATTCCCACAAGAGAAACTATTGTTCCAAATATCCAGTGTACTAAGTACCAATAACTCCTCTCCTTCTTTCCCCTGCAAATTAAGTTGGAAATTGTGGATCATTAAGATTAAAAGTTTAAAACAATAGATAGTTGCCCCCCTTCAAATAAATGCACCTAGAAATGCATAGAAAATGAGTGGTGCTACAAGGCAAAGTTTTTCATTTGGATTAGTGAGCTGCTTTGTGAAATGGAATACAGATACTCATGAATTAACCTGTGAGGTCTAAAAAATCCAATGCAGGCTTGCATCAATATTGCACCGTATAGTGCTAGACCTAATCTTTGATGGTTGTTGTCAAATGAGTTCTCAAACTTCTTCAGGGACATGGCAGCTCCAACTGTGGCAAGAAGCACTGAAAGCATCTGTTAGGCGAAATGTTAGACTGTGTACAATGAGGATCGAAAGGTGAAACGTCATAGGGATATACTGCATACAGAAGAACAGAAAATTCAAAGCTACTTTGAAATATATATTACTCTTAATTTTTTCAGTCCAAATGACAATACGGATAGTTAAATCAAAGCTGTGGTCTACAAGAAAATAAATCAATATAAAAAGGTTTGGACACTCCACTACTAAAGTTAAAGTAAGTTATGATTATGCTGCAAACAAAGATCAAGACTTCAATGATTACTCCATTTAAATTTCAAGAAGCATCCTATACTCCACTAGGAATAATTTACCACTACTGGAGTTTACTTTTTAACTACTTTAACTAAATAATCAATGGTTCAGATATTAAAGTTTAATTTTCACAAGAACAAGTAAAAAAGGTATATGACCTGAAAAGCAACATGGAGATAGAAGAGGAATCTACTCCTTCTTGATGCAGGTTCCGCTTTACAGGACCCCCTGATGGTAAGTATTCCAAGAGGCATAAAGAACCCGACTGAAGCCCACAGGAGCAATCCATGAAGTGCAATATCATTTGTCTTCTGATGATTTACCTGCTATATTAACTGGCAGTAGTTAAACTTAAACCCACAAACCTCAATCTCTCAGCATTTGAATACTGCAAATTATGTTTCCCAGTACTTAATTTGTCATTATCAACTACTTAGTTGCTTATATAGGAAAATAAAAGAGAGACAAAGATAGTTAGTTATATATGCTAAGTGCTTAAATAGTTGGGGACATTGAGAAAGAAGAAGCAGAGAAGATGGAAAAAATTATATAGGAAAGTCCAATAAAATTGGTATACCTGGTAAACTTTGTTATTTGTGCTCTTGTGACTGCCAAACTGATTCACCTCCTCAAAGTCTGTGCATTCACTGAATGGGAGAACAATAACATAAAATGAAATAATAACAAAGTACAATGGCTTGCAAGAAATATGCATTCTCCCAGCACAGTAAAATAGCAAGGCAAACCAACAAACCACTACCCTCTCTCTATCTGAGTTTTTGAAGCTAAAGACGCTTGAGGATATGATTGTTCTTGGGACGGCAAAGAGAGCTTTTAAAATGCGGTGAAGGGACTGCATATACTTTTGGTATAATTATAAAGAAGCTTAAAAAAGGGATGATATGCAATGTGAATATACTAATTGATGGCTACAGTGCTGTAATTGCCATGAAATCAAGGGGCTCGTCCAACATAGGTTAGTTAAATGTAAAGATTAGCTTTTACTCAGAAGAAAGTAAAATGTTTAGTGGGACATAAACTATCTCAATTTCAAATGTGGGGTTGGTTGACATTGGCATACCATGTCATGGACGTGTTGAATTGTGGAAAAAAGAGGTCAAAATCCTCTGGATGCATGTGGGGCTTGATTTGAGGTGGACGGTTTGTACAGTTACTAAAGTGGATAAAATTAAGAGACAGATCAATCGATAACTTGTATTCTCCAGTTCAATTATCTGTCTACTTTTAATCAATTATTCAGGGCATTTCCTTTAATACAAAATAATTAAGGTGATTATTTGTCTAATTTAGTTTAAAATACATTTTATTCTCATTATTCAGTTTATACACAAAGTGTTAGGAGACAAAGATAGAGGACTGGAGAGGATAGGGGTGCTCCCTAGAGTTTCATTATTTGAATATCAAGTAGAGATATTGTGACACTTGAGGAAAGAGATTTAAAAAAAAAGAAAAATTGAGTCTCACATATATATGTATCAATATCTATCTTATAAATTATGGTGTCTTTATAATAATATCTAACAAATAGGGAAAAAAATATTTTTTGTATTGGCCGGGTGGGACACAATTATATAAATTATAAAACATTCAAGTTACTTTTTTGTTTTTTGTTTTTTTTTTTTTTGCCATGAGTATTTAGATTTGAAAAAGATCACTTAAGGGACACATATCATTAAAAAAAAAGTCACATAATCAATTTGATATATATTTGTATGGAAAATAATCAATTTGATATACTAAATGTAATACTTTATCAGACAAAATACTATACTTAAGTCATAATATATTAAATGATAAGTTATTATATGTGGCTGTCTAATTAAATCCCATTTTCTGATTCAATGTTAATTATCCATATAGAATTAACTGTTCACTTAATAAATTTCCGTTTGATTACGAAATAAGTAATAGATAATCGTCATAATAGAAGTAAAATAAAATAAATAAAAATGTGGAATAGACAGAACTACTGAAACTGCATCATATATATATATATTTCAAAGTTTGTCAAAAGACACAGAAACAGTATAGGGTAAAAATGAGGCCGCTGAAACAAAATAAATCGGCCTGTTTCTATGAATAGTACCCTAATTGGTCCCCAAGGGACATTTCGTGTGCTAACCATCCACATAGAGCATACACTAACTACTGCCTATGGCCCAATAATGCCAAAAGAAGGTCACTTTATACATTTCCTACTGCAGCACTACACGGGCACCCTAGATAGACTCCGAGGAAAGGAACCCATTTGCTATGTCGGCGTCAACTGGAGTATAGTCCACGCTCGGGGCAGAGGACGAGGAAGACGTGCTCGTTGCCTCTGACAGATCCTCCTCAGACAGTGAGGCAGAAGGGATCTGCTACAGTGATGAAGCTGACAGAGCCATGGGAGCTGCTGCTGCTGCTACTGCTGCTGTGGGTGGAGATGGGAATAGATGTGCCATGTGGAGAGGGATAGCAATATAAGGAGCGGACGGATCAAAAAGGGGTTGAGTAAGTGGGACTGCAAAATCTCTACTGAAGAAGAAATAAAGGTTGAATTGGCAGCTACAGATATGTACATAGCGTTTATAGACGGGTCGAGGTGGATGTGAAACTCAGGGAACTCAATGAACAGGACTCCTGTTGCCCTATTCTCCATGGTCTGAGAATGACAAGAAAATATACAGTATGGTGAGAAATAAAAAATTTTCAGCAGAAATCCTAATTCTATACACTTCTGGCATCGCTGTCATTCTCAGTTTTTCCAGTTTTTCTTAAGTTTAAATAAGACACTAAGATAATAATATTCAACTTTAATTTGTATTATGAAAAGTGTAATATGAAACAAGCTTATTTTAAATAAGAGCAATAAAAGGACACTTAAACTAAGCATGTCAACATGACTAAAATAGTAATCATAGTTAAACAGTAACATGATATGAGGAACCCTGATAACTGTAAAAGCAGTTAAGAATCAATAAAACACAGCATATATATATATGCTGAAAAAAAATACACTTTGTTTTTTAGAGCCTTCAACTCTTGTAACTATTAATTTCCATTCTTGGTCTCCTGGGAGTCATTGGCCATATACTCCTGGGTAATAGTCTGCTTTTCAGGACCGAACTCGTTCCTATACAAGATTATCGGGTTTACTCCCCTTAAACTTATTCAGGAACTTACCCAAGTAATATGAAATCCTCTATAATATTCATGAATTGCATGCACAACTAATTTTATTCTTTCAAACATCATGTGTCCATGCAAGTATAACTCATACAATATATGAATTCTTTGCCGAAATTTCGGCAGCATAACGGATCGAGTCCACTTCCCCATGAATAGTGCCAGACTACCAGTAAAATCATTTAAACATGCAAATCAATATGGAACAACAATTATATATTCACAATATCACTCATCAAAGTTAATACAAATATCAATAGAGTTTTCTGCTTACTTTATCCTATTCTGCCCGAATTTTGTATAATCCACTTTTAGTCCAATTCAACTCATTTAAACCTGAATTTTGCATATGTCATAGCTCTATGTGTCTAGTTTCCAACCCTTTTAGTCCCATCTCATTTTGATTTATATAACTCAAGTTATTAGTATCTTACCTCAGACTGTCCTGATCCTAGCTAGAATCGCACCCTTATAAGAGAAAATTCACTAAAAATAGAAATCTGGGTGAAATCATGTGAAATTTATATCAAATTAAAGCTAATAAAACAAGCTTTCAAATGAAATAAGTTTCATATCATTTTCATGAGTAGATTTTGATATATAAGCCCCGTAACTTGACCCTATTGGACTGCCCTATTCTAACCCGATTTGAACTTAAGATAAATTCATTAATGTACTGGGAATAATTGGCAACGAATCTAACTCTGAAATTTTTATGAGATATTCCTTTATATGTTATCTTTCAAACAATATTAGTTTCATTCCCTTATATGTTATCCACAGAAGAGAATCCAGGATTCTAGGTCAAACTTCAAAAGTTCATAACTAATTCTATATTAATCCAATGGCCTTATATTTTATATATATGGAAATTCCTGAATATCTAGTTTTATATAAAAATGGATTCATCAAATTTAAATGACTGTAGGCAGAGCCGTACACTTCGCCGTACAGACCGTCGAGTGAAAACCCTAACAGCTTCTTGAATTCTCTCTATTCTTCAAGTTCTTTCATACTAATTCTAATTCTAATCACAACATACATGCAAAATCAACTATAATCCATCATCATCACTCCAATCACATCAGTATCATAAGAAAAACAAGATCTCCACAATGCCTCACATCAATGAAAATAAGAAGAGAAGATGGATTCCTACATTTCCTAGGTGTGATTCTTGCTAGATTTGTGTTTTGAGTTAAAGAAATTTTGATGTGGCTTGAAGGTTTGTTGGAGATGAAGAGGATATGAGATGAGATGAGATGAGATGAGATGAGGGAGAAAGGAAATGGAGAGGGGTCAGCTACATGTATTGGCCAAAATTGCAAGGGGTAGGAAGGGAAAAATTTTAAAAACTTTGGAGAGAAGCTATCATATGATTAGTGGATGTGTTTTGCTAGTTCAATTTGATGTAGCTGCCCTTTTTGGGGCTAATGGTGACGCCACATGCAAGGGTGTGGTGGTTGAATTTTGGCCATCTATCCTAGAGTTTTCACAGTATAATTTCTATTGGTCCGGTTCCAACAGTTTAAAATACCGAAATCTTACCAATTTCTTTTAAATCGTTAAACCGGTTTTAGAAAAATCTTATAAGGTTTCCTATAGTTCTAATCTAATTCCATCAAGTCTAATCCTTCTAAATTACACTTAATTGGCTTTAAGTGAATACTTAATTGAATTCTAATTAATCCCAATTATTCGATGAAAATCGAACAACTCGGTTAATAACGATAAAATTTTTTGGACATTACACTAAATAATATTATAGATGTTGCAGAATACAGAATAACCGGACTTCCATTTAGCTTCATGCTTCAATTCATCAACCGTGTCATTTTATCATTGCAAATTGTCATGAATTTCATTTGAGTCTTCATCACCAAACTTTGATTTAATGCCTATAAAAAGTTTGGTTTGGTGACATGTTAACTCTTTACTGTTTTTACATAGAAAACGAAGAATCATTGTGACCTCAATTTAAGGATTTTTTTTTTAAAGATTCTAAAATAAATATTCAGGGATATTCGAGCTACTACATTGTTGAGAGAGTGATCTAATCAACTTTGTGCCTTTGGTGAAATTAAAATGAAGAACAGAATGAATGAATGATTCATATTTACTATTTCAAGAAAATTAATCGTATATGTGACATACTGTTATGATATTAAAATTTTTAAATCACCAGTTCAGTCGCTAGTTCTTTAGGGGGGAAAAACAAAAACAAAAATAACACCGTAGACATCTATTATAACAACCGGATTAAATATGGAGATACTTTTAGAGGATTTATTTACTAAAATTTCAAAACAAAGTTTTGCACTATTTCCCTTACTTATTGTTGAATTTTTTTTCAATAAAAGACAATATTTTTGCCCCAACTATTATTCAAAACAGACAAGGTGACAACAAAATAAAAACTTGAAAAAAAAAAAGATCTTGCTGTACACCGTGTATACCCCATCCCGGGCTATAACTGATTAACCAACAAGCCAAACTATACTCAAATAGTGAGATAAATAATCATATGAACAATTTAGGCGAATTTACCACCAATTATTTTACGAAAGTTAGAGCAAAGTTCCAGAGCTCAATAAATACTTATAAAAAAATTACAAGACTATCTACCAAAGGATTCTTATTTGACAATGAGAATCAAACTCATGTCTTTGTGGGAGAGAGGAGGCCGCTCCTTATCAAGTACCAACTGTGCCCAAAAAAAAAAAGAAAAAAACAGACCTGGAAATTTTGTTTCTTTTATACTATGATATCAAAAATAAACATGTTCCCATGACTTTCAGCTATAAGATCAACAATTGCATGAGGTGCAGTGCACCTGCCATGAATAATGTCCAAAGTTTCGTTTAAGGAGTTTTCATTTAATTCTCTTTAATTCATCTCAGTTTATTCTTTCGCTGCTGACCACAGCTGCCGTTTCCATTCAACATCAACCGTCTCAAGAGGAGACAAACAAACTTCAAGGACAAGCATAACATTTCACCTTCATGAGCATGAAGCCGAGCTTTAATATGACAAATCAATGTTTTTTATTGGTAAATTTATACTTTAAATTGACAAAAACTTCACTTCAATCCATGCTAGGATAGCACAATAAGTACATACATAAATATACAAGTAAAAAACCGACCAATTCATTGATTGACAAACCAATGTTATCAAAGAACTCAAACAAGAAAAGAAAAGAAAAGCTACATTTATGTTGTCTTGATATTTATAAGATGACAATATAATTTATCTGTCATGAATTAATTCTCTCACAAACCTGAATTGTAAAGGACATAAATGATTTTAATATATCTCTAACATGTATTTCTTCATGCAAAAACCATATAAAGTTGAAGCAAGAATAATATTCACATAAGAATCCTTTATACTCGAAGTTAGATAAAAGCTCCTCACTACGATTGAATATATGTCATAAACTAATTCTCTTAAAATCCTAAATTGTCAAGTGAAAACACATAAATAATGTTATTACATCTCTATCATTACATGAAGTTGAAACAATAACTATAGGCCACTAAAAATGGAATACAAAGGTTTTTAATAAATTAAAGGCTTTATGTTGTCAGAATATATCCAAACATATCTCTCGTTGCAGGGATAAGATTAATTAATTCACAAATTTTCTTCAGCCCAGAACCTTATAAAAAATATATTGCAGGAAAAGTGATAGGGGGACGTATTTTTTGCAATGTAGTATGCAACGTATATGAAAAAGTGAATAAAATAATAAAAATATTTAGATAATGGGTCTCATATGATCATTATTACTTTTATTCAGTTTTTCTTTTTCAGAACCTTACTAGCGTATTGTTCAATATACTGGTAAGTTTTGCATATATATATATTGCAAAATTTACTAACATCTTGAATAATACGCTGATAAGTTTTTGGATAAAAAAAAAACTAAACAAAAATAATAATGATTATATGAAACTCATCATCCAAGTATTTTTTTTATTTTGTTCATTTTTTCCGTATGCATCGCATATTGCGTTGGAAAATATGAGCCTTCCAAACATTTTTCATATTATAGTGACTCAATTATTTGGGCTGTGTGAAATAATGAATGTAAAATTCTCATTCATTAATTTAAATTTCTGTTACCTTCACGTGAATAAAAGCTCTACAGAGGAATAATAAGGGTGTGTTTGGGTAAGTTTTTTTGGCAAAAAAATATTTTTTTATTTAAAAAATTATTTTTGATATATTTAAATAAAATTTTAAAATTAATTAAGATTAAAAAAATTTAAAATTATATAAATAATTTTAATTTTATAATTATTTTTAAAAGTTAAAATAAACGAACAAGTTAGGAACCGTCCTCTTAGCGAGCCTTGAGATCGTCATCATGACATCATAGAATGACTAGACACCAGCATCCACTCAACATAGTCTAATGATTATTTAGCATGGCCCAATTACATGATAAAACGCCCATGACCAATGAAAATACCAATTCGAACTAAACCTAACATACCTTTCTAAGGGGGCCATTCATGAGTATTAAGGTGGCACATCAAGTAGTATCTAAAGGAGTGGGCCAGACAGCAACATTTTCATGTGACCTTCTGAAAATTGGAACTTAACCGAACAGGAATATAGTGACAGGGACATTATATGTTTTGAGATTAATTTTTATGTCATTTAAGTGTAAAATATTTTATACTGTTAATTAATTATATTTATTATATGTGTGAGTTTTAGAGTAATTATTATAAAAATTAAATATTTTTAATAATATAGTAATATATAATAAATAATTATATAAAAAATTTACCATAACAATATACTAAAATTAAGATTTAGCATATTTAAAATATGAAATATAATTTAGAGAGTAAAATGTACAATTTCAAAATCAATGAGAGACTTAATAGCACATATTGTTACGTATGTATAATTTGTCATACTAGTGTTTTTATCTTATAAAATTTTTAATTATTGATTTTCTTATCAACAATTTGAGATTATGTACTTCATGTTTTAAAGTGCGCTCCACACACCCTGCACTTTAAAGAAGCTAAATCTTTAAAAATAAATTCATATGTTGTACACAAGCAAACTTTTGTACTAATGAGAGTTGATATATATTTGGAAGGAGTTATGAAATATTTATTGATTATAAACTAATATTATTATAAATATTAAAATTTTATTAAATAGAAAATAATAGTTATTGACAACTCATATAAATTGTGCTAAATAATACATTTTAAATTTGGTAAATCTTATTTCATTCTATCTAAAAGTAATTAATTACAGTAGAAATACATATTGAATTTAAGAGAATTTTATTGCTAATATTAATAGTTTAAACTATAAAAGTATTAGAGATTTTGGATCAAAACAATGTATGTGATAAAAATTTCTTGACAATTATAAAAAAAATTTATATAAAACTTTTGGTAAATATAAAAACTTTATAATATACAAATTGCATAATTTGATCCAAAACTAACAAAATGATTGACAAATATAAAATTTAGTATATGATTTTATTACAACTTTAATAACCTGAAAAATAAGTTCTAATACAAAAGATAATAAAAAATAAAAAGAAGAAAATTGTAAAATAAATTATTCATGCTTTACATTCTATCTAAAATTCAAATTTCTTGTAAGATACTAAATTGAAATAAGTATAAAAATTATAAATTATATAATAATAAATTTTTAAATAATAATTAATAAAATTAGCTACTTTCAATTTTTAAATAATTATCAAATAACTCCAAAAAAATTTTCATTTTTTCTCCTTTCCTATTTTTTTAACATTCTAGTAAATTAATTTTAAAGATAAAATTATACAAAACTATTCCATATAACAATTAATTACTCACATACAACAAACAATTAATTATTAAAAGTATAATTTATTTTATAAAAATATATACTAATTTTTAAGAGATGATTGAAAATACTTAAACTTGATTTATTAAATTTTAATTTACATAGCTTTTGTATATACTCTATTAGAAATAGAAAATATCGAGTTATATATTTACTATAGCCTAGTATTTTCATTTATTTCAAAGTTAGGAATTTGAACAAACCCTATATTAACATTGGTTAATTCTTGGAAAATTGGTTATATAAAAATAAAATAAACAAATTATTTGAAGAATATATATTATAAGATTTATTTTTTCAAAAACTTGATTTCCAGAATTAAAAAAATGCTTGATATAAAAATAAAACCATATAAAAATTTATTTCAAACTAAAAAGAGAAAATAAACAAACGCATATTTTGGAGCAAAGTACATTCTATTAGAGATGGATTGAAGATAGAGAATATATATATATATATGAGGCTTGGAGAGTAGCTCACAACCGAATAGCAATGCACAATGAAAAATCTTCTTCGCAATATCAAACTTGCATCCATCCTATAGAAAAATTAAAAAAACAAAAATAAAAATCCCTAAACTCAAATTCCTAAACCCTAAAACAACAAGAGACCATATAAATAAAAACATAAATTCAATAATATGAATAAAAGTTGTGATACAAACTTAGTTTATATGATTGTAGTAATAGATATAAGAATAAATAGTGAAACTAATCTCCATTTCCTTGCTAGTAATCGTAAGAGCTCCTATTGCCCCATCTATTGGCTATACCGGAATAATTCCGACAATGATGTATCTCAATAAATTATCATTGGTCACAATACTTAAAAAAAACTAAAAATGTTTGATGGTTTCATGGGTATGCATGTATGAGTTCTCATGTCCAATTACTTTGCAAAAGTAAAAGGTAACAAAATATTATTCTATAGATAGATGGTACTCTAATTTTGAAAAAATAAAAAAGAAATAATATAGTTGAGTAATAAATTATTAAATAATAGATAAATATATAAAAAAAGTGGGAATGAAATTTGACTTGTTGACTAATTATATAATAAAGTATCCAAAAAACAATAGTAGTAAAAGTAATTAACTTTTAGAGAGACTAAAAATTAGCTCGTGATGACAAAAAAATAAGCAGTGAAAATTGATTAAGGAAAATATATTAGTAATTGATACTTATCAACATTTATTTTTAAATTTAATTTTGCATTATTATTTTTAAATATGGAATAATTGATTGAGTAATGGAAGGATAGTGGGTTTGATAACAGCTATATTAGTGTTTAATAAATTTTAATATATTTATTTAAAATAATTTAATCAACTTTTTATGGTTGAAATGAAACCACATAGAAATATTTGAGTAATGGATCATTTAAAAAGAGTTAATGAAGGAGAGAATCAATAGTTTACAATTATTATAAGTTAAAATTTGAAATTAAATATTTCTTTTTAATAATTTTAATTTAAAATATTTCCTTTAATAATAAGTTTATAAGTTTAAGAAAGTGGTGGGGAGGATTAGAATTGATGTGAAGCTGACACGTGGTGTAAGTTTATATATTTTGAGTCTTATTTATTAGTTGCATAGATTAATTTTTAAAAGAACTTTATCCCAACATCACTCATAGTCTAAAGTTATAAGAGCAATTCTTTTAAACTTCAAAAAAAAAAAAAAAACACCTATGTCATTCTAAGCTTGTACTAACCTCACATGTTGTGTTGCTAAATCAGTGGCGTCTTGATTAAAAGTTTGACCCAATCTTGTACCGGCAATTGCTTTAGTGGCCAGGTTGATATATGGTTTGGGTTAGTGATATTTATTGGATTGAATAACGATTCCCGTTCCCTACTTAGTTGAATAATCGTAGAGAGAAAAAGCTACTTATTAGATGCATTTAGATAAATTTTCAAAAAGAGTTTTTTTTTTTGGAAAAAAAAGTAAAATTACAAGCAAAAAGAAAAGTAGGAAGCTATTTTATATTTAGATATAATTAAAAGAGTATTATTTATTAGAACAAGAAGTTGTTGGGCTATTTGGATTTGATAAATATAAAAAAAATTATAAAATTATAATAAAATATCTTTTGTACATTGTAATTTTTTCAAAAATTCATAATTAGTTTATATTTGCTATTTTTCATAAAAAATAGTCAAATTAGTTTAAAGTTAGTAAAAAAATATTTTTAAAAAAGGTATAGATATTGTCTTTTTTTCTTTCAGTATATTGTAAATGAAAAGAGTAGATATTTTCTTTTTCAACATATTTTAAGAATATTTTTACATAGAGGAAAAAAATTGTTACAAATTTATAGATAGACTTCTCTATCTTTTATTACAACTCATAAAATTCAAAAACCACTCTGCTTAAAAAAAGAAAAAATTACTTTCACTTCTACTTTTTAATAAAAGTTTGATCCCACAGTCAAAACAAAATTAAAAAGTATTTTGTTTTCCTCACCTAAAAAGCACACACAAATGCGTAACAAAAAATTTTACTTTTTGCTGAGATTAGAAGTGAGTTTAGTCAACTTGTGAATTATTTTTAACTTTATTTGTTAATAGTTCAATAAATTAAATTTATAAGCTAATAAATCAAATTTGAGTTAAAGATTTAAACTTATTTATTAAACATTATTAAGGCTATATTATGATCAAATATCCTAACTTATTAAACCTTAAAAAATGTAGTTTGTACCTAATTTGAGTTAGCTCAACGAAACTCTAGTGGCTCATGAGTTATTGGTGGGTTGAACGAGTTTAAAAATTAAACTCAATTCCGAACTCCTGTTGAATATATTATTATTAAACTGAACTTGAGCTTTATAAGATTGAACTTGACCACTTCCAACCCTATCCCTTGTTTATGTCAAACAAAACAAGGAATGCATAGTTCAGTACTAGAAAAATGCTAGACGTTGTTCGTGGCAAAACATTGAAGATGTGTTCTCAATTAATAATTCTAGTGAATCGGACAAATTTGGAATTATAACGGCAATCATTATGGTTGCATTATTTTCAAAGATTTGGCATCAAGTGAACATCGCCACGACAAATTAATATTTCATAGAATTTTAATTTCCTTATTTTTATTTTTATTTTTAACAGGAAATTGAGGGCGTAGGAGACTGAGATTTTTTTTTATAAAAATAATGTTTTTCCAAAAGATATTTAATGCACTCCACTTTAAAAAAATATTTGATGTATTCCATTTTAAAAAAAAATATTATTTATATATTAAAACCTAGATATCTTATAAGCATATTACAGGGAGATAAATACAAAGATTTATTTTTTCTCAACACTTATAACCATTTAAAATTTTGTGTTTACCCTTTTCAAGGTGTCCATAATATGTTTAAATTTTTATATGCAAATAACAAATCCATCTGGAATGAATATTGACCTTGCTACAAGTTAGAATTAGAAAGTCATCCTAGCTAGACAGTTTTGTAATTATAATCAACAGTTGAAATGTCACTCTGTCTCATGATGATTTCTAGACACCCTTACCGAAAGCAGCAAATTTAGGAAAAAGGGAAAAAAATGATTATAATGCCTCAGGCAAAGTTAAATACAATGAAATGTAAAATTAATGATTTTGTTTTTAGATCTAACTACATACGTTAAATGTGAGTGTATTATTATGTGTAATATCCTCTAATTTTAAGAGATATTAATGTAATTTATCTTATATTTTAAAGAAAATAAAGATAAGTGAGACATCGTAATAAAAAAATCAGTGAAATATAAAAGATAATAAATTTGATAGGAAAAAAAAAAGATTGGTATGTTTGATAAAAGGATAAAAATAGGGTAAAATTTTTATAAATTAGATTTATGAGTAATTTTATTTATAAAATTTTCACCTCCATTTTTATTCTCCTACAAAATATTTGTTGGTGATTTGCAGGAACAAAAGAAAACAAGAAAAAGAAAAAAACGGAAACAAGAAACTTCTGAACGAATAAACTCCTTATTCCATAAGCTTTTTCATTTTTCATATTTGTTGAGAGAAACTCTGTACAGATAAAGAGATTTATATCAATTAAAATATATAGTTTACTACCTTATCATTGGCTTTTGTGGCCTAACAATTGCAAGGTGAAGTGAGTCCCACCCCACGTGCTAGATAACTTCAGCTGCCTAATATTACTCTTTTAAGTCCCTCCAGAAACATGATTACTTCTTATACAAATATTAACTTTTCAATAAAGCCACAATTACTTTTATATGGTTATATGAATTGTTTATATCTAACATGAGTCATGTGATTATTAACATTATTATTATTATTTGGTCGGATTATTAATTTTTTCTTTAAAGCTACAAGTTTTATGTTTGCAAAGTTGGATAAAGAGTATGAGGGCAGCATGACTCCCTACCCCGTTTTAGGTCCTAACCCACTCCCTCGCCTTTGCCTAGACTGAAAACACATTGGAAGAACCCAGCTCCTTGCTCCACATAAAAGTTTATGGGCTTCCCCAAAAGATGAAAAGGACGATTACGGGCCACTCTAGCATACTATCCACTCGGTAGGTCAATTCTAGTTTTGCTTTCACTCGTGAAGTCCATGACATTTTCCTCTTGGAGAAGTTTCAAATGCTCCTAAATTTTGTTTAAGTATTTATTTTTTCGTTAGTATTGAGGAACAATGGTTAAAAAAATGTAGATTTATAAAAAAATGTAGATTTAGTTAAATTACTACCGAACCTAAATGTCACCCCACAAGTGATTCTAACATCCTATGATGGGAATTCTACTGGGAAGTACTGATATGTCGTAGCCTAGAAGATGTTAAGCATTTTGCGCTTATGCAGGGATGGTGGCAGTTTGCGCTTCGGTGACATGTTAAGCTCGAGCATGTTCATCAGTTTGCGCTTATGTCTTGCATTGCGCTTATATCTTACGTCCCTGCATCTTCATCCATAAACTGGAGCATATACAATCAAGCAAGCACACTAAAGCTGAAAGAACAAATTGTTAAGCATTTTGTGCTTCGGTGACATGATTGACATCCTCAATATTTGTCAGAAGACTAACCAAGATGTGAATCCGGGAATTTCTTAGACAAGACATTAATCAACTTCTTCAACTTTTCGGTACTAATGTCAATAGCATCATTAGTAATATTTGTTAAGTAGTTTGCATTAAACTATAAAGGTCGGTAACAACAAAAAAACGTAACAGTTAATACTTAGTTTGGATGAGAAGCTATAGATGCCACTAGAGTTAAATTTCAAGTTTGAAGGTGCACCTTAAAAAAAATCACCTTTTTTTTGGGTCAAAAAAACTGAAACAAATGCGCCTTAAATTATTTCTAAAGAAAGTGCTACTTGTATACGTCCAAGCATTTGTGTGCTAAAGTGTTGTAGCACTAGAGTTACTTCAAATGATTTATAGGTCTTATGCACTTGCATTTACCAGAACCACGTAATAAAATCAAAGTAAGAAGAAAAACCTCAGGGGAAAGATAACACCCCTAGTGACAATATAAATTTGTTCGATGCTACTCGGTTGTCAGAAAGATTAAAGATTATATATCCGGCAGAAGCATACGGTCAACAACTAAAAATTGAAACCAATAACAATGCTAACCCAACAAAAAATAGCAGTGTTCTTAATGCTCAACAAAATCAGGTAATTAGGAACCAAGTAACAGCAATGACTTTTCTACCAAAAACGCCTGATAGAGACCACTCTAGATACTTATTATCTCTACCCAGCAACCACACTACATGAACAAGTTTGGCTTCTTAGCCTTGTATGTGGTCTTGAGCTTCCTAGTTGGTGGCCTAACCTTCTTGAAAACCAAGGGGAACTTAATCTTGGAGTTGTGGAACTGCTTGGTGCTCTCCCTCTTGCAGAGCTTGGCAGGGATGGTGGCAGTCTTAATGATCTGAATGCAAGGGAACCGCACCCTGTGGCGAGAAGCCATCCCGTTGTACATCTGCTCCACTGCACCATTCAGCGTGGTGTCGCGATACTCCTTGTACATGTTGTGGTACCCTGTCCTACTCTGATATCTCAACCAAATCCCATAGTTCTTAATCTTGGTCGGGTTCTTCTCAAAAATCTGCAAACCAACCCATCTACAAATTAACAATGATGCCCCATTGCATTAAGCAAACACATTATTATTGGAGAATAATTTTCACGCACTGATTTTACACTGTCATCTAAAAAAAAAATCAATGATTATGTAACTACCTATTATGAAATGGGTATCCTAATTTCCTATGATTTTGATTGGATGACAGTTTAAATTATTAGTGCATTAAAATTAATCTCATATCATTATAATAGGCATCAATTTTAAACATTGTGAATACATTAATATGAGTTAAAATAGGGTTCACTCAGTAAAGGATCAAGCATTAACAAGTATAAAATATAAATAAAATTAGTATATATGGATGCATGTAATGAGGAAATTGAAGGTACCTCGTTGATGGCAAGGACTTGACCGTTGCTCTTCTTAACCTTCTTGAGCTTCCTAAGGAAATACCTAATTGCATGGGAAACAGATCAGAGACCATGAACTTCGATTGTAATGCAGGAAACAACAACAAAAGGAAAATTTAAGTACACACAAATTATAAGAATTATTAGTACCAGAACTTGGACTTGGCGCGAACCTCGTTGGTGGCCCATAGCTTCATGCGGTAAATCTTGGGGTGTTCATCTGTTTCGGAAGGGAGGCCTCTCCCAACTACCTGGTACTGGTGGAACTGCAAAACATATGTATATACGCATTAAAATAAAACTATATCTTATCAATCAAATCTCAAAATCACCATCATCCTCTCTTTAGAAAAAAAAATGAAAGCTTTTAAGACAGGAGTACTACTTACCCTGAAATTAACCATTTCTAACTCTCAGAGGTGACGGCACCGCAACAGAGTTGTCTTCTCTGTGGCTTCTGTAGCAGAAGGTGGAGCAAAAGAGAGGGTTTACTCTTTCCTTTTGCTTATGTATCACTCCGAGACCATCAAACCCTAATTTTGAGACAATGTTCAGGTGCGGCGCTGTCTACGCCAACATATAAACACAGCCAGTTATTTGTACCCCAAAAAATAACATGGTTATTGAGTATTTTATATTTAATAATTAATTAAAATTGCATAATAACAAAATTTTATTGATAGATATAGGCTAGAGCATAAGTTATAATTAAATGTCAGTGGAGAAAATTTTCAATAAGTCCATCACTTTTTTTTTTTCTCTTTCCTTTCTTCCCCTCGTTCAAATGAAGAAAAACTCTAATTTCCCATTTTCTTTTCCTTCTTTTCTTTCCTTTATATTTATGCTAATCCAATCCGAAGCTCAGTGCATAAAAAATTTTCTACGTGCAACATCTTAATTATTCATTATAAGGTCGAGAGAGAGATTGAATATGGATTAAATAAAAAAACTAATTATAAATTTTTCTTCAAGACTATACAAATATTTTTCTATCCAAACTCCCTCCTAGCAAATTAGGGTTATTACACTAGTATTATGCGTAGCCAAAAAAACAATTACATTAGGAGTCAATTTGGTTTGGAGATAAAAATAGAAATAAAAAATTTTATGAATTAATTTTTTTATAATTTTATTTATAAATTTAATCTATAATTTTTTTAATTTTCTTAAAAAAAGGCTGTAAATTTTTTATCCCTATTTTTATCTTAAAACTAAGCTTAGCCTTGTATTATTATTATTATTATTATTATTATTATTATTATAAACATTAAAAAAAGTTGATCCATAAATAGAAATTTTTCGAATCCAATGTTCATTTTTTTGTCAGAAACAAAAATGTTGGTCATGAACAGACCCATAGTATGCGTGAACTATCGCATCGATGACCCACTTAATATATGTCAAAAAATCCACTCTCACATATATCAATGAATAATAGCTATAATGGAGTGAGCATGAGAAAAAGATTTTAACTTTATAAATAATGGGATAAGAATTTTAAATATCTACATATTAAACTAGACAATGGTGGGAATTATTGTTTTCATACTTACAGTTATTTAATATAAAATTATTATTTTATTCTTAAGTTATTAATTTAATTTGATTAATATTATTATTATTTAAATTAATTGGATTAAAATTTAAATTTAGAAATTAAATTTATTTATATTTATTATGTATTAGGCTAATAATTGTATTATTATTATATATTTATTTTTATTTTAAATTATTAAAATTTAAATTATAAAATTAAATTATTATACTTATTTTGTGTATTTATATTTATTTTAAATACATTAAATTGATAAAATTTAAATTATAAAATTAAATTATTATTTATATTTATTTTAATTATTTTATAATATTAAAATTTTTAATTAAAATTTTTTAAATTTTTAATATTTTAACGATATATGTACATATATGAGATTGAAAATGGAGGCAGGTATTTCCCTACGGGGCAGGGGACGGACTATTCCCCGCCCTTTGACATCCCTGCTAGTAGTAGTCCACTGAGGCCACTGTTTTATTTTTATTTTTATTTTTATTTTTTTTTCCTGGGTCAACCCGAGGCCACTGTTCGTGTCGTAGACGCACTCCTATCGCCGGCCCATTTTATTTTCACAACCCAACTATTTTATAAGAAAAAAATGAGTTAGATAAGCAATAATGATTAATGAAGGTGAAGAATACACACGCTCAAAACTCATTTCAATTTCCCTGAGCCCCTGTAGCCTTAGTTCAATCTCGCTCGCTCGCTCTCGGCAGCTGTCGTCGGTCTGTCTCTTGGTCGTCGCGGTCCTCTCTCTTTCCAGCCGGCAGCAAACCGGCGGACCACCGCACTCCCTCAGGTTTTCATCCATCCCTCTTCTCATTTTATTCCCTTTGTTAGTTCTAGAACATTCTTCATTAATATCTCAGAATCTTGTTAATCCTGAGCGTCTTTTCTATTTAAATCTACTTAATATTTAAAATGATCGAATTGTGCATGTTTGAAATGTTCCTCTTAGCTCTCGGTCATTTACCTGGTGTACCGTGTTATATCTCTAGCTTTAACTTTCTGTAACGCCGTGTATAGGCAAGGGTTCCAACTTCCATCTATCCTTCTCTGCCTTGCCAAAATCTCTTGTAAACAGTGAATGAAGAGGGAAAAAAAAAATGTGTAGAAGCCATGATGCAGCTAGCTGAGCTTTAGATTGCTGATCAGTTGTTCAGAGAATGGATTTTTACATTTTTCTCAATGCGGTTCTTAGAAGGAAAGAAAAGTTGGTTGCTCCTGATCCAAAATATTTTTTATATTTCTATTTTTTTTCCCCCATCATTATTAAGTTTTCCTTTTATCAGTTCTTACTCTAATCGGTGGTCATTTTTGTTTTTGGATTAAAAAAAAAATTAGGGATGCATTATTCTTTAAGTATATGCGTTTTGAATTTTTTTAATTATATTCTTTGTATCAATTCTTATTCTTTGTTTTGTAGTTAGTAGTAATCAACTTATCGTTCAGTTCGGACAAAAAGGGGAAGAAGGAGAAACACAAAAATGTTTTTCCATATAGTTTTGGAGCGAAATATGCAGCTGCATCCACGTTACTTTGGTCGTAACCTTCGTGATAATCTTGTTTCCAAGCTCATGAAAGACGTCGAAGGCACTTGCAGGTCATTCATTCACCTTAACATCCTTTCGCTATTTCTCTTCCCCCCTCCCCCCCCCCCTCTTTTATATAATGACTTTGAAGTGATGTAACACATTTGGGTTCTCAACTTTTATGCAGTGGTCGGCATGGATTTGTGGTGGCTGTTACGGGGATAGAAAACATTGGGAAAGGGTTAATTCGGGATGGGACAGGGTTTGTGACATTTCCGGTCAAGTACCAATGTGTTGTCTTCAGACCATTTAAAGGGGAGATCTTAGAAGCTGTTGTTACCATGGTCAACAAGGTTTGTACTATTCCTTTGTTGTTACAGTAATATAAACGTCTAACATTATGTGCGGAGATGTTGGTTTATAATTGTTGAGTTCTATCTGTACAGATGGGGTTTTTCGCTGAAGCTGGGCCTGTGCAAATATTCGTTTCAAACCATGTAAGGTTTTTGACTTTTATAACCCTTGAGAAATGGTGTCTGTTATGTGCTTCTTATGCCTAAAGGTTGTTATTATGGCTCTTTGTTTTGATTGCTAAAATTGTGCTTATCATTCATTATCCATCATTGGAATACCTGGCAAGTTCTTGGCTATTTTAATATAATATTAATTTTATGAGCGAGGTTTTGGTTGAAATAAATTGGAGGTAGAGGTTGTTATAATTATGCCAATCAAATTTCAATTTTGAGAGGATGATCTTCACTAACATGAAGATCTTGACCACGTAATGAATTATGCAATCAGAAATTTAATTGTGTTAATGGACTTCCATAACTACTACACTTTGCTGACTATTTTTGGGGCCAGAATAAAGATGACTATGCAGATTGGTGGTTAGCTTAATTAGAAAATACAACCAGTGCCCCAAACTAGTTATTTGAGTCACAGGAACAATTCCCCCCCCCCCCCCCTTTTCCCCCCTGAAGATGACTTAATGTGAGAAATTTGGGTTTCAGTCTTACCTGAAGCTGAATTCTTCCTCTAATTCACTGCCAATTAAGGAAATGATAGTTTTTATCAAAAGTGGAGAGTGAAATGGGAAAGAGATATAACTTACCTGAAAAGTCTTTCGTATTTGAATAAATGAATGTTGTACAAACTTCTTAGTTCTCGTTGTCCAAATCTCTCACTTTCAAGTTGTGTTAGTGCATACAGCATATGCTCTTCTAGATAATGGATGGGGAGACAATGACTTCTTGTCTTGTCATATTGAAAATATGCTGCAGAAGTCTTTATATCTATTCCAATTTATTTGTTTTAGAAGGTTGTATGAGAATGGCTTTGGTTGGTTCATGCTAATTAATCAAAAAGACTGGCTTGCAAGCTTTAAATTGTGATTTGGAGTTAGACCCCCTCAGATATTTTTGTTTTGCATTCATTTTGCTAGTACAAACTAGGTTAATTTATGCTGTGATGGCATGCAAACCATTTATAATTCTAAATGAAAATGGGCTCTACTTACTTTATCATACATGTCAGATCATTTAAAGTTTCTGATATAATATCTGGAATGAAGTTATGAATTACCAAGGATTTTTTTCCACTCCTTTTTTTTTCGACAAGAAAAAAAAAAGAAAACAGTTTATGTCATCACTTGGCAACTGGAAATGCTTCAACTCGTGCCTTTTAATACATTTTTGACTTTTAAACCCTTTTTTTCCTTCCTCAGTTGATTCCGGATGATATGGAGTTCCAGTCTGGAGACATGCCAAATTATACTACTTCAGATGGTTCTGTATGTATATTCATAACTTCTCCTTGGAAACAAAGAGAGGAAATTGTTTTCTTTTTGCCCATTATTATTATTATTATTATTTTTTGGGTTATGATTTTCGGATTTATCAATTGATCTTTTGCAGGTTAAGATTCAAAAAGATAGTGAAGTGAGATTGAAGATTATTGGAACTCGAGTGGATGCTACTGAAATTGTATGCCTATGCCCTTACTCATTTATTCTTGTACTTCCTTTCTGTGAAAAATCTTAAGCTAGATCAGCTTTATGCTAAGTTCTGTTTTGAGAAATTCAGATTACTAGGATATGAAAATAGCACTATAGCGGATATAGCTCTTTTTTCTCTCCGATCTCTTTACTATTACAAGGTCCTCGGGAAAGAACCTTTTAGTTTATGCTGATTTTATATTTTAGCTTCTCTGATAATCACTGGCTTACTTGCATCTCTAGAATGATAGTTTATACTTTGTTTGCCTGTAATTTGCTACTGTGCTGATAGCTCTTCTTTATCACTAGTTAACTTAAATGGTAAAGTTACCACCAAGTAACTTCAAAGATTAGCAACAATAGTAAATTATGGATGTCCTAACGGATTTAGAAGGCTTAATTAGATCATTTGTTTTTTGAGGAAAAAGAAGCTGTTGTTTTGTGTTTAATTTGTTTGTCTTCCCCTTTTATTGTGTGTGTTTTGCTGAAGGGGGATTTCCTAGGGGGGTCTGGGGGTAGTAGTGGTGGTTCCTTTTATTGTTTTCTTGTTTGAATGTTTAGTTTTGTGGGTACTATGGAGGGTTTCCTTTTTCTTTTTGGTTTTTGTTTTGTTTTCTTTAGCTTTATGGTTTCTTTTTGGACGATGCCTTACCTTCTCTTGTAATTTCCCCTTATTTTCTTTTCCTAATAATAAAAAAAGAGTTACCACCAAACAAATTAGTTGCTAGCTAACTATAGGGGAGTTGTAAAACTTACTGCACTTTTGTGGTAAAAATCATTACTGCTTCATGCTGCAGTTTGACTTTATTAGTAAGATTCAGAAAACACACTTGTATGAAATGTGTGAATATAGCCTTGTAGCCTAGGGCAGTTTGAATATATGCAAAAACTAACTCATGGTTGGTGCCACTGGATATGGAATACTTACCTTGCGATAGCACCTTTTTTTTCTTTTGGTTGCAGTTCTGCATTGGTACCATAAAAGATGATTTCTTGGGTGTGATCAACGATCCTGCAACAGCTTAAATGCGCCTTTCTGTGTCCTTGTATCGTATATAGTTTGCATGGCATGGATTGTTACACATTAAATCTTTCAATTATCTTGGTGTAACATTGCTGAAAGTATTACGTTGTCAATGAATTACTTGATTACTGTATCAAATTTTCCCTCTAATATATTGCTTGAATACTGGGCTCACTGTTGCATGAGTCAACAGCCTTATTTGTTTTGCACCTAAAATTTATTTGGGAAATGGCAACCCACAAATTTCCACGAGTTAACTATCATTTTGGGTTTTGAGAGATAAATATACCACTTTAGTCTCTCAATCATGAAAAATGACATTAAAATCAACCTTTATAGAAAATGTCAGTATGTAGAACTAAATTAATGTCATTTTTTTAGTTATTTAATGGTTAAACTGATAGTAACTTTTTGTAATGAGAAACTGAATTGATTTTTTTTTTCCGAAAAACAAAAATTGAAAGATAAAATTAATGTTAATTTTTTTAAGATTAAATCATCGTCACACTGTCTTTCACGTGTTGGATTGATTCCACTATCTTCTAGACTTAAAAATGATGCCGAACTAATTTTTCAAATGAATCCATTTATACATAACCTATCAACAAACGATCTCCATTTTCGAAGATGAGTCTCTAACCGAACTTCACTATGAACGGAAGAGAACATTAGAACAAGAAATTTGGAATCCTATGTGCTAAGTAGCTGAGCACGGGGGTGCGAACCGACACATCAAATCCAGCGAAAGTTTTACGGGGGTGCGAACCGACACATCAAATCCAGCGAAAGGTTTTTGTCCCATGTCTTGTCAGTGTCAGACAGAGAGGCTTCATAGTCAGTAATGAATGCACTGACTTCACTGCAAATAGCTTTCTTTAACGAGAATAACTACTTACACAAAGAAAGTATAACAGAATCAAGAAACATTTTTAGAACTAGAATTTGTTATCTAAAGAAGAGAAAAAGATACTCATAAATCGCCATAAGAATCTATCTGTTTAGCTTTTGTGAAAAATTAGTCTCTGTGACTGATACTCCTCTTCATTAATCATTGATGAGAGCCCATTGTGAAAAATTACTCAATTTTTTTTCTTCTTTGTTTTGTTTCTTGACCTCTTTCTTGATATAACTTTCTTTTTTAAACTTCTGGGGCATCATTAATGAGATGCGCCCCACATTTTGGAAAGATACTTGGGGCACCTGCCGCAGCAGCTGCCATTTGCATGCAACAAATCTGGTTCTGCCCTTTTGGATTTTCCAGTAATGGACAATTTCTTGGCAGTGGTCCCATCACTTGGGTTAAGATTGTGCCTGTACTCCACTGTCACTTGTTCAAAAACTTCAACCTCAAACATGTTCAGCTTCAGCTTTGGGTTCATGTGATCTCTCACAAATGCAAAGGCCAATTGGTCTCTTGGGTTAAAAGCCTCCAATTCATTGAATATGAGACAGGAGAAGAGGTTACTGGCCAGTCCATGCTTCCTCAGGATTAGAGCACTGTCTGGCACATCTGCCAAAACCAGTTACACAAATGGCATGAAATTTTTTGTAACCAAAATGCAGCATAAGAAAGAATGGCCAAAGAAGATATAAAAAGTAATCATTGAAAGCACAAAATTAGGGAGGGAGTAGACAAATGTTTGCATGTGAGTACAATAACCAAATGGTTTAAAAATTGAGCTGCTGTGCCTTACATGGAGAGATCCAAAGCTTTTGGACCACATTTGAAGAGCAGCGCTACTACTTTTAGACCATGATTTTACAGATATATTTTTCTTGTTAGTTGATACTTGAATTTACTGCAAAACCTTGACAGAATTTAATTACTTTTCAAGCATAAGCTACCTCAAGTAACATTATTGAGGGTCATGAAGTTTGCTGTCCAAATCTTGAAAGAGTATAACTTGATGCTTATGCAATTGTAAGTGGACAATCGCAACTTCGCATAGCCAATGAAAAGAATTATATAAAAAACAATAATGCATAGTTACCTGAGACAAAGGGCAGCTTGCTGGGGCTCCATGGCTGCAATCCATTTTCACAGTATGTCTCCATTTGCATCTTCAAGGCATTGACATCCCACCATTTGTTCCACCTTGCAGTTGCCATTGCTTCTTCCATTGTATGCACAAAATATGGGTGTTTTGATATAGCCATGTCTGCATTCTCGGCTATAACAAGTGAATGAATCAACAGCAATGGATCAACCATTAGTTGCAGCTTTGCATCTATCCAAATGCTGAATAGAGTGTTTGGGAACAGTCTATGGACTAAATATTTTGGTATAACCCCATTCATTGCCGGGTTCTGATACAAATCCTCCTTTGAAACCTTCACAATCCTCCATACACCTATCTTGTATTCACTGGATTTTGTTGAAATCAATCCATGATGTTCTAGCCCTTTGAGGGTAACATCGTCTATGAACATGAAGAAACACACATTTTCCAGTGTTTTAGACCCAAGGCCCCTCGGTTGCCGGATTTTGTCATGGTCATCAAAGATTGCTGAAACTACAACTACACTCGCACACTTCTCCATGGCAATTCGATCTGCATCCAGAGACAAAGGACACAACATAAGCAGATTATTATCTAAAATCAAAATACAAAAGAACATGGAAGTGAATTTTGATTTCACTGTTAAATAAACTTAATGTTAATGAGCTCCAAAAAATGTGAGCAATTTTTCAATATCCATTAATTTTAGTGTCAATTTATAACCGATGGAAACTTCATAGTTCAAGATTTAATACATGAATTAAGATGCCTTCAAGAGCCTCCATAACTTATTACTCATTCACTTACTAATGCACATGTAAAGAAGAGAGGGGAACTTACCAGAATCACTAATTGGAAACTTCTTAAAGAATCCACATGGAACTTCTCTGCTATCATTTCGGTGATCAAAATAAGAGAACCTCAAATGTGTGCTGAGATTCCCACCAAAACTATCAGCATTCCCCTGCATATACCCTATAATCCTTGAAGAAGATGAAGAGTTCTGTTGGAAATGCTGAATCTCCTTCAAAACATCCCAGTAATCTAAACACAACAGCCAAGACCCTTTAACCAAAAGAAAATATTTTTATCCTATAAACAAAAAAATTCAACAACTTTTTGTGCTGGGATCATAGAAAGCTCTCTTTCTGGCCAGTACCTGAAAAGTTGACAGGGGAAGAGCATGTAGAACGTGTGGTTGAGACAGCATACTTGTGCTCTCCATAGGAGGAAGGGTAAGAGAAGAAAGAGGTTTGAATGGGATGAAAGGGTGATGATCTGAAGAGGCATTTGGATTGAGAGGAAATGGTGTAAAGTGCAAGGAAGAGAGAGGCGAAGAGATAGAGCAGAGAGAAACAGAGGAACTTTGATTGGAGGATGAGAGGTTTGGAAGTTGTTACTAGTTTCCCCATAAAGAAGAGATTTCCATGGATTTCCGTTCCTTGGATTTGATTTGATTTTCATTCCACTTTATCTAGAACTAGATGGATGATTGATGATTTATGATCTTCAATTCATAGAACCACCACACACATCAATTCATGGGGCCGTGGCATTCTTGTAAGCTAGTTCCATAACAAACTTGAATAAGTCAAGAATATATTAACGAACAAATAATACAATAATTATATAATCTGCAAAAAAAAAACTATGCTATTTTAAATATTTATTATTAAAATAAATTGTGCCTCATTATAAAATACTAACGGATCATTTGGACGGGAACTTAGGTAAAGAAGGTGAGTTTTAGCTCAATAATAAGGTTATTGTCTCGTGATAATGGGTTTAAATTCTAGAAATAATCTCTTGACTCATTAAAATTAGTCTTAAGATATTTATAAATTTGAATAAAAGTTATTAATTTAAGTTATGATAATAATTTTTATTTCAAAAATAAAGTATTATATTATCTGATTAAACAAACTTCACTAGTTTTAGAAACAAGCTAATAAAATATTGGAAATGATGAAGTGAATGAATTATGATGCAAACTCAAAATATTAGATCAGAAATTTGACGCCAAACGTACCAAAAAAAAAAAAAAGAAGGAAACTAGACACCAAATTTTTTAATATTTTAGACGATTCAACTTCAAAGGAGACACTGTTTTCTTTAGTTTCAAGAAGTATTCTTCTTTTTATCATATTGTCTAGGAGAATGGTAAAAGTAGCAATAAAAAGTCATGTGACTTTTAAGTTATGTTTAGTTGTGTTGGTAAAATGATAAGATTACTGTTCTGTGACTTCATAGTCACTGGTAAATGCTGACATGTTTTAACTGCAAACACTAATCTCCTTTGCTTATAAAAAGCAAAATTGCATGCAGTGCACACCTAACCCCTCTAAATATCATAATACTGGTGTGCACTAGAAGTTATTGTTTGGCCATGATTTTCTTGCGAGGGCTGTTGCTTTAGCTTGTATTGCGAATCTTTTTCCACGTGATTCCTTCTACGGCTCATTTTTGCAAAGAAGGTGAAGCTTTTGATTCAAAGAAGTGTATGTATCCGGATATCATTGAACTGTTCACAACATTTGGCTTCTTAGCATTTTGAGGAAAGTTGCCAGTGAAAGATACAAGAAAAACATTTGCCAAATTTAGTCCTACAGGTACCCTCTCCGCATTCTCACTCTGCATCACAAAGTTGAGTCTACTCAAACTAGAATACTAAGAGTGATGATTGCTACATCATACTATATATTCTACGTTTCATTGCAATTAACAGCTAGATTACCAACAAAATATTTTGCAATGTTGAGATTCAATACCTTGCAGATGATCGCTTATATGAGAAACATTCCAATCTAGTAAAGTTGACGTGGTTTGGTTTCCCATTATTGCCTTTTCTGTCTGATTTAAGTATTAACGCCGCAGCACCCTCCCCTGCAGGCTTGCATTCATTAGGGTTTAGGATTTAGAATCTAGGGTCTGAACATGAATAAGTAAGAGAACACGTTAAATCTGTCAAATATGAAACTTGTTTAAATCAAGATGTTTCTATAATCCTATTCAAGTAAATTAAAGCCTTCAAAAGAATCTCCACATGATCCAGTGTTATTGGATTTACTTTTTAATCATCAACTTCTACAAGAAACCGGGATCTGGTATGATCAGACCTTCTCCATCCTTTACCGTGATTCATACGCTTCATGTAGATCCGTAGACAAAGAAGCTCTTCTACTAATTTGTTTGTCCTAATTAACAGAAACTATTTCGCAAATTGTCCATACTGAACCTTTTCTTCCTTCTTCTTTTTCCCTTTTCCACAAAGAAAAAGAGCTACCCCAATTCATTCAGCAGAAAACCAAAGGTATCATCAATATCAGTCACACCGGTACTATAAAGTTTGAGTAATATCATCAAGCATTCTGATTCTTGTCTTGGTAGATGGGTAAAGAAAATATTCAAATCTTTTTACCAGGAATCCTTGCCCACAGTAATTCTGATCAAGATATCACTTGTTTTAAGCAAAGATTTATCCACATAAATGACTAGCCACTACATAGGTAGGGGTTAAATGTGTAACATGTGGGAATCACTCTATCACCTGAAATAAGTATAGCTTAGAAAACAATTTATGCCTTTCCTTTCAAAGCAGAAAAAAAGAAATACCTATCTTCATTCCATAGATTTATTTTCATTCCTAGCTACCCATTGGGATGATTGGATCATAAATAGATTAATTGACATGACTAACTCTTTAGTCCCATGTAGTCTCCGTCAAATAATGGAATCTGCAATTCGCCTATGCTATTCCTCCCTCCCTAGTGCTCCACTACGGCGCCTGTCCAATGGTGCCAAAGGATCTGCATATGCAAGTTCAGCCACATTCCATCACACATTCAACCATGCCTCTCTTTGTGCCTCTCACTTTCCAACACTCCACCCCATTGCTACAAGATCATTTCGCATTGCAAATTGCATGCCTGACAGATTATTCTCCGTGCCTTCAAATAATGATGGGGAGAGTGACAGCAACAAAGTTTTGAGAGGAATGACCGGGATCTCTCTGGTCTTGGCTTGTGTTCTTGGATTGTTTAACTTTAATAGTAAGATGAATCCTATGTTTAAAGCAGCTTATGCTTGTAATCTTTTTCCTGGAGGAAAGGCTGCACTTCAGTCACTGTTGCAAACGATGAATGCAGAAAAACTCTCAAAATCAAATCGAGCTCCTCCCCGGTATAACCTCAATGAGCCTAACGCGGAAGAAGTTAAGGCCCTGAAGGTTCCCTTCTTTTACTACTACTTTACTTTGCTAGTCAGTATTCTTATTTGTTCATAGCATTTATAGATACTCATCGACATTTGTGAATCATAGCGTAGTTCAATAGTGTGGAGTTTAAGGTCGTAAGCATGGAATCGATATTTTACCTTTATTATCAATGTACATTTGTTCTCTGCTACAATTGCATTTCACACCTATATAATTAAAATTCACTCTTATTTGAACTGCAATCCATATGTGTTGATTAATGTGTCCAAAAGATTTGTACAAATAACATCTTTTCTTTTCTAATATCCTAATTAATACTATGAAATCAGGATGAGAATGAAGTGAAATATGGAAACACTTCATTCAGACAAATTAAAGGAGTGGTGAAAAACTGAAAATGAACTATATGACAATGATTTGATAATTCATCCTTTTTTTTTTATCATTTAATTGCTTCCTTCTTCGACATTTCCAGTTGTATGCTGTGGGTCTAAGCAAATCAGGGAAGCAATCTGAAGCCCTGAAAATACTGAAAAGTGAATGTGAAAAATATAAAGGAGCAGAGGCAGAATTCAACCTGGAAATGGCATTGGTAGAACTTCTCATATTTCAGGTACATATATATGATTGACTTCTCTGTCACTTAAGCTTGTACATATATGGAAATTGTTCTATCGCGATATATCTTTCTAGATCGCCTCAACATTATGTTTTGTTAGACCATATGTCTAATTATGTCGCGTGCCAGTTCTTCCTTCTTAATTCAAATAAAGTTGTAGGATGCTGCACTGGCATTTCTTCAACTTGGATATTTTCGTGATAGATCGACACGGTGATTTAGAGAATTAAGGCAGTCTGATCAGGCTCACCACTTGTTTATCATTTCAACAATCAATCTAACATATAAACTTTAATTTTTTTGCGATTATTTTACAGAATAATTATGTGTTAAAACAAAGCTCTATAATAAGCAGCAAAATCATTTGATGCATAAAATTTACAGTTAAATTAGATTGTGATGTATTTAAAGGATCAATGAAGGAAAACATATTGAGAAAACAATAGCAAATCAGATACAAATAAAAGAAAAACTGAAAACTTAATCAGTGGGACAATTTTTGAATTCTGTCTCGAAAGAAATAGACCATTTTTTTTTTTTTTTGGATACATACAAACAGAATTTTTTTAATCCTTATGCGTTCAAGCCTACTTAATTATGCAGGAAAATTTTCAAGATGCCCGTAAGCTGCTTGACGATCGTATTGATGAATTTGTGCATGATAAACAGGTCAGTGAATTTCATCCATGCATACACAACAATATTTTTACGGATTTACTGAAAATAAATTTACCATCTAGTATCCTACTCCCTCTTCCCGTTTTATCGCTGCATGTAATTCTTGAGATATACGTAATTTTTTTTTTGTTTTTCACTTGTTTGGCTGACTGAGAGTGTGATTTTCATAACTATCCTTACTATATTGGACGAGATTTAACTTGAAAGATGGATGCATTAATTAACTAGAAATATTATTTGATCGTAGACTATGTATAAACATAATATATGAATGTGAATGTAAATAATTACCAAGGTATATATATATATATATCAAGGTAAAACAATGTTGTATAAATTTATGCGAGAGATATTACATGTAGTGTTGAAAAATTATTTACAAATAATATAATTCTTAACTAATACATACTTTAATGATAAAGTTAACCTGTGAGAGGAAGATTGAGAAGCTGCTCAATATCAATGACAGTGACGGATTTTCTCCGGCAGCGAAGCTTCGTGAAGCTCAAGCCGCTCAATTGTTACTTTACAAGGTTAGCCGTCATCCATCCATTGTTTTTTTAAACTATTGACGTTTGGCATCCATCTCTTCGTACATATTAGTATTAAATATTTATAAGAGAGGGGAGAAAAAAAAAAAGAAATAAAAGTTAAAACACTTTACAATTTGGTTCTAAATTTAGGGTCGTTCTGCAACGATCCTAAAATAAGAAATAAAATATAGTGCATCAACGTCATTGTGATCTAACACATAGGATTTAGTGATGTACTGGTGTATCCATTATCTATCATCCACCTTAATTCTCCCTCCATCTTCTACCTCATGCCTTTTCCCTCTTTTCCGTCTTCCTCAACTTCGCAAATGTCATCCACCACCACCAATCACCGACTGCCACCGCGCCAAGCTCATCTCCACCGCCTTCACGAGGAACACCTCCGCAGCGGTGATGTAGCACCTCGGCGACTGCAACGCCCGCTGCTTCTCGTCAAATCTACCCCCGATTCTCTGGTAGCATCGATGCTGGAAAAGGCAGCCTTGTCGGCGAGCTCTTGTTTAGAGAAGCGGCGAGGGGAGGAGGGGAGGTGGTTGGTGCGGAGGAAGGAGAGGAGGCCACAACGGTGGCAGCCGCCGACTACCACCAAGGCGGCAGTGATGGTGACAATGACGAGGGCGTCGCTGAGTGGGAGCTTGGCCTCCCCATCGCCGACGACCTCTCGCCGCTCTCCCAGCCGGAGCTCGCCTCCACCTTCAGCATCTCACTGGAGCCTTGACAGATGCTTCTCGAGATGATGTGCACAGTGAGTGAGTGAGTGAGTGACAAAGGGGGTGAAAGGTAGAAAGAGGGGTGGAGCATGACTGGCATCGACGATGCACCGGCAGTGATGGGTGATGGTGGCGGTGGCCGCCGGTGGTGGGGAAAGGAGTGGCCAACTGGCCATGCTGAGCGGGAGTGGGCGTTGGGGCAGTGGGGAAAGAGAAAGATAAAAAATTATGGTGCATCATATCTAATAAATTCCAACCATACACCAATACATCTTCACCACTAGATGACACGGTGTATCATGCACCATATATAACCCAGTGCATGGCAGAACGACCCCTAAATTTAATATAGGGAGTGGCTATTCCCATTGCCTATTGTGACGCCCTTTTTATTTGCTTTTATTTTGATATTACTCAAATATCCTCAATTAAAAGTTATTTTAAACTTTTATCTATTATTATTTCTATATTCTAAAATTATATTTTTAATAATATTATTAATTAATATTAAATATAAAAATCAACCGTAATTAAACTTTTAACTTAGCAAAGAAAGAAAAAAAAACCCTAACGTAATGATTAACTGGAATTAAAAAAAGTGTAATAAAATAATATTTAAATAACTTGTTAATTTTCATGAAATAAAATTATAATACTCTACAAGTAAGATGTTGGTCCAAGTGGAATGGACACAGCTCCCTTAAATATATAGTCCATGGTTCGATTATGAAATTCATGTGTATAGAAAAAAAATACTGTTTTAAGGAGTCGCCGTTTAGGTGTCTGACCATACTCTAAAAGATTAATTTCTTATCTATTTGATAGGGAATACTCTAAGAAATAAAAAAAATATAATATTCTTTTTACATCATAATTCTGTAAAAACAATATATCCAAATTTTATTATATTATAACTCTATTTAAAAGATAATTCACTAAAACGAGCAATATTTGCTATTTCAACATAAAAAAAAAATAGTAAAAAAGTGACAATGAAAAGCTTAGTTTAGTTAATTAGAAGACAGGAGATAATATCATGCAAATATTTACCATAATAGAGCCAATTTTCAAAGCGTCAGTATAAAAGAGTATATAAATCCACCATTACTAATAAATCATGGCTGCAACCAAAGGGTGAATAGAAAATTATAATAACAATCATTAAATATCATCAAAATAAATTAAAATATTAACTAAAATAATTGAAACATCCAGGTCACTAAAATAATGCAGAATGAGCAATTTTTCATAGATAATAATATAAACACTATAGAGAAAGTATTTTCATTTCTAGTTCTAGAAAAATACATCTTTTAATGCTTTCTTTGTTTTCCTTTTTCTAATTTTTCATAAAAATATAACCAACCTAAAACAGCAATATAGAACTATGCCAACTTTAACTAAAAATAGTTAATTTTGTATTTAATATTAATTAGTATTATTAAATACAAATTTAGAATATAGATGCAGAAATAGTCAAAAGTTTAAAACAACTTTTAATTAAAGTTATTTAAGGAATATAAAAAATGAAGGCAATAAACAAGGAGTGGCAATATCCAATCCCTTTAACATATTGTTAGTATAAGATTTTTTTTTTTTAACATGATTGTTTAATCTTGAATTAATACTCATTTATGGGTAACTATAAAGGAATTATTTTATGTCCTAAAACATGTCTAAATTTATTTAAAATCAAGAATAAGGATTTTTCCAAGAATATACATCAATAACATATTTCGTGAGCACTTAATAATTTTGCCACAGCAATCATATGTAAGGTGTCAAACTATCACAACAAATCAAACCTTGGACGCAAGTGTAAAAGAATGAATCTCCCATCAAAAAACAAAAGCCACAAAAAAAAAAAAAGTGTAAAAGAATGAACCAGTTGTTGCTGATTTAATGCGAGACCTCCATGTGCAGGCCATCATAGAGACCATGTTGAAAGACGATGAAGCAGCGAAATGGTGGGAAGCATTCGGAAAAACACTAAATGAATGATAGGCCCAGCTCTAACACAGTTCTAAATGCGTTTCCATGTTCAGCTTTCAGTCACTTTCTGCTCAAGAATGGTTTGTTTCACTTTAAGAATTGTCAACTTTACTGCTTTTATCTATTTAATCTCATGCAAGACTGAAACTTTCTCTTCGGTATTTTTTATTTTAAATTTGTAACATTTGATTCTTTTATCTATTTAATTTCTTTTTTTTTTTTGGGGTCACTTTTATCTATTTAATTTCGAGCAATTGAATTTTTTTGTTTGCGGTTTTTGGTTTGCCAAAAACTGTTGTTGGGTTTTTGGTCGAGAAAAACTTTTTAGGCCACAACAAGCCTGGTCGAGTGACTTGGGTTTGGAGGTCACAGTCCGTTTAAAATACAGGAAAGGGCTGACACTTTAATTAAAACCAAGCATGGGTCAAACCAATTATTTTCTGTTTTTTTGTCTAATGTCCAGTCGAATTACATTCTTACAAATAAAAGAAAGTCCAATTATACAATAACATAGAAATGTTCATACTGCTAATATAAAATTTAATTTTGATTTATTGTTACTATAAAATAATTTTATATAAATATTTAATTATATATTATCATATCAATAAAAATATTTGAATTAATCTTTTATTACTTAAAAAATTTTGTAAATAAAAGCATGTAATCGGATGTAATATAAAATATTTTTGTACTGATAGTGATTATGAAAATAATTTGCATTCGAATTGGAATACTATCTTTCAGAATAATAATAAATTGTTTAATTACGCAGTCTTTATCTCACGAATATTCCGACATATATTGGTGAAAGACTGAGAGTTATGTTCAATGCATCCGTTGTAGTTGTGATGGACCCGAATCAGGACATTGAAATTTTATGTTCAAATTTTGATTTAAGTTGAATTTGAACTGCTATTTAATAAAGTTAGAATAAGATGTCATAAAGGGAGAAAAATATTTGTACTTTTTTTTTTAACAAATATTTGTACATATTCTTCGATGTTAAGCTGTGTGTAGGACACTGTATCAAAAAAGCTGTGGGCAGGACGTGTCAAAAAGGTTACAATAGGATTTAAAATATTATATTTTTATCTAAACTACCATAATATAGAGTTCGTATGAACCCGACTAATTTCACTGGAATTGAATTATTCTACTACGAGATAAAGTTTTCTTACAGTTAGTTTTGCCTATTTGACTATACTTAAACACGAGATTCTGCTCGAGGGGCAATACTCTGGTACCTCACTTTATACGTACATTTTGTACATTTTTACGTGGAGTAAAACAAAAGCAATATGTGGGGTTACAATCTGCAGTTTATTTTTCCATTTTCTTAAAGTGCAATCTACTGTGGAAAAAAAAATTTAGATCCATCGTGTACCATCCCTTCTCCATCACCCCTCTAGCCTTTTGCTGTCAGTGTGCTCAAGACAGAAGCCACCCCTCCAGCCTTTTGCCGTCAACATGCTGAAGACACAAGCCACCATAGAGATGCAGATCGTGCGACACCATGCGCTACCTCCACCACCCCCTAACATGGGTAGGACCAAGATCTACCTCATCATCAAGTTCGCCGGCAGTCGTCAAGTTTGCCGGTGGTTGCAAGCTCTTCTGCAAGATCTCCTATCGCAGGCACCTCCTTGAGCTCACTGCACACCACCACTTCCAGCTGCTCATCTATGCACTCCGCTTCTGCCATCGTATGGCATCGTACAATGCAACCTCAAGCCACACCACCTCCCACTTGATGTTGCCAGCAACCTCAAGCTTTGACGTCGAAGTCTTCGCACTGCCAGATTAGCTCAAGAATGGCCTCCTCCATATCGCCTTTTACACACCGGCATACACTACGCTCGAGATCCTCTATCGACAGTGCCAAGGACAACGTGTCATCATGCGACCTCATCCTCTATGTGCTACTCGCAGGGCACCTGCTATTTGACGATTCCAATACTCCGGTGTTGAAAGATTGGTTGGCAGGAGTATGATTGCAAGAACCGAACACACCAAAACGAGGTTGAAGCAGAGTTCATGTCCACCGTGCACAAAAAATTTTATTTCCCATGATAGAATCTATCTTTTTTTAAATCAATCATAAAGTATTTATAAGATGGAACAGAGAACTTAAGGTGCATATATAGAACTACATACATGTTATCTATCTATTGGTTAATCACATTAAAATGTACAAAATGTACATATATAAAGAGGTACCAGGGTATTGCCCCTGCTCAAGAATAATAAGTACCAAACTTTATTGAGTGAATTTTAAATGAATATGTAAAATATGTGAGTGCATATATAAAATCAATCTTATTACATAAAAATAGTAAACTTTGAACCTCTATGATAATACTTAAAATAAATATGTAAAATATGTGAGTGCATATATAAAAGCAATCTTATTACATAAACGATCATCTAGTACAGCTAAATGATTACTACATATATTGGCTAATAGTATCATAGTAAAACATGGACAGAAGACAATACTTTTTTTCAAATGATGGATATTTTGAAATAAAATAAATTTTTAGAAAAGACAGACATAAATGGATGGAACTTTTTCTCTTAATAATTCTTCGCACAAGTTTATATATATTGCAGGTAAGGATGGCAAAATGATTCACAAATTTGTTAATCACCCAGTCCAATTAGGCTTAAATTCGATCTAATTCATTTATTAGTTTATTAATTTTTAGTTGGCTAGATTTATCAAGTCCAATTCATATATTAAACACTAGAGAACACTCCAGCGTTTTGATTGCTGTTATAGAATCATAAGAATAGGGTTATGCACGCTTCTTTCAACATTATTCAATATCAACTTTAATTTTTAAGGGCGTATATGAACGAAAACAAAAAGTAACGTCTAGAGAACAAGGTGGCCGATTTATATGCAAACAGTAAGTTATATAATAACACCCGTATAGGATGATTTTCTCAATAGACCAACTATCAAGGTTATGAGATTCTAACTTTGCTAGAAAGTGCTTAGGTCATTATCACGAAGGACATACGATGATGGAGAAATATTATCCAAGGCCGATCGATGAAGAAACTTGAAGGATATGTATAACTCCAATATTGTAACTCAGCAGGAGTATCATCCTTTATGTATAGGCTTATCGTATTTTGAATGAGATTCCACCTCGTACATAGCCCGAGAGAAGCTGCATGTACATTCACTATATTGTATTCTCGTATGATTGCACGTGTATTTAAATTACCTTAATTTATATTTAAAACATTTCATAATTTATATCTAACTAAAATACTTTAAAAAAAAAAACTTTAAGTTAATTAGATCCAAACATACACTAAACCATAGGCATGCAGCCAATTAAGCCTTAACCAAAAGACTTCAATGATCACGACGGTCGACGAAACAGGGAAGCATGTATTTGATTCCTCATCCACGCGGCCATACCACATCAAGGACAATTTGTAAATATGCAAAGCTGTTGGATGCTCGGGCCTAGCCTTTAATTAAAAGATGTAAATTTTTTTCTGAGAAAAAAAAAAAAACAATGTTTTTAAACACGATTTCTTTGCTTCTGCACAGTGCACACCTACCCAAGTGTAACGTTGACAAAACACCAAAAGCAGCAAATAAGGGTGCTCAACCACATGATCATGGAGTACGCTGCATGTCAACGTGTTGGCACAACTCTAGAGGGACCGTGTGTGAATTCTCTGTAGTTTCAACACGTGTTTGGGATATTCTTTTTTCCTAGATATTAAGACTCAGGGAAAAGGCAAGTGTTGCTTTCTGATTCAAATCCCAAAATGAAGAAATGGAATCTAAAGAGAGTGCAGCATTCCTCCTCTGCCACACAAAAGGAATTAAGCGTGTGTGTGTGTGTGTGTGTGTTTGTGTGGGCAAATGGATTTTCCGTTTTCCATATGATCTATGATGAATGATTCAAACTTCACAAGTGCAGCTAGCTAATGTATCTATCTATATATTATGGTGCTTTGTCTGTCATGCATGTGGTGCGAAATGATCGTTGGCTAAATGGACCTTTCAATATGTTGTCATTGCCAACTGCACCTTTTTGTCATTCTGTCCTTCCTAAACATGGGCCGTTAATTCCCCAGCACTGCACTTCTCTTTACTGTCTAATGATGATTGGCTTTTTATTCAAGCTAAACGGAAAAAAAAAAAAAAGACCTAGCTAGCTACACAGATAAATTTGAAAGATCGGTATTTATATTTATTTAGTAATAACATAAATAATGTGCATTCCTAGAACGTTGTTATTAGGAATAACTTTTTTATGCATGATGTTTAAGTGTATTTAGTATACAAATTGAATTTTTAGAAATTGTATAAATTATATCCAAAAATAAAGAATTTTTATGTTTGATTAATACTAACATTTTTGATAATATTATATATTTTTTCAAAAATATCTCTAACAAAATGGCAATGGTTCGGCAGCCTGCAATGAAGAGCTGGTGACAGCGGTCTGGTGGCGGCATTGGCAGTAGTGATAAATAATAAAATTAAATTTATCTTTCATTTTTGCAGAAATATTCTCTTCTTATAAATATCTAACGTTTTTCTGAACCAGCTTTCTTTGCAAGGTCAGACTCTAAGTAACTCCGATTGGCTAGCCACTTCTTTCTTTTGGTGATAATTGGAACGGAATAATGATTATTTCTTTGTATATATAGAAATGTTTTTTTTTTTTTACGTAAAAAAAAAATATCAAAGGTGACATTACATGAGAATTAAAAACTTATTAAACATAAATCATTTTAAGCAGCCTTCACATTATTGAATCTCACACTTATTTTGAGATTAAAAGTGCTATTTACCATGTCTCAAAAATAAGTTTAATAAAGGATAAACATTAGAACAGACCACGTAGACCGCCCTATTTTAATTATTACTTCACAAAAATGATGTATTCTCTTATTTGTTGATGGGAAATAACGAACGCGGATTGCATGGCAAGCCTCAGCCTCACATCATCATCATTATTATTATTATTATTATTCAAAGAGATGAAATTTTTTATGCTATGCTTCATAGAACGAGAATTTTTTTTTTTTTTAACATAGCATCATTTATTTTGTAAAGCCCCACAACCTTAACCTTAAGCGGTAGAGTAATGTATATCAAAGATTAACTGTCAAACAGAATTAATATTTATATACATATCATGCAAACTCATTAGCTATTTATTTAACTTATTTAACCATTAAAAAAAAAAGAAAAAAAAAAGTTGAACAAACATGCCAACATGTAATAGGTTACCGTAAAGCTGCTGCTGCCCCTTGATGATGATGTGGAAGAGGACCAAATCCTGAATTATTGAATTTTATCGCTGCTCCCAATTTCTGATTGACATTTATGCCGAAGTGAACAAAATCATTCTGATGATATGATATCTAAGATTGATAAGACAGCAAATTTTGTTCAGCATTATCTTTCATTCTTAGTATAAATGGCTCTTGGTCATCGTCACCAAATAAGGAGGTGCATGATCTAGTGATAGAAAAATTCTTACAGGTGTATCTTAGATACCCTTATACTTGGGTGATTCTCACCTCGTGTGATTGTGAACGTATCTTAAATACATTCATGCTCATTAAAAAAAGAAAAAAAAATTCCTAATAAACCGTGTGGATTCACCCTTATTATTTATTCCTATTCTTCTTTTCTCCAAGTAAAAGGTTTAATAATTCAGCCGTGATTATAATAATGGTATGAAACTAATCAGGAAAAATTACCGAATGTGGAAGATGTTATTGTTGTCTGTGATAATTGCGATTGACAGAATTGAAGCGAACTCTTTGTGCACTTGTAAACCGTACATATAACTATAGGCGTGTTCTTTAGTGCATGGGACTTGTAAATTGTATGGTGCAATTTGATGAGATGGCAAATCTTAGCCGTTGAATCGGTTTGGTGCATAGAGGAGGGAGTATATGGTAGTAGACACTGTTTGATAAAGTCTACACGTAACCGGCGCAACAGATTTTAGAGAGAGAGGAGGATGCATATTATCCGTCTCAATTGTGTATATTTTATTCTTTAGAATTGGACACGTGGACAATTTTATTTTTGAACTCAAAATATATTTTAATATTACGAGTTCCGAGTTCGTCAACAATGGACTACAATATTTCATGGACATCGAATTCTGAGTTAAAAATTAGGCATTGCACTAACAAATATCAATATATGGACAGAGTTTTGGATTCCGAGCTGGACATTAAGTACATTATTTCATAAATATCGAATTCCGAGTTAAGTGAAAAATATACAAACACCGAGTTCCGAGTTATTTTCGGGTTCTGATATGGACATTAACTACATTATTCAATGAATATAGAATTCTGAGTTTGGTGAAAAACATATAAATACCGAGTTCCGAGTTCATTTGATAACTAAACTATAGCTAAAGATAAAATCAAGTGCAATTGCATACTATTATATCTCATTTAATGATAAAATGGATGTGACAAGTCATAATTGGAGTCGTCAGAGAGAGTGCTGATGGTGATAGACTTAATGAAATAATAAATCGATTACTTTATTAGACTACGGGTAATAAATCAGTAGACTATGATAGGCTGTATCACGATATATGGTGCCCCGGCTAAGTAACAGACACCATGGCATTTGCCACAACTATAACCATTGCTTTTATTTTTACTTTGCCTCAATAAACATTGCTATCTTTTCCTGACTTCAATATCAATATTCTCTTATTTATTATGCGGCTTCTGTTTGTGTTCTTTTCCGATTGACATGAGAAAGGGATTTATATGGGGGCCGTGTGCTGCATATAGCCATTGAATGTCCTCGTGTAAGCTAAGCATGTTGCTCCCGCGCATGCACTGATCAGTGATCTTTGAGATCTCGAGTATGATCCTGACTATTTCTCATGTCTTTTAGTAGGTTGTGCGGTTACCAAATTAATAAATATATTTACTGATTATTTTAATTTCCCCTCGTGTGCTGCTAGCCTGTGACCTTTTCCAGATTAGAGGCAAGGTTGAAGAAAAATATTATAAGATTTAACACAGCAATGAACTCCCGAATCCCACAATCAGAAGTGGAAATGTGGAATTGTGGGCTAATGCGGTGGTGCCATTTCTCAATCTACATCAAATGTAATTAGGTTATAATAAGCTTTTGGGTACTGTTACGGTTCAAACTTATCAAGGTCTAAATATAAATCTTATTGGTAAAAAGAAATATGCTGTTCTAACCGGCAACAAACCTATATAATTCAAGTTTCCTTGTCATTAATTCATCCAAAAAAGAAAAAAAAGAGATCTTCATTAAGCTTTTGTCCGTAAGCATTTTCGTAAGCGACCTTAGAGGGTTTTCACTCCAACTGGTCACCTTGGTGTTCTTTGACCAAGCGAAATTTTCATTCATTTCCATTTGCTTTTGTGTACTTTTTAGCCTCTGAATATGCCTTTACCACTAAGATTTGGTACCTAACAAATCTGTGATGGTTTCTTTTATCAATCGAATGGACAACGTATCAGTTATGTGTAGGGTTTGTCGAAGTATATTTTGATTATTTTCTTCTGTCAAAAGCTAGTTGAATGTCAGTAACGTTTTCTCGCGTAATATCTATACTGTACATAACTGAAGTATGACTTGGATTTTCTGACTTAGTTTTGATTCCTTGTAGGTATATATGTAATCGCTCGACCTAAATTTTATAATATCAAAAACAATAACTGAAACATGACTGAATGATTTCGATCCAGAAAGATTTGGGCAGATTTAACAAAACTGAAATCGACTGCGAAGAAGTTTGTTGGAATTAGGTGAATGCTACGGTGTCTTTTATATTGTTATATATTTGGTGCCTTTTTTTTTTTTTTTGTTTCTAACCATTGAAAAGATGATATGAGTCTTTAGAAGGGTGCAAATTAGAAAAATACTGTGCATGTTAAATTCTTTATTTTTTTTTCTCTCAACATGAACTCTATAATTTAATTTTTTTAAATTTGAAAAGCTTAATCTTTGACAGTTACTCTAATTCGTCAAAGCCACGAATAGTATTGTCTACGGTGACTGCCTTTCTGGTATTATACTATATTATTCAGAAAGACTTATGTCTTTGTTTCTTTTTTTCATTTTTATCTGGGAGTTACGTCTTTGTTTCAACCCATTTAATTTGTCTTCATGAATCAGACATTTTATTGACTTATTTATTCGAAGTTTGTTCTTTGAAAGGTCAGCCATGGTATTGAATACAATATAAACAATATGGTTAAGCTGTATTAAATCCAACAAAATTTGTCTTACTCATAGGCTAAGACATCTTGAAAGGAATGCTAATTTAACTTTATTAAATAAGGACTTTGACAATCATTTACTGCCAAACGGCTTGGAATAAGAAAATCTTGTTAAAAATATAAAGAAGATCGCATCATGTCACAAGTTATACGGTTTCGATATCTTAAACTTTGGTAGTTAAAATAGAGAAATACTTCAAGGGCATGTTTAATTGTTTCTGGATCCCATGTGGCATTTCAATTTCTTGGTTAGTTCAGTTGAAATTCATTAGAGCCTTTGTTAAATATTCATTGAGTTGAAAATCATTGCCCCTAGATTGGGACCACTTTGTATCCTATAATTAACATGCTATTCGGAAGCCTATAAAATCATGATTTCGAGTGGTTAATGACCCGTGATAGTTTGGAATGATATTGACGACATTCAAAGAAGTTCGAATTGTATTCTTCACTCTAAATGCTAAGTACTCATCATTTGCCTCACAGGAACAGTTACAATCTGTAATCTGGCTATTTGATAATTAATTTATGTAGTCAGCACAAAGGGCACAAAGGAAGCTATCTATTGAAATCAATGGGCCAGGTCCAAATAAAGATGGTTTCAGGTGCTTTATATATCAAGTAATGGGATTCGGGTGGAAATTATTTGTAAATGTAATAAAAAAAATCCAGATAGTTGCATATATTTAATAGAAAATTTAATTTAATGTCATTAGGAATAATATTGATTTTCTAGCAACCTTTTGAGGGCAAGGTTTTGAAGGGAGGGGTAATTGATATGATAAAAATAGTTTACTAGATGGGTGTTAGTAGGGTATAAATAGGTGAATAATATAATTGTAAATCATAGTGAATTGTTGGATGAGAATTAGATTTCGGAGTCTTTCTTTTTGACTCGAAGAGAGAGGCTCTAACATCCTATATAAACTTCATTTATATCAATTTCTAAAAATATAGAGATTAATTCAATATATAAGAAAATGTAGAGATTAATTTTAATATATTATTAATATAAAAAAATTTATTTTTATTTAATTATATACTATCAAACATATAATTTTTTATAATTTAATTGTAAGAGTAAAATATTTCTATTAATATGACTATGCATGATTAGATAATTATATAAGAAAAATATTATAATAAAAAATATATCAAAATTAAATTACAGAAATATTAGTAATTTGTGGACAACATTATCAAACAACATCACCACTTTCCCATGACTTTCCATATCAATTATAATCAATTATATTTCACGGGACACCAACTATCGCATGCATGAATGCTCAAGAGAGAGAGATCGAGAGCACTTGATCATAATGGAATCGTGATAGAAACGTGCACTTATTAAAGGACGTCAACATCACATTCGATCGGGATACAATTAGTCATTTGGGATGTAATTAATTAATCAAGGCTCCTTGTTTTCTCCAAATGGCTACATTCCTACCTTAGATTATGACATCCCATAGGATATTTTCTTAATAATACCGTTCATGTTTCGGTAATTTCACTTTTTTATTTTCTGAAAAATCATTATATTTGTCTTTCCTTTTAATTCATTTGGCAGTGTCATGAATTATTTCTCTCAAAAGTTTAAGTTAATGGATAGAGACGTATGAATAATTTATATCCTAATACGCATTCTCATACAAGAGTTTATTTGAGTTTGAAGTATGGACAATACACATGTTCACTCTATTTTGTGTTAAAATATAATACTTATTTATAAGAATAGGGACAAATAAAAATCGAAAACTAAACTACTTAATTATAGAAACTTTGATATTATATCATGAACTATTTCTCCTAAAAGTTTAAGTTATAAGTAGAAATACACAAATAATTTTACATCCTAGTAGATAAATGCCTAATTTGTTTGTCATTTATTTCATACACAAGAAGAAGGATAAAAGAAATATATATATATATATATATATATATATATATATCACATGAAAGGAGTAGTTTATTATGAGAGTAAAAGGAACAAATTTAGGTCATATAATCATATATAGATGGTCAAGATTTAAAGTTGTTTAAAAGTCACATGATCACTTAAAAAAGTCATATAATTTTATATTTTAATCTTGACTATTTATATAAGAATCGATGGTCAAGATTTGCTTCTCTCACTCTCAAAATTAACCACTCCTCTCACTATATGTGTGTGTGTGTGTGTTCTATCTATTTTCTTTTAATAAATTTATCTTTGACCCTATATATTAAGGTGGTAGATTAGTCAAGTTGTTGCAAATTGGTGCCATATAAATATATTTAGAAATAAACGCATAGAACTAAGCACAATAATAAAAGCAAAATGAGAAAGTCACATCAATATATGTGACTTTGTATGCTCATAGCTAGTGCGCCTTGTTACTTGTTTACTTTGTAAATGTCCGATGTGTATTGTTATTTGTAAAACTACTAATACGAAGTTTCGTATACAAAATACATATTTCACAAAATAAAAATGGAATAAATTGGGCTAGAATGAAATGTATATTTTAGTCTACAGCTTGGATATTTTGAAATGAATTGAATGAAACATCTTTCGAAGTCATTCCATTGTTGTATATATAAAAACAACGTGGAATAAAATTATCGGAAAAAAAAATAATTTAAATTATATCAATACAGATCAAGACAAAAATAACAAAGTTTAAATTTTTTCATGTATATTTTTCTAATTTAATATTTTTATTACTTTATAGTTATTTTTTGAAAAAATAGCAAATACTATTTTGGCTGCCAGAAAAAAATAAATTTGTACACTTTGGATAAAATATTTCATCATACATTTTATAATCTTATCTGTGATATTTTGAATAATTTCTTTCCACAAATTATTGCATTTTTGATAAATTTTCATATATTTTATTTTAGAGTTAATTACAATTTATTCTTCTGTATTATAGATTATGTATACTTTACCTTCAATATTTTAAAAATATATAGTCCGATACCTTACATTTTCACAATGTGTATCTTGGCCCCTTTTATCAATTTTTTTATTAATTATAAACAAAAACGTGGGATGTCAGGTACTAACATTAGTTGCAAGACGTGAAAGGTAAGTTAAGGTAACTTAAAAACTAATTTGGGATTTGAAAAAGATGCAACCTAATCTCTAAAGAAAAAGATACATATTCAAATTTTAGAGAGATAACTCTTATAAAAATATTGCATAATCTTTGTACTCTTGCAATCAAACAATGATTAGTTTTATAAACAATTCAAATAGACTGAATATGTAAAAATATCTCGTAGTCTTGAAAAAAATAATTGCTATTATGAAAAATAAATGAGTATGTATTAAGTAACATGATTTAAGACTCATTTTGGGGGGGTAAGGAATTGCCAAACCCACATTTTCTATAAGGGAAAGATACTTTTAGTTCTATGAATCGAGGTATGGAATGGGGTCATTATTCCATTTGTTAGTTTTAAACAACAGACATGTGAGTGATCATCTCATGAAATGAAACATGTAATCAAATCATCATTCTGGTTGTCAAATGTAACATAATTATGTATAAATGTTTGCAAATTAAAGTAATCATTCATAAAGAAAAATGAATATTAAATAAAAAAATTGAGTAAATAAGATTACTCTCGTAAGATTTCTGCTGATTGTTATATTATTGATATTTCTTATTCGATTAAATATATAGATGTTGTATTTGGTATCATCATCATCATCATCATTTACAGGCCTAGGCCCAAATCTAGGGATTATTAATTAATTCAAACTCTTAATGTTATTAGTGATTTTTTTTTTTGGATTTAAATTATCTAAAGTGGAGATACTGTTGTAAAGTAAAAAAATGAAGAGTTAACCATCTTTTGATCACTTAATAGGTCCTATTTATAATGAAAGTTATTGATCTAAGGATTGTTAATCTCTTACTTTTATTATTTTACAAACCTCCTCATTTTAGATAATCAAAATATTTTTTTTAATATATCAGTAGAATAAAGATTTAAACCTAAGATTTTATACAAATTATTCAAATCACTCACCACTAGTCATGTGGCTTTTTCAGAAAACTTATTTTAAAAAAATAGTATTACATTGGAACTAATTATTACTTTATTCTTAAGCAATTCGAAATATTAAATAATATTAAATGTCCATTAATCACCTTTTTTTTTTCACAAAGTTGCTATCCTATTTGCACCTAATAAGATACTGCTTTAATTCACTACCGCGCCATGATAACTAAAACTGATGTAAAATAGATCATAAACTTGACGCAATGTTTAAATTATTTCGATTTATCATTGTATATCAATACGTGATATTTATAGTGGAATTGACCTATTTTTGTTTGGCTGTAAAAAATTGCCTAACATATGATCATGACCTAATCTTTTTGGGTTGTTGAAACTTTAATGGCCCCTCCCTCTATCCCACTCTTCCCCTATGTATATGCCCAGCATCTAGAGGTTGTCATTAACTCCGCATGTTATTGGTGCATCATTGTGATAGCAACCTTGCATCTGGGGAGTCACATGAAATCTTAGACGACAGAATCAACCATAAAGATTTAGGACAGCGACTCTAATTTATTTTTCCTCGTCAATTACTATGGAAGTTCATCCAAATTCATGTTCCTGATCCTCTTTTAACAGTTGATTCTTTTTTTTTTGAAAAAACAAATGTACAAGATTAATTGTGAAAAAGCATGAATTGTAGCATCTGCAACGTAAGTTCACTCCAGAATTGTGCTCAAAATAACCAGTTGGGAGGGGAGCCCAAAACAAGGGAGTTCTAGATCAATGGACTTAGTAAGAATCCATAATAGAGGATCGGATGCAAAATCTTGACACAAAATCTTAAGGCAATGAGTATATAGGTTCTCCATATTATATACTTTTCACTTAGTTTATTATTAACTAATGTGAAATTTCACTACTCATATTTGAAATTTTAACATTCTCCTCCCTCAAGTATGAGACCCAACACTACATACTTTTCCCTAATCGGAAATCTTTCCGAATATTCAATGGTGTTAACAAAAGCTACATATGCTCTTTTCACTTAAACTGCCACACTTTACGGAACACACCATCTAATCTCCATATTGCTAGAAAGGCTTTCGATGCAAGGGATCCTACACCTGGATCCAATAGCCACCATTCCTTCAATACTCGATTAAGCCCAATCCAAACCATCAACTCTAATACCATTTGTTAGGTAGCAGAAAGAACTCACGAAGAGTGCACAGGAAGAAAATAAACAAAGTACAATAAAAGACCACAAATTAAACTTGGTTTGCTTACTTCAACATATGTCCACAAACCCTAAAATGAGATAAAAATAACTCCATTAATGAAAATTTCAACTTACAACTTTTGCACGGCTAAGTTGCTAACCTTCCTACTCAATACATCATCCAATAGCCCAATTACACCCTCTCCCTAGTGTATGGCTCTCTTTCTTGATGGTATGTATAACAACCAAAGACTAACTCTCTATATATAAGGGAAGTCCTTCCCATCTTTTTTCAAACTTATCAATATGGGACTTGGCTCACTAACATAACAAATCCTTTTTTGCGCCAAGTTCCCAAATACCTCAACATTTTTTGAATTCATCTTTACTTTACTATCTTCAGGCATTTCCCTCATGGAATGACCTTCCAAATAGCAAATGTTCTGTAGATTCAAGTGGCTTCCCTATTACGCTTTGCATGTCTTTCCAATTCGTACATCCTTGTACCTAATGTCATCTCTCCCAATGAAATAATATTGACATCGGTAGTAGGCACATATCTCACCTTAGGAATATTTTGTACTTTACCATTGTGGAGCTTTAGGCAAACTTTTCCCATGCCTTCAATTTTCAACTTGAATTTCTTTCCCATATTGATACAACCAAAATCTCCAGTTATCTGCAAAGTAGTAAACATTAGCAATAGAATCTAACACCCATCTAGAGTGATTCTCAATAGAATCATTATCAACACTCTCTACATGATACAGATCTCCATTATTCAAGGATTCAACTATCTGAACTTTTCCTTTAAACTGCTTTAGACTCTTCAAGTCTTCTCTTAGCAATGCACATTGAGACTAAATATGCCCTTTCTCTTCGCAGTAGTGGCACGTCATCTCATGGAAGTTTTTTCTGTAGACCTTCTTTGTTGTCTACTTCTCTATCCAGAACTATTTCTTTCTCTTCGAGAACTCTCCATAGCTAGTATTCATCCACCACCATTGATATGGTCATCTTTGTGCATTCTCTGATCCTCTCATAGGATAGTAGTAACATCATCTAGCTTACAAGATTGAGGCAAAGAAGCTAATAAAGCAATCGCTTGCTCTTCATTGCTTAACTTCTCTTCTACACTCAACAATTAACATGCTATCTAGGTAAACTCATTAATATGATCGTGTAAATTGCCTCCTTCTTTCTTCTCAATGTGCACAAGTCTATCTTCAAGCTTAGACAGTTGGTTAATGACTTTGACACATAAATCTCCTCCAACTTTTTCCACATCTTTGTTGTTGTTGTCTCATTCAACACTAGACTAAGTGAGCATCCACAATAGCAAATCGGATGCCACATCTTGACTCAAAACCTTAGGGCGATGAGTCTATGGGTTCTCCATATTATATACTCTTCACTTAGTCCATTTTTAACTAATGTGGGACTTCACTACTCACACTTAAAATTCTATCGAGATAGTGGGATGAAATCGTAATTAATTCTTATTTAATCCTGTAATGATCTATTTTTTTGCATACATTGATAAAAGATGTGTAGTCCATAAAGTTCATCAACCAAGTCATCGTATTTGAAGAAAAATTGTGTTTTATAATTCTAATACCGCTTTTAATTGATTAAAGAACTAATATATGCAGCCTATATGACTTTTAGCCATCAATTGGAGTAGTTCAATTGAATTGATTGTCACATCACTAGACAAATATATTTGAGTCGACGTCCATGATGCTCCCTGTTACATGTGGTGCAGTATGCACCAAGTGATGTGGTAGTGAAATGTTTGCTAGAGTACACGTGCACCAAACAACACTGATGCACCATAGAAGCCCCCTGCCCCTTTAGATCTTGCTAGTAGACCTGACCTCCGAGTTAGAGCTGAGTTCCGATCTTATTCGACCGACCTCCAAGTTAGAACCCGAGTTTCGATTTGATGTGATTGACAAAGAAACCTTATCTTGTTGGTAGATCCTACCTTTGAGTTGGAACCCAAGCTTTGATCTTATGCGACTGACCTTCATGTTGGAACTCAAGTTTCGATATGATGTGACCGACGAAGGACAGCCAAAGAGGACTTTATTATAGTGTATAACAACAAATTAGAATATCAATACACTCTCGATCTTCTCTATTGCATTGCCCAAGTGCACTACACACCAAACTTAACACAGAACATAGCATATGCCACCTACATTTGATGAAAAAAAAATGTAAAATAGTCATTGGGAAAAGAAAACAAAGAACTTCACTATATATTAAAAAAAAAAAAACCTAATGACAAAGCTTATGATGTAAGTCGTAAGTGGGTCGGTTTTGCAATTGCAGATATTAGTAGCCATGTGGTCTATGCAATTGCAGCTCTTATTCTACTGGCCCATCTAGAAGATACGGTACGTTAGATTGTTGACAAAATCCAAGGAATATTCTTGACTTGACTGTTAATTTTTCCTATGTATATAATTTTTACTGTTTAGTTGTGGTTACTTTTGCTTCATTTTTACGTATTTATTATACTTTAATTTTATCACCTATGTCTTATGAAAGGCGATGTGCACCTGAAAAATGAATAACAAGCATTATTCTTTGCAAATACTCAATTTAGTGTTTCTATACTAATGTTTGGTTGGCTAAAATAATTCAGTACTTGTTTTCCTTAATAAAGATTTTGGGTTTGAATGTTATAGATGAAAAAAAAAAAAAGGTTTGAGTCAGATTATCTAGAATTTAATAAATTTTAAATATAAATAATTTAGACCCAAATAATAATAATAATAATAATAATAATAATAATATTTCTCTGCATTAAATACTTCACCTTCCCACCTCAGAAAACAGATGTGTAGTTGCCTTAACCCATTCGAAAGTGACAAGATTTTTGTCCAAAACATGGCTTTAATTAACACACCAGAACTAAGACAATATATGGAAACCCACGTCTTATGGACGATTACCAATGGTTTCTACGACTCTACTCAGATAGTATTGCTTCTTCCACCATTCGCTTCCAAACCACAACGAAGGCAAAACAGAATATACCCAACGCAATTATTGTTTGTAACTATGGTTTAGAAAACATTTATGTAAATTTTACACATATACATATAGAAAGAGAATTTGAGTGATGTGGTTTAATGAGTGTTATATTTAATGCCTTTTGAAAATCATGCAAATGTCTCTGCTTAGATCCAGATGATTCTATTCCATTACTGATATGTGGCCACCTGTGTAAGTGTGCATAATATTAGCTACAAGCCTACAGCTATATAATCATATCACTGTTGTCGTTGAAAAATGAAAGTTATCCGATACTTGGTTAGTGAAACCGAAAGGTGGGGTTGGAACTTGGAAGAAATGGTCTAAATTCATGGAAGATGCTTTTTCAACAGTATTTTATCTATATAATGCAAAGAAGAAAACTAAACAAATCGATTAACATAACACCCCAAAATTATGTAAATCAGATATCCATAAATTCTTAGTTACTTCTACAATATATATATAACACTCAATTACAATTTGGATACCTCAACTATTATTACATTAAAAATTAGCAATAGCTTACAAAATTATTGAGAAATAGATGAAATAAAGAAACAACGGTGTTATATTGTATGAAGAAAATAGAGTGACGAATAGAGTATGAAAGTGATATGGTTCGATAAGAATCAAGCAATGATGAAATCATGGAATAAGGGCGGAAATCACATGTGGAAGAAGAATAAAATAGTTTTTCCTAATACTATTCTAGTCATTCGTAAAATGTATAACATTTGTGCTATTAAGGATTATTGATAAAGGAATACTTCTGTTTTTGGGCTTTAAGAATTTAAGAATCTCTCTCTTTTTTTTTTTTTTTTTAATTTCTAACATATACTTCCTTTATTTTAATATATCTATCAATTTGATTAAAATAATATATCTAAAAATTAATATATTATTTTAATCAAATTAATAAATATATTAAAATAAAAGAAATATTATTTAATAAAGATAATCTTATTTATAATACGGTTAAATATTAATTATAAATATTTTTTATATCTAAATATATTAATTTTTAAATATATCACTTTAGTTAAATCGATAAATATATTGAAATAAAAGAAATATTATTTAATAAAAATATTTCTATTTATAATATTATTAGATATTAAATATAAATATTATTTTATATTTAAATATATTAATTTTTAAATATATTATTTTAATCAAATTAATATATATATTAAAAAAATATTACTTAATAAAAACAATTCTATTGTAATATAGTTAGATGTTAAATATGAACACTTCTTTCGAAATTTGGATCATCAATCACCATATATAGAAAAACCGGTAGCTTTCTCTCCACTCAATTTCCGTTAGTTTAAAAATCTCTTTTAAATATCCGTATCGATAGTAAAAATGATCCCACGGAGAAAGTCATAGCCAGGTGGCTCCCTCTATAGTTCGTAACGCCCCTCCTCCCTCTAGCCTTCATGTCATGCATTCACTATTCTCTCCCATTTAAACACCCCCTCACCCCCTCCTTTGATCCCACCACCCTCTCATCAATCATCTCTCTCCCCCTCTCTCTCTCTCTCTTTCTCTGTTTCTCTCTACACACACGATCACACACTTCTTCGCCATCTTCTTTTCTTAAGTGTTCCTTCTAATAATTTGTGGTTGCAAGAAACAAGTGAACAACCATGGTCGTTGTGTCCCACCAAGCCGCATTAAACCACTTCCTCCCCATCAAGCCATGCAAGCCTACAACCTTCTTCACTTCCACCCCGGTGGTCGACCTCTCGGACCCCGAGGCCAAGAAGCTCATCGTCAAGGCATGCCAAGAGTTTGGCTTCTTCAAGGTCATCAACCATGGCGTTCCATTGGAGCTCATGACCAACTTGGAAAACGAAGCCCTCAAGTTCTTCATGAAACCCCAGGCTCACAAAGACGTAGCTGGCCCCCCTGACCCTTTCGGCTATGGCAGCAAGAGAATCGGCACCAACGGCGATGTGGGTTGGGTCGAGTATCTCCTCCTCAACACCAACCCTGACGTCATCTCCCCAAAGTCCCTCCTCATTCTCCAGCAAATCCCAGAAATTTTCAGGTTCCAAAACAGAGTCCCCTGTTTTTTTGCCCCCCCTCCTCTATATGTATATATTAGAGTAAAATTATATTTTAATTTTTGAAAGTATCGGGTCTGAACAGACTAGTGTGTTTAAAATTGAAAGCTGATTCAGGGACCAATGTGTATGTGATTTTTCTAGGAAAGACCAATATGTTCGGACTCGATTCTTTTAAAGACTAAAACGTAGTGTATTTTATATGTTATTATCCAATATTCATTTTCAGCAATTCAAAGATAAAATCTTGACATGTTGTTTATATGTTTCGTATATGTATATTCAACTTCTTGAAGTTGTGCCATGGAAGATTACATATGGACAATGAAGAGGATGTGCTGCGAAGTGTTGGAACTAATGGCTGATGGGTTGGGGATTGGGCCAAGGAATGTGTTGAGCAGGCTAGTGAGGGATGAGAGGAGTGACTCGTGCTTCAGGCTCAACCACTACCCGGCATGCCCAGAAACACTGAGTGGACGCAATTTGGTTGGGTTTGGGGAGCACACAGACCCACAGATAATATCTGTCCTAAGATCTAACAACACCTCAGGGCTGCAGATATGTCTCAAGGATGGGACTTGGGTTTCAATCCCACCTGATCACACCTCCTTTTTCATCAACGTTGGTGACTCCTTGCAGGTACAGTCATATATCACTTCACAAAGGAGAAAAAAAACACAAACAATTCACTCGCTACTATTATTGTTATATTCTCAAGGGACGAATGGGAATCGTGTCTATCTACCCCGAAAAGTCAATCTTGTTCCTCATAACCTGCCAGCAATTAATGTCCTTGCTTTTCTCCCACACACTCTCTCTTTGCGTGCCTATGTGTCGTAAAAAAGATATGCTTACCATGGTTAAGAAAATGACATGCCAGCGTTTTGATATGGGACCGACACTTAGTAGATCGTGTTCAAGTAGTTAGATATTTTATTCTTTTAAGTTAAAGTTTAAATTATATAAATAAAAAAATTAATATTAAAAAATTTTATTCTTATAAAAAATAGATACTATTTGAGTTAAATTAATTAAAATTTAATAAATTTCAGGTATTAACAAATTATCTCTAAAAGAAAAAGCGTTTTCATCTGGGAATTTTCATCCAAAGGGGTAGTTAGTGTGTTTTTTTTTTTCTTTTAGTTTTGATGTTTTCTTTTTGGTGTTTTCTGACTAAGTTTTCCAAAACTGCAGGTGATGACCAATGGGAGGTTTAAAAGTGTAAAGCACAGGGTTTTGGCTGAGTCAAGCAAGTCAAGGGTGTCAATGATCTACTTTGGAGGACCATCCCTGAGTGAAAAGATAGCACCCTTGCCTTCACTTATGTCAAAGGATGAGGAGAGCCTGTTCAAGGAATTCACATGGTTGGAGTACAAGAATGCTGCGTACAAGTCAAGGCTGGCTGATAATAGGCTCAGTCTCTTTGAGAAATCTGCTGGTCAATGAGGTGAATATTGGATTGGGGGGTCAAAAATCTTCTCCATTGTAGCATATCTTAGGCCTTTCGCTTTTTTTATTGGCAGCAAGTTGTGATTAGGTTTCAAAGAGTTGACTCCGCTTGACATATAGGGAAAATGACTGGTTGTTTATTATCTTCTTCCTTTTTATGTTTGTTTGTTTGTTTTGTCCTTCTTCTTCCACTGCTTAATTAAATGTAACTGTCACTACCCTTTGTATTATCAATGTATCATTATGTTGTTATGTTACATGATTTATAAATTTTCTTCGCCCTCCAATTTTATATGATTTAGGTCAACTACACTTACGAATCAGGAGGACAACACAAATGGATCATTCACATTTTAAAAGCAATATTATAGAATTACTTATCAGAACTATTGTAGAATTTACTAAATTCAGGGTAGTTAAATAAATCAAAGAAGTAAAGGTTGTTCATTTATTTAAAAATTAAAAATAATGTTACATCATTCTAGAAAAAATATATATTAAATAAATTTGGACAGTTTCCCATGAAAAATTAGCTGTTTAATATTAGAGTGTTCTCATTAAGACTCAATTAATAGTACAATAATTTATTACAGCAAATTTAATTAATACTAAAATTTAGTTTTAATATTTTATCAGTTAAAATTTTTATATTATTAATTAATTAAATATACATATATTTACATCATTAAATATACTAAGTTTTTATAATAACTATTTTAAAGGATTTGATAATTAGTATGCCAATTCAAGAATATTATTTCGATTTTTTTTTATACATTAACGGCAATGAAGTTTGGACCTCTGATCTCATACATATTATCCAACCCCTCATCACTACACCATTATTATTATATGCACACAATAAAAAATATTTTTTTTAAGCATTTTATGAATTTTCCACATGTTTACAAATTTTTTAAAAAATTGTAAGTTTTTTTTTTAAAAAATATTGTATATTTTTAGAAGCTACATTTTTTAGCTCCTAAAAAATAACTTTTTATATTTATGAAAAACTTTTTAAATATTATACTTAAATATAAATTAGATTTTACTTTTTAAAAAAATATTTTGTAAAGATAAGATAAAAAATTATATTTTCAACAAGTTCAGCCCAACCAACGTTATGTCTAACAAATTACGTCATTCTACTTTTGCAATTTAGTGTAATAAATAATAATAATAATATAAAGTTACAAATATATAATTTTTCTGATACCATGACAAAATGCAATAAATACTATAAATTGTATTATGAACATCGGTCTAATAATTTATTTCTATGAAGCACTTTGATTTTTTATTTATTATAAATTAGAAATACATATTTTTGTCTAATTTATCGGTATTCAAAGTTCGTCATACCTTAATTAATTTGACTTAAGTTGGATTGGTTTACTATCAAGATAAATCTCCTCCCTAACTAGTTTTTATTTTTTTTTTTAATTCACAATATTCGAATTTGAAATTTTACTTAAAAAAGTAAGTGTTGAATCACTTAAATTAACCAAGCATTAGAAAACACCAAAATATATTATATGTTGTTTTCCTTAAGTAAGGTTTTAATATTGAGTTTTTTGTTGTTAAAAAAACTAGCGTTTAAAGAGTTTTATTATTATAGTGAGTCGATTTGGCTCAAGTCAGATTAGTTAGGGTTTAGTGGATTTTAAATAGTAGTAACTTTTTTAAAGGAAAAAAACATATTGTGATGTTAAAATAAAATCATTAGTAAGTCATGAGACTGCATTTGGATTATCTAACTTATGGTATACTTTGAAGAGAGTGTTTTTGAGGAAAAGAGAAGGAATGATAAGTTTTCATTTTAAGAAAATATATTGTATTTAATGAATTTTCAAATTGAAAAATAAAATGATAGATTACACAAAATCCCACTATCATTTTATTTTTAGCTTTATTAAAAATTGTATAACTCTACCTATAAAAGTGATTGATTATCGTGTAGTAGACTACAACCTCAAAAGAACCTTACCTGTAAGCTTAGGGGTTCGAATCATGGACTCATCGCTTTAGGAAAGACTTTTAACTACCACTGCTGAGCTAATATTGCATGAGCATGAGCATGAGCAATTTATAAGACCGAAAATTGTATGACTCCCTTATCTTCGTTCTTTTATTTGTTATAAATTAGAAATACATTTCGTTTAATGTTAACTTCTTTTTGGAAATAAAGTGTCAAATTTTATTTCATTTTAAATAAAAGTTTAATTAGGGTACACTGACAGTGTAAATTTTTTTTACACTGTCATCCAATCAAAACTTTCTATTTGTATGACTATTTAAGTAGTGGGTGGTTATATTAAAGACTTTTGCTGATGTGGCAATATATAATTGGATGTCTGTGTAAAAGTTTTTTACACTGACAGTATATTTAAATTAAATTCTTTAAATAAATCCAATTAAATAAAAATGTCAAATAATACATAGATGGTTGACAGTGCTGATGCAAATAATGCAATCAATTTATTTGTTACACTCATAGATGAATGTTATACAACTACATTAATATTGAGGAAAAATTACACGAAGCACGATTTTTCAAAAAGTCATGTTGATGATAATAAAATTAAAAATAAAAATAAAAATAAAAATAAATTTTAATTTTAATTTTAAATTAATAATAATATTTCACCTTATCTTACATTTTTTATTTTCTTAGACAAGATCGTTTTAAATGAATTTTATCTGAACGTTTTGAACTTTTGATCAACGTTATTTTTAAAATTTTAGTCGCACTGGAGAGGTAGTAAAAAAGTAGCTAAAGAGGGCTGGACTAAACTGAAATTTTAGTGCCGTCTGATGTCAGCTTACTTGGACCTGTATGAGTACTGGATATTAAAATCAGTGGTAATAAGAAGTTAATTGGGTAATTTGTTGAACTTCATAGCCCGTGGTTTTTTCTAGTAAGTAAGGATTTAAATTGAAGATCACATTGTAACTACAACATCTTAGTTACGGCACATTAGGCTGTGATTGCAGGCCATCCCAAAAATCAGCCTGTGATAGCATGCAAAGCAATTGCAATTGGATGTGACTACAATGTAATTTAGAATCTCGGTAGTGAAACTAACCATTCAAAACCATGTCTCAACAAGCTGAGAAATCGAAGAACTCTTAGGTGTGGGCACCAAACATTTTTTGGTGATACTAACAAAATAGGTGGGCAAGAGGATATATAACGCTATTAAGGAAGGAAACATGCATTCCACGTGAGAAAGTGAGGTCTGGATAAAGATTTGGTGGGGTCCTAATTGATGAGCTTCATAGTTTAATAATAGGATATTCTGGCAGGGGCACAAGAATGACAAAAGGAAAATCTGTTGGTTGGGGAAACTGAAACTCTATGGGGCGCATAAGAAGAATGATCGCACAAGGTTTAAAAATTAAAACTCACAAGGATTCAAAGCTAGCAAATCTCTTTGCAGCCACTTAATGAGGAAAACCCCTTTTTCTTTCAACTAGGTAGTTAATTAGAAATTTTCCTTTCACTTTTGTATATGGATGTCATTATATTAGCATAGGCTCCAATCCAGGAATGGAGATAAAAAATGTTATTCTGGGACAAAATATTAATTTTATTTTTTGACAGAACCGAGCATTAAATTTTATAAAAATTTCATAAAGATCAGAAAGAATATTCAAGAAATGTTTCAAAGGCCCTGCCAACCGATTGCCTCTGTCCGTGCACCAAGGTGTATAGGGCTTGGCGTAAAAGAGGGTTGTTATTTGAATGTATCTATTGGACATTAATTAAAAACACTCCTATTTTACAATGTTAATTTTTTTTTCCAAAATTTTTCCCTAGTTTATTTGTCATCCTCATCCACTCCCACTCATATACTTGTATCTCTAAAGATGTTCAAAATTGACGTATAATTTTTTTTTTTTTGGAAAAAATAGAGGGCAATAGAGAAGAATTCAATGTATAAACCCGCAAAGGTGTCACATTCAAATTTACTTTCATTGTATTCACTATTTCCACTATTTATTATTTTTTTTGGTGGGGGATGGGGTGGCTTTGATTCGAATTCTATATAATTCTCAAATGAGATGGCACAATTGATATTGACTTCAAAATATTTTAAGGGTTAGATGTCCCGGGATGGTTCTTTGGAGAGAGAGAGAGAAAGCTAGGTATGCACAAGATGGTTATACGGTTGCTTTTGACTTGTTCCATATCGCAAGCACTCCTAATAACTACTTTGGCACATAATAGGATCTCTAATCGCTCTTGCCAATATTAAGGCCACTGAGGATCATGATGGATTACCTGGGAGAATCAACTTAGACAGATTTATTCATAGATTTGATATTGCTGGTCCTTTTTTTAGATTTGATGTAGAGTAACCATTCCCACTTGTTGGATCAAATGCCTTGAAGCAGGTCAAATAATGGGATTTCCACTGTTAACTTGGAATTCTGTACCCTACAAATCTTCAAACGGTATTTCAACGTACAATGATGGGCTTAGATTGTAGGATATCCCTCAGGCGAAGAAGTAATGTCACAATATGTACTATCCTCTTGATTCGAAAGTTCTTTGGATAACATAGACACATTATTTGTTTTATAAAATTAGTGTTGAGGGGACGGCTCTCGCTCTCTCTCTCTCCCGAGCTTATCAAATATTTATAAATATATTTATAAATCATTTATTAATGAAAAAAATTTAAAAATTAAATCCAAATTATGGTGATATATAAATAAAAGATTAATTAGATGAACCAACTTTATTAGCATAACTGTACTAATATTATTTGAACATAATTTTGGTAGAAATCAATTTCAGCATATGAAAATAATGTATATATAAGTGAAAATTTTAGTTACATTATTAATGAATTTGTCTATGCGAAAATCATCTATATATCAAAATGAGTGTTTAAAATATATGTTCAAAAAAATATTTCTCTTTTACAATATAGTCACTTATTAATTTTTATTTTCATAATAAAGAGAAAAATTATCAAACTGCAAACTAACCTTGACTCTAAAATTTTCTGGTTTAGATTTATATATATTGAAGACACCAGCGGAATGCAACCCTACTGAGTATATAATGATATAGATTGATGCCATTTCAAAGATTAATGCCGGTGGTTTCGCACTCGATTACTTTGAAATTCTTTATTGGATTGTAAGAAAAAGATATATAACAGACATGTGATCCCCGGTCTCAGAATTTTGCTGTAGATTACGCTATTGTTTTCTTTTTTCTTTTTAAGGTTGGCTGTAAAGGTTTGACAAAAAGTATAACCCGATATGCTATTGATGTGTAAAGTTATGAAAGAAAAGTGAAATCCAGCCCAACCCTATCTTATTTCTTAGATGAAATAAAATTGCACAAAGTTATTGTTATTATTATTATTTTTTGCAAAATAGAAAGTAATATTTAAATAAAGAATATATATGTTATTCATATATTCATGCTTGTGTTGGCCAAATGTTATTCATAAATAAATTTTGAGTAATGTTACTCACAGATTTATTTACCCACGTATAACCTTATATTTATATAATTTTTATCAGTTAATTATAATAATTTCATTGCAATATTTACATTTTTTTTTCGATAGTTGCACTAGAATATTTACATACCTCTGTTCTGATTTTGCCATTGACTAATGTGAGAGAATGTGAGAAAAAAAGTAATGGATCATAAGCATTTTCACTAAATTCTACGGTTAATTGATCTTATTTTTTTTGTTGAAACCAGGGTATCCACCGTCGAAAATAGTGACTAATCTCTTTGTCATTGGAACTCTCTGAAAAGACAAACAACTGGCCACAAAATGTGCTCCATTTCCATAGGCGAGGATTGAACCCTTGACCTCATGGTTAAGGGACGAGGTGAGTTGCCTCTACGCCATACCTCGTGGTTTAATTGATCTTATTTTATGCATGAGAAAGTTTTTCTTTTGAAAAAAAGAAAAGAAAACATTTTTGGAGAATCAATGCTTGTTTGGATATCATTATTTTGATTAAAAAAAAGATACTTTTCTAATAAAAAAAGTACATTTTATGTCTTTTAATATGTTTGGGTAAAATTTTTCAATAAAAATAGAATCATTAGAAAAAATACAAAATGATCTATTATAAGAAGCTACATAAAGTACATATTTGGGTGCCATTATTTTGGTTAAAAAAAAAAGATCTATTTTTAATTAAAAAAAACATTTTTATGTTTTTTTGTATGTTTGGATAAATTTTTTTTTAGTAAAAATAAAATCAATAAAAAAAGTACAAAAAGATATTTTTTGAGAAGTTATAATTTTTATCTTCTAAAAAAAGATATTTTTATAACTAAAAAAAGATATTAAAAGATTAAAAAAATATTTTAATGTTACATCTAAATATAAATTAATTTTATATCTAAACATAAAATAATTTTTACTTTCTAAAAGATTTTTTAAGCAAAGATTATTTTAAAAATATCTTTTGGAAAAGCTCATCCAAACGAGACATCAGTAAATGAGGTATCTCTTTTTGGCATGCATTACATATCCATGGTAATGAAGAAGCACTGCTGCTTGGGTCTGTTTGGGTAAATGTCTTATGTTATTCATCGATCTATGTTACGGCCTGTGGCCTGCAAATAATGATTGATATATGTTGCACGTTCGAATTGTAAATAATGTTATGATTATATGCATGTTTTGTTGTCTGATATAACATATGCATAAGGTGTTTTCCCAGATGCGTTTGGGAACTTTTGGAAGCATAACTCGAAGACAAAAATGGAAGAACTATACAAAAGTAGATCAAATTTCACGTTATCACCCACGAATTATTTCCTCAGTGTTTTTTTTTTTTTTTTCCAAACAATTAGTTTTTCCGAATAAAACTTTCACAACATATATTTAAAAAAAAATTCTTTAAAAACATTCCTGATGATTTTCTAAGATATTTCTTGCTGGAGAATATTTATTTAAAGACGTTCTCTTACATAAATTTGACAAGATTTTCATTAGAATACAAGCATTTTTTGGTGGACTATACATATATATATATATATATATATATATATATATATATATATATATATATATACATATATATATATATAATTTCTGAATAAAAATTATAAATTCTAATGAAAATGACTTGATAATTATATGATAGGATAGTGAAAAAAGAAATTATGTATGTATATCAAAGTTAAGAAAATCGGACCATACATCGAATTGGTTAAGGCACTAGTTCAAAGGCTCAAAGATCGAATCGGTTCAACCGGAGGTTTGACCGGGGTATAATAAAAATATATATATATAATTAGAAAGCAAAAAAATCATATTAAGTCATTAACAATAATATAACCAATACAAAATAATATAATATTTATTGAATTTTATTTAAATGCATTGATAGTATAAAATAGTTTTAGATTGTCAGCTAATAAAAATAGTGGAAAGTGTTAACTTATATAAATTACTACCCATTGTAATGAGGGACCTACCATGATTTCTCACTTTTCCCTATTTCTATTGATTGATGGTGTAAAACTATTTTACACTATCAGTGCATACTAATTAAACTCATTTATTATGGGGTACTTTATCAAACATCTCAAATGTAAAATCTATTTACTTTAATCTTCACTTTCATTTCTTTTGGAAAGTTCTCACACGCAACACAATAATTATTTTCAGTTTTTCACTTTTAAATTAATTTAAGAGTATATAGCAAATAAATATACCAAAAGAATCAAGATTCTAAAAGAAACAAGTTTTTGATCTGACTAAACTTCTTTTCTTTTCTTTTCTTTTTTAAAGAAATGACAACATTTTGACCAAAATTTATTTAAAAAAAAAAGAACTAGCCAATCGGTTTAGTCCCCGTTTGGATTCAAGTTTGCAATGGCCAGAAGGCCTTCTAGGAGAAGGAAAATGACTTTATACAGTAAATGGTAGTGTTTAGTTTAACTTCTTCCAAAAGTCCTTCTTCTTTTGGAAGAAATATCTTTGAGGTTATTTTTCATCCTAGAAAAAGACCTTTTAAAAAAGAATCTTACTATTACTCTCACATTAACAACCAAAAATAATTTTACTTTATCCTATCCAAACAAAACTTATTCTTCTAAAAGGCCTTTTGACATATTCAAACCAAATAAAAATTATTCTTTTGAAAGTACTTCTTCTAAAATGTTTTCTTTCAAAAGATCTTCTCCTAAAAGTTAAACCAAACGGGCCTTTAATTGGTCCGATTCGCACCGGTTCACCGATTTTGCCCGATTCTAGCCAGTTCAACACTGATTTTAAGGGCAAGCAATTTAAAGGAGATGACCAGACCGACCTGGGGCCCAGTTCTCGGTCCAACTGGCAAGTTCGATCTAATTTTCTTAACAATGATATATATCTTATTAGAGAAACTTCAAACGGGTATTGAAGATGGTTTGAATGAATGAACTCCTGAAAGAACTATATAAAAAACTTTATTGTATAGAAAAAATTAGTTACATGCATAACTTATTAGAAAATAACAAGATAAGATAGACCTAGAACAATGTATAAGTAAAACAAACAAAATCTAGATCTTAACAAACATAAACTATTACATTTTTACTTTATCATAAATGACTTGATGGTTCTCTGCGTGGCCATGTTTACAGATATTTGATGGACTACAAATGAATGATGTGACGCCTTCTTCTGTATATGTTTGTTTGCTTTTGAGCTTACATGTCCCGCTTCCAAAGAATCCTAAGCCACTACACTTGGATAAAGATCTCATATGGATATAGCATGCATATTATTCACCAGTGAAAAGTCTTTTGCTTTAATTTCTGTGTTTCATATCTTGTTTGGCAAAATTTGGCATTGCATGGTACCTGCTGCAAGCGCAAGCACATGCTAGGCAAAGAAAGACGGTGGATGTTACCATGGTCCTGCATTGGTTTTGGACTTTGTCATGGTCCTGCACAATATTTACAAAAATAAACCCGCGCCACTTGAGTTTATGTTGCAGTTTAAGCCCTTTATTTTTTCATTTGCAAAGACAGTTCCCCTTTATCGAGTGTCGTTTTATCGGAGGGAAGATTCTCAATCTTGCACCACAATAACTCCACGTTTCCTGCAAGTGACAGTCAAATATCAAATATCTTCATCACATGTATGAACTTTTGCAGTGCAGCGAATATTTTCTTCATGAACCTCGAAATTTCAATGCCTACTCCTGAAACAATGAGATAAACATTCACAATTAAGTACTCCATATCTCAACCAAAACACAAAGTCGTCCATAGTAATATTAATGGGGGTAAAAGCGCTGCCCAAAGCACCTTGCCATTTGTTGTGTGTGCCAACATAACGAGTTCATAAAATGAATTAAAAACTTTCAAAAGTGGCCCAATGCTTTCCTGAGACCACAACAAAACAGCTTGATATCCATAAATATAGTTGTTTCCCCAAATTTGTCAGAACGCACACAAAGGTGCACACATAATCACATAGATGATTACAATGTGTTTGAGAATTAAAGGCATATAACTACTGAAATTTCAAATGATGAGTATATGATATATATACTCGTGTATGCTTGTATGCACCAAGCTAAAAACAGCAAAAAGAAAAATTGAATTATAATAATAATAATAATAATTGCATAAAAAAATCCTGAGTTGTTTAAATTAAAACCTCTATTGTCATAAGGGAGTTGTAGAGATTAAATAAGCAAATAATTAAATGGTCAAATTTGCAGGGAAGCTCGAAAGAAGGAAATGATGAGAAGGAAGGAAGAAAAAGGGGAAAAGTACTAGGGTAGTTAAGGCAGGAAAGTAAGTCAAAGGTGAAAGGGAGAAAAAGGAAAAACGAAGAGAAGAGAGAGAGAGAGAAAGAAGGGAGAAGAAAGAATATCCGAAGAGAAAAATAGCCTGAAAAATTGTTTGAATCAATTGATAAGCATGTTGTTTAAAAATGGGGTTAAGGGTTTCTAATTTACCATCTCAGATCTATTTGGGGATAACATTATCAAACAGCACTGCAACTCACTTTCTCTTCTTGACATTCTTCATTCACCATTACTTCTTCGGTATCTTCGATAGGCTCACTCAGAGAACAATTCAATCCACTTGACCACATGATGACACACGCGTCGTCATCGACCACCGATCAACAAAAGCTTGGTTCGCTCCAGCACAAAGGGGAGGGCTTCTTTGCAAAACTTAACATTGGATATACTAAATCTTAATTTTTAAAGAATAAGGGACGGGATACATGTAAGCCGTTCGATTTAAATAAATCACAATCTAACGGTTAAAAGGACTGGATCATGCCATGGTCCAAAAGACATGTCGGACCATTTATCCGCCACCAAGAAAGACATACAGAAGAGCAAAAGATTGTTGTTGTCTGTACAATAAGGCCATCATCATGTGCATCCTCAATCAATTACAAGATGGTCTTTTTGGGTGAAGGATAATTTGCTCTGCCCCTTCTTCTGGAGCTTCTGATGCTCCGTTTTTGTCAACCGTTAAATTCAATTTAATGACAATCAACAGTTGAGATAAAACGCGTGTGTACATAGACCTTAATTAACATAGAGCATGTCAAATGCTACCTCATCACAATCTCTTCGATGACCTCCTACTCCAACCTCTCTTCTCTCCACCTTGACAACTCCTTCGTGAGATAGCTCGATCGCCGGCATTGGGGTCGCCAGCTCTATTCCTCAACTTCGCTCTCGCCCTCCTCATCTTCCACAATTGTAGTGCTTGAGACCCACCATCATAGCCCTATCACCACCCATCTTGTGAAAACAATGACAAATCCAAATTAGTCACACCATTACAGGGTTGTAGTTTTGCAGATTCAGCAGGGACCAACATTTTACAAAGTGGGTTTTAAATCTGGACTTAGTTTGGTCTAATGGCTGCAAAGAACTTGCCATTAGAGCTATTGCAGCTAATGTCGTCGTCGAATAGCAGCATACGACGAAAGAGATCTGTGTTCAAACTTCATCTCAGCCGCCCTGACAACTACATCACCAAATCTATCCCTTCCCCTCTCTTAAATGCCACCATCCTCATCATCCTTGTCCTCTCCCTTTGTTTATGAAGCTTGTAAAAATATTAGTAAATTTTTTGGCTGAAAATTTTATCTTTTTCAGAGCGTAATCTTGGAACCCAGTATAAAAAATTATGATAATTGATGTTGATTTTATTGTGGTGATTTAATATTATTTTGTTGCGGTTGGCTTATTTGTGATTTTGGATTTGTTTTTAATTACATATTTGAGCTTCTCATTCTTGGGTGGTTAGGTGGATTCCATATCGGGGGACTAGAAAAAGGTTGAAATTTTTAGTTGTTTTTGCATTTTGAATACATCTTAGAGATGGAGACTGAGGTGGGTTTAGGAGGGGGTTGTCGTGGTGGGTTGTGGAATATTGATTAAAAAGCTATGGTGGAAAGAGGTTCTTGGTTGATGGTGGTGGGGAAGAATAAAAAACTTAACATACTCCATATCAATTAAAGTCTATTTATGCACTCACTTTATCTCAACCACCAACCTATTTTGATTGAAATCTAACGGCTAATAAAAGGGGACCATAACAAAGTCTAGAAGAAGGAGTGGAGCAAATTATCCTTCACCGTCTTTTGGAGTGTCCTTATCTATTTAATTTGCACCCTAAACTTTGAAGGAACACAAAAAGGAATGCTTATGTATGACTTATCTACCGGGGACTAAAATCTGCTATATATATATATATATATATTCCTCATAGAGGATTTGTGTTTACATCAATAGTTTTATATCACACAGATTTTCAAATTAAACAAATATATTCTTTTGTGAAATCGATGCTCTGAAATGCGCAGTAGTACAAATCCTTGTGTAAAATTGGAGTTTTATATATATGCATATTTCCATTACACTTATACTCTTATTTGAAGCTACTGTGTTTGACATTTGTCAAAATAAGTGCGGTGTATGTGCTGCTGCATGCTACTATACATGTTATATTCTTTTTCCCACTTTACCTTTATTGTAATTGACTGGCATTTTACTTAGCAATTGTAATTATATGTATTTGTTGCCTCTAATGCTTGGAGGTTTAGTATTTATTTAATTAATAAGACTTACATGTGAACTACAGTTAACTATATACTGCATTAATTTCTATGGAATGTGTCTTGCATTTGAAACAATTTTTTTTTTTTTTAGTAGACAACAAAAACAAATGAAAAGAAAAAGACAAAGCAAAACAGGAACTACTTGGCCATATATATCGGCCTCTAGCACACCCAGCATCTCAGAGTGTGGATGGAGCCATGTACTGAATGCACAGTTGTCCTTAGCCCCAAGGCCTAGCCAGAAAGTCCGCGGCCATGTTTGCATTTGAAGCAATTGAAAGAGGGCATGGATATATTTGGATTAATTGGAATGGTAAGCATAATTTCTAAGTAAATTTGTCAAGAGTCATGGAGAGTAGTCAAATAAGTTAAAGGAGTAAAGACCACATTACCATTTAAAAGTTTTAAACAATATGTCATATTATTTTGACAAAAATTTTGGAAACAAAGTTATAACAACTTTTTCTTTTTTTTCTTTTTGTAAATAGGAGAGGTAAGAATATATAATAATTTTCATAAATATAATACTATAATTTGATGACTTGGATATTGTTATACATATCCTTTTTGCATAAATGTTTTTCTTACATTATTATTGGACACATTCTTAGACATCATATGAGTAAAATGAAGAAATAAGTAAAATAAAAAAATTGAAGTTTTGCAATTTTTTAACATACAAGTCGTCCTACGTTAATATCCAATTGAATTGTTCAAATGACAGATCTCTTCTGTTGCATATGGTTATGTTAATAAATTATGGGAAACATTGTTTGAACGTAATATGTGTATGTATGGCATAGGACATAATATATTTATATGAATATGTGTAATTATAATGATAGACATGTACTAAAATAAGATACACTTTATCCATTTCAAAATAACTGTCAAATTAAATTAGGGTTAACACACAAATAAAGGAAAACAAAAAATAATCTTGATGATGGTACAAAATAAATTAAATAGATAAAATTATTTCTATTTGAAAAGCATATTTCTACCAATGCAATTAATACTATGATACTCTTTTAGCTAGGATTGCATGTGGTCATTAATACTACTATAATTAAATTAAGGGTATTATTAACCAATAAAATTAAACTACCTTGATATTTTAAATCAAGAAATATTCTAATACCTTAAAATACTAAAAATTTATTCGAAAACGGAAGGAGTAATATATATTAAGGATGTTCAAATTTAATTCAATCCAATCAAAACAATTAAACTAATTCAATCTAAAACAAAAATCGATTAAAACTGTAAAAATTTGAATTGGATTGGATCTTATTTTTTTACAAACAGCATAAATTGGATTGGATTTCAGATTTAATTTTTAAAATTGATCTAACCTAATCCAAATCATATAATATTATATAATATATTTTTTTATTATTAAATTTATACTTTTATTTATAATTATTTAAATTTATTACATAATTTTTTATTTATGTATCATTTTTATTTAAATAATATTTTATAAATTTTAAATGACTTATTTTTATTTTTATTTATTCATTTTATTAACTTATGTTACTTTTATTTTATAATATTTTAAATCTAAATTTTATTTTTTCAAAAATTGATCAAATTGATCCAACCTAAACCACTATAAATTATTGTTCGGATAAGATAAATCTTTTACTTAAAATTGATCCAAATCACACTATAAACACTCCTAAATTTTATATATATTACATATTTAGAATATTATTTCTTAATGTCCGATTATTATGTCCAAATAGGGAAAATCAAACTATTAATGATTGAGAGTCTCGCGGATTGACTTTGGCCCTACTCCAACAACTGTTGGGAAATGTGACAACGGGGAAGCTTCATTTTAGGGTTTTACTATATCCTGACATGAAATGGTAGGGACAGTGAAAGTGACACCAAAGAGGACATGTATTAGTGCGCAGGTAATGTAATTCAAGGAGGTGTATGTACCCCATTGGTCTCAGTTTTGAGCTGATTCTCTATTTGACTGAAAGCATCTTCAAGGGCATTTCGGCCATCTGAATTGACCAATATAGGCAAGCTTGCGCGCGCCATGTTTAAGTGCAATGGTCGGCGATTTTTTATTTTTATTTTTTTTTCAAAGACAACATATTCGATAACTTGTTTTACCTTCGCTCAATGCTGTCCAGAGTCCAAATTAAACGGACCTAATGTGCGTAGGTTATTTGGTATGGAATTTTGTCATTCCCTGTTCGCAACTTTATACACATTACTCGGCAGGGGGTGAGAACCAAGGACCAAGTTGATTAAAGGTTTTTAGGATAATGTGTGAATCTTTGAAAATAATATCATGATGCTTTTTTACATTGCTTGCCAAGTTCATAGAACTCCACCCGTGCCTGTAAGGAGACAATAGATTTAGTTTAGAGCAATTTCAACAGCATATGCTAATGTATCATTGTATATTATCAGATTGTACACTAGACTATACGGTAGGGTCATATTTTTTATTTGTCCATAACTCCTCCTTCCTCACTCGTCACCTCAAAAGAAAATGAGGGAGATTTAAAGAGCTATTAAAAAGAAAAAAATTAGCAATCACACTCTTTGAAGTTTTAAGATATAGCACTAAATTCAAAATTTATATAAATATTATACTTCACTCCAAACTTGTGTAAATATTATACTTCATTTCAAGCAGGTAATTTTTAATATGGTGATATAATATTTGGCTTCATGGTGGACATGAACTCATTCAATATTAATTCTTAGATTTTATTAAAAAAATCAACGATTGAAATTGTATTTCAAGTTTTTGTATCTTAATTATTCATATTCTACAATTTTATTCTCCTTATTTCTTCAGTGCTACACACATCACAGCCTTGTTTGTGGCAACATGACCTTCTCCTTCACAACTTAGCTACTATGATGACGTTGGCCCTCACCTTTCTACACTAGTTCCTTCTCCGTGTTGCCTTCACAATAACCATTGCCAAATATTCCTCCTCCTGCACAACAATTCCACCTTCTCGGCCACCTTCACTAAAGGCTAAAATTGTATTCTATGTTTTTGCAGCTTAATTTTTCTCACTTCCCAATTTCATTTTCCATTTTTCTGCATTCCCACCAACTTCTTCTATACCTTCTCAACCACCTTTAGTCCATTTTTTAAAAAATTATCAAATTACATGCTTGATAAAGGGGTGGATGGCTTATTGCGAGGTTGTGAAATGAACATACAAGGTCTTATATAAGATGATAGTGCCATAATACTAAGTATTAAGCAACCTTTAACTGATTATTATTTCACACAGAACTCCTATAGGAACAATACCCGTCACAAAATTTTATACTCTTTTGTAGAACATACAAAAACCACTTTTCCTCATAAAATCTAACTGCATAAATAAAAAATAGGTAAGGAACTTTGAGTTGAGAAAAGCAAATGAGTAAACAAAGTAATTCTCAAATTCTAATGGAATGGGGTGCTTGAATTATGGCTTCGTCTTCTTCAATGGTGGCTTCTTTAGTTGATTTGAACCATCATCATTATTTTTTGGCATGCTTGCTTAGCCCTTAGTGAACATGGCAAAGAAGTTGGGGCTGCAGTGATTGGAGGAGGAATATTTGGTGACGGCTATCTTGAGGGTGGCATGGAAAAGGAAGCGTAGGAGGGTAAGGGGACAAAGTCATCATGGTAGCTGAGTTGTGAGGTAGTTAGGTCATGTTACTGCGAACAAAGCTGGTGTTGAGTTGGTGGTATGTGTGGGGGTGCAAAAATAGAGATAATAAAATTATGGAGTGAGAATAATTAAGATGTAAAAACTTGAAATGCAATCTCAATTATTAATTTTTTAAATAAAATCTAAGAGTTAATATTAAACAAATCTATCATGGACTCAAATATTGTGTCCCTATATTAAAAGCCACATACTTCGGGTGAAGTGCAATATTTATACAAGTTTGGGATTTAGTATTATATCTTGAAACTTCATAGGATATGATTACTAATTACTCTGAAAAAAGGGGTTGATGATAGAAATGATGTAGATCCCATATAAGAAAGAAAAATGATCATTATTGCACATAATTTTAGCCTCAAAGTCACATAGAATTCTAAGGTGGACCATTGATGTATGGGAGAACCAAAAAATAAAAAAAGGAAATATAAATAAATGAGAAGACTATATACTAAGTTTTTTTGTATAGCTATCTTTTGTGTAACTCTAACTTTATTTATAGTGATTTTATGTTTGGTAAATTTTATGTTAATTGTGGATTTCAAGAGTTGCAGATGTTTTCATTTTTTTTTTTTTTGCACAAGAAATGTTTTTAAAATCTATATCATGTAGATATCATATAAATTGATGGGCACCACAATGCAAGGGATTTAGTTGATTGCGCTATAAGAATCCAAGTTGGAGACATAGGTTGATTTGGAATGTTTTTATATTATTTGGGCTATACATTGTCATAATTAGTTTTGCCCCATTAATTGGAGTTAAGTAGTTATAATATTTTAGACTTTAATTTTTTTGTTATTTGAATTTTTAATTAAGATTTGTTATGATCAAATCTTTTGGGTTAATTTCAAATCTTTTTTTGTTAGGATCAAATCTTTTAGGATTTTTAGTTTCATTATCTTTTCTCTTTTTATGTTTAAATAGGCAAATTGGCCTATAGACCAAACAGAGTTTTATGATCAATACATTTGTGAGATTTATTCCTTTTACGATCTCATACTTTATGAGTTCTTGGTATTCTTGGTTCTTGTTTCATCTATAAACAACAAGTCAAAAATCCTAATCCCAAGATTCTCCGTCACGGGTTGATTGGCGGTCGCAAGCGGCATATCCCTAGATTCTTATTCACAAGTTGAGTAAGGGTTGCAAGCACCATGCGGTTCTGAATCTCTTACGGGTGTTGTGTTTCTACATGGGGTTTGCATTAATTTGGTAATTAGAGCTTCAATTCTACCTATCCTTTATTCTATTTTATTTTATTTCCATTTGCTATCTTGTTCCTAGGTTCTACTTATTTTTTTCTTCTTGATTTTAAAAAAAAAAAAAACCATGTGAAAGAAAAGAAAAAAATCACATAGAAAAGAAGAAGAAGAAGAAGAAGAAGAAAGATAGTTTGTTGCAGCGCTTTCATCTGGGGCTTTCCAGAAAAGTATAATAATAGTTATTCTGATAACCAGAGCAAAAGTTATGGCTATTTTAAGTGGGAACGGTGAATTTGGGATTGATTTTCATCAACATTTTGGGTTTTCTTGATTCTTTATTTGTGGGGTGTTATTTGGACCTCTGATACTGATTACTCACTTATTATCGAGGGTTTAAGGAATTTTTGACAAAGGCAAGAGTGGTGAGAATATTAGACAGCAAAAGCCAAGAAAAATTAAATGTAAATACAAGTGGATTCAGTGACCATTCTACGAATGTAATCATGTGAGGGAGTGACTAGTAAGGCCTTGTTTCATCTATTAGACTAACAATTTTTGCTGGTAAGAATTTCATATTCACGAGTTAAAGAGGATGAGCAGTCTGCTATCAAGGTGATATAGAGGCAATTTCAACATCTCAGTAGAACCTTGGAGGCAATGAATGAGCGCTTAGAAAGGAATGAGACATCAGATACTCGTATAAGACAGTTTCACAAGAGAGTTCAAACTCCTTCAGAAAATGATGATGAACCATGGTACACTAAATATGAAGAGAACCAACATAATCGGAGAAGAGTTGGACATAGAAAAGAGCACGAATTCCCAAATAGGCAGGGCAGTAACTTGAGTAGTATAAAGATGGTGATTCCATCCTTCAAGGGAATGAATGACCCAGATGCTTACTTGGAGTGGGAGAAAAAAGTGGAGTTGATTTTTTATTTTCATAGTTACTCAGAGGAAATTAAGGTAAAGTTAGCTGCTATTGAGAGTACTTATTATGCTATTATTTGGTGGGATCATATTACTTTGAGCAAGAGGAGGAATAAGGAGAGACCCATTGATACATGGATGAGATGAAAAGAGTGATGAGGGGGCGCTTCATTCCTAGCCACTATTATAGGGAGCTGTACTAACATTTGCAGAACTTGACACAAGCTTCCAAAAACGTTGAAGACTACCACAAGGAGATGGAGATGGAGATGGCAATGAATAGAGCTAAATTGAGGAGGACAAAGAAGCCACCATGACAAGATTTTTAGCTAGATTGAACTGTGATATTCATGATGTTGTGAAGTTACAACACTATATGGAGCTAGAGGACCTGATCCACTTGACTATGAAGGTTGAGAAGCAGTTACAGAGGAAGGACAATACCAAACATAGAAATTCTTCATGGAGGCAGAATTCAGGAAGGAGGGAAAATAAAGTACCCGCTAAACTAAAGATAGAGGAATCCAAATAGAAGCAACTCGTATATGATAAGGAAAAAGATACAACCCTTCCCAAACCTCAAAGAAATCAAGATATTAAATGCTTTAGGTGTTTGGGAACATGTCACATGGCCTCTCAATATCCAAACAAGAGGGCAATGATTCTATGGGATAATGGAGCGATTAAGTCTGAGGAAGAATCAAATTGTATGTCCATGCCAGCACTGGAAGATGCTAGTGATGTGGAATATCCAAAAGGAGGTGACATTTTGTTTATTAGGAGAGCACTTAACATGCAAGTCAAGGAGGAGATGGGAGATAAGATACAACATGAGAACATTTTTCACACTAGATATCTTATTCATGACAAGACTTGTAATGTGATTATTGATGGAGGGAGCTGTGTGAATATGGCTAGCAGTATACTAATGGAGAAGTTAGATTTATTTACTTCAAAGCACCTTAGGCCATACAATTTGCAGTGGCTAAATGAGTGTGGAGAAGTTAAGGTGACTAAGTAGGTGTTGATTTCCTTTTCTATTAGAAGATACAAGGATGAGGTATTGTGTGATGTGGTTCTAATGGAGACTGGTCATTTATTGCTATGAAGGCCTTGGTCGTTTGATAGGCATGTCATCCATGATGGGTATAAGAATTGGTACTCATTTATGAAAGATGGGAATAAAGTCACACTTATTCCTTTGACTCCACATCAGATCTATGAAGATCAATTGAGAGTAACAAGAGCATTTGAGGAGAAAAATAAGAGTGAAAAAGATAAAGAGAGAAAAAAGAGAGATATTGATAATAGAAAGGAGAAAAATCAAGGGAGAATTAGAAAGAAAGAGAGTACTAGGCATAAAAGAGTTATGGTTAGTCTCATGTGAGTAAGCTTCCTTATATATAAGTAAATTTCTCGGCTTAAAAGTACTCCTCATATTGCCAAGAGCAACGATGGAGCATCCAAACTGGATCTTCTTGGTAAGTTTAATGTAAGTGCTACATTTAATGTTCCCGATCTTTTCCTTTTTTATGTAGGTGATGATTCAAGGATGAATCTTTATGAGGAAAGTGGGAATGATGGGGACCACAATGCAAGGGATCTAGTTGATTGAGCTACAAGGATCAAAATTGGAGACATGGGCTAATTTGGAATGCTTTTATACTATTTGGACTAGATATTGTCATAATTAGTTTTGGCCCATTAATTTGAGTTAAGTAGTTATGATATTTTGGGATTTAATTTTATTGCTATTTGAATTTTTAATTAAGATTAGTTATGATCAAATCTTTTTTTGTTAGGATTAAATCTTTTAGGATTTTCAGTTTCATTATCTTTTCTCTTTTTATGTTTAAATAGGCAAATTGGCCTATAGACTAGATAGAGTTTTATGATCAATACATTTGTGAGGTTTATTTCTTTTACTCATACTTTATAAGTTCTTAACATTCTTGGTTCTTGTTTTATTTATAAACAATAGGTCAAGAATCTTAATTCTTATCTCAAGATTCTCTGTCATGGATTAATTGAGGGTCACGAGCAGCATATCCCAAGATTCTTATTCACGGGTGGAGTAAGAGTTGCAAGCGCCGTATAGTTCCAAATAGCTTACAAATGTCGCATTTTTACACGAGATTCGTATCATAAATGCCACATATTAATTCGAATGTTATCGAAATACACATGTATTAAAATGAAAAAATATTATGTATATTTATGTGATAGTTGTGTTATATTTAATATTAAATTAAATTATGATGGTCAAATATCATAATTCTTTCTCTATTCTATTTCTAGATTTAAGGACTGATGTTTGAATGGAAAAAAACAAACTTTACAAAAACAAAAACAGCACAACTCCAGGGATCCAGTTAGAACGAGAATATGGAATTTATTTTCTTTGTCAATTTTCATATTATATTGAATTTGAAGTTTACATGACTCTGCATTTAATTTTTGACAGAACCAATTATTTCATGTGATTTAGGCTCATTAAGTCGATGGGAATATATTGTTCTTTTCTGTGGTCCTCTGGGTCCATTTTGCAGTTAGGTAACCGCCAATAAGGATAATGCTTTAGGTGTAGCTTTAATCAGAGTTCTCTTGATATTGTACAAGGAAGCATAGGTTCAGTGAGTTCTACTGTTATTGTGCCTGTGCTTCGCTTGCTTGAGTGAACAATCGAGTAGACATTTTATCGGACGATATGCATCTGTCATCACTCATCACTAGTCACTGAAAATCTGGAGTTTCTTTCATAAATAATATGACTGTTCTTTCTTCCAAAAAAAAAAAATATTGAATAAAAAAGGGAACCACAGAGAAATATTGCGTAGGGAGGGTGTAATAATTTTACAAAAATGGAGTTATTTTGTTTTAGTTTCAAGTTTAATTTTTTGTTATCGGTCTTCCTGTGGTGAAACTATGTTCTTCTCCGTTGATATTAGGTCTTTTTGCACTGATAAATATAACAAGAAAAAATACTCTCGGTTCCTTGAGGCATGATAACAAGATATTAGTCATGTAATTCGGAGTACTTAATCACTTACTGGTGATTCCTATGATACTCACTTTAAAATGAGGGATTTCAAATTGTTCCTAGATTAGCCCAACAAAATTTAGCTGTATATTTAATTTTAATCCATCTAAACACTCACTTATCACTATTTGTTTAATTTATATTTAGACCCATTTAATATTTTTTTTTTACAATTTTACCCAAAACTTATTCACAAACATCCAACAAACTATCATATTTTAATATCCAAATACCTTAATAGATTGTTTAACCCCTAAATTGGAAACCCTAAGAAAATCAAAACTCGTCCCTTCTCATAGAATCCTAACCCCTACAAGTAAGTGCTAATGCTAATACAGATCAAACTATCCATTTGTGACAAAACTAAAAGCCCTGTGATATTAGTCTTGAACTCTCTACATGACAAGGATGAATCCCAAAATCAAATTGACAATTATATGCGATTTTGAATGAATGCTGCGAGGTGCTAGCTGCTTGCGACTAAGTTTTTTAAAACAATTTTAAAATCTGAAAATTATTTTAACTTACTATTTGAGAAAGGGAATTACCATGACATCCGGAGGCATTGAATTATTAGTGAAGGAAAAATCAAATACATGATATTGGCTATATAGATCTAGATACAGGTTTCTCACAGATGAAAAATGAATTATCATGACATCTGGAGCTCGATTCATCAAGACTGATGAATTTGTTTGGAAGGTCTTACTCGCAAGAGTTCCTGCATATTTTGTTTGTCATTCGTCTTTATTCGATTGGAAGGGTCGTATACGACCCTCGTCCACAAGTAATTTAAATATATATTAGCATAGCACAAGTGTTCCCAAATTTTTCATTCACAAATACTTGGCTCCTCTGTTGCATCAAGCTCACGTCATTACGTTAACAAGTTAAAAAATCGCTTTGACGACCATACATTTTTGTTACTATTCAGTCCAGGTAAAAACTATAGCTTCATCACAGGCTGGACAGTTTAATCTATATTGACATTAGCACTCACTTAAAGGGGAAAGGGTTCTATGAGAAGAGATGTGTTTTACGTTTTTTAATGTTTCTAAATTAGCCGTAAATAATCTCAAGGTGTTTGGATATCAAAGTAGATTAGGTTTCTTTTTGGATGTTTGGGAATAAGTTTTGGGTAAAGTTGTAAAAAAATGAAATCAAGTCTATACATAAATTAAAGAGTATTAACAAATGGGTGTTTAGGTGGATTAAAATTAAATACGTGGCCAAATTTTATTGGGCCATTGAAGAAGGGTTTGAAACCCCTTATTTTAAAGTAGATGCCATACAAACCACCTTACTTATATTGTGTTTTTCGACTCTGCTTAACAAATGTTTTGTTAGTCATTAGCTAGCTAGTTTCCTTTTCAACTTATTCTTTTCTTTTTGCCCATCCAGGCTTCAATTGTTGTCTATTTCTTCTAATCCAGCATTAGTATGAGGGTAATCAGTAATGTCATCATTTGTTTACTCTCTTCTTTTGTTGGCCGCATCGGAGGCGGCTGCAAGGTAAGGAATAACAAGTACCTTACAAGTAATAAAATATGTATTTAAAATTTAGACTTATTTTAGATTCACTAGAAGAGAAACAAATAAAGGTGATAGGAAGAGAAAAAAAATAATGGATCCACTACCTTTATATCTGTCTCTCTCTTAATGAATATAAAATGAGTCCAAGTTTTGAGTTCAAATATGTAATGAGCTCTAAAATCAAAACTGTATATGAAGAAAGCAACAACAGACGATTGGCTTGTGTTTATATATTTATGATTCATTTTTGGATTTTTCAATTAGGTCAGGTTGGACCCCCTTTTTTTATCAATACACATGCATATTTACGAGAAGAGGAGAGGGTTCATATATTAGAAATTAGGCTCTGCTTGATATCGAACCCGAATGCAGTTAATAAGGGGAGAATAGATGAACTAAGTCAACATCTCAACTGCGGTTGGACCTCTTTTTTCAACCAACATAAACACCAAGCAGCGCAAAGACGATACAAATAGAGGAGCTTCTCTTCTTTCTTTTTTTTTTTTCGTTTCATATACATTCGCATTGAGCCAACTACCAGTGTCCTTTTGGTTTGGGCTATTAAAGGACCCTTACTCCCACTTTAAAAGATAAATGAAGCCGTTGTCATAAGAATCAAACTTTGGTTCTGTATCCATTCAGGTCTACTGGACCTAAAATTGGGTCAACTGTGGCTGGGTACAAACTACAAAATACAATATATTGGGCTTTTCTTATATAATACTTCACAACTATAGCAATAGCCGATAGGTTTACTTTCTTATTCCCTACAAATGGCCTGCCATACAGAAAACGCCGCAAGTCATGGCCTTCCCACTCTTTGCTCAACTTACATTGACTAGTGTGACCCAAAAAAAAAAAAAAAGATACATTAACTAGGATGACCGGAAAAAAAACACACAAACAGATATATTAAGGGCTGTTTGAAATGTGTTTTCAGAAACAGTTTTCAGTTCTTAAAAATAAAAAACCAAAAACTCATGTTTGGAAAGATGTTTTGATGGCGTTGGTTTTAAAAACTAAAAAATAGAATGTGTGTTTTAAAAACAAAAAACTGAAAACAGGCTTTAGATGTTTTCTATTTTTTGTTTTGGAAACAAATGAAAGGGTGGTGGCAATTTTGTAAATATATTATTTTATTATTTTTACTCTCTGTTCGAATCATACGGTTAAAGAACTTGTTAAAATAAATTCAAAAGACTGCCTAAGCCCCAACCCTCTAAGCCTTCGTCTTTCTCACTTTTAACACAAACTACTGCCTCTCTCTATCTCTCTAGTCTGCTTCTTATGCAAAAACCATCAGCCTCCATCTCATCTTGCATCCATCTCCATCAACCACTTCCTGAACTCCTCTTCTCACACTAGCCGCGCATGGGGCAACCACCTTGGCATCATCAGATTGCTTTACACTGGCATCAAGAGTGGGATTGTGGCGGTGAGTGAGGGACACTAATGACGTGTGTAGCAGCATGGCGACGAAGCTCGGCATCGGCCACTATACTCGACAGTGAAAGGGGTGAGATCTGCGGCTGTGGCAGGTGCAGTTGGTAGAATGGTGGTTGGGCCATCACAGCGAAGTATCCTTTGAAACTTTACATGCCTATTTGAGAAAAATCACTCTGTGTGAGCATGCAATTTTTGTTCTCTTCTTCTATTTTGAGGTGTTTATATTTTAATTTTGAGCGATTATTGAGGTATAAGTCATAGATTATTATAGTAATATGTGGGTGGCAATGCTGCTGTTGGAAAACTATTGAATCATCTCTAATGTATAATATGGATGGCTGTAAAGCTAGATATATAGCATAGAAAATTTTGTACTCGTGCAGAGTATAATTTGTTCTCCCTGATTTTACTCTAATGCATTAGTATTTCCAATTTGGTGACAGTGATAGAATCATGGATATTAGGAGAATTGAAAGGTAATTGGAATATGAGTTTTAAATGGAATTTGTTTGTAAATATCAGAGTATAGTTCATTGGGTTCTCTTTATGTACAACAAGAGAAGGATTTTGTATTGGAAGCACATATGGCTATTGATAATGATCATTAGTATGTTTCCATGGATACTCAAACTAGGTGCATCCCAAGCTAGGATAGTTTTGGGATAGGAACCACTTTGCACGAATTGGAGTTTCATTATCTATTCTCAGTTTTTGAAGCTGAATAGTGGTGTTGGCTAATATCCTAGTTGTGATGTATGCAGTAGTATGGGTTTCATATCATAATGTTTGGATTTATATGATTTATATAGTGGTTAGCTAGGCATTGAGGCTATAATCTAGGCATTGAGGCTATAATAGAACCAATGTTGATAGAAAATGGTGATCGAATGGGAGTTTTTCTAATGGTGTCTTTTATCTTGGACGTTGAAGTTATGGAAACTGAAGTGATGTACTTGGACATGGGAAAACACAAGCTATTATGTTTAATGGACTTGGACTTGCAGAGTCATGATTGAGTTGACATCTAACTTGCTCTTAACAAAATCATTTAACCAACTGAATTATTATAGAATTTTGATAATTAGCTTTAGTCAAACCACTTGGGTTTTATAAAATTTTGATGATTGCTATACATTTAGGGCTCTGCAATGTTTGAAATTTTGACTGCAATTATTTGCCTTATTATTATTGTTTTAAGACCATATTCCTTCGAATCTTCCTCAGTCTCTATGATTAACTATTCACTTTTGTTCATGTACTTAGAACTAATTCTTACTTACAATAGTTCAATTTCAAATCAAAATGGTAATCTGAATCCATAATCTATGTCACATGTTTTCTTTTTTGAATGCGTATTTCTTTCCAAAGAAAAATGGCTTCCGGTGTGAGCATGATAGGATCATTTTTGCAAAGCCTTATACACAATTTACTTTTGTATTTTCTTATCTTGGACATAGTAGGCAATGCATAGTGGGCATGTGGATTGAAGTGATGTACTGTTGATCAAGAGATGTTCATTTTACAACAGTCGTGGGGGTCTAAAATCTACATAGAAGATCTCGCAAGGCGTCTGAATTTGGAATACATTGATGGATGGCTTATGAACCTTAAAGCTTTTTTTTGTTGTCCCTTGGTGTTTTTATGCAAATTGCAAGTTCAACTTTCATGTTTTCGGAGGTCCCTTTGTCTTTTGTGATTGTGGCAATGGAAAGTGATGTGTGCATCTTTTATGGTATACAGTTAGGTGTGATAAAGTTGGTCTCATATTAATGTAATAGTAGGCTTCTATTTGTTGGGAATTCTAAGTTGGTTATGGGGCTCTTCATTTGTGTTTTTTATGTGCTTTGCACCTTGACGTTGCTCCTCACTTGCTTCTTGCGTAGTTGAGCATTTGAATAAATTACGAAAAAAAAGTGCTATAATCCTATCTTATTATTATAGACATAACTCATAGTGAAGTAATTGTAAACTAGTAAGAACGCGCAAGCAAATTGTAAATTGGACGTGGATACAAGAAAATAATGTATAGTATATAAATAAATTTATAAATTTATCAATGTATCAAAGTTGTATTAAGACTTTGTTTATTGAAACTTTATGAAAATATTATGTATCAAATTTAATATTATGCTAAATTTTATGATTTATTATAATGTGTTTATGTTATATTTATTTGCTATTTTTAAAAAACTATTTGCCAAACAAGTTTTTGTTTTATTGCTTTCAAAAGTTGTTTTTAAAAATAACTATCCAAACAAGTTTTTTGTTTTTTATTATTAAAAAACTGTTTTGGAAGTGAACTTGTCAAGCAGAGTTTTTTGTTTTTTTATTTTTAAAATTTGAATTTAAACTTGTTTTTAAAAACTGTTTTGAAAAACACAAAAACGAAAACAATTTTAAGTTTTAACACAAAATTCCTATAGTGTAGAAGCTGTAAATGGGGCTACCTCTACTTCAACTTACGTTGGAGTTCTTTAATTCAGCCAGCTACTATTCTATAAAGACCCAATTAATTTGTTTAAGACTAATAACAACTTATTTATAATTTTTAAGGTGATATTTAAAATATTTATTTACAAAAGTGAATATTCAATATTTATCTTATTTTTAATTATTGATCAAGTTAAAAAAGAAAATTTAATGGTTCATATCATATAAAAATTAATCATGATATTCTACATGATATTTGAAATATGATTAATCTTTTAATATTAACTGTTAACTTTATTTTTTAATTTGATTAATGATTAAAAATTAGATAAATATTGAATATTTATTTTTTATGGGTGAATATTTTAAACATCATAAATTTTTAAACTGCATATGTTTAAATTCTTAAAATGCATATAGAGACTTGCAAAATCAATTTAATTCTTATATCTTCCTTATTTTCCTATCAACAACTTCTGGTATCTTATATGAGTAATAATAGGTGAACGCATAAAATCGCAACGCATAGGCGCCGCATATGAAATAATTTTTTTTTCCATAAAACTTACTAACATAGTATTGTTTGCATTGGTAATTTTTTATTTTTATTTAACAAAATTTACTAGTACAAATAATACAATATTGATAAGTTTTTTTTTTGTTTTTATAAAATTTATCAGCATAAATAATGTAATACTAGTAAATTTTTTATTTTACAAAATTTATCAATACAAATAGTATAACTCTAATAAGTTTTTTTCTTTTTTTTTTTATAGAACTTACCAGTATAAACAGTATTACGTTGACAAGTTTTTAAATTAAAAAAAATTAAATAAAAATAATAACGATCATATAAAATCTATCATTTAAATACTTTTATCGTTTTTATTTTTTATTTTTTTCGTATACGTCGTATGGAGCGCCACAAAAAACTGTTTACCAAACATGTTTCATCTTATATTTGTGTTAAAAGTCGCACTCCACTGCTACTGGACTGTGTAACAGGCCATTTCTCCACCGGGAGACTTGGGTCTGGGTTTGGCATGATTTATATAGCTAGTGGAGAAATGCAGAGAAAAGCCTACACTGGAAATATCAGGTTCGGGCAAATTGGGAAGCTCAAGAGTGTAGCGTAGAGTGTAAAATAGTCGGTGTAAGCAATGTTGAGGCACGTGGCGGCTGCACGTGATTAAGTGTCGCCAACTCAATTCGCATGTACTATTGCAGTTTTCGCTGTCCTCAGGGTCAGCGGGTGCTGCTTGCTTTCTGCTGCTGTAGCTAGCCAGAGCTAGAGAGAGAAACACTTTCCTCAGCTAACTCTCTCTCTCTCTCTCTCACACACACACACACTCTCTCTCTAACATGGCCGATGAGCCAATGCCTACTCGCTGGTCTTTCCAGGTCTCAATTTCTCTTTTCTGTTTGCTTCCTGAGAAAATTTTCAACACTAAACTTCCTACACTAAAACCGTGCGCAATTCACGATTTGTTGTTGCTTTTCCGTTTTGATGTCACGAACCCTGGCACTGCACTTCGCCGATCCTAGTAGAACGATTTCTTGTGGCGCCCTGAAACGTCATGCAGTTGTAGAAATAGGATCGATTTTATTTATTATTATTATTATTATTATTATTTCATGTTTTCTTCTTCTGCTTTCTCGTTGTGCGAATGGAGCTGTTCTAGTCCGATTGGATCGATTTTCAGTTTTGTGCTGTAATCAGCTTGCAGAATTTCTCGGAAATTCCATTCTCTGTCGGAAAAATATTTACGATTCTACTGTGTAATTATTATTATTATTATTATTATTATTATTTTTGAAATTTTGTTTATGTGATTTTGAATCCTGATCTGGTGGATTGAGTTGTATTTTCATCCAGAGTTTTACGATTTTCCTTTTTCTTTTCTTTTTTTTTTCTTTTCCATTTTTGTGATCTATAGGACTTCAAATTGTATTATGATGTGAAGTTTGGGAGGAAGAAAGTGGTGGAGAATGGCGAGGCTGCTGGTAAAGCGGTCAGCAATGGAAGCCCGTTGGGCATTGCATCCAATGGCAATCCGCATGCCAAAAGATCATCCGATATGGCTATCTATGAGCAGTTTCAAAGCCAGGTGCTATGTCTGATACATCAGATTTGCTGGTGAAACCGGTCATTACTCCTTCAAATTTCACTCATATGTGCTTCAATTTTCTGTGTTTCAGGGGCAGAATCCCGCACAGACAAATGGTTTTTCACAAAACCATGTGGACGAAAGGCCGTAAGATTCGTTGATCCATCACTTTGTACTATTGGGTTTTGTAATTAGCACTTAACAGCGTTAAGCGCTTCACTTCTGCTGTGTGGATTAATCATGTAGAAAGAAAGGTGGAACAGTATTGGCATGCTTGAGTTGTGAATCACATTATGATTGGATAGTGAATTGCTAGTCAAGCAATTATTGACGTATCATTTCAATGTTTGAAATTATTTTATTAATTATTAGTTTGAAGTTGGTTGATTGGGTAACTGACTAATAAGGGACTTTATGGAAGATTGCAAATTTCTTCATTCTCTGAACTACTGATAGTTAATTAATTATCCTCAACATTTTCAGGCAGAAGTCTTTGCTTCCACCTTTTGAATCTGCAGAAACGCGTGCTTTAGCAGAGAGCTTAAGCAGGCAAATTTTCTCTTCTCTTAATCGTTCGCACACACTTAATACAACTGATGACCATATGGAACAGTTGCATTGTGCTTGGATCAAGGATTCCATGTGTGGTTCTATTTTCTGAATTATATTTTCATGTATGTTTATCATCCCGCATCATACTATTGGCAGGGATATCATTCGTGGGAGTCCAGATGTGAAGTGGGAAAGCATCAAGGGGTTAGAGAATGCCAAACTTTTACTAAAAGAGGCTGTTGTGATGCCAATTAAGTATCCCAAGTAAGTATCCCTATTGAAAACTTACTGTGAGATAATATTTTGGTTTCACTGCATGTCAAAATATTCTTATATATGCTACAGATGAGACTTTTTTATTGGATGTTGTAGACCATTTAAATAGATTAACAAATAAACTCGTTTTTTAGAATTTTAAGATGAAATCAATGATAATACAAACATTAAGATTAACCTTTCCTTAATTTAGCTGAACTGTATGATGGCTTACAAACTACTTTAATTTGGTCGGCAATATCTTTTGTATATTTTCTTTTGCATGAACCAGTAATTTATCAAGAAATTGCAAAGTAATAACTACATTATATATTTCATGATGTTATCATGTGTGGAACTATATGGAATGCCCTTATATATAATCTACTGGATCCGGTGTATTGGATCACTTGTATGAGTCCTTAGAAAAATATATTGGCTTTTCTATTGCCACTTCGCCTCATCAAAATAACTTGCCAACTAGGTTGCAGCATGCAGGCAAGAGGGAAGTGGAAAGTAAGGTTCTTTGGAAGTGTGCTTTCCCTGTGGGTTTTGATATCTCTAACCATTGAAATACCAGAGTCTCTTGCCTGTTGCGAGAAAGTTTTGTTTTCTTAGGTTCATACCCTATGGGTTTTAGCTCATGATTTCTTCAATCGGGTGAATTAAAAAAAGGATTTGTAGAGCTCTTGTGAGAAAATGCGCTTTTTTCTTTTATTTTCTTTGGGTTGGTTGCTGTAGGAGGATTTTTCACTTCTTTATATTTGGTATCTCTAACAAGTGAAATACTAGTCTCTCACACCTTTTTTGAGGTGGAGTAGTTTTCTTGGCTTCCTATCTTAAGGGTTTTAGCTCATGGTTTCTTCAATGGGTTTATTTACAAAGGGATTGTAGAGCTCTATGAGCAAATGCACTTTTTTCTTTTATTTTGTGTCGTGGTTGTTGCTCTATGAGGGTTTCTTATTCCCCTTCTTTATATTCTTAATAAGTTTCTGTTTTTGGTTAAAAGAAATTCACAATTTAAAGTCCTTGAATCAAAGGGGACAAAAGGAGGTCTGGCTGACTTATATGTTTTGCATGCTGCTTTCCCCAAAACAATGTATGGCCCTGAGATTTGTAATTTTGCAATTTTTACTGCATCAGTCATGTATTTTACTTTTTTGAAGATCTGAGATCTGGATTTCAGCATGTTGTGATGCTAAAAATGGCTGTATGAAGATAGACTTGCTACACCTGCATATTGGCAAAAATTTACTGGAGATATAAAGTGAAATCTTTTTCATAGTCAAGCTGATCTTTCTCATTCATCTAGGTACTTTACCGGTCTGTTATCTCCATGGAAAGGCATTCTCCTTTTTGGCCCGCCAGGGACAGGAAAGGTTTGTGTTAGTATTCTCCCCTAAATATGTATAGCAGTATAGGATTGCCTCCTCAGTGTCTACTAAAATTGTAAGAGATTGTTATTTTGTGAGTGTAAAATTACACACTCAAGCTAAACTAGATTCTGTTGAAAGAAAAATACAGCTTTTCTGTTTCCATTTTTGGATGGTTCTAAATGTCACAGTTGTTTATTTTGAATAGTTGAATAGTTATATAACTTTTAATTTGAATGTTGCAGACAATGCTTGCAAAGGCAGTTGCAACAGAGTGCAAGACTACATTTTTTAATATTTCAGCATCATCTGTTGTCAGCAAATGGCGAGGCATGTTACTAATAACTTTTTCCCCTCTTTTCCAAAGTATTTATGTTTCTTATGTATATCTTAATTTAGGTATGATACTCAGAAGTGTTCATGTTCTCAAGTGACTTAAATATCTTGCTGATGCAGAAGAGTAGGATAATGGTAGTGCAAATTTTTATTCTTTAGAAAAAGAAGATAGAATAATGTTTTTCTACATGATGATTCAACTGACTATTGTTGTTCAAATTGTATGATGCAAACGACTAGCCTGAATCTTGCTAATTGGTCATATATCCTAATTGGTTTGGAAAAGACATTTGTTCTACCCTCATCCTCTGTTAGCCAAATGTCTACACACAGGCACAAGCAGCATATATCATATTCGTATCAAAGTACTGGTCTATTATCAGAGTCAGAGGAGCTCAAAACAGCCATTTGGTATAGCAGGGACGATTTGGATTCAAACAATTGGTTGCATGGCTCTATTTGCAATGTTTTAACCTGGACCATTTGTTGTGTTCAGCATTGCTCACATCTCATTGTAAACCAATGATCTGGAAGAAAGAGTGTAGGATATATTTGTATTTTAGATGCAACTGCTTCATTTTAGTGGCTGGATTGTCTGCCTCTGTCTCTTTAATGTTGATAGAAAGAGGGCTTTTAAAGTGCTCCTTGTTCCTCTTTGTTTTAGTTTGTTACATTGTGGACGTGCACATTTACAAAGTTTATTTTAGATTGCAGGTGATTCAGAGAAGTTGGTGAAAGTGTTATTTGAGCTTGCAAGACACCATGCACCCTCAACAATATTTCTTGATGAAATTGATGCAATCATTAGTCAACGTGGTGAAGCACGCAGTGAACATGAAGCAAGTCGACGATTAAAAACCGAGCTACTCATACAGGTGATGCTTGCTTCTTAAATTAAACATAATTTCATAATCACCAAGTTACTAATTAGATGATAGTCACATGATTAGTCGGTAAACATCTTTTTTATTGCTTAGCTCTACCGCCAACCCATAACAATTGTTTATTTTCTAAGATCTCAGATTTGTAAACCCTGTGGGTATGATTTCATCAGTATTTCTTACTCTGAAGGCCATGCTGTCCTCTGATGAAATGTTCTAGTTGATTAATTTTAGCTAATATCAGCATTGGAAGTTATCACCTATATTGGACTTGTTTTTTTGCCTCTCCTTGATCTGGTTTACTAATCAGCAAAACATTAAAAGAAATTGTACTAGTAGCGAGTGTTTACGAACCAAGAGATAATTGTTTCATAGTTAGAGGTGGATCCACATGGTATGTAGTGGGGACAAATGCCCCCACTAAGTATGAGAAAATTTTATTGAATATACTTGTTATTGTTCATATTACCCTTTAACTAGCTAGTGTGTCTGAGATTTGACCATTATTTTCACTGGAGACAAAAAGAAAGATGGGAAGTACTTTACTAGTATTGAAGAAACCCACTACTGCACTACCCCCATGATCCAACCAGATCACTACCTCTTCAAGTTTTCACTCACATTATCTCACTGTATTTGGAGTTCTGTTCTGAGTTGCAGACTTGTACGCGGCTTATATGCCACACAATCCTACAATTCTTGTAGTTCCCTTGCAGCACCTTGGGAGATCCTTAAACATCTCATGCATAATATGAACAGTAAACTAGGATCAATAAGAGATTATTTCTCATAAATATCCAGATAGATTGTTAAGATTTTGCTTTGGCAGCTATAATGACTCGATCCATTAGCTATTTAAGTTTCCTGTCATGATTGATATTCAAAACTTAGAAAGATTTTTCTTTTTACTTGGGAGTTTGTGCCCTCTGCAAGTTCTGTGTCAATGCATCTTAATGAGTTAATATGCATTATCCATTTACAATGGAGTGGCATATGTGTTCTGCTGTGCTTTCTCAAAAATTAATCATTTGGATTAGATTGCAGATGGACGGTCTGGCAAGGAGTGATGAGCTTGTTTTTGTTTTGGCGGCAACAAATCTTCCCTGGGAATTGGATGCAGCCATGCTTCGCCGACTTGAGAAGCGAGTATCCTTCCAATATATAGTAGCTTATTGTTCACCATAGTTGGATAGGTCAAATTTCGCCAGATCTATAAAGGACATATAGCTTCATTTGCTTTGGTATTGATCTTGGGGATGAAATGCAAAAAATGTTAGGTTTCAGATTTTTTATTTTTTCTTGGAGCATGGGATAAATTATCTGGCGTTTCCTATCACATCATAGCTCATGCTTTCTAGACTACTGAAATTTGAACTTTTCATTCTTTAGAAATGAACCTGGCATTCTATCTAGGTTGCTTGATTTGTAATCCATCAAAATAACAGCAATTGTTGTTTTGGGATTAGGTTTCCATTTGCGTATTAATTTTACTCCGAATTGGACATGCATTGCTAGCCGAGTATAGGTGCATTTGCAAACTTGATATGCACGAAGCTCATTATATCTTGGGCTTTTTTCTACTAACTCAAGATGTTTGGGACGCACAGCAGTTTGCTATCTTCTATATCAATTTTGCAAGATGAAAATGTTGCCTACTTCATAGGGTGATATGCACGTTTGATCAGCACACTGATGGTTATTCCCTTTTACGGTAGAAGATAGATCATCTTTAATTCATATTTACATGATGCCCAATAAGCAATCTGATCCTGCAATCGAAAATTCTGTTGACCCATCTCAAATGGTTTTCCTTTGACCATAATTGAAAGATCCTTGTACCACTTCCAGAACCAGAGGCGAGAAGAGCTATGTTTGAGGAACTCCTTCCTCCACAGCCTGGTGAGGAGCAGATCCCCTACGATTTGCTGGTGGAGCGGACAGAAGGATATTCAGGCTCAGATATCCGGTTACTCTGTAAAGAGACAGCAATGCAGCCCTTGAGACGCTTAATGTCTCAACTTGAAAAGAGACAGGAGGTGGTGCCCGAAGAAGGTATGTCGTTTACAAAATCTACGTGCGTTAGTTACTTATGCCTACACGGGAACACTGATAGTGTTGTTCCTTCAAGTTCAGTTTTTCAAGTATGGGCGATTCTCATTTTAGGCGATATCATTGCTATTTTCATAAATATCCTCGTGAACTGAAATTAATTAATTATTGGGCTGCAGAGTTGCCAAAAGTTGGGCCAATCAGACCTGAAGATATAGAAACAGCATTGAAGAACACAAGGCCATCTGCTCATCTCCATGCCCACAAATATGAAAAGTTTAATGCTGATTATGGTAGTCAAATACTTCAATGAAAAGATGTAACCTGACTCTTCTTCCGTAGTTATTTTTAGGTCGTCCACAATTTGATTGTCAAAAAATTACTATTGTACAACTAGGAAACCTGAAACATTATTTTGGGCGGAGTGATGTTGTTCGCAAAATTTCTTTAAACGCTTGTCGCAACCCTCTGTGATATGTGAGCCGCGAGATTACTTGAATTGTTATCCTGAAATCTTGCAACTCATACCTGTCCATAACCTATAATAATTAGAGGATGAAGACTGGCTTTAAACCATGATTTATATTTTTCTTGCTTGAAAAAAATGAAAAAAGATTGATACCGTGTCCCTTAGGGCATTTATTAGGAAAATAAAAATAAAATTGTTAAATAAAAGAATAAGTATATATTGTTTCGAAAGACAAAATGTTCGAGTTGGTGAAATCATTTTAATTAGTATCTATAGGATATTTGCTTTTGAATTTTATTAACAAGTATAGTTAGGATATTTATTAAGAAAAGAAAAGATATTGAATAGAAATTACATTTCTATTTTTTTTAATTTATTGATGTTTTAAAGAATTTTATTTTTTATGTAACCTTTTTTAATTTTTAATAAGTTAAAGACATCTGATGACAAAACTCTTTTTTTTCAATATGCTTTTAAGGTATTCAAATATCATTGTTTTTTCCGAATAAAAAATCATTCTTTTATAAAAAAAGATATAGTGAAATATTAGATAAAGATAAATGGTACCAACTAATGTGTCTTGTAACAAACATTTAACGAAATATTTTAACATGTTATTAAGTCAAAAAATATTTGAACACGTTATTTTTCAAATGCCAGCTTAATTCTCGTAAAACTCCAACGAAGTGTTCCGCAAATTTGGTTGTTCACCCCAAAAACCTTTATGTTTGGTGGTTTCGTACAACAATTTTATTCGTACTAATGTTGCAAATACTCGGAAAGTATTTTCCACTGCGACGGAAAACACTAGGGCATTGTCGCTAGTGTCGGAACTCGGAACCGGGATTGTTGTCTGGTACGCCGTGTACCCAAAAAGTTACCCAGTCAAACTGTTGAATTAAAAACATTACAAAGAAACAAACCGAAATCTGTATAACATTTCTATTGTTATCGAAATGCAGAGCCAATTTAAATTGAATTGATATGGGCCCTTGTAACAGAAGGATCAAAGTAAAATATAATATCCATCTTTGAATTCATACCCAACCAATACGTCTTGCACATTCAGCTCAAGGCGGCAGCATACTCGTTATTTTCTTCAAAACTCGCCCTTCAGAGTTCAAATCATACAGGCCATGCCTTCCTCTCCTCTCTCGCGAGCAAATTATTGTGAAGATTACACCCATCAAGTTATACTTACGTCAATTGTTTTACAAAACAATTTAAAATATTATATTATATTAGATATAATTGAAATGAAAATGGTATCCCAGACATGTCTTTCTACGTCATAAGACGTTCATAAATAAATATTTAAGATAAAACTATCAATACAAAAGTGATCTGACCTGCTTCTCAATTTTAATATCTTATCCATTTTTTTTTATCTTTCCACACAATGACACCATAGTATTTCTCTTCCAGTTTCTTTTCCTCCTTTCGAGTTTAAAGGAAGGATCCACATAGCAAAATTTCCTCAAATTTTTCTATGCAATGTCCAGCGAAAAGAAGTAGCACATTTCATGCAAACATAAACCTTAGCATTTCAAATCTATGAAAGATTTACACATAACGTGTTGATTGCTACGAAACGTTCATATGGATAACAAACTTGATCCCGTATGTAATCGTCTCTCTTTCATCTTTTACATGAAAGTTTCCTTTCCTATTGCTCTAAAGAAAATGAACTCCTTCTTTTCCAAACAATCGAATTCTAGTTAGCTAATAATATAATCTTAAATACATGATTTCCAAGTTAAATTCGTAGAAAGTTTACACAGTGACACGCATATATCTACGTGAGTGCAATTTACCGTGAATTACGAGGCACGTCCCTAGCATTCATGCGTGCATGAATCCCCCCTCTAGGTAGTATGTATATGTATATATAGATACACAATGTGGTCATATCTACAGAGTTCCAAGGCGCATCAAAACAAGATTGTCTATCAAAATAGTCAATTGTATTTGTATTGCTCTATCGATTGCCATGGGTTCCAGACCTCAAGAAACCTCCAAATATATAGGCGACAAGCCAAATACACCTCCGAACAACAATGGTTCGAAATCGAAACCTAAGAAGAATAACGGTACCAAACCCAAAGACATCTCCGAAAATCTGGGTTCCAAGGGACAGACATGAAATGGGAACAATTCAAAGGGAGCAGAAATGATTCAAAAACCAGGTAATATAAATAAAAAACAAACCCTCAACACCACTTTCTTGCACTGCAATAAAATTCTGTTAAACTTTCTATATGTTTAGTTTTTATCTTTCTTTTTTTACGGATTAAAACGTTATTGCTGAAATTTAAATTAAATCATAACTTATTTAAATTTTAACTCATCATAAACACTAAGTTGCTAAATCAGCGGGTTTACAAATATTTTTGCTTCATTTTACTTTCCTTTTTTTGGTTAAGGCCACGGTCTTCGTATGCATTTAACCTTTCATTTTAATTTGTTGCAGGTTCATGTGGAAGTGGGATCTATGTAGCTAGGAATAATATTTACGGAGCAGTGATTATTGTTGGTCAAGATTCATTGTTTAATTGTAATTTGTGAATTGTTGTTCGTTTAGTAAATGTTTACAGTTTACAACTTTAGAGCTATGAAGTAGTAATAATCTCCCTTCCATGTAACAGTAATCTCTAAAAGTTTATATATTCTTTGCAAGTACATTACTTCCTTTGTAAGTTTGTCCTTATATATATTGAAAGGTTTATCAATAAAGTAACGGTATAAATTAAATTCTACTGAAAAATAAATTTGTTAAAGTCTCTTCTACTATTTTCTTTTCTCTATCTATTGTCTTCTTGCAGTGTTAATACAAAGAATCTTGGCATAAAAACTAGCTACCTAACAAAAATGAGTAAATTAAAGATTAGATGGATTTTTTTCCCAAAAAAAAAAAACCCTAAAGATTTAAGTGATCGCACTGGACTCACCGTAGATATTCATTTTATCTCGGATTGAGCAACTTTTTCATCTTTTACAATTTGAACAAACACAAGTTTTATTACTTTAGGAAGACAAACAATTGTTTAGTACCCATATTTTTATTTTATTTATTTATTTATTATTATTATTATTATTATTATTTACATTACTTGTGGAGGTGGAAAGAGGCCTTTGGTTCTTTTACTTCTTCAATGCACAAAAATCCGCATTCATGAAACTGAACAACAAAGCAAAAAGAATTGGCATATCCCGAGTGGCATGTTGGTTTGGAACTCTGACCTTTGTGTTCAGGGTTCGAAGCTATCGAGAACAAAAAGAATATGCATATACATGACATGACAATTAAATATTTAATGAAGTTACTTTACAAAGTTAATGAGGGCATTTGTTGGGAGAAAAAGTTATATCTTAATAGAGCATGAAAATATTAATCTCAAGAAATAGTGACTCTTCATTCTATAAAATAAGGCCTAGAGTCAAATTCAATCATCATTTTTCTTTTTCTAAATCATTTTTTTATGCAAAACATGCAGTGATGTCGCTCAAATCGGACGCTGATCATGACTTACATGTATAAGAACCATCAATGGAAGAGGAGTTAATATGTTATTTTGTTTATAGTTATTTTTCTGTGCAAACAGTTCCCCTTTGAAATAAAACAAAAACAAAAATCCAAACCCGAGGCTTGCATTCACAAAACATTACTTTTGTTAGTTGAAAAAGGAAGGTATGTCGTTTGCAAAATATAAGTGCGTTAGTCACTTGTTGAATGGTATGGTAACTTTGCATTGTTATGCATTTAGTGCATTTTTTTGTTTCTCACCATTGGATAGAAGACATGTGTGTTTAGAAGGATGCACATTAGAAAAGTATGGTGCACATTAGAACACTCTCAACTAATAAAAACCAACCCCTGTTCTTCATTCCTCGCGCTACCAACAAAGTAAAATTCGAAACTCGCATCAAAGTGAAACTCGGAACTCGCCATCTTGTTCTTCACCGATCTAGCCTCAGCTTCTTCATCTTTTGAACTTACATCAAAGTGGAGCTTAGAATTCGCATCAAAGGAGAAACTCAAAACTCTCATCGAGTCCACCATCAATTTTCTCTTCTGAAATTGCATCAAAGTGAAACTCGAAACTCGCATCATACTTGTCTAATTTGCACACGTACAAGCAAACAAGTCATTTTTCCATTGGTTAGAAACAAAAAATGCACCAAATATAGAATAATGCAAAGGTACCAAAGAATTGGCCTAGTTACTTATGTCTACAAAGTTGCCCTGATAGTGTTGTTTCTTCAAGTCAATTTGTCAAATAGAGTTCTATAATTTGGACATATATTTTTTATGTATTAATTTACTGCTTGTGATTCATATATAAATAAATGGATAATTTATGTACATAATTGAAATCCAAGTGAGTGTGGTGGTAAATGACAATATTGTTATTTGATTTCTTAATTATGTACATGAATTTCTCACCTTGTTACATATGTATTATTCGTCATTGATTAACACACAACAATATATGTTCGGATAACATTTTCCCTTTAAATATGAGCAATTCTCATTTTAGAAAATATATTTGCTATTTTTACAAAGAGAATGCTAATAGTCATTGGATATTGTGTAAATTATAACTTCATGCTATTATAAGTAAAATTTTGAATTAGGAAAATTTTTAAATTTATTATTAGAAGGATATATTTCGACACTCTTTCATAAATATCCCTGTGAATTGGAATTAATTATTGGGTTGCGGAGTTGCCAAAAGTTGGGCCAATCAGAGCGAAAGATATATAGAAACAACTTTGAAAGAGCACAAGTATGAAAAGTTTAATGCTGATTATGATAGTCGAATACTTCAATGAAATGATGTAGCCTTAACTTTCTTCTGTGGTTATTAGAGTGAAATCTTAAATTGGTCCTAAAAAAATTGTGGGACATCAATTTAGTTTTTGAAAATATTGTAACATCAACTTAGTTCTTAAAATAATTGTGACATCAATTTAATCTTGAAAAGATTAAAACTTATTTTAAGTTAGTCTAAAAGATTAAAAGAAATTTGGACTAATTTGAAATAAATTTTAATTTTTCAAGAATCAAACTGATGTAATAACTTTTTTGAAAACTAAATTAATATTTCATAATTTTTTTGAGGACCAAATTAATATCACAAATTTTTTAAGGACCGGATTAAAATTCTTCAACTTTTTCGAGCATTAATTTGAGATTTTACGCTAGTTGTTAATAGGCCGTCCACAATTTGATTGTCTTAAAATAACTGTTGTACAACTAGGAAACCTGAAACATTATTTTGCGTGGAGTGATGTTATTAGCAAAATTTCTTCAAATGCTCATCACAACCCTCTGTGACAAGTGAGCCACCAACTTGAATTGTTATCCTGAAATCTTGTAACTTACACCTGTAAGTTTATTTTCCATAACCTATGATAATTAGAGAATGCAGAATGGCTTTAAACCATGATTTATATTTTTCTTGCTTGAAAAAAAAAAATTGATACCGTATCCCTTAGGATATTTGCTTTTGAATAAGTATAATTAGGAAAATAAAAATAAAATTACTCAATAAAAGAATAAGTATCTACTACTTTGAAAGACTAAATGTTCCCGTTGATACCTGAAATTATTATTATTATTGTACTGGGTTCCTGAAATTATTTTAATAATATCTTTAGGATATTTGCTTTTGATTTTTGTCAAGAAATATCTTTAAAATTATTTTTGCTTTTGAATTTTATTAACAAGTATCGTTAGGATATTAGTTAATAAATAAAAAATTTATTGAATAGAAAGTAAATTTTTTTAATTTTTTTTATTAATCTAACGTTCTATTGGTATTATATAGCAAATGCCCAGAAAATATCTTCAACTGCTACAGTGACGGAAAACACTTGAGCGTCGTTGCTCGTTGTCGTAACTCGGAACTGGATTGAGTTTGGTAAACCGTGTACCAAAAACCTTACCTGGTCAAAACGTTGAATTAAAAGCATTACGAAGAAACAACCGAAATGTGTATAACATTTCGATTGTTATCCTTTTTCTTTGAATTAATATCCATCTTTGAATTCATACCCAACTACTTGCGTTTTGGTTTTATTTTTATAGAATTAATTTTACTTGAATTGATTTGATTAGAATTAATTTTGACTTAAAATAATTTATATTTAATAATTTTTTAAAAAATAATTATAAAAAAAGTAAAAATTTTAATTTTTCTCAAAATTAATTCTAGAAACAAAAATTGATTTTCACCCTTCAAACCGAACATAGTAAAAAACTGATCTATACAATCCATTTTGGCTTTATGATATCTATTTTGGGAGGCCCAGAAGCGCAACCAAACATGTGCTAATAAGTCTAGCACATTTAGCCCAAGGCTGCACCATACATGTTATTTTCTTCAAAACTCGCCTTTCAAAGTTCAAAAACATAAGCCGTGTCTTTCCTCTTTCACGCATATTATACTAAAACTGTTGTGAAAATTACATAGTTTTTCTTTCTTTTCTATCAAGTTATAATTGGTGATTGCTCTGGTGTAGATTGCAAAAAATCAATATCATACTGATCATAGTTGGTGCCAATATTTAGAAGACATGTGGTATAAGTGGGACTCGGAGAGGGACTTGGAACTCGTATCGAGTCCAGCTTCAGCTTCATATGAAAACAGAACTCGGAACTAGGAGAGAATAAGAAGAGGGAACACAAGTTTGTTTCTGATATGGAAAACAAAAATGAACTTTCAAAATGATGGTTACAATGAAGTTTGATGCGAGTTTTGAGTTCCGTTTTTATGTAAAGTTGAGGTTAGACTCGATGCAAGTTCTGAGTTCCTATCTAAGTCCCACCTATGCTACATGTTTTCTAAACATTGGCACCAACTATTAGCATGATGCTGATTTTTTACAATCTGCACCAAAGAACTGCCTGATACAATTATGTTAATTGTTTGACAAAACAATCTAAAATATTATATTATATTAGATATAACTGAAATGAAAATAAAATCTCAGACATTTCTTGTTACGTCATATAAGACGTTCATAAATAAATAATTAAGATAAAACTACTGATACAAAAATGATCTGTGCTTCTCAATTTTAATTTTTTGCCCATTTTTCTTATCTTTTCACACAATGACACAATGGTATTTCTCTTTCGGTTCCTTTTCCTCCTTTTAGGTTCAATCAAATAACGTAGTAATTCAAACTCATTTCTAAACAATAAGAAACAGAATTATTTCATTACACATTGAAGTAAGGACCAGCGTAGCAAAATTTCCTCAAATCTTTCTATGCAATGTCCAGCGAAAAGTGGTAGCACATTTCATGCAAACCATCAACCGCATAGAAGCATTGAAATCTATGAAAGATTTACACACAACGTGTCCGAAATGTTTGTCATATGAATAAGAAACTGATTCCGCATGTAATCGGATACGTCTCTCTTTCATCTTTTACATGAAAATTTCCTTTCTTGTTAAAGGAAATGAATCCCCAACCAATTTTCCCAACAACTGAATTATAGTTAACTAATACTACCTTAAATATCATGAATTCCAGATTAAATTCTTAGAAAGTTTACATGATGACACGCATATACGTATGGCCTAATTTACCTTGAATTACGAGGCACGTGCCTCGCATGCATGCACGAACCCCATGCATCTCTAGTTGTATATATAGGTGGCCATATCATATCGATGGATTTCCAAGGCGCATCAAAACCATATTGTCTTTCAAATAGTCCATTGATCACAGTATTAATTGCATTGCTTTATATCAATTTCCATGGCCTCCATTAAACCCCAAAATATCTCCAAGAGCCTTGGCTACATAAGTCAGCAACCTATGAACACTCAAGGTTCGAAGCCTGATGAAAAGGGAAAGCCAGCAGTAACTGTTCAATCCGGTCTTGCCTATAATAATAAGATGGTAGAACCTCCCAAGAAATAGAAATGAGTCGAAAAACAGGTAATATATATCAGAAGCAAACCCCCAAAGCTACTTTCTTGCACTACAAAATTTTGTCCATAAAATTCTGTTAAAACTTTCTATATGTTTAGTTTTTCTCTTTTTTGAATTTAACTTATTTAAATGTTTAACTCATCACAACCCCTAAGTTGCTAAATCAGCCGGTGATTACAGATATTTCTTTCGTTTTACTTTCCATTTTTCCGTTAAGTACACGCTCTTTTGCATGGCATTCATCCTTTCATTTTGTTGCAGGTTCATGTGGAGGTGGGATCTATGTAGCCAGGAATAATATTTACGGCAGAAGAGATTATTGTTGGTCAAAGATTTATTATTTTATTGCAATTTATGAATTGTTTATTCGTTTCGTTAGTGTTCACAGTTTACAACTTTAGAGCTATGGGAAGCAGTAATCTCACTTCCACGTAACCTTATGGTGAACTAGTAACTTCGGAAAGTTTGTGTGTTATTTGCCACTACCTTGTGAATATTATGAAAATATTCACAAGTAATAGCTCCTTACTTTATTCCTTTGTACGTTTGTATTATATTGAAAGGTTTATCAATAAAGTACTCTGAAATATAAACTTGTTACTTCTACTATTTTTTCTCTATTCATTGTCTTCTTGTTGGGCTTTTTTACCAACCTATCACTATTAGAGAAATTATTTATCAATATGCCACACTTTTGAAACTATTTACTAAATTGCTCCTTTTTCGTTCACACTAGCTTTTTTTTTTTTAATTTCTTTCTTGGGTCAATGTGGAATTGCCATTGTGGTTGGCCAACATCGACCTCTCGAATCCACTTGGTCTCCTGCCACATGGAGCTCAGTGAAGGAGATGAAGCCGATGTTGTCCTTGTTGAGCTCCGTCTAACTTGGAAGGCAGAGCTTCATGACGAAGATGAAGTCAGTATTGTTCTTGTCAAGCTCCATATAACTCAGAAGGAGGAGCTCTGTGATGGAGATGAAGTAGTGCTGTCCTTATCGAGTTCCATCTAATTTGGAAGGCAGAGTTGGGTGATAGAGAAGAAACTAGTGTTGTTCTTGTCGAGCTCCATATAACCTGGAAGGCGAGGCTTCATGACGGAGATGGAGTCGGTGTTGTTCTTGTCGAGCTCCATCTAACTTGGAAGTTGGAGCTCCATTGCAGACACAAAGCCAATGTTAACCTTGTCGAGCTTCGTCTTACTTGGAAGGAGGAGTTGCATGCTAGAGACGAAGTTGGTATTGTCCTTGTCGAGCTCCGTCTAACTCAGGAGGCGGAGCTGCATGATAGAGATAAAGTTGGTGTTGTTTTTGTTGGACTCTATCAAACTCAAAAGGCGAAGCTAAGTGACGGAGACCAAATATGTTGCTGACAATTATAAAAAAAAAAAAACCAATGTGAACAAAAGGGAAGCAATGTGGTAAATAATTTTAAAAGTGTGACATATGAATAAATAGTTTCTCTAACAGTAGCAGCTTGATGAAAAATAAAAGAAAAAAAACCCTTATTGTTGTGTCAATATAAAGAATTTTGACATAAAAACTAACTCCGTAACAATAAATAATGAGTAAATTAAAGATTAGATGGATTCTTTTTTTTCTATAAAAAGTAAGGTTTAAGTGATCACTTATTTAAACTGAACTTACTGTAGGTATTCATTTTATCTTGGACCTGCGAACATTTTCATCTCTTACAATTAGGTTTTATTACTTCTTCAATGCGTTAAAATCCGCATATCTTGATACTGAACAACAAAGAAAAAATAATAGGCATAATATAAGTTATTTTACAAAATTAGTGAGGACATTTGTTGGGAGAAAAGAAAAAGTTATATATCTTACTAGAGTATGAAAATATTAATCTCAAGAAATGGTGATTCTTCCTTCTATAAAATAAGACGGAGAATCAAATTAAATCATTATTTTTCTTTTCTTAAAGAAAAATGTTTAGTGAATGAATTTTTTGTGGCCCATTACACGACATATAGGGAAAAAGTGAGAAATACAATAAAAACTATTTGGATTATGGGTTCTATATGATCATAGTTACTTTTGTTCAATTTTTTTTATTCAAAAAGTTACCAGCATAAACAGTGTTATGCTAATAAATTTTGTATATATATATATATATATACAAAATTTATCAACGTATACAAAACATTCCAGTGTAGCACTATTTGCACAATTTGCGATTGTAAATTTTGTAACCAAAAAAAAAAAAAAACTTATCAACATTGCACTATTTGAGCTGGTATTTTCTTTTTTTTTATAAGACTTGTCAGCGCAAACAATGCAACGTTGGTAAGTTTTATTAAAAAAAAAATTATTTTCATGTGCATCACAATTTTATGCGTTCACCTATTATTACTCTTTTTTAAATAATTTTTTACATATAATAATATTGTTCAAATTGGATGCTAAACACGACTTATCACTTACCTATGTAAGAACCATCAATGGTAGAGGAGTTAATATGTCATTTTGTTTATTTTTTCCTCACAAATATTTCGCCTTTGTAATAATACAAAAACAAAATCCCAAAGCATGCATTTCCACAATACATTAACCCCTCGTTTGGAATGGTAGAAAAGGGGATGGGAGAAAAGGGGAGAAGAAAACAGCAGAAAAATGGAATCTTCCCCGTTTGGTTGCGTAAAGAAAATGAAAGAAAAGAGAAAAAGCATAGTGGAACCCATGAGGACAGTTTTCCGTGTTGGTGTGAGAAGAAAATGGAACAAAACAAATTTGTTATGCATATTTACAGTTTTATTCCCATAAATTTTTCTTGTACCATAAAAAATAATTATAAAAAATGTTGGTTCAATATTAGTATATTTTCTTTTTCTTTTTTTACTTTCTTTTTAATCAAATAATAAAAGAGAATATATGCTTTTTTCTTTATTTTTTCTCTCTTTTTTTTCATTTTTTTCTCTTATTTTCTCTTGACATCCAAATGATGCATAATTATTTTGTTAGATGAAAAAAAAAAAAGGATAAAAATATATCATTTTTTTCATGAATCATATGATTTGGGGAGAAAAAAAAACAAAACAAAAAGATTTTGCATGCTATATTGACTATTGAGTGGAGTAAATGACAGAAAATCACTTTCATAAATTTCATTTGAGAGATATGAGGATTGAAAATTTTCAGTGGTGTTATAGACCTTTCAGTGCAGCCATCTGTTTGCAGCTTAGGCTACATCATCATCAAATGCACATCACATCACATCATATAACCTATTCCCGCAATAATTGTTATGTTCAAAGGCGCGTTCTTAAGTGGTGCTTGATTAGTTTGGAACCATATGGTCTCTGTAAGTAATAAACAAATGTGGGGGTGATTTGCAATTTTAAGATTATTGTCCTCCCCTTCCACCTTTCTCTCATTCGATCTTCAAAGTCTCTGCAACCCACCCCTTCCCCCAAAAAACAAACAACCATTAGGTCCCCTCATCTTTTTTTCTTACGAGAATCTTATCGCCTCTTCTTGCCTGACTTTTTCAAAACCATCCACCCCAAATCTTGACACTTCCTATTTCTCTTACTCCTCTCTAGTCTGTCGAGCTCACCACAAACCCAATGCCTTCATAACCGCTGCTCGGACAGCTGCTCGCCTCCTCCAACCATAGCCAACTTAACGACACAGACTACCGCTCACCACCTCCAACCATAGCTGATTCATCGATACAGACCATTGATGCCTTGATAGATCTCTTGATGAGATTGTGAATCTCTGCCAATCTATCGACATCCTTTAGTGGCAAATCTGAGATGGAGGCAAGCGATGGTGGAGCATTTGAGACAAGGTGGAAGCTTATGTCGATGGACGGAGGAGGCTAGGTTGAAGAGGAATGACAGTTTTTTTTTATTAATTTAGTTTATTATTGTGGTATATGATTGCACATTGACATATCCAAAAAATTAAAAAAATAGATATGTTAATACTTTATTTTTGTTTTGAACTTTGATTTTGGGTTGCCCTTTGACATGATTTTACCATAATTTTTTAATATTATTTTAGGAATTTCTTTGCTGTAGTGATGCTGCTTTATTGCTGTGATGTTGTTGCTGTTGTTAATGCTAAGTATGTCATTCAACGAAAGGTGAAATTTTTTGGTGTTGAGGCTTCTTGTTTAACACTAATTTTAACGGGTGAGGGCGATCAGTGTAATGAAATCAAAGGAGTGGGGGGGGGGCAATAGCACCGACACCGACGCTAGCGCCAATGCCAACAGGGCGGGATCAGGAGGGTTAGAGAGAGGAGGGTGGTCGGAGGTAAGGGGCGATGGCAAGGGAGGGGTTGTTTGAGTTCGTGAAGGAAGAAGAGGGTGAAGACAATTAATTCCCTAAAACCCACCTTAATCATCTCTTGTTAATATCTATTAAGCCACAAATCCATGTTTTAATTTAATTATGGGTCAAAGTGAAATACAACAAATTTAATTCTTAACTTTCTTTGGGTAACATTTATGATTTTAAAGACTTTCAAAATTAACTCATCTCAACCGTTGGATGATTCTTTCAATGGCTCAAGTTTTGTCATCATAGTGTTGACAAACTCAAAGTCCCCACCTAAGACAGAGCGCATGTTCGAATGGTTCAACATATATTGATCAAGAGTCGTAACTTTTTCAATTAAATCGGTTTGTGAAATTTTTTCCCGTGTTGATAAGATATATGTGATTCTTTTCACTGGCAGGAGAATAAGATAACTGAAATGCTGCCTTAATAATTCAATCTCACAAATAGGAACTATATTAGTAAACGACAAGTTGAAGATACCCACAAAATTATTCTCTCATTCTGTTTTTCTTCCTAAATTCTATTAAGATTTGCTGCTGATTTTTTCCAAAACTAGGAAAGACAATTGTTTATTAGTTTTGGGCACCTTAATCTGACGATTTAAGTTGCGTATAGAGCACATAACTCATTACTTGATAATTGGGTTGTTGATAATAACTAATAATTCAATGTGGAAAAAAAAAATAATTTCCATACATTGATGGTATAAAATATCTTTAAACTGTCACTCAATAACAAATTGCCAAGTAATCCACTTTACGTAATTTTTTAAAATTTTGAATTAGAATTGGTTTTAAAATAAATTACATTGATAATTTTTTTGTTGATTGACGGTGAAACTATGCATGTTTTACGTTGCTAGTACATGAAAAATTAAACTAAATTAAAAATATGAAAATATAGTTAAGAAATTAATATAGAAGAGAGACAAACTTGACAAATATAAAAATCAAGACAGATAACTGTAGTTTGAAACTGCCGAAGCACTAAAGTGGAAACTGGTTCTGAAATGTTATAATTTACATCAATATACAGATTAGATTACCGTGAAGGAATCAAATAAATTACTCTCTCCAATTTACAATAATTGTTAATTTGGGTAAAATTTTTTAGTTTATAATAATTGTCATTCTCACATATCAATGAAATATTTATTATTAATTTTTTAATTTTATTCTTCATTTTCATTGATTGAAAGAAGTAACTATTTTTTATTATATAATAATACACTTTGAGTAAAATATTAAAAAGTTATATTTTCTACTATATAATAAAATTTAATAAGAATATTTTTATAAACTTATATCATAATTATAAATTAATTTTAGATTTTTTAATCAGTGTAAAAATGATCAAATTAACAACTATTTTGAATTGAAATGTGTACAAAAGTAATATTCCCATAAACCTTCAGCTGATATTTTCCTAATTCCAAAAGTATTGCCATTGGTACCAGGTGTTTCAGAGAAATCTGCTGTAAAACCAAAACAATTAATACACAAATTATAAAAAGACTTTGCGCTTGTTAACAAAATAAACTATCATTAAACAGCGGCTATTGCTTATGATTTCTGTCATGAGTTATATCTTAAAAACTTAAATGGTTGTGCGGAGATAAATAAATGATTTTATATCTTAAATTAGCATATCCCTCATACAAAAGCCCTTTAAACTTGAAATTTAAACAATAGACAGACGCACCTAATTGAAACTTTTAACTTATTTTATTTGAAGATTGGGGTGGAAAGGATTAAGTCTAGATCATTTGGTCAGAAAAACTCTAAAATTATATCATAAACCATTTCTCTTAAAAATTTATGCTATTAAGTAAAGATAAATAAATAGTTTTATATCTTAATAGTTTCCTCATCATTATGAAGGATCATATTATTTTATACCCATCTTTGACTTCATACCCAAATAATAAGTTAACGCATTCTCCTAACGGTGCAACCTTATACGCGTGATTGGATTCAACTTCACCCTTCAAAGACATTGGAAATGAAATGACTTTTTCTTTTTCACGCAAATTAGTCCGAAAATGTGTAGAGGTCTAGAGGACATGATGATAACATAACAATTAAAAATAATTTATATTTGAATTATTGTGAAAATTACTCAAACTTCTTGTTGACAAATATTATATCTAGAGAACAATTAAAAATTTATATTATATCAAAATTAAAATGGTGCTTGCATGTGATTTTGAAAAGAAAACAATGGAATTTGCGCTTTATTAAAGTATGACCGTGCAGTCATTCATCATTTACTTAAACATTTTATAATTATCACAGTATTCTTAGACCTTCAAACACTCTAAACTCTAAAGACTACTGTTTTCCAAAATATTTGTAACACTTTGGAAATTAATTACAAGATTTTTAACATACAAATACAAAGCAAGGGTTAAATCATGCTTTTTTTAAAATAATAATAATAATAATAATCATTTCAATTTGGTTTTATCTCCGATATTATAATAAAAATGAGCGGTTAAAAGGTTTTAAAATTTCCTAATTCCTACGATATGCAAGCAATTTACGATGAAATTGGTAGTATATATCATCGAACGATAACGCGAATTCTAAACGCTAATTGAGACTTCAGAATAAGTTCTGCTCGTCAAACCTCAACCACTCTCTTTTTCTTCATAATTTTTAATAAGAAGAAAATGCTACCAGCACTAGCAACATAATTTCACAATGCAGAAGATGGTTTGATTAGAACGTGTTGGCGAGTGCGTAATGTTTTTCAATTGAAAAAGAGACTCATTTTGATATAATGGAAGTATAAAATATTTTGTATTGTTAACTAATCATATATCATTATATTTATGATTTTTTAGGTAATTATTGTAATAAAGGTTAAATATTTCTGATGATATGATAATAGATAATTGAATATCTGTATAAAATAAGATTTATAGTGATGGTAGATCAAAATTAAATTCATTGAACAATGTTGCTCTAAACAAAATGAATTCCCATTTATTTTTAATATATTTTTGCCAACAAACTGATCAATTATGGTTTTCTAATCTTAAATACTTGATTTTCTATATATCCTAAATTCGTAGAAAGTTTCACGGTATTTGCAATTTTACGTATGACCTAAGTTTTGAATTACGATACGCGTGCCCCTTGCTTGCATGCACACTGTATCTCTAGGTATTATATAAACACTTAATAGCAAGCACAATATGGCCACGAGACACATATCGCACAAAATTGTTTTGCAAATAGTCCATTGATACCAGTATTTATTTATATTACTCTACCACATCATGAGTTCCGATCCCAGAAAAGCCTCAAACAGTATTGGCTACAAGAACAATTGGAGCTCCGACAAGGATGATAATAAGAAAGGCTCAAGCTCTACGAAGAAGGAGGACAATAACAAGAAGGATGATAATAAAAAGAAGCAAAACGCTCAATCCGGTCTTTCCTATAGTGATGTCTAATGGGTCTCGAAATGGCAACAACTGTAAGGAGAAATCGTTCAAGCAATTAGGTATATATATTATAAATAATTAAATAGAATTTTTTTTCTTTTTACTATATATAACAAATTTATTCTGAGCAAACCCACACACCACCTTCCTGAACTGAAAATTGTTATTAATAAAATTGTCAATATTTTTATGTAGTAACTTTTTCCTTATGTAGACTGCAAAGTGCTGCTGTAAGATGAATCAAAATTTTTATCAATAAAGAACCATTTTAGTTGCTAAATGATATATACAGGTGACATCAATTTGAACTTAAAAAGAAGTTTACATCAATTTAATCAATCTATCTTTGAAAGTGGCATCGTAATCTTGTTACTAAGTCAAAAAGCTTTATTAATACTATTTTTGTAGTTTGATCATTATTCATAATTAAGAAATTATTTGTGGGACTAAATTAGCGTGCCAATATTATTTTAGAAGACCAAATTGATATTACTGTATTAAAGAGATTAAAATATGCGTCTACTTTAATTTCATTAAGATTTCTTTCTCATTACGATCACATATTGGTACAATTATTGATATTTATTTTGTTGCATGTCCATCTGGAAGTGGGATTGTAGGAAGAGAATTTAAGGCAGCATTGACTATTCTTAGTTAAAGATTATTCTATTGTTTCTGGATCGATTGTGCATTTTCTCGTCTGTTTAGATCAGTTTACAGTTTAAGAACTTTTAAGTAGTCATTAGTTACCGCTTTGTCATGAATTTAGTTATTTGCAAGTACCTTGTACAATATGAAGGTTTACTAATAAAGTGGTGTGTTTTAAATTATCAATCCCCTCTGTGTATTAGTTTAAATAATTAAGGCCTGCGTAACCAAAAAAAACAAAAAATTACGACGAAATAGTTTAAATAATTGACCTCCATAAACCAGGCTCAAATTAAACAGAAGAAGTTATAATAAAAGAGCAAATAACAGACGTTTAGCCTTTGTAGCAAGCAACACAGTCATGACCACACCCAAATACAACAACAACCTGAAATAACCATCCCTCAATCATCACTCATATCAGACACTGAGATGAATTACAATCAAGTAGACTAGTATCACCCAAATACACCAGCATCCTGTGAAGCCCCACTCATAACATTGGAAATATCATAACAAGTGATCCCCATAGGTTCTTCAACCACGCCTTGGAATGTCTGATCCCCTGACCAATCCTACAGAGCTGTAAGAATAAGAATCTCACAACCTTTCAAGTTCCAAAGATTTCTCAAGAACAAATCCATTAGAAACATTCAAACACCTGCCACTAATACATTAAAAATCCTCAGACAGATCTCCACAATTATTCTCCTTTGAATTTCTTCAAAACTTTCGCAGCATTTCAGAAGTAGTTGCATCTTTTCTTTACCTTACAAGAAAAATGATGTGCTTGAAGCAACTTCGCACGGATTGAAATCTACTCCAGCCAAAAATAAGATCCCTTAGAAAAAGAATCTCGCGCCCAATCCAAGATATTCATGATGATGACTTAAAAATCAGCTTCGTCCACGTCACTAGCTATCACAAACATCCACAAGAATGCACCGAACTTGTCCAAAATCAACAGAAAGGACACCATGCACCTACTGCATATTTTTCAAACTCACCTTTAAAGAGCACAAAAACCAGCCACTTTAAACTCCCTGATACTCATGAAATCAACAGATTGCCACTGGTACAACAACCAGCCATTCTAAAAAGTGTCCAGATTATCAATAAAAAAAATCAGGGAGAAAAGGAAATTCAAAGCACTAACCCCTACCCCAGTAGCCAAATCAGTATTTGATTTGAGTCACACCAAGTGTTCATATTCGCCAAATCAGGATATTTTTTTTTCAACATAAATTTTGTTTTTTTTCTTAATTATCCTGAATGCTATGAATTTTCTGGCCTTCTTCTAAACACAATTTATATCTTTCTAGTTTATTTTTTTACTAAGGCATATATTTGGTTGAAACTTTGGGTTTCCTTATTCCTTCACACTATCTCTGATAGCTGTACCAGCGCCACGAATGAGCAGATTATCGAGGAGAATGACGAGTTTCGAAAATATGTGTATTCTTTGAATTTTAATTTATCCTTTTTTCCCCTCTTATTCGGTGTGGAATTATGTGCTCCTGATCGTAATTTGTAAAGATGGTAGGGACATGAAAAATCAATGATAATACGAATGCTTCCTTTTATTTCTCTTCATAACTGGGGTGGTGCCGACAAAAAATGATAAAACTAACACTAGAATGTATCATATTTTAATATGCAAAAAAGACAAATTCGGTACTTAAGTCTTTGAAGGTACTGATCAAATTCATTGAAGCACGTATGCATGTTTTATATTTCACAATTCAATTCAGCGTTAAACTATCGACTTATTTTATGAGACTTCACATCTTTCTCTATCCAACATTGAGAATTTGTTGTTTAGATTCTCAAATCCCATTGGAACAAAGGCTAATAATTAAGCATTTACGTAAGAGAAGGTAAAAATGGGAATATTTTCGGAGGAATAAACATGTTGAATATACAAGAAAGTTGTTGGGGCATGGAAAAGCATATTAAAAATCAGTTATTTCATTTTCATTTTTCTAATCCATTGCAACTGAAGGCTTTGTTTCAACAGGACATGACATTAATTGTTACATCGATCCTCTAATTTCTTCTCTTCTTGGGGAAGATTAATAGGGTGGATTAATTATTTTTTTAAAATTATAACAACGAAAGAAAAAGGTGAAGTTGTGTATTGTAATTATGAGACGAGATGAGTCAATTAACAAACATGCATGACGACATTGATTCTGCAATAACTAAAATTTATTACTAAAATATTTTCCAATGTTTAGAGTGAGAAACAAATAAAGTACAGGAAAAAAGATTACAATACTCCATACAAATAGTCGGTAGTGAGTATTGTGACCCCATTATTATTGGAGAAACAAACACTAAAGTAAAGTCAAACGAATAAATTAACAAATTAAATAAACAAACTACACAGGCCGGCTACAGTATTCCCCTACGGTACTTGCTTCCATTAACCTTTAGTAAACCTTCTAATTCCAATATTGGTCCAACGTACAGTTCATTCTGCAAGATACAAAGGCAAACACTATAAGAAATAACTGTATAGTAAAAAATCAAATTATTTATCAAGTTCAATTTGGTATAAGGGGGTTTCGCTTTATTATAAATAAGTAGCGGTCAGATAACAAATATGGCATGAAATTATTTCGGCCTCCTTCCAAAGACCTGTTGTATAGTGGGCGAAGGAGTCCCAGATCTTGGAGGGTTGGAATTACTGTCCTTAGGAGGTGGCGCGTTGTTGTGGGGTAAAGAATCTTACGAACATTTATGTTTTGGGAACTCATTGTGCGGGGAGCTGCTTCAAATTGGTTTTGGTTTTGTTGTGTATGGACTATGGATAGCACTTGTTGTAAACAATGTTGATGAAACATAGATTTATAGGGCAATCTACGTTCATTATTCCATGCAAGGAACTGACCAAGTAATTGATGGTAATCTACATAGAAATTCCTGCCATATTTCTCTTGTATTATCACATTTGTCATTTTACAAACATTGAATTCCCAGAGTTTCGTGAGACATGTAGCTTGTGGCACAAGGATATACCCGCAGTGAGTCGAGGGCCAACCGTGGCGTGTAATTAATAAGCATGCAACGAAGGTTTAGTCCCACATATGCAGAAACGGTGAGGAAAATTTTCACTGTCAACAGTTTGAACTTTGAATACGCGCCTCGGACATATACAGCTCTAACTAACAATTTTAGCCCTCTATGTGTTGCCCTGATGCATCTCTAGTATTTGCAAATTGGTTACTTGTTATTTTTGCCTTTCACACTAACTCTTGGTCACGCAGAAGACGAAGTCATGCGAGGGGCTAACATAGAATGAGACTACCGTGTCTACAAATAGTACCTTGCACACCACTCTTTCCCGTATACCGATATACAAGTTCTTCATAATTTGGAATTTGGATCGATTAATTAAAAAAATAATAAGTAGAAATAATTTAAAATAATTACCCTTTTGTGACTGGGTATAAGATGAAAAACAATGAACAGACAAATGACAAATGACTTTTGCGTAATGCTTATACAAAAAAAGTTCTTTACGATGTTTAATCATATGGATTTGGGGTATATATATCCAATTAAATTTAGATGTTTTCGTACGTACATGCATAATTGTCACGAAACGAAAGTAATTATTTGTTTTCTTGGTTGATAAAAACAAAAGAAGATTTTGTTTCCTTTTTTGATTTAGAAGAAGAAATAATAATGATTTGCATAATTTGGATTTCAAAACAAGACGGCAAGCGGGCCCTAATAGACAGCAGCACCGACCACAGAACTGACGTTTATCCGATTAAACACTCGTATTCGCAGGATGATAAAAGGATATTGATTAATTTTATATAAAATAATTTTATATTATCAATTAATAGAATTATAAGAAAGTGACAAATTATAAAAGATAGTTATTAATACGGATAATTATTTATTATAATTTATCACTTTTTTATAATTTTTTTAATTTATGATGTAAAATAATTTTATATTATCAATATATAAAAATTAAATCCAAAAAAATAACACAACCAAAAGCTAATGATTTCAAAATTTAACAATATGGAGATTATAGTAAATTATTTAATATTATAAATTATAATTACAGGTATATTTTAAAAATATTTTGTGTCAGAATAAAATATTTAATATTATATATCAACCAATCTATATTTATCTTTCATAGTTATAATAAGATAAAAACAATTTTGATCTTACAATTATATATTATTAGATAATCATCTAAAAAAGTTCTCACTGATAATATATAGTTGTACCTACTATCGTTGCTCTCGCTGTCGGAACCTGGACTGCTATTTGGTACACGGTGTACCAAAAAAAAAAAAATTACACGGTCAAATTAAAGCATTTAATTAATTAGGACCCTTATAACAGAACCAATTTAATTGACTAGGGCCCTTATAACAGAAGGATCAGAGAAGATAATGTCCATCGTACCCAAGGCTGCAGCATACACATTATTGCCTTCAAGAGATATTTTTAGGTGCTTTAAGAATTAAAAAATATATATATTCTGAACTAATTAATATTTGAAATTCCTGTAGTTGTACTAAAAATATAGCAATAGTGGAAGATAATGATGATTTATAAAAATGAGGTATTAAATATTAAATAAAATAGAACAAAATTTTTTTCTTATTATATTTAAGAACTTTTCTATCTTCAGGGCTCGTCCTTCAAAGTTCAATCACTGAATAGGAGTGGCACAGGGTTTGCCTTCCTCCTTTCGCGTAAACTATACTGAAATTAATTTAAAAATTACACAGTTTTACTTTTTTGCCTATCAAGTTACACTGATGTCAATAGTCATAGAAAAAAATTAAATAATTAAATAATTATATCATATTTCATATTTGAAATAAAAATAATATCTTAGAATTTTCTTTCAATATAAATAAATAATTAAGATAAAACTAATGCTACAAAAGTGATTTGTTCTGCTCTTCAATTTTAATATTTTGTCCATTTTTCTTGTCGTTCCACATAATGACACAATGATATTTTCTCTTCCACTTCCTTTTTCCTCTTTTGGGGTTCAATCAAATAATGTAATAGATACATATGCTAAATATCGTCAACCATAGTAATTCAAACTCTTTTCTACATTACAATAGTTACAATTATTTCATTTCACATTAAAGGAAGGACCCCTATAGCAAAATTTCCTCAAATCTTTCTCTGCAATGCCCAGCGTAAAGTGGTAGCAGATTTCATGCAATGCAACCATCGGCCGCATATAGAAGCATTCAAATCTATGAAAGATTTACACATAACGTGTTGATTGCTACGAAATGTTCATCATATGGATAACAAACTGATCACGTATATATGTAATCGTCTCTCTTTCATCGTTTACATGAGAGTTTCCTTTCCTATTGCCCTAAAGAAAATGAACTCCTTCTTTTCCCAACAATCGAATTCTAGTTAGCTAATAATATAATCTTAAATACATGATTTCCAAGCTAAATTCGTAGGAAGTTTACACAGTGACACGCATATATCTAGATGAGTGCAATTTACCGCGAATTACGAGGCCCGTCCCTAGCATGCATGCATGAATCCCATCTCTAGGTAGTGTATATATGTATATATAGATACACAATGTGGTCATATCTACAGAGTTCCAACGCGCATCAAAACAAGATTGTCTCTCAAAATAGTCAATTGTATTTGTATTGCTCTATCGATTGCCATGGGCACCCGATCCCCAGAAATCCGCGAATATATGGGCGGCCAGTCAAATACAGATGGGAACAACAATGGTTCGAACCCAGAGAACGGTGGTAATGCGGGTACCCAACCCAAAGGTACCTCCGAAGTTATAGGCGGCAAGCAAGATCCACCTGCGAAAAGCAGTGGTTCGAAATCGCAACCTAAGAATAAACGTACCACGGCCGTAGACAGCCGCGAGTACCTGGGCCGCAATTGAGCAGAATGATTCAAAAACCAGGTAATAAGCAGGTAATCTAATTTTATTTTTTTTTTAAAAACAAACCCTCAACACCACTTTCTTGCACTGCAATAAAATTCTGTTAAACTTTCTATATGTTTAGTTTTTATCATTCTTTTTTTTATGGATTAAAACGTTATTGCTGAAATTTAAATTAAATCATAACTCATTTAAATTTTAACTCATCATAAACACTAAGTTGCTAAATCAGCGGGTTTACAAATATTTTTGCTTCATTTTACTTTCCTTTTTTTCGTAAGGGTCACCGTCTACGTATGCATTCAACCTTTCATTTTAATTTGTTGCAGGTTCATGTGGAAGTGGGATCTATGTAGCTAGGAATAATATTTACGGAGCAGTGATTATTGTTGGTCAAGATTCATTGTTTAATTGTAATTTGTGAATTGTTGTTCGTTTAGTAAATGTTTACAGTTTACAACTTTAGAGCTATGAAGTTGTAATAATCTCCCTTCCATGTAACAGTAATCTCTAAAAGTTTATATATTATTTGCAAGTACGTTACTTCCTTTGTAAGTTTGTCCTTATATATATTGAAAGGTTTATCAATAAAGTAGCGGCATAAATTAAATTCTACTGAAAAATAAATTTGTTAAAGTCTCTTCTACTATTTTCTTTCTCTATCTATTGTCTTCTTGCAGTGTTAATACAAAGAATCTTGGCATAAAAACTAGCTACCTAACAAAAATGAGTAAATTAAAGATTAGATGGATTTTTTTCCCAAAAAAAAAAAACTAAAGATTTGATTGATCACATATTTAAACTGGACTCAACCGTTGATATTCATTTTATCTTCGATTGAGAACTTTTTCATCTTTTACAATTTGAACAAACATTAGTTTTATTATTTTAGGAAGACAAACAACTAAACCTTGTTTTAGTACCCACATTTTTATTTATTATGATAATAATTATTATTATTTTACATTCCTTGTGGAGGTGGAAAGAGGCCTTTGGTTCTATTACTTCTTCAATGCATAAAAATCCGCATTCATGATACTGAACAACAAAGCAAAAAAGAATAGGTATATCCCGAGTGGCATGTTGGTTTGGAACTTGTATTCTGACCTTTTGTGTTCTGGGTCCGAAGCTAGCACATCGAGAACAAAACGAATAGGCATATATATGACATGACATTATATAAGGGAGGACATATGATCATGGGCACATGTGGTTAAAATTTTGGGAAAAGTACTTCTTCAAAGATAGAATAATAAGCAAAATTAAAAGTATAAGCAAAAAATTGTTTTACATTGGATATAATTATAGAAGTATTTTTTATGAAAATCAAAAGTTATTAAATTTTTTGAATGTGATTAATATAAAAATACGTTTATTTATAAAATTACAATTTAAGGCGTAAGAGAATAAGAACAATAATGACAATAAGAGGGTTAAATTGTTAAAGAAATAAAAGATAGTGGTCCTAAAATTCGTGAAGTACAATTCTATCTCTTTTTATTGTTTTTGTTTTTAAGAGAAACAACTTTCTATTTGTTTATCAAAAAAATAGAAAAATTGATTATTTTCTGCTAGAAACACAACCAAACACACCATGTTTAGAAATTCATGGAAAACTTGTAGCGAGTTGAGTTGGCTTGAGTTATAGTTGTGCTTGCTGTCCTTGATTTTTTTCATTCCTGTTCAACTTGGATATAAAATAGATAATGATTCTCACACGTTTGAGGGTGTAAAACTAGCACTACTCAACAAACTATTAAGTACAAATCATTTTAAGGAGTGATTCTTGAGGAGGCACCGCTTATCATACTCAATTTAATTTTGTACTTGTGTAAGGTTGTGTGGCCTATATCCTGAAAAATGTCTTTATATAATGTGGACGATTGGAGTGCTTAAATTAATATGAACGATTTAAGAGTTTCCCCTATTTCATGTTCTTCAAAGTCAAACTCATCAAAAACATAAATTTGTTAAAGAAATATGACAGATTGTCAAGCAAGTTCCATAGACAAAGTTTTAAAGCTTCGAAGCTAAGGTATCCTGTTGAAACTATTGTTTAGGTGAAAATACAAAAGATGAGATCAAACTTGGAAGAGAGGTTGATGAAGAGGATGGCAGTGGTTTACCAAAAAGCAGAGGACTGGAGAGCTGCAGCTAGACAGCAGCACTTGCAGCAAATCCAAAAGGCCCCCAGACAAGCAGAAAAGATTGTGAACCAACATAACTCATTAGTTTCAGGCCACAAATGTGGTTGCTTCCCTTGCAATAGCAATCATCTCTAAACATGATACATTATTGATCCTTTGCCCATGCATATTTTGAGGGATTTTTTACTGTAATTATGTTACTTTAAAATTTTTTTTTTATCATTGTTATTCAAGTAAGTTACTCTTGAAATGTTTCTTACCAATTGGATTATCTTTTTTATTTTTTATTTTTCTAAAATGTGCACATCCAAATTCAAGCTGCAAGGGAAATGGTAAGAAAGCGTGAACAAATTACAAATTAAATGTGGCAACAAGAAAATAATGCAAGGAAGGAATAGATTTATAAATATTTCAATATACCAATTTGTATTAGATTTTGTTTATTAAGACTCTATAAATTATGCTATTCACAATAATGCATCTATGTTACGTCTATGTATTAAACTTTAAAAAAAAAAAAGTATCACAAAATTTTTTTTTTAAAAAGGTACCTTTAAAACTTGATGACCATTATTGTATTGCCAAACAAATTTTTTATTTTATTACTTTTAAAACTTATTTTCAAAAACGATCATTCAAACAGATTTTTTATTTTTTATCATTTAAAAACTATTTTGAGAACAAAGTTACTAAACATATTTTTTGTTCCTTTATTTTTTTTAAAATTGTATTTAAACTCATTTTTAAAAACTCTTTTAGAAAACGAAAAAACAAAATCATTACCAAACAATCCTCTATTAAGACTTGCTGCTGATTTTTTTTGAAAACCAGGAAAGATAAATGTTTATTAGTTTTGGGCATCTTAATCTGACAATTTAATATGTGTATAGAGCACATAACTCATTAGTTGATTATTGGGTTGTTGATAATAACTAATAATTCAACGTGAAAATTAAAAGGGAATCAATTTTCATGTATTGATAATGTAAAATATCTTTAAACTGTTAGTCAATGAAACTGGATTGGAGGCTACCCTCATTGTATATCAAAGCTTGTGGCTCAGGATTCTTCAGTTTGAATAAATTTGAAGCATTCATTAAAAAAAAATATTAGCCAATGAAAAATTGTTGTGTAATTCACTTTTGCAATTTTTTAAAATTTTGAATTAGAATTGGTTTTAAAACGAATTACGTTGACAACTTTTAATTTGTTAACTAACAGTGTAAATATGTATGTTTTACGCTAGCTACTAGTATATGAAAAATTAAACTAAATTAAAAATTTGAAAATATAATTAAGAAATTAATATAGAAGAGAGACAAACTTGATAAATGTAAAAACCAAGACAGATAACTTTAGTTTGAAACTGCCGAAGCACTAAAGTAGAAACTGGATCAGAAATGTTGTTATAATTTACATCAACATATAGATTACCATGAAGGAATCTAATAAATTACAGAAATAATATTCACATAAACGGTCAGCTGATATCTCCTAATTCCAAAAGTATTGTCATTGGTACCAGCTGTTTCGGAGAAATCTGCAATAAATCCAAAACAATTAAGTAATACACAAATTATCAAAAGACATTACACCTGTTAAGAAAATAAACTATCATTAAACATCGGCTATTGGATATGATTTTTATCTCTCTTAAAAGCTTAAACTGTTGCATAAAGATAAATAAATAGTGTTATATCTTAAATTAACATCCTCTCTCATGCAAGAGCTCTTTAAACTTAGAGTTTAGACAATATACAGGCACACCTATTTGGAACTTTAACTTATTTTATTTAGGAAAATGGGGTGGTAAGGATCAATTGTAGACCATTTGGTCAGAAAAGCTCTAAAGCTCTATCATACACCATCTCTCTAAAGAGCTGAAGCAATTAGGTAGAGATAAATAAATAATTTTATATCTTGATAGTTTTCCCATAATTATGAAGGATCATTTTATTTTATACCCATCTTTGAGTTCATACCCAAATAATACGTTAACGATTTCTCCTAAGGTTGCAACCTTATACATGTGATTGGATTCAACTTCACCCTTCAAAGACATAGGAAATTAAATGACTTTTCCTTTTTTATGAAAATCAGTCTAAAAATGTGTAGAGGTGTAGAGGATATGATGATCAGTATGTGACCCATTAACATAAAAATTAAAAATAAATTATATTGGACTTATTGTGAAAATTACTTAAACTTCTTGACAAATATTATATCTAGAAAACAATTAAAGATTTATATTATATCAAAATTAAAAACAATAAAAATGGTGCATGCATGTGATTTTGGAAAGAAAACAATGAAATTTGCGCTTTATGAAAGTATGACCGTGTAGTCATTGATCATCATTTACTTAAAACTTTAGCAATATTCGTACCAATATTGCAGATGCTCGGAAAGTATTTTCCACTGTGACGGAAAACACTAGGGCATTGTTGCTCGTTGCCGGAACTCGGAACTGGGCTTGTTGTCTGGTGTGCCGTGTATCGAAAAGTTACCCAGTCAGAATGTTGAATTAAAAACATTACAAAGCTACAAACCGAAATCTGTATAACATTTCTATTGTTGTCGAAATGCAGAGCTAATTTAAATTTAAGGGAGAATAACACTGTCATTCCCTAAGGTTTAATATAATTATAATCGATATCCCCTTATTTGCAAAATTATATCCACTTATTCTTGAACTTTATGAAAATCGACACCTCCAGTATTGTTAATAGTTTATTAACAAAGTTGACAGATATTATAGCATGTGAATGGCAATTTGGTAATATATTTGACATATCTTTTCTACAAAATGACAAAAAATACACACATTGTCACTGAAACCCAATTCAACAATGCCTTAGCTCAAAGTAGAACTTGGAACTCGGAACCCACATCAAAGTGGATTTAAGCTATCTTAGCCCAAAGAGGAACTCGTATTAAAAGGGAGCTCGGAACTTGCATCATGTCCAACCTTAACTTCATCATCTTTTATCACTTGACGACTATAGATACAAGTTCCACTTTGATACAAGTTTCTCTTTGAGCTGAGGAATAGTTGAATTCTTCTTTGGCGTAAGTTTTGAGTTTGACTTTGATACGAGTTCCACTGGAGGGGAAGTTATGATTTACGATCTCTTCCCCTCTTTTGATTTCAGAGAATAGTGTAGTTGGGGTTAGTGAATGGGGGAGGGCGATAGTATGGGATGAGTATGAAAAGGTAATTTGGACAAAACACACAATCACTTAATGGAGTCAACTTCCATTTGTATCAAGGGTGATTATTGTCGCGTGTGTAAATAGAGGAGTTTCGGGTGTAATTACACTATATTTTAGAGGAGATACGTGGAATTCTCCCTAAATTTAATTGATATGGGCCCTTGTAACATAAGGATCAAAGTAAAATATAATATCCATCTTTGAATTCATACCCAACCAATGCGTCTGGCACATTCAGCTCAAGGCTACAACATAAACGTTATTTTCTTCAAAACTCGCCCTCCAGAGTTTAAACATACAGGCCATGCCTTCCTCTATCGTGCAAATTATAATGAAATTATTGTCAAGATTACACAATTTCTCATTCTTACCTATCAAATTATACTTACGTCAATTGTTTTACAAAACAATTTAAAGTATTATTTTATATTAGATATAATTGAAATGAAAAAAATATCTCAGACATGTCTTTCTTCGTCATAAGACGTCCATAAATAAATATTTAAGATAAAACTACCAATACAATAGTGATCTGACCTGCTTCTCAATTTTAATATCTTGTCCATTTTTCTTATCTTTCCACACAATGACACAATAGTATTTCTCTTTCAGTTTCTTTTCCTCCTTTCGAGTTTAAAGGAAGGACCCGCATAGCAAAATTTCCTCAAATTTTTCTATGCGATGTCCAGCGAAAAGAAGTAGCACATTACATGCAAACATAAACCTTTGCATTTCAAATCTATGAAAGATTTACACAACGTGTTGATTGCTACGAAACGTTCATATGGATAACAAACTTGATCCTGTATGTAATCGTCTCTCTTTCATCTTTTACATGAAAGTTTCCTTTCCTATTGCTCTAAAGAAAATGAACTCCTTCTTTCCCAAACAATCGAATTCTAGTTAGCTAATAATATAATCTTAAATACATGATTTCCAAGTTAAATTCGTAGAAAGTTTACACAGTGACACGCATATATCTACGTGAGTGCAGTTTACCGTGAATTACGAGGCACGTCCCTAGCATTCATGCGTGCATGAATCCCATCTCTAGGTAGTATGTATATGTATATATAGATACACAATGTGATCATATCTACAGACTTCCAAGGCGCATCAAAACAAGATTGTCTCTCAAAATAGTCAATTGTATTTGTATTGCTCTATCGATTGCCATGGGTTCCAGACCCCAAGAAACCTCCAAATTTATAGGCGACAAGCCAAATACACCTCCGAACAACAATGGTTCGAAATCGAAACCTAAGAAGAATAACGGTACCAAACCCAAAGACATCTCCGAAAATCTGGGTTCCAAGGGACAGACATGAAATGGGAACAACTCAAAGGGAACAGAAATGATTCAAAAACCAGGTAATATAAATAAAAAACAAACCCTCAACACCACTTTCTTGCACTGCAATAAAATTCTGTTAAACTTTCTAGATGTTCAGTTTTTATCATTCTTTTTTTATGGATTAAAACGTTATTGCTGAAATTTAAATTAAATCATAACTTATTTAAATTTTAACTCATCATAAACACTAAGTTGCTAAATCAGCGGGTTTACAAATATTTTTGCTTCATTTTACTTTCCTTTTTTTGGTTAAGGCCACGGTCTTAGTATGCATTCAACCTTTCATTTTAATTTGTTGCAGGTTCATGTGGAAGTGGGATCTATGTAGCTAGGAATAATATTTACGGAGCAGTGATTATTGTTGGTCAAGATTCATTGTTTAATTGTAATTTGTGAATTGTTGTTCGTTTAGTAAATGTTTACAGTTTACAACTTTAGAGCTATGAAGTAGTAATAATCTCCCTTCCGTGTAACAGTAATCTCTAAAAGTTTATATATTATTTGCAAGTACGTTACTTCCTTTGTAAGTTTGTCCTTATATATATTGAAAGGTTTATCAATAAAGTAGCGGCATAAATTAAATTCTACTGAAAAATAAATTTGTTAAAGTCTCTTCTACTATTTTCTTTCTCTATCTATTGTCTTCTTGCAGTGTTAATACAAAGAATCTTGGCATAAAAACTAGCTACCTAACAAAAATGAGTAAATTAAAGATTAGATGGATTTTTTTCCCAAAAAAAAAAACCTAAAGATTTAAGTGATCACACTGGATTCACCGTAGATATTCATTTTATCTCGGATTGAGCAACTTTTTCATCTTTTACAATTTGAACAAACACAAGTTTTATTATTTTAGGAAGACAAACAATTGTTTAGTACCCACATTTTTATTTTATTTATTTATTTATTTATTTTTATTATTATTATTTACATTACTTGTGGAGGTGGAAAGAGGCCTTTGGTTCTTTTACTTCTTCAATGCACAAAAATCCGCATTCATGAAACTGAACAACAAAGCAAAAAGAATTGGCATATCCCGAGTGGCATGTTGGTTTGGAACTCTGACCTTTGTGTTCAGGGTTCGAAGCTAGCACATCGAGAACAAAAAGAATATGCATACACATGACATGACAATTAAATATTTAATGAAGTTACTTTACAAAGTTAGTGAGGGCATTTGTTGGGAGAAAAAGTTATATCTTAATAGAGCATGAAAATATTAATCTCAAGAAATAGTGATTCTTCATTCTATAAAATAAGGCCTAGAATCAAATTCAATCATCATTTTTCTTTTTCTAAATCATTTTTTTATGCAAAACATGCAGTGATGTCGCTCAAATCGGACGCTAAACATGACTTACATGTATAAGAACCATCAATTAATGGAAGAGGAGTTAATATGTTATTTTGTTTATAGTTATTTTCCTGTGCAAACAGTTCCCCTTTGAAATAAAACAAAAACAAAATCCAAACCCAAGGCTTGCATTTCACAAAACATTACTTTTGTTAGTTGAAAAAGGAAGGTATGTCGTTTGCAAAATATAAGTGCGTTAGTCACTTGTTGAATGGTATGGTAACTTTGCATTGTTATGCATTTGGTGCATTTTTTTGTTTCTCACCATTGGAAAGAAGACATGTGTGTTGAGAAGGATGCACATTAGAAAAGTATGGTACACAATAGAAGACTCTCAACTAATAGAAACCCACCCCTGGTCTTCATTCCTCCCACCGCCAACAAAGTAGAATTCAAAACTCGCATCAAAGTGGAACTCAGAACTCGCCATCTTGTTCTTCACCCATCCAGCCTCAGCTTCTTCATCTTCTGAACTTACATCAAAGCGGAACTTAGAATTCACATCAAAGGAGAAACTCGAAACTCTCGTCGAGTCCACCGTCAGTTTTCTCTTCTGAAATTGCATTAAAGTAAAACTCAGAACTCGCACCATACTTGTCTAATTTGCACACGTACAAGCACATAAGTTATTTTTCCATTGGTTTGAAACAGAAAATGCACCAAATATAGAACAATGCAAAGGTACCAAAGAATTGGCCTAGTTACTTATGTCTACAAAGTTGCCCTGATAGTGTTGTTCCTTCAAGTCAATTTTTCAAATAGAGTCCTGTAATTTGGACATATATGTTTTATGTATTAATTTACTGCTTGTGATTCATATATAAATAAATAGGTAATTTACATATATAATTGAAATCCAAGTGAGTGTGGTGGTAAATGACAATATTGTTATTTAATTTCTTAATTATGTACATGAATTTCTCATCTTTTTACATATGTATCATTCGTCACTAATTAACAAACAATAATATATGTTCAAATAACATTTTCCCTTTAAATATGGGCAATTCTCATTTTAGAAAATATATTTGCTATTTTTACAAAGAGAATGCTAATAGTCATTGGATATTGTGTAAATTATAACTCATACTATTATAAGTAAAATTTTGAATTAGGAAAATTTTTAAATTGATTATTAGAAGGATATATTTCGACACTCTTTCATAAATATCCCTGTGAATTGGAATTAATTATTGGGTTGCAGAGTTGCCAAAAGTTGGGCCAATCAGAGCGAAAGATATAGAAACAACTTTGAAAGAACACGCGTATGAAAAGTTTAATGCTGATTATGGTAGTCGAATGCTTCAATGAAATGATGTAGCCTTAACTTTCTTCTGTGGTTATTAGAGTGAAATCTTAAATTGGTCCTAAAAAAATTGTGGGACATCAATTTAGTTTTTGAAAGAGTTGTAATATCAACTTAATTCTTGAAATAATTGTGACATCAATTTAATGTTGAAAAGATTAAAAATTATTTTAAATTAGTCTAAAAGATTAAAAGAAATTTGGACTAACTTAAAATAAATTTTAATTTTTGTAGAATCAAATTGATGTAACAATCTTTTTAAAGACTAAATTAGTATTCCATAATTTTTTTGGGACCAAATGAATATCACAAATTTTTTAAGGACCAGATTAAAATTCTTCAACTTTTTCAAGCATTAATTTGAGATTTTACTCTAGCTGTTAATAGGCCGTCCACAATTTGATTGTCTTAAAATAACTGTTGTACAACTAGGAAACCTGAAACATTATTTTGCGTGGAGTGATGTTATTAGCAAAATTTCTTCAAATGCTCATCACAACCCTCTGTGACAAGTGAGCCACCTACTTGAATTGTTATCCTGAAATCTTGTAACTTACACCTGTAAGTTTATCTTCGATAACCTATGATAATTAGAGAATGCAGAATGGCTTTAAACCATGATTTATATTTTTCTTGCTTGAAAAAAAAAATTGATACCGTATCCCTTAGGATATTTGCTTTTGAATAAGTATAATTAGGAAAATAAAAATAAAATTACTCAATAAAAGAATAAGTATCTACTATTTTGAAAGACTAAATGTTCCCGTTGGTACCTGAAATTATTATTATTATTATTATTATTATTATTGTACTGGGTTCCAGAAATTATTTTAATAATATCTTTAGGATATTTGCTTTTGATTTTTGTTAAGAAATATCTTTAAAATTATTTTTGCTTTTGAATTTTATTAACAAGTATTGTTAGGATATTTGTTAATAAATAAAAAATTTATTGAATAGAAAGTAAATTTTTTTAATTTTTTTTTTATTAATCTAACGTTTTATTGGTATTATATAGCAAATGCCCAGAAAATATCTTCAACTGCGACAGTGACGGAAAACACTTGAGCGTTGTTGCTCGTCGTCGTAACTCGGAACTGGATTGAGTTTGGTAAACCGTGTACCAAAAACCTTACCCGGTCAAAACGTTGAATTAAAAGCATTACGAAGAAACAACCGAAATGTGTATAACATTTCTATTGTTATCCTTTTTTGTTTTTTTTTTGGGGTGGGGGGGGGGGGTGGGGGTAATTGTTGTTCAAATGCAGAGCCTATGTAAATTTAATTGATATGGGCCCTTGTAACAGAAGGATCAAAGAAAAATATAATATCCATCTTTGAATTCATACCCAATTAACTGTGTATGGTTCTATTTTTATAGAGTTTATTTTATTGGAATTGAGTTGGTTAAAATTAATTTTGATATAAAATAATTTATATTTAATAATTCTTTTAAAAGTAATTATAAAAAAAAGTTAAAAAGATTTTATTTTTTTCAAAATCAATTTTAGAAACAAAAATTGATTTTCACCCCTTCAAACCAAACATCATAAAAAAAAACTGATCTATACAATCGATTTTGGCTTTATGAAATCTATTTTGGGAGGCCCAGAAATGCAACCAAACATGTGCTAATAAGTCTAGCACATTTAGCCCAAGGCTGCACCATACATGTTATTTTCTTCAAAACTCGCCTTTCAAAGTTCAAACATACAACCCTTATCTTTCCTCTTTTGTGCATGTTACACTGAAACTGTTGTGAAAATTACATAGTCTTTCTTTCTTATCTATCAAGTTATAAATGGTGATTGCTCTGGTGTAAATTGCAAAAAATCAGTATTGTACTGATCATAGTTGGTGCCAATGTTTAGAAGATATGTGGTATAAGTGGGATTCGGAGAGGAATTTGGAACTCATATCGAATCCAGCCTCAGCTTCATATGAAAATGGAACTCGAAACTCGAAGAGAATAAGAAGAGAGAACACAAGTTTGTTTCTGATATGAAAAACAAAAATGAACTTTCAAAATGATGATTACAATGAAGTTTGATGCGAGTTCTGAGTTCTATTTTTATGTAAAGTTGAGGCTAGACTCGATGCGAGTTCGAGTTCCTATCTAAGTCCCACCTATGCCACATGTTTTCTAAACATTGGCACCAACTATTAGGTCGGTGCTGATTTTTTACAATTTGCACCAAAGAACTGCCTGTTACAATTACATTAATTGTTTTACAAAACAATCTAAAATATTATATTATATTAGATATAACTGAAATGAAAATAAAATCTCAGACATTTCTTGTTGTGTCATATAAGACGTTCATAAATAAATAATTAAGATAAAACTACTGATACAAAAATGATCTGTGCCTCTCAATTTTAATTTTTTGCCCATTTTTCTTATCTTTTCACCTAATGACACAGTGGTATTTCTCTTTCGGTTCCTTTTCCTCCTTTTAGGTTCAATCAAATAACGTAGTAATTCAAACTCATTTCTAAACAATAAGAAACAGAATTATTTAATTACACATTGAAGTAAGGACCAGCGTAGCAAAATTTCCTCAAATCTTTCTATGCAATGTCCAGCGAAAAGTGGTAGCACATTTCATGCAAACCATCAACCCCATAGAAGCATTGAAATCTATGAAAGATTTACACATAACCTGTCCGAAATGTTCATCATATGAATAAGAAATTAATTCCGCATGTAATCAGATACGTCTCTCTTTCATCTTTTACATGAAAATTTCCTTTCTTGTTAAAGGAAATGAATCCCCAACCAATTTTTCCAACAACTGAATTATAGTTAACTAATACTACCTTAAATATCATGAATTCCAAGTTAAATTCTTGGAAAGTTTACATGATGACACGCATATACGTAGGCCTAATTTACCTTGAATTACAAGGCACGTCCCTCGCATGCATGCACGAACCCCATGCATCTCTAGTAGTATATATAGGTGGCCATATCATATGGATGGATTTCCAAGGCGCATCAAAACCATATTGTCTTTCAAATAGTCCATTGATCATAGTATTAATTGCATTGCTTTATATCAATCTCCATGGCATCCAGCAAACCCCAAAATATCTCCAAGAGCCTGGGCTACATAAGTCAGCAACCTATGAACACTCAAGGTTCGAAGCCTGATGAAAAGAGAAAGCCAGCAGTAACTGTTCAATCCGGTCTTGCCTATAATAATAATATGGTAAAACCTCCCAAGAAACAGAAATGAGTCGAAAAACAGGTAATATATATATCAGAAGCAAACCCCCAAAGCAACTTTCTTGCACTACAAAATTTTGTCCATAAAATTCTGTTAAAACTTTCTATATGTTTAGTTTTTCTCTTTTTTGAATTTAACTTATCTAAATGTTTAACTCATCATAAACCCTAAGTTGCTAAATCAGCCGTGATTACAGATATTTCTTTCGTTTTACTTTCCATTTTCCGTTAAGGTCACGCTCTTTTGTATGGCATTCATCCTTTCATTTTGTTGCAGGTTCATGTGGAAGTGGGATCTATGTAGCCAGGAATAATATTTACCGCAGAAGAGATTATTGTTGGTCAAAGATTTATTATTTTATTGCAATTTATGAATTGTTTATTCGTTTCGTTAGTTTTCATAGTTTACAACTTTAGAGCTATGGGAAGCAGTAATCTCACTTCCACATAACCTTATGGTGAACTAGTAACTTCTGAAAGTTTGTGTGTTATTTGCAAGCACCTTGTGAATATTATGAAAATATTCACAAGTTATAGCTCCTTACTTAACTCCTTTGTACGTTTGCATTATATTGAAAGGTTTATCAATAAAGTACTCTGAAATATAAATTTGTTACTTCTACTATTTTTTTTTCTCTATTCATTGTCTTCTTATGTTGAGCTATTTTACCAAACTGTCACAGTTAGAGAGACTATTTATCAATATGTTACACTTTTGAAACTATTTACTAAACTGCTCTTCTTTTGTTCGCACTAGCATTTTTTTTTTATTTTTTCCCGGTCCATATGAAATTGCCATTGTGATCGGCCAACATCGACCTCCCTGATCCACTTCATCTCCCGCCACATTGAGCTCGATGACGGAAACAAAGTTGGTGTCGTCCTTGTCGAGCTCCATCTAACTCGGAAGGCGGAGCTCTGTGACAAAGATGAAGACGAAGCCAGTGCCGGTGTTGTCCTTGTCGAGCTCTATATAACTCGGAAGGCGGGGATTGCTGACGGAAATGGAGACGGTGTTGTCCTTGTCAAGCTTCGTCTAACTCGAAAGGCGAAGCTATGTGACAAAGACAAAGCCAGTGTTGTTTTTGTCAAACTCCATCAAACTCGAAAGGCGAAGCTAAGTGACAAAGACCAAATATGTTGCTGCTTCGCAATGTTAGCCTAACAAATACAGATAACAATTATAAAAAAAAAAAAAGGCCAATATGAATGAAAGGGGAGTAATTTGATAAATAATTTCACAAGTGTAGCATATTGTTAAATAGTTTTTGTAATAGTGGTATTTTGGTAAAAAAAGCCCTTCTTGTTGTGTCAATATGAAGAGTTTTGACATAAAAACTAACTACCTAACAATAAATAATGATTAAATTAAAGATTAGATGGATTCTTTTTTTCTATAAAAACTAAGGTTCAAGTGGTCATATTTAAACTGAAGTTACTGTAGGTATATATTTTATCTTGGACCTGTGAACTTTTTCATCTCTTACAATTAAGTTTTATTGTTTTAGGAAGACAAATACTCACATTTTTTCCTTTGTTGTTTTTTATTCTGGAGGTGGAAAGATCAGGCCTTTGGTTCTATTACTTCTTCAATGAGTTAAAATCCGCACTTCTTGATACTGAACAACAAAGAAAAAATAATAGGCATAATATAAGTTATTTTACAAAATTAGTGAGGACATTAGCTGGGAGAAAAGAAAAAGTTATATATCTTAATAGAGTATGAAAATATTAATCTCAAGAAATGGTGATTCTTCGTTCTATAAATTATAAAATAAGATGGAGAATCAAATTAAATCATCATTTGTCTTTTCTTAAATCATTTTTTTTACATACAGTAATATCATTCAGATTGGACGCTAAACATGACTTATCACTTACCTAGGTAAGAACCATCAACATTAGAGGAGTTAATATGTTATTTTGTTTAATTTTTCCGCACAAACATTTTGCCTTTGTAATAAAACAACAACAAAATCCCTAAGCATACGTTTCCACAATAGATTAACCCCTCGTTTGGAATGGCAGATAAGGGGAGGGGAGAAAAGGGGGAGACGAAAGTAGCAGAAAAATGGAATCCCTCATTTGGTTGTGCAAAGAAAATGAAGGAGGAGAGAAAAAGCATAGTGGAACCCACAATAACAATTTTCCCTGTTAGTGTGAGAAGAAAATGGATCAAGACAAATTTGTTATGCATATTTACAGTTTTATTCCCATGAACTTTTCTTGTACCATAAAAAACAATTATAAAAAAAGTTAGTACAATATTATTATATTTTGTTTCTTCTCACTTTTTATTTAATCAAATAATAGAAGAGAAAATATATTTTTATCTTATTTTTTCTTCTCTTCATTTTTCTTCTTTTCATTTTTTTTTCTCATATTTTCTCTTCATATCCAAATGATGCATAATTGTTTTGTCAGTTGAAAAAAAAGGTAAAAAGATTTCGTTTCTTTCATGAATCATATGATTTGGCGGAAAAAAAAAACAAAACAAAAAGATTTCGCATACTATATTGACTGTTGAGTGGAGTAAATGACAGAAAATCACTTTCACAAATTCCATTTGAGAGATACGAGAATTGAAAATTTTCAGTGGCGTTATGGACCTGTCAGTGCAGCCATCTGTTTGCAGCTTAGGCTACATCATCATCAAATGCACAACACATCTTATGACCTGTTATGTTCGAATGGTTCAACATATATTGATCAAGATCGTAACTTTTTCAATTAATTCGGTTTGTGAAATTTTTTTTCCCGTATTGATTAGATATAGGTGATTCTTTTAATGGCAGGAGAATAAGATAACTGAAATGCTGCCTTAATAATTCAATGTCAGAAATAGGAACTATATTAGTAAACGACTAGTTGAAGATACCCACAAAATTATTCTCTCATTCTCTGTTTTTCTTCCTAAATTCTATTAAGATTTGCTGCTGAACTTTTCCAAAACTAGGAAAGACAAATGTTTATTAGTTTTGGGCATCTTAATCTGACGATTTAATTTGCGTATAGAGCACATAACTCATTACTTGATAATTGGGTTGTTGATAATAACTAATAATTAACATGGAAACTAAAAAAAATTAATTTCCGTGTTCTAATAGTATAAAATATCTTTAAATTGTCAATCAATTAAAAAAATTGCCATGTAATCCATTTTGTGCAATTTTTTAAAATTTTCAATTAGAATTGGTTAAAAAATAAATTACATTGACAATTTTTTGTTGATTGATAGTGTAAATATGAATGTTTTATGTTGCCAGTACATGAAAAATTAAACTAAATTAAAAATATGAAAATATAGTTGAGAAATTAATATAGAAGAGAGACAAACGTGATAAATATAAAAACACAGACAGATAACTTTAGTTTGAAACTGGCGAAGCACTAAAGTAGAAACTGGTTCTGAAATGTTATAACTTACATCAATATATAAATTAGATTGCCATGAAGGAATCAAATAAATTACTCTCTTCAATTTACAATAATTATTAATTTGGGTAAACAATTTTAATTAATAATAATTACCATTCTCACATATCAATAAATATTTATTGTTAATTTTTCAATTTTATTCTTCATTTTCATTGATTTAAAAAATGGCTATTTTTCACCATATAATAATATATTTTAGGTAAAATATTAAAAAGTCATGCAATAAGAGTATTTTCATAAACCTATATTATAATTATATATTAATTTTAGATTTCTTTATTTGTATAAAAATGACCAAATTGACAACTACTTTCTCCGTTTCAAAATATCTATCCAATTTTAATATTTTAGAATTTTAGAATATCTGTCCATTTTTAATATCAAGATAGCATTAATTTTTTTTTCTAATTATGTCATTTATTTAATTGTTATCCACTATCATCGTAATCAGAGTTGAAGAATATGCTAGACTAATCCACTATCTTTAGATAGGGAAAATTTTGTCCATTTGTATAAATTTATCTCACTACCAATGTTAATTTTTTTTTCCTTAATTTATGTATTTTTTAATTTTGGATAAATATTCTGAAATAGAGGGAATATTTTAAATTGGAAAGAGTACAAGAATAATCTTCCCATAAACATTCCGCTGCAATTTTTCTAATTCCAAAAGTATTGCCATTGGTACCAGCTGTTTCAGAGAAATCTGCAATAAAACCAAAACAAATAGTACGCAAATTATGAAAAGACATTACACTTGCTAAGAAAATAAACTATCATTAAACAACAACTATTACTTATGATTTCTGTGATGAATCATCTCTTAAAAACTTAAATGATTAGGTGTAGGTAAATAAATAGTTTTATATCTTAAATTAACATACCCCTCACACAAAAGTTCTTTAAATTTAAAGTTTAGACAATATACATATGCACCTAATTGGAACTTTTAACTTATTTTATTTGAAGAATGGAGTGGTAAGGATTAACTCTAGACTATTTAGTCAAAAAAGTTCTAAAGTCATTTCATAAAATATTTCTCCTAAAAACTTATGCATAAAGATAAATAAATAATTTTATATCTTAATAGTTTCCTCATCATTATTATGAAGGATCATATTATTTTATACCCATCTTTGAGGTCGTGCCCAAATAATACGTTAAGACATTCTCCAAATGGTGCAACCTTATACGCGTGATTGTATTCAACTTCACCCTTCAAAGACATAGGAAATGAAATGACTTTTTCTTTTTCATGCAAATCAGTCTGAAAATGTGTAGAGTTCTAGGGGAGATGATGATAACATAAAACTTAAAAATAATTTATATTTGAATTATTGTGAAAATTACTCAAACTTCTTGTTGACAAATATTATATCTAGAAAACAATTAAAAATTTATATTATATCAAAATTAAAATGGTGCATGCATGTGATTTTGGAAAGAAAACAATGGAATTTGGGCTTTATTAAAGTATGACCGTGCAGTCATTCATCATTTACTTAAACATTTTATGATTATCACAGTATTCTTAGACCTTCAAACACTCCAAACTCTAAAGACTACTGTTTTCCAAATATTTGGAAATTAATTACAAGATTTTTAGCATACAAATACAAAGCAAGGGTTAAATCATGCTACTTCTTTTTCTTTTAAAAAAAAAAACATTTCAATTTGGTTATATCTCCGATCTTATAATAAAAATGAGTGGTTAAAGGGTTTTAGAAAAATTTTATATTTTCTGTTTTATAACCATATTCATGCTGTATTTACTAGCCAACAGAAGTTACAGTACAGAACATTTCCTAATTCCTACGCATATACAAGCAATTTACGATGAAATTGGTAGTCTATATCATCGAACAATAACGCGAATTCTAAATGCTACTTGAGACTTCAAATAAGTTCTGCTCGTCAAACCTCAACAACTCCCTTTTTCGCTTCATAATTTTTAATAAGAAGCAAATGCTACCAGCACTAGCAACATAATTTCACAATGCAGAAGATGGTTTGATTAGAACGTGTTGGTGAGTGCGTAATGTTTTTCAATTGAAAAAGAGATTCATTTTGATATAATGGAAGTATAAAATATTTTATATTGTCAACTAATCATATATCATTATATTTATGACTTTTTGAGTAATTATTTTAACAAAAGTTAAATATTTTTGATGATATAATAATAGATAATTGAATATCTGTTTAAAAGAACATTTATAGTGATGGTACATCAAAATTAAATTCATTGAACAATGTTGCTCTAAACAAATGAATTCCCATTCATTTTTAATATATTTTTGCCAACAAACTGATCAATTATGGTTTTCTAATCTTAAATACTTGATTTTCTATCCTAAATTCGTAGTAAGTTTCACGGTATTTGCAATTTTACGTATGACCTAAGTTTTGAATTACGAGACGTGTGCCCCTTGCTTGCATGCACACTGCGTATCTCTAGGTATTGTATAAACACTTAATAGCCAGCACAATATGGCCTCGAAACACTTATCACACAAAATTGTTTTGCAAATAGTCCACTGATATCAACGTTTATTTATATTACTCTACCACATCATGAGTGAGAAATGTTTCGTAAACGCACAAATAGTGCAACGCATACAAAAAATGTGAGGAAAACAACAAAGATGCTGAGATAATGGGTCTCACATGATCATTATTATTTTTATTCAATTTTTTTTTATCTAGAATCTTACCAACATAAATAGTACAAGTGCTGATAAATTTAAAAAAAAAAAACTTACCAATGCAAACAGTGCAAGCGCTGATAAGTTATATATATATATATATATATATATATAGACACACACACACACACACACAAAATTTACTAGTGCTTGCATTATTTGACCTAGTAAGTTCTTTTTTTTTTTTTTTTTACAAAATTTATCAGCGTAAATAGTGCAAGTGTTGATAAATTTTGTATATATACACAAAATTTGACCGTGCTTATACTGTCTGCGCTAGTATTTTTTTTTTTTTTCAAAACTTACTAGCAGACAATGCCGGTAAATTTCTAGACAAAAAAAAAATTGAACAAAAATAATAATGATTATGTGGAACCAATCATTCGAGCATTTTTGTCATTTTTCTCACTGTACGTCGCAATTTAAACTTCCAATATATTCATGATGATGACTTAAAAATTAGCTTCACCCACATCACTAGATATCACAAACATCCACAAAAATGCAGCAAACTTGTCCAAAATCAACAGAAAGGACACCACCTACTAAATATTTTCCAAACTCACCTTTAAAGAGCAAAAAAACTAGCCACTTTCACTTTAAACTCCTTGATACTCATGAAATCAACACATTGCCATTGGTACAACAACTAGCCATTCTAAAAAGTGGCCAGATTATCAATAAAAAAATCAAGGAGAAAAGGAAATTCAAAGCACCAACCCCTACCCCAATAGCCAAGTCAAAACTTGATTTGAGTCACACCAAGTGTCCAGATTAGCCAAATCAGGATTTTTTTCAACAAAAATTTTGTTTTTCTTCTTAATTATCCTGAATGCTCTGAACTTTCTAGCTTTCTTCTATACATAATTTATATCTTTCTAGTTTGTTTTTCACTAAGACATATATTTGGTTGAAACTTTGGGCTTCCTTATTCCTTTACACTATCTCCGATAGCTGAACCAACGCCACGAATGAGCAGATTATCGAGAATGATGAGAAAAATGACAAGTTTCGAAAATATGTGTATTCTTTTAATTTTAATTTATCGATTTTTCCCCTCCTTATCGGTCTTATTTGTTGTGGAATTATGTGCTCCTGATTGTAATTTGTAAATATGGCAGGGACATGAAAAACCAATCATAATATGAATCAATATTCTAAATTGCGGTTGCAATCGCGGTCGCTACGATTGTGGGCATTGCAGTTATTGCAATATGGATTACGGCTGTTGCGGTGTGAATTTATTTTGTTGTTGCACAAAATCTAAAAATAAAAGAAGTATGACAATTGTAGCACCAAAAAAACAAGTCCCCAACATATTTGGTACAAATTTGTGTCTCTAACATATGCAAATACAAAATTCTCATATTTTTAGAATGATAAAAGTTAGAATTTATAAGAGGAATACAACTTATTATAATTGTGATCAAGTTACTAATTGTCAATCCATTGATCAAATCACCAATTTAGAGATATGACTTTACTACAAAAGAAAACATCAAAATAAATCATAGTTAGTACCTTAAGATAATAAAAGAATCAATATTTTTCTTTGTATATAAATATAATTAACTAAAAATATCACTTAAGCCTAAAAAATAAAGCAAAATAATTTAATTATATTTTTTAAATAAAATTTATTATATATGTGTTTTTAAATTTGCATTGTTTCAATTTTTTGAAAAAATAATTTTAATGACAACATAATTGTCTTTTCCTTTTTTATCTCAAAGCTATTTAAACCTTAAACCCAAAAAAAAAAAAAAAAAAATCTCAACACCTACTAAAACTGAAAAAAAGAAAAAAACATTCACACCCACTTAAAAAACCCAATTTTTTAACAAGAACTCAAATGCCCCACCCAAAAAAAGGGACCAACGTCCCACTACACTACACTTTAGATGAAAAAATTAAAAAAAGAAAAGAAAAAAAAATTAAATGAATCAACTGTCCCTCACTAGCCCTTCTTCTACACTCTTCTTTTCACTCTGTCCCCATCTCCTACAACACAATTAATAGAGTAATACCGAGATGCCCATATGTGCCTTACCCACAGTTCTTCTTTTCAATCTTCTGCACTCTTCCTTTCAATCTTGGCGTCTTACCCATCATGCTCATACGCGCCCAACAATCCCATTCGTACCCTTCATGGCCTTCACTTTTTCCTTCCCCTTTCTTCCATAGTTGCTCCGCTGGCCAACCCTCATCCCCCCCCCCCAAAAATCCACACCAAATATTTGGTCTAAAGAACTTTGATCATCTCTGACAATTCTGGTGTGGCTGTGCGATGGTGAGCTCGGGCTCGTGATGACACTGGCTCGTTCTGGTTTTTCGGCAAGGTTGTAGGGGTCGAGGAGGATGAATTGCGATGATGGTTGCTGTAGCTGCGGCTATTTGCGGCTATTCTATGGACGAGGGTGAGTGCGATTATGTGTCAACAATGGGCCGGTTTTAGTGCGGGAATTGTATTGCGGCCATAACGCCATTACATTGCGGCCACAATGCCGATCTATTGCAGGCGTTTTTGGTGATTTGGACTCACAATGCAATTGTGGCTGGATGCAGTAACGGACCCGGCGCAATCGCAATATTGCGGCCACATCAGTTGATGCGGTCCGCAATTTGAATCACTAATAAATATGAATACTTCCTTTTGTTTCTCTTCATAACTGAGGTGCTGACTGCCAACAAAAAATGATAAAACTAATACTAGAATGTATCATATTTGAATATGCAATGAAGCCAAAGTCGCTGCTCAAATCTTTGAAGGTACTGATCAAATACATTGAAGCACATCTGCATGTTTTATATTCCACAATTCAATTCAGCGTGAAACTATCGACTTATTTTATGACACTTCACATCTTTCTCCATCCAACATTGAGAATTTGTTGTTTAGATTCTCAAATCCCATTGGAACAAAGGCTAATAATTAAGCATTTACGTAAGAGAAGGTAAAAATGGGAATATTTTCGGAGGAATAAACATGTTGAATATACAAGAAAGTTGTTGGGGGCATGGAAAAGCATATTAAAAATCAGTTATTTCATTTTCATTTTTCTAATCCATTGCAACTGAAGGCTTTGTTTCAACAGGACATGACAGTAATTTCTTCTCTTCTTGGGGAATATTAATAGGGTGGATTAATTATTGTTTTTAAATTATAAAAACGAAAGAAAAAGGTGGAGTTGTATATTGTGATCATGAGACGAGATGAGCTAATTAACAAACATGCATGACGACATTGATTCTGTAATAACTAAAATTTATTACTAAAATATTTTCCAATGTTTACAAAACAAAGAAGGTACAGGAAAAAAAATTGCAGTGCTGCATACAAATAGCAGGTAGTGAGTATAGTGACCCCATTATTGTTGGAGAAGCAAACACTAACGTAAAGTCAAACGAATACATTAAAAAATTAAATAAACAAACTAAACAGGCTACAGGGCTTTTTCACATAAATAAATGAAAAAAAATAATTAAATACGAAAATGTCCTCTTTCATCTTTTTTTTCGAAAATGTCCTGATTTGGGTTTCTATGTAAATCATGTGAGGCTAGAACGATTTATAATTGAACAGAAATCGTGGCAGCCTTACATGATTTATGGCTTCCAAAACTATCAATCAAAAATCATGGGAGGGTGCCACGATTTCTATTCAATTGGATCCCACAGAAATCGTGGCACCCTCCCACGATTTCTGGTTGATCTATGTAAATCGTGTGAGACTCACACGATTTTCGTACAAATCCCCCCACCACATATACTCAACTTCCACCGTCCAATGTCATTTTCAACCCATCCAATTATTTTTCCAGCAAGAAGAATACGTCTTCTCCCCAAAATTTGAGTGATAGATGGAGAAATTTTACATTCTTATTCATCATAATGGTGAAATCATAAATACAAATGAGGGAGTAACATTTTGCAGTTCAAACTCAGTTTGTCTGAATATTCATCCTTCTATTACTTTATTGGAGCTGCAGAGCAAAATATTGCAGAAGTTGCGCCAACAAAATAACAAGCATATAACACAAATGGTGTACAGGTTACCTATAGCAGTTGGAAAAGATCTGATTCGGTACAACAGTCTTGAGATCAGCTGTGATGAAGATATCGGAGTGATGTTTGATTGTCGTGCTCAATTTCCGGAGATTCGTATTATGGAGCTATTCATTATTTTACAAGACTCAGCTTTAAGCTCCGGAGGATCTGCTCCCAATCCAGCATCTGTTGCATTGTCACTGGCCGAACGTTCACCTACATTTGCAATGGCATCGCAAAGACCTGTGCAGATCCAAAATGTTAATGTAGAAGATGCGGATGATTTGATGGGCGGGCCAAGTTTTGCACAGCTTGCAATGGAGATAGCAGCACCACTTTCGCAGCATAGTCCTATTGCAGGTTATGACTTTATTGTTGATAATGGAGATGAAGAAGATGAGCCAGATGTAATACCAGATGATAGCAATTGTGGCAAGGATGGGGAGGCAGTGCCTGCGACTCAGAGCCAACCACGGAGCAGCCAATCTCGATTTGGTTCCCATTCTCATTCTCAATCATATGCACATGTGTCTCATTATGATTCTTTAAATTTAGAAGTCATGCATGAGAGTCCAGCTTTAGGAATTGGAGGCATGTTAGATAGTAGTGATATTTTGGGTGAGGCGGGAGAAAATGAGTTGGAAATTGGGCAACAGTTTCCTAATAAGGAGGCTGTATTGTTTGCTGTTAAAATTTACAGTATTCGAAGATCAGTTGAGTACAAGGTCCTAGAATCTGATCATATAAAATATCATGGCAAATGCAAGCAGTTTGGAAATGGATGCAGTTGGAGCATACGTGTGACTTATCGCCAGAAAAAAGGAGTGTGGGAAATTCGGAAGTACAATGGACCACACACGTGTTTGTCTGCATTGCTTTCACAGGACCATTCTAAGTTAGATACTAATGTTATATGTGCCAACATATTCTCCATGGTGCAAGCTGATCCAACAATTTCTATTAAAGTTTTGCAAGGGTCAGTGGAGACAAAGTATGGATTCAAGACTTCATATAGGAAGGTTTGGCTCGCCAAGCAGAAGGCCATTGGTAAGATTTTCGGTGATTGGGAAGAGTCTTATAATGAACTTCCGAAATGGCTACAAGGGTTGCAGGCATTTAATCCAGGTACAATTATTCAATTGGTGACTTAGCCATACTATATAGGAAATTTTGTTGATCATAGCTGTATAATGTTTCATCATTTATTCTGGACATTTGCTCCTTGCATTGAAGCATTTAAATACTGCAAGCCGCTGATTACAGTTGATGGTACGCACTTGTATGGAAAGTATGGTGGAACACTATTAATAGCAATTGCTCACGATGGTAACTCTAATATTCTGCCAATTGCATTTGCCGTGGTTGAGGGGGAGACAAGAGAAGCATGGTCATTCTTCTTGAATAATCTTCGGCAACATGTGACTCCGCAGGAGGGTATTCTCATTATTTCTGATAGGCATGGTGCTATCAAAGCTGCTTTAAATGCCGATGACAGTGGGTGGCATCCTCCACGAGCCCATCATGCATATTGTATACGGCACATCATTTCAAACTTTGCTCTAGCTTTCAAGAGCAAAGATGCAAAGCGAGCTCTGATGAATGCGGCCTATTCAAAGACCCGCCGAGAGTATGTTTATTATCGTGGCTTGTTGAGAGATGAGAATCCAGCTATGTGTGATTAGATAGACAGAATTCCCATTGAAAAGTGGGCACAACATGCTGATGAGGGCCAGAGGTTTGGGCATATGACAACGAATTTGTCAGAGTGCATTAATGTTGTTTTTAAAGGCACACGCAATCTTCCAATTACAGCTTTGGTGAAGTCTACCTATTTCCGTCTTGCAGCATTGTTTGTGAAGAAAGGGAAGGCAGCGGAGGCTCAGCTTGCAAGCGGACAAGTGTTTTAACAAGCCTTGTTGTGAGCAATTGAAATCAACAGGCAAGAAATAGGCTCCATGACTGTTTCTGCATTCTCTCGGGCAAATGAGTCTTTTGTGGTGGAGGAGCATGCACGAATAGGGAATTACAGTCAAGGAAGTTATAGGGTGAGGCTTTCTGATCGTTGGTGTGATTGTGGGTATTTTCAGGCACTTCATTACCCTTGTCGCCATGTACTTGCTGCGTGTGCATATGCACATCTTGATTGGGGCTCCTTTGTTGATGGTGTTTATCGCATGCATACTGTATTTAATGTATACAGAATGGAATTCTCAGCTATTGCAAATGCAGGTTATTGGCCTGAGTACAGTGGACCTCGAATACGTCCAAATCCACAACTAAGACGAGCAGATAAAGGTCGTCCAGTTTCAACTAGAATCCGTAATGAAATGGATGCTGTCGAATCCGGACAACCAAAACGGTGTGGCTTGTGCAGACAAGAAGGTCACACAAGACGAAGATGCCCTACTCAGCCTTCTTCATCCTCCAGCCAACCTAGTGAAGGCAATTAATTTCTAGCTATTGTATATTATTTTTTTAGTTTCGTATTGTTGATTTTGGTTTGTTATTCGACTGTTGTTAATTTTCCAAATGCTTAGATAATGTAATTTCGATTGTGTGTTTTTTAATATAAATATGCACTTAGACTATATCCAATTAGAATTTGTTACTTTTTAGCATATTCTATATATAAGTGGAATATTCATCCGCCATAAACAAAATATTAGAATCTAAATAAGTAGAAAATAATTATATACATGGGTTTGAAATACAAAATATCCATATGCAAGTCAACGTTATGTACATCATATACGGACATCTAGTCTCCTCTATCTCGTCGTGGGGCCGGTAAATGACAACCTGTGTGGCACTGACGAGGACGAATCTCCCGCATAGGCCGACCCCTCCCATGATCGTGCTCCGGCTCCGGCCCTAACTCAAGCTCTCCCTGCTGCTCCTGGTCCTGCGCCGGCTCTCTGTGCTGAACCTGCTGAGCCTCCTGGTCAATCTGACCAACTGTGAATGCTGATGACGGAGTCTCGCCAAGTAAATCAAATCCATACGAGCCCTGATAAGAAGGCACTGGTGTAGATGGGTTCACATTTAGATCAATGCCATCCAACGATGGCCTATACACCTCTGATGGCACTGTCTCATCTGGAGTAGGTGTACCCGTCGAAGCATTTAGGAAAGCCTCAAGCTCAGCACACATCGCACCTACACCGGGACTGAACTGCTGGCCAGGACTGGATAGCAACTGGGAGCTAGGCCCAACCATATACTGCTGACTAGGACCCCCCATCGTCTGCGAACTAGAACCCCCCATCATGGTGGCCGTCAAATGTGCCTGGCTGGATGTATCGTACTCAGGCATGGGCTGCAAATTCGGACTGCTAGCAAAAGAGTCAGAGTGCCTATGATGCTGATCATCATCATCATCACCAAACTGGCAAGGATCTGCATAATCATCATCATCATCGTCGTCATCTCTGCGACGGCTAGCACGTGTCCCGACGCGTAAACGGCGCTCCCGTCGGCGGCGATCTGGAGCATGAGCTGGAAGGGCCACAGCAGGCACTGGTGGAACGTGCTCAGGAACATCTCGAGGCATCTCGGCCCGTCGAGGATCACGAAGGACTCGATCTGAGCATAAAAACCTTCGCACAACACTCGAGTACCATCTCATCTACTCAGCTGATGGACGATTGTCGGAAGAGGCCTGAAATCGAACTACCTGGTTTGCTCGTGCATCCCAAAAATCATGATATGCCCTGTACTGGTCAGGCCACCAATGATCTTCCCCATGAGCATCCTTGCCGTGAACCCTATCAAGGTTCAACGGCTTAACTGGTATAGGCTGCTGTCCTCCAAACTGTCAGATAACACGATCCGGCTGCTGGAACTCAATCATAGTGAAGCAGATCAAGGCTGTGACTGATGGCCAAAGAGGGGAATCCCGAAAAACAAAGTCTGGTGTGATCTGGGCTACATCTAAGTCTTGGTACGGAGTCCACCTAAACTGCAATGTTTAACAACAATTCAATCAATCTAAAAGTAACAAATTCAAAAGTAACATATAAATAAGGTAACTGAATGCTTCTTACCCCGGTGATGGTCAAATCGTCAAGCTGTCTCCGTAATGCCAGCAACCGTCTCTTGTGGTTGTCAGAGGTGCAACGATAATCCCTCCACCTGAAACAAATTAAAGCAATAATCTTAATAATATTCAAATATGAAAGGTAAAAAAATATAAAATTAATTTATTTTTTCATAACTGTACCTCGCAGCAAGTGGAAAAGTGAGCTCAGCTGGAGGAGGTCTCAATGGTAAGATTCTGAACCAAATCCATGACTGTAAAAGGGCCAAGCACCCAGAAATATCGCTCACTCTCATATTGGTAGCGCGACAAAGATTGCGATATAGAGTCGCAAGCACTGCAAACCCCCAGCTAAAGCTCCCAAAATACTCAAAGTCGTGCAATAGTGGCAGCCACCTCAAATGAACTCTGGACCCTGACTTATCCGCCATTAAAAAACCCCCAAACATCATCATAATATAAGCTCGAGTGTGACGTATAACTGTCTCCGCAGGTGCATCTGCCTGCAAATCACGAAATGTGGTACTAAACCAAGACAGAAACACTGAATATCCATCTCGCTCATCTAAACTTGGCACTGTGCCAAATAAATCATAACATATGGTCCATATATCTCTGCCATGATATTTGCCCCACGATCCAGTGCATCCGCTAACTGCCTGTCCATCAACCCGCAGCCCTAACTGATAGGCAACATCCTTTAATGTGATGGTGCGCTCTTCGTATGGAAGATGGAATGTGTGGGTCTCCGGTCGCCAGTGCTCCACAAACACGCTGATCAGCGCGTTATCGTACTCATAATATGGGACCTGAGCTGCATACCATAAGCCTGCCTGCCTCAAGTATGGCTCCATAAGAGGATGTGGAGCAGGTATGCGGCGACGCCTAGCGGTCAACACTCGAGATGGCTGTAAAAGCATGAACATAATATCATTCGTATTCAAAGACTCAAACAAACCTAAATTAAATTATCTCAAACTAAAGGCAGTAAACTATATTTATTAAAAATATATTAATTAAATTAAACTTCATAACACTAACACTATATAATAAATCAAATAAATATTAAAATTAAACTTTATAATATAATAACAACAAAATTATCAATAATTAACTTAAATATATTAAACTAAACCTTAAAATAATAATCTTAATTAAAATTTATAAAATTTAAATTAACTTACATTTATTTTCCTTGTAATATCAATAAAAAATAAAATAATATTAAACTAAAAAAGATTAAAATTAATCTGTAAACTAAAGTTTTGATTAACATATAAATATTTTATATAACAAATGATTACTTTACTAAACTAACCAAAACTAAACTAAGCTAACTAATTTTTTTTTTCACTAATCTAAACTAATCGTAACCCTAAACTAAACTAACCAAATATTTTTTATACTAATCTAAACTAAAATAAAAAAAATAAATAATTATTAATATTGAATATAACTAAATTAAAATATAGATATGTAAACAAGTACCTTTTCATGCAGATGCGCAGAAATATGTGAAACTTCATCTAACCGGCGTAAATTATTTTGTGCCATTTCTGCAGAAATTCCCCTTTTTCTCTCTCCTTCGCTCACCTCCCACAATTTCTTTGCAAATGGCTCTCCCATGATTTCTGAACGAATGAACAGTCCTCACACGATTTCGCTTTTTATAGGGAAAACAGAAATCGTGAGAGGGTGCCACGATTTCTGTGGGATCCAATTGAATAGAAATCATGTCACCCTGGCACGATTTCAGTTGAATTGGTTGCCACAGAAATCGTGGCACCCTCCCACGATTTTTGATTGATAGTTTTTGAAGCCATAAATCGTGTAAGGCTACTACGATTTCTGTTCAATTATAAATTGTTCTAGCCTCACACGATTTATATAGAAAACTCAAATCAGGACATTGTCGAAAAAAAAGATGAAAGAGGACATTTTCGTATTTAATTATTTTTTTTCATTTATTTATGTGAAAAAGCCATAGTATTCCCCTATGGTACTTGCTTCCATCAACCTTTAATAAACCGTCTGATTCCAATGTCAGTCCAACGTACAGTTTTGTCTGCAAGAAACAAAGGCTAACACTATAAGAAATTGGTGAATTCTCTGTTACCCTTGCATAAGTGTGTATTTTATGCATTTTTGTGATGAACGGTGAGGATCGTGTCATGTCTTATGGTGAGATTGTGAGGTATATCAATGCACCAATCACCTATGATACACTATAATAATATCTAATTTTAAGAAAATTTAAAAATATAATTAAATATATTTTAAAAATTAATTATCATATACTGACAGTATAAAATTATATTGACAGTATAAAATAATTTTACACTGTCAGTATAATCAAAAAATTTTATCAATATAATTTTAATTATCATACATTGACAGTGTAAAATTATACTGGCAGTATAAAATAATTTTATACTATCAGTGTAATAAAAAAATTGTATCAGTATAATTTTAATTATTATACACTGATAGTGTAAAATTATACTGGCAGTACTGTAAAATTACATTGATAAAATTTTTTTACACTGTCAGTGTATGATAATTAAAATTACACTGATAAAATTTTTTAATTACATTGACAGTATAAAATTATTTTATACTGCCAGTATAATTTTACACTGTCAATGTATGATAATTAAAATTACACTGATAAAATTTTTTGATTACACTGACAGTATAAAATTATTTTATACTATCAATATAATTTTATACTGTCAGTGTATGATAATTAATTTTTAAAATATATTTAATTATATTTTTGAGTTTTATTAAAATTAGATATTATTATAATGCATCATAAGTGATTGGTGCATTGATGCACCTCACAATCTCACCATAAGACATGGCACGATCCTCACCGTTCATCACAAAAATGCACAAAATGCACAGTTTTGCTATGGTACCATAGCATTCACCCCTAAGAAATTAGTATACAGAAAAAACCAAATTATTTATCAAGTTGAATTTGGTATAAAGGGGTTTCGCTTTATTATAAATAAGTACCGGTCAGATAACAAATACGGCATGAAATTATTTCGGCCTCCTTCCAAAGACCTGTTGTATAGTGGGCGAAGGAGTCCCAGATTTTGGAGGGTTGGAATTACTGTCCTTAGGAGGTGGCGTTGTTGTGGGGCAAAGAATCTTACGCACGTTTATGTTTTGGGAACTCATTGTGCGGGGAGCTGGTGGGTAGCTGCTTCAAATTGGTATTGGTTTTGGTTTTGTTGTGTATGGACTATGGATAGCACTTGTTATAAACAATGTTGATGAAACATAGATTTATAGGGCAATCTACGTTCATTATTCCATGCAAGGAACTGACCAAGTAATTGACGGTGGAACTGACAAAGTAATTGACCAAGTGAAATCTTTTCTCATAGTCAAGTTGATCTTTCTCATTTGTCTAGGTACTTTGCTGGTCTGTTATCTCCATGGAAAGGCATTCTGCTTTTTGGCCCACCAGGGACAGGAAAGGTTTGTATTAATATTCTCCCCTAAATATGTATACGGTTGCCTCCTTAGTGTCTACGAAAATTTGTAAGAGATTGTTATTTTGTGAGCGGATAAAATTACACGCTCAAACTAAGCGAATTCTCAAATGATCTCTGTAGTTTCGAGGAGTGACAAGCTCCTTTGATCTACACCATTCAAAATCTAACCTATGGCTCAGAAAGAAGGATGTGAAAGCTGGATAGAATTTAAAAAATCGGCCCATAGTTGTTGGAATTTAAAATTTTGTATTTGCAGCTTGACCCAAAATATTGGGCGGGGATGCGGGTCGTTCGGCTACGCGGAGGTGAACAGTGCGGAAACGGGGAGTGGCGGTGTGCGAGGTGGTGAGGGTTGTGATGGTTCGTCAGTAGGGATGATGGTGTTGATGGTGGATGGGCATTGAGATTGATGTGTGGGCTGCTTCGCTTGGGTTTAGTTGTGGAGGGTTGACAAAGGTTGTTGATGGTTTCTAGTTTTGAGTCTGAACTGAAGGTAAGGTTGTGGTTCACTATAGTGGCGCGGTTGGGTTGTGGAGTCTGTTTGGCTGTGGGTGAAAACTAGCGAAGCTGATGAACCGGGACTTCATTAACACAGTGAGTGTAATTAACGAGCCTATACAAGGTTACAAGTGTTAACCCGTTTAAGACATTTTTGGCAACCCACTGCTCATTCAACTTTCGCTTACAAAATGGATCCCGGACCATGTAACTCACAAACTCGATGGAGGCCACTATAGGACCAAACTAAATCAAGAGTGTATTTGTTTCATAGTTTGAAATATATAATTTTAAAATTAAAATTTTATATATAATTCAAAAAATTAAAAATTATTTTTTTATAAGATAGTCTTTTTATTTTAACAAAAATATTGAAAATAATTTTTTTAAAATTTTGATTACTTTTAAAAAATTATTCAAAAATATAAAAGTTAATTTTTTGTCCAAAAAATCTCAAATAAATATACCCTAAATTCTATCAAAAGAAAAATACAGCTTTTCTATTTCCATATTTTGGATGGCTGCCACAGCTGTTTATTTTCAATAGTTGAATAACTTTTAATTTGAATGTTGCAGACAATGCTTGCAAAGTCAGCTGCAACAGAGTGCATGACTACTTTTTTTTAATATTTCAGCATCATCTGTTGTCAGCAAATGGCAACGCATGTTACTAACAACTTTTTTCCCCTCTTTTTCAAAGTATTTAAGTTTCTTATGTGGAAATTTTTTTTGTATCCTTATTTGTATAAAGGTATCCATATTTTTTATATTTAATTACTGTGATTTAATTACAAAAATTTATAAATCTTAAATATAATTAAAAAATAATTTAAAAAATTTAAAATTTTAAGTTATTGAAATACATAATAAATTTTTAACTATAAATAATTAAAAGATACTAATATTATTAAATTCGATAGGGTTACTGAAAAATTTCCCTTCTTATGTATATCTTAATTTAGGTATGATACTCAGAAGTGTTCATTTTCTCAAGTAAATGACTTAAATATCTTGCTGATGCAGCAGAGCAGGATGCTAGTAGTGCAAAGTTTTGTTTTTCAAAAAAGGAAGATAGAATAATGTTTTTCTACAGGCGATTACTGCTTTGCTCCTCATGAAGAAGGGAGCGTTAGCACCACACACACTTGAATGTCAATCACTCATGCTAAATTATAAAATGCTCACCTTCAAATATTAATATTCAATACTCACCTTCTTTTTACATGTTATAGGTAGTTATTTTATTTTAATTATTTAATTAATATTAAATTCCAAGTTATATTGGTACCGAGTTACGAGTTTAAAATTAGGCCTCGCATTAACAAATACCAATGTAAGGATACCGAATTTCGAGTTCCGAGTTGGGTCTCATATTGACAAAAACATACAAATACCGAGTTTTGAGTTCCAAGTTGGACATTGACAACAGGTTACCTGACGCCAACTTGATGGATTACAATATTATAATATCATGTATTAACATATTAAATTTATTCTATCAATCTCTACCATTAGATTTGTAAATAGTTTTAGATCAATAATTTAATTTTGAGTGAACATTTAATATTCATATTCTATGGTGAGTATTCTAAACACTACTATCACTCATTACAATGTAAATCGTTGAGATTTTATTTGTCTCACTCCTACACCATTCATTTGTGGTGCACACTCGAAACACCAACCCAGTCTCTTTCTCTCTTTCTGGGCTTCATGAGCTGCCAGCGAGGAAAACATGGGCGTCTCCACCGCATCACACCCCATCCTCCATCCGCCGCTACCGCCACCGAAGCCACGGCCACAACCAGCCAGCGTCCTCATAGGCGAAGCTGCCACCACCACCACGACCTCGAATCCCCCAACCATGTCGGCCTTGAGTTCATCATCGACATCATGCCTCTCTTCCTCGTCTACCTGATTGGTTCCAATGATGGTGAAAGTGGGTTGCAAAGATAAGAGACCCATCAAAGCAGCGATGATTGGAATCGACAATTATGGCATCAACCATGGCGTCTCATCTTCAATCTTCGTCATCGACAAAAGCTTTGCCATTGTTGTCTTCTTCTTCTGAGTTTGCTTCGAAGGAGCGGGTGGGGGGCGCGGTGGTGGTTAGGGGCAGGAATAAGAAGATGAAGTTGGTGGTCCATAGGCGGCCTGGCGGGTGAAGAATTGTACTATGATTCAAGTATAGACACAGCAGAAATTGCCTTTTCGATAAGATGATACAACCAACTATTGTTCTTCAAATTGTATGATGCAAATGACTAGCCTGAATCTTGCTAATTGCTCATATATCCTATTTGGTTTGGAAAAGACATTTGTGCTACCATCATCCTCTATTACTTAGCCAAATATATACACACAGCATATTTCATATCAAAGTACTGGTCTATTATCAGAATCAGAGGAGCTCAAACAGCCATTTGTTATAGCAGGGATGATTTGGATTCAAACAATTGGTTGCATGACTCTATTTGCAATGTTTAACCTGGACCATTTGTTGTGTTTAGCTTTGCTCACAGCTCATTATAAACTAATGATCTGGAAGAAAGAGTGTAGGATATATTTGTATTTTAGATGCCACTACTTCATTTTAGTGGCTGGATTGTCTGCCTCTGACTCTTTAATCTTTGATAGAAAGAGGGCTTTTAAAATGCTCCTTGTTCCTCTTTGTTTTAGTTTGTTACATTGTGGACATGCACATTTACAAAGTTTATTTTAGATTGCAGGTGATTCAGAGAAGTTGATGAAGGTGTTATTTGAGCTTGCTAGACACTATGCGCCCTCAACAATATTTCTTGATGAAATTGATGCAATCATTAGTCAACTACTTAGCTCTACCACCAACCGATAACAATTGTTTATTTTCTAAGATCTCAGATTTGGAAACCCCGTTGGTATGATTTCATCGATTATTTCTTACTTTGAATGCAATGCTGTCCTCGGATGAAATGTTCTAGTTAATTACTTTTTGCTAATGATAGCTTTGGAAGTTATCCCCTATATTGGACTTGTTTTATGCCTCTCCTTGATCCGATTCCCTTATCAGCAAAACATTAAAAGAAATTGTGCTAGTAGGGAATGTTTACGAACCAACAGATAATTGGGTCCACATTGTATGTAGTGGGGACAAATGCCCTACTAAGTTTGAGAAAACTTTATTGAATATACTTGTTATTGTTCATATTACCCTTTAACTAGCTGGTATGATTGAGATTTGACCATTATTTTCACTAAAGACAAAAAGAAAGATAGGAAATACTTTACTATTATTGAAGAAACTCACTACTGTACTACTTCCATGATCCAACCAGATCTCTACCTCTTCAAGTCTTCACTCACATTATCTCACCGTATTTGGAGTTTTGTTCTGAGTTGCAGACTTGTACCCTATTTATATGCCACACAATCCTACAATTCTTGTAGTTCCATTGCAGCACCTTGGGAGATCCCTAAACATCTCATGCATAATATGAACAGTAAACTAGGATCAACAAGAGATTATTTCTCATAAATATCTAGATAGATTGTTAAAATTTTACTTTGGCAGCTATAATAACTTGATCCATTAGTTATTCAAGTCTCCTGTCATGGATTTTTCTTTTTGCTTGGGAGTTTGTACCCTTTGAAAGTTCTGTGTCAATGCATCTTAATAAGTTAATATGCATTATCAATTTACAATGGAGTGGCATATGTATTTTACTCTGCTTTCTCAAAAATTAATCATTTGGATTAGATTGCAGATGGATGGTTTGGCAAGGAGTGATGAACTTGTTTTTGTTTTGGCGGCAACAAATCTTCCCTGGGAATTGGATGCAGCCATGCTTCACCATGCTTCACTGTCTTGAGAAGTAGGTATCCTTCCTATATATAATAGCTTATTGATCACTATAGCTGGATAGGTCAAATTTTGCTAGATCTTTGTGGTACATTTAACTTCATTTGCTTGGATGTTGATCTTGGGGATGAAATGCATAAAATGTTAGGTTTTAGATATTTCATTTTTTTTTTTGGAGCATGGAATAAATTTTTGGGCATTTCCTATCACATCATAGCTCATGCTTTCCAGACTACTGAAATTTGAACTTTTTACTCTTTAAAAAGGAATCTGACATTCTAATGTTAGGGAGAGCTCTAGAAGTCAATGCAAACAGAATCAGTTAGAGTTAGTTAGCAGTTAGTTATTAGGCAGTTACTATCATTACCTTGTAATGACTATCAACTCATGTATATAAGGCTTGATTCAATGAATTTGAAGGAAGTCAATTTCATTTTTCTCATAAGCTTTCTGTTACTCATTCTTTCTCTCTCACTCTCACCAGAGTTCTCTCTCTCATCTCTCTCTGTGCCTGATACCTAACATGGTATCAGAGCTCACAAGATCCATGGAAGAACCTTCAAAAAACTTAGTGCAGAAGGCACTACTACAGAGCTTCTCAACTCCAGTGTCAATGAAGTTGGATGAAGAAAACTACTTGGCGTGGCGACAGCAAGCAGAAGCTATGATCATTGATCACGATCTTGAATCTTTTCTATGCAAAGATCAGATTCCAAAGAAGTTCAATTCAGCAGAAGATGAAGCTGCAGGAAGAGTTGCACGTGAATTCAACAAATGGCAGAAACAAGATAAACTCCTCATGTCATGGCTGTTAGCATCCATGACTTCATCTTTCACCATGAGAATGGTAGGTTGCAAATGATCATATCAGATCTGGAATCGTGTGGATGAATACTTTGCTCAGTCTCGAGCTAAGATCAATCAATTGAAAACTCAGTTGAAGGCTTCAAAGAAGAAAGGTCCAGTATCCAATTACTTGCTCTCAATCAAGAAGATAGTTGATACACTAGCTGCAGTTGGTGCGCCTTTAACAACTGAAGAACACATTAAGGTAATTCTAAATGGTTTGCCTCGAGACTATAGCTCCTTCATTACTTCAATTGTTTCAAGATCAAATCCTTACACGGTTACTAAAGTTGAGGCCTTGTTCATGGCTCAAGAGCAAAGGCTTGAGCAATATGAGAAAGATGAGGCTAATTTGGTTCAAGCACACTTGGCTCAAACAACATTCTCAGGTCAGAAAGGAATTGGCAATGAGCAGTAGTTTCTCTCACCTAGAGGTGGTAGAGGTGGAGGCAGAAGAGGATGAGGAAGAGGTCCTCGAGGAGGTAGGTCAAGAAATGGAAATGGCAGACCTCAATGCCAAGTGTGTGGCAAATTTGGTCATGTTGCTTGCAACTGCTATCATAGGTTTGACCAAAATTGGCCAAACCCTCAGCAACCTCGGGCTCAACAAAATCCTCCTCCACCTCCTGCTAGTTTTCACAGTCTACATGCATACCTTGCATCCGTAGATTCTGTTGCCTCTGCTGCATCAGTTGCTGATTCAAGTTGGTACCCTGACTCAGGAGCAACACATCACCTAACACCAGATCTGAATAATATGGCAACTGGATTTGATTATGGAGGATTTGACAAGGTTCACATTGGAAACGGGCAACGTATGACTATTAATCAAGTTGGACATTTTTTCATGCATTCTCACATATCTAATACCTCATTTCACTTAAAGAACTTACTCCATGTCCCTAGTTTAGCAAAGAACCTAATTAGTGTCTCCAAGTTTGCTAAGGATAATGATATTTTCTTTGAGTTTCATGCTGACAAATGCCTTGTTAAATCTCAGGATACCAAGGAGGTTCTACTCTGAGGCTCCCTTAGGAATGGTTTATATGCTTTTGATGCCATTGAAGTGGTTGCAATGCTTGCTGTAGCAACTCCAAAATCTATTTTTCTTGCTGAAAAATCTTGTAATACTACCTTTACTTTGTGGCACCATAGGTTGGGGCATCCTGCTCCTCTAGTAGTTCAATCTGTCTTGAAGTCTTGTAATATACCCTGTAATTCTTCAAATAAGTACTCTGTCTGTGGTGCATGTTGTATGGGCAAAAGTCACAAGCTGCCCTTTTTGTCCTCAAATACAACTTATACAGAATCTTTACAATTGTTATTCACTAATGTTTGGGGTCCAGCCCCTGTAGCTTCTCACTTTGGATACAAATATTATGTAGTCTTCGTTGATGCTTTCTCAAAATTCTCTTGGACTTACCTGCTCCACTCTAAGTCAGAAGTTTTCTCCATTTTCTTAAAATTCAAAACTATGATTGAGCTGTAAACAAGAAAGAAGATTAAAGCATTGCAGTCTGACCATGGTGGTGAGTATATGTCAAATGCCTTCACAAATTACCTTAGCTTAGCTGGAATCTTACATCGCCTCTCTTGTCCATACACCCATGAATAGAATGGCACCCCAGAAAGAAAACACAGACACCTCACAGAAATGGCCTTAACCCTTCTAGCTCAAGCTTCACTACCCTTGAAATATTGGGATGATGCTATCCTTACTGTAACACCACTCATCAACATTTTACCCACTCGGTCTCTTGACAATTCCACCCTTCTCCAAATTCTATTTAATCACAAACCTGATTATCACACCCTCAAAGTCTTTGGCTGCATCTGCTATCCCTACCTTAGACCCTATAACCCTCACAAATTTAACCTCAAATCTCAACCTTGTATTTTTCTTGGCTATGCTCACAATTATAAAGGCTACAAGTATTTGGCTTCTGATGGTAAGGTTTATATATCTAGGCATGTTGTATTTGATGAATCTCACTTCACTCCCTCATTACCTTCTCTATCTGCATTTGTTACCATGCCATCGCTGCCACCACACACTGTACCTTCTATTCCTATCATACCCAACACCTATAACAATTAAAGGATGAAGACTGGCTTTAAAACATGATTTTTATTTTTCTTGCTTGAAAAAAGAAAAAAGATTGATGCCGTGTCCCTTAGGGCATTTATTAGGAAAATAAAAATAAAATCGTTAAATAAAAGAAAAGTATATATATTGTTTCGAAAGAGTAAATGTTCGAGTTGGTGAAATCATTTTAATTAGTATCTTTAGGATATTTGCTTTTGAATTTTATTAACAAGTATAGTTAGGATATTTATTAAGAAATGAAAAGATATTGAATGGAAAGTACATTTTTATTTTTTTTTATTTATTGATGTTTTAAATAATTTTATTTTTTTATGTAATATTTTTTAATTTTAATTAAGTTAAAGACATCTGATGACAAAAATCTATTTTTTCAATGTGCTTTTAAGGTATTCAAATATCATTTTTTTTTTCCGAATAAAAAATCATTCTTTTATAAAAGGAGATAGAGCAAAATATTAGATAAAGATAAATGGTACCAACTAATGTGTCTTGTAAGAAACAATTAGGGCCCGTTTGGTATGCCTGATAGTATAAGATCTGATAGGATAAGGGCTGATAGTATAAGGCCTGATTGTATAAGGTTTGATAAAAATTTAATACTATACAGTGTTTGGTATGTCATTGTATAAGATATTGTATTATATAAAATATAATCAAAAAAAGATATTATAATAAATATAATTTTTAAATAGTTATCATAATTATTTTAGGTATTTTTTATTATATATAAAAATAATTTTATATTAAAAATTATTTATTTATTTATTTTTAATTTTTTTATAAATATAAAAAATATGTGAGAGAGAGAGAGAGTGAAATGGAGATTGAGTTTTTATATATCAAAATCTAAATAGGCTTAATATCATATTCCTATATTTGATTGTATTTTTTATTATATATAATTAAATTTATATTAAATATTATTATTTATATATTTTAATAATAAATTTTTATTCCTATATTTTTATTTCAGTTTGAATAGTTATTTTATAATTTTTTTAAAAAATATTTATTTATTATTAAATAATATTATTTTTTATTTATATATTTTTATTTTTTATTATTTAGTTAATAATTAATTTTTTTAATAAAATATATTAAAAAATAAAAAAGTGAAAGAACCCTTATACATTAAAAGCTAATCAGGCCTAATAATACTACTCCCTAAAGTGAATTAAGTTATCCATCATTATAACGTATAAGGGAGGTTTGATGGATAAGTTTATACAATACGTTGACTGCACCAAACAACGGATAAGATCATAACGTATTGTATTATCTTATCCTATCATGCCTAATACAGCATACCAAATATCCCTTTAACGAAATATTTTAACATGTTATTAAGTCAAAAAATATTTGAACATGTTCTTTATCAAATGCCAGCTTAATTCTCGTAAAATTCCAACCAAGTGCTCCCCAAATTTGGTTGTTTAAACCAAACACTTTTATGTCTGATGGTTTCGTACTAATGTTGTAAATACTCCAAAAGTATTTACCACTGTGACGGAAAACACTGGGCATTGTCGCTCGTTGTCGGAATTCGGAACTTGGATTGTTCTCTGGTATACCGTGTCCCAAAAAATTTACCCGGTCAAACTGTTGAATTAAAAACATTACAAAGCAACAAACCGAAATCTGGATAACATTTCTATTGTTTTCGAAATGCACAGCCAATTTAAATTTAATTGATATGGGCCCTTGTAACAGAAGGATCAAACTAAAATATAATATCCATCTTTGAATTCATGCCCAACGAATACGTCTAGCACATTCAGCTCAAGGCTGCCGCATACACGTTATTTTCTTCAAAACTCGCCCTTCAGAGTTCAAACATACAGGTCATGCCTTCCTCTCTTGCGCAAATTATACTGAAATTATTGTGAAGATTACACAGTTTTTCATTCTTACCCATCAAGTTATACTTACATCAATTGTTTTACAAAACAATTTAAAATATTATATTATATTAGATATAATTGACATGAAAATAATATCTCAGACATGTCTTTCTACCTCATAAGACGTTCATAAATAAATATTTAAGATAAAACTACCAATACAAAAGTCATCTGACCTGCTTCTCAATTTTAATATCTAGTTCATTTTTCTTATCTTTCCATACAATGACAATAGTATTTCTCTTCCGGTTTCTTTTCCTCCTTTCGAGTTTAAAGGAAGGACCCGCATTGCAAAATTTCCTCTAATTTTTCTATGCACTGTCCAGAAAAAAGAAGTAGTACATTTTATGCAAACATAAACCTTAGCATTTCAAATCAATGAAAGATTTACATATAACGTGTTGATTGCTACGAAACGTTAATCATATGGATAACAAACTTGATCCCGTATGTAATCGTCTCTCTTTCATCTTTTACATGAAAGTTTCCTTTCCTATTGCTCTAAAGAAAATGAACTCCTTCTTTTCCAAACAATCGAATTCTAGTTAGCTAATAATATAATCTTAAATACATGATTTCCAAGTTAAATTCGTAGAAAGTTTACACAGTGACACGCATATATCTACGTGAGTGCAATTTATCGTGAATTACGAGGCACGTCCCTAGCATGCATGCATGCATGAATCCCATCTCTAGGTAGTATATATAGATATATAGATACACAATGTGGTCATATCTACAGACTTCCAAGGCACATCAAAACAAGATTGTCTCTCAAAATAGTCAATTGTATTTGTATTGCCCTATCGATTGCCATGGGTACCCGACCCCAAGAGATCACCAAACTTATAGGCAGCAAGCCAAATACACCTGGGAGCAACAATGGTTCGAAATCGAAACTTGAGGAGAATAACGGTACCAAAGCCAAAGACATCTCCAAAAATCTGGCCCCCAGTGGACAGACAAGAAATGGAAACAACTAAGAGGGAACAGAAAGGATTCAAAAACCAGGTAATATAAATAAAAAACAAACCCTCAACACCACTTTCTTGCACTGCAATAAAATTCTTTTAAACTTTCTATATGTTTAGTTTTTATCTTTCTTTTTTTTTTATGGATTAAAAAGTTATTTCTGAGATTTAAATTAAATCATAACTTATTTTAATTTTAAATCATCATAAACACTAAGTTGCTAGATCAGCCGGTTTACAAATATTTTTGTTTCATTTTACTTTCCTTTTTTTCGTAAGGGTCACCGTCTACGTATGCATTCAACCTTTCATTTTAATTTGTTGCAGGTTCATGTGGAAGTGGGATCTATGTAGCTAGGAATAATATTTACGGAGCAGTGATTATTGTTGGTCAAGATTCATTGTTTAATTGTAATTTGTGAATTGTTGCTCGTTTAGTAAATGTTTACAGTTTACAACTTTAGAGCTAGGAAGTAGTAATTTCCCTTCCATGTAACAGTAATCTCTGAAAGTTTATATATTATTTGCAAGTACGTTACTTCCTTTGTAAGTTTGTCCTTATATATACTGAAAGGTTTATCAATAAAGTAGCGGTATAAATTAAATTCTATTGAAAAATAAATTTGTTAAAGTCTCTTCTACTATTTTCTTTCTCTATTTATTGTCTTCTTGCAGTGTTAATATAAAGAATCTTGGCATAAAAACTAGCTACCTAACAAAAATGAGTAAATTAAAGATTAGATGGATTTTTTTTCCAAAAAAAAAAAACTAAAGATTTGATTGATCACATATTTAAACTGGACTCAACCGTTGATATTCATTTTATCTTCGATTGAGAACTTTTTCATCTTTTACAATTTGAACAAACATTAGTTTTATTATTTTAGGAAGACAAACAACCAAACCTTGTAAAAACCCACATTTTTATTTATTATGATAATTATTATTATTATTTTACATTCTTTGTGGAGGTGGAAAGAGGCCTTTGGTTCTATTACTTCTTCAATGCATAAAAATCCGCATTCATGATACTGAACAACAAAGCAAAAAAGAATAGGTATATCCCGAGTGGCACGTTGGTTTGGAACTTGTATTCTGACCTTTTGTGTTCTGGGTCCGAAGCTAGCACATCGAGAACAAAACGAATAGGCATACACATGACATGACAATTAAATATTTAATAAAGTTACTTTACAAAGTTAGCGAGGGCATTTGTTGGGAGAAAAAAGTTATATCTTAATAGAGCATAAAAATATTGGATTTAATTGTAATACACTGTCAGTGTAAAAATTCTTTACACAAATATCCAATCATAAATTGTCACATCAGTAAAAATTTTTGACATAACCACCCACTACTTGAATAGTCATGCAAATAGAAAGTTTTGATTAGATAATAGTGTAAAAATATTTTACACTATCTGTATACCTAAATTAAACTCGAAAATATTAATCCCAAGAAATGGTGATTCTTTGTTCTATAAAATAAGGCCTAGAATCAAATTAAATCATAATTTTCATTTTCTAAATCATTTTTTTATGCAAAACATGCAGTAATGTCGCTTAAATCGGACGCTAAACACGACTTACATATGTAAGAACCATCAACGGAAGAGGAGTTAACGTTATTTTGTTTATATTTATTTTTCTGTGCAAACAGTTCCCCTTTGAAATAAAACAAAAACAAAAATCCAAACCCGAGGCTTGCATTTCCACAAAACAGTAATTTTGTTAGTTGTAAAAGGAAGGTATGTCGTTTGCAAAATATACATGCGTTAGTGACTTATGTCTGCAAAGCTGCCCTGATAGTGTTGCTCCTTCAAGTTGATTTTTCAAATAGAATTCTGTAACTTTGACATATATTTTTTTATGTATTAATTGACCGCTTGTGATTCGTATGTAAATAAATGGGTAATTTATGTATATAATTGGGGTTTAAGTGTGTGTAGTGGTAAATAATAATATTATTATTTGATTCCTTAATTATATACATGAATTCCTTATTTCTTTACATATGTATTATTTGTTGTCGATTGACACATAACAATATATATCCAACTGATATTTTTCTTTCAAATATGGGCAATTCTCATTTTAGAAAATCTATTTGCTATTTTTATAATGAGAATGCTAATAATTTTTGGATGTTGTGTAAATTATAACTCATGCCATTATAAGTAAAACTTTGAATTAAGAGAATTTTTAAATCGATTGTTAGGAGGATATATCGACACTTTTTCATAAATATCCCTGCGAGTTGAAATTAATTATTGGGTTGCAGAGAGTTGCCAAAGGTTGGCCCAATTAGACCGAAATATATAGAATTATAGAAACCACATTGAAGGACACAAGTATGAAAAGTTTAATGTTGATTATGGTAGTCGAATACTCCAAGGAAATGATGTAGCCTTACCTTTCTTCTATGGTTATTAGAGTAAAATCTTAAATTAGTCCTCAAAAAAGTTATGAAATATTAATTTAATTTTTAAAAAAGTTATGATAATATGAATTATGATATCAATTTAATCTTGAAAAGATTAAAATTTATTTTAAGTTAATCTAAAAAATTAAAGAAAGTTGGATTAACTTGAAATAAATTTTAATCTTTTGAGAACTAAATTGTTGTTATTAAAGACTAAATTGATATTTCACAACTTTTTAAAAAATCAAATAGATATCATAAATCTTTTAAAAATCAAATTAAAATTCTGCAACTTTTTCAAGCGTTATTTTGAGATTTTACTCCAGTTATTAATAGGCCGTCCAAAATTTTACTCCTGTTGTACAACTAGAAAACCTGAAACATTATTTTGCGTGGAGTGATGTTATTTGCAAAGTTTCTTCAAATGCTCATCGCAACCCTCTGTGACATGTGAGCCACCACATTACTTGAATTGTTCCTGAAATCTTGTAACGTACACCTGTAAGTTTATTTTCTATAACCTACGATAATTAGAGAATGAAGACTGGCTTTAGACGATGATTTATATTTTTCTTGCTTGAAAAAAAAATGATATCGTATCCCTTAGGAAATTTGCTTTTGAATAAGTATCTTTAGGAAAATAAAAATAAAATTATTCAATAAAATAATAAGTATCTATTATTTTGATAGAGTAAATGTTCCCGTTGATTCCTGAAATTATTATTATTATTGTATTGGGTTCCTGAAATTTTTGTAGTAAGTATCTTTAGGATATTTGCTTTTGATTTTTAGTAACAAGTATCGTTAGGATATTTGTTAATAAATAAAAAATTTATTGAATAAAAAGTAAAATTTTTTTATTAATCTAACGTTTTATTGGTAAAAAAATTTTATTGGTATTATATGGCAAATGTCCAGAAAGTATTTTCAACTGCGACGATGACGGAAAACACTTGGGCATTGTCGCTCGTCGTCGGAACTCAGAACTGGGATTGTTAGTTTGGTACACCGTGTATCAAAAAACTTACCTGGTCAAAATGTTGAATTAAAATACGAAGAAACAAACCGAAATCTGTATAACATTTCTATTGTTATCTTTTTTATTTATTTATTTTTTGTCCTGATTGCTACTGTTGTCCATATGCAGAGCCCATTTAAATTTAATTGATATGGCCCCTTGTAACAGAACGATCAAAGAAAAATATAATATCCATCTTTGAATTCATACCCAACTAATACATCTGCCTCCTGAGAACTTTTTCATCTCTTACAATTAAGTTTTATTGTTTTAGGAAGACAAACAACTAAACCTTATATTCGAACTCACATTTTTTTCTGTTTATTTTTTTTTTATTCTGGAGCTGGAAAGATCAGGCCTTTGGTTCCATTACTTCTTCAATGCGTTAAAATCCGCATTTCGTGATACTGAACAACAAAGAAAAAAAAATAGGCATAATATAAGTTATTTTACAAAATTAAGGAGGACATTTGTTGGGAGAAAAGAAAAAGTTATATATCTTAATAGAGTATGAAAATATTAATCTCAAGAAATGGTGATTCTTCATTCTATAAAATAAGATGGAAAATCAAATTCAATCATCGTTTATTTTTTCTTAAATTATTTTTTCACATACAGTAATATTGTTCAAATTGGACAATAAACACGACTTATCACTTACCTATGTAAGAACCATCAACGGTAGAGGAGTTAATATGTTATTTTGTTTATATTTTATTTTTCCACACAAACATTTCAACTTTGTAATAAAACAAAAACTAAATCCCAAAGCATACATTTCCACAATACATTAACCCCTTGTTTGGAATGGCAGAAAATGGGAGAAGAAAATAGCAGAAAAATAGAATCTTCCCACGTTTCGTTGTGTAAAGAAAATGAAGGAGAAGCGAAAAAGCATAGTGGGATCCACAGTGACAATTTTCTCAACTGATGTGAGAAGAAAATGGAACAAGACAAATTTATTATGCATATTTACATTTTTATTTTTATGAATTTGTCTTATACCATAAAAAATATTTATAAAAAGAGTTCAATATCATTGTATTTTCTTTTTTTTCACTCTCTCTTTAATCAAATAATAGAAAAAAATATATTTTTTTTTCTATATTTTTCTTCTCTTTAATTTTTTTTTCTTTTGTTTTATCTTCACATCCAAATGATGCATAATTGTTTTGTCAGTTGAAAAAAAAAAGATAAAAAGATTTCGTTTCTTCCATGAATAGTATGATTTGGGGGAAAAAAAAAAAAAGAGAAAGATTTCGCATACTACATTGACTATTGAGTGGAGTAAATGACAGAAAATCACTTTCACAAATTTCATTTGAGGTGAGAATTGAAAATTTTCAGTGGCGTTATGGACCATTCAGTGCAGCCGTCTCTGTTTGCAGCTTAGGCTACATCATCGTCAAATGCACATCACATCATATAACCTGTCCCCGCAATAATTGTTATGTTTGAATGGGTCAACATGTTTTGATCAAGATTCGTAACTTTTTCAATTAATCGGTTTGTGAAATTTTTTTCCCGTATTGATAAGATATATCTGATTCTTTTCATGGCAGGAGAATAAGATAACTGAAATGCTGCCTTAATAATTCAATGTCAGAAATAGGAACTATATTAGTAAACGACTAGTTGAAGATACCCACAAAATAATTCTCTGGTCTTCTGTCTTTCTTCCTAATTTCTATTAACATTTGCTGCTGATTTTTTCCAAAACTAGGGAAGATAAATGTTTATTAGTTTTGGGCATCTTAATCTGACGATTTAATTTGCGCATAGAGCGCATAACTCATTACTTGATAATTGGGTTGTTGATAATAAGTAATAATTCAACGTGAAAACTAAAAAGAAATTAATTTTTACGTACTGGTAGTATAAAATATTTTTAAATTATCATCAATCTATTAAAAATTGCCATGTAATCCACTTTGTGCAAAGTTTTAAAATTTTGAATTAGAATTGGTTTTAAAATAAATTACATTGACAATTTTTTTGTTGATTGACAATGTAAATATGTATGTTTTATGTTGTCAGCACATAAAAAATTAAACTAAATTAAAAATATGAAAATATAGTTAAGAAATTAATATAGAAGAGAGACAATCTTGATAAATATTGTTAGATGGCAAGAAATGAAAATAGGGACACAGAGAAAGGCTGAATATTTTTTGTATTTTTATATGTATTTATAATGAGCTTATGCCTATTTATAGGCCTAGAATAAATCAGATACAAATCACAAGATACCAATAAATCTGTTACAAATCAAATCAAATAACTAATCTAAATATAGTACATATCCTTTTAAATATGTTAACATCCCTTCTCAAACTCAAGTGGGTAGTGACAAGACCAACTTGAGTTTCGAAAGCAAAGTATGGAAGAAACCAAGATGATGAGCTTTGGTGAACAGGTCGACAGGTTGGTCAAGAGTCCCAATAGAGATGAGCTGAAGAGAATCTTGAAGAATGTGTTGGTGAATAAAGTGACAATTAATCTCAATATATTTAGTGTACTCATGAAAGACATCATTATGAGCAATCCAAATAGCACACCAGTTATCACAATAAAAATTAGTAGGAGAGGATTGAGAGATACCCAAATCATTAAGAAGCCAATGTATCCAAAGAAGTTCAGAGGTGGTGTCAACAAGAGCCTAATACTTGGCTTCATTACTGGAATGAGCAGTCAAGGTTTGTTTCTTGTTGTGCCACGAGATAAGAGAGTCACCAAGAAAGATACAGTATCTAGTGATAAACCGATGATCAGTGGGATCTCCACCCTAATCAACATTAGAGGAAGCTCGGAGAATTAAGGGGGAATAGGTAGAGAAGTGAAGCCTATGAAACAATGTTCCTTTGACATAGCCGAGATTATGAAGAAAAGCAGCATAATGAGTAGTGCATGGAGCAGACTTAAATTGACTTACCAAGTGAATAGCATAGGAAATGTTAGGGCAAGTAACAGTCAAATATATCAAACTTCCTACCAATTGTCTATAAAGGGTAGGATTATCAAGCACAATACCATCCATAGATGTGAAATGCACATTAAGCTCAAGAGGGGTGGATTCCGTATGGCTATGTGTAAGACCAGCTCGAGAAACAAGATCAGAGGCATACTCAACTTGTGAAAAATAAAGACCATCAGTAGAAGAAAGAACTTCAAGGCCCAGAAAATAGCTTAGGGGGGCCAAGACCCTTCACCTCAAAATAGTGGCTTAAGGATACTTTAAGATCAATAATGCTAGAGGTGTCATCTCCAGTTATGTTCATATCATTAACATAAAGTAGTAGTATCACAGTGCCTTGATCAATCCAACAAATGAAGAGAGTGAAGTCATATGGACTAGATGAGAACCCAAGTTGACTGACAGTGGAGTTGAATTTCGAAAACCATGCTTGGGGACCCTGCTTAAGACCATGCAAGGCCTTTTGAAGAAGATAGAGCTTGTTCGGTGGGCAAATGTAACTTGAGGGTGGGTGGTTGCATATAGACTTATTCTTCTAAGTCGTCATTGAGGAAGGAATTTTTCATATCCAGTTAGCTAAGAGTCCACTTTTGAGTGGCTGCAATAGCAAGTAGAGTGCGAATAGAGGTGGTGCGAGCAATAAGGGCAAAAGTCTCCTTATCAGCAATGCCATACTCTTGAGTAAAGTCCCAAGCAACTAGACGAGCTTTATGTCATTAAATGGAATTGTCAGAGTGAGTCATGATCTTATACACCCATATACATCTCACAAGTGTCTTATCAGAAAAAGGATCAACCAATCCCAAATGTGAGTCTTTTCCAATGCTTATAACTCTTATTGCATAGCAAGCTGCTAATGAGGATATGTGGAGGCTTCTTTATAAGAGTAAGGTTCATGTAATAAAGCATGGTAGAAAAACAATCATAGTCACGGAGACAGGAGGTGGATTTCTTACCTTAGTTGGACGATCAAGAAGGGGAGGGGCAACAGGTGTAGGATCTACATCCGAAACTGGGTCATCAGGAGTGGTTGAGATGTCAGAAGGGGCTGTGAACAAAAAAAACCTACATCAATGTCACTAGGAAAAAAATCAATAAAAGAGTTAGTAAAGAAAGGACTTGAGATGGAAAAATGGACTTGAAGGAAAACAGAGATGGAAGCATGTAATGTTCACAAAAAATGACATGACACAAGACACAAACACACTGAAAGATAGGATCCTAACAACAATAACCTTTATGCTCTATCTTATAACCAAGGAAGTAGCAAAGATGAGCACAAGGTTCAAGTTTAGTGTATTCATGGGGTTGAAGAAGCACAAAATAGGCACAACCAAAAACTTTGAGAAAACTGTGGTCTGGAGGAGTATGATGGAGACGCTCAAAAGAAGAAACGTTACCAAGGACAAAATATGGAAGATTGTTGATGGTATAAACAACAGTTAGGGTAGCTTCACCCCAAGCATGTTCAAGACAAGAAGAAGAGAGAAGCATAGCACAGATAGAGTCAAGAATGTGACGATACTTTCTCTCAGTGTGACCATTTGGCTGAAAGGTACCAGGACAAGAAAATTCAAATAGAGTTCCCTATTCAATAAGAAATGTCAAAACCTTTGAGTCATGATATTCTGTGGCATTATCACGATGAAAGACTTCAATTACATTAGAGAATTGTGTTTTGATCATCATGGCAAAGTTAATATAAATATGAGACAATTCATGACGATTTTCCATTAAATATATCCATAACGTGAGTAATCATCAATGAATATGACAAAATATCGAGACCCTCCCATTGTGGGAGTGGGAGCCAATCCCCAAAATCAGAATGCACAAGATCAAAAGGAAAGTCAAAAACAAAGGTACTTGTAGTTAAAGACAATTCTGGTTGTTTTGCAATTTGACATGAAACACAATTGAAAGACTCATTATTGATGGATCCTAGAGTTCCTTTAGAGATGAAAGGACGCAATTTTCCTAATGAGCTGTGAATAAGATGCTGATGCCTGAGCTGAAGGGAAGATTGCGTGGAAGCATCACAGAGGTTTGATGTAAAAGGAACATGAAGACTAGTGAGCTCAAACAGTCTTCCAATCTTTCGTCTAGTCTTGATGACTTGTCCCGTCTGTGGATCCTACACACGACAACCAAAAGAAGAGAATACGATTTCATAACCAAGATTACATAATTAACCCACAGAGATAAGGTTGAAATTTAATTTAAGGATGAGATATGTGTTAAGCATAATGAGATTAGACAAAGAAATAGCACCCTTATGACTTATGTGCGTAAGAGATCAATCGACAATATGTATGGAAGGTGCAACATCAATGGTAGATATAGAAGGAAAAATGTGGGATGTGGATGTCATGTGATTACAGTAAGCAAAATCAAGATATCATCTAGTATTACCTGAGGTGGTAGATAAAGCGACAAAGGTATTACCGGGAAGCAAAAGAGTTTGTCTAAAGAGGGACTCGAGATTACTAGTGGAAAAGGCAGCTAGAGAGGCAGTGAAGGGAAAGACTGGGTAGTCATTGGCAGCAGCAATAGTAGAGCACAAGCTTGGAGGAACTGGAACAAGGCTGAGACTTATTCTGATTAGGCCTTGGTGGATGAGTAGGGCAATACTCAATCAAGTGTCCTGGCAATTTATAGTATCGACAAACCAAACAATTGGAGGCAATATTTGTTTTATCCATTATAGCAAACAAACGCAATGTCAAGTGGAAAAGTGCACTTTTGAAGTAGAACTGTTGAAAAAGAACCTCAAAAATGGAATTAACTCACCCAAAAACCTAGGATAAAGGTGCCTTCACTACCACGTCAGCACGGTGGACATGTGGATGACAAGTCAGCATCGTTAGCAGCAAACGAGTCAACATCTCCTTTCTCGGGTCAACAATGGGTTGAGCCAACAGGTGGGTCAGCAGGTCCCAAATCTAGAGCAGGCGGGTAAGAGCATGCACAGAGACTTTAAGCTACGTGTGATGACGCGTGGGTGGTTAGAATGCTATGAAATTTGGATGGCGAGATCGGTGGAGGATGACAAACACAATGATGTAGGCGGTGTAAAAAATGGAGCTCAAGAAGGCGGAAAAACGAAGATGGTAGTGGAGCTACTATTGAGAAATCAGAGAAAACAGTGTTATATGGCTATCCTACGGTATAGGACTAAGAACCTAAGCTCTTGATACCATGTTAGATGGCAAGAAAGGAAAATAAGGACACAGAGAAAGGCGAAAATATTTTCTGTATTTCTATATGTATCTACAATGAGCTTATGCCTATTTATAGGCCTAGAACAAATCAGATACAAATCACAAGATACCGATAAATCTGTTACAAATCAAATCAAATCACTAATCTATCTTACTAAATATATTAACAAATATAAAAACCAAGACATATAACTTTAGTTTGAAATTGCCGAAGCACTAAAGTAGAAACTGGTTTTGAAATTTTGTTATAATTTACATCAATATATAGATCACCATGAAGGAATCAAATAAATTACCCTCTCTGGTTTACAATAATTGTTAATTTGGGTAAAAGTTTTTAGTTCATAATAGTTGTCATTTTTACATGTCAATAAAATATTTATTATTTATTTTTCAATTTTATCCTTCATCTTCATTGGTTGAAAGAAGTGGTTATTTTTCACCATATAATGATACACTTTGAGTAAAATATTAAGAAATCATGCTTTCCACCAGATAATAAAATTTACCAAGGGTATTTTCATAAATTTATATCATAATTATGTATTAATTTTAGATTTCTTACTCTATATAAAAAAAGTTAAATTGACAACTATTTTAAATCGGAAAGAATACAAAAATAGTATTGCCATAAACCTTCAGCTGATATTTTCCAAATTTCAAAAGTATTGCCATTGGTACCAGCTGTTTCAGATAAATCTGCAATAAAACCAAAACAATTGGTATACAAATTATGAAAAGACATTACATCTGTTAAGAAAATAAATTATCATTAAACAACAGTTATTGCCTATGATTTCTATCATGAATCATCTCTTAAAAACTTAAATTGTTGCGGATATATCTCCTCACGCAAGAGCCTTTTGAACTTGAAGTTTAGACAATACACAAATACACCTAATTAGAACTTTTAACTTATTTTATTTGGAAGGATGGGATGGTAAGGATTAACTCACCATTTGGTGAGAAAAACTCTAAAGTCATATCATAAAGTATCTCTCCTAAAAACTTATACTATTAAGTAGAGATAAATAAATAATTTTTTATCGTAACAGTTTCCTCATCATTACGAAGGAGCATATTATTTTATACCCCATCCTTGAGTTCATACCCAAATAATACGTTAACGCATTCTCCTAATGGTGCAATCTTATGCGCGTGATTAAATTCAACTTCACCCTTCAAAGACATAGGAAATGAAATGAGTTTTCCTTTTTCACGCAAATCAATCTAAAAATGTGTAGAGGTCTAGAGAACATGATGATAACATAAAAATTAAAAATAATTTATATTTGAATTATTGTGAAAATTACTCAAACTTCTTGTTGACAAGTATTATATCTAGAAAACAATTAAAAATTTATATTATATCAAAATTAAAATGGTGCATGCATGTGATTTTGGAAAGAAAACAATGGAATTTGCGCTTTATTAAAGTATGACCGTGCAGTCATTCATCATCTACTTGAACATTTTATAATTATCACACTATTCTTAGACCTTCAAACACGCTAAAGACTACTGTTTTCCAAATATTTGTAACACTTTGGAAATTAATTACAAGATTTTTAACATACAAATATAAAGCAAGGGATAAATCATGCTTCTTCTTTTTTTAAATAATCATTTCAATTTGGTTTTATCTCCGATATTATAATAAAAATGAGTGGTTAAAAGGTTTTAGAAAAATTTTATATTTTCTGTTTTATAACCATATTCATGCTGTGTTTGCTAGCCAACAGAAGTTACAGGACAGAACATTTCCTAATTCCTACGCATATACAAGCAATTTACGATGAAATTGGTAGTATATATCATCAAACAATAACGCGCATTCTAAACGCTAATTGAGACTTCAGAATAAGATCAGCTCGTCAAACCTCAACAATTCTCTTTTTCGCTTCATAAATTTTAATAAGAAGTAAATGCTACCAGCACTAGCAACATAATTTCACGATGCAGAAGATGGTTTAATTAGAACGTGTTGGTAAGTGCATAATGTTTTTCAATTGAAAAAGAGATTCATTTTTTTTTTTTGGGTACTTTAAAAAAAGAGATTCATTTTGATATAATGGAAGTGTAAAATATTTTACATCCTCAACTAATCATATATCAGTATGACTTTTTTGGTAATTATTGTAATAAAGGTTAAATATTTCCAATGATATAATAATAGATAATTGAATATATGTGTAAAAGAACATTTATAGTTACGGTACATCAAAATTAAATTCATTGAACTATGTTGCTCTAAACAAAATGAATTCCCATTTACTTTTAATATATTTTTGCCAACAAACTGATCAATTATGGTTTTCTAATCTTAAATACTTGATTTTTCTATCCTAAATTCGTAGAAAGTTTCACGGTATTTGCAATTTTACGTATGACCTAAGTTTTGAATTGCGAGACGTGTGCCCCTTGCTTGCATGCACACTGCATCTCTAGGTATTATATAAACACTTAATAGCAAGCACAATATGGCCACGAGACACTTATCACACAAAATTGTTTTGCAAATAGTCCATTGATACCAATATTTATTTATATTACTCTAGCACATCATGAGTTCCGACCCCAAAAAAGCCTCAAACAGTATTGGCTACAAGAACAATTGGAGCTCCGACAAGGATGATAATAAGAAAGGTTCAAGCTCTAAGAAGAAGGAGGACAATAACAAGAAGGATGATAATAAAAAGAAGCCAAACGCTCAATCCAGTCTTTCCTATACTGATGTCTAATGGGTCTTGAAATGGCAACAAGTGCAATGGAGAAGACGTTCAAACAAGGTATAAATTATAGATAACCAAATAGAAAAATTCTTATTTCTTTTTATTATGAAAAATGCTACACAGCTAGAATTTTTATTAAAATTTTATTGCCAGAATAATATAGCATTGTTACTTACTCTTAGATGAATAAGTGGGGCCTACCACTTCATAACATGCAATCATTAGCATAATTTCTGTCAAAGATTTTGATTATAATGTTGCTCTTTTACTATATATATATATATATATATATATATATATATATATATATATATATATATATAGGAAGCATATCATATGAGAAAAGTGATTTATTATGAGAGTGAAAAGAGCAAATCTGGATTGTATAACCATATATAGATGGTCAAGATTTAAAGTTATTTAAAAGTCACATAATCATTTAAAAAGTCATATGACTTTATATTTTAATCTTGACCATTCACATAAAATTCAATGGTCAAGATTTATTTTTTATTCAGTACTTTTTTCCTTATATAGACTTCAAAGTGCTATTAAAAGTTGAATCATGATTTTATTAGTAAACAAGCGTTTTAGTTGCTAAATGATATAGATGACATCAATTCAGCCTTAAAAAGAACTTCACATCAATTTAATCTATCTATAATTGAAAGTGGCATCATATATATAATTTAGTTCCTAAGTCAAAAAGCTTTATTAATAGTACTTTTGTGGTTTTTATACAAAAAGATAATTTTGATATCATATTCATAATTACAAAATTATTTGTGGCACTAAATTAGCGTGCCAATATTATTATTGGAAGGCCAAATATTTATGTTACTGTATTAAAGAGATTACAATATGTGTTTGCCTTAATTTTTGTTTAAATTTCCACCTCATTACAATCACATATTAGTACAATTGTCGATATTTAGTTTTACTATTTTTTTTTAATTCCATATATCATTTTTATTTTGTTGCAGGATCTGGAAGTTGGATTGTAGGAAGAGAATTTAAGGCAGCATTGACTTGATTAAAGATTATTCTATTTGTTTCTGGAATGTGTGTTTTCTCATCTGTTTAGATCAGTTTACAGTTTAAGAACTTTTAAGTAGTAATTAGTTACCGCATTTTCTATGAATTTAATTTATTTGCAAGTACCTTGTACAATATATATGAAGGTTTACTAATAAAGTGGTGTGTTTTAATATAAATTATAAATTCCCTCTGTGAAATATACTAATTTGTTTAATGTCTTTTGGTTGCCACACCCAACTGCAACAGCAACCTAAAATAACCATCCCTCAATCGTCGCTCATATCAGGAAGTGAGATAAATTATAATCAAGCAGACTAATATCACCCAACTATACCAGCACCCTTTGAAGCCTCGCTCAGATCTTTGGAAATATCAAATATCATAACAACTAACAAGTGATCCCAATAGGTTCTTCAACCACGCCTTGGAATGTCTGAAATCCTTGACTAATCTTGTAGAGAGCTGTAAGAATCTGACAACCTTTCAAAGTTCCAAAGATTTCTCAAGAACAACTTATGCCTCAACCACAGCCTATCCATCAGAAACATTTAAACACCTGCCATTAAAAATCCTCAAACAGATCTCCACACACAATCTGACACACATCATTCTCCTTTGAGTTTCTTCAAAACTTTCCCAGCATTTCAGAAGCAATTGCATGTTTTCTTTATACCTTGCAAAAAAAAAATTAAAAAAAATGATGTGCGCTTGAATCAACTTCACACGTATTGAAATTACTCCGGCCAAAGATGAAGATCCCGTGGAGAAAGAATCTCATACCCCATATGATGACTAAACGATCAGCTTCATCCACTTCACTTGATATAAAAAATATCCACAAGAATGCACCGAACTTGTCTGAAATCAATAGAAATAGCTGTGGCAATGGATACATGTAGGAGCGGAGACATGACCCCCTCCCCTAGTCTTCGTTTAGAAATTTGCCCCCCGCCCTCGTCTTGGCCATCCCTGTCACAGGTTCCTATTTCTTATTTTCTATGGGGATTTAAATTTCTAGGGATATCTACAGATTTATGCAAATAAATTTAAAAAAGAGAAAAATTATATATAAAAAAATCTTAAACATGAATAACGCATTTATTAATATTCACAATCCATTATAGTATTAGTATCACAATACAATCCAAATTAAAAATTAAAATACATGATGCAAATTCAAGATATTATAAATTTTATTTTGGTTAAAAGTTTAGTCTATCATATGTTGATTATATATTGAATTAACTTGATTTCATTATGTATTATTGTCAAAATATGTTTAATATATATATATATATATATATATATATATATATATATATATATATATATATATATTATCAATATAAAAAAATTTTACTATAAAATTCAATTATGTACTGTCACATCAGTTAAAGTATTTGCCTCAACTACTTATAACTTTAAAAGTCTTACAAATTTAAGTATGTAATTGGATGATAGTATAAAACTTCTTTATACTTTCAGTATATATTAATTAAACTCTCTCTCTCTCTCTCTCTCTCTCTCTCTCTCTCTCTCTCTCTATATATATATATATATATATATATATATAGCGAGTCTCCATGGAGCAGACACCTTATCTCCCACTCTTGCCCCATTTAATAAATGGAAATTTTATTCCCGTCCCCGTGGGGATCAAACTAGTCTCCTACTCGACCCCGTCACAGGTATTTCCCACTAATACCCACTTTGGCGAGTTTTTTTTGCCATCCCTAAATAGAAAAAACATCATGCATCTACTGCATATTTTCCAAACTCATCTTCAAAGAGCACAAAAACCTGCTACTTTAAACTCCCTCATAGTCATGAAATTAAATCAACACATTGTCCCTGATACAACAAGCCAGCCAATCCACCTCCAAAAAGTGTCCAGATTATCAACTGACAAAAAAAAAGGAGAAAAGGAAATTCAAAGCACCAACCCCTACCACTATGTGTGTGTTTGGAAAAGCTAAAAAATTAAAATTATTTTAATAATTATTTATTTGTATAATCGCTTTTTTATATAATCATTTATATGAGAATCAATTTATGTTTGGATACTTTAGCTGAAAAATAGTTTTAAGATAATCTATTTTATTTAGATTGTATAAAAAAAGTTACTTTTATATGATAAAATTACTTTAAAGGGTATGAAATGATTGTTTATATTACATAATATTTATTACTCAAGGTCAATTTGGCAAAAATATAAGAATTTTGAAATAATCAATTTTTGTTTATAATCATAAGCTCCAAAATATTACTTTTACTTATAAGTTATTTTTCAGCTTAAAATTGTATTTTTTTGCTTATAATCATTTTTCACATGTTAACCCAAACATGTTAGATTGTCTAAAAACAACTTTCATCCTAAAAAAAAGCTGTTATGTGAAGTTACCAAACATGCACCTCCTAATCAGAATTGATTTAATTTGAGTCACACCAAGTGTCCAAATTAGCCACATCAGGAATTTTTTTTTACGTGAATTTTGTTTTTCTTCTTAATTATCATGAATGCTATCAGAGGGTATTTGTTATGAGGTAATCCATTTGAATTATTGATAATATTACATTAAATTATCTTAACCCATAAAATTACCTTGTTTAGTTGAACCACATTACCAGTAATCCAGATTTTCAAAGCAATCCCCATTACCACTAAAGTGGCAATCTATATTACCCTCATGGGGTGTCTATCTAAATTATCACTAAAGTGACAATCTTTCAATTTTTATTTCCATAAAAATACCCATCCCTCTTTCTAAAACCAAATCAACCCTTTTTCCTAGTCCCCACAACCAGAGTATCATGTCCCTTGATAGTATGATGAAATTTTACTTGTTGAGTATATATATAATATACGAATATCTTAGTTTGTTCCCTATTCATTGTATTATTTTTTTTTTAAGTCCATCTATAGTTTTATAAAAGAAAATACTTATAAAGCATAAATATGCAAACAGGAATTTTTTTTTTTTGTGTTATCGGTATGTAAACAGATTAAACAAAAAAAAAACAAAACAAAAACTGCAAGCTAAAAGGTGGCTTAATGCAATTTACGTATATATAAACTTTTTTTTAAAAAAAGTTTAACAATTTAATATTATAAATAGATATATTCAATTACATTAATATCTAAAAAATGAAAAGTACGATTTTCAAGTCGCTAGTTATTTATTATAATTATTATTAGTATTATTTTATTATAATTACTATTGTTATATAATTATGTGATAATTATATAACAATAGTATTGCTCTATCGATTGCCATGCGTTCCAGGCCACAAGACACCTCCAAATATATAGGCGACACGCAAGATCCACCTCCGAACAACAATGGTTCGAAACCTAAGAAGGGTGATAATAAGGGTACCAAACCCCAAGACACCTCCGAATTTGTGGGCTACAAGGGACAGACATGAAATGGAAACAACTCAAAGGGAACAGAAATGATTCAAAAACCAGGTAATATAAATAAAAAACAAACCCTCAACACCACTTTCTTGCACTGCAATAAAATTCTGTTAAACTTTCTATATGTTTAGTTTTTATCTTTCTTTTTTTTTTTAAGGATTAAAACATTATTGCTGAAACTTAAATTAAATCAGAACGTATTTAAATTTTAAATCATCATAAACACTAAGTTGCTAAATCAGCGGGTTTAAAAATATTTTTGTTTCATTTTACTTTCCTTTTTTTCGTTAGGGTCACCGTCTACGTATGCATTCAACCTTTCATTTTAATTTGTTGCAGGTTCATGTGGAAGTGGGATCTATGTAGCTAGGAATAATATTTACGGAGCAGTGATTATTGTTGGTCAAGATTCATTGTTTAATTGTAAATTGTGAATTGTTCTTCGTTTAGTAAATGTTTACGGTTTACAACTTTAGAGTTAGGAAGTAGTAATCTCCCTTCCATGTAACAGTAACCTCTGAAAGTTTATATATTATTTGCAATTACGTTACTTCCTTTGTAAGTTTATCCTCTTATATATTGAAAGGTTTATCAATAAATTAGCGGTATAAATTAAATTCTATTGAAAAATAAATTTGTTAAAGTCTCTTCTACTATTTTCTTTCTCTATTTATTGTCTTCTTGCAGTATTAGTATAAAGAATCTTGACATAAAAACTAGCTACCTAACAAAAATGAGTAAATTAAAGATTAGATGGATTTTTTTTCAAAAAAAAAAAAAAAAACCTAAAGATTTGATTGATCACATATTTAAACTCGACTAACCGTAGATATTCATTTTATCTTCGATTGAGAACTTTTTCATCTTTTACAATTTGAACAAAACATAAGTTTTATTATTTTAGGAAGACAAACAACTAAACCTTGTTTTAGTACCCACATTTTTATTTATTTATTTATTTATTATTATTTTTTACATTCCTTGTGGTGGTGGAAAGAGGCCTTCGGTTCTATTACTTCTTCAATGCCTAAAAATCCGCATTCATGATACTGAACAACAAAGCAAAAAGAAGAGGCAAATCCCGAGTGGCATGTTGGTTTGGAACTTGTATTCTGACCTTTGTGTTCTGGGTCCGAAGCTAGCACATCGACAACAAAATGAACAGGCATATACATGACATGACAATTAAATATTTAATAAAGTTACTTTACAAAGTTAAGAAGGGCATTTGTTGGGAGAAAAAGTTATATCTTAATAGAGCATGAAAATATTAATCTTAGGAAATGGTGATTCTTCATTCTGTAAAACAAGGCCTAGAATCAAATTAAATCATCATTTTTCTTTTTCTAAATCATTTTCTTTTATGCAAAACATGCAGTAATGTCGCTCAAATCGGACGCTAAACATGACCTATATATGTAAGAACCATCAATGTAAGAGGAGTTGATATGTTATTTTGTTTATATTTTTTTCTGTGCAAACAGATCCCCTTTGAAATAAAACAAAAACAAAAATCCAAAATCGAGGCTTGCATTGCCACAAAACATTAATTTTGTTCGTTGAAAAAGGAGAGTATGTTGTTTACATATTATACATGCGTTAGTTACTTATGTTCACAAAGCAGCCCTGATTACGTTGTTCCTTCAAGTTGATTTTTCAAATAGAATTCTGTAATTTGGACATATATTTTTTTATGTATTAATTGACAGGTTGTGATTCATATGTAAATAAATAGATCATTTACGTACATAATTGGGATCCGAGTGTGGTGGTAAACAATAATATTGTTATTTGATTCTTTAATTATGTACGTGAATTCTTCACTTTTTTACATATGTATCATTCGTGGTTGATTATACACAACAATATTGTCTAAATAATATTTTTCTTTCAAATATGGGCAATTATCATTCTAGAAAATATATATGCTATTTTTATAAAGAGAATGCTAATAGTCTCTCCATGTTGTGTAAATTATAGCTCATGCCATTATAAGTAAAATTTTGAATTAAGATAATATTTTGGTTGATTGTTAGGAGGATATCTCGACACTCTTTCATAAATATCCCTGTAAATCAAAAGTAATTATTGGGTTGCAGAGTTGCCAAAAGTTGGGCCAATTAGATCGAAAGATGTAGAAAGCACATTGAAGAACACAAGTATGAAAAGTTTTAATGCTGATTATGGTAGTTGAAAAATGAAATGATGTAGCCTTACCTTTCTTCTATAGTTATTAGAATAAAATCTTAAATTTGGTTCTCAAAAGAATTGTGACATCAAGTTGGTCATTAAAAAAGTTGTGACATCAATTTAATTTTGAAGAGATTAAATTTTATTTTAAGTTAATTTAAAATATTAAAAGAAATTTGGATAAACTTGATATAAATTTTAATCTTTCAAGAATTAAATTGATGTCGTAATTTTTTTAATGACTAAATTGATATCTCATAATTTTTTTAAAAACCAAATTGATATTATAAATCTTTCAAAGATCAAATTAAAATTCTACAACTTTTTCTAGCATTAATTTGAGATTTTACTCTAATTATTAATAGGCAGTCCACAATTTGATTGTCATAAAATAACTGTTGTACAACTAGGAAACATGAAACATTATTTTGCGTGGAGTGATGTTATTTGCAAAATTTCTTCAAATGTTCATCGTAACCGTCTGTGAGATGTGAGCCACCACATTACTTGAATTGTTATCCTGAAATCTTGTAAGTTACACCTGTAAGTTTATTTTCCATAACCTATGATAATTAGAGAATGAAGACCGGCTTTAAACCATGATTTATATTTTTCTTGCTTGAAAAAAAAAATTGATGTCGTATCACTTAGGATATTTGCTTTTGAATAAGTATCCTTAGGAAAATAAAAATAAAATTACTCAATAAAAGAGTAAGTATCTATTATATTGAAAGAGTAAAAGTTCCTGTTGGTTCTTGAAATTATTATTACTATTATTTTTTGGTACTGGGTTCCTGAAATTATTTTAATAAGTATCTTTAGGATATTTGCTTTTGAATTTTATTAACAAGTATCTTTAAAATTATTTTTGCTTTTGAATTTTATTAACAAATATCGTTACGATAAAATTATTGAATAGAAAGCAAATTTTTTTTTTATTAATCTAACGTTTTATTGGTAAAAATACAAATTATTGGTATTATATAGCAAATGCCCAGAAAGTATCTTCAACTACGACAGTGATGGAAAACACTTGGGCATTGTTGCTCATTGTTGGAACTCGGGTCTGGATTGTTAGTTTGGTACACCGTGTACCAAAAAACTTACCCGGTCAAAACGTTGAATTAAAAGCATTAAAAGAAGGCACCTTCTATTATGCTCGTAGTTATCTACGGGGCATTATGCACTGGGTGATATGATAGCAAAAATTTTGCTGAAGTATACACATGCCAAACAACATCAATACACCATAGAAGCCCTTATCCCATTTTGATCTTGTTGGTAGATCCTACCTTCGAGTTAGAACCCAAATTCTAATTTGATGTGACCGATGAAAGATATTGATCTTGCTGGCAAACCCGATTTCTGAGTTGGAACCGAGTTCCAATCTGATGCGATTGATGAAGGACATCCAAAAGGGGGCTTACTATAATGTATAACAACAAATTAAAATATCGATATATCCTCAATCTTCTTTATTGAATTACTTAGATGTGTGGTACACCATTCTTGAGGCAGTATGTAGCATAATGTTGCTGCAAAGAAACAAACCGAAATCCGTATAAAATTTCTATTGTTATCAATTTTTTTTTTGTCCTGATGTCTATTGTCGTCCAAATGTAGAGCCCATTTCAATTTAATTGATTTGGGCCGCTGTAACAGAAGGATCAAAGCAAAATATAATATCCATCTTTGAATTCATAGCCAACTAATCCATCTAGCACTTTTAGCCCAAGGCTGCACCATACATGTAATTTTCTTCAAAACTTGCCCTTCAAAGTTCAAACATACAGGCCATGTCTTTCCTCTTTCCCACAAATTATACTGAATCTGTTGAGAAAATTACACAATTTTTCTTTCTTATCTATCAAGTTACAATTATCTCAATTGTTTTACAAAACAATCTAAAATATTATATTATATTAGATATAATTGAAATGAAAATAAAATGTAAGATATTTCTTGTTACGTCATAAGACGTTCGTAAATAAATAATTAAGATAAAACTGCTTATACTAAAATGATCTCTGCTTCTTAATTTTAATATTTTGTCCATTTTTCTTATCTTTTCACACAATGACACAATGGTATTTCTCTTTCGGTTCCTTTTCCTCCTTTTGGGTTCAATCAAATAACGTAGTAATTCAAACTCATTTCTAAACAATAAGAAACATAATTATTTCATTACACATTATGTTGGATAATTTTGTGGACTTACATAAATCAAATCGGATTTAATTTTGAATCTAGATTAGTTTAATGTCAAAATTAATTAAAGCCAATTTTTTGAGCCCAAATTAATTAAAACTATTGTTATTATTGGGCCTACGCACTATTCATTAGTGGGTATTATTATTAATCTCTATGTGTATGGGCCTTGCTGTAATTGATGGCTTGGCATATCACATTTCTGACACAAGAAGAGGCCCCTCCTCCTAACCCTATATATAGGTGTTGTGGTCCCATTGAAACAGAATGCCATTTTGGCTCCCTAGGGAATAGGAGGAGCTCTTCTTTCTCTCTAGCCTCCCTTGGCTAGTTCCTTTCTTATTTATCCAGGATCAAAGATCGAAAAATAACTTTGGATCGATCGTTCTTCATTGATTGAATCAAGTTCTCTCACACCTATTCTGTTCTTGATTTTCATGCCATAATCGGAATCAAAACTTGATCCAAGGGGATTAAAATTCTTCAAGTGGTATCAGAGCCCTGTTTGATCTCTAATTGTGGCTGCTGTTTGTGTTTCTAGTATGAGATTGGGTGTTTAAAATGGTTGAGTTCGAATACATCATGAACTCAATTTCAAATTTATGATTCTGGCCATTTGATTCCAAAAATTTTTTAGGGTTATCGTTGTTCATGTTGCTATGAATTTATCGAGCCGATTATTGTGTGATTTGAGGCTGGATTGAGAGAGAAATTGAAGGAAGAATTGAAAAACCCTAACGCTTTGTTCGAAAAACCAATTTAATTATCTAGACCGATTTGCCTTCAAACTCTATATGGGTTTTGTAGAGCTCATCACAACGAATCTAAAGAGCTATAGAACATGCATTTTGGTTGAGATTTAAAAGAGATAATCACAAAAAACTGCGGAAACCCACGTCAATGTTCGTGGTGAAAGCCCAGAAAATATTGACCCGAATTCTTCAAACCATTAAATGGGTTTTGTAGCTTGATTTCGTTAAGAGATGAGTGAGAAATGGCTCTTGACCCGTTTCGCTACGGTTTGGGTCGTGCAACCCGTTTAATGACCTGCCAGAGGTTGAAGACACACTATTTGGCCTTGTAGCGAAGCCCACTCGCAGGCATAAGCGTGTGGGGCGCTTTCTAGGGCCCATTTTTGCACCAAAATTTGCAAGCTTGAGTTTTTCAATAAAAAAAATTATTGGTGAATTTTATTTAATTTTTTGAATATTAGAAATATTTATCTGAATTTATCTCAAATTTAAAATGCTCAAAATTATATGGTACTCTCCGAATTTTGGCCTGAAATTTTTTGTGCACATTGGTGCTATTATTGGGCATATTGTGTTAAGCATGCTCTTAGAGTCAATGTGCTTTACATATTGAAATAATTTTGAGCTCTTTATCTTCATTATGTTACACAATTAAAATTGCAAATTATCACTATTGTTGAATATTGTGCAATATTACTCTAAGAATTACAGTTTAAGAAATATTAAGACTATTGTTTTGAGCATTAATGAAATTTTAGGCATCAACTAAATTATTTTGAGTTTTTCAAAAATTAAATTGATTAAAGTTGTATGATATTCCCCGAATTTTATTCTAGAAGATTTTGTGGATAATTATGACGTATCTGGGTATGTCATAATTTGTGCACTCTCAGAGTTTGAGTATTTTGAATGTTGAAATAAATTTTGGGCACCTTTATTGTTTATATTGATTATGGAACATTGCAAATTTTGTAATTATATCGGATTTTATGCAATATTACTCTGAGTCTTGCTTTTTTAAAATATTTTGGCAATGTTATTGAACATTTTTCATGATTGTGAGCTCACCTTCATGGAACCAATTATGATAAATGCTAATTTTGTGAATAATGTTGGGCAATATTGTTCTAAGAGTTATTTTCTAAAATTCTAGAACATGATTTTGCTATACACTCCCATTTTATATGGAATAATGACTTCTTTTATGTAAAATTTTGAGAATCTGATTTATGCAATCTAAGTAGGAGAATGTTTGATATTTGTGGACTTGTATAAATCAGAATTGGATTTAATTTTCAAATCCAAATTAATTAGATGCCTAAATATTAGGGCATGTTGTGATTTTGAAAAATATTGAGACTTAGGAGTTTACATTGATTAAATTTAGAAAATCTCTATATGTTTGGTTCCACAATCTAATGGCCATTTTCTCTTTTGATTTTGAAGGGAGAATTTAGCTCACAATTTTATTATTTATTATATATTCTTTTGTGCTCAATTTATGAAATTTCAAACAAGTTATTTCCTGACATCGTGAGCATTTATTGATATATTCAAATTTTATTTTTTTCTCCTATTTTGGCTGTGTTGTCTTTTCTCTTGTGGACATTTTAAATATATTGTTACTTATGTTGTATTGAGAATTACGTTAATAACGAACTTACCCCTTGGTTTGTCTTTATTGACATAATTCTTGATGATTTGAAAATTGTGTCCTAAAGCTTTTAGTATCCTCTCAATACTAGCTTTAGAGACATGATTTTTATTGTTTATTGGAGTCTACTCATGTGTTAAATTTTGAAATCCTAAAAGGGTATTGCAATTGCATGAGGCTCTATTTATTAATTAGATGTTTGAAGCAATATGATATTTTGTGAATTTTGCTTCAACATATGGTGAAGCATATTTTAGTTGAATTAAATTATTTTATGGATTGCAAATATTGTTGGGTTATGTAGATAATTGACATATCCTTCGGTGTGACATTATTTGATATAATCATTGTGTGATAGAAAAGACTTTATCAAGTGGAAGAGACTTGTGTATTGTGATCCAAGACCCTCCGGTAGGATTGCAATGATACAAGGTTTTTAATTCAATTAATTGCCCAATTGATTGAACGTGAGAAAACTAATTTTATTATATGAATAAATTATGATATTCTGATGTAAGGTTTTCTCTTTTCCTATTGGGCTGTTATCATGCTATTATTTTGAGACTTATATTGAGGACATTTCAAGTCTCTTAGAATGTAATGTTGCTCCCATTTTATATAGAAACTATTGTTATAGTGGGAATTAGAGACTTTATAATTATATTATGTCCTTATTAATGGTTATATATAGGTCTAAAATATTTTGGCTAGCATATTAATCTTGCTATGCCCTTATAATTTGGTTGTTGTCTGAATTTGCGATGACATAGAGAGGGGATATTTGTTTTAAAGTGTTAAAAAAAAAAAAACACTTATGATCTTCTCAATTATATAGGCAGAGTATGTGATGTCAATTCTGTGAAACTTTGTGGCTAAAAATTTTGATGACTCTGCAATGTGATTCTCCCTATTTTGTGCTTTTGTTGTTAGAGGGAATAATGGTAAGTTTCAGACTTACATTGAACACTCTATCACAAACTATTGATTATCCCACTATTGATTATTATACCATTAGAGTATATCAAAATCTTGTAGTCCTTAGTGGGAATGTTTATATTGGTTAATATATTGGGTTAGTGGGAGCTTGTTTTGTAGACTCATTATGACCTCATACTATTGTTAATGCCATTTAAGTTCTCGCAGCTTAATTGTTTATGCAATTTGCACAATGGCATTATTATTGAGACATATTGGATCCAGTCTCAATTTTGTTATGCTGAGATATTTTGTTGAATCTCAGAGAGCATCTTGGGTGGATGCTTATATTGCTATACATTATTGTGCACACTTATATTGATATGGCGCATATTGGAGATATTTCGGACCCATCTCATATTGTGATGAGATTTATTAGATCTCATATAGCATCTAGGGCGGATGCTTGAGCCAATTGTTGAGAATTGCACTTTGATAATTTATCAGCATGCCATTATGTTGTTGTGCATTCCCATTGGCTTATGTATCACCATTTATTGGGTCACTGGGAGATGAGTATTTCACATGTATGATGTCAGTACTCCTTCGAGTATAATTTTCTGCATTATTGAGTGTTTGTTATCTTATATCGGACCATTTGATTGAGAGTGCGGGCTCAATTTTGACATTATATTGTGGCCACATATTGTGAATTAGTCTAGGAAAATTGTTTCGTAAGGATTTGATTTATGTCGTCTAAGTGGGAGATTATTGGATAAATTTATGGACTTACATAAATTAAATCGCATTTAATTTTGAACTCGGATTAATTGAATGTCAAAATTGATTCAAGTCAATTCTTTGAGCCCAAATTAATTAAAACTATTGTTGTTATTAGGCTTATTGGGCTTACGCACTGCTCATTGGTTGATATTATTATTAATCTCTATGTGTATAGGCCTTGCTGTAATGGGTGGCTTGGCAATCACATTTCTGACATAGGGAAAGACCCCTCCTTCTAACTCTATATATAGACGCTGTGGTCCCATTGAAACAGAACATTCTTTTGGCTCCCTGAAAAGTAGAAGGAGCTCTTCTTTTCCTCTGGCCTCCCTTGGCCAATTTCTTTCTTGTTTATCCAGGATCAAAGATCGAAAAACAGTTTTGGATCGATCGTTCTTCATCGATTGAACCAGATTCTCTCACACCTATCTGCTCTTGATTTTGTTATTGATTTTCATACCCTAATCAGAATCAAAACTTGACCTAAGGGGATCAAAATTCTTTCACATTGAAGTAAGGACCAGCGTAGCAAAATTTCCTCAAATCTTTCTATGCAATGTCCAGTGAAAAGTGGTAGCACATTTCATGCAAACATCAACCGCATAGAAGCATTGAAACCTATGAAAGATTTACACATAATGTGTCCGAAATGTTCATCATATGAATAGCAAACTGATGCGGCATGTAATATACGTCTCTCTTCCATCTTTTACATGACAATTTCCTTTCTAGTTGCCCTGAAGGAAATGAATCCCCACCTAGTTTTCCCAACAACTAAATTATAGTTAACTGATACTACCTTAAATATCATGAATTCCAAGTTAAATTCTTAGAAAGTTTACATGATGACACGCATATACGTGTGGCCTAATTTACCCAGAATTACGAGGCACGTCCCTCGCATGCATGCACGAACCCCATCTCTAGTAGCATATATAGGCGGCCATATCGATGGATTTCCAAGGTGCATCAAGACCGTATCGTCTTTCAAATAGTCCATTGATCACAGTATTAATTGTATTGCTCTATATCATTCTCCATGGCTTCCAGCAAACCCGAAAAGATCTCCGAAAGCCTGGGCTACATCAGAGAGCAACCTGGGAGAACCCAAGGTTTGAAGCCTGATGAAAAGAGAAAGCAAGCAGTAACTGTTAAAGACGATCTTGGCTATAATAATGCTATGGTAAAACTTCCAAAGAAATAGAAATGACTCGAAAAATAGGTAATATATATCAGAAGCAAATCCCCAAAGCTCCTTTCTTGCACTACAAAATTTTGTCCGTAAAATTCTGTTAAAACTTTCTATAGGTTTAGTTTTTCTCTTTTTTGAATTATAACTTATGTAGATGTTTAACTCATCATAAACACTAAGTTGCTAATTCAGCTGGTGATTACAGATATTTCTTTCGTTTTGCTTTCCATTTTTCCGTTAAGGTCACCCTCTTTTGTATGGCATTCATCCTTTCATTTTGTTGCAGGTTCATGTGGAAGTGGGATCTATGTAGCCAGGAATAATATTTACGGCAGAAGAGATTATTGTTGGTCAAAGATTCATTATTTAATTGCAATTTGTGAATTGTTTGTTCGTTTGTTAGTGTTTCACAGTTTACAACTTTAGAGCTATATAGTAAGCAGTAATCTTACTTCCATGTAACTTTATGGTGAACTAGATCGATTTTATTGTAAGAAAATATCAAATCATTATTAAGAACTACCCAACTTAATAACTATCTATCATAATTTGATACTTTCTTATAATTCTATTGACTGATAATATTTATAGAAATTAATTTTCATATTTAATATGTCTAATTTTTTATAATTTCTTTTAGTTTGTTTCATATCATGTTTTATTATTATAATATTTGTTTTCTCTCTCTTTCCTTATTTCTCATATACATCTATTTTTTTATAATTTCTTTTAGTTTGTTTCATATCATATTTTTCTCATATTGTGAATCCTTTTTTTACCCTTAATTCCATCTTTGTAGAAATTTCAATTCTGATACTTTTCTTATTTATATCTACTATAATATTTATTTATTTTTATTATAATAATACTTTCAGTATTTTTCTTTGTTCTCTCTTTTCGCTTATATATTGACAGTATTTTGAAATAACAAAATGATGAAATTTCATTTTATGCACTTGAAGTATGAAGTTTGACCCAATGTTGAATTATTTTATTTTTTGGTACATATGCTGTATTTTTATAAATAATATCACCTTTTCACTGTATCTAATAATTATAATTACAAGTAGATTTAATAAAAAAATCAAATTAATAATTTCATGTAATTATCTTTTGTTATAAATTTATAAGTAAATAATTTTATTTAAATAGTATTTAATTGGAACATGAAAATTTGATCGAATTATTATTGCTTATAATTATAATTATGATAATTTTTAAATTTTATATTATATATTCTATTGGTATTAAATAATAATAATTATTTTTATTTTAAAAAGTATAAAATTTAATAACTGTATAATATCCTCTTTGTTATATGTTTTGATATTTTTATTTTTGCTCATGTCTCATATCACAAGAAAAAATTATAAAAATATATAATTAAATAATGACTTTTATTAATCACTTACTGATAAATTTTAAAATAATATTATTATTTAAATATTTAATATTTTAATAATATTTTAGAATTATTTATTATTTTTAATGATCTATAATTATAATTTATCTTAAGTTTTAATTATTATTTATTACTCATTAATAATTACTTTTTAATGAAATATAAAAAGCAAATGTGAGAGGAAAACAATAGATAGGTCTTACACATTAAAATCCAATTGGACTTGTCTTACATCTCATTATTTGATTGAGTTATCAATTATTGTAGTACATATTGCAACACCAAAAAAATTGACAAATTCATAATTTATTATATTAATTTGTCCCATCAAACTTAATATATTATATTTAACAGACCCTTAATTTTGATATATTCAATTCCTTACACTTTTTCAAATATTAAAAAATTTTGTGATCCATTTAAAAATGATTCAAATGATATATTTAAAATTAATTTTTAAATGTGATATATATATATATATATATATAGAAAACCCAAAATAGTTTAGAGTTGTTTTTGATTTTTTTTTTATTTTTAAAAACATCAGAAAACACGGTAGCATGAATGTAAATATGTTGTTTTATGTTTACATTTCCATCGATTGTCATCTGGGAGAAAAAAAATTCCCTTCTCTTCTCGTTATTGCATGTTTTGCTCAAACTTTTGAACTTCTGTTTAATTCCGACTAGTGTTTGTTCTTGTTTCTTTCTTTAATTAACGATGCATCTAAATTCTGAAACTGGCTTGCATTATCAATTGTCACAGTCAGAGATGCACTCTTATTTGAAATTGTAAAATCCCTCTCCTACTGCCTTTACCAAAGGCTATGTGATTTCGGAATCCGATTAATGTTGCATTTTCATATATGACAATATTCTTTTGAAAATTGGTTAGGAGGATAGTTTGCAAGCAGTCACGAAGGTAGTTCTATATAACTTGTATAGTTTTGAATGGTTGAGCTATGACACGACAATGTAGGTTGGCAATTGTTTCTTTAATTAGTTGAATGCTCTGAAAGTGGAATGATATCACGGTTTTAGCATGCTAAATGGCTTGGTGCATTCTACAATTGTGTATAAATTATTGATTTCAATGGCCTGTTTATGCTCATTTATGTCAGAGGAAAGTCTAGAATAGGGGCTTCTGTTGCCTAGACAATAACAACACTCTTTGAAATCTCCCAAGAACTTTTTCTTTCTTCGTTTGCAATCTATATCCAGACTCACATGACTAAGCCTTTTAAAGCTAAGTACCTCCAGTGAGCTAAGACACTTCTAATAGACCTTGTCTAAACTTTAAAGGAGTTAATTGTGTTTTGTTGTTTTTCACCCAAATGACTTTACCGGCCCAAGTTTTATAGAAGCAGCACTCTGAAACTATGTTGCTAGCGCTGCCAAGCATGGAGATTTGCTAGTAGTTTGTTTGCCTTCCTGATACTTAACTATATGTAACATGGGATTTGATTTGAATTTGATACATATCCATATTAATGCATAATTGGCAATCCTATAACTCATTGCATTCGTAACATTATATAAGGGAGGACATATGATCATGGGCCCATGTAGTTAAAATTTGGGGAAAAGTATTTCTTCAAAGACATAATAAGAAGCAAAATTAAAAGTATAAGCAAAAAATTATTTTATATTGAATATAATTGTAGAAATATTTTTTATTAGAATCAAAAGTTATTAAATTATTTGAATGTGATTAATATAAAAATACTTTTATTTATAAAATTACAATTTAAGGCGTAAGAGAATGAAAACAATAATGACAATAAGAGGGTTAAATTGTTAAAGAAACAAAAGATAGTGGTCCTAAAATTTGTGAAGTACAATTCTATCTATTTTTACTGTTATTGCTTCTAAGAAGAACAACTTTCTATTTGCTTATCAAAAAAATAGAACAACTAATTATTTTATGCTAGAAACACAACCAAACACAACATGTTTAGAAATTCATGGAAAACTTGTAGCGAGTTGAGTTGGCTTGAGTTATAGTTGTGCTTGCTGTCCTTGATTTCTTTCATTCCTGTTCAACTTGGATATAAAATGGATAATGATTCTCACACGTTTGAGGGTGTAAAACTAGCACTATTCAACAAACTATTAAGTACAAACCATTTTAAGAAGTGATTCTTGTGGAGGCACCGCTTATCATACTCAATTTAATTTTGTACTTGTGTAAGGTTGTGTGGCCTATATCCTGAAAAATGTCTTTATATAATGTGGACGATTGGAGTGCTTAAATTAATATGAACAATTTAAGAGTTTCCCCTATTTCATGTTCTTCAAAGTCAAACTCATCAAAAACATAAATTTGTTAAAGAAATATGACAGATTGTCAAGCAAGTTCCATAGACAAAGTTTTAAAGCTTCGAAGCTAAGGTATCCTGTCGAAACTATTGTTTAGGTGAAAATACAAAAGATGAGATCAAACTTGGAAGAGAGGTTGATGAAGAGGATGGCAGTGGTTTACCAAAAAGCAGAGGACTGGAGAGCTGCAGCTAGACAGCAGCACTTGGAGCAAATCCAAAAGGCCTCCAGACAAGCAGAAAAGATTGTGAACCAACACAACTCATTAGTTTCAGGCCACAACTCATGTGGTTGCTTCCCTTGCAATAGCAATCATCTCTAAACATGATAGATTATTGATCCTTTGCCCATGCATATTTTGAGGGATTTTTTACTGTAATTATGTTCCTTTAAAATTTTTTTTATCATTGTTATTCAAGTAAGTTACTCTTGAAATGTTTCTTACCAATTGGATTATCTGTTTTATTTTATTTTTTTCTAAAATGTGCACATCCAAATTCAAGCTGCAAGGGAAATGATAAGAAAGCGTGACCAAATTTCAAATTGAATGTGGCAACAAGAAAATAATGCAAGGAAGGAATAGATTTATAAATATTTCAATATACCAATTTGTATTAGATTTTGTTTATTAAGACTCTATAAATTATGCTATTTACAATAATGCATCTATGTTATGTCTATGTATTAAACTTTAAAAAAAAAAAGTATCACAAAAAAATTTTTTTAAAAAGGTACCTTTAAAATTTGATGACCATTAGTGTATTGAAAATTTTATTACTTTTAAAACTTATTTTCAAAAACAATCATTCAAACAGATTTTTTATTTTTTATCATTTAGAAACTGTTTTGAGAACAAAGTTACTAAACATATTTTTTGTTCCTTTATTTTTTTTAAAATTGTATTTAAACTCATTTTTAAAAACTCTTTAAGAAAACAAAAAAACAAAACCATTACCAAACAATCCTCTATTAAGACTTGCTGCTGATTTTTTTTGAAAACCAGGAAAGATAAATGTTTATTAGTTTTGGGCATCTTAATCTGACAATTTAATATGTGTATAGAGCACTTAACTCATTAGTTGATAATTGGGTTGTTGATAATAACTAATAATTCAACGTGAAAATTAAAAAGGAATCAATTTTCATGTATTGATAGTGTAAAATATCTTTAAACTGTTAGTCAATGAAACTGGGTTGGAGACTACCCTCATTGTATATCAAAGCTTGTGGCTCAGGATTCTTCAGTTTGAATAAATTTGAAGCATTCATTAAAAAAAAAATATTAGTCAATGAAAAATTGTTGTGTAATTCACTTTTGCAATTTTTTAAAATTTTGAATTAGAATTGGTTTTAAAACGAATTACATTGACAACTTTTAATTTGTTAACTAACAGTCTAAATATGTATGTTTTACGCTAGCTACTAGTATATGAAAAGTTAACTGGTCGTTGACAGGCCCGCTGTGCAACCATGTACCTTATGTGCACATTTCTGATTCAGCACTATTAGTTCGAGATATTTGGGACTCTCATAAGTGGAATATGGATCTTCTAGTTACTCAACTTCCTTTGCATATACGAATGCACTTGTTTGGTATTAATGGTCCGGATGGGTTCGACCTTGAGGATGGGTGGTACTAGTGTGATAGCGGGAGTGGAATATACTCATCTAAGAATGCTTACCTATGGCTGCTTCAACGAAATAGGGTGGGGATTCCTACTATGAACTGGTTATGGATTTGGCAGCTTCCTTCTTCTGAGAAAGTTAGATTTCTAGTTTGGCAGATCAGTCATTTGGCTCTGCCACCAACTCCTTTCGTTTCCATAGAGGACTTGCCTCTTCTGCTGTTTGTGCTAGATGTAACAGCAACATCGAAGATCTGTCCCATTGCCTTCGGGAATGCCCGCAATCTTTTGCTATTTGGTCTTATTTTGGTTTGACTGGGGATGCCTTTTTCGATTGTCCTGATATGAGATATTGGGTTAAGAGTTTTGCTCTTGGTAAGCAGAGTACTCTCTTTCTTGCGTGCCTCTGGTGGATTTGGAGGTGGCGGTGCATGGATATTATGGGCTCTGAGAGATGGAGCTTAAACTATGTCTCCAGACAAATTCTCCATACAATGCAAGTTTCTACTGGCAATTTGCATATGACAAATCATAGTGAAGGAAGGAGCTTGGTCCGTTGGAATCCTCCTCTTGAGGGGTGGGTCAAATTGAACGTTGATGGCAGCTTTAACCCGGTAACTGGTCGAGGTGGCTATGGTGGTGTGTTGTGGGATTCGAATGGCGGTTGGATAAGTGGGTTCTCTATGCCTAGTACTTACCAATCAGCCTTTTTAGCTGAATTGGAGGCCGTGAAGGTGGGAATGTCTTTGGCTTAGGATCGTGGTTTGAGGAATATCTTATGTGAAACAGATAGTCTTGAAGTTTGGCATCTTCTTAATGAAACGCTAACACACAGGAATGTTCAAGTGGATTGCCTGAGTTGTGAAATTCATGGGTTGTTAGATCGTGAGTGGCGAGCCCACATTTGCCATGTTTTTCGGTCAGCCAACATGGTGGCTGATTTCCTAGCAAAGACTGGTGCGAAGTCGGAATCGGAACTGCAGGATGGAAGTCACCTACCGAGGATTTACATGTGTTTTTGTCTTATGATATGACCTCGTAGTGGTCCTTGTTTTCTTTTGTTTTTCTTTGCCTACCATTACCAAAAAAAATATAGAAGAGAGACAAACTTGATAAATGTAAAAACCAAGACAGATAACTTTAGTCTGAAATGTTGTTATAATTTACATCAACATATAAATTACCATGAAGGAATCTAATAAATTACAAAAATAATATTCACATAAACGGTCAGCTGATATCTCCCAATTCCAAAAGTATTGCCATTGGTACCAGCTGTTTCGGAGAAATCTGCAATAAATCCAAAACAATTAAGTAATACACAAATTATCAAAAGACATTACACCTGTTAAGAAAATAAACTATCATTAAACAGCGGCTATTGCATATGATTTTTATCTCTCTTGAAAACTTAAACTGTTGCGTAAAGATAAATAAATAGTATTATATCTTAAATTAACATACTCTCTCACGCAAGAGCTCTTTAAACTTAAAGTTTAGACAATATATAGGTACACCTATTTGGAACTTTAACTTATTTTATTTAGGAAAATGGGGTGGTAAGGATCAATTGTAGACCATTCGGTCAGAAAAGCTCTAAAGCTCTATCATACACCATCTCTCTAAAGAACTGAAGTAATTAGGTAGAGATAAATAAATAATTTTATATCTTCATAGTTTTCTCATAATTATGAAGGATCATATTATTTTATACCCATCTTTGAGTTCATACCTAAATAATACGTTAACGATTTCTCCTAAGGGTGCAACCTTATACGCATGATTGGATTCAACTTCACCCTTCAAAGACATAGGAAATTAAATGACTTGTCCTTTTTTACGGAAATCAGTCTGAAAATGTATAGAGGTGTAGAGGACATGATGATCAGTACGTGACCCATTAACATAAAAATTAAAAATAAATTATATTGGAATTATTGTGAAAATTACTTAAACTTCTTGACAAATATTATATCTAGAAAACAATTAAAGATTTATATTATATCAAAATTAAAAACAATTAAAATGGTGCATGCATGTGATTTTGGAAAGAAAACAATGAAATTTGCGCTTTATGAAAGTATGACCATGTAGTCATTGATCATCATTTACTTAAAACTTTAGCAATATTTGTACAACAATTTTATTCGTACCAATATTGCAGATGCTCGTAAAGTATTTTCCACTGTGACGGAAAACATTAGGGCATTGTTGCTCATTGTCGGAACTCGGAACTGGGCTTGTTGTCCGGTACGCCATGTATCGAAAAAGTTACCCAGTCAGACTGTTGAATTAAAAACATTACAAAGCAACAAACTGAAATCTGTATAACATTTCTATTTGTCGAAATACAGGGCCAATTTAAATTTAAGGGAGAATTACACTGTCCTTCCCTAAGGTTTAATGTAATTAAAATTAGCATCCATCTATTTGCAAAATTATATCCATTAATTCTTGACCTTTACAAAAATCTACACTGGCCTCCCTATTGTTAATAGTTTGTTAACAGAGTTGACAGATATTATAGCATGTGAATGGCAATTTGGTAATATATTTGACATATCTTTTCTACAAAATGACAAAAAATACACACATTGTCACCGAAACCCAATTCAAAAATGCCTCAACTCAAAGTAGAACTCGGAACTCGGAACTCACATCAAAGAGGAATTCAGCTGTCTCAGCCCAAAAAGGAACTCGTATTAAAAGGGAGCTCGAAACTTGCATCATGTCCAACCTTAGCTTCATCATCTTCTGTCACTTGACGACTATAGATACAAGTTCCACTTTGATGCGAGTTTCTCTTTGAGCTGAGGCATAGCTAAATTTCTCTTTGACGTAAGTTTCAAGTGTGACTTTGATACGAGTTCCGCCGGAGGGGAAGTTATGATTTAGGATCTCTTCCCCTCTTTTGATTTCAGAGAATAGTGCAATTGGGGTTAGTGAATGGGGGAGGGTGATAGTATGGGATGAGTATGAAAAGATAATTTGGACAAAACACACAATCACTTAACGGAGTCAACTTCCATTTGTATCAAGGTGATTACTGTCACGTGTGTAAATAGAGGTGTTTTGGGTGTAATTACACTAAACTTTAAAGGAAGTACGTGAAATTCTCCCTAAATTTAATTGATATGGGCCCTTGTAACAGAAGGATCAAAGTAAAATATAATATCCATCTTTGAATTCCTGCCCAACGAATACGTCTAGCACATTCAGCTCAAGGCTGCAGCATACACGTTATTTTCTTCAAAACTCGCCCTTCAGAGTTCAAACATACAGGTCATGCCTTCCTCTCTTGCGCAAATTATACTGAAATTATTGTGAAGATTACACAGTTTTTCATTCTTACCCATCAAGTTATACTTACATCAATTGTTTTACAAAACAATTTAAAATATTATATTACATTAGATATAACTGACATGAAAATAATATCTCAGACACGTCTTTCTATGTCATAAGACGTTCATAAATAAATCCAATACAAAAGTGATCTGACCTGCTTCTCAATTTTAATATCTAATCCATTTTTCTTATCTTTCCACACAATGACAATAGTATTTCTCTTACGGTTTCTTTTCCTCCATTCGAGTTTAAAGGAAGGACCTGCATAGCAAAATTCCCTCAAATTTTTCTATGCAATGTCCAGCGAAAAGAAGTAGCACATTTCATGCAAACATAAACCTTAGCATTTCAAATCTATGAAAGATTTACACATAACGTGTTGATTGCTACGAAACGTTCATCATATAAACTTGATCCCGTATGTAATCGTCTCTCTTTCATCTTTTACATGAAAGTTTCCTTTCCTATTGCTCTAAAGAAAATGAACTCCTTCTTTTCCAACAATCGAATTTTAGTTAGCTAATAATACAATCTTAAATACATGATTTCCTAAGTTAAATTCGCAGAAAGTTTACACGGTGACACGCATACATCTACGTGATTGCAATTTACTGCGAATTACGAGGCACGTCCCTAGCATGCATGCATGAATCCCATCTCTAGGTAGTGTATATATGCATATATAGATACACAATGTGGTCATATCTACAGACTTCCAAGGCGCATCAAAACAAGATTGTCTCTCAAAATAGTCAATTGTATTTGTATTGCTCGATCGATTGCCATGGGTTCCAGACAAAAAGACACCTCCAAATCTATAGGCGGCAAGGAAGATCGACCTGCGAACAGCAGTGGTTCGAAACCTAAGAACGGTGGTAATACGGGTACCAAACCCCAGGGCATCGGCGAGTACCTGGCCCCCAATGGACAGACAAGAAATGCAAACAACTAAGAGGGAACAGAAAGGATTCAAAAACCAGGTAATATAAATAAAAAACAAACCCTCAACACCCCTTTCTTGCACTGCAATAAAATTCTGTTAAACTTTCTATATGTTTAGTTTTTATCTTTCTTTTTTTTATGGATTAAAACGTTGTTGCTGAGATTTAAATTAAATCATAACTTATTTCAATTTTAAATCATCATAAACACTAGGTTGCTAAATCAGCGGGTTTACAAATATTTTTGTTTCATTTTATTTTCCTTTTTTTCGTTAAGGCCACGGTCTTCGTATGCATTCAACCTTTCATTTTAATTTGTTGCAGGTTCATGTGGAAGTGGGATCTATGTAGCTAGGAATAATATTTACGGGGCAGTGATTATTGTTGGTCAAGATTCATTGTTTAATTGTAATTTGTGAATTGTTGTTCGTTTAGTAAATGTTTACAGTTTACAACTTTAGAGCTAGGAAGTAGTAATCTCCCTTCCATGTAACAGTAATCTCTGAAAGTTTATATATTATTTGCAAGTACGTTACTTCCTTTGTAAGTTCGTCCTTATATATATAGAAAGGTTTATCAATAAAGTAGCTGTATAAATTAAATTCTATTGAAAAATAAATTTGTTAAAGTCTCTTCTACTATTTTCTTTCTCTATCTTTTGGCTTCTTACAGTGTTAAAACAAAGAATCTTGGCGTAAAAACTTGCTACCTAACAAAAATGAGTAAATTAAAGATTAGATGGATTTTTTTTCCCAAAAAACAAAAAAAAACCTAAAGATTTAAGTGATCACACTGGACTCACCGTAGATATTCATTTTATCTTGGATTGAGCAACTTTTTCATCTTTTACAATTTGAACAAACATAAGTTTTATTATTTTAGGAAGACAAACAACTAAACCTTGTTTTAGTACCCACATTTTTATTTATTATGATAATAATTATTATTATTTTACATTCCTTGTGGAGGTGGCAAGAGGCCTTTGGTTCTTTACTTCTTCGATGCATAAAAATCCGCATTCATGACATGACAATTAAATATTTAATAAAGTTACTTTACAAAGTTAACGAGGGCATTTGTTGGGAGAAAAAGTTACATCTTAATAGAGCATAAATATATTGGATTTAATTAGAATGTACTGTTAGTGAAAAAATATTTTATATAGATATCTAATTATAAATTGTCACATTAGCAAAATTATTTGATATAACCACCTATTACTTGAATGGTCATGCAAATGGAAAGTTTTAATTGGATAATAGTGTAAAAAAATTTTACATTGTCAGTACACTAAATTAAATTCAAAAAGATTAATCCCAAGAAATGGTGATTCTTTGTTCTATAAAATAAGGCCTAGAATCAAATTAAATCATAATTTTCTTTTTCTAAATCATTTTTTTATGCAAAACAAGCAGTAATGTCGCTTAAATCGGACGCTAAACATGACTTACATATGTAAGAACCATCAACGGAAGAGGAGTTAATGTTATTTTGTTTATATTTATTTTTCTGTGCAAAGAGTTCCCCTATTTCATGTTCTTCAAAGTCAAACTCATCAAAAACATAAATTTGTTAAAGAAATATGACAGATTGTCAAGCAAGTTCCATAGACAAAGTTTTAAAGCTTCGAAGCTAAGGTATCCTGTCGAAACTATTGTTTAGGTGAAAATACAAAAGATGAGATCAAACTTGGAAGAGAGGTTGATGAAGAGGATGGCAGTGGTTTATCAAAAAGCAGAGGACTGGAGAGCTGCAGCTAGACAGCAGCACTTGGAGCAAATCCAAAAGGCCTCCAGACAAGCAGAAAAGATTGTGAACCAACATAACTCATTAGTTTCAGGCCACAACTCATGTGGTTGCTTCCCTTGCAATAGCAATCATCTCTAAACATGATAGATTATTGATCCTTTGCCCCCGAGGGATTTTTTACTGTAATTATGTTACTTTAAAATTTTTTTTATCATTGTTATTCAAGTAAGTTACTCTTGAAATGTTTCTTACCAATTGGATTATCTTTTTTATTTATTTATTTTTCTAAAATGTGCACATCCAAATTCAAGCTGTAAGGGAAATGGTAAGAAAGCGTGACCAAATTGCAAATTGAATGTGGCAACAACAAAATAATGCAAAGAAGGAATAGATTTATAAATATTTCAATATACAAATTTGTATTAGATTTTGTTTATTAAGACTCTATAAATTATGCTATTTACAATAATGTATCTATGTTATGTCTATGTATTAAACTTAAAAAAAAAAAAAGTATCACAAAATTTTTTTTTAAAAAAGGTAGCTTTAAAACTTGATGACCATTAGTGTATTGCCAAACAAATTTTTTGTTTTATTACTTTTAAAACTTATTTTCAGAAACAATCATTCAAACAGATTTTTTATTTTTTATCCTTTAAAAACTGTTTTGAGAACAAAGTTACTAAACATATTTTTTGTTCCTTTATTTTTTTTAAAATTGTATTTAAAATCATTTTTAAAAACTCTTTTAGAAAACAAAAAAAAACAAAACCATTACTAAACAATCCTCTATTAAGACTTGCTGCTGATTTTTTTTGAAAACCAGGAAAGATAAATGTTTATTAGTTTTGGGCATCTTAATCTGACAATTTAATATTTGTATAGAGCACATAACTCATTAGTTGATAATTGGGTTGTTGATAATAACTAATAATTCAACGTGAAAATTAAAAAGGAATCAATTTTCATATATTGATAGTATAAAACATCTTTAAACTGTTAGTCAATGAAACTGGGTTGGAGACTACCCTCATTGTATATCAAAGCTTGTGGCTCAGGATTCTTCAGTTTGAATAAATTTGAAGCATTCATTAAAAAAAAATATTAGTCAGTGAAAAATTGTTGTGTAATTCACTTTGTGCATTTTTTTAAAATTTTGAATTAGAATTGGTTTTAAAATGAATTACGTTGACAACTTTTAATTTGTTAACTAACAGTGTAAATATGTATGTTTTACGCTAGCTACTAGTATATGAAAAATTAAACTAAATTAAAAATTTAAAAATATAATTAAGAAATTAATATAGAAGAGAGACAAACTTGATAAATGTAAAAACCAAGACAGATAACTTTAGTTTGAAACTGCCGAAGCACTAAAGTAGAAACTGGTTCTGAAATGTTGTTATAATTTACATCAACATATAGATTACCATGAAGGAATATAAATTACAAAAATAATATTAACATAAACGGTCAGCTGATATCTCCTAATTCCAAAAGTATTGCCATTGGTACCAGCTGTTTCGGAGAAATCTGCAATAAATCCCAAACAATTAAGTAATACACAAATTATCAAAAGACATTACACCTGTTAAGAAAATAAACTATCATTAAACAGCGGCTATTGCATATGATTTTTGTCTCTCTTAAAAACTTAAACTGTTGCATATGCTCGGAATTTTTTCCACTGTGACGGAAAACACTAGGGCATTGTTGCTCATTGTCGGAACTCGGAACTGGGCTTGTTGTCTGGTACGCCGTGTATCGAAAAAGTTACCCAGTCAGACTGTTGAATTAAAAACATTACAAAGCAACAAATCAAAATCTGTATAAAATTTCTATTGTTGTCGAAATGCAGAGCCAATTTAAATTTAAGGGAGAATTACATTGTCATTCCCAAAGATTTAATGTAATTATAATCGACACCTCTCTATTTGCAAAATTATATCCACTAATTCTTGAACTTTACGAAAATCTACACTAGCCTCCCTTATTGTTAATAGTTTGTTAACAGAGTTGACAGATATTATAGCATGTGAATGGCAATTTGGTAATATATTTGACATATCTTTTCTACAAAATGGCAAAAAATACACACATTGTCACCGAAACCCAATTCAACAATGCCTCAGCTCAAAGTAGAACTCGGAACTCAGAACTCACATCAAAAAGGAATTCAGCTGTCTGAGCCCAAAGAGGAACTTGTATTAAAAGGGAGCTTGGAACTTGCACCATATCCAGCCTTAGCTTCCTCATCTTCTGTCACTTGACAACTATAGATAAAAGTTCCACTTTGATGTGAGTTTCTCTTTGAGCCGAGGCATAGCTGAATTCCTCTTTGACGCAAGTTTTGAGTTTGACTTTGATACGAGTTCCGTCGGAGGGGAAGTTATGATTTAGGATCTCTTCCCCTCTTTTGATTTCACATAATAGTGCAATAGGGGTTAGTGAATGGGGGAGGGTGATAGTATGGGATGAGTATGAAAAGGTAATTTTGACAAAACACACAATCACTTAATGGAGTCAACTTCCATTTGTATCAAGGGTGATTACTGTCGCGTGTGTAAATAGAGGAGTTTCGGGTGTAATTATACTAAATTTTAGAGGAGGTAGGTGGAATTCTCCCTAAATTTAATTGATATGGGCCCTTGTAACAGAAGGATCAAAGTAAAATATAATATCCATCTGAATTCATACCCAACCAATGCGTCTGGCACATTCACCTCAAGGCTACAGCATAAACGTTATTTTCTTCAAAACTCGCCCGCCGGAGTTCAAACATACAGGCCATGCCTTCCTCTATCGTGCAAATTATAATGAAATTATTGTCAAGATTACACAATTTCTCATTCTTGCCTGTCAAGTTATACTTACGTCAATTGTTTTACAAAACAATTTAAAGTATTATTTTATATTAGATATAATTTACAAAACAATTTCCTCTAACTTTTCTATGCACTGTCCAGAAAAAAGAAGTAGTACATTTCATGCAAACATAAACCTTAGCATTTCAAATCTATGAAAGATTTACACAATGTGTTGATTGCTACGAAACGTTCATATGGATAACAAACTTGATCCCCTATGTAATCGTCTCTCTTTCATCTTTTACATAAAAGTTTCCTTTCCTATTGCTCTAAAGAAAATGAACTCCTTCTTTTCCAAACAATCGAATTCTAGTTAGCTAATAATATAATCTTAAATACATGATTTCCAAGTTAAATTCGTAGAAAGTTTACACAGTGACACGCATATATCTACGTGAGTGCAATTTACCGTGAATTACGAGGCACGTCCCTAGCATGCATGCATGAATCCCATCTCTAGGTAGTATATATAGATATATAGATACACAATGTGGTCATCTCTACAGACTTCCAAGGCGCATCAAAACAAGATTGTCTCTCAAAATAGTCAATTGTATTTGTATTGCCCTATCGATTGCCATGGGTACCCGACCCCAAGACATCGCCAAACTTATAAGCAGCAAGCCAAATACACCTGGGAACAACAATGAGCCAAATACAGCTGGGAACAACAATGAGCCAAATACCAAACCTAAGGAGAATAACGGTACCAAACCCCAAGGCATCAGCGATTACCTGGCCCCCAATGGACAGACAAGAAATGGAAACAACTAAGAGGGAACAGAAAGGATTCAAAAACCAGGTAATATAAATAAAAAAACAAACCCTCAACACCCCTTTCTTGCATTGCAATAAAATTCTGTTAAACTTTCTATATGTTTAGTTTTTATCTTTCTTTTTTTTTATGGATTAAAACGTTGTTGCTGAGATTTAAATTAAATCATAACTTATTTCAATTTTAAATCATCATAAACACTAAGTTGCTAAATCAGCGGGTTTACAAATATTTTTGTTTCATTTTACTTTCCTTTTTTTCGTTTAGGCCACGGTCTTCGTATGCATTCAACCTTTCATTTTAATTTGTTGCAGGTTCATGTGGAAGTGGGATCTATGTAGCTAGGAATAATATTTACGGAGCAGTGATTATTGTTGGTCAAGATTCATTGTTTAATTGTAATTTGTGAATTGTTGTTCGTTTAGTAAATGTTCACAGTTTACAACTTTAGAGCTAGGAAGTAGTAATCTCCCTTCCATGTAACAGTAATCTCTGAAAGTTTATATATTATTTGCAAGTACGTTACTTCCTTTGTAAGTTTGTCCTTATATATATAGAAAGGTTTATCAATAAAGTACCGGTATAAATTAAATTCTATTGAAAAATAAATTTGTTAAAGTCTCTTCTACTATTTTCTTTCTCTATCTATTGTCTTCTTGCAGTGTTAATACAAAGAATCTCGGCGTAAAAACTTGCTACCTAACAAATATGCGTAAATTAAAGATTAGATGGATTTTTTTCCCAAAAAAAAAAAAAAAAAAAACCTAAAGATTTAAGTGATCACACTGGACTCACCGTAGATATTCATTTTATCTTGGATTGAGCAACTTTTTCATCTTTTACAATTTGAACAAACATAAGTTTTATTATTTTTGGAAGACAAACAACTAAACCTTGTTTTAGTACCCACATTTTTATTTTATTTATTTATTATTATTATTTTTTACATTGCTTGTGGAGTGGAAAGAGGCCTTTGGTACTATCACTTCAATGCACAAAAATCCGCATTCATAAAACTGAACAACAAAGCAAAAAGAATAGGCATATCCCGAGTGGCTTGTTGGTTTGGAACTTGTTGTCGAAGCTAGCACATCGAGAACAAAAAGAATAGGCATATACATGACATGACAATTAAATATTTAATGAAGTTACTTTACAGAGTTAGCGAGGGCATTTGCTGGGAGAAAAAGTTATATCTTAATAGAGCATGAAAATATTAATCTCAAGAAAGGGTGATTCTTCATTCTATAAAATAAGGCCTAGAATCAAATTCAATCATCATTTTTCTTTTTCTAAATCATTTTTTTATGCAAAACATGCAGTGATGTTGCTCAAATCGGACGCTAAACATGACTTACATGTATAAGAACCATCAATGGAAGAGGAGTTAATATGTTATTTTGTTTATATTTATTTTTCTGTGCAAACAGTTCCCCTTTGAAATAAAACAAAAACAAAAATCCAAACCCGAGGCTTGCATTTTCACAAAACATTAATTTTGTTAGTTGAAAAAGGAAGGCACGTCGTTTGCAAAATATACGCGCGTTAGTTAGTTGTTCAATGCGGTGGTACCTTTGCATTGTTATGCATTTGGTGCATTTTTTTTTTTTTGTTTCTAACCATTGAAAACATGACATGTGTATTTAAAAGGGTGTATATTAGAAAAGTATGGTGCACATTAGAAGACTCTCAACTAATAGAAATCCACCCCTGTTCTTCACCCCTCTCACCACCAACAAAGTGAAATTCGAAACTCGTATCAAAGTGAAACTCGGAACTCGCCACGTTGTTCTTCACCCACCCCTGTTCTTCACCTATCCAATTTCAACTTCTTCATCTTCTGAACTCGTATCAAAGTAGAACTTAGAATTCACATCAAAGAGGAAACTCAGAACTCGCATCGAGTCCACCATCAACTTTCTCTTTTGAAATTGCATCAAAGCGGAATTCAGAACTCGCATCATACTTGTCTAACATGCACCACATACAAGCACACAAGTCATTTTTCCATTGGTTAAAAACAATAAATACACCAAATATAGAACAATGCAAAGGTACCAAAGAATTGGCCTAGTTACTTATGTCTGCAAAGCTGCCCCAATAGTGTTGTTCCTTCAAGTCGATTTTTAAAATGGAGTTATGTAACATGGAAATATATTTTTTATGTATTAATTGACCACTTGTGATTAATATGTAAATAAATGGGTAATTTACATACATAATTGGGGTCCAAGTGAGCGTGGTAATAAATGACAATATTGTTATTTGATTTCTTAATTATGTACATGAATTTCCTACCTTTTTATATATGTATCATTCGTGGTCGATTGACACATAACAATATATATCCAAATAATATTTTTCCTTCAAATATGAGCAATTCTCATTTTAGAAAATATATTTGCTATTTTTATAAAGAGAATGCTAATAGTCATTGGATATTGTGTAAATTATAACTCGTACTATTATAAATAAAATTTTAAATTAAGAGAATTTTTAGATTGATTATTAAGAGGTTATATATCGATACTCTTTCATAAAATATCCCTGTGAGTTGAAAGTAATTATTGGGTTGCAGAGTTGCCAAATGTTGGGCCAATCAGACCCTAAGATATAGAAACAACATTGAAAGAGCACAACTACGAAAAGTTTAATGCTGATTATGGTAGTCGAATACTTCAATGAAATGATGTAGCCTTACCTTTCTTCTGTGGTTATTAGAGTAAAATCCTAAATTGGTACTAAAAAACTTGTGGGATATTAATTGGTTTTTGCAAAAGTTGTAATATCAATATGGTCCTTGAAATAATTGTGATATCAATTTAAGTTTGAAAAGATTAAAACTTATTTCAAGTTTTAGACTAATTTAAAATAAATTTTAATCTTTTGATAATCAAATTAATGTTACAATTTTTTTAAGATTAAATTAATATCCCACAATTTTTTTAGGACTAAATTGATATTACAAATTTTTTAAAGATCGAATTAAAATTCTTCAACTTTTTGGAGCATTAATTTGATATTTTACTCTAATTGTTAATAGGTCGTCCACAATTTGATTGTCTTAAAATAACTGTTCTACAACTAGGAAACCTGAAACATTATTTTGCGTGGAGTGATGTTATTTGCAAAATTTCTTCAAATGCTTATGCCAACCCTCTGGGACAAGTGAGCCACCACGTTACTTGAATTGTTATCCTGAAATCTTGTAACTTACACTTGTAAGTTTATTTTCCATAACCCATGATAATTAGAGAATGCAGACGGGCTTTAAACCAATTTTTATATTTTTCTTGCTTGAAAAAAAAAATATTGATGCCGTATCCCTTAGGATATTTGCTTTTGAATAAGTGTCTTTAGGAAAATAAAAATAAAAATACTCAATAAAAGAATAAGTATCTATGATTTTGAAAGAGTAAATGTCCCGTTGGTTCCTGAAATTATTATTATTTTTGTAATGGGTTCCTATAATTATTTTAATAAGTATCTTTAGGATATTTGCTTTTGATTTTTGTTAAGAAGTATCTTTAAAATTATTTTTGCTTTTGAATTTTATTAACAAGTATTGTTAGGATATTTGTTAATAAATAAACAATTTATTGAATAGAAAGTAAATTTTTTTAATTTTTTTATTAATCTAACGTTTTATTGGTTAAAACATTTTATTGGTATTATATAGCAATTGCCCAGAAAATATTTTCAACTGCGACAGTGACGGAAAACACTTGAGGTCTTGAGCATTGTTGCTCGTTGTCGTAACTCGGAACTGGATTGAGTTTGGTACACCGTGTACCAAAAACCTTACCCGGTCAAAACGTTGAATTAAAAGCATTACGAAGAAACAAACCGAAATCTGTATAACATTTCTATTGTTATCCCTTTATTTTTTTGGGATTGTTGTTCAATTGCAGAGCCCATTCAAATTTAATTGATATGGGCCTTGCAACAGAAGGATCAAAGAAAAATATAATATCCATCTTTGAATTCATACCCAACTAACTGTGTATTTAGTTTTATTTTTGTAGAATTAATTTTGTTGAAATTGATTCGGTTAGAATTAATTTTAAAATAAAGTGATTTATATTTGATAGTTCCTTTAGAAATGATTATGATAGAAAGTAAAATAATTTTACTTCTCTCATATTCAATTCTAAAAATAAGAGTTGATTTTCACCTTTTCAAACTGACCACCATAAAAAAACAGATACAATCAACTTTGGCCTCATGAAATCAAATTTGGGAGGCCCAAAATCGCAATCAAATATGGGCTAATACATCTAGCACATTTAGCCCAAGGCTGCACCATACATGTTGTTTTCTTCAAAACTCGCCCTTCAAAGTTCAAGCATACAAGCGGTGTCTTTCCTCTTTTACACATATTATACTGAAACTGTTGTGAAAATTACACAATTTTTCTTTCTTATCTATCAAGTTACAATTGGTGATTGCTTTGGTACAGATTGCAAAAAATCAGCACCATACTTATTATAGTTGGTGCCGATATTTAGAAAACATATGGCATAGGTGGAACTTGGAGAGGAACTCGGAATTCGAATCGAATCCAGTCTCAGCTTTATATGAAAATGGAACTTGGAACTTAGAAAGAATAAGAAGAGAAAACTCAAGTTTGTTTATAATATAAAGAACAAAATGGACTTTCAAAATAATAATTACAATGAAGTTTGATATGAGTTCCGAGTTCCGTTTTCATGTGAAATTGAGGCTAGATTTGATACAAGTTTCGAGTTTCTATCTGAGTCCCGTCAATACCACATGTTTTCTGAACATTTGCACCAACTATCAGTACGGTGCTGATTTTTTGCAATCTACACCAACGAACTGCCTGTTACAATTACGTCAATTGTTTTACAAAACAATCTAAAATATTATATTATATTAGATATAACAAATGAAAATAAAATCTTAGACATTTCTTGTTACGTCATACTCATAAGACGTTCATAAATAAATAATTAAAATAAAACTACCGATACAAAAATGATCTGTGCTTCTCAATTTTAATATTTTGCCCATTTTTCTTAACTTTTCACACAATGGTATTTCTCTTTCGGCTCCTTTTCCTCCTTTTGGGTTCAATCAAATAACGTAGTAACTCAAACTCATTTCTAAACAATGAGAAACCGAATTATTTCATTACACATTGAAGTAAGGACCAGCGTAGCAAAATTTCCTCAAATCTTTCTATGCGATGTCCAGCGAAAAGTGGTGGCACATTTCATGCAAACATCAACCGCATAGAAGCATTGAAATCTGTGAAAGATTTACAGATAACTAAATTATAGTTAACTAATACTACCTTAAATACCATGAATTCCAAGTTAAATTCTTAGAAAGTTTACATGATGGCACGCATATACGTATGGCTTACCTTGAATTACGAGGAACGTCCCTCGCATGCATGCACGAACCCTATGCATCTCTAGTAGTATACATAGGCCGTATCATATCGATGGATTTCCAAGGTGCATCAAAACCATATTGTCTTTCAAATAGTCCATCGATCACAGTATTAATTGCATTACTTTATATCAATCTCCATGGCTTCCAGCAAACCCCAAAATATCTCCAAGAGCCTGGGCTACATAAGTCAGCAACCTGTGAACACCCAAGCTTCGAAGCCTGATGAAAAGAGAATGCCAGCAGTAACTGTTCAATCCGGTCTTGCCTATAATAATAATATGGTAAAACCTCCCAAGAAACAGAAATGACTCGAAAAACAGGTAATATATATTAGAAGCAAACCGCCAAAGCTAATTTCTTGCACTGCAAAATTTTGTCCGTAAAATTCTGTTAAAACTTTCTATATGTTTTGTTTTTCTCTTTTTTGAATTATAACTTATCTAAATGTTTAATTCATCATAAACACTAAGTTGCTAAATCAGCCGGTGATTACAGATATTTCTTTCCTTTTACTTTACATTTTTCCGTTAAGGTCACGCTCTTTTGTATGGCATTCATCCTTTCATTTTTTTGCAGGTTCATGTGGAAGTGGGATCTATGTAGCCAGGAACAATATTTACGGCAGAAGAGATTATTGTTGGTCAAAGATTAATTATTTAATTGCAATTTGTGAATTGTTTGTTCGTTTCGTTAGTGTTCACAGTTTACAACTTTAGAGCTATAGGAAGCAGTAATCTCACTTCCATTTAACTTTATAGTGAACTAGTAACTTCTGAAAGTTTGCGTGTTATTTGCAAGTACCTTGTAAATATTATGAAAATATTCACAAGTTATAGCCCCTTACTTAATTCATTTGTACGTTTGTATTTTATTGAAAGGTTTATCAATAAAGTACTCTGAAATATACATTTGTTACTTCTATTATTTTTTCTCTATTCATTGTCTTCTTGTGTTGGGCTATTTATCAAACTGCCACTGTTAAAGAGACTATTTATCAATATGTTACACTTTTGAAACTATTTTCTAAACTGCTCCCCTTTGTCCGCATTGGCTTTTTTTTTATTTTTTCTTGGTCCATATGAAATTGCCATTGCGGTCGGCCAACATCGACCTCGCTGATCCACTTCGTCTCCCGCCACACAAAGTTTGATGAAGGAAACAAAGCCGGTGTTGTCCTTGTCGCGCTCTGTCTAACTTGGAAGGTGGAGCTCTGTGACGAAGACAAAGATGAAGTCGGTGTCAATGTTGTCCTTGTCGAGCCCTGTACAACTCGGAAGGCGAGGATTGCATGACGAAGATAGAGACAGTGTTGTTCTTGTCAAGCTCTGTCTAACTCGGAAGGAGGAGCTACGTGACAGAGACAAAGATGGTGTTGTTCTTGTCAAATCCATCGAACTCGGAAGGCAAAGCTAAGTGACAAAGATCAAATATGCTGCTACTTTGCAATGTTAGCCTAACAAACACAGATAACAATTATAAAAAAAAGCCAATATGAATGAAAGGGGAGCAATTTGATAAATAATTTCAAAAGTGTGGCATATTGATAAATAGTTTTTCTAATAGTGGTAGTTTGCTAAAAAAAGCCCTTCTTGTTGTGTGAATATGAAGAGTTTTGACATAAAAACTAACTACCTAACATTAAATAATGAGTAAATTAAAGATTAAGTGGATTCTTTTTTTCTATAAAAACTAAGGTTTAAGTGATCACATATTTAAACTGAAGGTATTCATTTTATCTTGGACCTGCGAACTTTTTCATCTCTTACAATTAAGTTTTATTGTTTTAGGAAGACAAACAACTAAACCTTATATTAGTACTCACATTTTTTCCTTTGCTGTCTTTTATTCTGGAGGTGGAAAGATCAGGGCTTTGGTTCTATTACTTCTTCAATGCGTTAAAATCCGCATTTCTTCACACTGAACAACAAGGAAAAAAATGGGCATAATATTAGTTATTTTACAAAATTAATGAGGACATTTGTTGGGAGAAAAGAAAAAGTTATATATCTTAATAGAGTATGAAAATATTAATCTCAAGAAATGGTGATTCTTCGTTCTATAAATTATAAAATAAGATGGAGAATCAAATTAAATCATTATTTGTCTTTTCTTAAATCATTTTTTTACATACAGTAATATCATTCAAATTGGTCGCTAAACACGACTTATCACTTACCTAGGTAAACCATCAACGGTAGAGGAGTTAATATGTTATTTTGTTTATTTTTTCCGCACAAACATTTTGCCTTTGTAATAAAACAAAATCAAAATCCCTAAGCATACATTTCCACAATACATTAACCCCTCGTTTGGAATGGCAGGAAAGGGGAGGGGAGAAAAAGGGGAGAAGAAAGTAGCAGAAAAATGGAATCTTCCCTCATTTGGTTGTGCAAAGAAAATGAAGGAGAAGAGAAAAAGCATAGTGGAACCCACAATAACAATTTTCCCTGTTAGTGTGAGAAGAAAATGGATCAAGACAAATTTGTTATGCATATTTGCAGTTTTATTCCCATGAACTTTTCTTGTACCATAAAAAACAATTATAAAAAAAGTTAGTCCAATATTATTATATTTTGTTTCTTCTCAATTTTTCTTTAATCAAATAATAGAAGAGAAAATATATTTTTCTCTTATTTTTTTCTTCTCTTCATTTTTTTTCTTTTCATTTTTTTTTTCTCATATTTTCTCTTCATATCCAAATGATGCATAATTGTTTTGTCAGTTGAAAAAAAAGGTAAAAAGATTTCGTTTCTTTCACAAATCATATGATTTGGGGAAAAAAAACAAAACAAAACAAAAAGATTTCGCATACTATATTGACTGTTGAGTGGAGTAAATGACAGAAAATCACTTTCACAAATTTCATTTGAGAGATACGAGAATTGAAAATTTTCAGTGGCGTTATGGACCTGTCAGTGCAGCCATCTGTTTGCAGCTTAGGCTACATCATCATCAAATGCACCACACATCTTATAACCTGTTCCCGCAGTGATTGTTATGTTCGAATGGTTCAACATATATTGATCAAGATTCGTAACTTCTTCAATTAAATCGGTTTTTGAAATTTTTTTTTTCCCGTATTGATTAGATATATGTGATTCTTTTAATGGCAGAAGAATAAGATAACTGATATGCTGCCTTAATAATTCAATCTCAGAAATAGGAACTATATTAGTAAACGACTAGTTGAAGGTACCCACAAAATTATTCTCTCATTCTCTGTTTTTCTTCCTAAATTCTATTAAGATTTGCTGCTGATTTTTCACAAAACTAGGAAAGACAAAGGTTTATTAGTTTTGGGCATCTTAATCTGACGATTTAATTTGTGTATAGAGCACATAACTCATTACTTGATAATTGGGTTGTTGATAATAACTAATAATTAACATGGAAATTAAAAAAAAATTAATTTCCATACACTAGTAGTATAAAATATCTTTAAACTGTCAATCAATAAAAAAATTGCCATGTAATCCACTTTGTGCAATTTTTTAAAATTTTGAATTAAAATTGGTTTAAAAATAAATTACATTGACAATTTTTTGTTGATTGATGGTGTAAATATGTATGTTTTATGTTGCCAGTACATGAAAAATTAAACTAAATTAAAAATATGAAAATATAGTTGAGAAATTAATATAGAAGAGAGACAAACTTGATAAATATAAAAACCAGATAACTTTAGTTTGAAACTGCCGAAGCACTAAAGTAGAAACTGGTTCTGAAATGTTATAATTTACATCAATATATAAATTAGATTACCATGAAGGAATCAAATAAATTACTCTCTTCTATTTACAATAATTATTAATTTGGATAAAATTTTTTAATTAATAATAATTATCATTCTCACATATCAATGAAAGATTTATTGTTAATTTTTCAATTTTATTCTTCACCATATAATTGTTTAAAAAAAGGTGGCTATTTTTCACCATATAATAATATATTTTAGGTAAAATATTAAAAAGTCATGCAATAAGAGTATTTTGAGAAACCTATATTATAATTATATATTAATTTTAGATTTCTTAATTTGTATAAAAATAACCAAATTGACAATTGCTCTCTCCGTTTTAGAATATCTATCGAATTTTGATATTTTAGGGTTTCAGAATATTTGTCCATTTGTAATATCAAGATAACATTAATTTTTTTTTCAATTATATCCTTAATTTAATTGTCATCCACTATTATCATAATTCGAGTTGAAAAATATGCTAAACCAATCACTATCTTTAGACAGAGATAATTTCATCTATTTATACAATTTTATGCCACTATCAAGATTAATTTTTTTCCTTAATCTGTGTATTTTTTAGTTTTGGACAAATATTCTGAAATAGATTGAGTATTTTAAATTGGAAAGAGTACAAGAATAATATTCCCATAAACATTCCGATGCAATTTTCCTAATTCCAAAAGTATTGCCATTGGTACCAGCTCTTTCGGAGAAATCTGCAACAAAACCAAAACAATTAATACACAAATTATGAAAAGACATAACACATGTTAAGAAAATAAACTATCATTAAACAGCAGCTATTACTTATGATTCTGTCATGATTCATGAATCATCTCTTAAAAACTTAAATGATTACGTAGAGATAAATAAATAGTTTTATATCTTAAATTAACATACTCCTCACACAAAAGTTCTTTAAATTTGAAGTTTAGACAATATACATATGCACCTAATTGGAACTTTTAACTTATTTTATTTGAAGAATGGAGTGGTAAGGATTAACTCTAGACTATTTGGTCAGAAAAGTTCTAAAGTTATATCATGAATCATTTCTCTTAAAAGTTTATACATAAAGATAAATAAATAATTTTATATCTTAATAGTTTCCTCATCATTATTAAGAAGGATCATATTATTTTATACCCATCTTTGAGTTCATGCCTAAATAATACGTTAACGCATTCTCCTAATGGTGCGTGATTGGATTCAACTTCACCCTCCAAAGACATAGGAAATGAAATAACTTTTCCTTTTTCAGGCAAATCAGTCTGAAAATGTGTAGAGGTCTAGAGGATATGATGATAACATAAAAATTAAAAATAATTTATATTTGAATTATTGTGAAAAGTACACAAACTTCTTGTTGACAAATATTATATCTAGAAAACAATTAAAAATTTTATATTATATCAAAATTAAAATGCTGCATGCATGTGATTTTGGAAAGAAAACAATGGAATTTGGGCTTTATTAAAGTATGACCGTGCAGTCATTCATCATTTACTTAAACATTTTATGATTATCACAGTATTCTTAGACCTTCAAACACTCCAAACTCTAAAGACTACTGTTTTCCAAATATTTGTAACACTTTGGAAATTAATTACAAGATTTTTAACATACAAATACAAAGCAAGGGTTAAATCATGCTTCTTCTGTTTTTTTTTTTTTTTTAAAAAACATTTCAATTTGGTTATATCTCCGATCTTATAAAAAAAATGAGTGGTTAAAGGGTTTTAGAAAAATTTTATATTTTCTGTTTTATAACCATATTCATGCCGTGTTTACTAGCCAACAGAAGTTACAGTACAGAACATTTCCTAATTCCTACTCATATACAAGCAATTTACGATGAAATTGGTAGTATATATCATCGAACTATAACGCGAATTCTAAACGCTAATTGAGACTTCAGAATAAGTTCTGCTCGTCAAGCCTCAACAACTCCCTTTTTCGCTTCATAATTTTTAATAAGAAGCAAATGCTACCAGCACTAGCAACATAATTTCATAATGCAGAAGATGGTTTGATTAGAACGTATTGGTGAGTGCGTAATGTTTTTCAATTGAAAAAGAGATTCATTTTGATATAATGGAAGTATAAAATATTTTATATTACCAACTAATCATATATCATTATATTTATGACTTTTTAAGTAATTATTTTAACAAAAGTTAAATATTTTTGATGATATAATAATAGATAATTGAATATATGTATAAAAGAACATTTATAGTGACGGTACATCAAAATTAAATTCATTGAACAATGTTGCTCTAAACAAATGAATTCCCATTCATTTTTAATATATTTTTGCCAGCAAACTGATCAATTATGGTTTTCTAATCTTAAATACTTGATTTTCTATCCTAAATTCGTAGAAAGTTTCACGGTATTTGCAATTTTACGTATGACCTAAGTTTTGAATTACGAGACGTGTGCCCCTTGCTTGCATGCACACTGCATCTCTAGGTATTATATACACACTTAATAGCAAGCACAATATGGCCACGAGACACTTATCACACAAAATTGTTTTGCAAATAGTCCATTGATAGCAATATTTAATTATATTACTCTACCACATCATGAGTTCCGACCCCAAAAAAGCCTCAAACAGTATTGGCTACAAGAACAATTGGAGCTCCGACAAGGATGATAATAAGAAAGGCTCGAGCTCTAAGAAGAAGGAGGACAATAACAAGAAGGATGATAATAAAAAGAAGCCAAACGCTCAATCCGGTCTTTCCTATAGTGATGTCTAATGGGTTTCGAAATGGCAACAACTGCAAGAAGAAATCGTTCAAGCAATTAGGTGTATATATTATAAATAATTAAATAGAATAATTTTTTTCTCTTTTGACTATATATAACAATTTTATTCTGAACAAACCCACACACCACCTTCCTGAACTGAAAATTGTTATAAATAAATTTGTCAATATTTTTATGTAGTAACTTTTTCCTTATATAGACTGCAAAGTGCTACTATAAGTTGAATCAAAATTTTTTATCAGTAAACAACCATTGTAGTTGCTAAATGATATATACAGGTGACATCAATTTGACCTTTAAAGGAAGTTTGCGTACATTTAATCTATCTATCCTTGAAAGTAGCATCGTAATTTAGTTACTAAGTCAAAAAGCTTTATTAATAGTATCTTTGTAGTTTATATACAAAAAGATAATTTTGATATCATTATTCATAATTAAGAATTTATTTGTGGACTAAATTAGCGTGCCAAAATTATTTTAGAAGAACAAATTGATATTACTGCATTAAAGAGATTAAAATATGTGTCTACTTTAATTTCATTAAGATTTCTACCTCATTACGATCACATATTAGTACAATTATTGACATTTATTTAGTTTTACTTTTTTTTTTTTCAATTCCATTCATCATTTTTATTTTGTTGCAGGTCCATCTGGAAGTGGGATTGTAGAAAGAGAATTTAAGGCAGCATTGACTATTCTTGGTTAAAGATTATTCTATTGTTCCTGGATTGTGTGTTTTCTCGTCTGTTTAGATCAGTTTACAGTTCAGGAACTTTTAAGTAGTCATTAGTTACCGCTTTGTCATGAATTTAGTTTATTTGCAAGTACCTTGTACAATATGAAGGTTTACTAATAAAGTGGCGTGTTTTAAATTATCAATTCCCTCTGTGTAATATACTAATTTGTTTATTGTCTTTTGAGTTTTCTTTCGTTGTTCTAATATAATGAATCTTGACACAATTAAGGCCTGCGTAACCAAAACAAAAAAAACAAAAAATTACGACGAAATAGTTTAAATAATTGACCTCCATAAACCAGGCTCAAATTAAACAGAAGGAGTTATAATACAAGAGCAAATAACAGACGTTTAGCCTTTGTAGCAAGCAACACAGTCATGACCACACCCAAATACAACAACAACCTGAAATAACCATCCCTCAATCATCACTCATATCAGGTACTGAGATGAATTACAATCAAGTAGACTAGTATCACCCAAATACACCAGCACCCTGTGAAGCCTCACTCATAACGTACATTGGAAATATCATAACAAGTGATCCCGATAGGTTCTTCAACCACGCCTTGGAATGTCTGATCCCCTGACCAATCCTACAGAGCTGTAAGAATAAGAATCTCACAACCTTTCAAGTTACAAAGATTTCTCAAGAACAAATCCATTAGAAACATTCAAACACCTGCCACTATTACATTAAAAATCCTCAGACAGATCTCCACAATTATTCTCCTTTGAATTTCTTCAAAACTTTCCCAGCATTTCAGAAGTAGTTGCATCTTTTCTTTACCTTACAAGAAAAATGATGCAACTTCGCACGGATTGAAATCTACTCCAGCCAAAAATAAGATCCCATAGAAAAAGAATCTCACACCCAGTCCAAGATATATTCATGATGATGACTTAAAAATCAGCTTCATCCACGTCACTAGATATCACAAACATCCACAAGAATGCACCGAACTTGTCCAAAATCAACAGAAAGGACACCGCCTACTGCATATTTTCCAAACTCACCTTTAAAGAGCACAAAAACCAGCAACTTTAAACTCCCTGATACTCATGAAATCAACAGATTGCCACTGGTACAACAACCAGCCATTCTAAAAAGTGTCCAGATTATCAATAAAAAAAATCAGGGAGAAAAGGAAATTCAAAGCACCAACCCCTACCCCAGTAGCCAAATCAGTACTTGATTTGAGTCACACCAATTGTCCAAATTAGCAAATCAGGATTTTTTTTTCAACATAAATTTTGTTTTTCTTCTTAATTATCCTGAATGCTATGAACTTTCTGGCCTTTTTCTATACACAATTTATATCTTTCTAGTTTGTTTTTTACTAAGGCATATATTTGGTTGAAACTTTGGGCTTCCTTATTCTTTTACACTATCTCTGATAGCTGTACCAGCGCCACGAATGAGCAGATTATCGAGGAGAATGACAAGTTTCGAAAATATGTGTATTCTTTTAATTTTAATTTATCCTTTTTTCCCCTCCTAAGCAATCTTATTCGGTGTGGAATTATGTGCTCGTGATCGTAATTTGTAAATATGGCAGGGATATGGAAAATCAATGATAATATGAATGCTTCCTTTTGTTTCTCTTCATAACTGGGTGCTGCCGACAAAAAATGATAAAATTAACACTAGAATGTATCATATTTGAATATGCAAAAAAGAAAAATTTGGTGCTCAAATCTTTGAAGGTACTGATCAAATTCATTGAAGCACGTCTGCATGTTTTATATTTCACAATTCAATTCAGCGTTAAACTATCAACTTATTTTATGAGACTTCACATCTTTCTCTATCCAACATTGAGAATTTGTTCTTCAGATTCTCAGATCCCATTGAAACAAAGGCTAATAATTAAGCATTTACGTAAGAGAAGGTAAAAATGGGAATATTTTAAGAGGAATAAACATGTTGAATATACAAGAAAGTTGTTGGGGCATGGAAAAGCATATTAAAAATCAGTTTTCATTTTCATTTTTCTAATCCGTTGCAACTGAAGGCTTTGTTTCAACAGGACATGACATTAATTGTTACATCGATCCTCTAATTTCTTCTCTTCTTGGGGAAGATTAATAGGGTGGATTAATTATTTTTTTAAAATTATAACAACGAAAGAAAAAGGTGAAGTTGTGTATTGTAATTATGAGACGAGATGAGTTAATTAACAAACATGCATGACGACATTGATTCTGCAATAACTGAAATTTATTACTAAAATATTTTCCAATGTTTAGAGTGAGAAACAAATAAAGCACAGGAAAAAAGATTCCAATACCCCATAGAAAATAGTCGGTAGTGAGTATTGTGACCCCATTATTATTGGAGAAACAAACACTAAAGTAAAGTCAAACGAATAAATTAACAAATTAAATAAACAAACTACATAGGCCGGCTACAGTATTCTCCTACGGTACTTGATTCCATTAACCTTTAGGGCCCATTTGGTATACCTGATAGGATAAGGGCTGATAGTATAAGGCCTGATAGAATAAGAGTTAATAGTATAAGACCTGATAAAAATTTAATACGATGAAGTGTTTGGTATGTCATTGTATAAGATATTATATTATATAAAATATAACCAAAAGAAGATATTATAATAAATATAATTTTTAAATAGTTATCATAATTATTTTAGCTCTATTTTATTATATATAAAAATAATTTTATATTAAAAATTATTTATTTATTTATTTTTAATATTTTTTTTATAAATATAAAAAATATGAGAGAGAGAGGGAGAGAGATGGAGTTTTTATATATCAAAATCTAAATAGACTTATTATCACATTCCTATATTTGGTTATATTTTTTATTATATATAATTAAATTTATATTAAATATTATTATTTATATATTTTAATAATAAATTTTTATTCTTATATTTTTATTTTAGTTTGAATAATTATTTTACAATTTTTTAAAAATATTTATTTATTATTAAATAATATTATTTTTATTTATATATTTTTATTTTTATTATTTAGTTAATAATTAATTTTTTAATAAAATATATTAAAAAATAAAAAAGTGAAAGAACGCTTATACATTAAAAACTAATCAGGCCTAATACAGCTTATCCATTATTATAATGTATAAGGAAGATTTGATGGATAAGATTATACAATATGTTGATTGCACCAAACAACGAATAAGATCATAATGTATTATATAACCTTATCCTATCATACCTAATACGGCATGCCAAACATCCCTTTAGTAAACCTTCTAATTCCAATATTGGTCCAACGTACAGTTCATTATGCAAGATACAAAGGCAAACACTATAAGAAATAAGTATATAGTAAAAAACCAAATTATTTATCAAGTTCAATTTGGTATAAGGGGGTTTCGCTTTATCATAAATAAGTACCGGTCAGATAACAAATATGGCATGAAATTATTTCGGCCTCCTTCCAAAGACCTGCTGTATAGTGGGCGAAGGAGTCCCAGACCTTGGAGGGTTGGAATTACTGTCCTTAGGAGGTGGCGCGTTGTTGTGGGGCAAAGAATCTTACGAACATTTATGTCTTGGGAACTCATTGTGCGGGGAGCTGCTTCAAATTGGTTTTGGTTTTGTTGTGTATGGACTATGGATAGCACTTGTTGTAAACAATGTTGATGAAACATAGATTTATAGGGCAATCTACGTTCATTATTCCATGCAAGGAACTGACCAAGTAATTGATGGTAATCTACACAGAAATTCCTGCCATATTTCTCTTGTATTATCACATTTGTTATTTTACAAACATTGAATTCCCAGAGTTTCGTGAGACATGTAGCTTGTGGCACAAGGATATACCCGCAGTGAGTCGAGGACCAACCGTGGCGTGTAATTAATAAGCATGCAACGAAGGTTTAGTCCCACATATGCAGAAACGGTGAGGAAAATTTTCACTGTCAACAGTTTGAACTTTGAATACGCGCCTCGGACATATACAGCTCTAACTAACAATTTTAGCCCTCTATGTGTTGCCCTGATGCATCTCTAGTATTTCCAAATTGGTTACTTGTTATTTTCGCCTTTCACACTAACTCTTGGTCACGCAGAAGACGAAGTCATGCGAGGGGCTAACATAGAATGAGACTACCGTGTCTACAAGCAGTTCCTTGCACACCACTCTTTCCCGTATACCGATATACAAGTTCTTCATAATTTGGAATTTGGATCGATTAATTAAAAAAATAATAAGTACAAATAATTTAAAATAATTACCGTTTTGTGACTGGGTATAAGATGAAAAACAATGAACATACAAATGAGAAATGACTTTTGCGTAATGCTTATACAAAAAAAGTTCTTTACGATGTTTAATCATATGGATTTGGGGTATATATATCCAATTAAATTTAGATGTTTTCGTACGTACATGCATAATTGTCACGAAACGAAAGTAATTATTTGTTTTCTTGGTTGATAAAAACAAAAGAAGATTTTGTTTCCTTTTTTTATTTAGAAGAAGAAATAATAATAATTTGCATAATTTGGATTTCAAAACAAGACGGCAAGCGGGCCCTAATAGACAGCAGCACTGACCATAGAACTGACTTTTATCCGATTAAACACTCGTATTCGCAGGATGATAAAAGGATATTGATTAATTTCATATAAAATAATTTTATATTATCAATCAATAGAATTATAAAAAAATAATAAATTATAAAAAATAGTTATTAATATGGATAATTATTTATTATAATTTATTATTTTTTTATAATTTTTTTAATTTATAATATAAAATAATTTTATATTATCAATATATAAAAATTAAATCCAAAAAAATAACACAACCAAAAGCTAATGGTTTCAAAATTTAACAATATGGAGATTATAGTAAATTATTTAATATTATAAATTATACAGGTATATTTTAAAAATATTTTGTGTCAGAATAAAATATCTAATATTATATATCAACCAATCTATATTTATCTTTCATAGTTATAATAAGATAAAAACAATTTTAATCTTACAATTATATATAATTAGATAATCATCTAAAAAAGTTCTCACTGATAATATATAGTAGTACCAACTATCGTTGCTCTCGCTGTCGGAACCTGGACTGCTATTTGGTACACGGTGTACCGAAAAAAAAAATTACAGGGTCAAATTAAAGCATTTAATTAATTAGGACCCTTATAACAGAACCAATTTAATTGACTAGGGCCCTTATAACAGAAGGATCAGAGAAAATAATGTCCATCGTACCCAAGGCTGCAGCATACACATTATTGCCTTCAAGAGATATTTTTAGGTGCTTTAAGAATTAAAAAATATATATATATATTCTGAACTTGAAATTCCTGTAGTTGTATTAAAAATATAGCTATAGTGGAAGATAATGATGATCTATAAAAGTGAGGTATTAAATATTAACTAAAATAGAACAAAATTTTTTTCTTATTATACGAGTATTTAATAACTTTTCTATCGTCAATGCTCGTCCTTCAAAGTTCAATCACTGAAACACATAGGAGTGACACAGGGTATGCCTTTCTCCTTTCGCGTAAACTATACCGAAATTAATGTAAAAATTACACAGTTTTACTTTTTTGCCTATCAAGTTACACTGACGTCAATAGTTATAGAAAAAAAATTAGATAATTAAATAATTATATCATATTTGATATTTGAAATAAAAATAATATCTTAGAATTTTCTTTCTACATAAATAAATAATTAAGATAAAACTACTGCTACAAAAGTGATTTGTTCTGCTCTTCAATTTTAATATTTTGTCCATTTTTCTTGTCGTTCCACGTAATGACACAATGATATTTTCTCTTCCAGTTCCTTTTTCCTCTTTTGGGGTTCAATCAAATAATGCAATAGATACACATGCTAAATATCGTCAACCATAGTAATTCAAACTCTTTTCTACATGATAATAGTTAGAATTATTTCATTTCACATTAAAGGAAGGAGCCCTATAGCAAAATTTCCTCAAATCTTTCTCTGCAATGCCCAGCGTAAAGTGGTAGCAGATTTCATGCAATGCAGCCATCGGCCGCATATAGAAGCATTCAAATCTATGAAAGATTTACACATGACGTGTTGATTGCTACGAAATGTTCATCATATGGATAACAAACTGATCACGTATGTAATCGTCTCTCTTTCATCTTTTACATGAAAGTTTCCTTTCCTATTGCCCTAAAGAAAATGAACTCCTTCTTTTCCAAACAATCGAATTCTAGTTAGCTAATAATATAATCTTAAATACATGATTTCCAAGCTAAATTCGTAGGAAGTTTACACAGTGACACGCATATATCTAGATGAGTGCAATTTACCGCGAATTACGAGGCACGTCCCTAGCATGCATGCATGAATCCCATCTCTAGTTAGTGTATATATGTATATATAGATACACAATGTGGTCATATCTACAGACTTCCAAGGCGCATCAACACAAGATTGTCTCTCAAAATAGTCAATTGTATTTGTATTGCTCTATCGATTGCCATGAGTACACATGGGAACAACAATGGTTCGAACCCAGAGAACGGTGGTAATACGGGTACCGACCCCAAAGGCACCTCCAAAGTTTTAGGCGGCAAGCAAGATCCACCTCCGAACAGCAGTCGTTCGAAATCGCAAACTAAGAAGAATAACGATACCAGAGCCGGAGGCATCGGCAAGTTGCTGGCCCCCAATGGACAGGCAAGAAATGGAAACAACTAAGAGGGAGCAGAATGATTCAAAAACCAGGTAATAAGCAGGTAATATAATTTTTTTTTTTAAAAAAAAAAAAGCCCTCAACACCACTTTCTTGACTGCAATGTTGAACTTTCTATATGCTTAGTTTTTATCTTTCTTTTTATATGGATTAAAACATTATTGCTGAAATTTAAATTAAATCATAAATTATTTAAATTTTAAATCATATAAACACTAAGTTGCTAAATCAGCGGGTTTACAATTTTTTTTTTTTTTTTCATTTTACTTTCCTTTTTTCCGTTAAGGCCACGGTCTTCGTATGCATTCAACCTTTCATTTTAATTTGTTGCAGGTTCATGTGTGAGTGGGATCTATGTAGCTAGGAATAATATTTACGGAGCAGTGATTATTGTTGGTCCAGATTCATGGTTTAATTTTAATTTGTGAATTGTTGTTCGTTTAGTAAATATTTATAGTTTACAACTTTAGAGGCAGGAAGTAGTAATCTCCCTTCCATGTAACAGTAACCTCTGAAAGTTTATATATTATTTGCATGTACGTTACTTCCTTTGTAAGTTTGTCCTTATATATATTGAAAGATTTATCAATAAAGTAGCGGTATAAATTAAATTCTATTGAAATATAAATTTGTTAAGTCTCTTCTACTATTTTCTTTCTCTATTTATTGTCTTCTTGCAGTGTTAATATAAAGGGTCTTGACACAAAAACTAGCTACCTAACAAAAATGAGTAAATTAAAGATTGGATGGATTTTTTTTTTCAAAAAAAAAAAAAACTAAAGATTTTTTTATATAAACCACTAATAGTCGACGGATCTGCTCGTCAAACCTCAACAACTCTCTTTTTCGCTTCATAATTTTACAATAAGAAGTGAATGCTGCCAGCACTAGCAACACAATTTCACGATGCAGATTGAAGATGGTTTGATTTGAACGTGTTGGTGAGTGCATAATGTTTTTCAATTGAAAAAGAGATTCATTTTGATATAATGGAAGTATAAAGTATTTTATATCGTCAGCTATATAATCATATATCATTATATATATGACTTTTTATGTAATTATTGTAATAAAGATTAAATATTTTTGATGATATAATAATAGATAATTAAATATTTATGTAAAAGAATATTTATAGTGACGGTATATCAAAATTAAATTTATTGAACAATGTTGGTCTAAACAAAATGAATTCCCATTTATTTTTAATAAATTTTTGCCAACAAACTGATCAATTATGGTCTTCTAATCTTAAATACTTGATTTTCTATCCTAAATTCATAGAAAGTTTCGCGGTATTTGCAATTTTACGTATGACCTAAGTTTTGAATTACGAGACATGTGCCCCTTGCTTGCATGCACACTGCGCATCTCTAGGTATTGTATAAACACTTAATAGCCAGCACAATATGGCCACGAAACACTTATCACACAAAATTGTTTTGCAAATAGTCCACTGATATCAATGTTTATTTATATTACTCTGCCACATCATGAGAGAGAAATGTTTGGTGAAGGCACAAATAGTGCAACGCATATGAAAAATGTGAGGAAAATGACAAAAATAATCAGATAATGGGTCTCATATGATCATTATTATTTTTATTCAAATTTTTTTTCTAGAATCTTACCAACATAAATAGTACAATCGCCACTAAATTTTAATAAAAAAAAACTTATCAACACAAATAGTGCAAGTGCTGATATATATATATATATACACACACACACACACACACACACAAAATTTACCAGCGCTTGCATTGTTTGTCTTGGTAAGTTTTTTTTTTTTTTTTTGCAAAATTTACCGGTGCAAATAGTGCAAGCATTGGTAAATTTTGTATATATACACAAAATTTGACAGCGCTTATGCTGTTTGCGCTAGTATTTTTTTTTTCAAAACTTACCAGTGGACAATGCTGGTAAATTTCTAGATACAAAAAAAATTGAACAAAAATGACAATGATTATGGGAGACCAATCATTCGAGCACTTTTGTAATTTTTCACACTGTGCGTTGCAATTTAAACTTCCAATATATTCATGATGATGACTTAAAAATCAGCTTCACCCACATCACTAGATATCACAAACATCCACAAAAATGCAGCAAACTTGTCCAAAATCAACTGAAAGGACACCACCTACTGCATATTTTCCAAACTCACCTTTAAAGAGCACAGAAACCAGCCACTTTCACTTTAAACTCCTTGATACTCATGAAATCAACACATTGCCATTGGTACAACAACCAGCCATTCTAAAAAGTGGCCAGATTATCAATAAAAAAAATTAGGGAGAAAAGGAAATTCAAAGCACCAACCCCTACCCTAGTAGCCAAGTCAGAACATGATATGAGTCACACCAAGTGTCTAGATTAGGAAAATCAGGATTTTTTTCAACAAAAATTTTATTTTTTTTCTTAATTATCCTGAATGCTATGAACTTTCTAGCCTTCTTCTATACATAATTTATATCTTTCTAGTTTGTTTTTTTACTAAGGCATATATTTGGTTGAAATTTTGGGCTTCCTTATTCCTTTACAGTATCTCCGATAGCTGTACCAATGCCACGAATGAGTAGATTATCGAGAATGATGAGAAAAATGACGAGTTTTGAAAATATGTGTATTCTTTTAATTTTAATTTATCCATTTTTTCCCCTCCTGAGCGATCTTATTTGGTGTGGAATTATGTGCTCCTGATCGTAATTTGAAAATATGGCAAAGACATGAAAAATCAATGATAATATGAATCAATATTCTAAATTGCGGTTGTAGTTGCGGTCGCTACGATTGTAGGCATTGCAGCTACTGCAATGTGGATTACGGCTGTTGCGGTGTGAATTTATTTTGTTGTTGCACAAAATGTAAAAATAAAAGAAGTATGACAATTGTAGCACCAAAAAAACAAGTCCCCAATATATTTGGTACAAATTTGTGTCTCTAACATATTCAAATACAAAATTCTCATATTTTTAGAATGATAAAAGTTAGAATTTATAAGAGGAATACAACTTATTATAATTGTGATCAAGTTACTAATTGTCAATCCATTGATCAAATCACCAATTTAGAGATATGACTTTACTACAAAAGAAAACATGAAAATAAATCATAGTTAGTACCTTAAGATAATAAAAGAATCAATATTTTTCTTTATATATAAATATAATTAACTAAAAATATCACTTAAGCCTAAAAAATAAAGTAAAATAATTTAATTATATTTTTTAAATAAAATTTGTTATATATGTGTTTTTAAATTTGCATTGTTTCAATTTTTTTGAAAAAATAATCTTAATGACAACGTAATTGTCTTTTCCTTTTTAATCTCAGAGCTACTACTTAAACCTTAAACTCAAAAAAAAAAAAAAAAAAACCTCAACGCCTACTAAAACTGAATAAAAGAAAAAAAATATTCACACCCACTTAAAAAGCCCAATTTTTTAACAAGAACTCAAATCCCCCACCCAAAAAAAGGGACCAACGTCCCACTACACCACACTTTAGAAAAAAAAAATTAAAAAAAGAAAATAAAAAAAGAAATGAAATGAATCAACTGTCCCTCACTAGCCTTCTTCTACACTCTTCTTTTCACTCTGTCCCCACCCCTTACAACACAGTTAACAGAGTAATACCGAGATGCCCATATGTGCCTTACCCACGGTTCTTCTTTTCAATCTTCTGCACTCTTCCTTTCAATCATGGCGTCTTACCCATCATGCCCATATGCGCCCAGCAATCCCATTCCCACCCTTCATGGCCTTCACTTTTTCCTTCCCCTTTCTTCCATAGTTGCTCCGCTGGCCAGCCCTCATTCCTCCACCCAAATCCACACCAAATATTTGGTCTAAAGAACTTTGATCATCTCTGACAATTCTGGTGCAGCTGTGCAATGGTGAGCTCGAGCTCACAATGACAATAGCTTTTCTGGTTTTTCGGCTAGGTTGTAGGGGTCGAGGAGGATGAACTGCGATGATGGTTGCTGCAGCTGTGGCTGTGGCTATTCTATAGACGAGGGTGAGTGCGATTATGTGTCAATAATGGGCTGGTTTTAGTGTGGGAATTGTATTGCGGCCGCAATGCCGTTACGTTGCGGCCGCAATGCCAATCTATTGCGGGCGTTTTTGGTGATTTGGACTCACAACGCAATTGCGGCTGGATGCAATAGCGGACCCGGCGCAATCGCAATATTGCGGCCGCATCAATTGATACGGTCCGCAATTTGAATCACTAATAAATATGAATACTTCCTTTTGTTTCTCTTCATAACTGAGGTGCTGACTGCCGACAAAAAATGATAAAACTAATACTAGAATGTATCATATTTGAATATGCAATGAAGCCAAATTTGGTGCTCAAATCTTTGAAGGTACTGATCAAATTCATTGAAGCACATCAGCATGTTTTATATTCCACAATTCAATTCAACATGAAACTATCGACTTATTTTATGAGACTTCACATCTTTCTCCATCCAACATTGAGAATTTGTTGTTCAGATTCTTAAATCCCATTGAAACAAAGGCTAATAATTAAGCATTTATGCAGGAGAAGGTAAAAATGGGAATATTTTCGGAGGAATAAACATGTTGAATATACAAGAAAGTTGTTGGGGCATGGAAAAGCATATTAAAAATCAGTTATTTCATTTTCATTTTTCTAATCCATTGCAACTGAAGGCTTTGTTTCAACAGGACATGGCACTAATTTCTTCTCTTCTTGGGGAATATTAATAGGGTGGATTAATTATTGTTTTTAAATTATAAAAACGAAAGAAAAAGGTGAAGTTGTATATTGTGATTATGAGACGAGATGAGCTAATTAACAAACATGCATGATGACATTGATTCTGTAATAACTAAAATTTATTACTAAAATATTTTCCAATGTTTACAAAACAAATAAGGTACAGGCAAAAATATTGCAGTGCTGCATACAAATAATGGGCAGTGAGTCCAGTGACCCCATTATTGTTGGAGAAGCAAACACTAACGTAAAGTCAAACGAATACATTAAAAAATTAAATAAACAAACTACACAGGCTACAGTATTCCCCTATGGTACTTGCTTCCATCAACCTTTAATAAACCTTCTGATTCCAATATCAGTCCAACATACAGTTTTGTCTGCAAGAAACAAAGGCACACACTATAAGAAATTAGTATACAGAAAAAACCAAATTATTTATCAAGTTGAATTTGGTATAAAGGGGTTTCGCTTTATTATAAATAAGTAGCGGTCAGATAACAAATATGGCATGAAATTATTTCGGCCTCCTTCTAAAGACCTGTTGTATAGTGGGCGAAGGAGTCCCAGATTTTGGAGGGTCGGAATTACTGTCGTTAGGAGGTGGCGTTGTTGTGGGGCAAAGAATCTTACGCACGTTTATGTTTTGGGAACTCATTGTGCGGGGAGCTGGTGGGTAGCTGCTTCAAATTGGTATTGGTATTGGTTTTGTTGTGTATGAACTATGGATAGCACTTGTTATAAACAATGTTGATGAAACATAGATTTATAGGGCAATCTACGTTCATTATTCCATGCAAGGAGCTGACCAAGTAATTGATGGTGGAACTGACCAAGTAATTGACCAAGTGAAATCTTTTCTCATAGTCAAGTTGATCTTTCTCATTTGTCTAGGTACTTTGTTGGTCTGTTATCTCTATGGAAAGGCATTCTGCTTTTTGGCCCACCAGCGAATTCTCAAATGATCTCTGTAGTTTCGAGGAGTGACAAGCTCCTTTGATCTACACCATTCAAAATCTAACCTATGGCTCAGAAAGAAGGATGTGAAAGCTGGATAGAATTTAAAAAATCGGCCCATAGTTGTTGGAATTTAAAATTTTGTATTTGCAGCTTGACCCAAAATATTGGGCGGGGACTTCAATAAGTGACAAAGAAAAAAAAAATTTGGAGCCGTGAACGTGATTAGAACGGTGACAAATGTTGGTTAAGAGGATAAAACAGTCTATACCTCCGTCGTGGATGCTCCCGGTGGTCAAGTTAATTACGGATAAACTACAATTTACGACAAGTAGTTGCCAAGTTATTTTCTCCTTGATTTCGACCTTTTTAATTTTTACAAAAATATTGAAAATATTTTTTTTTTAAATTTTGATTACTTTTAAAAAATTATTCAAAAATATAAAAGTTAATTTTTTGTCCAAAAAATCTCAAATAAATATACCCTAAATTCTATCAAAAGAAAAATAGAGCTTTTCTATTTCCATATTTTGGATGGTTGTCACAGCTGTTTATTTTCAATAGCTGAATAGTTATATAACTTTTAATTTGAATGTTGCAGACAATGCTTGCAAAGTCAGTTGCAACAGAGTGCATGACTACGTTTTTTTCAATATTTCAGCATCATCTGTTGTCAGCAAATGGCAAGGCATGTTACTAATAACCTTTTTCCCCTCTTTTTCAAAGTATTTAAGTTTCTTATGTGGAAATTTTTTTGGTATCCTTATTTGTATAAAGGTATCCATATCTTTTTATATTTAATTACTGTGATTTAATTACAAAAATTTATAAATCTTAAATATAATTAAAAAATAATTTAAAAAATTTAAAATTTTAAGTTATTGAAATACATAATAAATTTTTAACTATAAATAATTAAAAGATACTAATATTATTAAATTTTATAGGGTTACCGAAAAATTTCCCTTCTTATGTATATCTTAATTTAGGTATGATACTCAGAAGTGTTCATTTTCTCAAGTACATGACTTAAATATCTTGCTGATGCAACAGAGCGGAATACTGGTAGTGCACAGTTTTGTTTTTAAGAAAAGGAAGATAGAATAATGTTTTTCTACAGGCGATTGCTGCTCTGCTCCTTATGAAGAAGGGAGCGGTAGCACCACACACACTTGAATGTCAATCACTCATTCTAAATTATAGAATGCTCCCCTTCAACTATAAACATTCAATGTTTATCTTATTTTTACCTGTTATAGGCAGTTGTTTTATTTTAATTATTTAATTAATACTGAGTTCCGAGTTACATTGGTATTGAGTTATGAATTCAAAATTAGGCCTTGCATTAACGAATACCAATGTAAGGACACCAAATTTCAAGTTTCAAATTGAGTCTCACATTGACAAAAACATACAGATACCGAGTTCCGAGTTCCGGGTTCCGAGTTGAACATTGACAACAGGTTATCTGACGCCAACTTGATGGACTACAATATTCTAATATCATGTATTAACATATTAAACTTATTCTATCATTCTCTACCATCAAATTTGTAAATAATTTTAGATCAATGGTTTAATTTTAAGTGAACATTCAATATTTATATTCTATGGTGAGTATTCTAAACGCTACCATCACTCATTATAATGTAAATTGTTGAGATTTTATTTGTCTCACTCTTACACCATTCATTTGTGGTGCACACTAGAAACACCAACCCAGTCTCTTTCTCTTTTTCTGGGCTTCATGAGCTGCCAGCGAGGAAAACATGGGCATCTCCACCGCATTACACCCCATCATCCATCCGCTGCTGCCGCCATCGAAGCCACGGCCACAACCAGCCAGCGTCCTCACAGGCGAAGCTGCCACCAACACGGCGACCTCGAATCCACCAACCATGTCGGCCTTGAGTTCATCATCGACATCATGCCTCTCTCCCTCGTCCACCTGATTGGTTCCAATGATGGTGAAAGTGGGTTGCAAAGATAAGAGACCCATTCAAAGCAGCGATGATCGGAATCGATAGTTATGGCATCAACCATGGCGTCTCATCTTCAATCTTCGTCATCGACAAAAGCTTTGCCGTTGTTGTCTTCTTCTTCTGAGTTTGCTTCAAAGGAGCAGGTGGGGGGCATGGTGGTGGTTAGGGGCAGGAACAAGAAGATGAAGTTGGTGGTCCATAGGCGGCCTAGCGGGTGAAGAATTGTACTATGATTCAAGTATAGATGCTCTTTTCCTTGCAAAGAGCACAGCAGAAATTGCCTTTTCTACAAGATGATACAACCAACTATTGTTCTTCAAATTGTATGATGCAAACGACTAGCCTGAATCTTGCTAATTGGTCATATATCCTATTTGGTTTGGAAAAGACATTTGTGCTACCGTCATCCTCTATTACTTAGCCAAATATATACACACAACATATTTCATATCAAAGTACTGGTCTATTATCAAAATTAGAGGAGCTCAAAACAGCCATTTGTTATAGCAAGGATGATTTGGATTCAAACAATTGGTTGCATGACTTTATTTGCAATGTTTAACCTAGACCATTTGTTGTGTTCAGCTTTGCTCACAGCTCATTGTAAACCAATGATCTGGAAGAAAGAGTGTAGGATATATTTGTATTTTAGATGCCACTGCTTCATTTTAGTGGCTAGATTGTCTGCCTCCGACTCTTTAATCTTTGATAGAAAGAGGGCTTTTAAAATGCTCCTTGTTCCTCTTTGTTTTAGTTTGTTACATTGTGGACATGCACATTTAAAAAGTTTATTTTAGATTGCAGGTGATTTAGAGAAGTTGGTGAAGGTGTTATTTGAGCTTGCGAGACACTATGCGCCCTCAACAATATTTCTTGATGAAATTGATGCAATCATTAGTCAACTGCTTAGCTCTACCACCAACCCATAACAATTGTTTATTTTCTAAGATCTTAGATTTGGAAACCCTGTTGGTATGATTTCATCGGTTATTTCTTACTCTGAATGCAATGCTATCCTCGGACAAAATGTTCTAGTTAATTACTTTTTGCTAATGATAGCTTTGGAAGTTATCCCCTATATTGGACTTGTTTTATGCCTCTCCTTGATCTGGTTCCCTTATTAGCAAAACATTAAAAGAAATTGTATTAGTAAGGAGTGTTTACGAACCAAGAGATAATTGGATCCACATGTATGTAGTAGGGACAAATGCCTCCACTAAGTTAGAGAAAATTTTATTGAATATACTTGTTATTGTTCATATTACCCTTTAACTAGCTAGTATGACTGAGATTTGACCGTTATTTTCACTGGAGACAAAAAGAAAGATGGGAAGTACTTTACTATTATTGAAGAAACTCACTACTGCACTGCTTCCATGATCCAACCAGATCTCTACCTCTTCAAGTTTTCACTCACATTATCTCACCGTATTTGGAGTTTTGTTCTGAGTTGCAGACTTGTACCTTGTTTATATGCCACACAATCCTACAATTCTTGTAGTTCCATTGCAACACCTTGGGAGATCCCTAAACATCTCATGCATAATATGAACAGTAAACTAGGATCAACAAGAGATTATTTCTCATAAATATCCAGATAGATTGTTAAAATTTTACTTTGGCAGCTATAATGACTTGGTCCATTAGCTATTCAAGTCTCCTGTCATGGATTTTTCTTTTTACTTGGGATTTGTGCCCTCTACAAGTTCTGTGTCAATGCATCTTAATAAGTTAATATGCATTATCAATTTACAATGGAGTGGCATATGTATTCTGCTCTGCTTTCTAAAAAATTAATCATTTGGATTAGATTGCAGATGGACGGTTTGGCAAGGAGTGATGAACTTGTTTTTGTTTTGGCGGCAACAAATCTTCCTTGGGAATTGGATACAGCCATGCTTTGCTGTCTCGAGAAGCAGGCATCCTTCCTGTATATAATAGCTTATTGATCACTATAGCTGGATAGGTCAAATTTTGCTAGATCTCTGAAGTACATTTAACTTCATTTTCTTGGATGTTCATCTTGGGGATGAAATGCATAAAATGTTAGGTTTCAGATATTTCATTTTTTTTTTTTGGAGCATGGAATAAATTTTTGAGCATTTCCTATCACATCATAGCTCATGCTTTCTAGACTACTGAAATTTGAACTTTTTACTCTTTAAAAAGGAATCTGACATTCTAATGTTAGGAAGAGCTCTAGAAGTCAATGCAAACAAAATCAGTTAGAGTTAGTTAGCAGTTAGTTGTTAGGTAGTTACTATCATTACCTTGTAATGACTATCAACTCATGTATATAAGGCTTGATTCAATGAATTTGAAGGAAGTCAATATCATTTTTCTCATAAGCTTTCTGTTACTCATTCTTTCTCTCTCACTCTCACCAGAGTTCTCTCTCTCATCTCTCTTTGGGCCTGATACCTAACATGGTATCAGAGCTCACAAGATCCATGGAAGAACCTTCAGAAAACTTAGTGCAGAAGGCACTACTACAGAGCTTCTCAACTCCAGTGTCAATGAAGTTGGATAACAGCAAGCAGAAGCTGTGATCATTGGTCATGATCTTGAATCTTTTCTATGCAAAGATCAGATTTAGGAGAAGTTCAATTCAGCAAAAGATGAAGCTGCAGGAAGAGTTGCACGTGAATTTAGGAAATGGCAGAAACAAGATAAACTCCTCATGTCATGGTTGTTAGCATCCATGACTTCATCTTTCACCATGAGAATGGTAGGTTGCAAATGCTCATACCATATCTAGAATCGCGTGGATGAATACTTTGCTTCTCAGTCTCGAGCTAAGATCAATCAACTGAAAACTCAGTTGAAGGCTTCAAAGAAGAAAGGTCCAGTATCCGATTACTTGCTCTCAATCAAGAAGATAGTTGATACACTAGCTGTAGTTGGTGCACCTTTAACAAATGAAGAACACATTAAGGTAATTCTAAATGGTTTGCCTTGAGACTATAGCTCCTTCATTACTTCAATTGTTTCAAGATCAGATCCTTACACGGTTACATAAGTTGAGGCCTTGCTCATGGCTTAAGAGCAAAGGCTTGAGCAATATGAGAAAGATGAGGCTAATCTGGTTCAAGCACACTTGGCTCAAACAACATTCTCAGGTCAGAAAGGACTTGGCAATAAGCAACAGTTTTTCTCACCTAGAGGTGGTAGAGGTGGAGGCAGAAGAGGACGAGGAAGAGGTCTTTGAGGAGGTAGGTCAGGAAATGGAAATGGCAGACCTCAAGCCAAGTGTGTGGCAAATTTGGTCATGTTACTTGGAACTGCTATCATAGGTTTGACCAAAATTGGCCAAACCCTCAGCAAAATCCTCCTCCACCTCCTGCTAGTTTTCACAGTCCACATGCATACCTTGCATCCGTAGATTCTGTTGCCTCTACTGCATCAGTTGCTGATTCAAGTTGGTACCCTGACTTAGGAGCAACACATCACCTAACACCATATCTGAATAATCTAGCAACTGGATTTGATTATGGAGGATTTGACAAGGTTCACATTGGAAACGAGCAAGGTATGACTATTAATCAAGTTGGACATTCTTTCATGCATTCTCACATATCTAATACCTTATTTCACTTAAAGAACTTACTCCATGTCCCTGGTTTAGCAAAGAACCTGATTAGTGTCTCCAAGTTTGCTAAGGATAATGATATTTTCTTCGAGTTTCATGCTGACAAATGCCTTGTTAAATCTCAAGATATCAAGGAGGTTATACTCCGAGGCTCTCTTAGGAATGGTTTATATGCTTTTGATGCCATTGAAGTGGCTGCAAAGCCTACTGCAGCAACTCCAAAATCTATTTTTCTTGCTGAAAAATCTTGTAATACTACCTTTACTTTGTGGCACCATAGGTTGGGGCATCCTGCTCCTCTAGTAGTTCAATCTATCTTGAAGTCTTGTAATATACCCTATAATTCTTCAAATAAGTACTCTGTCTGTGGTGCATGTTGTATGGGCAAAAGTCACAAGCTGCCCTTTTTGTCCTCAAATACAACTTATACAAAACCTTCACAATTGTTATTCACTAATGTTTGGGGTCCAGCCCCTGTAGTTTCTCACTTTGGATACAAATATTATGTAGTCTTCATTGATGCTTTCTCAAAATTCTCTTGGACTTACCTGCTCCACTCTAAGTTAGAAGTTTTCTCCATTTTCTTAAAATTCAAAACTATGATTGAGCTGCAAACAGGAAAGAAGATTAAAGCATTGCAATCTGACCATGGTGGTGAGTATATGTCAAATGCCTTCACAAATTACCTTAGGTCGGGTGGAATCTTACATCACCTCTCTTGTCCATACACCCATGAACAGAATGGCACCCCAGAAAGAAAACACAGACACCTCACAGAAATGGCCTTAACCCTTCTAGCTCAAGCTTCACTAGCCTTGAAACATTAGGATGATGCTGTCCTTACTGCAACACAACTCATCAACATTTTACCCACTTGGTCTCTTGACAATTCCACCCCTCTCCAAATTCTATTTAATCACAAACCTGATTATCACACCCTCAAAGTCTTTGATTGCATCTGCTACCCCTACCTCAGACCCTATAACCCTCACAAATTTAACCTCAAATCTCAACCTTGCATTTTTCTTGGCTATGCTCACAATCATAAGGGCTACAGGTGTTTGGCTTCTGATGGTAAGGTTTACATATCTAGGCATGTTGTATTTGATGAATCTCACTTCACTCCCTCATTACCTTCTTTGTCTGCATCTGTTACCATGCCATCCCTGCCACCACACACTATACCTTCTATTCCTGTCATACCCAACATGCTACAAGTTTGTCCACTTGAGTCTAGTTAACCTTTTTCCAATTCCAATTTTACACCTGTTACTTCTGCTGACAACTTCTCTAGTGCAGAACCTGCTTTGTGTTGTGAATCTGCAAGCTCCTTGTCAGCAAGTTTGGCCGTTCCCATTGGTGAACTAGTACCTCGATCTGATGCTACTCTTCCTGAGCCCTTGCCTACTGATATCCCTATGGTCACTGAGCAAGTCACCACTCGAGCTCGGCCTATACTCGCACCTAGTCACTCAATGCAAACAAGTGCAAATTGTGGCATCTTCAAACCAAAATCTTATGCCGCTATTGTTAAACAAGCAGCACCCAATCTTGAGCAGATTGAACCAGCAACCACCAGGCAAGCATTACAAAGCCCCCATTGGTTGCGTGCTATGCAGGATAAATATGATGCCTTAATGAAGAATCGTACCTAGGCTTTAGTACCTCTACCCCACGAGAGGCAACCTATTGGCTCAAAGTGGGTTTTCCGTATCAAACGAAATCCAGATGGATCAATTCAAAAGTATAAAGCTCAGCTAGTTGCAAAAGGCTTTCACCAGCATGAAGGCCTGGACTTTTCTGAAACCTTCAACCCTGTGGTCAAGCCTGCCACCATTCGCCTCATTCTATCCATTGCACTCTCTAAGGGTTGGCAGATTCGACAGTGTGATTTCAACAATGCCTTCCTTAATGGAGACCTAAGTGAGGAAGTCTACATGCTGCCCCCTGAAAGGTTCTCTCCATCTAACTCAGCTTTAGTCTGCAAGCTCCAAAAGGCCCTTTATGGCCTCAAGCAAGCACCACGTGCTTGGTTTGACAAGCTCAGTTCCACTCTTAAGTTCATGGCTTTCTCTAATACTCGCTGTGACTCATCCTTGTTCATTAAGTAGCAAGGGCCTCTAGTTCTCTATGTTCTGGTGTATGTAGATGATATACTCATCACCGGGACAAATTCCACTGTAGTTTCTACACTCATCTTTGATCTCCATCACACCTTTGCCTTGAAGGACATGGGATCGTTGCACTATTTTCTTGGCATAGAAGCAACCTATCCTGCCTCGGGGGTCATTCACCTAATTTAGTCCAAATACATTAAGGACTTATTGTTGAAAGCTGGCATGGATGCGGCTAAGCCAAAGCCTACACCCATGATTAGTAATCTGAAACTCACCTTTTCAGGGGCAACCTCCTTCTCTAATCCTTCCCTTTATCGCTCCATGGTAGGTGGTCTCCAATATGCCACCATCACTCGCCCGGAGATTGCCTTTGCTGTCAATAAAGTATCTCAATTCATGCATCAACCTCTAGAATCTCATTGGAAGGTTGTCAAGCGCATCCTGCGTTATCTTAGTGGCACTGTTCAGCATGGTCTTGTGTTTCATACATGTTCTGAGCTTCAGTTGCTTGTCTTCTATGATTCTAATTGGGGCTCCGACTTGGATGATCAAAAATCCACCACGGGTTACTATGTTTTTCTTGGCAACAACTTAATTTCTTGGTCTTCCAAGAAACAACATGTGGTTTCCCGTTCCAGCACTGAGGCTGAGTTCCAAAGTTTGGCTGCCGTGATGTCTAAAATAGCTTGGTTGCAATCTCTCCTTATGGAGCTTTGTGTTCCTCTTTCCACTGTCCCAATAGTCTACTGTGATAATCAGGGAGCTGTGCAACTCACTGCAAATCCTGTGCTTCACAACAAATCCAAGCATTTTGAACTGGACTTATTCTTTGTTAAAGACAATGTCATTCAACGAAAAATGGCGGTCCATCACATCCCTTCCACTGATCAAATTGCTAACATACTTACCAAACCAATCTCCGCTGCTTCCTTCCTTGACTTCAGGTCCAAGCTCAAGGTCCTTAGTCTAGGCTCCTTGACCTTGAGGAGGGATGTTAGGGAGAGCTCTAGAAGTCAATGCAAACAGAATTAGTTAGAGTTAGTTAGCAGTTATTTATTAGGTAGTTACTATCGTTACCTTGTAATGGCTATCAACTCATGTATATAAGGCTTGATTCAATGAATATGAAGGAAGTCAATATCATTTTTCTCATAAGCTTTCTGTTACTCATTCTTTTTCTCTCACTCTCACCAGAGTTCTCTCTCTGGGCCTAATACCTAACACTATCTAGGTTGACTGATTTGTAATCCATCAAAATAACAGCAATTGTTGTTTTGGGGTTAAATTTCCATTTGCGTATTAATTTTACTCGGACTGGACATGCATTGCTAGCCAAGTATAGGTGCATTTGCAAACTTGGTACGCATGAGGCTCATTATATCTTGGGCATTTTTCTACTAACTCAAGATGTTTGGGACGCACAGGAATTTACTATCTTCTATATCCATTTTGCAAGATAAAAATGTTGCCAACTTCATAGGGTCTTATGTACTTCTGATCAGCACACTGATGGTTATTCCCTTTTAGTGTAGAGAATAGAGATTATCTTCAATTCATATTTACATGATGCCGAATAAGCAATCTGATCTCGCAATCGAAAACTCTGTTGATCCTTGTCAAATGGTTTTCCTTTGACCATAATTGAAAGATCCTTGTACCACTTCCAGAACCAGAGGCGAGAAGAGCTATGTTTGAGGAACTCCTTCCTCCACAGCCTGATGAGGAGCAGATCCCCTACGACTTGCTGGCGGAGCGGGCAGAAGGACATTCAGGCTCAGATATCTGATTACTGTGTAAAGAGACAGCAATACAGCCCTTGAGACGCTTAATGTCTCAACTTGAAAAGAGACAAGAGGTGGTGCTCGTTTACAAAATCTACATGCGTTAGTTAACTTATGCCTACACAGGAACACTGATAGTGTTGTTCCTTCAAGTTCGGTTTTTCAAGTATGGGCGATTCTCATTTTAGACGATGGATATCTTTGCTATTTTCATAAATATCCTCATGAACTGAAATTAATTAATTATTGGGTTGCAGAGTTACCAAAAGTTGGGCCAATCAGACCTGAAGATATAGAAACGGCATTGAAAAACACAAGGCCATCTGCTCATCTCCATGCCCACAGATATGAAAAGTTTAATGCTGATTATGGTAGTCAAATACTTCAATGAAAAGATGTAACCTTACTTTTCTTCCCTAGTTATTTTTAGGTCGTCCATAATTTGATTGTCAAAAATTTATTATTGTACAACTAGGAAACCTGAAACATTATTTTGGGTGGAGTGATGTTATTCGCAAAATTTCGTTAAACACTCTGTGACATGTGAGCCGCGAGATTACTTGAATTGTTATCCTGAAATCTTGTAACTTATGCCTGTAAGTTTATTTTCCATAACCTATAACAATTAGAGGATGAAGACTGGCTTTAAAACATGATTTATATTTTTCTTGCTTGAAAAAAGAAAAATAAAAAAAGATTGATGCCGTGTCCCTTAGGGCATTTATTAGGAAAATAAAAATAAAATCGTTAAATAAAAGAATAAGTATATATATTGTTTCGAAAGAGTAAATGTTCGAGTTGGTGAAATCATTTTAATTAGTATCTTTAGGATATTTGCTTTTGAATTTTATTAACAAGTATAGTTAGGATATTTATTAAGAAATGAAAAGATATTGAATGGAAAGTACATTTTTATTTTTTATTTATTTACTGATGTTTTAAATAATTTTATTTTTTTATGTAATATTTTTTAATTTTAATTAAGTTAAAGACATCTGATGACAAAAATCTATTTTTTCAATGTGCTTTTAAGGTATTCAAATATCATTTTTTTCCGAATAAAAAATCATTCTTTTATAAAAGGAGATATAGCAAAATATTAGATAAAGATAAATGGTACCAACTAATGTGTCTTGTAAGAAACAATTAACGAAATATTTTAACATGTTATTAAGTCAAAAAATATTTGAACATGTTCTTTTTCAAATGCCAGCTTAATTCTCGTAAAATTCCAACCAAGTGTTCCCCAAATTTGGTTGTTTATACCAAACGCTTTTATGTCTGATGGTTTCGTACTAATGTTGCAAATACTCCGAAAGTATTTTCCACTGTGACGGAAAACACTGGGCATTGTCGCTCGTTGTCGGAATTCGGAGCTTGGATTGTTCTCTGGTATACCGTGTCCCAAAAAATTTACCCGGCCAAACTGTTGAATTAAAAACATTACAACGCAACAAACCGAAATCTGGATAACATTTCTATTGTTTTCGAAATGCACAGCCAATTTAAATTTAATTGATATGGCCCCTTTTAACAGAAGGATCAAAGTAAAATATAATATCCATCTTTGAATTCATACCCAACGAATACGTCTAGCACATTCAGCTCAAGGCTGCAGTGCAGCATACACGTTATTTTCTTCAAAACTCGCCCTTCAGAGTTCAAACATACAGGTCATGCCTTCCTCTCTTGCGCAAATTATACTGAAATTATTGTGAAGATTACACAGTTTTTCATTCTTACCCATCAAGTTATACTTACATCAATTGTTTTACAAAACAATTTAAAATATTATATTATATTAGATATAACTGACATGAAAATAATATCTCAGACACGTCTTTCTACGTCATAAGACGTTCATAAATAAATATTTAAGATAAAACTACCAATACAAAAGTGATCTGACCTGCTTCTCAATTTTAATATCTAATCCATTTTTCTTATCTTTTCACACAATGACAATAGTATTTCTCTTCCGGTTTCTTTTCCTCCTTTCGAGTTTAAATGAAGGACCCGCATTCCAAAATTTCCTCTAATTTTTCTATGCACTGTCCAGAAAAAAGGAGTAGTACATTTCATGCAAACATAAACCTTAGCATTTCATCAATGAAAGATTTACACATAACGTGTTGATTGCTACGAAATGTTCATCATATGGATAACAAACTGATCACGTATGTAATCGTCTCTCTTTCATCTTTTACATGAAAGTTTCCTTTCCTATTGCCCTAAAGAAAATGAATTCCTTCTTTTCCAAACAATCGAATTCTAGTTAGCTAATAATATTATCTTAAATACATGATTTCCGAACTCCTTTGGTACATATGTTGTATTATTATAAATAATATCACCTTTTCACTGTATCTAATAATTATAATTACAAGTAGATTTAATAAAAAATCAAATTAATAATTTCATGTAATTATCTTTTGTTATGCATTTATAAGTAAATAATTTTATTTAAATAGTATTTAATTGGAACATGAAAATTTGATTGAATTATTATTGCTTATAATTATAATTACGATAATTTTTAAATTTTATATTATATATTCTATTGTTATTAAATAATATTAATTATTTTTATTTTAAAAAGTATAAAATTTAATAATTGTATAATATCCTCTTTGTTATATGTTTTGATATTTTTATTTTTGCTCATGTCTCATATCACAAGATAAAATTATAAGAAATATAATTAAATAATGACTTTTATTAATCACTTACTGAGAAATTTTAAAATAATATTATTATTTAAATATTTAATATTTTATTAATATTTTAGAATTATTTATTATTTTTAATGATATATAATTATAATTTATCTTAAGTTTTAATTATTATTTATTACTCATTAATAATTACTTTTTAATGAAATATAAAAAGCAAATGTGAGAGGAAAACAATAGATAGTTCTTACACATTAAAATCCAATTGGACCTATCTTACATCTCATTATTTGATTGAGTTATCAATTATTATAGTACATATTGCAACACCAAAAAAATTGATAAATTCATAATTTATTATATTAATTTGTCCCATCAAACTTAATATATTATATTTAACAGCCCCTTAATTTTGATATATTCAATTCCTTACACTTTTTCAAATATTAAAAAATTTTGTGATCCATTTAAAAATGATTCAAATGATATATTTAAAATTAATTTTTAAATGTGATATCTATCTATCTATCTATCTATCTATCTATCTATATAGAAAACCCAAAATAGTTTAGAGTTGTTTTGGATTTTTTTTTATTTTTAAAAACATTAGAAAACACGATAGCATGAATGTAAATATGTTGTTTTATGTTTACATTTCCATCGATTGTCATCTGGGCGAAAAAAATTCCCTTCCCTTCTCGTTATTGCATATTTTGCTCAAACTTTTGAACTTCTGTTTAATTCCAACTAGTGTTTGTTCTTGTTTCTTTCTTTAATTAACGATGCATCTAAATTCTGAAACTGGCTTGCATTATCAATTGTCACAGTCAGAGATGCACTCTTATTTGAAATTGTAAAATCCCTCTCCTACTGCCTTTACCAAAGGCTATGTGATTTCGGAATCCGATTAATGTTGCATTTTCATATATGACAATATTCTTTTGAAAATTGGTTAGGACGATAGTTTGCAAGCAGTCACGAAGGTAGTTCTACATAACTTGTATAGTTTTGAATGGTTGAGCTATGACACGACAATCTAGGTTGGCAATTGTTTCTTTAATTAGTTGAATGCTCTGAAAGTGGAATGATATCACGGTTTTAGCATGCTAAATGGTTTGGTGCATTCTACAATTGTGTATAAATTATTGATTTCAATGGCCTGTTTATGCTCATTTATGTCAGAGGAAAGTCTAGAATAGTGGCTTCTGTTGCCTAGACAATAACAACACTCTTTGAAATCTCCCAAGAACTTTTTCTTTCTTCGTTTGCAATCTATATCCAGACTCACATGACTAAGGCTTTTAAAGCTAAGTACCTCCAGTAAGCTAAGACACTTCTAGTAGACCTTGTCTAAACTTTAAAGGAGTTAATTGTGTTTTGTTGTTTTTCACCCAAATGACTTTACCGGCCCGAGTTTTATAGAAGCAGCACTCTGAAACTATGTTGCTAGCGCTGCCAAGCATGGAGATTTGCTAGTAGTTTGTTTGCCTTCCTGATATTTAACTATATGTAACATGGGATTTGATTTGAATTTGATACATCTCCATATTAATGCATAATTGGCAATCCCATAAGTCATTGCGTTCGTAACAGTATATAAGGGAGGACATATGATCATGGGACCATGTGGTTAAAATTTTAGGAGAAGTAGTTTTTCAAAGATAGAATAAGAAGCAAAATTAAAAGTATAAATAAAAAATTGTTTTATATTGGATATAATTGTAGAAGTATTTTTTATTAGAATCAAAAGTTATTAAATTATTTGAATGTGATTAATATAAAAATACTTTTATTTATAAAATTACAATTTAAGGCGTAAGAGAATGAGAACAATAATGACAATAAGAGGGTTAAATTGTTAAAGAAACAAAAGATAGTGGTCCTAAAATTCGTGAAGTACAATTCTATCTCTTTTTACTATTTTTGCTTCTAAGATAAACAACTTTCTATTTGCTTATAAAAAAAATAGAAAAACTGATTATTTTCTGCTAAAAACACAACCAAACACACCATGTTTAGAAATTCATGGAAAACTTGTAGCGAGTTGAGTTGGCTTGAGTTATAGTTGTGCTTGCTGTCCTTGATTTCTTTCATTCCTGTTCAACTTGGATATAAAATAGATAATGATTCTCACACGTTTGAGGGTGTAAAACTAGCACTATTCAACAAACTATTAAGTACAAACCATTTTAAGGAGTGATTCTTGAGGAGGCACCGCTTATCATACTCAATTTAATTTTGTACTTGTGTAAGGTTGTGTGGCCTGTATCCTGAAAAATGTCTTTATATAATGTCGACGATTGGAGTGCTTAAATTAATATGAACGATTTAAGAGTTTCCCCTATTTCATGTTCTTCAAAGTCAAACTCATCAAAAACATAAATTTGTTAAAGAAATATGACAGATTGTCAAGCAAGTTCCATAGACAAAATTTTAAAGCTTCGAAGCTAAGGTATCCTGTTGAAACTATTGTTTAGGTGAAAATACAAAAGATGAGATCAAACTTGGAAGAGAGGTTGACGAAGAGGATGGCAGTGGTTTACCAAAAAGCAGAGGACTGGAGAGCTGCAGCTAGACAGCAGCACTTGGAGCAAATCCAAAAGGCCTCCAAACAAGCAGAAAAGATTGTGAACCAACATAACTCATTAGTTTCAGGCCACAACTCATGTGGTTGCTTCCCTTGCAATAGCAATCATCTCTAAACATGATACATTATTGATCCTTTGCCCATGCATATTTTGAGGGATTTTTTACTGTAATTATGTTACTTTAAAAATTTTTTTTTTATCATTGTTATTCAAGTAAGTTACTCTTGAAATGTTTCTTACCAATTGGATTATCTTTTTTATTTTTTATTTTTCTAAAATGTGCACATCCAAATTCAAGCTGCAAGGGAAATGGTAAGAAAGCGTGACTAAATTGCAAATTGAATGTGGCAACAAGAAAATAATACAAGGAAGGAATAGATTTATAAATATTTCAATATACCAATTTGTATTAGATTTTGTTTATTAAGACTCTATAAATTATGCTATTTACAATAATGCATCTATGTTACGTCTATGTATTAAACTTTATAAAAAAAAAATATCACCAAAAAAAAATTTTAAAAAGGTACCTTTAAAACTTGATGACCATTAGTTTATTGCCAAACAAATTTTTTGTTTTATTACTTTTCAAACTTATTTTCAAAAACAATCATTCAAACAGATTTTTTATTTTTTATCATTTAAAAACTGTTTTGAGAACAAAGTTACTGAACATATTTTTTGTTCTTTTATTTTTTTAAAATTGTATTTAAATTTATTTTTAAAAACTCTTTTAGAAAACAAAAAAACAAAACCATTACCAAACAATCCTCTATTAAGACTTGCTGCTGATTTTTTTTGAAAACCAGGAAAGATAAATGTTTATTAGTTTTGGGCATCTTAATCTGACAATTTAATATGTGTATAGAGCACATAACTCATTAGTTGATAATTGGGTTGTTGATAATAACTAATAATTCAACGTGAAAATTAAAAAGGAATCAATTTTCATGTATTGATAGTGTAAAATATCTTTAAACTGCTAGTCAATGAAACTGGGTCGGAGACTACTCTCATTGTATATCGAAGCTTGTGGCTTAGGATTCTTCAGTTTGAATAAATTTGAAGCATTCATTAAAAAAAAATATTAGTCAATGAAAAATTGTTGTGTAATTCATTTTGTGCAATTTTTTAAAATTTTGAATTAGAATTGGTTTTAAAACGAATTACGTTGACAACTTTTAATTTGTTAACGAACAGTGTAAATATGTATGTTTTACGCTAGCTACTAGTATATGAAAAATTAAACTAAATTAAAAATTTGAAAATATAATTAAGAAATTAATATAGAAGAGAGACAAACTTGATAAATGTAAAAACCAAGACAGATAACTTTAGTTTGAAACTGCCGAAGCACTAAAGTAGAAACTGGTTCTGAAATGTTGTTATAATTTACATCAACATATAGATTACCATGAAGGAATCTAATAAATTACAAAAATAATATTCACATAAACGGTCAGCTGATATCTCCTAATTCCAAAAGTATTGCCATTGGTACCAGCTGTTTCGGAGAAATCTGCAATAAATCCAAAACAATTAAGTAATACACAAATTATCAAAAGACATTACACCTGTTAAGAAAATAAACTATCATTAAACAGCGGCTATTGCATATGATTTTTGTCTCTCTTAAAAACTTAAATTGTTGCCTAAAGACAAAAAAATAGTGTTATATCTTAAATTAATATACTCTCTCATGCAAGAGCTTTTTAAACTTAAAGTTTAGACAATACACAGGCACACCTATTTGGAACTCTAACTTATTTTATTTAGGAAAATGGCACACCTATTTGGAACTTTAACTTATTTTATTTAGGAAAATGGGGTAGTAAGGATCAATTGTAGAGCATTTGGTTAGAAAAGCTTTAAAGCTCTATCATATACCATCTCTCTAAAGAACTGAAGCTATTAGGTAGAGATAAATAAATAATTTTATATCTTCATAGTTTTCTCATAATTATGAAGGATCATAATATTGTATACCCATCTTTGAGTTCATACCCAAATATTACGTTGACGATTTCTCCTAAGGGTGCAACCTTATACGCGTGATTGGATTCAACTTCACCCTTCAAAGACATAGGAAATTAAATGACTTTTCCTTTTTCACGAAAATCAGTCTGAAAATGTGTAGAGGTGCAGAGGACATGATGATCAGTACGTGACCCATTAACATAAAAATTAAAAATAAATTATATTGGAATTATGGTGAAAATTACTTAAACTTCTTGACAAATATTATATCTAGAAAACAATTAAAGATTTATATTATATCAAAATTAAAAACAATTAAAATGGTGCATGCATGTGATTTTGGAAAGGAAACAATGAAATTTGCGCTTTATGAAAGTATGACCGTGTAGTCATTGATCATCATTTACTTAAAACTTAAGCAATATTCGTACAACAATTTTATTCGTACCAATATTGCAGATGCTCGGAAAGTATTTTCCACTGTGACGGAAAACACTAGGGCATTGTTGCTTGTTGTCGGAACTCGGAGCTGGGCTTGTTGTCTGGTATGCCGTGTATCGAAAAAGTTACCCAGTCAGACTGTTGAATTAAAAACATTACAAAGCAACAAATCGAAATCTGTATAACATTTCTATTGTTGTCTAAATGCAGAGCCAATTTAAATTTAAGGGAGAATTACACTGTCCTTCCTTAAAATTTAATGTAATTATAATCGGTACTTCTCTATTTACAAAATTATATCCACTAATTCTTGAAATTTACAAAAATCTACACTGATCTCTCCTATTGTTAATAGTTTGTTAACAGAGTTGACAAATATTGTAGCATGTGAATGGCAATTTGGTAATATATTTGACATATCTTTTCTACAAAATGACAAAAAATACACACATTGTCACCAAAACCCAATTTAACAATGCCTCAGCTCAAAGTAGCACTCGGAACTCAAAACTCACATCAAAGAGGAATTCAACTGTCTCAACCCAAAGAGAAACTCGTATTAAAAGGGAGCTCAGAACTTGCATCATGTCCAACCTTAGCTTCCTCATCTTCTGTCACTTGACGACTATAAATACAAGCTCCACTTTGATGCGAGTTTCTCTTTGAGCTGAGGCATAGCTGAATTTCTCTTTGACGCAAGTTTCGAGTTTAACTTTGATACGAGTTCTGCCGAAGGGGAAGTTATGATTTAGGATCTCTTCCCCTCTTTTGATTTCAGAGAATAGTGCAGTTGGGATTAGTGAATGGGGGAGGGTGATAGTATGGGATGAGTATGAAAAGGTAATTTGGACAAAACACAAAATCACTTAACGAAGTCAACTTCCATTCATATCAAGGATGATTACTATCACGTGTGTAAATAGAGGAGTTTCGGGTGTAATTACACTAAATTTTAGAGGAGGTATGTGGAATTCTCTCTAAATTTAATTGATATGGGCCCTTGTAAAATAAGGATCAAAGTAAAATATAATATCCATCTTTGAATTCATACCCAACCAATGCGTCTGGCACATTCAGCTCAAGGCTACAGCATAAGCGTTATTTTCTTCAAAACTCGCCCTCCAGAGTTCAAACATACAGGCCATGCCTTCCTCTATCGTGCAAATTATAATGAATTTATTGTCAACATTACACAATTTCTCATTCTTACCTATCAAGTTATACTTACGTCAATTGTTTTACAAAACAATTTAAAGTATTATTTTATATTAGATATATTTGAAATGAAAAAAATATCTCAGACATGTCTTTCTTCGTCATAAGACGTTCATAAATAAATATTTAAGATAAAACTACCAATACAAAAGTGATCTGACCTGCTTCTCAATTTTAATATCTTGTCCATTTTTCTTATCTTTCCACACAATGACACAATAGTATTTCTCTTTCAGTTTCTTTTCCTCCTTTCGAGTTTAAAGGAAGGACCCGCATAGCAAAATTTCCTCAAATTTTTCTACGCAATGTCCAGCGAAAAGAAGTAGCACATTACATGCAAACATAAACCTTTGCATTTCAAATCTATGAAAGATTTACACAACGTGTTGATTGCTACGAAACGTTCATATGGATAACAAACTTGATCCCGTATGTAATCGTCTCTCTTTCATCTTTTACATGAAAGTTTCCTTTCCTATTGCTCTAAAGAAAATGAACTCCTTCTTTTCCAACAATCGAATTCTAGTTAGCTAATAATACAATCTTAAACACATGATTTCCAAGTTAAATTCGTAGAAAGTTTACAAGGTGACACGCATATATCTACGTAATTGCAATTTACCGTGAATTACGAGGCACGTCCCTAGCATGCATGCATGAATCCCATCTCTAGGTAGTGTATATATGTATATATAGATACACAATGTGGTCATATCTACAGACTTCCAAGGCGCATCAACACAAGATTGTCTCTCAAAATAGTCAATTGCATTTGTATTGCTCTATCGATTGCCATGAGTACACGTGGGAACAACAATGGTTCGAACCCAGAGAACGGTGGTAATACGGGTACCGACCCCAAAGGCACCTCCAAAGTTTTAGGCGGCAAGCAAGATCCACCTGCGAAAAGCAATGGTTCGAAATCACAACCTAAGAAGGAGAAAGACGGTACCACAGCCGCAAGCAGCCGCAATTACCTGGGCCGCAATTGAGCAGAATGAAATGCAAACAACTAAGAGGGAACAGAAAGGATTCAAAAACCAGGTAATATATTTTTTTTTTAAAAACAAACCCTCAACACCACTTTCTTGCACTGCAATAAAATTCTGTTAAACTTTCTATATGTTTAGTTTTTATCATTCTTTTTTTTATGGATTAAAACGTTATTGCTGAAATTTAAATTAAATCATAACTCATTTAAATTTTAACTCATCATAAACACTAAGTTGCTAAATCAGCGGGTTTAAAAATATTTTTGCTTCATTTTACTTTCCTTTTTTTGGTTAAGGCCACGGTCTTAGTATGCATTCAACCTTTCATTTTAATTTGTTGCAGGTTCATGTGGAAGTGGGATCTATGTAGCTAGGAATAATATTTACGGATCAGTGATTATTGTTGGTCAAGATTCATTGTTTAATTGTAATTTGTGAATTGTTGTTCGTTTAGTAAATGTTTACAGTTTACAACTTTAGAGCTATGAAGTAGTAATAATCTCCCTTCCATGTAACAGTAATCTCTAAAAGTTTATATATTATTTGCAAGTACGTTACTTCCTTTGTAATTTTGTCCTTATATATACTGAAAGGTTTATCAATAAAGTAGCGGTATAAATTAAATTCTATTGAAAAATAAATTTGTTAAAGTCTCTTCTACTATTTACTTTCTCTATTTATTGTCTTCTTGCAGTGTTAATATAAAGAATCTTGGCATAAAAACTAGCTACCTAACAAATATGCGTAAATTAAAGATTAGATGGATTTTTTTCCCAAAAAAAAAAAAAAAAAAAAAACCTAAAGATTTAAGTGATCACACTGGACTCAACCGTTGATATTCATTTTATCTTCGATTGAGAACTTTTTCATCTTTTACAATTTGAACAAACATTAGTTTTATTATTTAGGAAGACAAACAACTAAACCTTGTTTTCGTACCCACATTTTTATTTATTATGATAATAATTATTATTATTTTACATTCCTTGTGGAGGTGGAAAGAGGCCTTCGGTTCTATTACTTCTTCAATGCATAAAAATCCGCATTCACGATACTGGACAACAAAGCAAAAAAGAATAGGTATATCCCGAGTGGCATGTTGGTTTGGAACTTGCATTCTGACCTTTTGTGTTCTGGGTCCGAAGCTAGCATATCGAGAACAAAACGAATAGTCATATACATGACATGACAATTAAATATTTAACAAAGTTACTTTACAGAGTTAGCGAGGGCATTTGCTGGGAGAAAAAGTTATATCTTAATAGAGCATGAAAATATTAATCTCAAGAAAGGGTGATTCTTCATTCTATAAAATAAGGCCTAGAATCAAATTCAATCATCATTTTTCTTTTTCTAAATCATTTTTTTATGCAAAACATGCAGTGATGTTGCTCAAATCGGACGCTAAACATGACTTACATGTATAAGAACCATCAATGGAAGAGGAGTTAATATGTTATTTTGTTTATATTTATTTTTCTGTGCAAACAGTTCCCCTTTGAAATAAAACAAAAACCAAAATCCAAACCGGAGGCTTGCATTTTCACAAAACATTAATTTTGTTAGTTGAAAAAGGAAGGCACGTCGTTTGCAAAATATACGCGCGTTAGTTAGTTGTTGAATGCTGTGGTACCTTTGCATTGTTATGCATTTGGTGCATTTTTTTTTTTTTTTTGTTTCTAACAATTGGAAAGATGACATATGTATTTAGATGGGTGTACATTAGAAAAGTATGTTGCACATTAGAAGACTCTCAACTAATAGAAATCCACCCTTGTTCTTCACCCCTCTCACCACCAACAAAGTGGAATTTGAAACTCGCATAAAAGTAAAACTCGAAACTCGCCACATTGTTCTTCACCCACCCCTGTTCTTCACCTATCCAACCTCAACTTCTTCATTTTCTGAACTTATATCAAAGTGGAACTTAGAATTCACATAAAAAAGGAAACTCAGAACTCGCAGCGAATCTACCATTAGCTTTCTCTTCTGAAATTGCACCAAAGCGGAATTCGAAACTCGCATCATATTTGTCTAATATCACCACATACAAGCACACAAGTCATTTTTCCATTAGTTAAAAACAAAAAATGCACCAAATATAGAACAATGCAAAGGTACCAAAGAATTGACCCAATTACTTATGTCTGCAAAGCTGCCCCAATAGTGTTGTTCCTTCAAGCCGATTTTTCAAATGGAGTTCTGTAATTTGGAAATATATTTTTCATGTATTAATTGATCGCTTGTGATTAATATGTAAATAAATGGGTAATTTATGTACATAATTAGGGTCAAAGTGAATGTGATAATAAATGACAATATTGTTATTTGATTTCTTAATTATGTACATGAATTTCCCATCTTTTTATATATGTATCATTTGTGGTCGATTGACACACAACAATATATATCCAAATAATATTTTTCCTTCAAATATGAGCAATTCTCATTTGAGAAAATATATTTGCTATTTTTATAAAGAGAATGCTAATAGTCATTGGATAATGTAAATTATAACTCATGCTATTATAAATAAAATTTTGAATTAAGAGAATTTTTAGATTGATTATTTGGAGGATATATATCGACACTCTTTCATAAATATCCCTGTGAGTTGAAAGTAATTATTGGATTGCAGAGTTGCCAAATGTTGGGCCAATCAGACCCTAAGATATAGAAACAACATTGAAAGAGCACAAGTACGAAAAGTTTAATGCTGATTATGGTAGTTGAATACTTCAATGAAATGATGTAGCCTTACCTTTCTTCTGTGCTTATTAGAGTAAAATCTTAAATTGGTACTAAAAAAGTTATGGGATATTAATTTATTTTTGAAAAAGTTGTAATATTAATATGGTCCTTGAAATAATTGTGATATCAATTTAATTTGAAAAAGATTAAAACTTATTTCAAGTTTTGGACTAACTTAAAATAAATTTTAATCTTTTGATAATCAAATTAATATTACAACTGTTTTTAAGATTAAATTAATATCCCACAATTTTTTTAGGATTAAATTGATATTACAAATCTTTTAAAGATCGAATTAAAATTCTTCAACTTTTTGGAGCATTAATTTGAGATTTTACTCTAATTGTTAATAGGTCGTCCACAATTTGATTGTCTTAAAATAACTGTTCTACAACTAGGAAACCTGAAACATTATTTTGCGTGGAGTGATGTTATTTGCAAAATTTCTTCAAATGCTTATCACAACCCTCTGTGACAAGTGAGCCGCCACGTTACTTGAATTATTATCCTGAAATCTTGTAACTTACACTTGTAAGTTTATTTTCCATAACCCATGATAATTAGAGAATGCAGACGGGCTTTAAACCATGATTTATATTTTTCTTGCTTGAAAAAAAAAATATTGATACCGTATCCCTTAGGATATTTGCTTTTGAATAAGTGTCTTTAGGAAAATAAAAATAAAATTACTCAATAAAAGAATAAGTATCTATGATTTTGAAAGAGTAAATGTTCCCGTTGGTTCCTGAATTATTATTATTTTTGTAATGGGTTCCTATAATTATTTTAATAAGTATCTTTAGGATATTTGCTTTTGATTTTTGTTAAAAAGTATCTTTAAAATTATTTTTGCTTTTGAATTTTATTAACAAGTATCGTTAGGATATTTGTTAATAAATAAAAAATTTATTGAATAGAAAGTAATTTTTTTTAATTTTTTTATTAATCTAACGTTTTATTGGTTAAAACATTTTATTGGTATTATATAGCAAATGCCCAGAAAATATTTTCAACTGCGACAGTGACGGAAAACACTTGAGGTCTTGAGCATTGTTGCTCGTTGTCGTAACTCGGAACTGGATTGAGTTTGGTACACCGTGTACCAAAAACCTTACCCGGTCAAAACGTTGAATTAAAAGCATTACGAAGAAACGAACCGAAATCTGTATAACATTTCTATTGTTAACCTTTTATTTTTTGGGGATTGTTGTTCAATTGCAGAGCCCATTTAAATTTAATTAATATGGGCCCTTGTAACAGAAGGATCAAAGAAAAATATAATATCCATCTTTGAATTCATACCCAACTAATAGGGTATTTAGTTTTGTTTTTGTAGAATTAATTTTGTTGGAATTGATTCGATTAGAATTAATTTTAAAATAAAGTGATTTATGTTTGGTAGTTTCTTTAGAAGTAATTATGATAGAAAGTAAAATAATTTTACTTCTCTTATAATCAATTCTAGAAACAAAAATTGATTTTCACCTTTTCAAACTGGCCACCATAAAAAACAGATACAATCAACTTTGGCCTCATGAAATCGAATTTGGGAGGCCCAAAAGTGCAATCAAATATGGGCTAATATGTCTAGCACATTTACCCCAAGGCTGCGCCATACATGTTATTTTCTTCAAAACTCGCCCTTCAATGTTCAGGCATATAGGCCATGTCTTTCCTCTTTCACACATATTATACTGAAACTGTTGTGAAAACTACACATTTTTTCTTTCTTATCTATCAAGTTACAATTGGTAATTGCTTTGGTGCAGATTGCAAAAAATCAGTACCATACTTATTATGGTTGGTGCCAAAATTTAGGAGACATGTGGCTTAGGTGGGACTCAAAAAGGAACTTGGAACTCGTATCGAGTCTAGTCTTAGCTTTATATGAAAACGGAATTTGGAACTCAGAAAGAATAAGAAGAGAAAACTCAAGTTTGTTTCTGATATAAAGAATTGTTTCTGATATAAAGAACAAAATGAACTTTCAAAATAATGATTACAATAAAGTTTGATACGAGTTCTGAGTTCCATTTTTATGTAAAGTTGAGGCTAAACTTAATACAAGTTTCGAGTTTCTATCTGAGTCCCACCAATACCACATATTTTCTAAACATTTGCACCAACTATCAGTATAGTACTGATTTTTTGCAATCTGCCCCAACGAACTGCCTGTTACAATTACATCAATTGTTTTACAAAACAATCTAAAATATTATATTATATTAGATATAACTTAAACGAAAATAAAATCTTAGACATTTCTTGTTACGTCATACTCATAAGACGTTCATAAATAAATAATTAAGATAAAACTACTGATACAAAAATGATCTGTGCTTCTCAATTTTAATATTTTGCCCATTTTTCTTATCTTTTCACACAATGACACAATGGTATTTCTCTTTCGGCTCCTTTTCCTCCTTTTGGGTTCAATCAAATAACATAGTAATTCAAACTCATTTCTAAACAATGAGAAACAGAATTATTTCATTACACATTGAAGTAAGGACAAGCGTAGCAAAATTTCCTCAAATCTTTCTATGCGATGTCCAGCGAAAAGTGGTAGCACATTTCATGCAAACATCAACCGCATAGAAGCATTGAAATCTGTGAAAGATTTACAGATAACGTGTCCGAAATGTTCATCATATGAATAACAAACTGATCCCGCATGTAATCAGATACGTCTCTCTTCCATTTACATGAAATTTTCCTTTTTTGTTAAAGGAAATGAATCCCCAACCAATTTTCCCAACAATTAAATTATAGTTAACTAATACTACCTTAAATATCATGAATTCCAAGTTAAATTCTTAGAAAGTTTACATGATGGCACGCATATACGTATGGCTTACCTTGAATTGCGAGGCACGTCCCTCGCATGCATACACGAACCCTATGCATCTCTAGTAGTATACATAGGCCATATCATATCGATGGATTTCCAAGGCGCATCAAAACCATATTGTCTTTCAAATAGTCCATCGATCACAGTATTAATTGCATTACTTTATATCAATCTCCATGGCTTCCAGCAAACCCCAAAATATCTCCAAGAGCCTGGGCTACATAAGTCAGCAACCTGTGAACACCCAAGCTTCGAAGCCTGATGAAAAGAGAATGCCAGCAGTAACTGTTCAATCCGGTCTTGCCTATAGTAATAATATGGTAAAACCTCCCAAGAAATAGAAATGACTCGAAAAACAGGTAATATATATCAGAAGCAAACCCCCAAGGCTAATTTCTTGCACTGCAAAATTTTGTCCATAAAATTCTGTTAAAACTTTCTGTATGTTTAGTTTTTCTCTTTTTTGAATTATAACTTATCTGAATGTTTAATTCATCATAAACACTAAGTTGCTAAATCAGCTGGTGATTACAGATATTTCTTTCGTTTTACTTTCCATTTTTCCGTTAAGGTCACGCTCTTTTGTATGGCATTCATCCTTTCATTTTGTTGCAGGTTCATGTGGAAGTGGGATCTATGTAGCCAGGAATAATATTTACGGCAGAAGAGATTATTGTTGGTCAAAGATTCATTATTTAATTGCAATTTGTGAATTGTTTGTTCGTTTCGTTTTGTGTTCACAGTTTACAACTTTAGAGCTATGGGAAGCAGTAATCTCACTTCCATTTAACCTTATAGTGAACTAGTAACTTCTGAAAGTTTGTGTGTTATTTGCAAGTACCTTGTAAATATTATGAAAATATTCACAAGTTATAGCTCCTTACTTAATTCCTTTGTACGTTTGTATTATATTGAAAGGTTTATCAATAAAGTACTCTGAAATATAAATTTGTTACTTCTATTATTTTTTCTCTATTCATTGTCTTCTTGTGTTGGGCTATTTTACCAAACTGCTACTGTTAGAGAGACTATTTATCAATATGTTACACTTTTGAAACTATTTATTAAATTGCTCCCCTTTTGTCCGCACTGGCTTTTTTTATTTTTTCTCGGTCCAAATGAAATTGCCATTGCGGTCGGCCAACATCGACCTCCCTGATCCACTTCATCTCCCGCCACACAGAGCTCGATGAAGAAAACAAAGCCAATATTGTCCTTGTCACGCTCTATGTAACTCGGAAGGCGGAGTCCTGTGATGAATACAAAGACTAAGCCGGTGCCGATGTTGTCCTTGTCAAGCTCTGTACAACTAGGAAGGTGAGGATTGCGTGACGGAGATAGAGACGGTGTTGTCCTTGTCAAGCTCCGTCTAACTTGAAAGGAGGAGCTACATGACAGAGACAAAGCTGGTGTTGTTCTTGTCAAATCTATTGAACTCGGAAGGCAAAGCTAAGTGACAAAGACCAAATATGCTGCTGCTTCGCAATGTTAGCCTAACAAATACATATAACAATTATAAAAGAAGCCAATATGAATGAATGGGAAGCAATTTGATAAATAATTTCAAAAGTGTGGCATATTGATAAATAGTTTTTCTAATAGCGATAGTTTGATAAAAAAAGCCCTTCTTGTTGTGTCAATATGAAGAGTTTTGACATAAAAACTAACTACCTAACAATAAATAATGAGTAAATTAAAGATTAAGTGGATTCTTTTTTTTCTATAAAAACTAAGGTTTAAGTGATCACATATTTAAACTGAAGTTACTGTAGGTATTCATTTTATCTTGGACCTGCGAACTTTTTCATCTCTTACAATTAAGTTTTATTGTTTTAGGAAGACAAACAACTAAACCTTATATTAGTACTCACATTTTTTCCTTTGTTGTTTTTTATTCTGGAGGTGGAAAGATCAGGGCTTTGGTTCTATTACTTCTTCAATGCGTTAAAATCCGCATTTCTTGACACTGAACAACAAGGAAAAAAACAGGCATAATATAAGTTATTTTACAAAATTAATGAGGACATTTGTTGGGAGAAAACAAAAAGTTATATATCTTAATAGAGTATGAAAATATTAATCTCAAGAAATGGTGATTCTTCGTTCTATAAATTATAAAATAAGATGGAGAATCAAATTAAATCATTATTTGTCCTTTCTTAAATAATTTTTTCACATACAGCAATATCATTCAAATTGGAAGCTAAACACGACTTATCACTTACCTAGGTAAACCATCAACAGTAGAGGAGTTAATATGTTATTTTGTTTATTTTTTCCGCACAAACATTTTGCCTTTGTAATAAAACAAAAACAAAATCCCTAAGCATACATTTCCACAATACATTAACCCCTCGTTTGGAATGGCAGGAAAGGGGAGGGGAGAAAAAGGGGAGAAGAAAGTAGCAGAAAAATGGAATCTTCCCTCATTTGGTTGTGCAAAGAAAACGAAGGAGAAGAGAAAAAGCATAGTGGAACCCACAATAACAATTTTCCCTGTTAGTGTGAGAAGAAAATGGATCAAGACAAATTTGTTATGCATATTTGCAGTTTTATTCCCATGAACTTGTCTTGTACCATAAAAAACAATTATAAAAAAAGTTAGTCCAATATTATTATATTTTGTTTCTTCTCAATTTTTCTTTAATCAAATAATAGAAGAGAAAATATATTTTTCTCTTATTTTTTTCTTCTCTTCATTTTTTTTCTTTTCATTTTTTTTTCTCATATTTTCTCTTCATATCCAAATGATGCATAATTGTTTTGTCAGTTGAAAAAAAAGGTAAAAAGATTTCGTTTCTTTCACGAATCATATGATTTGGGGAAAAAAAACAAAACAAAACAAAAAGATTTCGCATACTATATTGACTGTTGAGTGGAGTAAATGACAGAAAATCACTTTCACAAATTTCATTTGAGAGATACGAGAATTGAAAATTTTCAGTGGCGTTATGTACCTGTCAGTGCAGCCATCTGTTTGCAGCTTAGGCTACATCATCATCAAATGCACCACACATCTTATAACCTGTTCCCGCAGTGATTGTTATGTTCGAATGGTTCAACATATATTGATCAAGATTCGTAACTTCTTCAAATAAATCGGTTTTTGAAATTTTTTTTTTCCCGTATTGATTAGATATATGTGATTCTTTTAATGGCAGAAGAATAAGATAACTGAAATGCTGCCTTAATAATTCAATCTCAGAAATAGGAACTATATTAGTAAACGACTAGTTGAAGGTACCCACAAAATTATTCTCTCATTCTCTGTTTTTCTTCCTAAATTCTATTAAGATTTGCTGCTGATTTTTCACAAAAGTAGGAAAGACAAATGTTTATTAGTTTTGGGCATCTTAATCTGACGATTTAATTTGTGTATAGAGCACATAACTCATTACTTGATAATTGGGTTGTTGATAATAACTAATAATCAACATGGAAATTAAAAAAAAATAATAATTTTCGTACACTAATACTATAAAATATCTTTAAACTGTCAATCAATAAAAAAATTGCCATGTAATCCACTTTGTGCAGTTTTTTAAAATTTTGAACTAGAGTTGGTTTAAAATTAAATTACATTGACAATTTTTTGTTGATTAATAGTGTAAATATGTATGTTTTTTGTTGCCGGTACATGAAAAATTAAACTAAATTAAAAATATGAAAATATATATAGTTGAGAAATTAATATAGAAGGGAGACAAACTTGATAAATATAAAAACCAGATAACTTTAGTTTGAAACTGCCGAAGCACTAAAGTAGAAACTGGTTCTGAAATGTTATAATTTACATCAATATATAAATTAGATTACCATGAAGGAATCAAATAAATTACTCTCTTCAATTTACAATAATTATTACTTTGGATAAAAAATTTTAATTAATAATAATTGTCATTCTCACATACCAATGAAAGATTTATTGTTAATTTTTCAATTTTATTCTTCACCATATAATTGGTTAAAAAAAGTGGCTATTTTTCACCATATAATAATATATTTTAGGTAAAATATTAAAAAGTCATGCAATAAGAGTATTTTGATAAACTTATATTATAATTATATATTAATTTTAGATTTCTTAATCTATATAAAAATAATCAAATTGACAACTACTCTCTCCGTTTCAGAATATCTATTCAATTTTGATATTTTAGGGTTTCAAAATATCTGTCCATTTATAATATCAAGACAGCATTAATTTTTTTTCAATTATATCCTTCATTTAATTGTCATCCACTATTATCATAATCAGAGTTGAAGAATATGCTAAACCAATCCACTATCTTTAGATAGAGATAATTTCATCTATTTATACAATTTTATGCCACTACCAAGATTTTTTTTTTCCTTAATCTGTGTATTTTTTTAGTTTTGGACAAATATTCTAAAACGGATGGAGTATTTTAAATTGGAAAGAGTACAAGAATAATATTCCCATAAACAGTCCGCAGCAATTTTCCTAATTCCAAAAGTATTGCCATCGGTACCAGCTGTTTCAGAGAAATTTGCAATAAAACCAAAACAATTAATACACAAATTATGAAAAGACATTACACTTGTTAAGAAAATAAACTATCATTAAACAGCAGCTATTACTTATGATTTCTGTCATGAATCATCTCTTAAAAACTTAAATGATTATGTAGAGATAAATAAATAGTTTTATATCTTAAATTAACATACCCCTCGCACAAAAGTTCTTTAAATTTGAAGTTTAGACAATATACATATGCACCTAATTGGAACTTTTAACTTATTTTATTTGAAGAATGGAGTGGTAAGGATTAACTCTAGACTATTTGGTCAGAAAAGTTCTAAAGTTATATCATGAATCATTTCTCCTAAAAGTTTATTTATAAAGATAAATAAATAATTTTATATCTTAATAATTTTCTCATTATTATTATGAAGGATCATATTATTTTATACCCATCTTTGAGTTCATGCCTAAATAATACGTTAACGCATTTTCCTAATGGTGCGTGATTGAATTCATCTTAACCCTTCAAAGACATAGGAAATGAAATGACCTTTCCTTTTTCACGCAAATCAGTCTGAAAATGTGTAGAGGTCTAGAGGACATGATGATAACATAAAAATTAAAAATAATTTATATTTGAATTATTGTGAAAATTACTCAAACTTCTTGTTGACAAATATTATATCTAGAAAACAATTAAAAATTTATATTATATCAAAATAAAAATGGTGCATCCATGTGATTTTGGAAAAGAAAACAATGGAATTTGGGCTTTATTAAAGTATGACGGTGCAGTCATTCATTATTTACTTAAACATTTTATGATTATCACGGTATACTTAGACCTTCAAACACCCTAAACTCTAAAGACTACTGTTTTCCAAATATTTGTAACACTTTGGAAATTAATTATAAGATTTTTAACATACAAATACAAAGCAAGGGTTAAATCATGCTTCTTTTTTTTTTTTTTTTTAAATAATCATTTCAATTTGGTTATATCTCCGATCTTATAATAAAAATGAGTGGTTAAAGGGTTTTAGAAAAATTTTATATTTACTGTTTTATAACCATATTCATGCTGTGTTTACTAGCCAACAGAAGTTACAGTACAGAACATTTCCTAATTCCTACTCATATACAAGCAATTTACGATGAAATTGGTAGTATATATCATCGAACTATAACGCGAATTCTAAACGCTAATTGAGACTTCAGAATAAGTTCTGCTCGTCAAGCCTCAACAACTCCCTTTTTCGCTTCATAATTTTTAATAAGAAGCAAATGCTACCAGCACTAGCAACATAATTTCACAATGCAGAAGATGGTTTGATTAGAACGTGTTGGTGAGTGCGTAATGTTTTTCAATTGAAAAAGAGATTCATTTTGATATAATGGAAGTATAAAATATTTTATATTACCAACTAATCATATATCATTATATTTATGACTTTTTAAGTAATTATTTTAACAAAAGTTAAATATTTTTGATGATATAATAATAGATAATTGAATATATGTATAAAAGAACATTTATATTGACGGTACATCAAAATTAAATTCATTGAACAATGTTGCTCTAAACAAAATGAATTCCCATTTATTTTTAATATATTTTTGCCAACAAACTGATCAATTATGGTTTTCTAATCTTAAATACTTGATTTTCTATATATCCTAAATTCGTAGAAAGTTTCACGGTATTTGCAATTTTACGTATGACCTAAGTTTTGAATTACGATACACGTGCCCCTTGCTTGCATGCACACTGCTTCTCTAGTTATTATATAAACACTTAATAGCAAGCAAAATATGGCCACGAGACACATATCACACAAAATTGTTTTGCAAATAGTCCATTGATACCAATATTTATTTACATTACTCTCCCACATCATGAGTTCCGATCCCAGAAAAGCCTCAAACAGTATTGGCTACAAGAAAAATTGGAGCTCCGACAAGGATGATAATAAGAAAGGTTCAAGCTCTACGAAGAAGGAGGACAATAACAAGAAGGATGATAATAAAAAGAAGCCAAACGCTCAATCCGGTCTTTCCTATAGTGATGTCTAATGGGTTTCGAAATGGCAACAACTGCAAGAAGAAATCGTTCAAGCAATTAGGTGTATATATTATAAATAATTAAATAGAATAATTTTTTTCTCTTTTTACTATATATAACAATTTTATTCTGAACAAACCCACACACCACCTTCCTGAACTGAAAATTGTTATAAATAAAATTGTCAATTTTTTTATGTAGTAACTTTTTCCTTATATAGACTGCAAAGTGCTACTATAAGTTGAATCAAAATTTTTTATCAGTAAACAACCATTGTAGTTGCTAAATGATATATACAGGTGACATCAATTTGACCTTAAAAAGAAGTTTACATCAATTTAATCAATCTATCTTTGAAAGTGGCATCGTAATTTAGTTACTAAGTCAAAAAGCTTTATTAATAGTATTTTTGTAGTTTATATACAAAAAGATAATTTTCATATCATTATTCATAATTAAGAAATTATTTGTGGGACTAAATTAGCGTGCCAATATTATTTTAGAAGACCAAATTGGTATTACTGTATTAAAGAGATTAAAATATGCGTCTACTTTAATTTCATTAAGATTTCTTTCTCATTACGATCACATATTGGTACAATTATTGATATTTACTTAGTTTTAATTTTTTTTTTTTCAATTCCATTCATCATTTTTATTTTGTTGCAGGTCCATCTGGAAGTGGGATTGTAGGAAGAGAATTTAAGGCAGCATTGACTATTCTTAGTTAAAGATTATTCTATTGTTTCTGGATCGATTGTGCATTTTCTCGTCTGTTTAGATCAGTTTACAGTTTAAGAACTTTTAAGTAGTCATTAGTTACCATTTTGTCATGAATTTAGTTTATTTGCAAGTACCTTGTACAACAATATGAAGTTTAACTAATAAAGTGGTGTGTTTTAAATTATCAATTCCCTGTGTGTAATATACTAATTAGTTTAGTGTCTTTTGAGTTTTCTTTCGTTGTTCTAATATAAAGAATGTCGACACAATTAAGGCCTACGTAACAAAAAATAGAAAATAAAAAATTTACACGGAAATATTTTAAATAATTGACCTCCATAAACCAGGCTCAAACAGAAGGAGTTACAAGAGCAAATAACAGACGTTTAGCCTTTGTAGCAAGCAACACAGTCATCACCACACCCAACTACAACAACAGCCTAAAGGAAAATTCTTAAACACTCCATGGAGTAATGCTTTTTGGTACTCCACATGAATATTAACCACACAACTTAAAATAACCATCCCTCAATCATCACTCATATCAGGTACTGAGATGAATTACAATCAAGTAGACTAGTATCACCCAAATACACCAGCACCCTGTGAAGCCTCACTCATAACATTGGAAATATCATAACAAGTGATCCCCATAGGTTCTTCAACCACGCCTTGGAATGTCTGATCCCCTGACCAATCCTACAGAGCTGTAAGAATCTGACAACCTTTCAAGTTCCAAAAATTTCTCAGGAACAATCCTCAAACAGCACTCCACACGCATCATTCTCCTTTGAATTTCTTCAAAACTTTCCCAGCATTTCAGAAGTAGTTGCATCTTTTCTTTACCTTACAAGAAAAATGATGCAACTTCGCACGGATTGAAATCTACTCCAGCCAAAAATAAGATCCCATAGAAAAAGAATCTCACACCCAGTCCAAGATATATTCATGATGATGACTTAAAAATCAGCTTCATCCACGTCACTAGATATCACAAACATCCACAAGAATGCACCGAACTTGTCCAAAATCAACAGAAAGGACACCGCCTACTGCATATTTTCCAAACTCACCTTTAAAGAGCACAAAAACCAGCAACTTTAAACTCCCTGATACTCATGAAATCAACAGATTGCCACTGGTACAACAACCAGCCATTCTAAAAAGTGTCCAGATTATCAATAAAAAAAATCAGGGAGAAAAGGAAATTCAAAGCACCAACCCCTACCCCAGTAGCCAAATCAGTACTTGATTTGAGTCACACCAATTGTCCAAATTAGCCAAATCAGGATTTTTTTTTTCAAAATAAATTTTGTTTTTCTTCTTAATTATCCTGAATACTATGAACTTTCTGGCCTTTTTCTAAACACAATTTATATCTTTCTAGTTTGTTTTTTACTAAGGCATATATTTGGTTGAAACTTTGGGCTTCCTTATTCCTTTACACTATCTCTGATAGCTGTACCAGCGCCACGAATGAGCAAATTATCGAGGAGAATGACAAGTTTCGAAAATATGTGTATTCTTTTAATTTTAATTTATCCTTTTTTCCCCTCCTAAGCAATCTTATTCGATGTGGAATTATGTGCTCCTGATCGTAATTTGTAAATATGGCAGGGATATGGAAAATCAATGATAGTATGAATGCTTCCTTTTGTTTCTCTTCATAACTGGGGTGCTGCCGACAAAAAATGATAAAATTAACACTAGAATGTATCATATTTGAATATGCAAAAAAGAAAAATTCGGTGCTCAAATCTTTGAAGGTACTGATCAAATTCATTGAAGCACGTCTGCATGTTTTATATTTCACAATTCAATTCAGCGTTAAACTATCGACTTATTTTATGAGACTTCACATCTTTCTCTATCCAACATTGAGAATTTGTTCTTCAGATTCTCAGATCCCATTGAAACAAAGGCTAATAATTAAGCATTTACGTAAGAGAAGGTAAAAATGGGAATATTTTCAGAGGAATAAACATGTTGAATATACAAGAAAGTTGTTGGGGCATGGAAAAGCATATTAAAAATCAGTTTTCATTTTCATTTTTCTAATCCATTGCAGCTGAAGGCTTTGTTTCAATAGGACATGACATTAATTGTTACATCCTCTAATTTCTTCTCTTCTTGGGGAAGATTAATAGGGTGGATTAATTTTTTTTTTTAATTATAACAACGAAAGAAAAAGGTGAAGTTGTGTATTGTAATTATGAGACGAGATGAGTTAATTAACAAACATGCATGACGACATTGATTCTGCAATAACTGAAATTTATTACTAAAATATTTTCCAATGTTTACAATGAGAAACAAATAAAGTACAGGAAAAAATATTACAATACTCCATACAAATAGTCGGTAGTGAGTATAGTGACCCCATTATTATTGGAGAAACAAACACTAAAGTAAAGCCAAACGAATAAATTAACAAATTAAATAAACAAACTACACAGGCCGGCTACAGTATTCCCCTATGGTACTTGCTTCCATTAACCTTTAGTAAACCTTCTAATTCCAATATTGGTCGAACGTACAGTTCAGTCTGCAAGATACAAAGGCAAACACTATAACAAATAAGTATATAGAAACAACCGAATTATTTATCAAGATGAATTTGGTATAAATGGGTTTCGGTTTATTATAAATAAGTACCGGTCAGATAACAAATATGGCATGAAATTATTTCGGTCTCCTTCCAAAGACCTGTTGTATAGTGGGCAAAGGAGTCCCAGATTTTGGAGGGTTGGAATTACCGGCCTTAGGAGGTGGCCTTGTTGTGGGGCAAAGAATCTTTTGAACGTTTATGTTTTGGTTACTCATTTTGCGGTGGCCTGGTGGGTAGCTGCTTCAAATTGGTATTGGTTTTGTTGAGTATGGACTATGGACAGCACTTATTATAAACAATGTTGATGAAACATAGCAATATGGTTTTGTGTATTTATAGGGCAATCTACGTTCACTATTCCATGCAAGGAACTTACCAAGTAATTGATGGTAATCTACACAGAAATTCCTGCCATATTTCTCTTGTATTATCACATTTGTTATTTTACAAACATTGAATTCCCAGAGTTTCATGAGACGTGTAGCTTGTGGCACAAGGACATATCTGCAGTGAGTCGAGGGCCAACCGTGGCGTGTAATTAATAAGCAAGTAACGAAGGTTTAGTCCCAAATATGTAGAAACCGTGAGGAAAACTCTTACCGTCAAAAGTTTGAACTTTGAATACGCGCCATTTTTTTAGGCCTCTATGTGTTGCGTTGATGCCCCTCTAGTATTTGCAAATTGTTTACTTGTTATTTTCTCCTTTCACACTAACTCTTAGTCACGCAGAAGACCAAGTCATGCGAGGGGCTAACATAGAATGAGATTACCGTGTCTACAAATAATTCCCTGCGCAGTACTCTTTCCCGGATACTGATATACAAGTTCGTCATAATGTGGAATTTGGATTGAATAATAAAAAAAAGAATAATAACTACAAATAATTTAAAATAATTTCCCTTTTGTGACCGGGCATAAGATGAAAAACAGTGAACAGACAAATGAGAAATGACTTTTGCATAACGCTTATACACAAAAAGTTATTGGTGGTTGCTCTGGTGCGAATCAAAAAACTTCTGCACGATGAAGATATGAGTTGTAACTTGTATCAGATCAGTATATCACATGTGGACTAGTGTGCCATACAACTAATCATATATAATACACTCTAAATATTTTTCTCTCTCCCTAGCTGCTCTCATCTTCCTTTCTCTCCCCAACAGCCATATTGGTGGATGAGGTAGCACCCCCGCCAGCCACTACTGCATCTCAGCATTTCAGCCACCATTCCTACCACTGCCACTTTTTGGGTGTTCCTTTTCTTGAATTTTTGCAGCTTCAAAGACCAACACAAACAATAAAACAATGATCGAAATCTCAAGCTTACTCAGATAATCAACCACAGCACAACCTCTTGCCCGTGTCGGTGGAAACTATGAATCACGGTGTTTGCCTTAAGCTGCTCCATTTACTACGAATCAACAAAAAAAAGAATTGAAGATGGATTAAAAAATAACTACTGAAATCAATTACCCCAGACGAGTTAACATATCATCAATCCCATAAAATATAGTGCATAGCTTGTTAACACTAAATTAAAAATTAAATCTTTTTGAAAAAGAATCCATTGCCATGATGCTAGGCCCCATGCCAGCAGCCATGGCAATGTCAAGGATGATAGCGGCGTTGGTGGGCCTTGTCGACGGTGAGCTTATGGCTGTAGCCCTATGTGTTGGGAAACAAAGGTAGAAGAAGAATTGTGATAACTAGGGGAAGAGAGGAAAATATTAAAATGTATCATATGCGATGAATTGCATGATATATCACTCAATATGTCATCTATACATTTCGCGGGACTCATATTTTCATGGTGCAGCTTTTTTTTATATCTACACCAGAGAACCACCCAAAGTTATTTACGATGTTTAATCATGTGGATTTGGGGTATATATATCGGGTCATGCTTCTATGGATCGGCGGACAAATATGCACGGGTGGTTATTTGAGGTGGCTTCCTAGGATGAAGGCATGTGTAAATGCGATTTCAGAGTTTGCATTTACTTTATTTTTCAACTAATGAACCTAACAAAAGGAAAAAATTAATGTTGGAAAAATAGTTGAGGGAAATCGCAGCATAGACGACCATGATTTTTCTGAAATTGTAGCTCCCACCACTGCTGAAACCACCCCTGCCATCTAAAACCACTGGTGCTGTCTGAAACCACCATCATCTTCAGCCGTAGAAATCTCATTGCTTTCCCAAATCGCTTTCTAAAGATTTCATCTTTTTGCAAATGAGTGGGTTTTGCTCTGGCTGAGTTGGTTTTTGGGTCTTCTCCATTTGATATAGTTTGCTACTGTTTTCACTCTACCACTGTTGTTGTGTCCATAACTATGCTTCAGAGAGTTGAGAAAGCGTAAATGAAATGAAAGAAACAATGATGTAAGGAGGGACTGGCTCCGACAACATTAGTAGCAGAGTCGTGGGCCATAGCGGTGAGGGGAGGGCGCATTGGGCAAGTAGTGCTAGAGGGGGGACAGATCGGGTCATAATATATGTAATTAAAAAAGCAAGAGCTTTGTTTCATTAAAAAACTTTTTTAACTCCTTCTAATTAATCCCTGAGAAATCTTTGAAGCCAAAAATTGAATTTTTCAAGAGCAAGGAGTTTTCTAGCTCTAACATCGATGAGGTCGGTCCAGAGAAGAAGGAAGCTGAAGGAAGATTGAACAAGGAAGAGATGAGGAATGTGTCACCTGTTACATGTTGCTTAGGTCACATGATGCCGGCACATTATAAAGAATCTTGACATAAAAACAAGCTACTTGACAACCAATGAGTAAATTAAAGATTAGATGGATTTTCTTTCTAAAATGGGAAAAAAAAATAAAAACTTGTGATCACATATTTAAATTGAGGTGCTTGCTACCATGCAATTCACAAACTAAGGTATTTGATGCACTACTTAAGAGAAAAAATGGTGCACCATAGTTCTAGACTCATCCACACCATGGTCCCTCTCACCTCAACTCCCACTCCCTCATTGGTGGTTGACGGTGGCAAGTGCATCCGGCTTTGTGCTTGCCAGTGCTAAAGAAGGATGATCACCCTCCTCCACCAACGACAAGATCTGTCAGCTAGTGATTGGCTCCATGATACTGTTGGAAGGCAATGACGAACACGGAAGGGGCATGACACTAAGGTGGAGACCCACTGTCACTACAATCGGCGAAGGCATCGGCAGACAGAAAGGTGTCACCTTGAACTTGAAATGACGCCATGGAGGAGCATTGAACGAGGCACCAAAACTGGCGACCTCACCGTCGACAATCCAGGCGACACCAAAAAAGGAATGCGGCGGCAGTCATAGCTTCCACACCATGTACTTTGACTTTTAGGTCCACCATGACATGAAGGCAGTGTCACCGGTAGTGGTGATCGAGTCAAGCATGAAGTCATTCCCAGCATCGTGAAATGGTGGTGGTCCAATTTTGACAGTGGATATGTGGAAGTGGTGGCCATGGTGGTTGGTTTTTGATGGTGAAGACTATGGTTTTGTGATAAGAGGGTTTCGTTGATTTTCCAGAATCAAGGTACAAAGGTTTGGTTTCGTGATAGGGTCTCTGAGGTGGTCGGACATGGAGGGGGGGAGTTGCTGAGATGGAATGGTAGAGGGAGAGGAAGGAGATGGGGTGGAGGTCATGTAGCCACACTTTTATTTTTATTTAGCCACATTTTCATGGTAATTTAGCCACATTTTGATTTTTATTTAGCTATATTTTTTAAATGTGGCTAAAAATAGGTGTACACTACACCACATCATACACCATATGTTATAAGATATATTTAAGACAAAACCTTAAATTGAAGTCGCTATAATTTATACCCATCTTTGAATTCATGCCCAAAAACTACGTTAACACGCTTTCTCAAGGTGCAATCTTGCGCATGATCGTATTCAACTTCACCTTTCAAAGGCATAGGAAATGAAATTACTTTTCCTTTTTCACGCAAATCAGTCAGAAAATGTGTAGAGGACATGATGATCGGTATGTGAAAACCTGTTAACATAAAATTAAAATAAATTACATTGGAATTTCTGTGAAAATTACTCAACACTTCTTGACAAATATTATATCTAGAAAACACTTAAGATTTAGAGTGTATTTGTTTGAAATTTTTTTGGCAAAAAATCACTTTTTTCATTAAAAAAATAAGTCTTCGTATATTTAGATAATTTTTTAAAAATAATTAGATTATCAAAAATATTTGTTTTCAATTTTTTTGTAGAAGTTGAAAAGAGTAGTTTCTAAAAAAAAAAAATTAATTTTCAACTTTTTCAACTATACATAAGAGTATGTTTGTTTGAGATTGTTTAGGTAAAAAACTACTTTTTCATTAAAAAAAATTAATTTTCATAAGTTTGGAAAATTTTTTTAAAAATAACCAAATTCTCAAAAAAATTTGTCTTCAACTTCTTTGTAGAAGTTAAAAAGAGTAGATTCTGAAAAAATATCATTTTTCAGCTTTTTTAGCTATATATAAAATTTAAGCTTTAAAATTATTTTTTTAAAAATTAAAACATATACATCCAAAATTTAAGTTTCAAAATTAATTTTTTTTTTAAGTTGAAACAAATATACCTTTATATTATATCAAAATTAAAATGGTGCGTGCATGCATGTGATTTTGGAAAGAAAACAATGGAATTTGCGCTTTATGAAAGTATGACCGTATAGACGTATAGTTATTCGTCGTTTTACTTAGCATTTTAGAATTATCACAGTATTCTTAGACCTTCAAACACTCTAAAGACTACTGTTCTCCAAATATTTGTAACACTTTGGAAATTAGCAAGATTTTTAACACACAAATACAAAACAAGGGTTAAATCATGGGTTTTTTTAAAAAAAAAAAAATCATTTCAATTGGTTTTATCTCCGATATTATAATAAAAATGTGTGGTTAAAAGGTTTTAGAAAAATTTTATATTTTCTGTTTTCTGACCATATTCATGCTGTATTTACTAGCCAACAGAAGTTACAGAACAGAACATCTCCTAATTCGTTCGCATATACAAGCAATTTACGACGAAATTGGTAGTATCATCGAACAATAACGCGCATCCTAACCGTTAATTGAGACTTCAGAATAAGTTCTGCTCGTCAAACCTCAACAACTCTCTTTTTTCGCTTCATAAATTTTAATAAGAAGTAAATGCTACCAGCACTAGCAACATAATTTCACGATGCAGGAGATGGTTTGATTAGAACGTGCGTGTTGGTGACTGCATAATGTTTTTCAATTAAAAAGAGATTCCTTTTGATATAATGTAAATATAAAATATTTTATATCATCAACTAATTATATCATATATCATTATATGTATGATTTTTTAGGTAATTATTACAATAAAAGTCAAATATTTCTGATAATATAATAATAGATAATTGAATATATGTGTAAAAAAAGATTTATAGTGATGGTACATCAAGATTAATTTCATTGGACAATGTCGCTCTAAACAAAATGAATTCCATTTATTTTTAATATTTTTTTCTCCAAATAACTGATTAATTATCGTTTTCTAATTTTAAATGCTTGGTTTTCTATCCTAAATTCGTAGCAAGTTTCACCGTATTTTCAATTTTACGTATGACCTAAAGTTTTGGATTACGAGACGTATGCGACCGTGCCCCTTGCTTGCATGCACACAGCATCTCTAGGTATTATATAAACACTTAATAGCAAGCACAACATGGCCACGAGACACATATCACACAAATTTTTTTTGCAAATAGTCCATTGTTATACCAATATTTATTCATATTACTCTACCACATCATGAGTTCCGATCCCAAAAATGTCTCAGACAGTATTGGCTACAAGAACGATTGGAGCTCCGACAATGACAAGAAGGATGATATTGATGATAAAAAAGGTTCGAGCCTAGGAAGGAGGAGGACAAAGACAAGAAGGATGATAGTGACAAAAAAAAATGGCCAAACGCTCAAACCGGCCGTTCCAGTGATGTGACTGATGTCTAATGGGTCTAGAAATGACAACAACTGGAAGGGAGAAATCGTTCAGACAAGGTATATTATGGCGTGTGTTTGATTTTTAAAAATAAAATAAAATAAAAATTGATTTTTTTAACTTAAAAAATTACTTTTCGATTATAACAGTTATTTATTTTAATTTATACTTAAAAATTAAAAATAAATTTTTTAATTTTTAAATAAAAGTTGAGATAAATAATTTATTAAAAAAATTCTGTTAATTATAAAAATCACATTTTTAGTTAAAAAAAAGCTAAAACAAACATACCGTATAAGTCATTAAATAGAGTAATTTTTTTCTTTTTATTATCCCCTAACAAATTCATTCTGAACAAACCCACACACCACTTTCCTGAACTGAAAATTGTTATAAATTAAATTATCAAATATTTTTATCTGGTAACTTTTTTCCTTATACAGACTGCAAGTGCTACTAAAAGTTGAATCAAAATTTTTTAAGTAAACAACCATTTTAGTTGCTGGATGATATAGGTCATATCAATTTAACCTTTTAAAGTAGTTTACTTCAATTTAATCTATCTATTGTTGAACGTGGCATCATAATTCAGTTCCTAAGTCAAAATGTTTTATTAACAGTATTTTTTGTGGTTTATATAAAAAGGATAACTTTGATATCATTATTCATAATTAAGAAATTATGTTTGTGGGACTAAATTAGTGTGCCAATGTTATTATTAGAAAACCAAATTGATGCTACTGTAATAAAGAGATTAAAATACGTGTTTACTTTATTTTATTTAAATTTCCACCTCATTACTATCACATATTAGTACAATTGTTTTTCTTTTCTTTTCTTTTCTTTTGAACATATTAGTACAATTGTTGATCTTTAGTTTTACTTTCTTTTTATGCTCCATTCATCAATTTTTTTTTTTTTTTTTTTTTTGTTGCAGGTCCATCTGGAAGTGGGATTGTAAGAAGAGAATTTAAGGCAGCATATTCTTCATTAAAGATTATTCTATTGTTTCTGGATTGTGTGTTTTCTCATCTGTTTAGATCAGTTTGCAGTTTAAGAACTTTTAAGTAGTAATTAGTTGCGGCATTGTCTATGAATTTAGTTTATTTGCAAGTACCTTGTACAATATGAAGGTTTACTAATAAAGTGGTGCGTTTTAAATTATAAATTCACTGTGTGTAATATACTAATTTGTTTAGCGTCTTTTGAGTTTTCTTTCGTTGTTCTAATATAAAGAATGTTCACACAATTAATGCCTATGTAACAAAAATCAATGAGTTAAATTAAAGATTTAATGGAGGTCAGTTATTTAAACTATTTCGGTGTGTTTATATATATATATATATATATATATCTGGACTCATCAAGCCTCTGATTTAACTTTTACGACTTGATATATAAATTTGTCTTCTAATAAAAAGAAAGGCAAACATTATTTTATATAGCATGCACTTTTTTCCCCCCTTTTTTCTCTTGAAAACACCTATCGTATTTAGAAAAGAATAATGAACATACTATTAAATTTTTAATACTTATAGATTGCAGGAGAAATGAATATTTAATAAAGAGTAATACTTATCATTTTTCAAAATATGCCGGGGAAAAAGGTTAAATGTTATCCTATAAAGCCTAAATCGCAATTCCTAAATCTCTAGGTAGAATGGTGGAAAAAAGCTTAGAATAGAATCAACCTTCCATTTTCAAACAAGTATGTCTCATTGTATGAAACATAGTATGTGATAAAGTATTGATTATTATATCTAACATTTTGGATAAGTAAATAAACCAGGTTCAAACAGGAGCCGTGGTTATGATACAAGAGCAAATAACAGACATTTAGCCTTTGTAGCATGCAACACTGTCATTACCACACACAACTACCAGTCTACAACAGCAACCTAAAATAATCATCACTCGTATCAATAACTGAGATAAATTACAATCAAGCAGACTAATTATCACCCAAATATACCAGCACACTGTGAAGCCTCACTCAGAACATTGGAAATATCATAACAAGTGATCCCCATAGGTTCTTAGCTTCAACCACGCCTTGGATTGTCTGAACTCCTGACCAACCTTGTAGAAAGCTGTAAGAATCTGCAACCTTCCAAAGTTCCAAAGATTTCTCAAGAACAACTTATGCCTCAATACGGGTATATATAGAGCACATTAACCACAGGCAAAGCCTATCCATCAGAAACATTCAAACACCTGCCACTAACACATTAAAAATCCTCGAACAGATCTCCACACACAATTTGACACACATCATTCCCCTTTGAATTTCTTCAAAACTCTCCCAGCTTTTCAGAAGCGGTTGCATCTTTTATTTACCTTGCAAAAAATTGTTGTTCTTGAAGCAACTTCACCACATGTCGAAGCCAAAAATGAAGATCCCATAGAAAAAGACTCTCACACCGCATCCAAGATATGACGCGTTTTAATATGCACTGCGTTAAAAATGGTGCACCATGCACCATGTGATCTAATGGGTTGGATATTCAAGTGTATCTATACACCTACTTTTTGTGGTATACCATAAAAATTACTCTCTCAACGTCTAAGTTGGAACAGGATTTTTGTGTCCGAGTTCCGATATTATACTAAGTTTTTATTTTACTAGCAAACTCATCATCCAAGTTGGAACAAAATTTTTTTTACCCGAATTCCGATATTATATCGGAATTTTACACCCAAGTTCCGATATTATGTCAAGTTTTTTTATTTTACTAGCAGATTCAACGTACAAGTTGGAACAGGATTTTTTTCACCCGAGTTCCGATATTATGCTTGAATTTTTACGCCCGAGGTCCGATCTTATGCCAGGTTTTTTTATTTTACTAGCAGACTCAAAGTCCAAGTTGGAATAGAATTTTCACACGAGTTCCAATCTTATGCGAACAACAGCTTACTCCCACATCGGACCCACCCTCCGAGTTGGAGCAGGATCTTTCGCATGAGTTCCGATCTTACAACCGAGGACTCCTGCAGTGTATCACCTGATTTAAGTGCATGGTTAGTCCAACAGTTTCGATGGAAGATAACTCCAAGGTGTTTGATGCACCATGATTAACATGGTGCATTAGGGACAGCACTCCAAAATATTTATGATGACTAAAAGATCAGTTTCATCCACGTCATTAGAATAATACACCCAACTTGTCCAAAATCAACAGAAAGGACACCATGCCCCTACTGCATATTTTCCAAACTCACCTCTAAAGAGCACAAAAACCTGCTACTTTAATCCCTGATATTTGCTGGTATATGGGAGGAATGTAAAATGGATTGATATTTAAGAATGTTTGGTTAAATGAATAATATTGTTTATTGAATGATGGAGGAGTACATGTAGATTCTGCGGCTAGTCTATAGCTAGCTTAGCGTGCTTCCTCTATGATATGATGCTATGATACACTTGGAGCTACAGAGAGACCTCATTCACCGCCTAAGAATGACGGTTACATTTTCTTTTACTTTCTAGACTTATCTGATATTTCTCCTGCATACAGGACATACTTCTAGCACTTTCTTTTCCATCATCAATAAATGAAGAATCTAGATTCCACTAGACTAATGTGCTAATGTGCAGCACTCAATTCAACACTCCTCCTTGATGCACATTTGCATAGTGATGCTTCACAAAATATTGAATTGCTCCTCGTCGTTGCAATAGTGGTGTTAGTTGATAATTTGTCTTGTTCCATGCTTGATCTTTTAAATTAGTGATAGCATCCAAGCAAAAATATTTTGCTGGAGTCTAGAACCTCGCTTCCTTGATCTTCTTTTTCATGTTGTGTTTTGTATGATTATCTTGAGTAGTCTTGACTTCCGAGCTATTGCTCTTTGGCACCTTTTTCTTATACTCTTGAGCTTGATTATTGTGAACACTATATTTTGTTCTCTCGTTTAATAAAAATAAGAAAATAATAAAACAAAATTTTTTTTCTATTAGCTTTTAGAATCTCATCCTAATCTTAAGTTTTCAGCCATTTTTTCAAATTTTTTATTTCATCCTATCTCTAGCTTTCAACTGCTTTTCAAATTTTTATCTCATTCTATCTCAAGTTTTTTAACTACTTTTTAAACTTCTAATCAATCTATTAGCAGAAATCTCTCTCATTCTTCTCTATATAAAGCCAACCTCTCACTTCAAATAAAGGGAGAAATTCAGTTAATCAGGGATGACTTTTACTATTTTTCATTCATATTCTCTTATCAAATCTTGAATCCCATCACCATTATACTATTCCTAACACCAACATCTTCCACAAAATCAATCATATTCTAATTCTAATCCCATAGTTGAGCTAAACCATAGCCCATCTTCACCTTTCCACCCATCACTATTGCCGTACTGTTGTGAAGCCAAGTAGCTACCACTCCCGCTCAACCTCCACTAGAGCACTCTACCATCATCACTGTTGTTAATACCTCAAGCCTCCTCTACATAGTGGTTTAATCTTCTTCCAAGCGAGTCGTCAAACTGTCACAATGTGCCCAAAGGGCGCAACAACAAGAAGCAACAAAAAAAAAAAAACTTTAATGAATATCCAATGGAGTCGCCATCAATTTTTATTTTGGAAAAACAAATCGGAAAACCCTTTTAAATTTGAAAAAATTGGTCTTTAAAAGAGATTGGGTTTGAGAGTTTAATTATACATAGAGAATGGTGGAAACTTAATCCCACTACACCTCTAATACATCCATTTTATAACAGTTACCCTAGAGTTTATTATGCAAATTAACAATACCTTTAATAACATTTATTTTTCCCCAAAAAATGACAATTATTTACAAAAAAATAAATAAATAAATAAACAAAATTTAAGAAAATTTAATTTTTGATTTGACGGGATTTACTGCTCCTACGTATCCTTCGATGCAATAAGGAACTCAAAGCTATCATCGTTCTTGTAAAAAATAATTATGTGTTAGGTTGATTTTATTTACAAAAGGATTTTTTTTAAAAGGAAAAGAAGGAAAAAAAATTCACTTTTGCACAGAATTGATGATAGCATAAGTAATATAATAAACCCTTATAATTTTCACAACCCTTGAGAATGGTCAAACTATACATCAATGTTGTAAGTTTGTTGCATGGATTTAAAAAAATGATTTGACCATTAAAAAAAAACTTTTTAGTTAGAGCTAATGTGATATTTTAAAATTTAAAAGCATTCAACTAATTAAAAAAAAAACACATCAAACAAAAAAAGGCAAACACAAAAAAAATGAAGCATCAAATGAGAAAAAAAAACTTATGATGGAAAAGAAAATATTTAATAAAAACAAAAGGCAAAAACAAAAACAAAAAAAAAAAACAAAAAAACCCAATATGCACATAGGAAGAAGATTAAACCACAATGCAGAGGAGGCTTGATGTATTAATGATAGTGATAATGGTAGAGCGCTCTGGTGGAGGCTAGGTGGGAGTAGTGGTTGCGTGGCTTCACAATAGTACGGCAAAGTGATGGGTGAAAATATGAAGATGGGCTATGGTTTGGCTCAATTATGGGATTAGAATGAGAATCTAATTGATTTTATGGAAGATGTTAGTATTAGGAATGGTGTAATAGTGATGGGATTCAAGACTTGATAAGAGAATGGGAAAAAATAATGAAAGTGGTCCCTGATTGACTAAATTCCTCCTCCCATTTGAAGTGAGGGAATTGGTTTTATATAGAAAAAAATAAGAGAGATCTTTGCTAATAAATTGACCGAAAATTTGAAAAGCAGGTAAAAAATTGAGATAGAATGAGATAAAAATTTGAAAAGTAGTTAAAAGTTTGAGATAGGATAAGATAAAAAATTTGAAAAATGGTTGAAAGCTTAAGATTAGAATGAGATTCTAGAAGTTAATAGGAAGAAAATTTTATTTCATTATCTTCTTAATTTTATTAAAAGAAAGGACAAAATATGTTTTTCACACTTAGTTACCTTAGAGTTTATTATGCAAATTAATAATAACTTTAATAACGTTTATTTTCCCAAAAAAATGATAGTTATTTACAAAATAAAATAAAATAACAAAATTTAAGAAAATTTAATTTTTGACTTGATGAGCTTTATCCGCTTCTATGTATTCTCCGGTGCAATGAGGAACTCAAAGCCATCATCGTTCTTGTAGAAAATAATTGTGTGTTGGGTTAAGAGAATGGTCAAATTATATATTAATGTTGTAAGTTTGTTGGATGGATTTAAAAATATTTTGACCATTAAAAAAAATTTAGCCAAAGTTAATGTGATATTTCAAAATTTAAAAGAATTCAACTAATTAAAAATCCATGTCAAACAAAAAAAAAGCAAACACAAAAAAACATAAACTTGAGTAATAATGCCAAAAAGAAAAATGAAACATCAAATGAGGAAAAAAAAGCGTGCCATAGAAAAGAAAATGTTTAATATAAAAAAAGGAAATTAGTATAAGTTTCTTTTTAAAAGAAAATAAAAATAAAAGGCAAAAAAACAAAAACAAAAACAAAAACACCCAATATGCATACATGAAGAATATTAAACCACTATGCAGATGAGGCTTGAGGCATTAACGATAGTGATGATGGTAGAGCGCTCTGGTGGAGGCTGAGTGGGAGTGATGGCTGCATGGCTTCACAATAGTGCGGCAACAATGATGGGTGGAAAGATGAAGATGGGCTATGGTTTAGTTCAACTATGAGATTATAATGAGAATATGATTGATTTTATGGAAGATGTTGGTGTTAAAATTGGTGTAATGATAATGAGATTCAAGACTTAATAAGAGAATGGGAAAAAATAGTGAAAGTGGTCCCTAACTGACTGAATTCCTTTCTCCCTTCTGAAGTGAACGAGTTGGTTTTATATAGAGAAGAATGAGAAAGATCTTTGCTAACAGATTGACCAAAAATTTGAAAAATGGTTAAAAGTTTAAGATTAGGATGAGATCTTAGATGCTAATAGAAAAGAAAATATATTTTATTATTTTCATATTTTTATTAAAAGAAAGGACAAAATATGTTGTTCACAATTATTCTTGCTTGGCTGCTTGGTTTTTGTCTTGTTGATGGTTTCAGGCTTTTGTTATTGTAAGCTCACCTTTTCAATTTTATTAGCAATTTGCTTCTTCTGTCTCATACTTGGAGATGGTGCAGTCACACTTCTTTGCCATGGTGGCATTATTATAAAAAAATGTTCTATTTTGAGTTATCTTGGCTATAGTAGTCAATTAACCCTTCTTCTTGTCTATGATTGAGCATTTGCCAACATTGAAGATCACCTTGTAGCCTTTATTTAGTAGCTAGCCAATGCTTAACAAATTTTGCATTACACCTAAAGCATAAAGCACATCATTGATGAATCTTTGCTGGCCATTCTTAGTTCTATCTGTAATTATGCCTTTTCCTTCTATGTTTTGAACTTTGCCATTTTCAAGGGTAACTTTAGAATTTATATTTTTTTCCAATTTGATAAAGTAACTTTTGTTACTTCTCATATGGTTTAAGCATCCACTATCTAGATACCAAATATCTTTGGATTCCAAATTAGTGGAATATGTTGAGTAAAATAGTTCACATGATTTAGTATTTTATTTAAAGTTTGCTCTTTCTTGTTGTTGTTACTGACAATCCTTCTTGAAGTGAGTGTGCCTTATGCACCTCCTACATTTAGATTGGCACTCTTCTATAGTATGATTATTCTTCTTGCATAGACAAGCATGTTTTTCTTGATTGTTATTATTTTCTCATCCTTAACTTAAATTATGAGACTTTAAATTGATCATAGATTGGAAAGCATTCTATATAGGATCTTAATCATGACTTGCCAGTCTTTGCTCAAAAGGATGTAATGAGCTTATGAATTCTGATATTGTTAATGTTGATAGATCCTTTGTGTCTTCTATAGCTAACACTTTAGGATCATATTTAACTGGCAAACTAATTAATATTTTCTCTACAACTTTTTTATCTGGCAAATCTTCCCCATAGGACTTCATTTCACTTACTAAATTCATAACTCTTGTATAATAATTTTTATTATCTCAGAATCTTTCATTTTCATACTTGTATATTGTTTTCTTAAAGATTGAAAGAGGATAGTGCATACCTTCTTGTCGCTTCTAAACTCTTGTTTCAAACTATCCCTTCTTTTGCCGATCGATGATATCCTCGTTATTCTTGAGAAAATTGTCTCTGTCACTGCTTGTTGTAGGAAACATAGGGCAATGTAATTTTTCTATCGATCTTTCTTCATTTTCTTCTTCTCTGCAACGGATAGCATTGCTTGATTCTCCGGCATGGTGAAGCCTTCTTGGACAACTTTCCACCAGTCTTGTGCTTGGAGAAATATCTTCATTTGACTGTGCCAATCCTCATAATTGTCCTCGGACAAAATGGGGAATGGGATATTCATAGTTAAGATGGTCATGATTATGTGTAAGAATAGCTGGATGGGTTATAGTATAATGGACTTGGTGGGAAGTATAGAAAAAATTCTACTCCCAGTATATAACCGAGCGTAGCTCTGGTACCACCGTTGGTTTGATGAAAAGACTAAATGGGAAAATTGGTAAATAAGGACAAGTACCTGAAATAGAAGGTAATAGTTTTATTTTGAAGAAAGTGATTGTACAAGAGTGGCTGGTGTTTACGTGGGTATGGGCTTCTAGTTTAGCACTTAATTCAACAATATTCATGAAATCAACAGATTGCCACTGGTATAACAACCAGCCAATCCACCTCCAAAAAGTGTCTAGATTATCCCAAAAAAGAAAATCATGAACAAAAGGAAATTCAAAGCACCAACCGCTACCCCAGTAGCCTAATCAGAGCTTGATTTGAGTCACACCAAGTGTCCATATTAGCCAAATCAGGATTTTTTTTCAACATAAATTTTGTTTTTCTTCTTAATTATCCTGAATGCTATAAACTATTTAGCCGTCCTTTATGCACAATTTATGTATCCTTCTATTATTTACTAAGGCAAATATCTGGTTGAAACTTTGGGCTTAATTATTCCTTTACCTCCAATAGTACTGATCAAATTCATTGAAGCACGTCTGCATGTCCTATATTCCACAATTCAGTTCAGCGTGAAACTATCGACTTATTTTATAAGACTTCACCTCTTTCTCTATCGAACATTGAGAATTTGTTGCTCGAAAATCGCATTGAAACAAAAGCTAACAAGCATTTACGGAAGAGAAAGTAAAAATGGGATTTTCTGGAGGAACAGAACTTTTAAATAATAAATATCATATATACAAATATAGGGTACTTTTGTTTCAGGGGTGTCTATTACAGGGTTTTGATATTTTGGACTCCTTGATGTATGTGGTGTTGTGATTTGTTTGAAGAATTAGTTTTTGAGTATTTTTTTTGTGTATTTCTAGCCCATTTTGGTACTTGAGTTTTGCGAATTAAGCTTCAATTGGGGTTTTGATCATAAAGAAATACTTATATAATCCGAAAATATCAAGTAATTGTGTTCTTGATCAATTATATAAGTATATTTTATATAAAATTATATATTAATAATGAATTCTATATAAAATATACTTAAATAATTAATCCAAAAACACCAGCTTCATTATACTCCTAAACTTGCAAGTAAATCCCTTGGTCATAGACATGATGTCAGAATCCCCTTTATCCCCTGTTTTTCTTGTCCATACCTGTTTCCTTCTTGGGAGATGGCTCCGATTGATTACATCTGGGGCTCAAAGTCTTTGCGCGTGTTGTTTTCTCGTGGTCCTGCAACTAACTAGTTGGTGTTCTTGAGGGAATTGATGGCTGTCTGGAAAGCTACCGGCGGTCAAATTGTGGCTGATCTTTTTGTTGTGTTGTTTTTTTCGGTGTGGTTGTCTTTTCTATTATTATTTTTCTTTATGCTTCTCTTCCATTGCTCCTCATTGATTTCGGTGAGTTTGAGCGGTTGAACCCAAAAAAAAAAAAAGTGTGCTTGTTTTAATTTTTTTTAAGAAAAAGTAAATTTTCAATTATTAAAAAAATTATTTTTTACATAAATTATCCATTTCAAATTTTATTTAAAAATTAAAAACAGATTTTTTCAGTTTTTAAATAAAAATTAAAATAAATAACTTCTATAAAAATAATTTTTATAGTTAAAAAAATTACTTTCATGTGAAAATAAGTTCAAGTGAACACACTTATCAACATGTTGAATATACAAGAAAGTTGTTGCGGCATGGGAAAGCATATTAAAAATCAGTTATTTCATTTTCATTTTTTTAATCCATTGCAACTGAAGGCTTTGTTTCAACAGTACATGACATTAATTGTCACATCCTTCAATTTCTTCTCTTCTTGGGGGAAGAGTAATAGGTTGGATTAATTATTGTTTTTTAAATTATAAAGACGAAAGAAAATGATGAAGTTGTGTATTGTAATTATGAGACGAGGTGAGTTAATTAACAAACATGAATGATGATATTGGATCTGTTTGGTTTAATTTTTAGGAGAAGGTTTTTTAAATAAAAATTTTTTAAAAGAAGATTTTTTAGATAAATTATTTTTAAAAGAATAATTTTTATTTGATTTGAATATGTCAAAATTAAGTTTAAAATAATGAATTTTATTTATATAGGATAAAGTAAAATAACTTTTGGTTATTGATGTGAAAGTATAGTAAGATTTCTTTTCAAAAAATCTTTTTCTAAAATAAAAAATAATCTCAAAAATATTTCTCCCAAAAAATTTTTATATATTAAATATATTAATTATTATATATTTTTATTTTTATTATAATAAAAGGCTTTCTGAACCTCTCATAAATGTAACCAATCAAGACACTATAATAACTAAAATTTATTACTAAGATATTTTCCAATGTTTACAATGAGAAACAAATAGAGTACATGAAAAAAATATTACAATACTCCATACAGATAGTCGGTGGTGAGTAGTGACCCCATTATTTTTTGAGAAGCAAACACTAACATAAAGTCAAACAAATAAATTAACAAAATTAAATAAACAAACTACACAGGCTGTCGTATTCCCCTAGCTATGGTACTTGCTTCATTCACCTTTAATAAACCTTCTAGTTCCAATATTGGTCCAACGTACAGTTCAATCTGCAAGATACAAAGGCAAACACTATAAGAAATAAGTATATAGAAACAACCGAATTATTTATCAAGTTGAATTTGGTATGAAGGGGTTTCGGTTTATTATAAATAAGTACCGGTCAGATAACAAATATGGCATGAAATTATTTCGGTCTCCTTCCAAAGACCTGCTGTATAGTGGGCGAAGGAGTCCCAGATTTTGGAGGGTTGGAATTACTGGCCTTAGGAGGTGGCCTTGTTGTGGGGCAAAGAATCTTATGAACGTTTATGTTTTGGGTACTCATTGTGCGGGGGGCTGGTGAGTAGCTGCTTCAAATTGGTATTGGTTGTGTATGGATAGTACTTGTTTTAAACAATGTTTGATGAAACATAGCAATATGGTTGTGTATTTATAGGGCAATCTACGTTCATTATTCCATGCAAGGAACTTACCAAGTGATTGATGGTAATCTACATAGAAATTCCTACCATATTTCTCTTGTATCACATTTATTATTTCACGAACATTGAATTCCCAGAGTCTCGTGAGACATGTAGGATATATCCGCGGTGAGTCGAGGACCTATCCCAACCGTACGTGGCGTGTAATAAATAAGCAAGTAATGAAGGTTTAGTCCCAAATATGTAGAAACCGTGAGGAAAACTCTTACTGTCAAAGGTTTGAACTTTGAATACGGGCCATGGACATAGCTCTAACTAACAATATTAGCCCTCTATGTGTTGCCTTTTTACCCCTCCGGTATTCGCAAATTGTTTGTTATCTTCTCTTTTCACACTAGCTCTTTGTCTCGCAGAAGACCAAGTCATGTGGGAACTAATTGACACAAATGGATTACCATGTCTACAAGTAGTTGCTTGGGCCGAAGACGAAGTCATGTGGGACTAACATAAATAGATTACCCTAATGCAAGTTCTTCATCGTTTGGAATTTGGATAAAATAATATAAATTTAATTATAACTACAAATAATCTAAAATTATTTTCCTTTTTGACCCCGGATGTATGATGAAAAATAATGAACAGACTACTATAAATGAGAATGACTTTTGCGTAATGCTTATACACAAATTTTTAAATAACATATCCAACTAAATTTAGATGTTTGCATATGTACATGCATAATTTGTTACGAAACAGAGTAATTAGTTGTTTTCTTGGTTTTCTGATTTTGAAGAAAAAACAAATAATTTGCGTATTTTGGCTTTCAAAACAAGACGACAAGCGCGGGGCCTAACGGATGACAGCAGCACCTGCTACTAACTTTTACCTCCAAGTTGTCGGACACCCGTATTGGTGGGATGACTAAGATGACATGTCATGGTGATTTCACAGTTGAACACTCACGGTAATTACAGTCAACTATTTAATATTATAAATTATAATAGAATTTAATTTTAATGTATAACCAGAAAGGGAAAATTTTATTCAGATATTTAATAATATATAAATTTAATTTAAATATATTAATAATATAAAATAATTTTACATTATTAATCAATAAAAATAGTAAAAAATATTAATTCATATAAATAATTATCCATTATAATGAGGGATCTATTATAATTTTTCACTTTCTCCTATTTCTATTGATTAACAACGTAAAACTATTTTATACTGTCAATATATACCAATTAAACTTATAATATATTATTATATCAGTAAAAATGATTGACTTAATTATTTCTATTTTAAAAGTCTGAATAAAAAGAAATATATGATTCAAAAATATTATTTATACTCATAGTAAGGCTTATTTTATGAGATGTATTATGATATCCTTTAATCATTGGTTAAAAAAAAAAATATGACTCATTCCCAATCAATAATCAAGACACATCTTAATAAATTCTCATAAAATGAATTTCAATTATGATTATAAATAATACAACTTTTGAACAACAGTGTAAAATTCTTTTTAATTAATATTGTATCAAAATATTAATCTCATTATAATATGCTTCCTATTTTTGCAAGTTGTCAGGACTGGGATTGTTTTTGGTACACCGTGTAACAAAAAATGCTTAGCCTACACGGTCAAATTAAAAGCATTATACAAAGAAGCAAACCGAAAGCCGCAAAAACATTTCTGTTATTATATGGAATTGGAAAATACAGAGCCAATTTTAATTGATTTGGGTCATCGCAACAGAACGATCAAAGAAAACAATTTATATGCATCGTTTGAATTCATACCCACCTAATACGCTTAGCACATTCGGCCCAACTGCCCAACATTCTGGGCAGCATATACACATTATTGTCTGACCAAAAAATAAAACAAAGAGCACACACGTTATTGTACTCAAAACATGCAGGGCGTGCCTTTCTCCTTTTTGCGCAAACTATACTGAAATTGATGTTAAAATTACGTAGTTTTTCTTTATCGTCTATTAAGTTACATTGACGTTAATTTTTTTAGAAATTAATTTAAAATATAAATTTAATTTAAATACATTGATAATATAAAATAATTTTATACTGTTATCCAATAGAAATAGTAAAAAATATCAACTCATACAAATAATTACCTATTATAATAGGGAATCCATCATAATTTCTCATTTTTCTTTATTTTTATTAATTGATAATGTAAAACTATATTATACTGTCAGTGCATAACAATTAAACTCTTAAAATATTTTATCAAATATGGTATTTGAAATGAAAATAATATGTCAGACATTTCTTTTTACGTCGTAAGACATTCATAAAGAAATAAATAGCAATAATACTACAAAACCAGACTATAATAAAAAATTTTGATAAAAAGTACGGTAATAATTGAATAAGATGTAGTGGTATGACTCACTTTTTCATTCATTTATCACTAATTATATCATACCATTATAACCCTTAATTTCTGACCAAAAAAAACGAAAACTCTTGCTGTGTAATAAATTTTAATAAATATAATTAAGATTCTACTGATAAAGAGCGATTTCTGCTCCTGATCAATTTTAATACTTTGTCCATTTTTCTCATCTTTCCATGCACACAACGATCCAATGGATATTTCTCTCCCAGTTCCCTTTCGCTCTTTTTGGGTTCAATCAAATAATGTAATAGCCAAATGGATGCAAATCCTTTGTCTCCATTGTGTGTCTCTAATCCTGTCCCTCGAATCACAATTTAACATATGGCAAAATCTAAAACATCATCTCTTGCACTTTCTAACCCCATTAAACTTCTATTTTATGTTACCTCTCTCCCCCCCTTCGCTTCTTCTCCCTTCAAGTGGATAATCATTGAACATTCTTTATGAATTTATACTCACTTTAATTTTTAACTTTTCACATGTTGACACACTTTTGTCCTTAACTATATAAAATTATTAAATTAGTCTCCCATTTTATAAAATATGAGTTACATTAATCCCTCTCTCAACTTTGTTAATCTATCGTCATTATTCTACTGATATGTCATGTTAAATGACACACGGCACCTATTTATCATTGAAAGGGAACTTGAAACTTGAAAACCTAGGGGCAAAGAAGAATTGATGGAACTTGAAACTCGGTGGGGCACTGTTACTCATATATAATTCTTTCTTGTCTAAAGTTTTTGAGTTTCAAGTTAAAGGACTTGGAATCTGTAACAGATTACTCATACATAATTCTTTCTTGTCTTAAGTTTCCGAGTTCCGAGTTCTATATCACTTAATGTGACACGTCAACAAAATAGTAATAGTGGACTAACGAAGTTTGGAGGAGGGACTAACGTGACTAATATTTTACAAAATAGGACACTAATTTGATAATTTCGTAAAGTTAGAGACGAAAATGACTCATGCATGAAAAATCAAAGACTAAAGTGAACATTAATTCCATTCTCTACTCAAAGATATCGTTGTGACTTCTCTGCTTTAAAATTTCATTACCCACTTGCCTCACTTCCCTTTGGCCCTCCCACCACTCTGCTTATTTCACCTCTAAACACTTATTAGATATCCACAAGTGCAATTGCACCTCCTATTTTTCCTTTCCATTCTTTTTTGACTTTGATGGTGTAAACAACAAAAATGTAGGAAAAATTGAATTTTTATACATCACCCCCATAAAATAGGCTAACATACTATAAACTCTTATTATTTATTTTCGAAGGAAAAAAAAGAATTTTTTTTTTTTTTGGAGATTGGAAGGCAGCGATTGAAAATGAAATTTTCATTGGCACGATGCAGGAATACAAAATTGAGCTCTAAATTAAAAGATGAGAATTATAAAAAATAGAAAACGTACACATTCCTAAAAGAGTATTGAAGTCTCTCAATTATTTATTGGCTCTATTTAGTTCTGTAATGTTTTAGTATAGAGATTAATCATATTGAGATATTTTGTAGAGTTGAGGAGTCATAAAGAACAATAGTGTTGAGGATCACAGTTGTGCAAAGAAAATTAGGGATTTCTATTAGACGTGTAACTCCGCTATCAAATTAAAAAAGATGATATGTTAAAATTTGCCAAGATGTTAAATTGTTATTAGAGGGCAAGATTGGGGACAGGCAATGGAGATAGAGGATTTGCATCCTAGATAAATATGCTAGCTATCATCAACCATTCGAATTCTTCTTTTTTCTTTTTTGGTTGGGATCTCTCTTTTTTTTTTTAATAAACAATACTAAACAGAATTATTTCATCACACATTAAAGTAAGGACCCGCACAGCAAAATTTCCTAAAATATTTCTATGCAATGTCCAGGCACATTCTCTTGCAGACATCAACCGCATAATTGCATTCAAAACTACGAAAGATTTACACATATAACATGTCAATTGTTACGAAATATTCATCATGCACACGAATAATAAACTGATCCCGTATGTAACCATCTCTCTTCCATCTTTTACATGAATTTTCCCATTCTTGTTGCCTTAAAGAAATGAATCCCTATCCCTCTCCTTCTTTTCCCAACAATCGAGTTCTATTCTAGTTAGCAAATAATCTCAAATATCATAATTTCCAAGTTAAATTCATAGAAACTATACATAGTGCATGACCCGCCTAATTTACCTTGAATTACGACGCAAATCCTTACCATGCATGCATATACCCATCTCTAGGTAGCATATACAGATACCCAATGCAGGCATCATATCTACAGATTTCCAAGGCGCATCAAAGCAATATTGTCTCTGAAAATAGTCAATTGATCCCAATATTTGTATTGCTTTATCGATCGCCATGGGTTCCAACCCAAAAAACATCTCGAAATATCTGCGCCCCGAGGAACAGCCACCTAAGGATGATCAGAAGGGTTCGAAACCTAAGGAGGATGATAAGAAGGGTTCCAACCCCAAAGGCACCTCGGAATATCTGGGCTACAAGGGACAGACATGAAATGGAAACAACTCAAAGGGGACAGAAATGATTAAAAAAATTAGGTAATATAAATAATAAAAAAAAAAACCCCCAACACCACTTTCTTGCGCTGGAAAATTTTGTCCGTAAAATTCTGTTATTTTTCTCTTTCTTTTTTATGGATTGAATCATTATCGCGAAACTTGGAATAATAACTTATTTAAATTTAATTTAATTCGTCATAAACACTGTTTTTACTAAATCAGCTGGTGTTTACAATTAATTACTTCTTTGGTTTTGCCTTTTCTCTTTTCCCGTTAATTAAGGTCACAGTCTTTGTACTCCATTAATTCATCACTTTGATTTTGTTGCAGGTTCATGTGGAAGTGAGAACAATGTACGAAGAAGATTTACAGTAGCAAACACTATTATTGGTCAAAGACTCATTATTTAATTGTAATTTGTATTGTTGTTCGTTTCGTAAGTATCTATCGTTTACAATTTTAGAGCTAGGAAGCAGTAATGTCCCATTTCAATTTAAATTTATAATAAACGGTAACATCTGAAAATTTACTTCATTTCACAAGTAGCTTGTTATATCCTTTGTAAGTTTGTAAAATTATATGGAAAGGTTTATCAATAAAGTACTGTCATTATAAATTAAGTCCTCTCCGAAACTTTTTATTAAGCAGCGTTTCTATATAGTACAAGAGCAGTGCTAGATAGCACGAAAGCTCTATGCGCGAAAATATACGAACAGTAAAAATGTGTTTTTATCAAATGCTGTGGGGCGAAAATCATGGGGTGAGTAAAAACACAACTACCAATAATAACGTAACATGTGTATTCATATTTGATTCGTGCCATTAGTTTTCGTACTATTGCGCATTTCCCATAGTACAAAAGGGTGCAGCACAAAAGGTTACGAGGTAGGAAAATAGCCAGTTCATTTACTGATAACAATACACGCCCCCCCGCGGGCGGGCGGAGGGGGATGGGATGGGATGAATGATAAGCAACGATGTACAATTTTTTTTCACACTATTTAGCATTTTTTTTTTTTTTTTGGTTAAGCCTCTTTTGCTATTTTTCTCTAATTATTTTTTTCTGTTGTGTCCATATAAAGAATCTTGTCATATCAACTATCTAACTAACAAAATAAATGAGTAAATTAAAGATTAGATGGATTTATAAGAAATTAAATATTTAAGAGATCACATATTTTTTTGATGGGTTAAGTGATCTCATATTTAAACTGAACTCAGTGTAAGTACTTATTTTATCTGCCTCTGATCTGAGTACTTTTTTATACCTTGCAATTTTAACATAAATTTTGTTCCTTAACACGACAAACTAATTTGTCTTAGTACTCGCATTTTCCCAAATTTTTAGGTGAAAATAGGCCTTTGGTTCCATTGTTTCTTCAATGCATCAAAATCTGCATTTCATGATACTAATTACTAAACATAAAAGAAAACAGAATAGACATATATGAAATGACAATTAAATATTTAATAAATTTATTTTGCAGAAATGAATGAGGTCAGTTTTTGGGAGAAAAAGTTATATGTCATTAGTGTATGAAATCATTAATTATTTTCACGCATTGAATAAGAAATGGCCGTTCTTCATTTTATAAAATAAGACCAAGAAACAAATCATCATTTCCTTTTTTCAAAGCAATCTTTTATGAAGAAACATACGGTAATGTCCCTCAAATTGGACGGAAAACACGGTTTACCCATGTAAGAACCGTACAAATATTTCTCCCTCGATCGCTGGTAAAACCAAAACAAAAACCAAAACCAAAACCCAGGGCATGCATTTCCATCAAATATTTAATTGTTTTGTTACTCGAACGAAAAAAGAGGATGTCGTTTCTTTCATGATTTAGAAGAAACGAAAAGATTTCGCATACTACATTGGGACAGAAAACACCAACCATTGAGTGGAGGAAATGACATAAATCACGTTCAGAAACTTCATTTGACATATTCAAGAATTGAAATAAGGGAATCTATCTAGTGGCGCTTTGGACTAACATCAGATGCATCATATCATATAACCTGTCCCCACGCCATAATGGTGTATTGGTCTCGTCAAGATGATCACATTTCACAGCTTTTTCTAATTCGGTTTGTGAAACATTTTCCGCCCGTATTGGTAAGTATATATATATATATATATATATATATATAGCCGAATCCAGGAACTCAGCCACATCATGAGCGTAGCTCACAGCCTTCAGCACATGCAGGAGATGGTTTATTGTTTGATATGCTTTAATTCTCTGTTAGATTTAAATTGATCCTTTTTCCGTTCTTTTTTGTCATTCCAAGAAGCACCTGCGCCCAGCGTCTGTGAGGAGATTTAAGAAGTTACCAGCCCATTTTCATCTAGGTGAATTTGTGTAATGTAATTAAAAGATGAGACGAGTTAATTACAATATTGATTCTATATTAACAACAATTTATTACTAAGATATTTTCCAACCTTTACAACCAGAACCAACTAAGGACAGGGAAAAAAATAATATTACAGTACTCCATACAAATAGTCCGTAGTGACCCCATTATTGGACAAGACAACAAAGAACAAACATAAAGCCAAACGAATAAATTAACACGTACTAAAAAAAAAAGGAATAAATTAACAAATTGAATAAACAAAATACACTAGCTAATGTATTCTCTCTATGCGACTTGCTTCCATTAACATTTAATAATAAATCTTCTAATTCCAGTATTGGTCCTACGTACAGTTCAATCTTTAATCTGCAAGATACGTACAAAGGCAAACACTATAAGAAATTAGTATATAGAAACAACCAAATTGTTTATCAAGTTGAATTTGGTATAAAGGGGTTTCGGGTTATGATAAATAAGTACCGGTCAAATAACATATATGGTATGAAATTATCTCCTCCTTCCAAAGACCTGTTGTATAGTGGGCAATTGAGTCCCAGATTTTGGAGGGTTGGCCTTAGGAGGTGGCCTTGTTGTAGGGCAAAGAATCTTGTGAACGTTTATGTTTTGGTTACTCATTGTGCGGGCTGATGGTAGCTGCTTCAATTTGGTGTTTGGTTATGTGTGTGGATGTAGCACTTGTATGAAATGAAATGAATAATGTTGATGATGAAACAGAACAATATGATTATGGGTATTTATAGGGCAAGCTGCGTTCGTTGTTCCATGCAAGGAACTTACCAAGTAATTGATGGTAACATAGAAATGTCTGCCATATTTCTCTTATTTCACATTAACATTGAATTCTCAGTTTGCGTGAGAAATGTAGCTTGTGGCACAAGGATATTTCCGCGGTGAGTCGACACCTAGCCAAGACCTATCCCAACCGTGGCAGGTTATTAATATACATGTAACGAAACTTTAGTCCCAAATATGTAGAAACCGTGAGGAAAACTCTTATTGTCAAACATTTGAACTTTGAATACGCGCCATGGACATAGGTAACTAACAATTTTAGCCCTCTATTTGTTGCTTTGATATCAATCTAGTATTTGCACGTTGTTCACTAGTTATTTTCTCCTTTCACACTAACTCTTTGTCACGTAAAAGACTAAGTCATCATGCGAGGCACTAATACAATGAGATTACCGTGTCTACAGATTGTTGCTTGCCCGGTACTCTTTCCCATATACAAGTTCTTCATAATTTGGAATTCGGATTAAACAATAAAAAATGAATAACTACAAATAATTTAAAATAATTTTCCTGTTGTGACCCGGATGTAAGATGAAAAGCAGTGAACAGACTATATCATAAATGAGAAATGACTTTTAGTACTTATACACAAAAAGTTAATTAAGATGTTTAAATTGATCATGTGGTTTTGGCGCATATATATAATATATATCCAACCAAATTTAGATGTTTTCATATGTACGTGCATAATTGTTATGAACAAAATTGTTTTCTTGGTTGAATAAAACAAAAGAAGATTTTGTTTCCTTTTTTATTTAGAATAAAAAAAATATTTTGCATAATTTGGCTTTCAAAACTGGACGAAAAGCGGGGCCCAGACACCAACTACTGCCGCTGACTTTTACCAACCCCTCATAATTAGTGGGATGATTAAAAAATTGGTGGATTCTACTGTGAAGATGACAAAAATATCTTCACATAAAAAATTGTCTCTATTTTTTATATGTGGGCTGTATTATTTTGTGTGTGAATCCTATATAAATATATGAGATCTATATATAAAAAGTAGAGACAATCTTCATACAGAGATATTTTTACCATCTTCACTATAGAAGCAACCTAAGAAATTTCTTTTTACACATACAAAATCAAAGTGAAATAAGGGATTATACCTAGTGGCATTTTGGCCCTTTCAGTGCAGACAGAGATAATATATGTCCCCTGATTGCAGTTTAGGCTACAACATGCTTGTCACGTTGAAGAAGGTCAACATGAACAGGCTTGATAACTTTTTTGTTCATAAATTCCAACATATAATTATTCTAAGGTCGATGGGGACTTGCTTTTAATTTGTTCAAGTAAAAATGATGTTTTTAATAGGAATTACCCGAAAATTGCGAATAATTTTATTTTTCATGAAAGGTAAATGGAGGAGGAAATTCCTTCTAACCTTCTTGGTGGGCAATGATAATTTATAATTGACTTTGATATAAGCTTTCATGCACTAACATCATATAATTGCGATGAAAACCATTATTTTATTTATTTATTTTGATAAAACGGATAAAAAAACTACTTACGTGCTTCTTTTATATTGTTATAAAAATCATTATAAGATTATATGTCATTAATTAACTACAAGTTGAAATATTGACAAGAAAATTTTAAGTTAAGTTTAAGGATTTAATTTGAATGCATTCTCAGTATAAAAAATTTTTACATAGTCATCTAATCATGTATTACTACATCAATAAAAGTCTTTGGCATAATTACTCACTACTTGAATGATCATGCAAGTGAAAAATTTTGATTGGATAATAATATTAAAATTTTTACACTATCAGTATACCCAAATTAAATTCTAAGTTTTTATCTAGAGGGAAAAGACAAAACCGTCAAATTTTAGAAACTACTGAAATTCCCTTTTTCCACAACTAAGCGCAGATTATGATTATTGATACTAATATGAATATTTATAATATAACTAAGTAGATTTAAATTAATAAAATTAAATTGAAAACTTAGAAACTGAACTAACTAATTCATTTTGGTTTTATTTAATTAAGACTGATATGTTCAGTTTGATCAAACCAAACCAACCTAAATATAATATATTATATATGCAATTTTTAATTGATTATATGCTTATATGCTTATATTCTGTTATAGTTTTAGCAATTTTTTTTTGTTTATATTCATTTGATGAGGTTTTCATAACGATTTTTAAGCTGATGATGTTAATGGAGTCATGAAAAAAAAAAAGCAATCTCACTCTTAATTTTTAAAATAAAAAAAAAAATGTTTAGCCAAAAATGGGTAGACCCTAAAACAACGACTATGATTAGTTTGTTTGATGTGGTTGAAAGAACTAGTCAATTTGGTTCAGATGTTTCCTTCAAAAACCAAACTAAATGAAACCACAAATAGCAGTATATCGCCGTTTAATTAAATGTTTTTATGAAACTTAAGTGCTGTGATTGAGACGAATTAGATACATAAAACCCTGACGACACATATTACGTTGAAAACTTTGTATTGAAACTGCAGAAGAACTAACTTCCAAATTGATGTCGTTTATCACAGAGACAACACTTGTTACATCAATGAGACGATCACTATAATAATAATAATTAAAAAAAAAAAAAACTCTCTTCCGTAAACACACAGCTTACATAACCACGAACAAATCACATAAATGAATTGAAAAAAAGGTGCTAATACTCTATTTAATTGCTTCCATTCACCTTCAGTAGAAATACCCTAATTCCAGCATTATTGCGTTGGTACGTACCAGTCCCACATAAACCTGCATGAAAACCAAACAATTAAATACACAAATCAAGAAACGGCACAATCCCTGTTAAAAAAAATAAATAAAAATCCTTATTAACTTCTCAGAAGGATGTGATATTGTGAATTTGTTAGTATGGGAAACCTTAACAAATATGGCGTGATTAATTAAGCTTTTAGGATAACCTTGTTCTTATAATAATAAGAGAATACTGTAGATTATTGGCGATTAGAAATACCTGGTGGGGTCGCATGGGGAATCATGACTTCGGCCTCCTTGCAAAGGACTTCTGTATAGTTGGCAGTTGTGTCCCAGAACTTGGAGGGTTACCACTGCTTCGAGGTGGTGGCCTAGTTGTAGGACAAAGAGCCTTTTGAATATTGGTGTTCTGAGAACTCATTCTGCTATCAAATTATGGGTTTAGAAAATGTTACACAATATTGCTTGGGTGTGCTTGAAATCCATGTGCTTGCCGTGGCTATTTATAAACAGAGAGTTTGCTTGTTCACAAAAGGAATTTACTGTGTAATCGATGGTGGTTAACACAGAAGTTTCCTATGCTTTCCATTTCCCAATTTTGTTTATATTTTATAAAGTAATTAAAAAAAAAAAACTGCTACCTAAAGGTGCGGTTATTGACATGATATTCCTAGATTAATTAGTTTATTATAGCTAGGACACGTGATATTGTCTATGATACATGTTATAACCAAAACTTTTTCCCTCTTTTTCATCAAATACCGGCCTATTGTAGAGGAAAGACGGAAATTCCCGATTACGGCAAGAATGCAACAGGGATACAAATTTGAATTGGTATCTATAATCAAACTAGCAAAGAGTTTAATGAAGTTCTGCCGGAAACTTAACTCGAAATTACCATTAACTTCTCGCACACGACAACACAAATGCGTACCTTAGCCAAATGTGAATATGGTGTTAGACTGGTCGTACATTTTTCAAGCAATATGGGTGGGACTCTTATTGAAGAACTAGCTGCTTTCTTTAAATTATTTAACGTTAATTAAATTTTGATATATTATTAATATAAAAAACTTGTATATAGATATTTAATTATATATTATTATATTAGTAAAATTATAGATCTTAATTATCCATTACCTAAAAAATCTTATAAATAAAAATATGTAACTAAATGATAATATACAACTATTTTATACTAATAGTATATGAAAATTAACCTCATCGTTTATCTCCAGAACTTTCGTATATAGATCCAAATAAAATACAAGTGTAAAGATTGTGAACTTTCTTAAAGCGTGATTTACGTCAAAGGTCAACGTATATATTAATATATCCCACATAATTTGTTGATAAACATATTAGAATTTAATTTATATACATTATTAATATAAAAAATTTTATACAGATATCTAATTATGTACTACTATCTCAGCAAAAATGTTTGACTCAATCACCTACTACATTAAAAATCTTACTAATACAAATATTTGATTGGATGACAGTATAAAATTTTTTTACATTGTCAATGCATAGTAATTATTTATCATTTCAAAATAATCTCATTTTATTTGAACAATCTAATATTGAGAGAAGTCTATGTATATTATGCTTTATATTACACGGTATTAAACTATATATACAGGATTAAAATAGCTAAAAAATAGTATATTTTTAATTCAGATTTTCGTATTTAAAAGTTTAAGTATTTAAAAATTAATTGATAATAAGCATTACACTTTTTGTTACAGTAGATTGAGTATCCTATGCTTTTATATGTTATAGGACTATTAGATTTGATGAAGAAATAGATTTCTGAAAGAAGAGGAAAATAAAGAGTTGCTGACGAAACAGTCAAAGGTTTGAATTTGAGTGGTTAGAAAATGTTTCTATGCTCAATTTGCCTGCTTATTCAACATTTCCACGACCGTGAGGATTGTTCAGAACTCCACACATACGCTTGAACTTTCTTAATTACTAAGGAAAAGATACCATCTCGGTGGCTTGATACATGACAGTCAACATATCATGCATGAGATTGCCGCTTCGCCAGCATTTGTCGGCAAGATTTGTAATTATCATAAAGTCAATTAAATATTAAATTGTTGGCATTATTTGTCATTTTAAAAAAATTAATATATTTAATTTGGAAAATAATGTAACTATCAATTTTTGCACTTTTTAACAAGAAACTTGAACTTCCAATCAATTAGTATGTAAAAGATGGTTGGTCTTTACGGTGAAGAAGTCATTTTCGTTTGAGTAGATAGTAATGTATTATAAATGTATATATCGCATACATCAATCCCATTATACGTTAAAGTTAAATACAATTGTTGGATGCTTCATTAGTTCTGAACATAGGCCCCCTATGGAAATTGATTGAATTTGAAGAAATATCATCAGGCGAAATAGAGAGAATATGACAATTCCGAGCCATGTTACAATCGAATTCCTTTTCTTTCTTTCTTTCTTTTTTTTTTCCCCCTTTTTCTTTGGTACAAAATTCATTTGCTTTTTTCTAACCATGTAATTACAATTAAATGCTTAGTTATTTTCATATCAACTAGTCAAAAAGATGTTTCAGTAATGTGCTGCAATTTAAAACTTCATCTACTTTGAATTACTTCCTTTCCGGGTTCAAACAATATCAAATGGATTTTTTTTTTCCTTTTTGGCTCTTTAAAACATCTCTACCCCCAACTATTATTATGACTAAAAAGCACTCATAATAATTATCTTCTCGAGAGTTTAAACTTTGGTCCTCTATATAATTAAAACTAGAAATGTTATCAAATAATTTTAAGAAAATATCTTGAATCTTAATTTTTTTTCGCTTAACGATTAAAGCAAGCACCTAAACTGGTTCCTCTCAATAACCGTTTTTCAGATGTTTCAATGCTTAGTCAAAGTCAGAATAGATTTAGTTAGACAAGAAAACAAATAGAAACAGAAGGAAATCGTCCCCACACAGCAGTCAATAAAGCTTCCTTTTGGCCAAACTTGCATGAATGAGGACAGAAAGCCTTGAATGCAAGAAAACAACTCAACCCCAAATTACACGTAGTTTAAAAGAAATTAATCGCTTTTTTTTTTTGTTGAAACAAGAGAAACAAAACAAGAGAAAATCTGTTAACATATGTATTTTTGTTCTTTTTTATTATTTTAATTTTAGCAAAAGAAATGTTACCTTTATTTCTCAGTATCAATATCAGCAAATGTTACGTTGGAAAGTTCAACATGAACAGGATTCATAAATATTTTTTTTACCAGAAGCTTCAATCATTCTAAGGTCGATAATGGCTTGATTTGAATTAGTGCAAGTGAAAGTAATGATACGTTAAATAACAATCATCTGAAAAATTGCAAATAATTTTAATTTTTCTGAAAGATAAGTGGATGAGGAAATACTTTCTAATCTTCTTGTTAGACAAAGAAAATGTATAATCGACTTTGGTATAAACATATATTAGCAGTATATAATTGTGAGGAAAAACCATTATTATTATTATTATTATTATTATTTGGATAGAACGGATAAAAAGCTTCAGTCTTACAATAGCTTCTTTTATTTTGATATAAAAATCATTATTTAATTAATAACATCAATTGACTATTCTAAGTAATAATAATAATAATAATAATTGACTACAAGTTGAAGTATAGAAAGAAAATCTTCAATTTAAATTTACGGGTAAAAGGGAAAAAAGTTTCAAACTTCAGAAACTATCAATAGACCGGACTAGATTGGAGTAGGCAATTCGATCGTGTACTTTAGGACCTTAGTCTCTCTCTCTCTCTCTCTCTGTTTTTTTTAAATATATCAATGGCATTGAGTAGAATCTATAATCTCATATATGTTTTTTAAGCCCCTCACTGCAATTATGTGCAGATTATTGATAATTCAACTAAATCAGTTTAAATTAATAAAATTAAATTGAGAAATTGGAAGCTGAGCCAAACTATTTGGAAGCTGAGCTAAACTAATCCCAACTCTCCCTTTCTCTGGTTTCACACTATAACAGTTTTATATGTGATTTGTATTAATTAAAGTTGATCTGTTCATTTTATTTTTTACTTCATTTTTATATCAAACTAAACCAAACTAGATAATATAATCATATATATAATTTTTAATCATTTGTATGCTTATATTCTGTTTTAATTTAGTAACATTTACACGGAAATCATCATTTATATGCTTGTAATATTTATTTGGTAAGGTTTTTGTAATGATTTTAAAGCTAATTTGTCATTAATGGAGTCATGAAAAAGAGAAGTTCAATATTAACTTTTCAAGTAAAATAATGTTTAGCCACAAATAACTAGACCCTAAACCATTAGGATTAGTTTGGTTTGATGTGGCTGTAAGACTACTAAGAACCAATCAACTTGGTCAGATATTTCCTTCAAAACCAAACTAATTGAAATCATAAATAGCAGTATATCGCCCTTTAATTAGACGGGTTTATGAACTTAATTGCTGAGAGACGAATTAGATGCATAAAACCATGACACCTATTACATATATACTACATTGAAAACTATATATTGAAACTGCAGAAGACGTAACTCCTAAACTGGTGTCATTATTACTGAGATGACATTATGGTTACATCATCAATGCGACCATCAACCAAAAAAAGAACTCACCCGTAAACACGCAACAAATTACATAACGATCAACAAATCAAACAAATGAAAAAAAAAAAATTAATGCTCTATGTAGTTGCTTCCACATTCATCTTCACTCTTAAACAGAAAATGCCCTAATTCCAGCAATATTTCCATCGGCACCAGACTACCAGTTTCACATAAATCTGCATGAAAACCAAACAGCTAAGTGTAATATAAATTAAGAAACGGCATTACTCCTGTTAAAATAAACATTTAATCATTGTTAACTTCTTCTAAAGGATTTGGTAATTGTGGGACTTTGTTAAGTAATTAAGCTTTTAATTAGGATAACCTTGCTCTTACAACAATAAGAGCATATTGTAAATTATTGGCACTAAGAAATACCTGGCGATGGTATGGAATCAATTCGGCCTCCTTGCAAAGACCTTTTGTATAGTTGGCAGTTGCGTCCCAGAACTCGGAGGATTGCTACTGCTTGGAGGGGGTGGCCTAGTTGTAGGACAAAGAGCCTTTTGAACATTGGTGTTCTGAGAACTCATTCTGCTATCAAGTTATGGGTTTGGAGAATGTTACACAATATTGTTTTGGTGTGGTTGGAATCCATGTGGTTGCTGGGGCTATTTATAAGCAGAGAGTTTGCTTGTTTACAAGAGGAATTTGCAGTGTAATCGATGGTAATTAGCAGAGAAGTTTCCTATGCTTTTCATTTCCCCATTTTTATTTACATTTAAAAAATTAATTAAAAAAAAAACAGCTGATCTAATGGTGAAGTTGATATGTGATATTCATATTCCTTCATTAGTTTATTATAACTACATACGACATGTGATAATGTTTATGATACAATATGAAAGCAAAACTTTTTTTTCGCTCTTTTATCAAATACCTATTACACAGGAAAGATGGAAATTCCCCAACACGGCAATGGAACAGGGAAACAAATTTGAATGTGTATCTATAAGAAAACTAGCAAAGGTTTTAAAAAAGAAAACGAAGGTTTGAATAGTCATTTGCCTGAACTTAATACGAAGTTGCCACTAACACACGCCGCGCCATCACCAATATAATATTTAGGTCTTAGCCAAATGTAAATGTGATGTTAGCGGTGGTACATTTTTCAAGCCTATAGGACTTGTGCACGAATTTGTGCGGATCTTATTAAAGAACACATTCAGGCGCCCTTAAAGAGTAATGATATATCTTTTTAAAATATTTTTTTAATTTACAGACAAGGAAAATAATAAATACTTTTATATTTTGAAGATGGAGGATATATCATTTTTCATCCTTAAATTATTTAACATTGACATATATTTTCCTACAAAACTTTCGTATATAGTTCCAAAAGAAATCCAAGTCAAAAGGTAGTATACTTTATTTATGTCGAAGCTGGTCGACATATATATTAATATATCTCGTGCATCGTATTCACAGAATTTGTTGAGAAATGTACAATTTGTCATTTAAAAATAGTATCATTTTATTTGGACAAAGCCCCCCAAAACAGTTCCTACTAAAAACATTGTAGAGAAAATTCATCTCTGACGAGGAAAAAGTTCCAAAATAGTCTTTCAGGAGCTAAAAATAATATTTTTTAGATACTAATATATCCCATAAAATATTTTTCAATGTCTAATCTGTTCCTAAAAAATACTAATTTGAGCCACATTTCTAATATTCGAGGATTATTTTGAGGTTTTTCATTTGTTAAGGACGAATTTATCCTATAATATTTGCCATTTTGGGATTTTGTCTTTTATTTATACAATCTAATATTGAATACACTGTATGTATATTATGCTTTAATTCACGGTATTAAAACAATATATAGGATTCAAATAGCATAAATTTTTTTTTAAACACACAAATTCAGAATTCCGTATTTAAAGTATTAAATATTTATAACTTAATTGATGGTAATTATTGAACTTTTCGTTGTTGGTTGAGTATCCTATGCGTTTACATGCTATAGGACTATTTATAGGGAAAAAAAAAAAGACGGTAATTGATTAAGTGATTTGCTATTTATTTTTGAATTCATCACGCAGGAAAAATATTGAGTTTGAATTTTATATATGAATGAAAAAATTTTACACTAAGAGAATTTTACTTTCATAATAAATGGACTTGGCTTGAATTAAAATATAGCTAATGAACTCTAAATATAGCAATTTAGACCAATTAAAAAACTATAGAAGAAAACTTTTGAAAGAGAAGAGGAAAGTAAAGGGCTGCTGATGAAACTGTCAAAAGTTTGAACTTGAGTGGTTAGAAAATGTTTCTAAGCTTATTTTGCTTAGCATTTATCTCCACTCATACGCTGCTTGAGGAAAATGTAACTACGATATGCTAGTGACATTTTTGTCTTCGGCGCGCAGATTGAGTACGTTACGCGGTTACGAGCTTTACGTAAAATGCTAAAATGACGTGGTACAGGATAGGTCAACATCATGCATGAAATTACCGCTTTGCTACCATTTGTCGGCTGAATTTGTTATTTTGTATATTTGTTCATTTCAAAAGAATTTTACTATTTAATTTGGAAAGCAATGTGACTATCAACCTTTGCACTTTTTAACAAGGAACCTAAACTTCCAATCAATTAGTACATTAACTGATGGTTGGTCGCAAAGCAGTCTTTGTCGTTGGTGAAATTAAAATAGCAATCTCAATTGAACGAAAGTACACATTAGCATACACATCACTTACATGAATTCCATACGTTAAAGTTAAATATAATTGTTGGTTGCTTGATTAGTTCAGATTGATCGTACCCTCTATGGAAATTGATTGATACCTTCTTTGAAATGATAAAATAGGATGGAATTGAATTGAATTCTATTGGTAATTGAATTCAATTGTGCTATAATTTGAATTCTTATATTTAAAATAAATTAATAAATTATATAATTAAATTCATTTATATTATTTGAGAAAAAGAGAAATATCATTAGAATTGAAGATATTTTTGACATATCACCTTTTAATATTAAATTTATTAGGTTAAAAATTGTAAATAAACCTTATTTTGGTCTGATTTATTTTGAAATTTTTTTAAAGAATTAAATTTCATTCAGATTTTAATTCTATGTCATTAGTTGATTCCAAATTAAAGAATTAAATTCAATATTTTGAATAAATTCTATTCCATGGCTTTTCCAAACAACATGTGAGAAGGAGAATATGACAACTCTGAGCCATATTACAATTGAATTCCTTTTCTTTTTGTTTTTTTATTTTTTTATTTAAATTTTTGTGGTACAAACTTCATTTTATATTACAATTGAGTGCTTCGTTATTTTACAAATTAACCAGTCAAAAGATGAATATATCAATAGTAAGCTGCATTTAACAACTTCATCTTCTTTGATTTTACTTCCTTCGCGTTTCAAATGATATCAAATGGATTTAAGAAAATGTCTTGGATTTTCATTTGCTTAATGATAAGATAATATAAAATAATTTTATATTATCAATCAATATAATTTCAAAAAAATGATAAATTATGATGAATAATTATAATAGATAGTTACCTATTATAATATAATAATTTTTTAAAATTTTGTTGATTGATAATATAAAATTATTTTACTATATATATGAATTATTTTCTTCAAACAAACGCCTTGACTAATTCCTCTCAATAACCGTTTTTCAGAAGTTCCAATGGCTAGTCAAAGTCAGAATAAATTTACTTAGGCAAGAAAAGAAATAAAAACGGAAAGGAAATCGCCCCGACATACCAGTCAAGCAAGCCTCCTTTAATTTGGCCAAAACATGCACGAAGCGCTTATCCAACCCCTAATTACACGAAGTTTAAGAGAAATTAACCCTTTAATATAATAATCAACCAAAACAAGGGTAAAAAAAAATCCGTTAATATATGTATTTTTCTTCTTTTTTTATTAATTTAATTTTAGCAAAGGAAATGTTACCTTTATTTCAGTATCAGTATCAGGATCAGAATATGCCAAGAGTTTAACGAAGTATTACATCATCATGTACTTGTGAGGTGATCCCGCCTGTTCAGCACCCAGATAACGGGCCACGTTGGTGCGTGCATTGGTGGGCTGAGATCCTTCAGAATTGGGCTTAAGACAAGAGGAAATCTACAATACAAATCTATCTCATTGCAGGCCCAAAAAGAAAATCTACCTAATTTGATAAGATTGACGTCATTAATTTGACCATTACGTTCAGCTCTAGCGATCCTGGCATTAAAATTATCGGGGAAAGGTAAAACACTCAAATTAGAAGCAACTACGTAATTATCTCATTGATAACCACTAACCAGAGCACACAAATTGCGATGAATTACTTGGTTATTGGTAACAATTTTCACAAAACCATTATAAAATCAAATCATGAAGATTGTTCACACAATGCTGGATATAGCGAAGGCGCTATACAGATCGACTAATCATAACCAACAAACCTTAAAAACAAGGATATATACATTATTGACAATATGGGAGCCATAAGAGATTTAGACCGACATTAGAAAATCTATCACAATATGCATAGTATAAGAGCATTGAAAATCTATCAAATATTTTTGTTTGTAAACAAGTCTAAGTGCTTGTTTGGATTACAGTTTCCTTCCACCAGAAGGCCTTTTACTGGTCGTAAAATGAGTTTATACAATATTGTCAAATATTTGGTTTAACTTCCTATTAACTAGAGTCTTTTTATGGTGAGTAGAAGGCCTTCTATTGAAGGAAGGCATGACTTTACTTCTCATTTTTTGGGAGGGAGGGGGGGAGGGAGGGGGGGAAAGAGAGAAATTACTAAACTACCCTTAATAACACATTTCCCAACCACTCCAACCACTCTCTGAAGTCTCACTTCACTCTCTGCACTACCTTCACAAATAGCACCATCGATCTCTCATCAGTCATCACTAAGACTCATCATCTCATCACCTCGCCACCAACAGTAGCTCTCTCATCACTGATCTATTGCTCACCTTCTGTTGCACGTGAGACTTAAGCGCCACCTTTGGTTCGCGCCCTCTCCTCCTTCGTTGCATTGTCCCCACTGCTTTATATCACCGATCCACTTCAGATATCAAGTCCTCTCTCTCTCCCCCCCCCCTCCTTTTGCGTCTTCATGTTACTTTGAATTTCATATTTGAATGGCTAGCTATGTTGGAACTTCAATTTTTGACTGAGTGCATGTGATATGTATGTTAAAGACTTGATGGGGAAATGGATGGAGACAGGAATAGTGAAGATGTAGCAGAGTCATGACTTTGAGCTACTTGTAGTTTTCCTTTTACTTAGATACCTTACAATGTTTTTAGGTTCCTCTCATTTTGGTTCAGTAAGAGTTGAGAATATTTTACTTGATATACTAATCTGTGAGTCATATGATAACTTCAGAGCTCACACAGACAAGTGGTACGCTTGGAGCCTTCGTATGAGTTTTAGTCACCATACTGCTTTTATGGAATCTGCTGCTTCTCATTGCTTTTGTCTAATTTAATTACATAGAAACAACTTTAGTGTAAAGTTGTTCAACAATTTATGACATTATTTGACAATTTTTGTATAATTTATTGAGTGTAGTAAAATTGATTGGAGTGGAGTAAAATTGTTTTGGGATTGTTTGTTGCTCTTTTGATTATGAGGTTTTGCTTCTGTTGTAATGTTGTTCAATTTTGCTTCTATTGCTTTTGATTTTGAGATTTTGCCTTTTTGACAATGTTTGACAATTTTTGTAAAACTGATTGAGTGGAGTAAAATTATATTGGAGTTGCTAGGCTCTTCTAATTATGAGGTTTTACTTTTGTTCTATCCTAGGCTAATTGAGGATTTAATGTAGAATTACATGGAAAAAGTTTGCAAATCATAAATGTGCAAATATTTATATTTTGGAATACTTGTGCAAATAGTTTGTTTGTATAACTTAAATTGGGAGCATGCAATATTGCCATATTTTTTGAGTGTCTTTTTGTTTGTATTTGAATATAGAAATATAATTAGTTTATAATGTACATGATCTGCACATTATATTTATTTATTTCATTATTTTGGATGCGTAAAACTAATATTTATTTTTGTAGAACTATATTATATTATATTATAAATTTATTTCATTATATTTTACTTCCATCAAACAGACGCATAAATATAGGATGATATATATATATATATAGATAGGCGACCTATTAAAATTGCACATGGAGTAAAATATATCAGTTGGGGTATTAATTTATAAATATGATAATTAAATATATCAATATATTTATACGCATAATCGGTTCACGAAAATTATAAAAGCAATAATATAAAGTGTCAATTTTTTATTATAGAATCATATTTAATATAATTTTATATGCTAGAATCATTTTTTATTATAAATTTGCACATTTTATATAACTGCTTATAATATTTATGTTAATTTTATTAATTTAGCGTCTTTTTATCTGCATTTAAATGTAAAAATATAATTATTTCATAATTTTATTCCTATAAATTATTTTGGATGGAAGTACTCTCGATATTAATATATAAATTTACATATAAAATTAACCTTTTATGATGAGTATTTCATTTTAAAAACATAATTTTAGGTTAAATTTATTTAAAAAATGTTGTATTTAATTAAAAACTAAAATAAAAAATTTTTTAACAGTAATTTGAGAATTAATTATCTTTTAGTATCAAAATATTTGAATAGAATATAGTAATTTATCTTCAAATTATATTATGTCTATTTTTATAATTATATCTTTAAAAATAATTTTATGTTATTTTATTTAAATAAAAATATTTTTTTAAATTTATTTTTAAAATATTAAAATTAAACACAAATATTAAAGCCACTTCTAAAGAGCCTTTCAAAAAAATTTTCTCCAAAAAATTGAACCTAACACCCCGTAATTTATTCTAACCAAGTGCATGAACGCGCGCGCGGGTTTGGCATTTGTCCAACGACCCCGAAGAATTAACATTCTCACAAAGACAAAATTAACGTTGATCGATTTCGGAAATTACAGCCCTGCCACTTCCTTTTTCCTCGCCATTACTTCTTCTTGCTGTGCTTGTACGTGTTGGTTTCTTCAGCAACCTGCGTTGGTACTTGGTCACCGTCGACTTCGACGTCACCTGAATCCCTTTTCCACCGTCGCGTTTGTGAGTTCTTTCTCTGCACCATTGTTATTTTCGTTTTTATTTATATTTTGAATTTTCTTGTTCTCGGAAAAATTTTCAAATGCGATCTCACATATTATTGTAGTTGTGCTTCGTAGACTCTTTGATTGCTGGGAAAGGGAAACGTTAGGGTTTTTCATTGGCCTTAGCTTCCACTTAATGTCTTAATTAGTTATTCTGGTTCACACATTAGCCTTCGTAACGCTTTGTCTGATTTGCATGGAAGCCATTTCATGAAATGTGAAAAATCAATTGTATTTTTCTCCTTTCTGTTTAATGTTTATGCTTTTGCTTTTAAAAAAAAAAAAAAGAAGAAAAATTGGTTTGAGCATTTTCTTTGGCCTTACGAAAGTTATTTAATAATGAACATGACTTTTGGAGAGGAGTGGAGTTCACTTGGCACCGAGAAGTGAGAAGTTTTCTTTACTTTTTTGTTGTGCCTTTTATGTGCTGACTGTTTTGTGTCAATTTTGGCAATGGTTTCTTTTTCTTTGCTTCATAAGGTTGTGGCGTTACATGTCGTGTTGTTTCTCAAATGCATTATGACATTAGCAATTTTGTGGCTTGTCATTGGTGTTGTACTCGTAGCTGTTCAAAGGGATTTCAATTTCCTATTTATAGGATGAGAGGCTTGGACATCCTTATCTGCATTGTTTACTGAACAGAGTATCAAATTTCAGGATCAGAAGGTCCTCTTTGGCCACAAGTTTGTCTATGAGAAGTATCTGTCAGCAGTGAAAGCACAACAAAGATGCGTAACACTGGGAAGGTCAAATCTCAGAGTTCTGAATTGGACCTTGATCAACCCAACATTGAAGATTACCTACCTCCTGGACACACCATTCATCAAGAACCTCATGGAAAGCTTCGCCTGTATGCATCCTCTTTATCTTGACTTTGCTGTTGTTTGGATGCTGACAAATAGTGGTTAATAAGAAAGGAGCAGTTTTTTGTCTTTTTAGTGGAGATTAAGTTGTGCTTTTAAATTCTTTTCTCCTCTTGTTTTTCAAATACTCCTGGCAATGCAATGTCCGGAATTACAATTTTATGGGGAAAAATAAATATTTCAGGTGTGATTTGCTTGACATTTCTCCGGCTCTATCTGAGGCAGCGGGTGCTATTGTAGATGTAAGCTTTTGACCTTATCTTTACTGTTTTCGTGCTTTGTCATTTTAGCGTCTCAATTATTATTTTTTAGAGAAACCATAATTATGTCAATGAGGTTATTAAAGAGAGGAGGTACTGTCAACTGTCAAGCATGGTGAATTCAGCCTTTTCTAACACTAAATGGTTTCCTGCAGCTGTAGACTGCTTTGTCACTTGATTTTTCTGTTAAGTTCTCATGGGAGATTTAGTGTTTTGCTAAGAATAAGAAGATCTATATTTCAAAGCTCAATTTCAGATTCTACATGGAAGGCCAAAGCCATTAGACATATCATCTTTTACTGAAATATATCCCATCCCTTTCTGCTTTCTGCACCTTGGGTAGATTTTGGTCGTTTGCACTCATTCAGAGTTTTATGCTGGACAGGATTCCTTCACAAGGTGCTTCAAGTCAATTCCTTCAGAACCTTGGAACTGGAACATTTATTTGTTTCCTTTGTGGTGCTGTGGAGTTGTAATTCGATATTTGATTCTGTTCCCTGCAAGGTTAGCCTATTGCTTTTCCATAGTTTCTTACATCTAATGCATGATGCAGTATTGCTTGGGAAATATTGCTATTAGAGTCAGCCTAGCTAATTTTAGATGATACTTCTGCTTGTAGACATATGCTTTGATGTTGAGAGTATTAAAAAAAAAAAAGGGTTATTAGGATGTGATTTGAACTTCAATTTTAATTAAATATAGTTCTCCTTGTCACTTTGTTTGGAATCATGAAAAAAGTGGAACCAATTTGATTTAGAATGGAATCCCCATGCATGTTTGGAACTCATCATAAAAAAAATATATGATTTAAATTTATTTTCAAATCAATTATTATGCTTGGAACCTAATAAAGGTTAATTGAATTCATTTTATTTCTATATTACTTTTTTTTGACACAAAATAACATCATTTCTTTCCCAATTTATTAAGGGAATATTGTTAGTTTAAAAAATTTAAACTAAAATCTAATCAAATTCCTTCTACAACCAAAGAAGAAATCAAATTTCACCAATTTTGAGTGGATTTCTGCATGTTCACAACACTCAGTCACGAGTATTCAGAATCCCATCAATTCCTTCCTAACAAAGTATTTCATTATAAATCAAATGAAGCTTCAATTTTTGTGGTTTCAAACATACTGCTTGTATTTGGCCTGTCATTCTCTCTTTTTTGCTTCTCATGTTAATACTTACTTTACTGTAATCTTTTTCTGGCCATGTGATGCATCCTGTTTGCAGGGTTCTACTGTTGACATTCGGATGGATAATATTTCTTTCATCCTTTATTCCAGTGCACTTCCTCTTGAAGGGAAATGATAACTTGAGGAAAAAGATTGAGGTGTCTATTCAACTTATTCTTGGTTCATGCCATTTTGTTCCATTTAAATTTTTTTTCAACGTAGATCACTATTTCTCTTTCATATGCACAATAAAACCTGCAATGAATGACCATTTTAACCTCTACCGGTTTGAAATATTAAGACATCTTTGAAATTTGAAATTACTAAGCCCATAAAATAAAAAGTGAAAGGCTTCAACTTTCTGATTTAGATTGTCTTGAAACACAAAATATGCTACTGGTTCTCAGTTGTCTTCGTGGTACTGAACTGAGGGATTATAATTTGTATGATGAGGTACTGGTTTTTCAAGTTTTAAGGCATATTATGTCAAGATATTTGGTATCGTTGTTCCTGCATATTTTGTGTATTTTAATTATTATTATTAAATGTTGGTCTGAGACTTGGCGTGTGAGGGGAAGGAAGACAAAGCAGGCAAAGCCACCTGAGAGGGATTTGACCCTAACCCAGAATCAAGCAGTACCTAATGAGACTTGGTGCTGATTGAGACATAGCTCTTGGGCCATTTTATTTTAGTATTTTAGTGAGCTTTCACTGGATTTTGTTTTAAGTACATAGTGTCTGGCTTCAATTCACGTTGTCACACCTACCAGGAAAAGAAAAATAATTGAATGACTGTATTTAAACTTCAAATTTTAATTTGACAAATGGAAGAGTCAGTAGATATTGAATAATGAAAACACAGGTAAATTTATTTTTTTTCTTATCTATGGGGAATGCAACAAATTTTGGCCAATTCATTGGTGGACATAATTTAAGTTTCCCTTCAAGTTGTAAATATCACTTTCGTAATAAATGGATGCCGTATGCAGTGGAGTGCATAGGACATGTTATTTTCCAACTCTTGTTTATCATGGCAAATGTTGTACATAACTTCCCACTTGCTCTCTGTTTTTCCCTTTGATGGATAGCAACTGCTATGTTCTGACTTTCTGTGTATCAAGTTCAATGTACTGTAAATTGCTCATTTCTTTCAGAGATGTTTGGTGGAGATGATATGCAGTTTCTTTGTTGCATCCTGGACTGGGGTAGTCAAGTACCATGGGCCAAGGCCTAGCAGGCGACCAAAACAGGTTTGTCTGTTGTATATTGATGTTGCCATGTTGTTTGTCCTTATTCACATATCTATCAAAGTGTGAATGTTATTTAGTAATAATCTGAGCTTTTCCTTCATTGAACAGGTTTTTGTGGCCAATCATACTTCCATGATTGATTTCATTATCTTAGAACAGATGACTGCATTTGCTGTTATTATGCAGAAGCATCCAGGATGGGTTGGTAAGGGCCATTGTGTATGCTTCAGATACACACAAAGCTTACGTCTTTGTCATCAATAAGTAGCTTCCTTTTTTATATGTATATTTGTCTGTGGCTTGTCCTATCTTGATAATTAGTTGTTCAGAATTGGTACATTGCTCTTACCATAACTCAGCACTTGTTCTTAGATATCTTTACTATATTATAGAATCTAGATCGTAATAAAAGTTGCAGAATGTCACCCACTATATAGGGAAGAGAAAAAAAACTTAGGTTTAGGCCTTTTGTTAAGAGGCACATTATCTTTTACGGCTGGGAAGTTTAATTGACCATCCGGAAGAGCTGGTTACACGATGAACAATCAGGGATGATTTAAAGAATATTGTAATTTATGATAGTCAAGCCTTATTCCCCTTTTAATCAAATAACTTCCATTTGCTCTACTTTTCACACGGGGGCCTCCCGTCATCTACTCATCACATGAACATTGTTTTTGTCATCTCCTCTCAATAGGTGCTACTCCCTCTTTCTCCTGAATACATTTGGTCCTAAACTAATCTTTCCTTGTCTGTCCACACTCATGCACCTCAACTCTTCTTTTAGTTTGATAGACACTTTACAAGCACAAATTATGCCTGAAGCATTTCTTCATTTCATCGACAGGATTGTTGCAGAGCACCATTTTGGAGAGTGTAGGGTGTATCTGGTTCAATCGTACAGAGGCAAAGGATCGAGAAATTGTGGCAAGGAAGTAAGTACAAATGAAAATGTTAGGAAAACTTTGCTCTATTGATGGTTTTTTTTTTTTTGGTCTTGTTTTTGTAAGGAGGATGTTTTGTCCTCCTCTCTGTTTGTATTCTTCTCTTCATCTTAATAAAATTCTTTTTTTATAAAAAAAGTTAGGAAATATATACCTCAGATCTTATCCTTTTACTTGCATGACTTTTCATATTTCAGATTGAAGGAACATGTCCAGGGAGCTGACAATAACCCTCTTCTCATATTTCCTGAAGGAACTTGTGTAAATAATCACTACTCTGTCATGTTCAAGAAGGTATGTGACACGTTTTCAGTTGCAGTAAATTTGAAATGCTGTTATGTTCTCTTACAGGTTTATACTTTTTCTTACACAAATAGGCATTTGCTTCCTTCTGTAATTTGTCTCCATTGACTTGTATTCTAATTCCTTTATGCTGAAAGTTTTAATTGAAGCTTCTTCTAATTGTAATGATGTTTAGGGTGCATTTGAACTTGGCTGCACAGTTTGCCCAGTAGCAATCAAGTACAATAAAATTTTCGTAGATGCCTTTTGGAATAGTCGAAAGTAAGATGATGCTTTTGATTGGTTAATTATTTTTGACTCTTCACACTTTTATTGTATTGCTGTATTAGAGTTGCTACATTTCATGCCTTTGCAGGCAATCTTTCACTACTCATCTGCTGCAATTAATGACATCTTGGGCTGTTGTTTGTGATGTTTGGTACTTGGAGCCACAAAATCTGAAGCCAGGAGAGACATCCATTGAATTTGCAGAGAGGTAAAAGATCTTTCTTCTAGACTGTACGCAGTATGCAGTATGTAGTCGTAAACGTCTATGTTTTGCTTCAAGGTGTTGAAACAGTATATTCATTTCAATGGTGTAGGGTAAGAGACATAATCTCACTCCGTGCTGCTCTTAAAATGGTTCCTTGGGATGGATATCTAAAGTATTCTCGCCCCAGCCCAAAGCTTAGAGAAGAAAAGTAAGTTCAATTTCCTAATTTCTCTACTTTGTTATCGACTTATATAATATGGCCGCTGTGACCTAGGCGTTATAAGTAGGACTATGCATGTCTGTTATTTGGTTTCTTATTAATGTTATGCGCTCTACGTCGTAATCTAGTCTGGGGATCATCTATGCACATGTAAGTGTTAGTTGCTAATAACTGAAGAATTTTATCAACTACTTGATTCGAGGAACAAGTATTTGTCAGATGTGCAGAGGCTTTTAGTTTTTCATGAAATTTAGCATTGGCAATATTAGAATTTGCTTGTAGAAGTCATACTGTTTTAGATTCGATTACACATTTCTGATTCTTGAGAAATTTCAGACGTTTTACTTAACAAGCTAATTATCATACGCATTTGCAGGCAACGAAACTTTGCTGAGTCAGTGCTGCGGCGCCTGGAGGAAAAATAGTGTGTACCTTTAGTGTGAATGCGTCTTTGTTGTTTCGATGTAACTTATTTTATAATAATATAAACTATTAGAAGCTAAATTAATTTTCATTTTTAGTGTAATGAAATGAAAGCATCATTTTTTGAAAGAACAGCAACACCAGCTTACGCTAGGGACAATGCTATACTAGCTCTTTTTTTCTTTCTTTCTTTCTTTCTTCCCTCCTTTTTTTTTATTTTTTGGTTTTCGGTTTGAATGCTATGCTAGCTTCGACCAGGTATTTCGTATAAGCTGGCCTCAGATGTTTGCCATGTAGCCTATCCACTGGAAGGTACGAAACATTATGTGCTAATACGCAAGCCTTTGAAGTTTCACAAGTAGAGGAATAATAGGCTAGTTTTAAAATTATAATGCACACATTTATTTCGCATCTGCATTTTAAGCGGCAATTCATAAACTGAGCCGTGATGAGATAACCCATTCAGTTGAATTCCACGACTTTGGTCAGAGGATATATTGCAATGGTTTTAATTAGTCAAAGCTAACGTCTATCTCACAATTAAGCTGCATCTCGATTTAAGGATTTCAAAGTGCTGCACTAAGACTTACCCAAAAGAAAAAAGTGCTGCACTAAGCTATTACAACATTTAGAACGTTTATTACGAAATTTAAAACGGCACCTAGGGTGCTTTTCCTGTAAGTCAATTTGGAGCTACAAGTAAATCAATGCATGCGGAAAGTTTGCTCAATTGTTGCCATACATTCCTAAAATCGTTGTTAAGTGTTGGAATCAAAGCATTCACCTGACGCATTGTTGTGAATGGACTAGACCTTTCTGGTTTGGTGCTCCTACCTACAGATCATAATTCATCCAAACATACCAAGAAGGTCAGCCATACGGCTCAGTTTATTTTTAAAAGATCAGTCGCCGTAGGCTTATTTTAGTTTCAACAATGCTAAATACATACTTATACTTACGTTGCCTTCCAGGTTTCACTCTATTCATCATTTGCTTATAAGTTATAACTAAACTCATTTTTTAATATTTTTGTCAACCACTGATTTGAATGAAAATAGCTCTTCCAGTGCTAACTTTTTCTATTCACAGATCCTAAATTTGAAACCTTAAAGAAAATAAATACCAAATCATCTAAATCAACTATACATAAGCAGATTTGACATGCAGAGATATACATAACCTAGAATTTTTGTTTTAATTTATTCCAGCGCAGCAATAATTTCAATTACATTGTAATCCATTAGTCAATTTGATGAAGAGAAACAGCCTTGAAGTATTTTCAAATTGTTACCATTGATTCAAGTCCATACCGTTGGAAGCTTTAGAAGTCGAGAGCATCGATTCACATGTTCAACTTTCCGTTCTCTTTCATCAAATCTATAGTCCCACCACGAATTTTAACCGAAACTGGTGGTTTACAAAATCCTTATTCTGTGGAGAACTGCACATGCTAAACTTTTCCAACCCCATGGCTTATCAGGTGTTTGATATGCAGCTGGAGCGCTAAGTCATTGACATCAATGCATTTAACGTGTTATTAGCGAAAACATAGTTGTGTACTTAATTGCCCAGTTTCTACTTAAGATTTGCATTTAATAAAGTACTTCCAGATTGGAACCAAGCGAAAAATGGGACAATGCACAGCTACAACTAAAGGTGCGTTATGATCATTCGGATACTTGACATGGGATTTGGAAAACAATATGGCAAACCTTACTATCAAGTTACACCTAGGTCTCGTTTGTTCAGCATGCTACTACCAGGTACAGGTCAAGGCAATCATAGTTCATACCTTACAGAAACACAGCTTCAACTAAGGTGAAAAAAGGAGCAACAGGACGAACACAAATATGAAAAGCTCCCCTGTCCCATCCCAAATACTCAGACTAATCTTCCATAATTCACCAACTATCATGGTAAGTGAATACAACATCAAGAAGCCTTCGTTGACTCTTCTGGCAGATCATCTTCGTCATGGTATATGTTCTCTGCCATCTGCCATATTTGAAGTATGTTGTCTTCAGCCACACTAGCAACAACCCAATCTTCACATGGGTTCCAAGAGAAGTCAGATATTTTACTTGTATGACCACCGTGAATAAAAAGCAATTCTGGTGGACCATCTTCGGCATCTTCTGGTGTCTGCTCTTCATCAATCCTACAGGACAAACGGCCAAACTCTGTTATCAAGGGAAAAACTTGATATATCCATGATTTATCATCTGTATTAACTCTAGATATTCTTTGATAACCCATTTTCATCAGCAAAACAATTGTGAATAGTCATTTTAACATTGCTTCTATTTGCAAACTCTGCACCTGAAACATTAGAGCTAACACTAACCAAGATGTAAGAGCAAGTTTAGTTCTTTGAAAGGCTTTATTATTTCCCTTATATGTGAATTATGGGTTGAACCCTACACATGGATAGAAATTCCACATAGCTCGATAACTTTTGCATAGATGCTCCTTGTGTCATGATGTATCTCCACTAAGTTGAAACCGTTAATTTAAAAACTTAGGAAAGGGCATACCAGATCCAATGATTTATCAACAACAATTCCACGAGGGTAACAGAACTCATTAACATATCAGTACAATTAATAGTAATAAAAAACACTAAAAAGTCCAGGACGACAATGCTTTGGTTGAGCAATACCTGCTAAGATCCCACACCATGAGTCTCCTACCAAGACAACAAGAAGCCAAGATTGTCTCATTCTTTGGATTCCAGCCAACCTGGAAAACCTCCTCCCTGTTGTATGCACGAACAAAAACCCAGATCAACGACTGATAAATATAAGTACATCTAGAGTAATTTTAGGAGAATATGAGGAGAATGTTACTTGTGACAATCAAAGGTGTGAAGAGCAGTACTAATCTTGCGCAGATCAAATAGCTTCACAGTTTTATCAGTAGAACCAGTAGCAACAACCCATTCATTAAAGGGATTGAAGGCCAAGCAGTTAACCTAATAAGATATCCAACATAAAAAGCATTACCAGTAAGCGATATTAAGAAAAGAAGTATAAGCATTCCGAAATTTCTGGAAAATAACCAAATGACGTTCTGATAAAATATCTGTCATTTTTAAGATGTCATACCATTCTAACACTTGTCCTGATTAAATTAATTTTCTCATAAATCAGAGGACACATAAGAACTCACATCAAAACTGTGTTCTAACAAACTCTTTAAACAACTATTGCATTTCAGTAATCGGCCATTGTGAAGGTGATGCCATCACAAACAATTCCTTGTATGGATTTACTTTTCAATATATACCAGTTCATATCACAAGTATACAGAATTAACTGGTTCAAAGCAGCATGCTTGTTCGTAACCCCAAAAAAAAAAAAGAGAAAAGGCAGCATGTTTGTGCACAACCATGTCTCTACGACACACAAACACACAAAAGAGAGAAAGAGAAAGAGATAGAAACAGAGAGACAGAGAGTTATTATGCACCTCACTTGAATGAGCAACAACAGATTGGACAGGTTTGGTGACTGATGGTGTACGAAGATCCCATATAAGCAAATATTGATCATCACCAACAGAACCAAATAAGTATTCATGCCTCAAATGCCAAGCTACATCTTCAACAACACCTTCATGGACCTGTTTAAAATAATGAGATTATTTTCGGAAGTTTACATGTCAGACTGAAGATGCAGATATTAAGAAAATAAAAACAAACAGACTTTATTTTGCTAGAAGGTATACTGCACATATGACGTATGAGGAAAATTGACCCATATAGGCTACAGATTACTTTGCATAAAGAATCAAGCCATGACATTGGTGGAACATAAACCATCTCCCCAAGTTTGCAAAGAATCATTGATTAGTTTACAACAATTACATCTAGATTAGTTTTATATCAGGCTCTTCTCAAAACACAGAAGCTTAAATAGCTTTCTTTCAAATGTTAATTGCGTATGACCCAACTGTCTGCGTATACAAGAAGCTAACAATTATTTTCAAAGTTAAAAAAGATTAACAAAATGTCAACTGGATAGAATATGTCAAAACACATTAACCACAAAAGCAGACAGAAAACAGTACCTTAAAAATCTGCATAGCCTCGAGAGTTTTATTCTTGGGAGTTGCATTAATATCCCACAAGCATATCTGAGCATCATCAGAGCCACTGAGCAAATGGCCCTGCTTGAACTTGCTCCACGACAAGCCATACCCTTCGGTATTGTGACCTCTCAACCTCAAATCAGGGTTACAAGCCCCATCCAGCGGAGGCTTAGACGGATGCTTGCTGTAATCAAAGACATAAACCTCGGCACTAACGGTCTTGGTGGCAATGATAAAGGGGTTCTGAGGCATATAACGAGCCCTATTAACCTCCCCATCATGATTTATCTGCTGGATTATTTGCACCTGCAAAGGCACATCAAACATTCCAATTAGATAGCAGACTCAATACTGAACCGAATTCCACATCGCATGTGCAACTTTCAAAAATTGTCGAAATTCAGTAACAAAGCATCAAATCGAAGCAACGCAAAGACCAGAAAATGAGAAAAGCTAGAATCTTGTCACGGAAAACTTCAGGTTGTAATAGATTTGTCCCTGAAGTGGAAAATAGATACATTTTGGTTGGTTGTTAAATTCAACCACGTCAAACAAACAAGTTAAATTTTTTATTTTATTTTTTTTTTAACCGTTAAATTCAGGGACCAAATTCTACTAGTTTTGTTGTAATCATAATTTTCTATTTCATGCCCGAAATTAGCAGTTCTCCTCCCAAGAAATCACACTTGAGAGCACCAAACTGACTGACGATGCTCCCTAAACCCTAATGATTACAATTAGGGTTTATTAATAATAATTAATAATGAGGACGGAGGGAATTAAAAGGTAAAAGGGGGGCATAGTAGGGTAGGGACCTTGCCGTTGGCGGAGCCGAAGCCGCCGACGTCGGGGCGGTCGTCGTCGTAGTGGCGGGCGTCGTTCTCGGCATCGTCGAGTGGGAGCTGGACCTGGGCGAGCATGAGGTAGTTGGGCTCGTTCTCGGAGGTGTGGGTGCCGAGTATCATCTTCTGGACGGAGTAGTCCTTCCCCGGCGGCTCGTCCCTGTCGGGGAGCCACTCCACCGTCAAAGAGGGCCACTCGAGGGCGTGGGTGATCACCAGGTCGTACAGGAACGGAGTGTTCTTCTTCCAAATCTTGTACTCCTCGTTTATCAGCCTCTCCTCTATCTCCCCTCTCATCTCCTCCTCGTCCTTCCCCATCTCCCTCTCCCTCTCTCTCTCTCTCTGTGTCTCTGCGCCCAGGGATGGATTGATTGATTTTCCCGCCAAATTCTGCGAGCTACAATACCTAGCTCATGAACACTGAAGTGATGATAGATGTGAGCGAGAATGAGGAGTATGCTGAGCGGCGTGTGAGATTTGAGTGCGAATTCAGATTTTTATTTATTGCTGCGGTTCCCTCTCTGTGGGCAACTTACCGCGCCCTTCTATTTCTCTCTCTCTCTCTCTCTCTCTCTATAGTTCTTTTTTTTTTTTAAATTTGAATAAATGATTTCATTAATATTTGAAGAAATAATTACGAAGAAATTGTGGGTGAAGCTTGGACGAAAATATTCCGGATTTTTTAATTTGTCTTTGAAATTAATATTAATTATTTATTGACGCTTTGGAAAGATATGCGTTTTTTTTTTTTTGGCTCTATTTTTTTTTTTCCTATTTTCTCTTATTCCTTTTTTTTTTTTTCTTTTTTAGTGTCATTGAAGGAGGAGCATTATCGACTCATCATTCTTTTATAATAGCAGGTACACCATTTTCTTCTCTTTCGTTCTTTATCTAATAAATAGTCTATAATTGTTTAAATTTGTTGTTCCTCTCCATAGCATATCATACAACTTTTGTTTTGTTTTCGGTATAAATCACCGATTATCAGGAAAAATCTATAAATTAAACTTAAATTATAATAATATATAAATAAAAATCGATTAACTAAGTCAACTCTTGTTAATTTAATGGTGCACAAGCATAAGTAATATGAATTTTTTCTTTTTTTTTTGAATTTTTTATAAATATTTTTTTATCAAAAATAATTTTATTTTAATATTGTGAGACAGTGCAATTTTCCTAATTGAAATTAAAATTATGATTTATCACATTATAATGGGTTAGTTTTCTTATTTTTAGACCAAATAATAGCATTTTTATTATTTTTTTGTTGCGGAAGTTGTTTTTCTTTTTTGGTCGCTTTGTTTTTGCTTGGGGGGTGGCAAATTTACCAATTGATCCACGGCCTCAACCACGCTGTGGCAGTTGTTGAAAGTTTTATTTTTAGGAAATTAAAATGGGCTGTTGAAGACCCAAAAATGAGTACGCCCGTTCCATTATCTCTAAGTGCTGAGTGTAATTTTAGTTGCCCAGCCAACCGAGAGCACACACAAACTTGGCCCTTTGTGTCGGTGAGAACATTAGATAGATATAATAATTTTGATGATTTGTTTTTTTTTTTAAATTTTATTAGTTAATAGTATAAAATTATATTTTATACTGATAGTTTATAAAAATTAATTTTTTAAAAAAATATTTGATCCTTTTAATTTTATAAGAACAAAATGAATTAAATTATTTTTAGTTTATTTAAAAATAAAAGTATTCTTGAAAGTAAAATAGGCAAATTTAAAAAAAAAATCAACATAAATACTTTTGCCTTTGTAAATGACATAGACATGGATCTGCACGTTTATTACGTAAGGACTTGAAGGAGACACTTTCTTGAAATATGATTGAAACGACCTTATAAAAATTCGAGAACAACAAAAGAAAACTTTTCCAATCCCACACACTATTAAGTTTTTGACTTTTCACAGGTATTTTTGTTTGAAGGTAATTTCATTTAAGGTGTAATCGGATACAGCACTTCTTTTAGCTAGAATTCAAAACCATAATTCATAATGTTCTGAGTGAAAGATACGATTTGAATTTTAGTTGAAAAAATTGTCAAGTATATAAGTTAAGAGAATAAAACGAGAGAATGAAAAGGAAGAAAAGAATAATAAATAATCACCAGCTGAACAGCTCCCACGAGGCGAAGACTTGTAGGCGAAGAAGAGATAGAAAAGTATAAAATTGGGCCATAGAATTAGAAAAAGAAAACTTAAAATAGCAAAAGAAGGTGGGCGAGTCATTTTTCCCATCCAAAGATACGAGTTTGGCTCAAGAAAAAAAGAAAGAAAGAAATATAGCAAATAGCAATGAATCAATTTATATATACATACATACATACATATAGGTGGAACATTCAACAATCTTCGTCTGGATCTCTCTCTCGGAACCAAAATAACGTGTAAAACAAAAAAATCACAGCCCCATCTCCTAAGAACATCAAGAATCTGGAACATCAAATCCCCAACCACAACCCAAACCTTCGATCCTTTCTTGGGTTTCCTCTCTTCTCTCTCTCAGATCAGAGAAACCAAACACAAACACGAACACGAACACGAACACAAAAACCCAGAGATATGGATCTAGCCCCAGAAGAGCTACAATTCCTTAACATTCCCGAAATCCTAAGAGAATCAATCTCAATCCCGAAGAGGTCTCCGAAGACCTTCTACCTCATCACCCTCACCCTCATCTTCCCTCTCTCCTTCGCCATCTTGGCCCACTCCCTCTTCACTCACCCTCTCCTCGCCCAGCTCCAATCCCCATACCAAGACCCTTCGCAAACCACCCATGAATGGACCCTTCTTCTCATCATCCAGTTCTGCTACCTCATCTTCCTCTTCGCTTTCTCTCTCCTCGCAACTGCAGCTGTTGTTTTCACGGTTGCTTCCCTCTACACCAACAAAGCTGTCTCCTTTTCATCCACAATCTCCGCAATTCCCAAAGTCTTCAAGCGTTTGTTCATAACTTTCCTCTGGGTCACCCTTCTTATGTTCCTTTATAACTTTGTCTTCGTGCTTTCCTTGGTCCTTTTAATCATAGCCATTGATACTCAGAATTCCCTTTTGTTGTTTTTCGCTGTTGTTGTGATCCTTTTGTTGTTTCTTGTTGCCCATGTGTATATCACTGCCTTGTGGCATCTGGCTAGTGTGGTGTCTGTGTTGGAACCGGTTTATGGTCTTGCTGCTATGAAGAAGAGCTATGAGTTGTTGAAGGGAAGGATCAAGTATGCTGCTGTTTTGGTGTCTGGTTACTTGGTTGTGTGTGGGATCATTGGTGGGATGTTCAGTGGGGTGGTGGTGCACGGTGGGGATAGCTATGGGGTGTTCACAAGGATTGTGGTTGGTGGGTTCTTGGTGGGTGTGTTGGTGATTGTGAACCTGGTGGGGTTGCTGGTGCAGAGTGTGTTCTACTATGTGTGCAAGAGTTACCATCACCAGGGAATTGATAAGAGTGCCCTGCACGATCATCTTGGTGGCTACCTTGGAGAGTATGTGCCTCTGAAGAGCAGCATTCAATTGGAGAATCTGGATGTATGATCAACGGCCGAGAGTTGGGCTTGAAGTTGTAAGTTGAATTTCTTTATAATGTAATGTAATGGAATAGTGTAAAACAACATTGGGAAAGACTAATGGTAGATTGTACTTTGAATTTTGATGTTGTGTTGCGTTTCTGTTTATACCTTTAAATGATCTGTATGAGCCAATCCTCGTTTAGCTGTAGCTTAGTAGTTAGTAGTCTTTTCCTCATTGCTGCATCTTTATATTGTGATGGTATTGACTTATAGTTATTGTTGTAACCCAAATAGAAGTTTTTCAATTATGATTAAATAGGAAAAAGAAAGCTATTTGGCTTTGTGAGCTCTTTTCTTTCATATAATGATTGAGATTGTTTCAAAGTTGGGTAGCACTTATTGTGGAAAAGATGGTAAAATCTCACTTTAGGTGATTTGATCATGTAAGGATAAGACCTATAGAAGTCCCAATACAAAGAGTGGATTAGATGGAGGGTAGCTCAATAGTTGAAGGTAGAAGGAGACCAAGAAAAGTTTAGATGAAATCATTAGTAAATACTAATATTTAAATGACTTGTCTATAGACATGGTTATTGATAGAACACAATAGCATTGTTTGATCCATAGAGCTAACCCATCTAGTGGAAAAAGTTTTTATTGTTGTAGTATCATATCTGCAAGGTGATTGCTTGTATAATGTAGTGCCATGTTCAATTGCTTGTGGGGTTGGCCAACGAGACATTTTTAGTCAATTTTTCTTTTGTTCGTGTAATGCTTTGAGATAACATGATCTAGAATAGGACATTATAGTGTCATTTGATCTATGCAACCAACTCTACCTAGTAAGGCACGGCTTAGTTGTTGTTGTTGTTGATGCTTTGTGATTTAACTAGTGTAGTGACCCCTTGTAATGGGGAAGAAGCACGCAAGCTGGGCGTTCAGGGTTTAGAATTTGAAGCAATTTGTTCTCTTTCTTGACTTCCATGAAAGGCAGCTCTATGAGGGAAAAATGAAATGAGAAGCTGTTGGAATTTGGATAAAGCAGCTGATTATTAGATTTCCATATCCCTTTCTTTACTTTTGATAATGTCTACTTTTAGCTGTAACATATGGCACTGATCCTGTTTGAAGTGCGCAACTTTAATGTCTATACTACCCTTTAATGTTGGTGCAACACTGAAATGGACAAAGATGACCTGGAAAATTAGTAAGTTCTCATTGGGGTTGTTTATCATGGCTAGTGAGATGTCCTAATTCATCTTCTAGCTTTCTAGGTCAAACTGTCCTTTCACTATTATCCTCATTTACATGATAGTTGATACTCTAGAGTTATATGACAACCATTTTGGTGAAACGGCATGTAAAGTTGTTTAATTTCTGATTGTCTTCATCTACTACTCTTAAATGAGAACTGATCAAAACTGTTTATCTTCATTTGTGGCTTATGATATTTCATGCCCTGTCTTCCTTTTGTTATCTTAGTGTCCTCCTGTGGCAACTATTGTCAGTGTTTTCTAATGTTAGATTAGTCAGGCTACATCTTCCTGTTCACTTGAGTGTCAGCGAAGTAATATTGTTATTGAGCCAACTTTTTTGTTCCTAAGGAATGGTGGGTTTATTATCTAAATATTGTTGTTGATAGTCACCCAACTGTAGTTGAAAGCTTTGCGTATAAGTTTGGGGCAGTCCAGTCAGTGCAAGTACCGAAGACAAAACTTGATTTTAGCTGTTTGAATTCTGTTGATTCAGCTACATTGTGACTGGTTATTATGGGTTGTTGGTTTCATGGGTGAGTAGTGTGAAAACTCAATTATTTAGCATATAACTGGGATCAGATTTATGATGGAAGCTATATCCAGACACTAATTTGATTATTAATTTCCCCTTAATTACCATTATATATTATTTGCTTGTTTCAGTATACTGTTGGCATTCCCTAAATTGTGTCCTCATAGTCAAGAACTACAGAAAATTGCATGATTGTTAGGGAGTGATATAGATGGTGGTTGGGTCTTCTGTTTGACAGACTTGGGATGCTTCAAACATTTTATTAAGTATAAACTAGTTCCGGCAATCTGGCACTCGCATAATCCCTACAGTGCTGCAATGTTGATGCTGGTTTTATGGCTTTGCAAGGTTCACTGACAGAGTTGTGTTCCTAATGTATGGAATTGTTTTGTTTTACACTCTTGCTGACCCCAATTAGTGGGAAAAGACTTAGTTGTTGTTGTATTCTACAACTCTGAATGGGTGGAGAAACCAGTAATTGTAAGAGTGGGAACGAATTATTCATGTGAAAGTTGGAGAAGCACCTGTTGAGGAGATGACATAACTCGTCTAAGGTTTGGTCTAGTGAAATGAAAACAATTAATCCAATCAAAAGGGGCGAGGAAGACCAAAGAAAATTTTCGGGGGAATCTTAAAAATGACCTTAGGTTTGGTTTTTGATGGAGCTGATAGACTTGAGATCCATGTAGCTGATGTTGTCTAGTGAACAACGTGTAGTTGTTGTTGCAGCTGCGTTTCCCACTCTGAATTTTGTTTATGAGAGAGATACATACGATTAGCTATTGACCAAGTTAATGAATAGCCTAGATTGGTGGGATTCCCATGTTACTTGCCAGCATTAGTTGCTTCTATAACATCGTATATTCTCTGAGAATAGAATTATGTGATTATCATTGTACTTCCTTCACTTGTAAATACTGATTTTATTGGTTAATCCATGGTTTTAACTTGTAATCCTTGAAGTAGGCTCTCTTTTCTTTGAGAAAACCCAGCTTTGGCCTTGAGATGGTGTGCTTTTGTCCAGTAACAACAACGCTATGAGCACACACTTGCATTCACGTCACCTCATGTCTTTGCAGTTTCTATGATATGATTAAAACTGGGCTCGCCTCGTTTACTGCAAACCTACGCTAAGATTCTGGCACATAATCATATGTGAGAGATAGACCTCTTAAAAATGATGTGTATCTGGCATTTTTTGTCTAGTAATTAGATTTCTTTTGTTTTGTGTTGCTGCGTGTTGTTACCAAAACAAAGAGTAGGTACATGTATGTTTCTTGATTGTTCAACATACACTATAGATATGATTCTTTTTGAAAATGAACTTATTGCACATAACATTAGCTTTATATAGATGTAACCTTTGCCTGATGGTTAGTCTTTTCAATGTTCTATTAGATGAAACATTGGAAGGTGTTCTGCCAAGGGGTATTTTGTTTGGGATTGCAGTGTGAGATTCACTTGGAATGAAGCACCAGCCCACCACCCTTCTCTCCCCTGCTATTTTTGTTTTGCCAGTTGTTAGTGTATTGTGAGGCACACAAGCAAACTGTGTTTGAAAAATGTCTTCAATATATATATTGACCACCTGTATCATGTCCCTTTGTCCTCTAAAGCTGTCCATAATTTCACATTATTTTCAATCTGTTTGTTAAAAAAGGTAAATATGCTAAGGATAATATTTTCTATTTTAACTTGAAATTGTATTTTGCTAACTTGGTTAAATTGAAATGGTATGTCTTGATGTATGATAATAATGGATCAGAAAGTAGAAGATCTTAAGAAAAAAATACAAAAACGATCAGAAAGTACTCGAAAAACTCTTGAGCATGCAGTCTACCGAGATAAAGAGACCAAAAATAAAAATAAAAATTTGAGTTCTATATAATATCTATCTATTTATTCTGACATCCATGTTGTGGTAATATGAGAGATTGACACTTTAAGCATTTTAGAATCCTATCACATTAACTTATTTTCTAAGTTGGCATTTTTTTATGTACAACACCCCCACCTTTTTTATGAACGATAATTGTCCATTTATGTACAAATTCTTAGTAATGATAGATTTAATTATATTATTTATAATTGATAATTGTATCAATTATGACTTAAAAAAATTTGATGTATAAAAACTTTCAACTTTCAAAATCTCAAACACAGGTTATGGTGATTGGTTTCTTGGGGTAGAAAAAGGAGAGAGAGATAAGAGTGAAAATGGAGATAGGTATAAAAATGGTAAACACACAAATGATATCAAAATAATGAAGCATATTTGAACATTGAACATCTATATGATTCTAATATATTTCAAATGGTCAAAATGGCATGTACTTTTGCTATTGTAGAATTACCAAATTTTTATCTTATTATAAATAAATAATATTTTGATTTTATTACATAATTATTTCATCTATAGTTATTCCTATAATATTTACTTAATCATTCTTATAGTTTATGTGCCTGGGTAACATGTAGGTCTAATTCTAGTTTTATATAAATTACTTGCTCTTTTATTTCTCTGCCTCGATCTCTATAAGCACTCTCCATTTGCGACAATAATGCTTGTGTAATTTTCAATAAAACTGCTGCCAACATTTGTTAAGCCAAATCGTGTGTTTACACTACAAAAAGAATAATTTAAAAAATATGTCAGTTCTAATTTGTTTTTTATTTTAATAGATGGAGCTTTAACGTTTCTTATGCCTCATCATTTAATAGTGGCGGAGCGTACAGCCGAGTATGGGCTTGTACCTAACTGAACTTCTACTTCAATCCTTTTAATATTGCCCTTTTTAATTATCATCCTATATTGAAGTTTGCTCCCAATGGCATGATTACATGAATATACTAAACTGCCTCAGTAAAGAGAGGAATTTTTTTGTAGTTATAGAGCATCCAATTGGGTATGTTTTTGATTGTTTACAAAATGATATTTTAACTTTAAGTATTGAAAGGATTTATAATTAATTAAGAAATGTTATTGTGCAACTAATTAAAATATATCCAATTTGGTATTTTATGATCGCACAAGAATTTCTCAAAGATAGAAGCAATGATGTATGTATCAATAAATGAAGTATCAACTCATTGCTTGGTTTGAAAGAGAAAGAGAAAGCAAGGGGGAAAATGAGTAAAATTTTGCAATTCTACCATTGGTTTTTGATAAAAAGCAGAGGAGAAAGGAAAATTTGGACGCGAGTTACACCCAATATTTTTTTTTTTTTTCTTTGGATAAAAATTAATTGGAGAAAATGCCAAAAAAAAAAAAAGATGTAGCATGACTTATCCTTGAATCTTGACTCTACAGGACAAGAATAAAAAATCATGAGAAAAATATGGAAAAATAATACCAATTAGATGTTAGGCATGACACTAAGCCGAGGCACATATATCTCGCTTTCTTAGGTATACCAGTTAGAACTATATCCACTTGCATCTCTTCTCTATCCAAGTATATGATTATGTATTTTTCTTTCATCTACTAAATGCCCATAGTGTTATAGTTTTGGTGCATATATTTATAGATGAAGAGGTAATAGAACGTTGAACGATTACATAATTAGTTTTTAGTGTAGGTTTTAATAATAGGTTACAAATTTGAAAGCACATACGTAAGGAATTATAAGAAATAACTCTAGTTAATATAAAACCGTTAGAAACAATTCTAATATTATGATTTGTCTTGTAACACCCACATAGCTGCTCATAATTGTAAAATAAATTTTTATTAATAAAAAAATCTAACGCTTTTCTTCCACCCATGGAAACAAAATGGGGAAGAGAGAGACAGTTGTTAATTTTTACTATTTTTCAAGACTACTCCGCCTTTTATCTTTGTGCAATCCACCGTAGAAGAACGGCAAGAGCGATACAAATGTTATTTAGATATAATTACATTTTTTATTTTTCTATTCAATCAAATAAAAAGAAATTATATATTTTTTTTTTCTCGTACCTTTTCCTCTCATTTTTTATCCGCATTCAAACAAAGCATAATGAAAAAACTGACTTACTACTAGAACTTAATGAATACTTTATAAATTAAATTATTTATAAAAAAAACAAAGTACGTCAACTGCACAAGTGAAAAAGCTATTATCACATTAATAATATAATTTTTTTGACGTGTACGTTAATAATATAATTAATTAGATATCATCAATATGTATTAATAATTTATTTTTTAACATGCCTTTTAAAAAAAAAATTGTATTGCTGCTTCAAGTATTTCTAAGGTATGGTTTCGATTCTTTTTTTTTTTTTACTGGTTCTAATCAGGTGAACTTTTGTGTTACATTATTAAAAATGTTGACACATAATCTCTCAATGAATAATTCGTAGATTCAAATTATAAATATTTATAATTTACCATGGTTTATTAATAACTTCTACCGAAATTTCAAAATGAAGGAAATGAATGTATCGGATAAAGGAGATATGGTATTCATGTCAAATGTTTGAGAATTGCATAAATTAAGTATAGGTTTATGGCTTGCATTTATTAAGTTATGAAAGGATTGTCTAAATTGATACTGAAATAAATTATTGTTAAAATTTTTAATTATAAAACACTTGATTTTGATTTTCTGAACATGTTTTTGTAAATGTTATTTCTTTTGAAAAAAAAATTGTCGAGTAAGTTAACTTTATTGTTTTAAATTTTAAGGTTTTGTTTTAAAAAATCACTAGCAGTTGATTTCTTTATAGATACTTGCTATTTTCTCAAGTTTAGAATTATAATGACAACAAAGACAAATTTGAGGTTATTCTTTTCCAATCAAATGAAATCAATTATTTTCACAAAAATCGATCTTGACTTTACACCCAAAACATTAAAATACGTTTGTGGAGGCAAGTTAACTTCTTAGAATTGATTTTGGGTGCGCTCTGCTATGCACCTCTTTAAGTATGGTGCTTGAAGCACCATTTAAGAAAAAAATGATGCACCATGTTCCTAAGTTTATCCACATCATTCATTAGAATCTAGTAATATTGGATGGTGCAGATTGAAAGTGTGACTGGATTCACAACTGTTTCCTATCTCATCTCTGACTTTCTTCCCCCCTTTTCTCTCTTTGTACATTTGTCACGCCAACTAATCCTCCGGTAGCGTCCACAGGCCACCGTGGCTACCATTTAATGTTGTGGTGAGAGACTAAAGACCCATGACCCTGCAACCTTCACCAACCTCACGTCCCACTGCGAATCTCTAAGTCGAATCATGGTGCTCCTCATGTGCTGTTGCTTCGTAGTAAGGTCGAGGAATGCAAGGGAACTCAATGGCTCATAATTTCGTTGTGCAAATTTGTAGATTACTTGAGTGTTGAGACCTTGTCCCTAATATTATTGCTTCTTCTGGATCTTATTCTTTGTTTAACTGTATGTTTTTTTTCACCAAGTTAATATTTCTCTTGGTAGTTGATTGGTTGGTAATATTACTTTTTTTGACCTGTTATGAGCCATTTTTTTATTAAAGAATCTGTTTTTGGTGAACAACTCCAAGGCCATCGTTGCCATCGACAAGGTCACGCAGTGCACTCCCTAGAAATTCGCATTGCCCAAAGCTAGGTGGATAATTTGCTGGAGGCGCCGACATCGACAGTTGCAGCTAGGCGTTGCAGACAAGTTTGAAGGTAAGGCTAAAGGTGGAGTGGAAGAGGAAGGAGGCGGTGGGAAAGGCGATGATAAGGTTTTGGGTGAGCGAATGTAGCAGGATTGGGGAAGAAGGAGTTGGGGGAGTGGCATTTAGCCACATTTTTTGGTTCGTTTAACCACATTTTTTGAATGCGGTTACAGTGCAAGTGCAAGTGCAAGTGCACATTTAATACGGTGCATTGCAGAATGAGCTTTGATTTTGATGCCTATATTCTCTTCCAAAAGATTGTACTATTTAATAAAATTAGTTGGTTTAAATAGATTTTTATTTATTTTTATTAAATAAAATATTAAATTTGAATCTTGTAAATAAAAAAAATAAAAAACACAACTGAGAGATATTTATCTTATGATAAAATCAAATTTAAATGAAATTAATTAGAATGCAGTACTTCAGTTATTAAGAATTTAGGCAGAAAAATATTATACTATTTAATTAAATCCTAATCAATTACATCAATTTTCAATTTAATTCAATTCAAGAAAAATATAATAATCCTCTAAAGATCAAGAATTTATATATTGATTAAATCCATAATTAAGTCTTTCATTAAATTTAAATTTGTAACCTTAGAAAAATGGACAATGCGAATAAAGCAGCCTAGGCGCCACCGAAAACAGGGACTCTGGCTTCATCCGCTCTCACTCTCTTCATCATCTTCTTCCCTCTGAGAAGATCTTTCTCTCTCTGTTGTCTTTTTCTCTCTTCACCAAGCTCTTGTAGCTCCGAGATAACCACACTGCCACTGAACCACGGGTACACTGAGTCTGTATGTTCAGTATCTTTATTATCCTACACACTAATTATTTTCCTGCTTATTTTGTCCACAGTGGTTTAAATTTTTGAACTTTTGGATGTGGGTATTTTGTTGGAGACTTGTTTTTATGTGTCTCATGGGATCTACTTACCTGGGAGATTGTGCTTTGTATTCATTGTTGATGTGTTTTCCATGTAGGATTCTTTTTGTTTTATTTTATTTTAGTTTTTGATATGCTGTTTCCTGGAATTTCAAGACTGAATTTTAGTTTTGATACATTTTATGCGCAGCTTTGCAAAGGTTTATTGGATTCTTTTTGTTGTTTCCCATTTTAGTTTTGTGTATTTGAATTCTGATTTAATGGTTAAAAGTTCTGTTTTTTTGAGACAATGATTGATAGTTTTCGAAATAGGTTTTATTTAAGTTCTTTTTCGTCAGGGCGAATTTTGTAATTGAGCATATGGGATGCTTCAATTGATGTTTTGTTACATGACTGATTCTTAGTGACTAGTTTCTTTTCTTATGACACATTGGTTGATAGTTTTCGAAATAGATTTCTGGTTTTAGGAGACTACAGCAACCCTGCATGTGGGGTGTTTCAATTCAAATGGTCTATTATCTATAGTTGTGTTATGGCTGGTCCTTAATGATTTGGAATGAAGTGGGTTGGTATATAAAGTTTTGGTCTCATTGTGTGAAAAATATTGGATCATGGCTTGAATATTTCAAGCACATGACTATCTTTAATGTTTTGGAACCGGAGATAAATGAGAGAAAGTCTTTATGCTTGTGTGATTGTTTGGTAATTATGTCTAGAAAAAGCTTTGTTGTTGTATGTTTGGAAAGGAATGCCAGAAGTTTCAAAGATAAAAATCTCTGCGGCAATGCCAATTTTGTGGGATCTTTTACCTCTTGCTTTATTGATATGTCTTTCTTTCTTTCGGTTTCTGATTGCTCTGATGCTTTACATATCGATTTTACATAAACCCTTTACCTCAGTGCTTTGTCGTTTTTTGTGTGTCTCCATTTTGAATACTTTCTTTCTCTATCCTCATTGTCATTCCTACCATTTTGATTAATAGTTTAGGCTTATTTATATATTGCGCTGGATAGTTGAGATTTTAAAAGCGAAGTTTAGAGTTGTTCATTGTTCATTCTCTGATTATGTGCTGGTTGGTATTTTCCAGACATTTATTACCTTTCCTCCTCTACTGGACTTTTATACGAGGAACCTACAGGTTTTAATTGATATTTTTATGCGTATTTAGTTATAACTGGTTTGGCAAGTAGCCAATTAATGATTTTTTTATTATTATTATTATTTAGGGATTGCTTTTATCTGCAATGGCTGCTTCATCATCTCTTTTCTCCGGCCCAATGATATCAAAATGCTCTAAAGATGTTTTATGCTGTCATAGCAAAAACTCCTATATGGAACCTGGTTATTTAAAATCAGCATGCTGTCCTAATTCAGGATTTTTAAGTATGAAGAAGTCATCGAAATGGGAACCAACGAAAATAGTCTTGCAAAGGGATAGAATCCATTGCCGTGCTTTGAAAGTTGAACATGCACCTTCTTTTTCAATGGGGCAGAAATTTCAACTTGATGATATTATTGAAGCTCAACAGTTTGATAGAGATATTCTCAATGCCATTTTTGAAGTTGCACAAGATATGGAGAATATTGAAAAGAATTCTCCTGGTAGCCAACTTTTAAAGGGTTACCTTATGGCTACCTTATTTTATGAGCCCTCTACTAGAACAAGACTTTCATTTGAGTCTGCCATGAAAAGACTAGGTGGAGAGGTTTTGACAACTGAAAATGCGAGAGAATTTTCGTCAGCAGCTAAGGGAGAGACACTTGAAGGTCAGTTATCTTGATTTTTGTTTTCAAGTTTGCTGTGGATTTTTTGCCTAAAAGGGTCTCATGGAGATTTGCTTGCAGATACGATAAGGACGGTTGAGGGTTACGCTGATATAATTGTGATGCGGCACTTTGAAAGTGGTGCTGCCAGAAGAGCAGCTGCTACAGCTGGTGTTCCGATTATCAATGCAGGGGATGGTCCTGGACAACATCCCACCCAGGTATGCATGAAATTACCACAGCAGTGTCTATTGCTATCAAAGTAATGTTTCCATAGAGAATGTCAAATAGATTGGATGGAATAGAATATTCTGCTGATTGAAACTGCTTTAGGCTATCCATCTCATTGTTAGTCGATTTCTTTATACTAGTACATTTGTTAAGGGTGCTTTTTTTTTTTCCTGTTTAAAATATATGTTGCTAAAAAGGTATTAAGAATGATAAATAATGACTTCAATTTGTTGTAACTTATAAGAGAACACATGAAAATATTCATCTCTTTCTACTTTACGGTCATCTTTAGGTAATAACAGAAGTCTGCACAAAAGTTGGTGAAGTATTGCAATGTATCAAACATGATAAAAACCATAAAACAAGGTACTATCAAATGAAAATATTAAAAGAGAGAACATGGTTTTTGTTTTAGCTATGCTTGGCTATTTTGCTTCCATCCTCTTTAAGATACTATTGAATGACAATGGGACCACAATGCCTGCTGCCTTCGATCACATTTAAACATCTCTCTATCATTGTTTTGAGCTTGGTCAAATGTTAGGGTTAAGCATTATTAAATTTAGGTTAGAGGCAGTATTTCCATTAAAATAATTAGAGGTGCTGTTAACCAACTTAGTCAGTTCGGGTGGGAAATATTGGGAGAAAATTGGCTTCAAGTGTCATATTTTGATACCTCAAGAGGTGAGTGTAATGTGCCCTACTTTTAATATACGTAGAGCACTGAGATGTTAGCTTAGGCATTTCTGAAGTGGATCTTTACTTTAAAACTATTGTGAACTTATGGACTTTCCATCCGTCTGCAAGTTTTCTCAGGTACCTTTTGTTCATACTTCTACAGATCTCCATTTTCCTTTTTTCCATCTTGTTATCTTTGCAATGCTAGGAAGGATTTAGAGGCTGATCTCTCTCTCTCTCTCTCTCTTATTTTTTCTATTTTGGCTTATGAATTGTGATTATATTTTCAGTTATCTGAAGGATAGATTGAAGCAAGGTCTTGTATTATTTTGTGATATAATGTGCAATTGAATTACTAGTTCTATAAGAAGTCATGTTCAAAGCTTTACTAGTTTTTTCAAACAACTCAGGCACTTTTAGATGTCTACACCATTCAAAGAGAGATTGGGAAGCTTGATGGCATAAAAGTTGGGCTTGTGGGAGACCTTGCTAACGGGAGGACAGTTCGTTCATTGGCATACTTGCTTGCCAAGTACAAGGATGTGAAAATTTATTTTGTCGCTCCTGATGTGGTTAAAATGAAGGTAATTGTGGAACATATTAGTTTTTCACTCATCATGACAAGATAATATGTTTGAGACTCGAGAGTACGTCGTGTTGTTGGTAGGAGGTAAAATTGGTAAGAGAAAATTAAGAGATAGAAAATGGCAATGTATTTGGACATATATCAGTCTAGATACTTTGCCCATTTTAACCTTCCCATTTGTATTGCTGCAAAGCATACCCTTGGTCTCTCACTGTTTATATCTACATTTATAGGATGATATAAAAGACTATTTGACATCAAAGGGAGTGGAATGGGAAGAAAGTGCTGATTTAATGGAAGTGGCCTCAGAATGTGATGTGGTTTATCAAACTCGTATTCAAAAAGAAAGGTTTGGAGAAAGAATTGACGTTTATGAAGAGGCTAGAGGCAAGTACATTGTGAATCAGGATGTTCTCAAGGTGATGCAGAGTCATGCTGTGGTTATGCACCCTCTTCCAAGACTTGATGAAGTAAGCATGCTACATTAAATGTTGTGAGGATGCTCTAAGGAGCATAAGCATTGAATTTAAATAGTTGATTTATGAAATTCGTCTTGATTTCGTGCAGATCGCAGTGGCGGTTGATGCTGATCCAAGGGCTGCTTACTTTAGGCAGGCCAAAAATGGTCTATATATTCGGATGGCTCTTTTGAAACTCTTGCTTGTTGGTTGGTAAACCTGCATTCATCTTCAAAATGTATGGAAGATGCTGAGACATCGTTGCTTCTTTTGCTTTTGGTTGTCTTGTCCGTTCTTTAAAATTTTCTCTCTTTTTGTTTTACATTGTACTTTCTAATCTTATGAAAGGTATTGGAATGAGAAATTGGAGAGCGGGACATTAGTCAAGAAATTTACATTGCATGTTCTTGACAGCTTACTACTAATTTTACTTTTTGTGAGATTGTCTTTAACCTACTAGTAACTTCACCTCTGCCTTCGCAAAAGAGAAAATTATTGTTAATCGCTATGGTTGAAAATCTACTTGTAAACTATAGTAACATAAGAGTTGGTGACCAGGAATATAAAATTTAGAAATTATCTATTATTATTTTAAAATATCCAATAGATGTGATCAATAATTAACTGCACATGTATATAACATGGATTTGGCTCCGTTAAAGTGTGGGATATACTTTAGAATATTCAAATCTAACATGGATTTAACTCTGTCATGCTCCTAATTTTATCTTTTAAAATTTCAAACCTTTTTTTTTTCACCGTCGGATGAGATTTTGCACTTTATTTCCTTACACTTGAAAGGAGCCAAATCCATATAACGTATAATGATACTACTAAACAGTTGTTACTTGATAATGGAGTTTTTCTTTTAAATCGCTCAGCATGCACTCTAGTTTATCCTCCTACATCACACATTTAGCTCTAAACCTCTTACATGCATTGGAAAAGAAAAGAGAAATGAAAGAAAATGGAAGATAAAGTCACTAAACTCCATATAGCAAAGCCCTCGCTAGGTAGGGAGTTGAGCTACTGGCCTATGAGGGCTGTCGACAATTCTGCCATCCGAAATTGACTAAGGAACTAAGAGAGAAAAAAAGTTGTATCAACTACCATCAAGTGATGGGTCAGGGTGAACAGCATGATCCCCCACAAACCTTGAAAAAGCGACAATGTGAAAAATGAGATGGATATTGAAATGGACAAACAGGTCGAGTTTGCAAGCGGCTTGCTCCGTGCGGCATAACATTTGGCTGTCGCTTTAGAAACACCTAAGGTCCCATGGGGAACTTGCCTATCACTTCTATGTTCATCAATCAATTACTTCTATGCTTATCATTTTGTGCTTGAATACAAATTTTTCAGCTTCAGCAAATGCTTAAGGGGTTGATGAGCAATGTGTATCGTAAAGTGTTGTCCATGAAGATGTTGGCTCCATTTCTTTACAGCAATGCATTCTTTATAGATGATGCTTAGTTTGATGGTCTTACCGATAAAGGCGAAGCAATGCCCGTTTCACAGCGGTACCCTTCCCATAACATTAAAGAATGTTTCTTGAAATTTTGACGGAGTTGAGTGTGGACTTGTCTCGTGTTTGCAAGGATGAACCTTGGACGTATAAATTACTAGGAGTGATTAATTGAGAGTATAAATGAAGTAAACATATATCATTAAATTATATCATAAATAATTAAAATTAAAATATAAAGTTACATGATCTTTAAATAACTTTTAATCATTTCATATTTTACTAAAAAATACTAATATGAGATTACATAGATATGGGAATACAAAAAATTTTAACATTATAGAACACTACGCAACTATAGTGTAATATACAAAATTAGTATAAAATTAATATTATACACTTATCTATATAATTGCTATAGTATTTTCACCTCTATAAATATAAAAATTTTGAAAATTAAAGTAAAAATCTATAAAATATAGTTAAGAGTGCTTGAAAGTATCCATGAAGTGTTTGACATGAACACGCATTTAACACAGGACAATGACGATTTTGAAGTGTGCATGCTTTTCATGTAATCTCAGATCCTTTAGTAATTGGATTAAGTTTTTTCTAAAGATTGTCTTTGAAGTAAAAATAATAAAATAAGAGTGTATCCACTATTATATTAATAAAGTATATAGTAATTAATTAATATTTAATTGGTTCAAGTGATTTGACATTGCAAAATTTTGGATTTGAGTTTTATAGATGGCTAGAGAATTTTACTTCTATAATTGACTAACTTAATTGAATCAAATTAGTTGAAATCTTTCAAATACTCTTGGTTTATATATATATATATTTGAAACTCTCCGAACAACAACAAATGCATATCTCTTTTCTTAATTAAGGGACAAATTCACTGAAAAAAATGATTAATCATTAACTAATATGTTTTTTAGTAATAACTCTTGTGCACTTGGGGCTGGGGAGGCTCCACCTCATTGGTGGAGCCTAAAAAGGCCTAATGAAGGGGAGAGAGGAGTAAAGAGAATAAAAGTGGTCACAAAAAATGATAATATAAATATAGTCTCATGGTTACTGTGAATTTTATATGAGATAATATATCTATTATTTAAAAGATTAATAATAAATATATTATATCATATAAGATTCATTATGAATTTCAAACTATATTATAATTGCTAAGTGATTAGAGGGAATCAAGCCCCTTCCACGTAGCACAAAGCACAAAGCACAAAGACAATATATGTCATCAATAGAACTAAACGAGCATTGTTAGACAATCTTATTCGAGGTATAAAACTGTCCTTATTAGTGACGGGTTTGTGCGGATTTAAATACTTGGCAATATAGAGCCTCTTCAAAATATTTAACTTGATTTTGGTGACTAAATTACAAGTTAGGAGTCTATTAACTTTACCAACTTAAGTTGCTGTTCTATTAGATGAAATTTAGTAACATTTGGCCTTGTATTTGCCTTTTAAAAAAAAAGTGAGACAAAATAGAAGCATGAACTCTTAGAAAAAAAATGAAATGCCAACTTGAAATAAACAAATAATATTAATTAGGGGTAGAAACAAATCAAACGATTTGTCATAGACTTACACCTTGGCTTGTATTAAGCCTGACTTGAAACTGAGTTTTGTTAACTAAAATTGTCATATTTTATATGTATTATCCAAATCATTATTATGTATAACATAAATCATAAGGTAATATACTATTAATATATAATATAATATTTTGCTACTATTTATGATAATCTGCTTAAAGAGTTAGGTCTGGTAACTTATTTGAAATGCCTTATCACAACATATAACTTCAACAGGCACTTCAGATTAAGCTAAGCTTTTGAAAAAATAAACTAGGCCTTAAAAAATGACTATATCAAATAAATAGAATAAGTTTAGAATTTTATTTAAAGAACATACTATACCTATTTAAGATATTACATGATTTAACTTCATATTGAGTTATTGACTTAACCTCCTATGTGCATGGCTTATGTGCCCTGACCCAATTCAAAGATAGGAAAAACTTAGATCAAGTTTTTTATATTCATTCTATCAAATTTTTAAATCAAATAATGATAAATACACATTTTTCTTGAGAAAAATATATACTTTTAATTTTTAAATTATTCATTCCAAAAAAAATTTATATATCATTATTTAATTTAAAAATTTGTTAAAATAAATATAAGGAACTTGATACAAGTTTTGTCCTTCAAAAATCACACCCTCTCAGTTCGCATGCCCGAAAAGCCTACAGTCCAAAGAGCATGCACAGTTTATGTCCCACTTTGCGAAATGCAAAATGAATGCATAAAAAATTTGTGAGAAAGTCATTCTAGCATGTTTAATCATTTACTAATATTTTTAATATAATTTCTTTTATGAAAAATAGTATCCAATCAATCTAAAATGTTTCTGCTCGCAAAGGGTTCAGAAGATGTAGACTTTAATACATGACTTTAATTGGATGGAAAGCTTTTTATGTACTAGCCTATTAGAGATGCAAGCGAATAAAAGTAGGCTGGGGACTCTGGCTTGCATAAGCACATCCTGTGCATGTTTTAAGCATGTGAAAGTCATGAAGACCTATTCGTATGAATTAAACTCGATTTATAGTAAGAATTCAGAATGCCAAGGAATGTAAACAATGATATTGCATTTCTTCTTCATTGCTTAAATATGTTTTTAGTTTTCATAATTATAGTGAATTTTGGTTTTAGTTTCTACAAAATTTTTAAGTTGATTTTGATCAAAAATTATTTTTAAATGTTTAATTTTGGTCCCTATTGTATTAATTGAGCTGTTAAATGGTAATAATTATAAGAACCCAAAAAAGATTCTTCAAATATTCATGAAGGATTAAAAGCAAAATTTTCAATATTTATAAATGCATATTTTTAAATACTAATAGGGACCAAAATCGAATATTTTTAAAAATTTTGGATCAAAATCAAATTAAAAAATTTATAGGGACCAAAATCAGAATTCACTATATTTTTGAAAGATCAAAAACTTATTCAAGCCCTTCCTTATTCATATTATCGAAGAATGTGATTTGTGAATAGGCCAATACTACCATGGTCATTGCAAGTTTGGGAGTTACATTCTCCTTAGGGAAATTTCTAGTTCTTATATAGTTGAAGGACTATTTTGCAAAAACTTAGGAGGTGTATAATTGCATTTTCTATTGACAAATCATGGAGCTAACTAAGCTACAAAACATTGCTAGCAACTGACCTTGTGCTTAGCTCAAGCACTTCTAGTCTAAGAGAGAGCAGCTAAAGGAAGTATCCTACCTTCCTCATAAGCAATCCTTTGTTCTTGACATTACTAGCACAAAGTTGCACAAGCATTAGAACGTCAAGCTTCTTCCCCTTCACCAACCCATCTTCAATCGCTTCCTATTCCACCTTCTTCCACAATGGCATCCTTCCCCTCCTCAATCTCTACCAAGCTGTTAACCACCACCACTGCCTTCTCCACTAGTAGCCTCACCACCCCTGCACTCACCATCCTCTCCTTGTTTTGCCTCACCAAATACAACTTATATGCTTGCCCCTACTCTTCATTTTCGAACCATCTTCTCTATTGAAGTAATGAACAAGTAGTTTCCATGTATGCAATACCACACATCAACTTTGGATATGGGGGACCTATAATAATTGTCTTTCGACAAATAGTTTAAGGTTCCCACCCATCAACCAATCACATCCTGGTTTGGGTTGATGTGAACTATAGGGCTTGTGAAGAGGAATAACATATTTATTTATTTTTATCCTTGGCAACAAAATAATATTTTAAAGCTAACTATGTTTTATTAATAATTTGGATTAACATAATTAACCCATGTGTTTAAATCCATCTGATTATTACAAGACTCAAACCTATGGTGCGATCGCAATTCCAAAATTTTAATTCTACACACTTTTTAGGCCACATTTATGATTCTAAACACTTTTAAAAACGGCTAATCTCAGCCATTCAATCATTACTGTATGGTCTAGATTCAAGAAGCATGTAATTCCTAAACTTACAATGATCATTTAAGCATTAGCCTTGTGAATCAAGTTATAAAAAAATCATACAGACTTTGTATATATTAGGAACAAAATTTTACACTCATCTCTTTCTCTTTCTCTCCCCCCTCTCTCTCTTTTTATACAAATGATGAGTTAGGTCTAGTTCAACCAAATCCAAATTTGACCTAATTTTTGGACCAAGTTATTTTTTCAAACACATACTTGATTTGATGATGACCTGAGCAAAGATTAGGTCAAATCGACATTTAGAGATAACATATATATCTTTAGTTATTATGTATAATAAAGTCATAAAATTTTAGAAGTAAAAAATAATATTTAAGAAATATTTTAAAATAAATTATATCAATATAAATATAATATCATGCTATGTAAAATGTATTGATTATTTGATTGATATTATAAAAGTCTCATAATTTAATACTAATTTTGTTGAAAAATATAACTTTATAAGAATTATGTAACTTTGAGTTATATCAGGTCAACCCAAAGTATAATCTAAACACCACCTAAAAATACACCGAATAAATATTTCAAAACTTGAACATAAACCAATAAATTTTGGTTATGAACACACCTAAAGGCTACATTAATGGAGTAGTGATTAGTTGTTAAGAGATGCTAAGCATAGAGTGAGGACTCTACTGATAGTATGAATAAATAGTAATATAGTTCTGTTAATAAAAAATCTAGGGCATCGAGATACCTACATTATAATCCAGCACATTCACTATTAAGCTCAAACCCAATAGCATATGGTGACTTCCCAATCTATATTAGATTACAAAATAATAACTTTAGTCTCGAGAAAATTATTTGACTATTTACTCAACCTGTTTTACAAAACAAAAAATATCTATCAATTAATAAAAATCTATGCAAATTTGTTTCAACGCAAAATTAATGTTGAAAGAAAGGAACAAAGTATTGCTTCAAATAAAAGTGACTTGTAGAAAATGTCCTTAGCTTTGCATTGAAGAAAATCTCAAAAAAATAATACTAATTCACATGATAATATGTGAAACAAAATAATACTTACATTAGGACAACAAATATACATATTCATACAATTAAGTCATTTATCCTATGACTTTAAACCTAAAACATGTTTAAAAAGGGTCCAATTAATTTAGAATTTCAAGAAAATATATTTTTAAAAAATTGAATGAATAGTAACATGTATTGTTGTATTATTTTCTCAGGTCAATATCAACTTAATATTGTATGGATGTTTAAATTTGATTATTTTTGAAAAATTATTTTTTAAATATTATATAAGATATTTTAATTACAAATTTCCTTAAGTATAAAATAAAATATTCTAAACATTTATTTTATATATTTAAAATTAATAATGTTTATTGATAAGAGTAATATGGTGGCGGTCGCAATAGGATGAGGGGTGGTAACATTATTATTTTGACAAAAAGTTTGTTCAATTCAAAATGAATTTATTCATGTATAAAAAATGTATTTATTCAAAAGTATATTAACCTTAACCTAATAAATTAATCTTATTTAAGGTGGGTGTGATAAAAAAATTATAACTGTATCTATATAGAATACATCCACCCAAACTAAATAGGAAATCCTATCTCCATAATCTCACTTAATAGCAATTAATAACATAACTATTTATCTCGAATAATCCACCCAAATTAAATAAGAAAAATCCTATTTCGACAATCTTACATAATAGCAATTAATAAAACAACTATTTATCGCTAATAATCCACCCAAATTAAATAAGAAAAATCCTATTTCGACAATCTTACACAATAGCAATTAATACAATGACAACTTTTTAAATATTTGTTTTAAATGTCATCCAACGGCAATGAAGTTAATTAATAGCATATTTTTCTAAAACACTCTCAAACTATTATTTTAAAAAATGAATATTCAATTGCCATGACATTTTAAATATAAAATAATTATTTTTTTAAATATACATGGCATATTTTTAAAATATATAATATTTACTAGTGAAAATAATGAGGTGGAATTGGCAAAAGAAATTTGTCAAAAATTTAATTTAAATCAAGGTGTATTTATTCAAAAGTAGTATATCATTAAACTCCATATAATAATTAAATCTTGTTTGAATTGAACTTGATACAGAATTCACAACTGTATCCATCCAACCAAACTAAATAGGAAAATACTATATTGATAAGTACTTAATAGCAATTAATAAAATATCAATTTTTCGAATAAATATTTACTTTATATGTCATCCAATAATGCCACTCAGTATTTATCAAAAGAAAGTATCTTCTTCCTTCCTCATAAACTCTGAAAAAATCATAAACGTGTTTTTTGGAGGCGTGAAAAAAATCTAATTGCGGTGACCCAAAAAAACAAAAATCTAAAACAAACGGGGCATAATGAACAGAGAAAAAAATTATCCCCCCGGTATGATATGATACATACAACTAGATGGAAAATTAAAGTGGCAAAAGTCCCATATCCAAAAAAAGAAAAAGCTGACAAATGAAGAAAAGTTAAAGTGGATTATTAAATATTAAAAATATGGAGCAGCCCCATCAAAAACATGCAGCAACCTAAGCTATTGTTGGCTGTGGTGATCATGAGAAGAACACAAAGGAAAAATCCCAGATGCCCCAAAAACACAGAACACTCATTAGAGAGAACAAAATCATTCATCAAAGACCATAGTGAGTGATCAAGAATTAGAGAATGCAAATGCAAATGCAAATGCGAAACCAAAAGAACACGAACAATAGAGGGCAAGGGATCGTGGTGATGCCACGTGGCGGGGTGAGAGTGGGAGAGGGGGTTTTGGTTTGAACAAACAACAATGAGAACAGCAACAACAACAACAACTCTCTACATGTTTTCTCTCTCTTCTGCCATGTCAGAGGGCAACCCCGTCCTATGACCCCCGGCGAATCCGTATTTGTGTGTGTCTTTCTCTCTCTAAATGCACACACACTCTCTCTCTCTCTCTACAAGACAACATCAACAAACAACAACAGCTATCTCTCTCTCTCTCTCTCTCTCTCTCTCTCTCTCTATTTATTCATTTGTCTGCCCCTCTCTCTCTTCTCTCTCTCTCTCTCTCCTCGTATCTCTCATCTTCTCCTTGCTTCCCATGCCCTAATACCCCCCTTTTCTGCACACCCACTTTCTCCTCTTCCCTCCTCCAATCTCATGCAAATCCTCTCCCTATTGCTATTTGATCCATCACCAAGATTGGTACGCTTCTTAATTTCTCTTTGTCAGCTCCTTTTTCTATGAGGTTCTTTGCTGGGAATTTTGGGTTCTTGGGGGTTTTGTGGGAATCTGATGTTTTTTTGTTTTTCAAATTTGTGTGCTATGTGAGTGTTGGTTCCTTGATTCTTGAGCCACTTGGTGTGTGATTGTGATTCCTGCCGCAAAGTTTGTAAATTTCGTGAGTTTGGCCACTTGGGTCTTGAACTGGTTTCTGAGCTCACTTGTCCCCTAAATGGGGCTTCTGGGTCTTGGTTTGAGTTGAATGTGCATAATGCTTGACCGGTTGGGAGTAGATTGCTGAATTTTAGCTGATTCTTTTTTGTGGTGTGCTGAATGAAATATGCTGTGACTAGTTGTTTTGTGTGTATGCTTCATTAGATTCAGCAAATTTAACGGTTGTACATGACAGTGTCCTTGTGTTTGTTTGTCTATGCTGGTATGGATAATCTGATCCTGCTTGGACTCTGGAATGAATGTGGATTCTAACAAAGTTGTAATATACCATGTGTACCTGTGTTTGTATATCTATTTACTTATTTATTTATGGAGAAATTTGTAGGTCTTGGCCCTAGTGTAATATTCTCTGAAGTGTTTTACATTTATTATGATTTATGAATATAATTGCGAACTGCGGCCTAACATTTGAAATGGGATTGTGCAGGCAATTGATTACTTGTTTCCGTAATAGAAGGCAATGCCATTATTCATTTTAATCTCTTTGGCAACATTGACCTAGGTAAGGCTATTATTCATGTTATTGAAGTGTTCTCCATTTATTATTCGTTGTTCACAATCAGATGGACACTTGATCAGAGACAGTCTTTGATCATGTACTTGTAAAGAAGAATAGACTGAAAAATGCAAACTGGAATTTTGAATGTTGCTGAGATTAATTGCGAAGATGCAGTGTCCTGTTCTCTCCTGAATCCAATTTGTTTGCTTTGCATGTTGAGGGATATTTGGTGCTGATCACTATAGTATGTTTAATAGAGAATGAGAAATACTTAAATTTTGGTATAATGGAACAATGTATACTTGAATAAACTATTAGAATGTTTCTCTAGTTTGGTACACTATTGTAATCTTTTTTCTGGTGATGGTTAAACTGTACTCAAAACTGTTAAGAAAAATATTGTTGATTACTAGGGCTTATTCAATGTCGAGTTATTGTTCCACTTCTATACAATGTTGTTTCTTAGCTTTTGCAGTATTTGCTTTTGTTAGACTCCTTCACCATAATTTATGTTTTTTTCTGTGTAGCCTGTAGTTCACAGGCATGAAGCCAAAGCTTGAATTCTGTTTAAAAACTATATTGCCTTGAATCTTCATTTTCTCATGACATGCTGATGGTCAAAGTTTTTATTGCTTATGTAGGACACATATAAAAGATGAAGGAAAACAAATCATCAGCGCCCACGATGATTAACAGGAACTGGGTTCTAAAGCGCAAGCGGAGAAAGCTTCCTTTAGGACAGGATCAATCCTCTGGTAAAGAGCAATCCAATGGTAAAGAGCAATCCAACAGTAAAGAAGACAACTCAGTAACATCTGAATCTTCTAGGAATGCTTCAGCTAAACGTATGCTGAAGACCGAAGTAGCTACTGATCAATTTTCGTCTAAGAAGAAAGGAAATGATGGGGTGAGTAACCTTTTATATGCCTAATTGGGTACTTATGATAAGTTTACCTTAAGTTAGCCCCTTAATAAATAGGGAGAAAATAACAGAAAGCGCTACAGGTAAGATTATTTTTTCATGTTTGGAATACTTCACTTCCAACGTCAAGTGTTGGAAACCCAACCTGTGAAGAAAAGGGGGAGGGTCTGCCGATTGTTACATAAGTACATTATGGCTGTCGATGCCAATGTAATTTAGGATCACATGTGCAACCTATGAAGCACATGTACGTGCTTTTTTGAAAAGTACCTGTACCGGGTACATTCCGGGTACGGGTACGTGTTGGGTACGCTTGGATACGTCTGGGTACGTACCCAATTTTTTTTTTTTTTTTTTTTTTGAAAAAACGGCTGGGTACGGCTCGGGTACGGGTTGTTTGGCTTTTTTTTTCTTCCTTTTTTTTCCTTCGTAAAATTGACAAGCAAAACCCCCCTCCCTTTTTTCCCTTCTTTCCCAAATCGTGACTCCTCACCCACCCCACCCCATTTCCAACTTTTACCCACCAGCCACCACCACCGGCGAAGTCCAGAGGCGGCCATACTCATCCCAGCAGCAGCAATGGCGGCGCTTCTCATCTCATCCCAGCAGCAGCAGCGTTGCTTCTTCTCGTCCCAACAGCACAGGCGCTTCCAAGTCCAATGGCGGCGGCGGCGGCCCAGCCAACAGAGCTTCCCTCTTCTCCTTCTCTCTCGTGAGTTGTTCTTGTTCTATGTCAGTGTTTGTGTTTGTGACTTTGTGTTGGTGTTGTGTTGAGTGTTACCGACAGAAGATGAGGACTGCACGAGAAGGCTGAGAGACACAATCGGCATACACTTTGAGCTTTGATGTCATCCTTTCCTTTCCTTTCCTTTCCTTTCCTTTTGATCTGTGGCTTACAAATTTAGAAGTGATTCGAAGTAGTTAAGTTGATGGACTTTGAGCTATGTTGATCTGCTAGAGTTATTCCGGAAATATATAGAATGAGTGATTAAAATTTCTTTTGATATTTTAATTTTTATTCTTTATCATTTGAATGATAAAATGAGTGATTAAATTTTTTACTTTTGAGTAATATAAAAATTTTATAATTATTTATTAGATATATTTTTTTATTTATGATGTGAAATTTTAGTTTTATTTTTATAAAATTTGTGAAATTTTATATTTTTAATTATATATATATTGATGTACCCATACCTCAGTTTTTACAAAATTTTCGTACCCCGTACCTGTATCTGTGCAATACAGTGTGCAACATATATTTATATTTTTTTATAGAACAAGAAGTTTACTGATGTGGATGGAAGAGTAGAAGAGACAGGGCAAGATATCCTTGAAAAGGAGAACTGAAGAAAAACTTAGAAAAACAGGAATAAGAAATTCAATAAATTGATGTAGTCATGTCCAAACCCTTTAAAAGTAAGACCCTCTGAAGAAGCTGGGCACCATAAAGAGTCTAAGATGACCGCCACACCACTTTATCCCATACTAGTGGCAAAATCACAAAGTTGTCATAAAAAATTTGCAACAAACAACTAATTTTGTCCCTAAAACCTCCAGCATTTCTCTCCAACCATAAGCACCAAATAATAGCAAACATAACACATTGCCAAGGGGCCTTGTGGACGTTTGTCCTCTCAAAATCTCTGAAATGACGTGAGAAAGTTTAGGGTTTAGGGTCTCCAAACTTTCTGCCTTCTGGACAACACATGTCCAACATTCATCAACAATATCAAAGAGTCTATGCCGGATGTATCTGGCAGCTGGATATTATAATGATGAATAGCTTCTCTTTCCACAATCAGAGAAGTACATAACACAAGCAATAGGAGAGAAATTTGTGTGGTTTGCCAACTGGAAACAAATATTTTGTATTATTAATGCAGATAAAATGAAAAAGACTTCCAACATAGAGGAATTAGGAGTTAGATACTTGGAGGAAATTGATTGTGGGGAGGAAAAGTGTACGTGCTTTAGTGTAGGCTATATTTCAGCACATAATGTTAGGTTAGGTTATATTTCAGCTCATAAAATTAGGTTATTACTTTTGTTTCCTATTTTATTTTGATTTAGGATAGTATGGGATTATGCTAGTTTATTGTCCTTATTCTTTCCTTTTGGAGCTGGATTCTGCTTATTTGCTACTATAAATACTGACTGGCTAATCAGAGAAAGTTGATTACGAGAACTTGAGTATTTTATAGCATTTCTTTTCAGTTTGTGTTGGCTGTTTTTCTCTTTCTTTCAGTCAAGACAATTGTTGCTAGATTTGTTCTTGCTTCCGCTACGTTAACTTCTGCTGTTTTATAATTTTTTTTTTGTTTTTTTTTCCCCCGGGGGGGGGTATGTATGTCCAAAGGGAGCAAGCAATGGGAAAATTGTCATTGTTTATAATTGGAAATAGGACGTGTTAAGTGCTATTTAGCACATGTGTAAATACACTGTCAACTATAACTATGATGATAAATGTAAATTAGTTAGTGATTAGACTGCAGCTTAACTACATATTACCTCATTGATTAATTGTAATTATAGTATAAATAAGATATCAGTGCACAGCCTAGATACACACAATTAAGCATACTCTATTTTCTGCATGATATCAAAGTATAAATAAGATATCAGTGCACTGCCTAGATACACACGATTAAGCATACTCTATTTTCTGCATGATATCATGGTGGTATCATCCTCGGTAACCTATTTTTGCACTATTTCACTGCTGAGTTCTCAAAAACCTAGAACTCCTCTTCCATGGTGTCTGTCTCATGTTTTTGCCTTCTTGTTGGCTGTTCATTAATTTCAACCACCATAACCCTAATTTTTCCTCCTCCTTGTGGCTGTTTGGAGTTTGTTTTCTTTTGTCAGTTGTTAAGCCTATTTTTCTATCTTATAATGGGTGTTTGGCTACTCTCTCTTTTTTCCTGGGTGTTTGGCTACTTTCTCTCTTCTCCCGGGCAATCGGCTATTCTTTCTCTTCTCCCACACGTATTGATCTCTGGCCCACACATCAGAAATGCTTGTTTGCTACAAATGACCCAACAATTGTGTTCACCGGCCCCCAATTAATGAACTACTGGAAGATCACTGCTGATGGACCTCTGGTGTGTCGCCAAAGTTGGTCATTGAAATCTGGCCGGAAATGCCTCACCTGCGAGCACAAGGGATTGTTGAGTGTGAGATATCTTCTCCAGCTGATTCGTCCATATACTAGCCCCAAAATCACCATTCCAGCTAGTCCTTGAATCAGATCTGCCTCAGTTCGGCCTTCCCATTGCTTTTCCACTTGTCATCTCTGACAACGACACCTTGGAGGAGGTGGCGGCGCTCAAAGTGTAGATCGTTTGATTCCTATGCTGAATGTTGACGTCAACAGCCTCATTAAGGTCATCAAGTACTGCAAGAAGCACATTGATGCCTTTGCCCTCTCCAACAATGACTCCAAGGGCATCAAAGATGCTTTTGAGACCTGGGATGCTGAATTCACAATTGCTCTTCAGATCGCTTCAAATAATGTTCAGAATTATGCAACTGGTTTTGCATTGTTCAATAATTTTTTTGTGTGGTGTTTGTCCTGTTTTATTCTCTAGCACCATATCTTATGCACTGCTTTCATAGTTTGCTCTCTCTTTTTTCTGTAAACTTTTTACTTATTTCTAGGAAAAATTTTCTGGGGTGCTTCCAATTTAATTTGTTTTTCCTGTTTTTATTTACTATTTTTACTTGGCCACTCTAACTGTGATATGATAAAACTTCTGATGCAGTATTACTATGAATGCGTGGTCTGTGATCTTGGCGGCAACTTATTGTGCTGTGATAGCTGTCCTCGCACTTATCATTTACAGTGTCTTAGTCCACCTCTTAAGGTATGTTCATTTGAGCTGGTTTTATCCTTTTTTCTCTTATCAATTATGAAGCCATGATTCTCAGGACCTATTTTTCATCTCATTTTGTTTCTGATCATGTTATCTACTGAAGCGCATCCCCACGGGGAAGTGGCAATGTCCAACCTGCTTTGAAGAAAATGATCAACTAAAGCCCATAAGCCACCTGGATTCAATTTCAAAACGAGCGAGGACAAAGATTGTCAAGGAAAAATCAAAAGTTGGAGTTAACTCACTTAGCCTGGATAAAGTATCCCGAATTTTTGGAAATAAACATATTTCAAAGAAAAGGTCCTCCAGCAAAGCAAAACCTATTTCAAGTATGGGAGTCAAATTCTTTGGAAAGGAACCGTTGTCTTCCCTAGTGGATGCAAATTGTAGTAACAAGCCAACTGACCCATCCCTTGGGAGTTCCATGGAAGGAACTTCATCATGTGCAGATGCTGATGAAAAGAAATCAAGCATGTCCCGAACGGTTTCCCCCATGGACGAGAAGGCATCTTCACCTGCTAAGGAAGTGGCATCTTCACCTGCTAAGCAAGTGGCTTCTTCAACTGCTAAGGAAGTGGCATCTTCACCTGCTAAGGTAGTGGCATCTTCACCTGCTAAGGAAGTGGCATCTTCACCTGCTAAGGAAGTTTTATCTCTCTCCAAAATTACTAATTTAGAGTCAAATGATGAACAGCTGGAGGGGAAGCCTGATTCACCTTGTAATAAAATGCCTTTAAGAAAGACACTTGTTCTTGCAATTGCTGCTGGTGGAGAGGAAGTGAGAAAAAGGAAGCATAAAGCTGTTAATAATAATAGTAGTCAAAAGAAGCGTAGGACTGACAAGGGGAAAATTTTTGTCAATACTTCTGTAAAGTGCAAATCTGGACATAATAAAGCACCCAAGAAGCAGAAATCTGTAACCCATGGCACTTCGGCATCTGTATCAAAAGAGTATGTTGGAAACAAGGATTCTGGTATCCAGCAGAAAGATGAGGTACTTGCCCTACTTGCTGATTTGTTGTTGGATTTTACTTTGAAGAACCTATAAAACACTTTATCTTTTATATATTTACTTCTTGATAGGTAATTATTTCACACTCTTATAGAAAGTTCATTACTTGTTTGTTAAGGTGTACATATCATTTTATTGTTTTTCACAAATGATTAATATTACTGACATAATCCTGTTTACAGAGCTAAAATGTTTATATATTTATTTCTAAATTCATATCTTAATTGTGTATATAATATATATATATGTGTGTGTGTGTGTGTGTGTTTTAATTTACAAATGATTTATATTACTGGCATAATATTATTGACATTTATTTACAGAGCTAAAATGTTTATATATTTAAAACCAAATTTCCTTTTCAATTCTATGCATTTTCCCTGTTTGCTGCATTGGGTTAGATTTAGTAATGCCAAAAGCTGTGGTTTACAAGTTCAGAAACTGTACAGTGTGGTAAAATATATTAATCTTACAATCTTGATCCTGGATCTATATTGATATACTAGCTGGGATCTAGAATATGTTTACCATTGCTGTTGAGTTGCTATTGCATTTGTGTTTACTTTTAATACAATTTGTTTTCACTTGAATGCAGATGTTCCCTCAACTAATAAAAGGCACATCAAATGAACTTGATAAAGCAAGAAGCCATGTGGACAGAACTTTGATGCATGAAGATAGAGCTGTTGTTGAACCTTTGCAGGTAACCATCTGGAAGGGCTTATGTCAGATGGTTTTCATTTATTTGTTAAAGAAAATGCTGTCCCTGGTATCCTCTATGTGATTATCATGACTTTTTTTTTTGCTTGCATATCTGCCTCTCAGGTTGACCGGGTTCTAGGGTGTCGAATTCAAGGTGAGAACACAAACACATTACGCTCTGTATCTTTGACCATTGTGGATGACCCACCTTCTGGCGATCTGGTAATCTCAGAAGACCAGAACAGACTTCTAGAGGATAATTCTGCTTGCGATAATGATTTGGATGCTGAAACAGCTGACAATCTTGTTGATGATCCTCAAAATGTTGTCAAGAGTTCTGAAAAAGAAGAAACATTGAAAAACACCAATAGCGCAGAAACAATTAATGTATACAGAAGATCATCGACGAAGGAAAGTAAGAAGGGAAGTCCCATAGATTCACTGAGTAAAGCTACTGATGATTTCAGTTCCTGTCCCAGGGATGGTAATGATCAAGATGATTCTGCTGTGTCTGATGAACATTTGGAAACAGCAAATGACAAGATGGAGGCGGAAGAGAGTATCACCGTTGCTTTAAGAAGCAAAATTAACAGTGAGCTTCCAAAAAACTGTGAAATGCAGGTCACTCTAGAAGCAAAACCAAAAGAATTGGATATGGATAAGGGAGTGAGTAGCAGTGTAAATGACAATAAAGTTCACGATGCTAATGTGGTTGAATCTTCGTGTCTGAATGGAGAGAAAGTTTCCTACGAATTTTTAGTTAAGTGGGTAGGAAAGTCTCATATTCATAATAGTTGGATTTCTGAATCTCAGTTGAAAGTTCTTGCCAAGAGAAAACTAGAAAATTACAAGGCAAAGTACGGGTTGGCAATAATAAATATTTGTGAGGAGCTTTGGAAGCAGCCTCAGCGATTGCTTGCAGTTCGTACTTCCAAAAGTGGAACATCTGAAGCATTTGTAAAATGGACTGGACAACCTTATGATGAATGCACTTGGGAAAGTTTAGATGAGCCTGTGCTTCAAAATTCTTCTCATCTGATTACACTTTTTAATAGGCTTGAAACCCTCACGCTGGAAAGGGATGCATCAAAGGAAAATTCAACAAGAAAAAGCAATGACCATCAGAATGATATATTTAATCTTACAGAGCAACCTAAGGAGCTAAAAGGCGGTTCCTTGTTTCCCCATCAGCTTGAGGCACTGAACTGGTTGCGTAAATGCTGGTATAAGTCCAAAAATGTGATACTTGCTGATGAGATGGGGCTTGGGAAAACAGTATCTGCTTGTGCTTTTATTTCATCATTATATTTTGAATTCAAAGCTAAACTTCCTTGCCTGGTCTTGGTACCCCTTTCCACAATGCCTAATTGGCTTGCGGAATTTGCACTATGGGCTCCAGATGTGAATGTTGTGGAATATCATGGCTGTGCAAAAGCAAGGGCCATAATTCGCCAGTATGAATGGCATGCTAGTGATCCAAGTGGATTGAATAAGAAAACTGAAGCATATAAATTTAATGTGCTTTTAACCACATACGAAATGGTTCTTGCTGATTCTTCTCATTTGCGTGGAGTTCCCTGGGAAGTTCTTGTTGTTGATGAGGGCCATCGACTGAAGAATTCTGGAAGTAAGCTTTTCAGCCTGCTGAATACATTCTCCTTTCAACATCGTGTACTGTTGACAGGTACCCCTCTCCAGAACAACATTGGTGAGATGTATAACTTGCTTAATTTCTTACAGCCAGCATCATTTCCTTCTCTGTCTTCATTTGAGGAGAAATTTAATGATCTTACGACTGCGGAAAAAGTGGATGAATTGAAGAAACTTGTTGCTCCTCATATGCTTCGTAGACTTAAAAAGGATGCCATGCAAAATATTCCCCCCAAGACAGAAAGAATGGTTCCTGTTGAGTTGTCATCCATCCAAGCTGAGTATTACCGTGCAATGCTTACAAAGAATTATCAAATATTGCGTAATATTGGGAAAGGGGTTGCTCAACAATCTATGCTGAATATTGTGATGCAACTGAGAAAGGTCTGCAATCATCCATATCTCATACCAGGAACTGAGCCTGATTCTGGATCTGTTGAGTTCCTCCATGAAATGAGAATAAAGGCTTCAGCTAAGTTGACTCTTCTGCATTCTATGCTAAAGATTTTACATAAGGAAGGACACAGAGTTCTTATTTTCTCGCAAATGACCAAGCTTCTTGACATCCTAGAGGACTATTTGACCATAGAATTTGGGCCTAAAACGTATGACAGAGTGGATGGCTCTGTTTCTGTAGCTGATCGTCAGGCAGCAATAGCACGCTTTAACCAAGACAAAAGTCGATTTGTTTTCTTGTTATCCACTCGTTCTTGTGGACTTGGGATAAATTTGGCAACTGCTGACACTGTCATCATCTACGACTCTGATTTCAACCCTCATGCAGATATCCAAGCAATGAATCGAGCACACAGAATTGGACAATCAAATAGACTTTTGGTATACCGGCTTGTGGTTCGTGCTAGTGTTGAAGAGCGCATCTTGCAGCTTGCTAAGAAGAAACTGATGCTTGATCAGCTTTTTGTAAATAAGTCTGGATCTCAAAAGGAAATAGAAGATATTTTGAAATGGGGAACTGAAGAACTCTTCAATGATTCTCCTGGCTTGAATATAAGTGAAAATAATAATAGTAACAAAGATGAGACAGTAGCAGATATAGAACACAAGCAACGGAAGAGGACTGGTGGTCTGGGAGACGTATACAAAGACAAGTGTACAGATAGCAGCAGCAAGATTCAGTGGGATGAAAATGCAATTTTAAAATTGCTTGATCGTTCAAACCTTCAAGATAGTTCAACAGATAATGCTGAAGGGGATTCTGAAAATGATATGCTTGGCTCAGTGAAGGTGAAGTAATTGACTAACATCTAGTTGATATAGTATTTATTTGTTTCTTTAAAGTAGAATCGTACTCTCAAGTTATATGGTGTGTTTTGTGAATACATGAATCTTGTTTTGCATGTATACGTTTGGACAAGGACCTTCCCCATGATTCCACCTGTCTCTCTCTTAGCCATCTTTGCCTTGTGAGACAATCACTGTAGTTTAAGTGCTTATACAATGATATTGTTTTTCTAATAAGAGAATTTTAAGAGCTTATGCGATGGTTTAGGTGTTACTGTTCTGTCATAAATGGTTGTACTTTGTTCTAGATATAGTCCTTTGAAGTTGCATGTGTGATTGGTTTGTAGACTATCTAAACACAGAGTTTGGTGATGCTTCTGTTCCCTTTGTGCTTAATACCCAGTAAATTAATTTCATTTAATTTTAATATGGTAAAAGTTTCTTTCTCCTACAAATTTTGGTTTTATGCTAATTGAATGGTTATTTTTCTCTTTCTATGTTTGTCTGAGAGTGTATCTACTGTGCTTACATAGAGTTAGATATACTGAAGATTATTACTCTGCCTCTTATCATGGTTGAAATTTTCCTACTCAGGCGGTTGAGTGGAATGATGAGCCAACTGAAGAACATGGAGTGGGTGAATCTCCTCCTCATGGGACTGATGATATTTGTACTCAAAATTCTGAAAAGAAAGAGGATAATATGGCGATTGGCAATGAAGAAAATGAATGGGACAGACTACTGCGTCTGAGGTAAGGAGCTTTTATTTGGTTGTTTGTTACATTTTACTTGCACAATTTCCAAGTTGTGTGAATGATTGTTGGCTGTGTAAGTAACATACCTTTTTAAAAAGAATTAAAAATATCATTTTCAGAGACATTAAGAACTTCAAAATATACCTGAAAGTTGAGAGCTTCCATTTGTCGCTGAAGAGCACTCTCACATGTTGATTAGGACAATCCCTCCTTGTCATAAGAGTGACCTGTGACCTGAAATGAAAACAAAATTTTTAAGGATGGTTTTCCTTGATGTTTAGCCAACCCACCTAGTGGGTTGAATAAGGTTTGTCTTGATGTTGGTTTCTATTTGTGGTTTCTTTAATGAGGTTTGTATCAGATGTGCTGAGATTTGAGCCGATGTTTTCTCTAGCTGTCACCTTCCTACCCTGTTTCACTTCTCTCGAGGAGTACCACTGATCCTCCTGTTCTGTATTTAACTTTCTCTATTAATAAATGCTTCTTTGTTGTATAGTGGTCAAATTAAAACATATGAATAGGTTATATTTTAACTTGCCCTTCACATGAAAGCCCTTCCGGTTTGATACATTGCCAAAGTGCAGGCTGATTACTACTTGATCCTAGCATATAAATAATTATGAGAACTAAAGCAGCAAGCAATGAACTCTTGACCATATGATGGTAAAGGCGCTATGATTATAAGTTATCACAATTTAAAAACCAGAACCTTCTAAGTAAAACCTGGGGAATAGGTTCTATATCTAAAAATGATGATTGTGCAATTTATTATTATTATTATTATTATTATTGGCTAGCATTTTGACAGCATAGTTTGCTATCAAGTGGTGTGAATATTTCTCGTGCATTTAATCTGGTTTGTAGGTGGGAGAAATATCAAAGTGAGGAGGCAGCAGCTCTTGGTCGAGGGAAGCGGCAGAGGAAAGCTGTTTCTTATAGGGAAGTATATGCTCCACACCCAAATGAAACAATGAGTGAGGTAATTCGCTTCCTTTCTGCTGGGCTTTAGAATTTCTAATTATGTATTTGGTGCTGAATGCCACTAGAGAGGAGATGAGAAAATATCCTCACAACTGTATTTGTTGATGTTAATGTTTTCTATTGGTGTGCTTGATCTACCAGAGCGGCGGTGAGGAGGAGAAAGAGCCAGAACCAGAGCCTGAGCGTGAATATACACCAGCAGGACGAGCCCTAAAGGCGAAATTGTATGGTTTTTTTCCTTTTAAAATTTGAGTCCTGCTTATTGTTGCTAAATTGGTCATGGTAGTTTGAATACTCAAACTAATTTCAGCAAAATTGTACATGGTAGTTGGTACTGTTTTATGAAATGGTTTTCAGCTTTACGATCAAATGTGCCCTCAATGCTGAAAACACTTGCTATTGTTCAACAGTGCTAGACTCCGTGCTCGGCAGAAGGCACTAATTGCTCGGAAGAAAGCACTTAAAGGATCACATCCTCCTGAGGGAATTCCAGGAACTGACTCACTCCCAGAGTTTCCAGCCAATGCTAAGGGTGGAGATCTAGGAGCTGAAGGGGTGCATCCAGTTCAAGAGGGGCCTTCCATCAACTTAGAGGACAGCAAATCTAATCAACTTGCAGAAGCTCAGAACAGCAACACAGACTCCATTTCAAGGATCGACAGGCTTTCAAAACATAAAATGAGTAGTCATTTTGATGTTTCTGTCAATAATCCAAGCCGCTCTCTTCCTGAGATTTTTGTTCCAAATCACCATTATAAGGGGGGACTAAATACCACAAGCCCTATGCTCACCAACAATTTGTTGCCTGTTCTGGGACTTTGTGCTCCTAACGCTAACCAAATAGAATCATCAGAAAGTAATGTTTCTAAGTTAAATTGGAGACAAAATAGACAAGGAGCCAGACAAGAGTTTCCATTCAGTCTTGCCTCTTGCTCTGGGACATCCATGGATGCTGAGGTCAGAAGTCAGGAAATGGCAGCAAATACCAAACTACCAGATGCATCAACAGAAAATGTACAACAAAGTTTCAAAAATAGCATCCCTGATAGCAGTCTCCCATTTGTTCCGGTATGCTCACTTAATATGAGTGTGAACTTAATTGTCAAATGTGGTCGGCTTTATGCATGTGTGGTTTTAATTCATATCCTTTCCTTTTTGGCAGTTTCCGCCTGCTGTGCAAGGAAAAGAATCCAATGCATTTGAAAATTCAAGTGCTAGATTCTCTGCTTTCCAGGAGAAGATGGCCCTGCCAAACCTGCCATTTGATGAAAGGTTGCTGGCCAGATTTCCACTTACAACTAAGAGCATGGCAAATTCACATCTGGACCTCTTACCTAATTTGTCATTAGGAGGCAGGTTTGAGGCTTTGAATGGATCTATGCAAGACCTTCCAACAATGCCAGCATTACCTACTTTCAAAAATCCCCCCGAAGACTTATTCAGATATAATCAGCAAGACAGGGATGTGCCCCCCACCTTGGGATTGGGACAAAGGCCAACCACGTTCCCATCTTTCCCAGAAAACCATAGGAAGGTGCTTGAAAACATAATGATGAGAACTGGCTCTGGATCGAGTAGTTCATCGAAAAAGAAGTCCAAATCGGATGGATGGTCTGAAGATGAACTTGATTCCCTCTGGATTGGTGTTCGTAGGCATGGAAGGGGTAATTGGGATACCATGCTCAGAGATCCCAAGTTAAAGTTTTCAAAGTACAAGACACCTGAAGATTTATCAGTGAGGTGGGACGAGGAACAAATAAAGGTCTTTCAGGGGCCACCTTTTCCCGTGCCAAGATCATCCAAGATGACAAAGTCTACCAAATCTGCACATTTTCCAATCTCTGATGGAATGATGGAAAGGGCCTTGCAGGGGAGCAGATTTCTCTTGCCACCAAAATTCCAAAACCATTTGACTGACATGAAATTAGGGATAGGTGATTCTGCATCTAGTCTGCCGCATTTTAGAACGTTGGATCGACCTAGTTTGCAAAATGATCAGTTTGTGCCACTTCCATCTTGGAGTTCTGATAAACACAGAGCAAAACTTCCTGAAGATGCTTCTGCTGAAACATCTGACAGGCCTGGGACTTCTTCTAATGTTCCGACTGAAAGGCCATTTCTGCTTAATTCTTTTGGACCCAGTTGCTTGGGTTCTTTAGGCTTGAATTGCTCAGGCGGCATTGACATGCAGCAGAAGGAAGATGAACAAGGAAACAGTAAGCGTGGAAAGTTGCCGGGACTTCTGGATGGATCACCTAATGACGTGTTTGATAATCGCATTAATGTAGGAAATGGTGAATCAACTAGCTCAGGATTGGTATCTAACCCCATCAGACCTGATCCTTCGAACTCAAAGGGGAAGGATGTAGCTGGAAGTAGTAATTCAAAAGACAAGCTTCCCCACTGGTTGCGAGAAGCTGTGAGTTCCCCTGTCAAACATCCTGATCCTGAACTGCCACCTACAGTGTCAGCAATTGCTCAATCAGTTCGCATGTTATATGGTGAAGAAAAGTCCACAATTCCTCCATTTGTGATTCCTGGGCCACCTCCCTCCCTACCAAAGGACCCCAGGTGTACTCTCAAGAAGAGAAAGACGAGAAGATCAAATAAGCTCAATCGGGTTCTTCCAGAATTTGCAGGATCCAGCAGGGACTTCCACAGCAACCGCCATGCTGATAATGGTGCTTCAAGCTCAACTCCCTCAGGCTCACCATTTCCTCTACTTTCTCAGACAGGAACTCCAGGACCTCAGCAGGTTGAGTCTGACCTCAACTTGCCTCCCCTAAATTTGAAAGTGGCAAGCTCATCACACTCATTAGTGCACCAATCGAAAAAGGCGAGCTCTGGACTGTCTCCTTCCCCTGAAGTGCTCCAGTTGGTTGCATCTTGTGTTGCTCCCGGCCCGCATCTTCCATCAGTTTCAGGTGCTTCAAGCCTTCTTGAGGGCAAGCTCCCATTGCCAAGGCCTGTTGGCAGAGCTAAATTCAAAGACTCTGAAGGTGCCTTCAGAAGCAAGAAGGCTAGTCAGGTATCGCCAAAAACTTGGTGTCCACCTCAAGAGCAAACAATAGAACTCTCTGACAGTGGAGATTCCAGCAAGACTCAGTCGGATCCCTCCCGGGTCGAACGGCTTGATGAAATGGAGGTATCATCCGAGGGAACTGTCTCTGATCATGCAGTGAGAGATCAGGAAACACAACTGTAGTTTCTCGGATTGAAAATAAAAACAATATTCTTTCTTGCTGCTCAAGCCTTTTTCACCAATGCGCTAGAAATTTTGTAGGTATGACAATGAGTGAACTAGCAAATATAGGATTGTTGAGAACATTGAAGTTTTTTTTTTCTCCAAGTGAAATGAAATATAGTATTGCTTGCTGGGTATTTTGTTTTGTTCCGTGGCATTTTTTTGCAATTGGAACGAGATATAATAGTTCCTTGTTACAATTCTATGAAGTATGATGGAAACATTAGTACTGCAGTGACAGTACATGAACATTACTACTGAAGTGACATGTTCTTGCTAGTATTCATGGCATCTCCGAGAAAGAGGTAAATTTCATAACTTGTGTTTTTTGAGGATTTAAAATATAATGTATATAAAAAAAACTGATACTTTATGTATATAACTCATCTAATTGAATGGGTCGGTGATATTTTTTGAGCTTTTATTTCCTAGACAAAATGCAAAATGTCGGACTGGTGGACTGGGGTTATAAGTTTGTGTCAAATTATACCCGAAGCTGAACCTAAATGGTGAATCATCTACATTTTTTCAAACATATATCCAAGTGTCAAATAAAACCCTTTATTCGATTCAATATGATAAAATGTATTAAAAGGTTTTAAATTTTAAAAAAATTAAAAAACAAATATGAATATGCACCACCAGCACCCGAACCCAAATGGCAATAGTGCATTACCTATACATGAATTCATGTTAAAAAAATGCCTGAATTTGAACCCGAAACGAGTATACGAGTCGAATACTTGTGTTTTCTTTGGTAGCATACGGGCCTGAGAAACGAACCTACCCTAACATCCCCACCCAAAAATTCATTGTTACTTGATATGTATAATGTAAAAGTTGATGTAAATTCTTAGATATGAGAATGGTGATGAACAATTATTTATCACTTGTTTTGAACTATAGTAGTGTCATTTGAACGTAACTATTGTGGACATCTATTTCAACATCTGGGAATTATGTACAATTGAGTGGAGATTTAGTTACATTGCTAGTAAATTTGCCTATGCGAAAATATGGTAAACAATATGTTACTAGCTACGGATTTAGTTATCTTATAGGTGAATCTGGTTAAAGAATTTTTCATCTATTATTAGTTATTTTATTACATTCATTACATTTATCAAAAACATAACTGAAACCTTTAGTTATTTATGCATAATTTACTATGTGTCAAATCGAGTGTTTAAAACACATATTACCAAAAAAAAGAGAAAAAAAATCTCTTTAAATTATTTACAGTTGGGACCACGAGCATTCCGAATAACAATTACGTGCTCCTAGACCTAGAGGTCTTGCTTTCATGTCTCTTGTTTAGATGGCAAGGTGTACTAAGGTCCAGTAGGATGATCATATTTTAAGTTATTTGGATTTACTTAAATTATAATATTTTTTAAAAATCTCTTTCAGATCTTCGTTATAAATTATTTAATACAAAATAGTTTAATTTAACCACAAACTCATTTATCATAAGTGTTTGTTTGGATGAAATTTTTATAACAGTTTTGATGCTCATAACTTATTTTGGACTTAATTTTATTAGTTAATAATTAATACTTATGAATACCATGTTTGGATGATTCAAGTAATTCGATGTTTGTTTTCTTTAAATAAGGTATGGAATTTGAGTTTTGTTTATTAAAAAATTAGTGCTATATAACTTTACCCATATAATGAGTTAATCCTACTTAAGTTAGATTAAATAAAAATCTAATAAATTTTAGACATTAATAACTTAGACTAAAAATTAATTAATACTTACTAAAATAAGTTGTTGCCTACATCCCTAAGCTTAACCACCAATAGCTAGTACAAACTTTTCTTTAATCCCTATAGTCATTTCCCCTTTTTTTTTTTTTTTTGGTTTTGTGACTTGAAGCCGCGTCCCTTGGTCCACCCTTCCACGAGACATGCCAATCAACCACTCGAATTGGCCTCAATCCGCTCCCCATAGTAATTTCTGTGAAGCAAATATGTTTATAAAAAAAAAAGTAGTGGACTGCAAAAATAGTAAAAAAAAAAAAACTTGGACCTTTATTGAAGACAACAAGAAGTCCAGCATCGTTCTACACTTTAGTTCTCTAAACTAATTAGTCGTGCGACATAATTTAGCGGAAAGAGGAAATTGAGCATTAGATGATGGAGAAACACAAGTCATTTCCTTCAATATTAAGGATCAAAATACCATCTCTGTCATCTGACTCCCAATTTTAAAAAGCCAGAGAACCATGATGCCTTTTCCAATGAAAATTCTGTTCTAAGGTGACCCTTTAATGGGAACCGTGTTGATCGATAGCTCTGAGGACGAGTCAGACGCGTTTTGATGCTTTTGCCTTTCGGTGACTTCAGCTATTCTTCGTCTGCTTCTGTTTTGAGCACAGATTCACCCTTTTCAAAATGAATGATTGATTGAAGGATTAATCATTAATCAGAGTGGAGAAACTCTTAACTAATGTGTTAATTCTCATAATATTGTAAAATCCTTGATCATTGTTTAAAACTGTTTAATATATTTTCTTTTCTTTTCTTTTCTTTTTTGTTTAAAAATAAAGATTGGTTTAATTCAACCCGTGCATCACCCTGCTTTCTTGTTCAAATGAAATCAATATATGATATGAACCTTGACTTCAAAACTGATTTTTTGACCCGTACACGACACCCCCCTTTTTTAACTGGGTTTTTTTTTAAAAAATTCAAATTTAATCCGATAATCATTCGACTAATGTTGGGTTAAAATAGATCAATTCAATATTTAAAGAACATATAAAAATTTAAATATTATACATAATAAAATTATAAAATTTTTGAATATAAAAAATAAAATTTAAGAGATGTTTTATAATATATCACTCGAATAAATTATAACAACATAAAAATAATATTATTTTATATAGAATATATTAATTACAATATAAAAATATTATAATTTATTATTAATTTTTTGAAAAAATAATTTTTAAAAAACATTTAATTTCAAGTTAAGTAAAGCCAATTCAAAATATAATCCAAAATTGATCCAAAAAATGCACATCAAGTCAAATTTTATAGTTAAAATCAGTCAAAAATAAAGAAAAAATCAGTCCAAAAAATTTTAGGTCGGACTAGCCGGGTTACGAATACCCGTAATTACTAGCAGCAACAATATACATTATGAATACGAATCTTTAAAAGATAAAGGGTGGCGCAAAGAACGAAAAGGATATACAAGTAGAAGTGCTGCGTTTGATCTTACCAGATTCTGTGAACCATGCCAAGATATAATTAAACGGAGGAGTTAATAAAACATGAAGGATAGGCACACACATCACTTACACCACGGGAAGGCTAGGCAAAGGTAAGAGATGTGTTATTTGTATTTATAAAATTTGACTCATGTGACATATATTCAGTCAGCACCAATTCATTCTACGTTTTTTCTACTTATCTCCTCCCAATGCATCCTCGTTTCTTGTCCTATTTCACAGTTTATCCTATGCGTATCAGTTTTTTAAGTGTAAATAACTTTTTCCCAAAGGTAATGGCGTAAACAAATCGAGGACTAGGACTACCAAACCACATATTTCATATGTTCTGAAACTGGTGGACAAGATAACTTCTTGGCATAAGTGGGCATACGCTTCCATACTTAATATATAGCTTCAGAATAGGTTAAGAGCAGCAGTTTGGATGCTTATGGATTTTGCTGCACTAGTTTCATCTTTTAAAAAAAATGATTTAGAAATTTAAATTTTATATATAATTAAAAAAATTTAAAATTAATTTTTTAGAAGTTATTTTTTTCAATTTTTATAAAAAAAAGTTAAAAATAAATTTTTTTAAATTTTAATTATTTTAAAAAAATTATCCAAATATATAAAAATTAATATTTTTTTTAAAAAAAAATAATTTTTTGTCCAAAAAATCTCAAACAAACATACCCTAAATTTATATGCATGAAATTATTAAGATATATGCTGGAAAATTAAATAGACACAAATTATTGAGTATCTCTTAAGCCATGTATGTTGGTGTTAGAGTTGTTGACCCTTAATTATATGACAGGTAATATATAAAGAAAGGAACTTAACAGCTGTCTTATAGTTAAACCTAAACAATGTGTGTTGGGGCTAATTTTGTGACCATTATTTGCGGAATTTGGTTGATAAAACATATATAATGTGCTCGGAGAAAGTAGCTGACCTGCACATGGCTGCTCACAATTCAAGAAACAGCTTCTCTATTTCTCGCACCCTTGTTTTAAAATAAAAATTAACTATATAGTTAACTTCTATAGTCACAGTATATACTGTGCACACATTCGACCTAGAATAACATCACTGTGCTGGCGGCGATGACTTCGTTTAGGATTCCATCTCTACCTTCTACTTGCGTAGATTGCATTTTATCTTATGAAGTAAATTAATGATGTAAGTTCCAATATTTGGTTATACTCGGTACTTAAATATCATATTTAAGTTAGGTAAGTAGCTAGAAAAACATTATTTTCGGTTACATAGAAGTGCAAATATCTATATAGAAGAGAGAAAAAGGTAAGTTGTGACTTCATAAAGGAATTGACTTCCTACATATTATACTCCAGTTATAAATATTTAACCTAGTGTTAATTGATTACGAACTCTTCGCCATTTAGAAACATATATATGTCTCTCAGATTAATTGACAATATTGACTAACATCGTTTATGTCGTTATTCACCAGAAATATTCACCAGAAATAGAATAAAGAGTATATTGAGCCAACTTAAAACGAGCGTATGACACAAGGTCCTATGCCTTGGTCTTAGTTTATACCTTTTTTTTTTTTTTTACGTTTTGACTATCTATACATTTCATGTACAAAATTGTGAATAATAATTTGAGCAAAGTAACATATGCCTATCTTGACGGCATTGTGGATTCAAATTTATGAAAGTAAAAACTTAAAAAACTAGGTTTATATATCTCAACAGACAATCGTGAATTTAATGTTAAACAAGTACAAAAGCTGCAATCCACTAGTTAACAAAGTTTACACCAACTTGTCACTTAATGTACATGTTATGCAACAAGCTCTTAGACGCTAGATCCCTACAATCTGAAAATTTGTGAATGATACCCATCTTCACCATTGATCAGAAACTTAATGAGTTGGTAAAGAAACCCACATTTGTTTTCTGATAAGAGAAAAAAAAAAAAAAGGGAAAGACATAAGAAAGTACTCACTAATTAAGAAAAAGAAGATCCTAGTTGTTCTCTAATGGGAGTTCCCTGCTGCTACTTGAACAACGGGACATGATGTAGTCCTTGTATTTGCCACAAACCTAGAAGAAAAGGCATAGAACTTATAGTAATCCTCATCCAACAAGCTGCCACATCCAGTGGTGTCAAAGTTCAGGGAATAGCTCAATGGATCATAGCGGCATTGGAACGAACCCTGTCTACTTGCACTCACGGGTCTTCGGCTACGCCTCTTGAGTTTCCTCATCAGCTTTGTCACCAAACAACAACAATGGCATGTTGTGCTATCTACGGATTTGGTGGCTGGCAGAGCTGCGATGCTAGTGGTAGTGGCAGATTCATGTTGCATCTTCATGGTGGAGTTGGTGGTAGTGGTGGTGTTCTTTTGAGAGCTTACAGGCCACATCTGTGTCGTGTGTATGTGTAAATCTTCTGTTTAAAAGGGGAATGTGGTTGGTGCCGGAATGGTTTCAATGTGGGAAAGTGACAGTGTCAAGAAGAGGCTTAGGGTGATTCTCTTTTGATGCTGAATTTGAATATTAGTGTAACCGGTATATATAAAGAGGAAAGTGTTATTACATGACGCGCAAAAGGAGGGCGTGGATGATGGATAATATTAGGGGTTTCTATATTATCGTTTCTCTAGTCTTACATATATATTAATATATATGAGTAAAGATTTTGTTAATGCAAATCTCTCATTAGATCTGAAATGAAAGTACCAAAAAGTAATGAGGGTAACAATAAATCAATAATAATAGCAATATATATATATATATATATGTAGTTGCCTTGACTGCAATCTGCATCAGCCACGTGATCGCTATAGTAACTGTAGATTAATATATGTACACATGAAATTATAATGACATTTGATTTGATAACGAATAATGATGAGCCTGATGCGATGGCAGAGCAAGGGGTCAGGAGTATGTCATGTCTAGTGGTTTCTTTTCCATGGAAAGGAAAAGGTTACCATGCGGGGTTCACCAGGTTGAAAGTACTATAGTTATTTATTTGCCAATAAAACTTTTGAAAACTGTAATTTTTAGTTAAACTCAATTGATGCTTATCAAATAGGATTTAATTTAAATATATTATTAATGTAAAATTTGTTTATATAAATATTTAATTATATATTATTATATTAATAAAAAATTTTAATATAATTATTTACTATTTAAATGATTATATAAATAAAAAATTTTAATTAAATAATAATATAAAAAAATTTTTATTATCAATATATTTCAATTAAATTCTATAAAATATAGAATTTGTATGTTTAATAAAATCTAATTTTTTGTAAAAATTACACTGCAAATATATATTCTGCAGTCTTTACTTTCCAATATCAGAGATAGCTGATTTTCGGTGTTTTCTACATATGTATTACTATCATTTTCCTTGACAAAATTGGATTAACTTACTGGCATGTTACGACTTTGAATAATAACTTTGTATTTTTAATTTCTGCATACAACTAAAATATTCCGCCCTTGTCTGACCTAACATATTCATAGAAGTATGATTAATGAGTCGTTAAGATAGAGCACAATATAAAACAATCTTCTGAAAACATTATTCTTGCAATACAACTTGCAAAGAAAGCAATGGGCTATGGAGAACATATAAAAAACGGTGGCACAACAGCATGGCGATTGGAATATGGCATCCCACTATATAGTCAGTCACTGGTCAATGTAAAGAGAAATAATTTGACTGCAGTGCCTCGTTGATCCAAAACTATTAACATGGGTCCCACTCATCACCTTAACTATCAACTCAACCCTTGCACGTTAATTTTCTTATAAAAATCATCTGGTCAGTAAGCTACAGATACATTAGCTTTCAGGTCTAAGATTCAGTTTTGGTAAAACTAATTTACTAAAACAGGGCAAATATATTATTTTATTAATAGGTGGGCCAAGCTTTGACAGCACCACCTCTTTTATATGATCAGTGTATCATTCGCGCATGTGCGGCCAAAAAGTTATATCATGTTGATGATTTGAATACAATATTAATTTTCCTTTTTGATGAGAGAATACAATATTACAATTAGAATAGTGACTTACGCTACAATAATTGAATAGCCGGGAAAATATTTGAGGAATGGTGAAGTGTTCAGTGCTTGGATTTAAAATGAACCTAAGTTGAGTATATTAATCTTAAAACAAAATTGTTAACTTTATTAATGTTACTTACATATACTTTAAGGATGTGTTTGTATAAGAAAAGTATTTTTTTCCATGAAAAAAACATTTTTAAACTTGTGGAACCTAGCTGTTTGAAAAAACTTTTAAAAAAAGCAAAATAAAATATAATTGATATTTTTAAAGTAGATAAAGAATTGTTTCTATTTCTATTTTTATTTATAATTTTGAATATTATTTTTAGAATAATTTTGTAAAAAAAACTTTATTTAAATGCACTCTTACCCAGTTACTTTATATGTATATAATTTTTATTATTTAATTAATTCTGATTTTTATATGAATATAAAAAATGTAAGTATAAAAAATAAGTTTTTTAATCAATATTTTTAGGACATTAATTAAGAAATTCAAAGTATATATATATATATATATGTTTTCTCTTATGGTATGGTAGTAGTACTTGTTTTTATTTTAGTTTCTTTAACTAATATCCTAAAATTTAGAGAAATATTTTTTGTATTTATTTTGTGTAGGGTATCATGGGTTCATTTGCTTATATTTGTAGGAATTTTAGAAAGTCTTTTATTGGAATGAAAATAAAAATGCATATTAACTAATGTATTTAGATATATAAATATTTTTTGGGAGAAGTATCTTTGAGATTATTTTTTATTTTAAGAGAAAATGTTTTAAAAGAGAATCTTACTATTACTCTTACATCAACAACCAAAAGTAATTTTATTTTATCCTATTTAAATAAAATTTATTCTTCTAAATTTATTTTTGATATATTCAAATTAAATAAAAATTATTCTTTTAAAAATAATTCTTTTAAAAAATCTTCTTTTAAAAGACCTCCTCCTAAAAATTAAATCAAATAAATTTTATATTAACTCATATCTCATTTTTTATTAAATATAATATATATCTAATTTAAATTGGATCCGTATGTTACCAATAATATATGATATATAGATCAACATAATACTGCATATAAAATAAATACACATAATATAACCCTAAAATTTACGAGTAACATTTTTCACCTAACTCAAGAATCTGTCGCTTACCAAGGCCAAGCAACTCAGCTTACATTGACCTTCTTGAGTTGAAAGATGTGACTTGTACTTGTACAGGATGCTTGTGACAATTATCACGACAAACAGACTGAGCATCCCTTGTCGATTTCCTCAACGTGGATGCCCTTATGGTACTTGGGGTCCGATATTAAAAAATGATAGTGAAAATTAGTTCATCAACGCCCAAGTAAATAATTGAAAATATATTAAGCATTGGGCGGATTTGGTAAGATATTATTTCCAAAAAAAGCATTTTTTAAAATTACCGAAAAAAGTAATTATAAATTATTTCAAATTTAGATAAATTAATTTAAACACATATTAAATTAAATTAAATATAATATATATCAAACAAGTTGCATTCTTATTAAGAAAATTGAAGTTTAATTTTTTTTTAATTCTTAATGAAATATTGAGGGTTTAAATTTAAAAATATTAAAAAGGTCTTACTAATCGTTGAAATCTTTGAAAAAAAAATTCACAACTATTGGATATTTTAATACTCTAGAAGGACTAATACTATTATCAGATTTTTTTAAGAATTAATTTGGTATCGTGCTTTTTAAACATTTTTTGGGGTAATAGATAAGTTTAAGAAAATTTAGTGTCAGTCATCCACTAAAGTTACAGGATGACCATGGACTCAATGCATTTACAAGGGGTCTTATGAGATCGTTCTCATATCAGTAGTAGGATCAAACTTTTTTGTGCGTTACAACTCATTCCTTACCAATTGTATTAACTTTTATTGATGTACTTTTAAAACCTTTTACAAAACAACTTCTCATTTCTTGAATTTTCAAACAAAAAAAAAATTATAAAAGAAGTATTAATCCAAAACTCCCTCCAAGTACTCATTTTGAGCTTTTCCAAGCACAAGTGTATTCTAATTTCCAAGCAACCACATTGCAAACATTTGTGATGTCCTCTTACCCCTAATATAGGCCCAATGATTCCTCTTAAGTACCATCACTTCAACTAAAACGCACACCAATGAAGTTGCTCTTTCGACCAAAAAAATACAAAAAAACACAAAAGAGAGAATGGCCTCCAGCATACAAAGCAACCAACTTTTCTTTTTAGGTCATAACCAGCTTTCAATTCCTAACGATAAAAATTAAAAAAAGTCACTTGGACCCAACTGCCCTATAATTCGATGTTTGTTTATCTTATTCGCTTCTATTCTAAAAAAAATCACTTAACCCACTAAACTTTACACCATATGTAATTTATTATGCAAGTTAAAACTTTTGGAAATAGTACTAAACCTTTCTATAGTTTGGAGTTTGTTCACTTCACCCAACCTGATTTAAAATGTATTCACTGTTCACTAAAAATACAAGGCACCGCAACTAAGGAAAGTGAACAAACCCCATAGGTGGGTTAAGTGTATTTTACCCTCAGATATTCATTTATGCTATCTCAACTACTTAGGCAGCATGAAATGAAAGAATGAAACAACCTAACTTTAGCGAAAAGATGAGTTGAACACCTATTTAGCCATTTGAGAGTTGAGTTTCAACATATAATTGCCAAAAAAGTCAAGTCACTTCCTTTAAATTGTATCATTGGTTACCATATGCATGGTGGTGTTGATATGCTACACTAAGCGATGGGGGCTATACATAGAAAATCTGACCAACATTTAACAGACTCTCATGAGGAACATTGAAGATCACACTATTTTCCCTGCATATCTTCCTAAGGAATGCATATATATAATCAACAGCTATTTTCTTGTAGAACCTTGAATCCCTCCTTGCCCTCACAACAGTGTTTCCTAGTATGTGAACCACCCCAGCATCCCTGCAGCTATTCAAAAATTCAAGTTCATCAACCTCGGTCTGGCTGCTTGTTTGACCAGAGGATTTGACAGTAATATTCACATGTGGTGGAGATCTAACTGGTTCTATTGAATCTACTGAGGAAATTGTTAAATCCATGCTGGATGAAGCAATGTTTGTGTTTCCATTGTTATTCAACATGCCATCCATTGACTGCACTGTTCGCTGTCCACATAAGCTATACTCATCTGAATCTGAACATCCTTCCATCATGGACTCAAGCCGAACAAACATGAAAAGGTTATCAAAGAGCTTGTTCTCGAAACTTTCATCTTTCTTATGCAGGTCTTTATAGCCATATCGTGCCACACATCGAAACATGTGGAAATTCTTAGGTCCAATCCTCTTGACAAGGAATCTCTCTTCTTCTGGGACTGTGTAAACAGGAAGGTATTTCACGCATACTAAAACAACAACAGAATGGATGGCCGGGAGGTTGGTGATGAAATGAGAAAAGATGTGGGGTACTCCACTTGCAAGTTCCGTGTAGACTAGTCCAATTCCGGGGACACGAACAAGTCCTAAACTAGGGCCAAGCCCAAGAATCCATGCCATTGAGACCTTACTATGCATTTCGAACTCATAGCGTTTCACAGTACCATAATGCCAAACAAACATAATAACAAGAAATGCTCCAGCAATTGCCAAGGGAACCCACCCACCTTGATTAACTTTGAAGATTACAGAGGAAAAATACGTGCATTCAACAATCAATGATAAGCCAGTGAAGATGAGGACAAGAATCCAATGGCAGCGCCACACTAATATCATGATTAAAATCATAAGGAATGTTGTAACCAGCATGACTATCACAACTGCAGTACCTGTCATGACAAAGATAATTATACAATTAAACACACACTGAAAGAAAGGCTGCAATTTAGATGACATTGTAAATCAGAGGTGCAGAATTAAGCATGTTCACAAGCATTACAATGTTCCTTAAACTACATATTATTTTGACAATGAAGTGCAAATGCGGTTCATGAGGGACTTAAACTGAAAACGGGTATATTTATAAAAACCAAAAACATATTTAAGTCATTTTTGTCTTGTTATCTGATGTATTTTGATTACACTGTTCTAGAGGATTTCTTGTCCTCCTGTTAGATGTATTCTCCTTCCTTTGCCTGTAGGCTTATCTTGGTGTGTGGGGTGGGCTGGTATATGTCTACGGTTATAGCTATCCCAATCCATGCATATAAATACAAGTATAGGCAAACTAACAAAGTGTGCTACTGAATTCCATTATAAAATCCTCTCTCATGATACTCTCTAACATGATATCAGAACTTGATTCTGACACCACAAGAAAAACTGTATTGATTAACCCTTTCTGTGCTGCATGCTAGTCAATTCCCTTTGTTTCATCCAATTGATTGATGTGTGACTAGGAGTCACACTCCGTTTCTCAATGGCTGTTTGTGTGACCCAGTGAGTCGCACAATTGGGCTGGAGGCGTGCCTAGGGAGCAGACACCTTGAAGAGCTTGTTACTGTGATTGTTTCACCTTAGGCAAATGGGAAATAGTCCAGAAAGGTGCCAGTTACCGATACAAATATTCTGCTGCAAGAGAGTGTTGGAATATAATGATCAGTGTCTTTGACCTTATCTTAGCATGGGCTAGGCTTGTGTATGTACTACAACGTGCACACAACCTAATCCTTCATATCAAGGAGCCAAATAAAGTTTGTTCGTCACTCCCAATTTACAATTCTCTCTTTCTCTCTTGATTCTTTCTAACATGTTATTTTTTGGACTTAAGCATTCACAAACAAATAGACATATAGTAGAACACATCAAGATGTTTATATGGGATGCTAAGTAGCACAAAAAGTATGCTAGCATTTGTGCATCAATGTACTGTAGCATAAAGGTTGCAAATTAAAATTGCTGAGGTCAAGGTCTAGTGCTTATTAGTTGATTCAAGCTATTATAGGAATTTACTTTCCTATATTTTAACAAGGAAAAAAATAGAAAAAGGTTTACTTAGTACGAATTTCAGGTGCTTTCCTCAAATAACACTGCATGGCATGATATGGATCACCACGTAAGTTTTCATCCTTTATTAAAACGAAAATGCAATATGTTGATGTAGGAGGGATGTTTACACTTCACATGACATTTTGGCGTTAAGATAATTGTGCATGACAAATGTCTTCTTATCAAGCCTGACATTAAAAATTAACTTCCAGCATATGTTAAATCGCATGAAAAATATTAGCATTCAACAAGGGAAAAACTTACCATATGCATTTCCAATCTGGTTTTGATTTTCAAACCCAGCAGTTACAGAAATGCAAAGAATCATAAGGATCCAATTAATGTCTGGAACATATATCTGGCCAAGGAAATTCTTCGATGTATATACAACTTTAACTCTTGGGAAACATCCATGAGCAAGGGCTTGCTTAATAATTGAAAAAGTTGCAGTTATTGTGGCCTGGCTTGCAACTATAGCTGCTGCTGTTGCAACAACAAATACTGGCCAGTATATTCTATCTGCAGAACTAAGGATAATCAGCTTAATAGATAAAGCAATTACTACATGAAGAAACAAATCTGCACCGTTTCATCAAAGGAATACACAATTCTTACAATAGGTTTATCTATAAAGATATTGTATAAAATTAACCAGCAAGGCAACCAAGTCCAAATGAGAATATTCACATAGATTGGATGCAAGCTTTTGCAACAGGAACAAGATACTGTGGCAATTTAGCAAAGGCATGTACCATCGCAAGATGTAAGTTGATCCAAGCAGGGACAAAAGACACAAAAAAGTTTGACATTGAAAATAGAAGAATTCACTATAAAATAAGAATTTAGAAATGAAAAAAATGTTTGAATCCGAAAAGAGAGATTTAAAAATAATCACAACCGTCCATTGAAATTATTTTTATCTTATGTAAAAGTTCAAAAGTTGACATGGCAATTACAGCCCTGCATCCAGATTGTGCGTGTGAAGCATAGACCTGCCAATCTTTTAAGAGTTAACTTCTGCTGCTTCCTAACCAAAACAAAAACACAAATTGGTTGACTATCTTAGCCCACAACCCATGGCAAGCCAGTCCACGATGCAATATTACACTATGGGCTGCCATATTATACCCCGCCATTTTAAGCCAGCTTTATGGGCCAATGCACTGGGCTCAGCCCATTTTGATTGCATATATGCACACTGTGAGGTATAACATGCTAGTTAGCTAATAAAGAAAAATAGAAGACATTTTCTAACATGAATAACCCACAAGGGCTAGGCTTCACTACAGACACACATACTTATGAGCAGTATCAGCTCCAGTTCATTTGAGTTGTCAAGAACTTGTTAAATTTATTGCCTTAAAAACAGTATGGAAGAAAACAAAGGTGATCATTTTGATAAAACTGTTCATTGATTATATTTTCAACAATTTCCATTAAATTCATCCTATGGTGCGAACGATTCAAAAAGGAACAAGAAATAATTGTAGTGTAACACACAAATAGAAAATGATCATAAATTATTAGTCAACATAAATTTGAAAAGAGAAAGAGAAAAGAGAGAGAGAACCATCCATTAAGTTTTATAATATGAATGTGGCAGTATACTTTTTGATTATCAGAATATATTCCAAGTACTACAGGTGCATAACAAATGAAATTTTCAATATAGAGTGAGAAAAGTATATACAACTAACCAGGAATAGAACGATAAAAAGCATCTTGTGAATGATCCAAGTTATTCATAAGGTAAGCAGCTTGTCCAGAATAGGCAAAAAGAAGGCAAGGAAACACAACTAGAGTAAATGCGAGCTGTACAGCTGAGACTGGAAAATGATCTAGGTCAGCAAAAAGAGCCTCTGTCCCTGATAAAAATCATCACAAATTTTCAGGTCCAAAACAATAACTATTCACTTCATTTTTTGTTGATTATGAAATACAAGAAGGAAATCAACGGCAAATAAAAATTGAATTTACCTGTAATACTGAGCATAATACCACCAAGTGAAGTCCAGCCCTCTTTTCCTCCTCTTTTAAAATAGCGATATATATACACTGGTGAAAAGGCTTTTAGAACGCTGCTTCCATGTTTCCAGATATTAAATATACCTATGCCTCCAATAAGGAGAAACCAGAGGAGGACAATTGGAGCAAAGAGCCAACTAACTCTATCTGTACCATAATGTTGCATGCTGAAAAATCCAACTAATATTACAACCGCAACCAGCACAACCACACCTATAGCCCAGACAGAAAGAAGCTTTTCAATACGTATGAACTAAAAGTTAGTTGAGAACTATAGGCACTTATATGCATAGTAGTAGAAAAAGAAGAAACATGTCTTGTTACAGGTGTAGGAGGAGGACCATACCATTACTCATATGAGGCTTATTTATCTTGATGCCACCAGCAGCTGATAAAACTGCAGCAAAAGATACTGTAATGAATCTCTCAACGAAGGGAGGAAAAAAAAAAGGAAAAAAAAAATCTAATTGCAGCAAAAACATTTGGTCTGGATCTTTCAGCAGTTCAACATACAAAAAATAAAAATTGGAAAAAAAAAAAGAGAGAACTCAAGAAAAAATTAAAATTCTCTGAATCAGCCTTACTCAAGTTTGTCTAACATTTTGTTTTATAAGCAATAATGCTTCAAACAAGAGCCACAGGGGCACAACTTACACATCATGCAGGAAAGAAAAGTAACATAACTATAAGCTGGAAAGCTCACAATTTTCCAAAAATCCACAGATGTCAAGGATCTTAGCTAAATTAGCTTCACTCAGCCAAAACAAGCAATGCATAAAAGTTACTAAAGATCTTCTCAAGCCAAAGTCACCATGTCATACATACTGAATAGGAACTCATTTCATCAACCTTAACATAATGAAACAAGCTCATAGAACAAAGCAAGAAACAATTAATAAACAATCATGCTTAAGATTGGAACGTCTTACTGCCAAATGCCCAGCCCACCATTTACTCAAATAGGAACATCAATAACGGCTGATTTATCTGCTGTAGCATAGTAATTATAAGAGAAAATACCACAGCCTTACAGGTTTTGAGTGAATTGCATCCATGCGAAAGACCAATTTAAGTCTTCTCAGGATCCTTCTAAAAGTACACATGATGTGAGAGACAGATAACAGATGACATGTTTTCCTTCTCCATCATGAAGATGAATGGCACAGAGTATTCAGTGCACCTCACCAATATATGGGGAGAAATATCAGAATAGATAAAACTATTGTAGAAGCTGCACTAAGCGATACATCTAGAGAAAAGAAAAGCATGCTCTTTATAATATGAGCAATGAACCAAATAAGAAATAAGACAAGTTTTATAAGTGATGCACTAAGATGAGGTATTCCTTGCCCCTCCCAAGCTTCAACTTTAAATACATCTTTGTTGCTATGTCTAATGGAGCCAAGTAATATATAAAGTCATTCAACATCCTATACGCACATCATCGTGCCCTTTTTGTCATTCCATGAATGATTTTGTGATTTCCTTTCACAGTTTGGTAAATCTGCACAAATGTGCACATATAAGCTATAACAAACTGAAGGCTGAAGCATATGTATTGACAGAACAGCAAACAAGTTGACATTTACAGAATATTGTTTAAAACAAATGGGAACAAGAAGATCGGCGTCAGAGAAAAGGCATACCCGATATAGCTGGGGTAAGAATCCCATCTCCAATCACCATGCAGGTGCCAACGAGAACAAGAATAAGAATGGCACTCTTCCTAGTTGTTTGTTCCTCTAACCATCTTTTGGTTTTTGCGGCAAATGATTTTTCATGGAAGGTTGACCGACTATATGTTGTTAGCTCTTCATCAGTGTGATGCTGGTTGGGAATGGTTTTTATCTTTGCATGTCGGCAAAGCAAGGAATAAAGCGCAAATGTTCCACCTGCTCCAAAAATGTTAGTTTGGAAAAACTTCTTTCTGGCTCAGCAGTCTAAAACTGGCATATCTATCCAATATGAACCATATGAAAAACTCGTGCATTTTACTTACGGTTATGAGAGGAATCCAGTTAGTTTATCAATCAACAATAAACTTGTCCATGAAAACTCAGACCTTATTCATTCAATACTAAATATACACAGAAGAAATTGTACAATAACAACAACCAAGCCTTTTCTCACTAGGTGGGGTTGGCTAATAAATCAAGCTGTGCTATAGTGTTCTATTATAAACCATGTCTATAGGCAAACCATTTAAACCTAAATCCTTCTTAATGGTTTCACCTATCGTTTTTGTTAATCTCCCTCTACCTCTAACTATTGTATTACCCTCCATCTGATCTACTATTCCTTAGCGGGGTTTCTTCAAGTCTTCTCCAAACACAACCAAACCACCTAAAGTGAGATTCTACCATCTTTTCGACAATAGGTACTACCCCACCTTTCTCTCTAATTCATTCATTCCTAACCTATCTTGTCTAGTATATCTACTCATCCAATGTAACATTCTCATCTCTGCAGCACATAGAAGATACTGTAACTATGAAAAATAAAGTTCTGCAGATAACCCAGGAAAGGAAGGAAGAGGGAAATTTTCTGATATTAAGATATCCATCCCTTTCCAGAACTGTATTTGTCAGATATTATCATATAAGATGCAAATGTTTACTACACATAATGTATGCTATGGGAATCATGTTGACAGAAGATCATTAAAGATTAAGAAATGGAGCCGATTGTCAATGTGCAAAGTTATAACACAGTACTATTTATTTCCTTTATAAAATCTTAAATGCCAAAAATTAACAAAACAACCATACCTTGGCCATTGTCATTTGCTCTTAATACAACAAAAACATATTTGAGGAGCGGCACCAAAGTAAGAGAGTAGATAATCAAAGAAAGAGCTCCAATTACATCCTCCGGATCTTTCACTCCATGAGGAAATGTGTTGTAGAAAACATACAAGGGTGAAGTGCCCAAATCCCCATAGACCACACCAAGACTCTGAAATGCAAGCCGCAGAAGCAACAGTGCAGAAAATTTCTGAACAAACCAAAACTTCATCAGAAAGTAATTATACACCAAATCCCATTAGCTAACATAGTAGCCTATAATTGTATCTGTGTAAGTGAATGATGAGATCCGGACAGAAAGTTACACTAAATAGCTTAACGGAGACTGAACTATCTGGATTTCTTAGCCAAATTGACATTTAGATATGTACTCAAATTGCTTTTAAGTATCTGGATTTGAAATGAGGTTAGTGGTATTATTTCAAATTCATGCTCCAAAATGCATTTAAGATCAGAGGGTCTTTCTTGATTATAAAATAACAAATTGTCTCCAGATGAAGTCCCTGCCACTTTTAGCAACTTTAGAAGATAGCTACATTAATTGAACATTTTAATGTTGGTTTGACAAACCATTGTTACAAGTATTAATTTCTGTATAAATGATGAAAGCTAATTAGGAGTAATAAATTGCATTTCCTCAGTCGGAAAAAAAAAAAAAAAAAGAGTAAGAGAACGAGAAAGAGAAAGAATGTTAAAATAACTTGCAATGCTGCATCATACTTTTTCTCTGTACATATTTCTGAGCCTTCCTGCCTCTTCATCCATAGGCTGGTCGAGCTTCTGATCCAAAACCCACAAACTACCTTTGTTATCACCATCATCATCGGTATCTACCCTTGAAGCCATTTTCAGCTCAGTTCAATAATCACAAACTAATAACAGCTATGCGGTCTTCTAGTCCTCTTCCTCAGTTCCTCTACCACTCAGGAAAAATACACAGGAAATTCCGGTAACAAAACCTTCAGCCTTCAAATTTGAACTCACTTGAAATCCATGCCTATTCCAACCACGGATCCAAAACCAACCAATAGAATCTGGAAAAGAAACCAACATTGAAGATTTCACTGAGTGGTCCATGCCCATTTTGGCAAAAGAAGAAAAATGACCAACCCAATTTCAAAAAACCAACATAAAATCTGTACCCTTATACTGATTCAGCAATAGACTACGGAGAATAAAAATGTTCAAGCTTTGCCAGGCCAACATAGATATGCATAAAAGAAGTCAAATCAAGATTGAAGAACTAGCTTCAACTACCAAAGACCCACCTAAAAAAATTTCAAATTTAAAATCAAGAAATGCAAATTTGATCAAAGTAACCACGCCCCACTTAATGGGAAAGCCTTATTTGCAGTGTTAGGTGCACCAAGCCTCACCTGTAGTAGCAAATTCAGTTACTTGTCACTGAGAATGCCCAAACTCAAGTGGGTTCAGCTAAGGAAGTGTTCTTTTTCTTTCTTTTTTCCTTTTCTTTCTTTCTTTCTTGTTATTTCTCGAAGGCACAGGATCAAGAACAAGGACCCATCTCAGCTTCACTCACATGTTCAAGCATGAAAAGGAAGAGATGAAGACAACCCAGTTAAGATTTTTGCATAGGAATCGAGGACGTAACAGAAGCAAGGGCGTGTTTGGGCTTGAGGTTGTTGTTAGCTTCTCTTGGCCGTTGTATTGTTTTAGAACGGTTACAGTACAGAGCAACCTCTTGGCTCTTGCAGGGTAGCGACAAATAGTCCTTGGCACGGGGGAAGAGAGAAAGAAGCAGAGACAGAGAGAGCTATAATCTAGAGAGAGAGTGTGTAGGAAAAGCTGGTGGAGGAGAGAGAGATTGAGCTATGGGGGTGGGACCACTTAGTAATTTGCTTAATTTTTTTTTTAAAAAATTCTTATATATATATATATATATTTTAAATTTTTATAAATATAGATTATTTTTATTTTAATTCCTTTAAAATTTTTATTTTAGTTTTGATTACTCTTCTCTTTTACCGTTGGATTTTTGGTTCCTATAATTTAGATCTAATATTAAGTAATAATATTTTTAAGAATTAAAAGAAGAGTCTTAAAATATTTAAAAGGATAAAAAAATTAATATTTATAAAAATTAAACCCATATTTAAAAACATTTATAGAAACTAAAATTTAAAATAACAAAAACTAAAATTAAAAAAAAGTAAAAAAAAAACTAAAATCAAAACAAAAATTTTAAAAGTGTTGAAATCAAAATAACATATTTATGGAAATTAAAAATATATTTAAGATTTTTTTTAAATAAGTCACTTGATGATAATTGAATTTAAACTAATTTAATTAGAGTGAATTTGGCTGACTATGTGATTAAAATTTCTTATTTACAATATTTAAATTTAAAATCTTATTTAATAGAATAAGTGTTAAGTTATTTTAACTAACTAAATATTGAGCATGTGCTCTGGCTATAAGAGAATAATTTTAATATATTATATTTATTATTTGACACAAGGCAAGCAATAACACTTTTTTTGGTTCTAGGAGCGTCCTATTGTGCTCTTTTTTAAATAATAAATATTATCATGATTTTTATTTTGGTTCGTATCATGGCGTTGCTGTACTAGTACTAGCCATCAGGTCTCTACGGTGAACATGGACACACACTAGAACCGGCCAAGTTGGATCAACATGATTCCTACCTATTTTATTATAGTTTTTTAATTGGTGATGCTTATGAACTATTAAAGAAATAATAATGATGGGTGAAACTTAGAATGTGTTCAATTTGAATTCCGCATCTTCACAGTCATTTCTTCTATTTCTGATACCAAGAATTGATTCAGTATCCAAAAAAATGGATGTAATTATGATGATCTCTTCAAGGTTATAATTTAGCACGTTGATAATTTTATTAAGAAAGTTCTATATAAAATTTGTTCATAAAATAAAAGAAGTATGTATAATTCTTTATGTAAAAAAGAGAGTCGAGTACAAAGATAATACTTAATATGAGAAGTACAAATATAATTTCTTAAAAGGTATTTAAATAATAAGTGCTAAATTAATAGAAATCAATGAAATTGCTCTTAAAAAAATTTGCAAGTAATTCTTTACGCGAGTTTTTCTCTATTAATTCTCGGACAAGACATGCTATGGGCTGTTGCTGTGTACAATCTCGAGCTGTATACGGTGTACCGGTACTGTTATGCATCACAACTGTCATCGTTGTAAGATGGTGAAGCTCAAATTGTGTTGGGTCAAAGTATTTTCTACCTACTTTTATTGTTGTTTCTCAGCTAGTGTTGTCCATGCCAATTAAAAAAAAATTATATTATATAAACATAATATTTTTTAATATTATATCAATTTATTCTCATTTATTATTAAATAAAATATAAATTCAATTTAAATGAATTTACATTCCATCACATAATATTTTTTTTAAAAAAAATAGTATTTTTTTTCTTTTAACAACTAAAGAGCGTAAAAGGAGTGGATTACCAATTCGAGGTTGACATAAAAAAACTATTCAAGAATTAATTTGGTCTCTATAAATATAGAATTAAAGTCCCCCATTTATTAAATAAGACAAAATACGAGGGATAAGATATTCATTTTGTGAAAACTTGCTAAATCTCTATTTATATAGTTAATATATGATAAATTAAATTTTTTAACTAAAATTAAATTTATAATAATTAATTTTGATCAAAATAAAAATTTACAATAACTTAAATTTGTATTATATATTTTTATATTTAATTTAAATTATATTATATTGTTAATATTATAATAAATTATAAATATTTTATTTATATTTATATTTCTTTTATATATAATTTTTTTATTTTTAATTTTTTTTTTGCATAAATTCACATATATCCACAGAGATTTAAATTTCAAAAAAAAAAAAAAATAGAAAATGACGGCCCATGACAAAAGTGGGAGGCGAGAGCATATCTCTAGTCTCGCAGATATCCACTGCCAATCCTTACAGATGACTGGTTCTTAAAAAATTAAAATAATAATAGTTCAGAGAGCACGTGCTAAACATTTAATGACACGCGAGAATCATTCTCAGAATCTAAAACACAATTTATGGTAACTATTAATTGCGTTGATAAAATATGGTATCTGCTCATGTGCAACCTCAGCCTTCCTGTAGCCATGAGACCATATTTAGATCAGACTACAATAATTTATTACAATAATTACAACAATTTATTGATTTAACTTTAATACATGGTCGATATAGATTTTTATACCAACGTTTAATTTTATATTATCATATTTTTAAAATATTTAATTCTTATAATTATCTCAAAAATTATATATATATATATGTGTGTGTGTGTGTGACATTATATAATTAATTAATAATATAAATTATAGATTTAATTTATATGTATTATTATTGTAATTTTTTTTACACAAATATCTAATATTTTATACAAATATTCAATTATATATTACTACATCAACAAAAATATTTAACTTAATCACCCATTATTTAAATAATAATGCAAATAAAAAATTTTAATTAGATGACGGCATAAAAAACTTATACATTATCATTGCACCAAAATTAAACTCTATAAATTACATTAAATTAATAGTATATTAAAATTAATTTTATAATTTTTGTGATATATTATTGGACAATAATAAGTTAGCTTATATTATAACGTCACCATTTCATCACGATAAAAAATAAAGTCTACCACATCTCACTCAATTCAAAGTCCATACCATCAAATAGGGTACAACTTCTTACCAAAATGTCAAGTTTGAGAAAGCAACGGCTAGCATGTGGATGAATATGATATATTCATATTCATATTTAATTATCTATAGCGATAAATTTTAATACATTATAAATATAAATTATTTTATACTATCAACCAATGATATAATATTATATATATTAGTTTTTAGATAATCATTATAAAAATTAAATATTTTTAATAACATAATAATATATAATTAAATATTAAACTTTTATACTAATAATATATTAAAATTAAATTCCTATAAGTATGTGGTACACATCATACGTTTAAAAGGAAAGAAAATTTGGAATCTTAATATATTAATGAGTGCTTGTGACAAAACACCGCTAGAATAAATAATGTGTCATATTTTTCGTTTTCTATTGGCACTAGGCAAGAGAACTTAAACTTTTTTTTTTCTTATAAAATCACTGGTATCCAAGTTTTATTACAAAAAATTTAATTAATCCAATCTGACCCCATTGAAATCTCGCAAAGAGTAAAAGTTTCCTAGCATAAATGTTTTCATTCCTAAAATTTAAATCCAAAATCTCTAATTTAAAAAAGACAAAATCCATATCATTTTGACCAATTGTACGTTGTTACAAGGCAAAAGAACTTACCCCGGCCCCAATGCCTCAAATAATTAATGGCTGTGTGTTCTAATATTGTACCCGCGACAACCTACTCGCTAGATTCAGACCCGCTTGTGGTCTGGAGCTGTAAGCCTTTAACCATGTGTAACATGCAAGTCCTATATTGGTTGAATATTTAAAGTTATTATAGAACCCAATCTTTTTGTCAGAAAAGAACCACGAGGAATCGCCTACTTAATTTTTATTTTTGGTCAACGGAATTCATTTCCAACAAAGAGTGAGATAAAACCAACAAAAAACAAGGCAGAAAATCACAAACATTAAAAGACAGGCCCGCTATATGGAAAAATTAAAGGAGACCCGGTCCAAACTACTCATGGACCATTTCTCTCTCTAAAATCCTATCCAAGAAGATAGGCCTCCTCACAGACCAATCCAAAGTGGGATTTCGAGCCAATGACGGTTGTGCCACGTGACATCATATTAGCATGGAAAAGGAATCACTGGTTTTAGGTTGGCCCAATTAGTAACAAGTCCATATAGAAGACAATGATTACTATTAGCCCAAATGTATGATGCTACTTGATGGTTTGTTTTTTCAAAAATAAAAAAGCACTAATGAATTTGATTACAAAGAATGAATTTAATTTTGATGTCTGGTAATATAAATTTTTTTTTAAAAGATATTTATTTATATATTATTATATAAACAAAAATATTTAATTTCATCATCCACTATTTTTAATTTCTCACAAATAAAAATATGTGATTGAATAACAATTTAAAACTCTTTTACACATACATTGAATTAAAATTAATCTCAAAGAATTCTTTTTTCATTTGAAGTCTTATTCACGCATTTGAAAATTACGGTATGAACCTTCATCTACCAAAAAACTTACAGTATGAAAGCCTAAATATTATTGTAGAAAGGTTGTGATAAATGAGAACGAAATTGATTGAATGAAGAGCCATAACAAGAACTTAATCTTTGTTTAGCCCCGCTTACCTGTAATTTCTGCAAGATGATGAACAACACCTGAAATGGAGATCAAGGAATAGCTATTACCAATAATCTCCACAAGAACATGTACCATCTTTGAAATGGTGAAACCTGCTAGCATCTCGCACAATAATCTCCAAATTTTTCATCTGTGATATGTACTTGATGGCAACATGACAGTCACTGCAAACCCGCAAGTTCTTTATCACCCTTATTGGCACTCCCTCTGGGGAGTTCATTAAAGCAAAAGCAATTGCCAACTTCTCACTGTGGTGTGCCAAGTTGTATTCTTTCTCCTCATTATCCATGTCATGCACAACAGAGCTAGTATCAGGGACATAACCCCGCATCTTCATTTCTGAAGTTAGTTCTCCCAGAGACCGATTAATCTCCATGAATTTCGGGTGGGATTCATCACCCATACGGAACTGGTGAACCTGATTCTTCACTTCTACCCAACTTATGCCTGGCTCTTTCTTCACCATCTTGTCTCTCATGGCTTTCCTCACCTCAGAAACATCCTGCCACCTATTAGCCGAAGCATGAATATTAGCAAGTAGAACATACGAAGCCGAGTCTTGAGGATCGATCCTAAGAACTTCTTTGGCAACCCTTCTTGCCATTTCTGCATTCTTGTGGATTTTACATGCAGATAATAGTGTTTTCCATATAATTGCATCTGGTCTCACAGGCATGGATCGTATCATAGCCTCTGCCTCCTCCAAACAACCACACCTGCCTAGCAGGTCAACCACACAAGTATAGTGTTCTAGTCTAGCCTTGAGTCCATACTTTTGTACCATCAAGTCAAAGAAATCTAGCCCTTTGTCCTTCAGTCCACAATGACTGCATGCATATAGCAAGCTCAAGAAAGTAACTTCATTTCCTGGCAAATTTTCCTGTTGCATCTCATTGAAGAGCTTGATAGATTCTTCTCCTTGCCCATGAAACCCATAAGCAGCAATCATTGAGCTCCATAATACAATATCTCGCTCTTTGCCTTCCGAAAAAGCTTTTATAGAGTCTTGCAAGCATCCACATCTAGAGTACATACTAACTAATGAACTAACTACGTCAACTATATAACTAGCTCCTGCTTTGATTGCTTCAGCATGAATTTGCTTCCCTTGACCAAGTGTGGCTAATTCCGAGCATGAACTGATCACAGTCACAAAAGTAATCTTATCTGGTCTAAAACCTGCCATTTTCATCATACAGTATTGATCCATAACTCCTTCAAAGTACCCATTTTGAGCTTTTCCGGCCATAAGTGTATTCCAAGCAACCACATTACAATTTGGCATCAATCTTATAACTCTCTCTCCATCACTCAAGCTTCCAGCTTTCGTATACATATGAGCTAAAGAGCACCCAACAACCAGATTAAACTCAAACCCACATTTCGTGACATAAGCATGAACCTGCTGCCCCGCAAACGAAGCTCTCAGATGTGCACATCCCCTGAGCACACTACCCAACGAATACTCATCCGGCATGAAACCCAACTCATTCATCCTCGAAAACAAGAACAGAGACTCCTCATTCATTTCAAACTTGGTCAACCCCGTGACCATTGCATTCCAAGTAGCAACATTCCTCTCAGGCATTTCATCAAACAGTTTCTTGGCACTCTCAAAAATACCCATTTCTATATAGGCCTTGATCATGATGTTACATGACATGATGTTCCTCCTCGGCATTCTATCAAACAGTGCCAGAGCAGCTTGAAGCTCCCCAAATTTTGAGTACAGGTTGAGGAGATGATTGGAGATGAACTTGTCTGAGGAACACCCAGAAGTTATTATCAAAGAATGAAGCTGTTTCCCCAGAGAAACAGACTTTGTGGGTATGCAAGCTTGGATGAGATTTGAGAACAAACGGGGTTCTGCCCATATCTCAGAAAACAAGTTGTGAAACGCTTCTTTGATATGCCCTTTGGAACATAAGGTGGCAAATTGTTCTTTGCCATCTGAAAAGTTTCCATCTTGCAAGTGGGTTTTGAAGGTAATGGTGGACAAGTGAGAGGTAGATTTTTGAAAAATGGTGGGCACAGAAACAAAAGAGAAGCTGGTACGAGGATGACCAAACCTGCCCATGCATATTATGTCGGTTGTTCATGTTTTATAACTAAAACATGTTCCTTCCTGATTTGCTTTTGTTAATAATTTAATATATGTATTTTCAAAGTACTCTCGGCAAATTAATGACAGAAAAAATATGTAGAATAGAAACACTCTGAAAAATATGATTAACCCATTAATTATATTATGAAGCGATTGGTCAGTCTTGTTTATAATTTTTTCCTTTTGGTTTTCTTTCTTATTTATAATTTTTTTCTTAAAAAGCTACGCCCCTTGCTGAGTCTTTTAACCCCTCCCGGGACATTTGATGTGCCAATTAACATAAGAAAAACTTATCGCTATAAGGTAAGGTGGGCGAATTTTGTCAGCCGGCTGCAAGCAATTGGATCAATCCAATCCAAGTTTTGGAGAGTGTGATGGCTTTTAATCGTGACATACTGAATTTTTTGACGTTGATAATTAATAGCCCACGCTATGAAATCATTCAATTAATTATTTAAGTAAACCGTGATTGGGTCAGTTCCTATTTCCCACTGCTACTATCAACATTCAAGTCCATTCCTGCTCCTTCAACAATTATGAGACACTGGTGCCAAACAGAACAGAACTCACAAATACAACGAATTTGCAATCAAAGTCACAATTATACAATAGGAATTAATGTTCTGTTACTCTTAACAAAAGCTACACTGTATTGTAGATATAAAGAAACTATGAATTTTTACACACAAGCATTTGCTAACAGTACAAAAATAAGGAACTAACCTATGAGATTGTTGCATTCTCAAATTTGGAGCAGGCTGTGGAGGGTATTCTAAGATATACATATTTCAGCTATTATTACATATGATATGGCCCATTCAAACAGTGGCTGTTACTGGAGTTGAAGGAGGGACCCGATTTTCAGCTGGAATTTCAACAAACTCAGACAATAGAGCACGGAATTCATCTCCTGTCAATGTCTCTTTCTCCAGAAGGACTTCCACAATCTTATCAATTGCCTCACGGTTGTTCCTTATTTGGCTCAATGCAATTTCATATGCTTCATCTGAGATCCTCTTCACAGCAGCATCAATGTCTTCTGCAAGCTTTTCAGACATTGAGTTCCTTGCCATCATTCTCATGATAACATCCCCACTTTGTGCTGATGGCTCCATAAGTGACCAAGGACCAATATCAGACATTCCAAATGTGGTTACCATCTACAAGAATATCGAAACAGCACAGGATGATGAGCAAGGAAAATCAAAATATTTGTTGATAAGGAAGTAAATTGAAAGTTCATCCTTAAAAATGTTAATCACCATTCTCTTAATTAAAGCCACAAATTTTTGGGTTTCTAGCATTCTGATAATCATAGAATGTGATCTTAATCTCAGATCTAACCAATTAATTGTAGCTTACAACATAACTCCAATTGTTCTGACAAAATATTAACAAATTTAGATTATATATTCTCAATTAATATGCTATTATTCTTGCAAAACCAAAAGAAAGAAAACGGATGGAGATTATGACACAAAAAGTATGTAATGTCAATTAATGAAGTACCTGTCTTGCCAAACCAGTGATTTGCTGCAAATCACCAGCTGCTCCAGTTGTCACCTCAGGCTCACCAAAAATAACTTCCTCGGTGGCCCTACCACCTAATCCTCCAACAATTCTTGCAAAGAGTTGTTGTTTGGAGATCAGAGTTGGGTCATCGGAAGGAATGAACCAAGTAAGACCCCGAGCTTGACCACGAGGAATTAGTGTTACTTTTTGTACAGCATCATGACCAGGAGTCAAAGTTCTGCAAACAAGTAGTAATAGATGTTTCAGAACAACATTTGGGAATTGTTTGCTAAAACAGCTTCTAAATGTCAGCACTGATTTTTCCTGGCTTAAGCTCATATTAAGTGTTACGGAAGATGTAGTCATGAAGACAAGGCCACATCGCTTCCATTGCAATCTTACACAATATTTACTTGAAAGACAAAATGAAAGCCTAATAATTTCTTACCCGCAGATAGCATGTCCAACTTCATGATATGCCACTAAACTTTTGCTCTTCCCATCTGTCATCACAGTTCCTTCCATTCCAGCCACAATCCTATCAATGGAATCATCAATCTCTTTAGATGAAATTGCTGTCTTTCCACGCCGACCAGCTAATATAGCAGCTTCATTCAGTAGATTTGCAAGATCAGCTCCACTAAAACCAGGTGTTCTCATTGCAATTACATCGAGTGAAACATCAGGATCAAACTTTTTATTGCTACCATGAACCTTTAGGATTTCAGTCCTTCCCCTTATATCTGGAACATCAACTGTTACCTGCAAAAGCATCATGTTCAGTAATTTACTCATTAATCAAAGCATTAGGCATTTCATTATACAATCATACCTGTCTATCAAACCGGCCAGGTCTCAATAAGGCAGAGTCAAGAATGTCAGCCCTGTTAGTAGCGGCAATGACAATGATACCAGTATTACCCTCAAACCCATCCATTTCTGTCAAGAGTTGGTTGAGGGTCTGTTCTCTTTCATCATTCCCTCCACCAATTCCAGTCCCTCTTTGTCTTCCAACAGCATCAATTTCATCAACAAACACAATGCAAGGGGCATTCTCCTTAGCCTTCTTGAATAAATCACGGACTCGCGAAGCACCAACGCCAACAAACATCTCAACAAACTCAGAACCTGAGATTGAGAAAAATGGAACACCAGCTTCACCAGCAATTGCCTTGGCTAACAGGGTCTTCCCAGTTCCAGGAGGACCAACAAGAAGAACCCCTTTCGGTATGCGAGCCCCAATGGCAGTGAACCTTTCAGGCTTCTTCAGAAACTCCACCACCTCCATAAAATCCTGCTTGGCTTCATCTACCCCAGCAACATCATCAAATGTCACCCCCGTATTTGGTTCCATTTGAAACTTGGCTTTAGATTGACCAAAAGCAAGAGGAAAGCCAGGCCCGCCGGGACCTCCCATCCCTCCAGATCGTCTTGAGAGAAGGAACAGTCCCCCGATCAAGATCAGAGGGAAAGCCAGATTCCCAATCAGGTTAAACAAAGGAGAACCTGACTCTTCTTGGGCATTATGAGCTGCAAAGTCAATGTTTTTCTCCCTGAATTTCTGAAGGAGCTCTTGGTTAAGCCCAGGAAGTTGAACTCTCACGCGCTGCACCCTATTACCCAACTCAGGAGAAACAGCCTCAACAATAGCTATGGTTCCATTCTCATACAGATCCACTTTCTTAACCCTATCTTTGTCCAAATACTCTAGGAACCTGGAGTAAGACATTCTGGAGGAGGAAACCCCTTGTTCATCAGCATAAGCTTTGCCACTTCCCAATAATGCAGGCAAGCCAAATCCCACATTTCCAGCCAAAAACTTCAGAAACCCCCTTCTCCCTTCGTGCTTCCTTTGGTCCAATGATACCTTTATGGTTGCTGCTTTGGAATTTGATGCCTTATTTAATGATGAAAGTCTCCAAGATGAGAAGAGATATCTTCTTCCACTGAAGTCCTTGCCAAGTGTTGTTCGATTACTCCGTGTAGATAAACCATTCCCAACAAGACACGCTGATGATGCTGCCATCTGCATCAACAAGAGCATCCAAAATATATGGGTTCTTAAATACTAATGTTTTGAACACTGACTAGTTCAGTGATTGGCATGAAAAGTAAGCACCATTTGTGGCTGTAAACTACTTACTTATTACACAAATCAACACAGAAAGGCTCAATTCTAGACTGATTCTCCAATTGGAAGGAAGTCTCAATTCAATTGATAGAAAGATATATAACTTCAGACATTTAACAACTCCAACAATCAAAAAACTAATAAAAATAATTAAGGACAATATTAGAGGTAATCAACATAACAGACTTGAACAGCTAAGTTTTGAGTAAGACAGCAGAGAGCCATGGAAAGTGGATGGCAAATAAAGAAGTAAATTACCTTAAAAGGAAGAGTGTGATGGAGATACAAGAATGCAGTAGAAGAGAAAAAGAGAAAAAGAGTAGAAAATCTGAACCTTTTCGGTGCAGAGGAAGGTGATGAATGAAGTGAAGAGCTATAGAGCGTGTGGTTTTAGAGGGAGTGGCTATGGTTCGGGAATGGAACACGTGGCCTTTTCCTAACGTTTGACACCTCCCGCGTCGGTCCTAACTTCCCAAGTTGAGATTTTTTTTTTTCCTTCTTCTCTTCATTTTCAGTTTTCGCCTTACATATATTTTATTAGAAAATTGTGTTTACATAAAATATGGAAAACATGCATGTAATTTGGTTTGTTTAGAACAACTTGCAGGTGTATTAGTTCATCACTCATTTATTTAAGACTCTCAAGTCTACTAATGCATAGAATGATTAAAAGTTGTGATGTATTTATATAAAAAATATAATTTTATTCTGTAGAAATTTAGGAAAATATAAGGATGGAGAAATGTATAATATTTTACATAATTTATATCAATTTTTTTTATGGGATAGTTTGTATAAAATATTATGTTCATATAACCAAATTCAAGCTTAAAAAAAGGTATAAAGAATTATGGTTTATATGTAAAGCTTTAAAGAATAATAAATAAAAGACAATAACTGTTTTTTGTTCAACAAAAGATAATATTATTTCAAGTGTTCATACACTCACGCTACGGGATCGCGCTCAAGACTTAATATGCAACACCGTCCACAGGGTTTTGGGCAAAAATTTGACCATACATACACATTCAAAGATCTTTTTTGGTGCGTACATTGAAAGATCTATGAAAAGTAAAGAATGTCGTTTCATATTTGATTGTCTTCTCATAGTGACACGTAGCTAAGTTTCAATGGCTTGTTTAACTGTTATATTTTTTTTCTCTGGTACATAGTATAACTGTTATATGCCACTACAGTCGCAAGAGTGGAATTTGCATATTTTATTTTTATTTTTTTTATCGTTCTTTTATTGAACTATCCGATAGATAAATGCAAAATTTTATTCGGATGACTTATAACTATTGCATTTATCTCTCTCCATAAATCACCAAATCATATTTAATGATAAGATAAGACCTAATATTACTATTAGTTTTGTATTAATATTTAGAAGAATTAAAATCTTAAATTAGAGATTTTAATTATTAATGATAACAATTCACGTATCTAATTATAGTCTGTTCAAGTTGAACTCAATGAAGATCTAGAGTTGCACTGGCGAAGTTTGGGGATAAATTTTTTTATTTTTTAAAGGATTATGTGAAATTTTCATATTTAAAGGTGAATATTTTTTATATTTCAAAAGTGATGACATATTCTGTTGAAATAAGAAAGATCCCTCTACTATATGATCATTGCATTTTTTTTTTTTGGCGTGTTGCAAGATATTAGCATAATTGACAAGAGTTATACAAACTTTGTCAAATTAGCTTATCATTTTGGTAAAGTTGCGTTCAAGAATGTATAGGGCATGATGTATCTTAAAAAACTCATACAATAATGTTATTTTTGTTGTTTTAAGGGAAATGACACAAAATCATATTGAAGGTACATAAAATACCAAAGCCCTGTTATCAAAAACAAAATTTTCTTTTTCTCCAATGCTTTGTTTTTATTTTCTTTTCATCCTTTATCTTGTTTAACTTTTCAGTCACCCATTTCCTGGGTGAAGCTAATTCTCATGTTGATATCATTGGCTAAGCTTGGTTCTACTAGTTAGAATGCATTGAAACTGTGGCTGGATCCTCCTCAGGAAGTGCTTATGAGTTTAATCTCTAATAGTTTAGGAGTCGTGTCTATTAGACCATAGTTGGTTGTTTGTTGGTTATTTTCTTATTTCCCATTCTCCCCAAAAAAAAAACAGAGAAGGAGAATACTTACTTATTAGTGGACAACCATTATTCATTATTGTAAAGGCTTGATAGCAGAACTCTTTATTTTGATCAAAAGATATCACGTGTGTTAGAATTTTCTACTTTTCTTATAGAATGATAGCTTCCACTGACTGTAAATTTCGGTGTGTGATAAATTATCTTAAAATTGTCTTTGTTGCAGACTCGTCCTATACACAATCTTGTCGTTAATACTGTATACTGTGACATTAAAGTAGCATATAATAAGAAAGGTATTTGTATTAGCACTTCGTTCCATTAAAATTTCTCTTGTTCTATTTCTTCATCTCCTCAAAGCCTAACCTTGTAGGTAAGTCAAAGGATTTTTTCAGTACATTAAAGGGAGTATTGCTTAGGCTCATTTTCCTTCAAATCATTGATCCATATTGCTTTGAGTAATTTAAATAATTGTTTTAGTAGCTTAAAAGGTATGTTTTCATACTTCTTTTTGTAAAGTTATGTTTTATTCTTCAATTAATTATTTATTTTTGAACTTCGGCGTAGCAAGCAGCTCACAACGACTCCACATGATAAAGATGTGGGCCTTTTTTTGAAAAAAATGATCAGCATTTAAAATTTATTAAATTCTAATTAAATTATCTCACCATTTAAGGGTAATATTTGTTTAATATTAATTTTTTTCACTCATAAAACTTGAATACAATACATTTTTTAAAAAAAAAATATCAAACCACTTACTGGCACTTAAAAAACTGTACCAAAAAGAGACCCACACTTAAAATTATATTGAAATTACTCTCATTTTTTTTTAATATTAATTAATATAAAGAATTTAATTGGGGGTTAATAGTATAAAATTTTTTTATATTATCTTTTAATTAAAATTTTTTATTTAAATGATCATTTAAATAATAAATAATTTTATCAAAAATTTTTATTAATATAATAATATATAATTAAATATTCATATAAACAAATTTTATATCGATAATATATTCAAATTGAATACTAATACAAAAACTGTCTTGAGAAAAAAAAGGAAACACAAAAACCGGTGGTTGGCCAATAATAATATTAATAATAATAATTTTTGATTAAATTTTATCTCGTTTCTACGCTCTCGCTCTCTTGAGGCTCTGCTCTATCTCCTCCTACCCTCCTCTTCCGGGCGTTGTGGCGATGGCAGAAGCGGCGCCTTCGTCGTCGGCGGCGGTCTCAGCGAGGCGGCGGCGCGTGATGAACACGCTGGAGGACCTGGACTTCGAGACGACGGAGGGCGTAAAGGCGATCGCGAGCTTCGAAGAGATGGGGATCAAGGACGACCTCCTCCGCGGAATCTACCAGTACGGCTTCGAGAAGCCTTCCGCGATCCAACAACGCGCCGTCACGCCCATCATACAGGGCCGTGACGTCATTGCCCAGGCCCAGTCCGGCACCGGCAAGACCTCCATGGTCGCCCTCACTGTCTGCCAGCTCGTCGACACCTCCGTCCGAGAGTCCGTTTCGAACCCTAACCCTAACCCTAAGTTTCTCAGTTTTTTTATTTTGATGATGAAATGTGATGATTTTTTTTTTTTTTGGGCGTAATTGTTTGATGACAGAGTTCAGGTGTTGATCTTGTCGCCGACAAGGGAATTGGCGGCGCAGACGGAGAAGGTGATATTGGCGATTGGGGATTTCATCAATATTCAGGCGCACGCGTGCATTGGAGGGAAGAGTGTTGGGGAAGATATAAGGAAGCTCGAGTATGGGGTTCATGTGGTGTCTGGAACCCCTGGACGGGTTTGTGACATGATCAAGAGGAGGACTTTGCGCACCAGGGCTATCAAGTTGTTGGTTCTGGTGGGTTTGTGTTTGTGACTTTGTTGCATTTCGTGTTTGTTGAATTGTTGTGTCACTTTTTGTCAAGGACTAACTGTTTTTGTGTTTTTTTTTCATTTGTTTTGATGGTGACAGGATGAATCTGATGAGATGTTGAGCAGAGGGTTTAAAGATCAAATTTATGATGTGTATAGGTATCTCCCACCAGACCTTCAGGTATTTATTTGGAATGAAATCTTCTGTAATTTGAAATCTTACTATTATTGTTATATGTTTATTTAGTGAGTAAATCAAACTTCAATTCATATTCTGGCAGAAAGTCCTTGGCAAGTGGATTTAGTGACTTGGGTGTAGGCTACATGGCTTAAGGTGTGTATATGGAAATAAGTAAGAAGGACAATGAAGCAAGCCAGAAATCTAAGTCAGAAAAGTTTTACTGATTAATTGGGATATAAGTAGTTTGAAGCTTCATTAATGCCCTTGATTAGCTGTTTGTATTGTGTGCTTTTGCATGTGCACGCATCTGTTTTGGAATTGGATTTATTGATTTAGTGTCTTCACTCTTCACACACCTTAAAGTGTGGTGTCCAGGGGAAAAAAATATGCATGAGTAGTAATATGAAGCATATTGCAATCTTTGAATCCTTAGTTCTTGTTGTGTAGGTTGTCTTGATTTCTGCTACACTCCCTCATGAAATACTGGAGATGACAAGTAAGTTCATGACAGATCCTGTAAGGATCCTCGTAAAACGTGATGAATTGACATTGGAGGTAATCAATGATTTTGTACATTATCTTAAGTGCCTTTTGAGTTACTGGATATTGATGCATTCCCCTCCCTCTCATGACAGGGCATCAAGCAATTTTTTGTTGCAGTTGAACGGGAAGAATGGAAGTTTGATACTCTATGTGATCTTTATGATACTCTCACTATCACTCAGGCTGTTATATTTTGTAACACTAAGAGAAAGGTAAACAAAACTATCAAGGGTTCATAGTACAGGCCTTTCATTTCATCTCACTTTGACCATATGGTAAATAGCAGATTATTAGATACTATCTTTCTATATTTGACTACTTGTTCACTATGATCTTTTTATCTTTTTTTTTGTCTTTTGGAACAGGTGGATTGGTTAACTGAAAAAATGCGTAACAATAATTTCACTGTCTCATCAATGCATGGTGACATGCCCCAGAAAGAAAGAGATGCAATTATGGCAGAATTTCGTGCTGGAACAACCCGTGTACTAATAACGACGGATGTTTGGGCTCGTGGCCTTGACGTACAGCAGGTAAGTTGTTACGCCTATCTTCCTTCACCTGTTTGTGTTTTTCCCTTATGTGTGCAAGCAGAGTCATGTTGAATTTACATGAATTTTAGTATATGAATTATGAGATGCCTCTCTTATGTCACAGTTCATAACTATGTCATCAGTTCTTTAGCCTGTGATTCTATATGTTGGTTCAAAATTTTGCAAATAATTGCTCACTTGCAGAAAAGTGGATTAACATTCTTATTTCTGTAAGGAATTGTTTAGACTAATGACCTAATTATTGAGAGGTATTGCCTTGTTGGGCCCTATCATTTCAAGTTCTCGAGATTTAACAAAAATTTGGTATTCTTGTTTTAGCTTTGAATCTCTGGTTCCTCCTGTGCCGCTCATTTGACATTTTTTTCAATTTGGCTGTATGAAACATTTACTTTGTCAAGTCATTTAAAATTTTATGAGCATCACGACTGCTCCTCTTGCATTTAAATTGTACATGGAAGGGTTACTCTTGTTGTTATTGATCTGCACATTTCCTTCCGTAATCAGGTTTCTCTAGTTATCAATTATGACCTTCCAAATAATCGGGAGCTATACATTCATCGAATTGGCCGCTCTGGGCGTTTTGGACGCAAGGTATCTAATACATAAATTAGTTTAACTAGTGTGGCTTGAACAGCCAGTGATTCAGTCTGGTTTTCGTATTGGAAACTTTGTCTTGCACTTTGGGATGATCTTTGAGAGATTTATACCTGTGGATACATTTCCATTCTTGTACTCCTTAAGTCCTATTTTTATTTCCTTCCATCTGTTGGCTGTCTTATATTCAATTATACCTATGCATTTAGTTTTGTTGACCTTTTTCACGGTTTGCAGGGTGTTGCAATAAACTTTGTCAAGAGTGATGATATCAAGATTTTGAGAGATATTGAGCAATATTACAGTACTCAGATTGATGAAATGCCAATGAATGTTGCTGATCTTATATAAAATGCTTTTTGCATGCCGTGTGCAGTGTGGAGAGGATTTGTAATGCCCTCTAGCGGTAGGGAGTAGTGTTTGATGTTGTTCTTTGCCATGGAATTGTTTTCTGATGTTCTTGTAAGCACGGGCAGTGGATGAATTTGAATTTTTAGCATGTACAGTGGCTTGACTGTACCAGAGGTAGCGTTTCTCTTTATTGGGGTGATCGAGGTACCTATAATTGTGTTGAGTTGCTTTCTCTAACGTGTTTCTTACCCTCGACGTTGAATTTGTAATTTTATGGTTCTAATGACAAGTGATATTCTGATCTAAGCTTGTGCGCGTATACGGTTCTCTTTATCGTATTCTGTGAACAACTAATGCAAGATTGTTTTTTATATGTTTAAATTTGTTGGCATTTTCATCCGCTAGTTTCATGGTAAGTGACACCCGTGTAACGCATAAACCTGGCTTTTGGTAGCGCTAGAGCGCGGGGCGGCTTTTCCCCCAGGAATTAGACTTAAGGAAAATTACATAGTGAAGCTCCTGATGCTGGTTTTTCTTCTTGAATTTCAGCTGCATCATCGCTGGATGGATAATGAAAAGATCGAGTATCAGTTAATGTTAGTAAAATCACACGTACCTGTCCAGTGCAAGTCGAAATCTCTTTCTAAATTGGCCAAGCCTAAGCTATGTAATGAGGTTGAGGTTATTGCTGGTTCTAGGTTTCTGCCTCCACAAGTGCTCGTGGACGTGCATCCTTCTCATTCAAGGAAAACATCAACGCGTTGAAGACTTTGGATCTGGTGTCAAGTATTATGTTCACATTAAGTGTTTCTGCTTGCTCTCTGAGGAACTCTGAAATGTTATACTTATCGAGTGTATTGAGAGCTGACGTTATGCAGCGCTATTAAGCAGAGTTGACGTCATTTATGCAAGTGGGCTCAAGTAACAAGAGTACTGTAGAAAATAGTACTACAGCAATAACCCAGCTTACTCGTCCTAGGTGCGGTCGGAGCAGGCGTCTGAAAGTGAGTACATGTAGGATTAAAATGCGTGTGGGGAACTGAAATTATACTGAAGGTCATTACCAGATCCCTTCCCACTCCCCCCCCCCCCCCCCCAAAAACCACAAAAAAAAAGGTGACATTTCAGAGGGTCTGAAATTAACAAAAATAAATACTTTTATAAGACTAAATTGAAGGTGACTACATCTAAAAGGGATTTAGAGGTAAAGAAAATACAAAAAAATAAAATAAAATAAAATAAAGATGAAATAAGTTTTTCTCTGTATATCTGTGTGGGGGGAGGTTCACGTAGGACTTGGTATTTGAATATTTTCCATCTAATTGTTGCAACTCCACGTAATAAAGAAAATAATTTTACAATTAGGCAATATAACTGAAAAGCCAAATCTTTCAACAAAAAATTCCAAGTTAACTAATGAAATTTTTAACATTTGATTTTCTAACAGAGCAATTGAAAATAACCTGTTGAATGAGAGGGATGTAAATCGACTAAATCCCGCGGTGCCATTATTATCAACAATGCAATAAGAAACTATGGACCAAGGCGTGAAGTAATTCGGTAAACAATAAAGGAAAAGGGAAAAGGGGACGACATATAAGAGTCTGCATGGGTAAATAAATGCTCAAGTAAACTTTATGAAGCATGTACATTCCTCAGCAACTCTAAAACAAATCAGTGGCCTAAAAAATAATATCAAAAATCAAAAGCCAATGAAAACCAGATTGAAGAAGATACATATAGTACATGAGAATATTGAGTCGCATACACAAATTTAATCTTGCAAGGTATATGGGATCGAAAACCTTGTCATTCTAGTATAAGCCAAAACATAGCCGCACAGGCAGGGTGGAACTAGAATGTGATCTCACAAGGTGCATGAAATGTTCTTCCTCGACATATAGGTTCCAGGTTTTCACCAGCATATGAACAGAGTGGTGACACTTCAACACCTGAATGAGGGGCAATGACGTTTCATTAAAGGACAGGTTAGATAATAATTTCTCTGGCAAAAAGAATACTAATCTCTTTCTCTCAACAGACACTCTCCATGTATGTCTACATATTTGTCTATGTCAGAGCCCCCACTGCAAATATATTTTTGTCTCTCCTTGGTACTGAAGAAGAATAACTTACCTGTTGCATATAAGGGCACCGAATGTGTCAAGAAGCCACCTGCAGCAACTACCCAACGAGTATGGAGTCGAAGTACAAGCAGTCTTGCACTGTCTGGAGTGTCAAAATTGGATCCATTTGCATTTTTCACTGGTGCAAATTCCTCCTCCCGTAGCACCTGAACATGGACGCATAAAATATGCAATAATAAGAGTATCCTTAAGCCAGATATGACAGGAAAGAAATTGCCAAGTTCCATGTAAAAACTAGAGAATTATAGTCACCTCAAAAAGTGCAGTTGTAGGAGCATACGGAAATGCATCAAAGATAAATTGTTCAAGTTTTAATCCCATTGTATATCCATGTATCGATGGGATTTTCTTCTCTGCAAGATGGTAACTGCACATAAAATCAATGCATGGGTCAACATCTATAGAACACCTAGAAGATGGTGGATTCTAAGATACAATCGGGGCAAAAGTAATATCAATACCATTTTGACTTCAACCACGTTTAAACTTCATGAACTTCTCAGTTCAGGTTAAGCAGTTATATTGGTAGTTGTTTCAAATGATAAGTTGTTAATTCAAATGATAATGGTTAAATGATAAGCCAATTTCAGTGCACTTAACGTAGAAGAACCATAGTTCAATCTACTAACTTAATTGTCGATAATAAAGCAGTGGTACAAGAACGATATAAAGAAATAGACGTATAATAATGTTGTTTATCTGCCATACACAATAACTATGCATGACATGCAGTGCTTACACTCGTCTGCTTCTCTCGTTTTTAATTTTCAATCAGGCAATTGACATTCACCCTAACAGGTCTATACCCCAAAATGTTATATACAATCTTTAAATGGGGCTAAGATTATCAGACTTGGATTTTACATCATGATATCAACTACTGATAAGTCAGACATCTTTGAGCATCTGAAGAATTGTGATCAATCTTCCTACGTAGTCAATGGCATTTAAAAAAACTAGTGAAGTAGCATCGTGTTCTTTTCAACCATCAAATTGATTATTATTTTTTTAGCTTGAATTTGGTTATATAACATTAAGACTACAATGAAAACAAGGATGGGACAAATAATGGGCGCAGGGGGCAAGCAAAATAACACAATACACATACATGCTGTCTTTTTCAAGGCCATTTGCCACTTGGTTTAGAAAATCCAAGGTAAACATGTGTAAGCAGACCTGAAATCACAAGGTTAATAAGAAATCTGGAAGACAATTAAAATGAAACCAGCAAAATAATAATCAATTTATGTAAGAAGCAAACAAGTGTTTTTGTCATCCATGCATGAATACTCATACTCACATATCACACAATAGCATTCATATTATACAACAACCACCAAGCCTTATCCTATTAATGGGGTTGGCTGCATGGATTAATTGAAATCATCAAGTCATTGTTATGCTAAATTTATCAATTTCCTGCTTTGGTTGATAAAGAAAATTTTGTGATATACAAGAAGGTGACAATCAAATCATTGCATAGGAAAAGAAAACTTGAAGGAGTAATTTTATCTTTCACAAACCTTAGTACAGAACCTGAAAGCATGATACAAGGCACAAAACTAGATGATAATTTTCATCGTCCTACGTTTCCCCTTGTTTCTTACACTATATGACTTTTGTCTAGCTGATAATATATGATCGTATCAAAGCACAAATGCTCCTGTTTGGATCTCATCATGTCATTATCAATTATCAAAAGTTGATTCTTTGGCTTTCATCTAATTAGGAAGTGTAGGGTGCTAACTCCAGAGGGAGAGGTGTCTATCTGTTCAACCACTTTCAACCCCTAGCTTTCCATTCGAGAAGATCATAGCCAAACTTCACAGCCAATGATCCTCAAAGCTACAGCAAAGTGAGTGCAGAAAACAGAAGGCATTATACTATATAGAGGAACCACAGACTCACATTACTCCAACAAAAACGAAGACGGCCAGTTGCTTGGTTGACTGCAGAAGCTAGTGATGGATCCAACTCACTGTATTCAACTACAGTAAGAGGTCCACCTTTACCTCGTCGTACAAACACACCAACCTTTTCTTGTGGATATGCCTGTTATATAATGACAAGATTTTATAAGCATAAAATAGGCAAAGCACAAAATAAATGAATTATTGATTAAAAGAAAAACCATACTTATCACCTGCCTCATCCAATTTCCACAAATTACCAATCCTGAATATTACATTCATCACAGGAAGATATAGAACTTCAAACATACAAGAATTCAACTAATACATTGGTTTATATATTTATACATGCCTCCACTGTTTTCCAATGTCAGCTAGCATGTCTTCAACAGATAACTTTTCTTGACATGAAACCAAATAGTAGTCTATATTGAAGAACAGGATTTGGCAAGTCACAGTGTTGATAGTCAAATTGCATTAGTTCAGAATTAAATTAATTAATAGATGCTGATCTCATTTAAGTTCCATTGAATATGTAAACTAATGTGATTTGGAATTAATTGTCCACCTGCCTGAATAAATGGGTATCTAAGTTCTATTTTATTTTGTGTGTTATGCTTTCAATAGAGCAATAAGTGTTCAGATCAAAAGTTGGGTCCAAGATTGGAATCCATGGAAATATGTAACAACACTATTATCAGTTTGTTTGGAAGGAAAAGAATAGCAAGAATACTCCAGGTATTTTCTTACGGTCCAGTCATCTTTCTGCAAACACATTGAAGGACGTGAACCACCGAGCTTTAGTTCAGTTATCTCAAGGAATATCAACTAGATGAGATGTACGAAAAGACAACTGTGAATGTAACATAAGCAACAGATATAGAGAAAGGAACTAAACAAGGGGGCATCCCTTAAAATAAATACATAAAATCATTCAGAGTGATTATCAATCTACTAGTTTACAGAAACCATCTAATCATACACGATCACAACCAGGCAACAAGCAACAGGTTGGATTTTGCCCATTTATTGAACAACAAACTCTGCAAATAGAATGTTCATTATTTTCACACAAAAGGAAAATCCACTACTGGAACTAGGAGGTTTTCTCAAATTCTAAGATTATTTTTCAGAGATGATGAAGTGGCTAGTCAGGAAATAATTAATCAGTCTGTTACCTTGCGGACGACTTTTGCAGCAGCAGCTACACCTTTATCAATGAAGTAACCTAAAAAAGTTGGATCAGCAACTCGGACCTGTTTCACAAGTCCTAATCAATACATCTTTAAATAAGAACAGAGCAGTGACCCGGAAAAATGACCAGTTCAAGAGACAAGATAAAAAGAAAGAAAATTCACCAGTGCATTGTCAACTCCATAGCAATCAATATACTTAATTCCTTTTGAGGCCATATCCTCCAATAATTTGGCAGATTTCAGAGCTGAACCAGAAAATAATAATAATATTCAATTTTGTTCGACCAATATGTAAAACATTGTTAAAAAAAAAAAATGCAGTCCATGTCAGCCATACAGATTGGAATAAGATATGAAAGAGCACATATAAACCATAAGGTACCTGAATACACTCCACCATTCCCATCAGGAGACTTTGCCACCTGGCTTTAAAAGTTTAAAATATTAAACCACCAGCCAGAATTGAAAATAATTACAAAGGAACTATAAGGTTAAAAGGTAGCAAGATAGAACTAAAATTATAAAGGGGCAAGGCCATAACTTGTGAATAAAGAATGTTCTCCTCAAGTGCTCGTTCCTAGATACATTTGCAGGCCTTAAAATAATTGAAAACAAGAGGAAGAGAGAATAAAGGAAATCTTTTTGAATAATTCAATCTTTTAATATTATTATTGCCGATCCCACCTAGTTGAGAAAGGTTTGCTTCTTGTTGTTGTTGTTATTATTATTATTATTCAAATGTCTCAATTAGCGGCACATACTAAAAACAGTTTGAGAGGGAGGGAAAATGATTTCAAGGTATTGGTGAATAAATGTGTCTTTCCAATTAGCGATTCTCAATTTTAAATAGTTCCTGTCATACAGAGCCCAATTATTTATAAGAACCAACAGAAAGTGGAAACCTTGCTGGGACCAATGAATTTTTTATGACAAACGAACGATTTATTGAACAGAAAAGCCATTCACTCAAATGAGCTTTCTAATCTCTCTGCTGGTCCAGTAGAAGATTTGGAATTCCTAAAGCAGGTACAAAAGCAACAATCAAAACTAACTCCTTCTAATACTTGGTAATCCTTCATACTTTCATGTAAAATATCTTCTCTCATAAATAAAAAATTGAAACAAATAAACTCCATGCCCAGTTGGTTGCATGTGAATTTAGTTGAACCAATATTACCAAATGCTCATGTAAATCACCACTTGATTTTAAGTCAGAACTAGGTATTATTCAGTGATCTAGAATGGTAAATGTTCCTTAGAAGGAATCAATATCTCTATCTCTCCCATCAAGTAAAACTTTCCGCAGTTCCATGATTATGACACGATCAAATCCATATAGGGGTAGCAATTACAACCCGATCCACGGTTGTGGGGCAGGTAGGTGCAAGACGGGTTTGGGTGCAGGTCGGGGTCGGGGTCGAGTGCGGGTGCGGATTCAAGGCAAACCTGCCCCTACCCTATATATATATATATATATATATATATATATATATATATATATATATATATATATAATGTGAATTTTTCGATATATTTATTACATAATTTTTATATATAAGATTTTTTAAAAAAATATTTCTATCACTCCCAGGGTGTGTTTGGTGTGGGAGTAAAGATAGAGATAAAAATTTCATGAATTTACTTAATGTGTAATTTTTCACATGAAGCTAATCTATGAAATTTTTCACTTTATTTTTACCCTCATACCAAACACACCTTAAATACAAATTAAATTTTAAAATAGTTTTCATCTCAAAAAAATTTTAAATAATTTTTTAGGTATTTAGAAGAGATTGCAGGTAGGTGTAGGTAGGGTATAGATTGGGGTGGATTGTCCACGGCTAGAGTTCGGGTTTTGGATATCAAAACCTGCGAGCAGGGTAGAGGTGGGTTGAAACTTGTTCAATAAGGTGCGGGTTGAGCTAAAACCCGCTCCAACCAACCCCACTGTCACCCCTAAATCCATATATCATTTATCAGCAATCATATGTTGAAAATAAGCTCTTGGCACCCTCATTGTTTTTAGTAGACATCAATTTATGAAAGCAGAATATGTGTGTGTGTGTGTGTGTGTGTGTGTGTGTGAGAGAGAGAGAGAGAGAGAGAGAGAGAGAGAGAGTGAGAGAGAGGATATATTTGGCCCAAAAGCTCAGTAAAAGAATGAGACCATACCCTGTATGGAGTCTCCATAATAAATCTACCATCCTTGGAAACGCAGGGGATAGTCCCTTGCTGGAAAAAGGTAACCTATATCAAAAAAGCGAGTCCAAAGTAAGCAAACAATGATAAAACAAGTACCAAAAATACAAGATAAAGGTTTAAAGAGCCATCTTACCTGCTCTGCTTCAAGACCAAAAAATTTATGACTTTCAAAGAATTTGCGAGTTGCCTCATCAGTAAATGGACTAGTCATTATGTACCAGTGTATTTGTAATGAAGAAGCAGAACCTGCAATACATAAACTGATGAGGAAGACGCATACAATAATGCATGAATAACCTGAACCAAAGCAAATGAGACTTACTCTCATTTGTAGCTTGTGCAGCTAGTCTTTGCACACACAAAATCCTCTCAGCTTGAAGTTGAAAAAGTGATTTTCCAGATGGAAGTCCGATATCTAAAATGAAATATAATAATAGATAAGGAACAGATATATTTCATAATTTACTCTCAAAGCACATCCTCACAACAAACATACCAATACTTAAGAAAAATAAATTAGTAAATGAGAAAATCAACAAAACCTTATAAAAATTTCACAGGAATGGAGATTATCCTACTCATAACTTAGGAGTCATACTTAGCAGAATTTTCGACAACTCAAAAGGGTAAGAAAACTCAACCAGATTAGAGGAAATGCAGTTATTATTCATATTTAGACTTAAAACGTTAGTGGCCCTAGAATCAGAAATACTTAGCTGCCTTCTACTTCAACACGCAAATATTAACTTGATTGTAACCCATCCATGCGCAACATTCAACTACTGCCTTTCTGCTTTCTATGATAAGTATATCCTGCTTTCCTTCTAACCAAAAGCGTTTGAACTAAAGAATCTATATAGAAACAGAAGTTTCCTTTTTTCATTTCTTCTAAAGTAACTTGGTGTCTTCCCAACACTTATTTGTCTGGAAGAAGCATCTTCCATAAGTTCTAATTAGAATGATCTTTCCATGAAATAGAAGGGTTAAGGACATCGATAAATCGTGTTTAAGTTATAAGCCCAGTAAAAACTCATCCTAGTTGGGGGGGAAGAAAATTGAAATGAAAGAAAAGAAAAATTCACACAACATTTTTTTTTTTTTTTTGAAAAGTAGAGAACAAATTCATCTATGGCCCAGAATTACACATCAGACTTCAATAATTTGATGAATACAATGGGTAGTAATATTATCATACTTCATAAGATGTTTAAACAGAGTAAATTATTTTATCATACAATGGGTAGTGATAATTTTATGGATTTCCCAGTCCAACAATATTGTTATAGATAACAGTAACACGTGCCAACTGAAGAAACTTGAGCTAGTTTGATTTCAACATCAAGTGAGAAATACTCACTGAAACATCCTTTAGGATCTGAACTTCCAAGCCGAGTCCCCTGCATTTATAGTTTTGGGACATTCTTAAGTCAGCCAAAGAGACAGAGTATAGAAATTTAACAGTTAAGAATGAGACTGAATGCTACATAAAAAACGCTCATGTGCATTAGGCCCATGGCACTGAGACTGAGACTGTGCCAGTGCTACATAACTAACATTCAGATTTCAGAGGCTCAAGACGGTAAGCATCAAAATAAATAAAGAATAGAAAATATTCCTTCGACAGCTGCTTTTAGACAGATTTATTTTATGCAGTATATCATTTGTAACATCTTGCACGGTACATCATACAAGTGACGTTTAATCAATTGTATCTCAAGATTTACTGTCGGTAATTATATTTCATACTTGAAGTTACAAATAAAATTTGCAAATGCTCATTTCAGTAAAATACCACTGAAATATTCAGATATTCATATTGACAAAAAGAAAAGGAGAAAAGGACCTGACCTGATTAAAAGAGGAAGGGGGGGGGGGGAACTAGAGAATTTAAATAAGCGGGGATTAAAATTAAATTATTGGAATAATGTTGATGCCACTAATATATATTTTTTGCTTTTTAGCGGAATCCGAAAAGATGAGAGAGACGACGGTAACCCCATAAAGCAACTTCATTGAACTCCGTTAGAGCCACCGCTTTTTCCAGATAAGAAATCAATTACCTGTTATTATAAGTGAAATACAGAAAAAAGCCGCATCATAGCGGCATACCGTAACACATCGAAGCATATTATTATATAGGTTTTTTTTTTTTTTTAGGGGGGGGGGGTTGGGGGAAGCATGTGCTTTTACACTGTAACATCTTTTTCAGCCAATGATGTTGCTTTTTAGGAGAATCAATATGAAAGACCCACGAAGTTTAACTTGTCTCTAATGGAGAACAATCACAAAAAGAGGTGAACATTATAACAAAATCATGCTGATAGAAAACTAAAGAAATCATATTGCTTCTTTGTCTTTATCATCATTATCATCATATAGATAATACCCCTGTAAATGCAGTAAAGTCCCCATAAAAAAAATTAATCCAAAGGCATCATTGCATGTATATTTTGGATTCTAAGTACGCATCAGTAGTTGGTCGGTAGAAATGTAATATCCAGATAAATATATCAGATCTTCGGATCTTAAAATCATCATTATTATCCTAGAAAGGATTTTATCATTCTCCACTCATAATTACGCCAACAATTCCTAGTGCAAAAAAAAAATCTAAAGGTGCTTATAAAATATTGAAATAATATTATCTTTATTATGATTTTTTTTTTTTTATCATTCAAAAACAAAATGCACCAACGTATGCAATAATGTATATGTCTCCAAAACAGTTCGGATTCCAAATATACATTACGTACCTGGCCACCAGATAAAAGCAAAACTGCTAATTTGCCACCTGAAATAGCCTTCAAGCCCATCTTCCACCATTTCTCCCTTTCCTCCTGCGTCCTATCCTCCAACGTCGACACGCTGCTCTCCGGCACCGGTTCAATGGCCGCCGCCGGCAGCCCTGAATCACCATTCATCAACATGCATGGACGTGATTACAAATATCGATTCGATTAAAAATGAAAATCATTAAACCATACCTTGAGATCGAAGGGAGCATCGAATAATCCGATCAATTCTCGAAAGATCTAAACTCTGCAACACGCAAAACAGAATAGTCAATCCTATAAAAAACAAAATACAAAACAATTCGAATTATTCAATTAATCCGAAAACGAGGATCAGAAGAAGCAGAGTCTGCGATTCCGAAGCTTCGATTCGTTGAATTCAAAGCGAAACGGCATCGAATCGAACGCGAAACGACCAATCTCAGCTCCAAAACAAAAAACAATGGAATGAATTTACCTCGATGTCCTTGACGAGAAGGTCGCGCTCCTCGGGGGAGAGCTCGTCCCAGAGGGCAAAAGCGTCTTCCTGGCCGTAGTCCTTGAGCCTCTCGAGAAGAGGCTGCGGCTGCAGCGGGGGCGGGGAAACGACGCCGTTGCCTTCGAATCCCACCGACGATGGTTCCCTCATTTTCTTTTTTCTTTTTTGTATTGTGTGAGTGAGCGATGAGAGATTCAGATCTCAAGGGATTGAGCGTGTGCGCGTTAATGAATGGTTGGTTTGTTGGTTACGGACACACAACACAACTTAACTTCAGCAACAACAGTGTTGTTGTTGTTTTTGTTGTTGTTGTAGTAGTAGTAGTAGTAGTCGCAGTCGCGAGGAAGACAAGAATCAAATCAGTAACCACCTCCCTCCCTTCACATAAATTTACCCATATGCCCCCACCCTCCACCACCTATACTCTGCCCACTTCCAGCTTCTTTACCCTTCCAGATTACTCTTTACTGGCTCCACGTTGTGTTTCCTTTTGCGGTAAACAGTTCATGATTGTGAATTTCACCATTAATTTCGTACAATAAGTAAAAAGCTTTCACTGAATCCTGTAATCTTTCTCAGATCAAATGTTGGATTCGGATGCTTTTTATCATTATGATGATTTGCACAATTTAAAATATGATGATTGATAACTTTGCAAATAAATAATTGTTACTTAGAATATAATGATTTGTGGTAATTTAAGAGATAACTGTTTCTTGAATAAGATTTTACTGTCATGTATGGATAGAAAATTATGATGTTAAGTCAAGATGGGTCACAATTTTATGAATCCCTAAGTGATAAATCATTATCTTATTCTAACTACAAATTACTTGTTATTATCAATAAATAATAAATAATAAACCCTTCTTGGTACTTGCTGGCTTAAACATATTTATATTAACTTTGACTCTTGTTTCATATTCTTTTCTTCAAAAGATCACTGGTTCCTCCCTTAAAGATTCTTTAACTGCCAAATAATTGTTTCCCCATAGCTCTGGTTAAGCTCTCACATACAAGTCAGTAGCCACCCAACACTACTACTAAAAATGACTTTAATTTCAAGCACCTACCACAAGGACGCATTTTATTTGTCAAAACAAAGAGTGTTTTGGAAGCATCTGAAGTTGATAATTTATCTTCAAGCAATGATATTGTAATAATTAATACTTGGCTGATTACCCCTAACACACCAAACCGACCCAACCCATACGGTATCGAACAGCGACGGCATCGGCAAAAGCATATGTCAAATAAATTATACGGATATGCTCTTCATTTTATCAATACTATAACAACATATCGTGTCATGGCATGGCCCACTAGCCCGAAATTCCAATCACCCCACTCAGTGCTTTCATTCTCCTACCATTGCACATTTTTCATATTTTTATATATACATACGCACACTTAAGACCCTCACTTTACACAGTAAAGAGCCTAATTTAAGCAAAATAACACAAATCATTGCATGCCTAGCCATCTTACGCGAATATAGTATAGCAACAAGGCTCGTTCTAACCTGGTCTCTTCTAAGTTATGGACCAATTTTGGTCTTTGTCATATAAAATTAAAAAAGACAAATAAAATTACAAATAAAGAAACGCATGCATCCCATTCCCATCTCGTAGTCACAAGAACTCGTACTAACACTTCGGGGGTTATGTAATTCCCCCTTCTATTTTTCAGGAACTATCCATCCCATGCATAATAACCTTTCAAGCCATATGAAACAGTTGATAATCGCATGCTTCAAGATTCATATTTGCTGACTATGTATGAAACGAACTCAAATTGGATACATGAGGTTACTGCCATTGTTTCCTTGACAGCCTAAATTCCTAATATTCACGAAAGTTTGGATTGTATTGAATAAAATATATGTTCTGTAAAATCATACATGTCATGACCTCATCTCTGACAAGTTAATCTTTTTTTTATGCTTATCTGACAAGTTAATCTAGAAGAGTTATTTACCAAACTAAAATTTTAAACAAAGATATTTGTTTATTAATAGTCGAAAAATGGGCACATAGAAGGAGAACCGAATCCTCCAAGATCAGCTTAAACACCAAGGATTTTTTAAGGCAATAAAAGAAGCAAAAACCAGAACAGAAGTCTTTTACAGCAAAAATATCAGAGGGAGTTCAGTCATGCATTTAATTTCATCATATCACTGTCTGAAATATAGCACAATTGAGGGGAGGGCCCATATAGCTGGAGCTGACAACAAAATTAGAATCATGCACTAAACGGAAATCATAAGGATGAGGCTTTCTCGTTGAGTGCTTCTTTAACCGCTCTCAAAAGCGATGGCATCAATTTCTGGTTTGTAACAATGATACCGGAAACAACATCAAGAAACTTTCCTTTTGAAAAGTCCAGAGCGTTCCCAGCAGCATCCATGACAATACCTCCAGCTTCTACAGAAGTTCAATTGTCAAACAATAAAGCATAGAAGATTAGTAGAAGAAGAAGACACATTCATTTTGAAACCTTTTAAAAAACTATACAGGAACCTAAATATTGTATTTGTAGCTTGTGGGTATATATGTTATTCAGATATTAAGTTCAACACATATAACTCATCCGTGAGAGTATAGTACCTTCATTATATTAAGGATTCCAAACAATCAATCATCTACTACCATCTTTTGTTTATTAAGGATTCGGACTTCTTACTACTAAACCCAACCATAAGTAAACCTAGATACTGAAAAAGACCCGTAGTCCTTGATAAACATAAACACAAAACTACCCATGACCAGCTCAGGTTAGTTAATGTTGCTTATTTTAAGCACATTATGTTACCAAGGAAAGATTAGCCAATTTCTTGCACACACTAGCTGAGACCTGAGAGATGGGGCAAAAGGAACGAATTCAAAAGAAAAAAAGAAAGAAAGAAAGTAAAATACGCACCAGTCACAACAATGCTGCCAGCAGCATGATCCCATATTTTTTCACGGTATCCTTTGTGAGGGAAACGCAAATATATAGCCCCATCTCCTCTGGACAGAGCTCCATATTTTGCTTGGCTGTCAATTCTGACTGGAGGTGCTTTGACACCGAGTTTCTGTTCATGAAGTCATAATGTTAAAGGACTGTATGCAGATTAAATCTAAAAATGCAGGAAAACAGAACAAACCAAAAGAAGAGACTATAACTAAAAACACAATGAAAAGGACTAATGGTTGACAATAGAAATAGCATTACTTCTGCAATGGAGCTAGACAAGTCATGTGATGAGTGTGCTGCTTCAAAAGATTCAAAAAATGATGCTTCTTCTGGATTCTCAGTAGCACTGACATGCACCTGGATGATGATAACAAGATAATTACACAAACAATACAATTGTCAAGAACATCAGCAAAAGTGTCAAGACAACATTCTATAAGCACCAACCCTAGTTTGTCTGGAACCATCCAATGACTGCATATATGCTCCCTCACCAACTTTAGCGAAAAAAAGACAACCAACTTCATTAGAAGAAGAATGCTGCTGATTACTGCCAATGGATGCCAGTGGAAGATTTGGACAAGCCAAGACACCCAATACGACTTTCCCTTCATGTAGTAAAGCTAATGCTATAGCATATTGATCTCCTCTTACAAACCTATAGTGTCATGTCATCTCACAAGCGTAAGCTACTCAGCGACCCGTTAGCATAACAACGGCAAAGTAACCATGCAAGTGAAACAAATGTTGCCTGTAAATTATGAAATTAATGACGAAAAAGGAACTATTGAACCAATTGTTTAATTATTTCGGTGGGTAAAAGGAAATAAATACAAGACTGGAATATCATTTTATCAAACTATAACCACACCATAAACATAGATTTAAAATCTTTATTTAACACAACCAGTGATTGCAATTTTCAGCAACCTGTAGTTTTCTAGGCAAACTAAATTGTCAATTTCGCAATGCCTTGTAGTAACAGAAAATCTGAAAATGCCTCTTTGCCAAAATTAAAACCATCTTTATATGTAGCCAATTTTTTTTTTTTTTTAAAAAAAATTCTTTATAATTGTATATTTGCATTAAGTGATTGCAAATGAATTTGAAGCTCCATTCTTGTCCCTAATTTCTAATCCAAGTAAGATCTTGAATAGTTACTGCAAACTAAGATGCTTAGTAGATAATCAAGATTAATAACACTAGAAAAAATATATATATTTAAGATATGAGGTATTACAAACAATTCCATGCCACATGAAGAGTCCAATTTTTTTAGGAAGAGGAACAAATGAAACTTAGACATGCTGAGACAGTATTCACACTATATTGAATTTAAGAAGGAGGAAAAAATACTTACCCTTTAGTGCCATCTATCGGATCCAAAACCCAATGCCGACCAACAGAACCACCTTCAGACTTGCCATTGTCAATGGCCCTAAGCACATCTTCTGTTGTTAAAGCAGTAAAACTATGTGATCCTTCACTAGCAAGAGTATCATTGACGAGTTCTGTAATGCGCTTCAGTGTATCCTGGCCACTCTCTGTACGAAGATCCCCTGAATCCTAGAGTTTTAAAACTACACTTTATATTCAAGCATAGAAAATAAACTAGATTCTGCATGTCCAAGAATTTTGTAAAGTTTACAAGTTCACCTCCTCGGCTACTAATGAAAATGGTTCAGAAGGAAGTTCTCTCTCAAGTACAAAGCTAACCAAGGCTTGTGAACCTGTAAACCACATGTAAACAACACATAAGCATACTAATTGAAGCTGCATTTCAGCTAAACCTCAATGAACGAGCAAAACAACTAACAAACAAATTAGAATGGAAAAAAGCTGCAAAAGTCATAAATAACTTTCTTCAAGCTGAACCATATTATAGACAACGAAGCACAAGCTCAACATGTACACAATCATTCGAAACAAACAAAACATAAGTTTCAAGTAGAGGATCAAAATGCAACCCTGTGATGGAATATCCACAAATCTAGATAGGTCTTAGCTATTTCTTTTATATCAGTATGAGGATGTCTTATTCTCTTTTGCACATTCTCTTCTCTTCTAATAAAATTTCTTTTTCTATCAAAAAAGAAAAAAGAAAAAAGAAAAAATCTAGACAGAAGTTTCTCTCAGAGTACAGGAATAAAATACCTTGAAATCAAATTAATGGCTCTTTTCGATATGATATGAAATACCTCACTTATAGAAGCCGATAAACAATACAACATGCGGGAAGTGTCATGATCACTCACTCCTTATTTAAGAAGATAACTAAAAATTGCATATCATTTCCCATTGCTCAGCTTCTATTTATCTAGATGTAATCCATCCAGTACAAGTATCAACATAAATAAGTCAAGAGGATAATTGTATACCTAATTAGCACTACTTATTCTCAGTTAATAAATAACAACTGGGCCTGCAACTACAATTAGGCTATTAATATGAGTGATAGCAGGAGAAAGAAACATGCAATCCTGATTCAAAAATCAACTTATATAATCAAATGGCAGGCCCAGAGGAGTAAGATAACCAACCATAATCAGCCACCGTGACGGGGCTTTTGTCTGATTTAGAGTGGACATCGGATTGCAAAAGAGCCTTTTGTACTTTCTGCACAAACCACACAAGTAACAACCAGTATCCACAAATATAAGACCATAGTAGAGTTCTGTTATAGGGTTTGGTCCAACGCGAAGGAGTTAACTACACACACACACTTTATGAATTAACATGGAGCAGTAGCTAGCGCCCTGCAAATTGGGGCAATGCAATTGAGCAAAACTAATCCGAAATTTCAATAAAATGCAAACCCATATGCAAAATAAAAGTTTTGCCATAAATTCTGAAGATAATAATGGCAAAAGTTTACAGCTTGAGGGGGGAAAATTGTTGGGGGGGAGGGGGGGCATATAATATAAGATAAGATGGAGTAGATTGGGAAACGGGACGTGCCTGGCAGAGACGAGCAGCGAGAGTGGCTGCTTTCTTGGCAGCAGCGAGCTCCTTCTCGTAAGGCATTGAAGAGGAAAGTATCACTGGTGAGGAATACGAACACAACAAGGACAAGGGTCTTGTTCGCCTTGCAGTTGCAGAGACGGTGATGCTGATGCCTTGTTTTCTGAATTTGGGTTGGGACTGGGAGCAGCTCCAATCACTTCTTCCAAGTGCCACTGCTCTTGCTCCTAACCAACGCGTGGGCGTACACATTCTCATTTTTCCTTTTTCTATTATTATTATTTTTTTAATGTGCTTCCACGGTATTTGTCAGATAATTCCCTTGGTCCTCCTCCACGTTTCCTTCGCCCTCCTTCCTTTTTTTTTTTTTTTTTTTTTTTAACGGAAGTTTTTTATGCTTTATCTTGATGCACGGGTACAACTTATAGAGGTCGCAAAATGCGCTTTATTAGTTGAGGTGTGCAGCTAAATTTGTCAAAAATAACGGATTAGGTTAACATATTTGTAATATATTTAGAAGTGTTATTTATAGTACTAGAATCAATTTTGGTAACTAAAATCAATTTTGATCAGATTTTGTGTTATTTAGTTTCTCTTATTTAGAATTAATTCTTATTTTTAGAATTAATTTTAAAAGAAGTGAAAATTTTTATTTTTTATTAATTAGTTGAGTTGACCCGCCAAGTTTGTTAAAAATGATGGATTGAGTTGGCATATTTATAGTATGTTTAGAAGTGCTATTTGTAGTGGTAGAATCAATTTTGGTAACCAAAATTGATTTTGATCAAATTTGGGTTATTTGGTTTCTCTTGTTCAGAATTAATTCTTGTCTTTAGAATTAATTTTAGAAAAAGTGAAAAGTTTTACTTTCTATTAGAATCATTTTTAAATAAATTATCAAATATAAATCATTTTACCTTAAAATCAATTCTACAAAAATAGAATTAAACACACACTTGATCCGTTAAAATTTTTCAATCCATCTAACCTGTCCCGCCAAACCTGTGAGCTTTGGCGAGGTCAGGGAGGTTGGCCTCGTGAGCTAGGGATTGTCTCTTTTTTAATTTGGTACAAGGTTTTTTTGGGGGTTAATTTTTGGATTTTTATTATAGACTATGTTATTATTATGTTTTGTTAATTTGTGGACTTTATATTATAACCTTTATATTATAGACTTATACTTAATTATTATTTGTGAATTTCGGATTTATATACCCTAATTAGTTTATTATATTTATTTTTGAGTTAAACTTAGATATAAATTATATAGTTTACTTATTTTATTCCATTTTATTTAAGTAAATTTTTCATTCAATATTTTTTTTTAATTTTAAAATTTTTTTAATGCAATTTAACTCATTAAAAATATTAAAATAAATTTATTTATATATTTTCTTTTGAGGGCAACCCGCCTTTAAATAAGGTGGGCTAGAATATTGAGACTGTTCTCTTAATTTGGCATGCCATGCCTCACCCCACCCTGTATTTGCTAGGTCGGGGCTGGCTGGCCCACTTTCCTACCTCTAATAACTAACTAGTTTAATTTTGATGCATTAATAGTATATTTATACTGTTATTTAGTTAAATGTTTTTATGTGTCAAATTTTTAAGGTAATGGATAATTAGGTCAAATATTTTTATTGATGTAGTAATAAATAATTAGATATCTGTGTAAAAAAATTTTACATTGAAAGTGTATACAAATTAAATTCATAACTAAATTAATTTTAACATATTATTAATATAATTTTTATATTATAATTAATCATATGTTATTTTATATATAAATTTTAAAATAATTTTCATAAAAATTATATATTTTTAATGACTTAATAATGTATAATTAAATATTAATAAAAAATTTGTTCACTATATATATATATACACTTTTAACCTTTTTTATTTTTTTGGCATTTTAAGAATATACACTTTTAACCTTTTTTTTATTTTTTTGGCATTTTAAGAATAGTGAAACATTGCAAGAATCCGGTAAGGATAACTATGTGTTTATTTTACATTCACACACACACACACACACACACACACACACACACACAGAGAGAGAGAGAGAGAGAGAGAGAGAGAGAGAGAGAGAGAGAGAGAGAGAGAGAGAGAGAGAGAGAGAGAGAGAGAGAGAGAGAGAGAGAGAGAGAGAGAGAGAGAGAGAGAGAGATTTGTGTAAAATCTATAAAAGTATTTGGATAAATTATGATAGACTTACCTTATAGTTATATAATATTATACATGACATCTCTTAATTTTTTATGCATATATTAACTTTTTTTTATGTTTACAAGAGTATTTAATATCATATTTTATAAAATATGAGAGTATTATTTATAATATTATCTATACCTCAAGTAAGGTTAGTGTATACTTTTAAAAATCGAGAAGTGTGGCGCGTAATACCACCCAACCTTTAAAAAGAAGTTAGTGCAACTTACCTAAACTATTTTATATTTGTAAATATTGTAACTTTTTTCTGTATCGTAACTTTTTTATTGTAGACTCACCATTTCTGTTGTTTTTTACGCGCAGCATGCTAGCATCTTATGAAAGTTCGTTCAATGGTTTAATTTTGTTTGCTTTGGTGAATAGTACATGCCTTACTTGAGCATGCATTGAAGCTTAAAGTGGCAATTAGGCGTAATGTTTTATGAAGTTTTACCATGTTTGGTGAATGGTGCCTTCCTCATTTCCTTTGGTCAATGGTGCATGCATCATTATGTCGAAAATCACCAGTGATAAATGTAAGGTACGAAGTACGACCTGCAATAAGGAAAAATAGATGAAGAATGGACAAAAGAAAGAACAGATGTAACATGTAAAAGTCACATCCTCAAATTTATTTATTTTTTCAAAAAAATGTCAAAAATTTAAAATCCAGATTATTTCGAATTTTTTATTTGCAAAATTGATTCAAATTCTGATTTGTTGAGAGAATCACGTTCAAGACTCTCCACAAGAATGCGTTGGGAACATTGGTTTTCCATATTTTAACCAATGGTGGTCCAAGGCGCATTTGCCCACAGCACCTATATAAGGATGAACTTTGTCCCTCTTTGTTGTCTCATTCATGAGCTTCAGATGGCAGAAAAATTTGGTCAATCAAAATCCTTTCGTATATATGAAATATGAGAGACTCCACTCGTTTTTTGCTTCGGCCGTAGAGGCTCCACTCTTGTAACCGTGGACATGGCAAACACGCGCATCACCCAAAGCCAAAATTATAATGGACTTTCCAATCCCTACCTGCCAGAAGATATCCTTCTACGACCCATTTCAAAGCCCAGATGCTCCTCCATATGTCGACTAAAACAAAAAGTTGAGTTAGAGTTCAGAAAGTGTTTCCTAGAAAATGGTGTGCTTTGAGAACCGGATGCACTAGTGAGGAAGGAATAGATGATAATAGCCAACGTTGTTTGCAAAAAGTGCAACATGAAAAAGTATGGAATATTATGAAGCCCATAACACCTTTTTATTTTTGGCCAGACAAAAGATTGTCTCAGCCATCCCGGTGGATCCTTCTTTTGTTAACCTTAGAACCCCACAAAAAAATTATTAATCATAATTCAATCTGATGATGACAAACAAACATCCCCATGAAAACTTCTTTTTCCTACTCATGATAAGGCTTTTCTTTCTACCTTGACAATTTCTTACATAAATAAAATAGAAAATAAAAACCAATTTCAAGGAACAGCCCACTAGAGTAGGTGACCCGAAGTACTTGCTATAAGAATATGTTTGCTTAATTCCTACACAATGGGTAGGATTCTTCTTATATGGGAACGAGGACTTCCAGTAACATTCAACAGTGACTTAGTTCGTTGAATTATACAATTGCAAACTAGCAAAGTCAACATATGAGATTCCTGTTGGTTGTGTCTTAAGCATATATTGTCTTGACAAGCCTTAGGTAGGATCGTTAGGAGCATAATGGCATAATGCTTGATAAGTAAAGTAAAAAGAGTTACACTTTGACTATTAACTATAGTTCTTGACCTAATATTCAAGGGCAACGCTTCCTATTCCTCAAGCAATGAAAAATGTCAGATATCATAAAGCATTATCAATGATCGTGATCAATCTGCTTGACTAAAACGTAGTACTTTGTTGACTATTAACTGTATAGTTCTCGACCTAATATTCAAGTTCAACGCTTCCTATTCCTCAAGTAATGAAAAATGTCAGATATCATAAAGCATTATCGATGATCGTGATTAATCTGCTTGACTAAAACGTACTTTGATACCTATCACAACTGAGGGCAAAATTAGTTCAAGCCTCTTAGCTACTGTTTTGGTAATCGATTTAGAAGATAAAAGTATGATTTAGAAGACCACAAGTTAAATATCGTTGTTCAAGACAGAAAAGAAATGTATCAATGGCATCCATCCCCACCAACGACCTCCCAAAACTTAAACCAAGAATAGTTGCTTTATACTGCAGAATGCAGGCAATTGGCTCTAGATCACTGAGCCCACATATTATATTATTTTCTCTCTTCAATTATTCATCAAGTTTCTGTTTGGCCTACCTAATTGAAGCCTCAGTGCGACATTGAGGTTCGAATCAGTTGCTGTGGTTCATGTCTGAGTCTGACCCCGTTAACTTGCTTTAATTTTGTCCATGCCCTACTAACTCTATCTAATAATGACGATGCACATGATGATAACCTTGTCAGTAACATCACACTTGGCCTCTCGATCCCTTCCCTGACCCTATCCTCTTAAGAGCTTCTACGCATTCATGTGAGCAAAGCCATGTTTAACTGGCGCCATGGTCTGATATTTTTTGTCTTGGCAGGTGTACGTACGTCTTGTTATGGTTAATTCCTATGAAAATTGTAGACTGCATTACAAATTCTATGCGAAAATTTTCACCAAAAGCTACAACTACCCTTTTGCCAAATCTAATACTGTTATTTATATAACTTTTTTTATTACGCTATTTTGTAACTTTTTTTTAAGGATAAAAAAAAGTAAGAAAACACACATTTTAATATTCTCTTTACTTTTTTTCTTAACCAAATGAGGAATAATCAATATATATCCGAAAAAAAGGAGGAATAATCAATAATATAAAGAAGGCTTAAACATATTTTTCGTCCAGGTAAATATAGATCATTTTGGTTTAGACCCTCTAAATTTTTTCTTTTTTTTTTTTGCCTTTTAGTATTTCTTTTTTTTAATATTATATTTTTGGTCTCTATCATTAATTAATACTATAAAATAATAATATTTATAAGAATTAAAAGAAAATTATTAAAATATTTATAAAGATAAAACAAAATTTTCAACATTTATAAAAGTTAAATATATATTTTAAAATAATTTTTTGATTTAAAATTTAAAACGATAAGAACTAAAAATATAATTTTAAAAAAAGAGGAACCAAAAATTTTTTTATAAGAATTAAAATTAAAATAACATGTATTTATAAAAACTAAAAATATATTTAAACCTGTAAAAAATATGGCGCGTATAAGACATTTCACTATTTCGGTTTTAGCAATAAAGTGACAATCAAAACAATCATTTAAGGCATCATTATCGTTGTAATTTTTAACTAATTATATTTTTAATTTAATTTAATACACTATCAATATAAAAGCTTTTAAATATTATCATTTAATTCTATTTTGCCACATTATTAAAAATATTTCAATTTTATAATAATTAGTTCTACAGCTACACATATAATATATCATTAAAATCATTATTGTTCAAATAATAAAATGAAATTAGCTTCCAAACAATCATATATTGGAGAAATTTTAAAATACCCTCAAAGCAATATAGGCATTTCAGTAACCAATTAAATATAATTTAATAATACTTTGTATGTAATATATCAGCATATATAATTATGTAATACAACATGCTACATTTTATATACCAAACACTCAAAGATGGAACCAAAAAAAAAAAAAAAACCACAAGTGATAGGTATTGAAAAAAAAAATGGTAAGTCTATCATCTTTGTATCTTTCTCTCTCTTTATATGTTTATAATGAGTTCATGTTATGAGTACAAATAATACTATTTTATTGCTGTAAAATTTTAAACATTATTTTTTATTTTCTAAATTATCCTATTGAAAAAAAATGAGTTAAGCAATATAGCACAAAACAGTTTCACCAAAAGTGTTCACGTAAGAATGAAAGGTGATTAAAGCAGCAAACTTCTCAACTAAAAAGTCACGAATAAAACTTTACAAATAAAAAATGGAAAAACTAATTCATTAGTTTTTTTGTGAGTTTAAAATGCTTGTTAAATAATCTGGTTTTGATGGATGATACAACCAAAGAGAGCCAGAGAAAGGACAAACTATACTTTCTATTCATACAACAAAATATTTCACAAACAATACGCCAAATTTCCATTGCATCAAGAGCAAAATTGGTGGCTTCTTCAACAACCTCCTAAGATGCTAATGGAAAATCCTATGAATGCACATGCGATCTTCTAAGCACGAGAACAAAAGGGGTGTTTACGGAGGACTGGGGATCATAATTAAGAGTAGAAACTAGACTCAGTAATAAAACCTAATCATGGCCTTAAACGTTGCTAACATAAGCATATACTATATATAGTTTTCCATACTCACATATGACAAAAATAAAACTAGAACATTTATTTGTTCATAAATATTGATGCTAATTGATATCTTGATAATTAAAATGTACCCTTTTTTAATTTGAATAACACATCAAGCTAGCAGAAAGGAGCTCTATGAGGAGCACCTTTTCTCCTGCTCCCGAGAGAATGGAAAAAGCCATTGGTCTTGTTGTTGGCGATGGCTGCAACGTTGGCTTCACATGAAATTACAGAATTGCTTGTGGCCTCAGTGTTGGAGCAAGAGGCAATGGGGGCAAATTGGGTATCATAATCAATAAGCTCCGAACTATCCACTCTTAGACCCTCGAACTGCGAAAACGAGAAATCCGATTCATCGAATCGATGCAAAATGCTGGACAAGCTTTCACCCTCATTCACCATGTGATCAACCTGATAATTATAATATTGATAATTTTATAATAAATATTTGAAAACTTGTAAAATATAACGAATAATTAAAAAAAAAAATATTTGGCAATTCATCTTATATAAGGAAATATGGATGCAAGGTGATGTCTTTTTCAGTTGATTTCGCATTTGCGGTTTTCAAGAAAATAAAGCTATTAATTCCCAAAGATACAAATCAAAACAATATGCTCACTTTTCAAAGTAGATTCTTTCGTCATTTCAGTAGTTAGAAAATGGCATATGACGGGCGCAGGTAGACTATAAGAATATGTAGGATGATTAGGTTTTACATGAATTCATTCATCTAACTCTTAATATGAGTATACATATGAATTCGGTTTACCTCAAAAAAGTGCTAGTTCTTATAATATATATCTCACGTTACTATACATATCTATTTTTTTTATGCTAAGCTGAGGAAACAAAAGGTCTTGAAAATGACTCCAAGGTTTAAAAAGGATGCTTTCTTAGTCTCATAATAGACATGTTAATTAATTTTACTAAAAGAAGAAAGTTCCCTTTTCACCATCATTTTTCTTATGCTATGAGAAAGTTACTTTTTTAATTTATCAGCGTTTTCCCAAGCACTTATAGTTGAGAAAAATGATACAAAAAATTGACTTTTTTTTTTTTTTTTTTATCTTACCCCATGAACAACCATTCACAGACAGACAGGTGAACCTGCCTATAGCCTAGCATTTATAATCGAAGTTGGCAACAACATAAAGGGTATTTTTCTACGGAGAAAATTTCACTTGTTAGCAAAAGTATAAAAACTTGGATCTTGACCAGTAATTTGTTTGTGAGACTGAGAATGAAAAGCCAAAGGAGAAAGAGAAAGGGAGACAGATAAACGAGACAAAAGAAACCTTGCATGAGAGAGAACAGAAGTGGAAGGGCTCCTGAAGAATCCTGTCACAAGTGCAGCAAGCGTTGGCAGTACCACCTCTGCATGACCTTGACTGTGTCTGTGGCCTCTGATTCAAGAATATCACTTTGGCACCGTTAATGGTATATGGCTGCCATCCAATCCAAGCAAAGGAATATTGCGTTAACCTCACCCTCGTGAGTCATCATCATGATTAATTAATTAATAATTCACCATTAGCAAAGGAAACTCTGTTAATTGTTTTACTCTAATTATTGTTCATTACTAGTATATCATTTTCATGCTTTTTTTATTTTTTATTTTTAAGAAATATACACCAGTGAAAGGTTTTGCATCTTGGGAAGAGTTAAATTTGTCTGACCTGAATATTGGAACAATCAATGAGCTTTTCCAGATCACCCAATCGAACCACGTCATGGTAAACATACCTTCTCACCTGCGGAATGGCATCAAAAACCTCAATTATTGTGAGCACATTATTGGTCAAAGGTCATTCATGCAATGCAAGTGACACAAATGGAGTTTAGAGCAAACAGGTAAAAAGAACCAGTTTCCATATTTATATTATCAATAAAATTACCTCAAGTGTATGCCCATTTTTTAATCTTTTCTATGCTATAATAAAATTAAGAGTGACAGGAGATAGACAAGCTACCAACTTTTATAAAAATTTGCCGTAGAATTACAATATTCGAATAAATTTGGTATTTTAAAATCGAAAAACAAATGTGCTTTTTCAAAAAAGTTGTCCTCAACAATTTTATTTATATGAAAAAAAAAATTCAAACAAAATTAATTCATGACATGGGACACTTCTGGCAGGAGAACTACTTCATCTGAAAAAAATTAATAATTAAAATAAATACAAATGAACAAAAGGGGTACTTTTTTTAGTTTATATTGTTTTACTTTAATTATTTGGATTTTATTGTGAAACTGTTTTTTTAAAGGAAAAAGGAAAGAAAGAGAATTTGAAGCCGAAGGAGAGAGTAAATTGAGGGGAATTAAATAATTTATTATATGAACATCAATATAAATAAAAATGAAGCGAGAGTGGAGAATAATTTAGGAGAACTAGTGGGCTTCTATACAAATAATAATAATAATAAAATATAAAGAGACACAACATGAATTGGGAACAATTGGGTCAAACTTTCGCTTTCAACGAAAGGAACAGCTGGGAAACCTTTGCAGGGGGGAATGGATAAAAAAGATATCTTCCATTAATGGGAAACAAACCAAAACCAAAAAGTGAAAATCAAAGAAGACATGGTGAACCCTTATGGGAAACATGCATAAATGTGCATAAACATATATAGATATGTGGGAAACAACAAATACAATGAGACAATAGTGGTGTGTTCAATTAATCAACAACTAGAACTGCTGGCCTCCTTTAATTTTAGAAAACAAAATTGTTTTAACATAAAAATAGAGAAAATCCTATAACAAGTCTAGCAGAAAGAATTACAAGAAGAAAGACCAAGAAATTCAATTTAATAACCATATTTTTTTTTTTCTGATTTAATCCTTCGATTCTCACTCATCTAAAGAAATTTAAGCTTAATTAATTACTCTTGCGGAGAACAATTTTGTGGGAAAAACAGAAGACTCCATATAGATAGGAAAATCATTCCATTATACCATTTCGTAGGCAATTACTTTCAGAATTCATCAGGAGAAGTTCGATGACTGAACCATTTGAATCATTTATTCAAAGAATAAAAAGAAAAAGGAAACTTGAAGCCGTCACATATGGTCCAAGGTTGCATGTCAGAGAAAATATAGTCAAAGAATTATCAAAGAAAAAGAATTTTGAGGGAATCCTTGGAGATCCAGTAATAGCAGCTTCGGAATTTAATCCGAAGCTAAAAGACTCTCAAAAAGGAAAAGAACCAAGAAAAATTAACCAGCTGAGAAAAAATTGCTATTGAAAAATGACTAGCTGGGAAGGGAAGAGAGTAGTTAATTCACCCATAAAAAAAATAAAAATAAAAAAAATAAAAAGTCCAAGAATTGCCCAAAAAAAACCCTTTGAAATCGTGGAGGTGATAAACTACACAAGACACAAGAAACAAACTTTAAAAAAAAAAAAAAAAAACTTTGCTGAAAAAAAAGAAAACGATCACACGGGAGAAAGAAGGAAAATCAAGAAACTTTAGAACTACCCTTACCCTTACCCTTACCCTTACCCTAGAGAAGATAATTGTGGTGTGAGAAAGGCTAACTAAAGACACACAAGAAAGATGGTTCCTTTACCATGTGGGCAAGCATGAAAAATGAAAGGAAGGGATGAAATTAAGAGGGAAGTGTTGTGATGAATGGGAAGAGAAGAGTAAGAGTACCTGGAGGAGAGGGTGAGAGGTGGGGTGGTGAGGGAGGCAGTGGGGGCAGAGGGTGAGGCAACAGTGCAAGCAAAGGACGTTCTTCTCGTTCTTCCTGCGATTCTGGTGGACCCCACACCCTCCAAAGAATGTCTCTCCCATCAACCTCTCTAGCCATGCAGGCATCTTCACACTCATGTCTCCCTCTCCCCCTTCCCCTTCTTCTCCTACTGATAATTGGTGGTAACCCTTCATCATCTCTCTCACCATATTGACTTATTCTGACCTCAGAGACACACTACTTAATATGTTTTACTTTCTTTTGTTTTCTCTGAATTTACTGCGACAGCCCTAGAAACAGCACACACATATTTATCTCTATATTATATTCCTAATTTTAGAAGATGGGGTTCCAGAATATGTTGTCGTTTCTTTCTAGACACAAGTTAGAGAGAGAGAGAGAGAGAGAGAGTGTGTGTGTGTATAAGGAATTGAAGTGAGGGGAGTGAGTATGGTGGAGAGAGCAGAGTGGTTTTAATGGAGGGCAGACAGCACACCAATGTGTACTGTGTCTCCCGGATACTAACAATATTTTTCTACAGTCATCTGACCACTCCACTACCTCCCTATGACACATAAATGCTCCAAAGAACATTGTATTTATTCCAATAATATATATATATATATATATATCAAAATTTATTACATTTTTTTGATACACGATATATTACAATATTTCCCTACTACAAAGGATGTTATTATATTGTTTCATAGTTATATGGAGTTGAAAGTTTAAACTCTTGATAATCATTGAATTATATATTACCATTAGAAAATTGAATATAAGATATATTGTTACATTCAATCAAAAAAATTGTTACATTAATTTTTTATAATTATATATGTTAATGCTTTGTTTGTTAATTACATATGATACTATTGCAGTATTTCTTATTTGTGATATTTACCAATATATAATAATGAAGGAGTTAATTTGTGCAGTTGTTTGTGTTTTTTTCTTTAAAACAAAAAATGATTTCACACCAAATATATGCTAATAGCATAAATTTTTTCAGTACAATCTAGTAACATAAATTAAGATATTGTACTATGTACCCGAAAAAAAATATTAAGGTACTGCACTTATGTACCAAAGAAATGTAAGTGACATTTCACGTCCATGTAATTTAAACATTTATTATCGTTTGCTTTGCCCAACTGATCTTACTAGAAAATTTTCCCTTCACATGTTACGACTATTTAACTACTAAGTAAAAATCACTTAACATGCACCCAAATAAGAAATTAAACGACACATATCAAAGCAGAGAGTCTTAACATACTTTTGCATGAACCTAGCGAAGTCTAATTCAACCCCTTTTTTTTTTTGTCATAACTCTCACGCGCACACGCACACACACACTCGATGGAGGAGGGGGAGGAGACCCCATGACTCGAAATGAGTTGCTCCCAGATGTGGCTTTCTTTTGAAGGCAACAAATTATCACTGTACCACATGCCTCGGCCGCGGATTCACATTCAACTTTCTTTTTTCTGCCTCTTCTATGGGCATTCGAGCCTGCATCATCACAAAATTATTTTCCAACGATAACAGTGCGGAACAGGAATGCCAGTAATTAACTTTTGAGAAATACTACTTGTACATATAGATGTTTGGACACCCAACCTTTTAGCCGTGTGATGAGCTATTAAAACATTTTAAAAATATTAAAAAAGAAACAAAAGTAGATTTTGATGGTAGATAGACACTATGTCGGGTGGAAGTATGTCAAGTACGTATGTTCATGTGACATGCCTCTTAACTTTTATTGAATGTTACGCAACTTAGAGTCATATTTTTCTTTTTTTTTTTTTGGGTAGACATTTAAGAGTCATAAATTAAGACATAGCTTTCCATTTCTCATTATTTTTACTAAGAACAACATATTCACCCTAACATATTTTATATCAATTTAATTTTGATAAAATGCTACTGTACAAGCATTTTACATAATTATTTAAGAGATTAATTTTTATACGCTACAGTGTAAAACAAAATTATACTATCATTCAATAAAATGTACTAGACTGTAATACCATGTTAGGTAATTGCACAAACTTAACTTTAAAAAAACGTGACATAACAGTCTTGCATTTTTATTGAATAACAAAAATTATTCTCATTATTTAATTATATTATATCATAAAAAATATTTAATTCTTACAATAATTATTTTATTAGTGATAATAACATATAATTAGTTAACAATATAAAATATTTAACATTAATAATATGTTAAAATTAATCATATTTTATATTTGTATTTTATGACATATTCCGGCAGTATGTCCAATATCAAGGCATATTTGTTGATTAACAATACCAACGTGTGTTGCATCTTAAATATTTAGTTTCGTTTCTCACGATAAGACTTTTTTTCACGAGACAATAATAATTTAATAATATAAAGAAATTATAGATACCGCACACAATCAATTTTAACTATTAAAGTTTCACATGTGTTTAGGTATCAAGTTTTTCCTTTTTCTTTATTTGAAAATAGTACAGTGCAGAGAGAAAACAGGTTATCCTACTCCAAGGTTCAGTTAAGGTATCACATACCTTCATGAAAAATTTGGGGTTATACATACTAAAGAGGATTGTTAACACTTAACATCAAGAATTAAATTACATTTTACAAACAAAACACTTCGATCTTTATCAGTTAACTTCAATTTACATATCAAGAATTTATTGTACGACTTGCAATGATATGTATTTTGGGCAAGGTCATAGTCATCTGAGTGAGTTGATTTGCTTATTATTTCCTATCAATGGCTTGAGATTTCTTTTTTCTCTCCTTGGTCCTCTGCCTCTCGACTTGTGAGGTTGAGATTAGGATCGACTGAAAAGACATTTTTATGTTGATAATCTATGCTAACAAGATGCATATACATGCGTCTTTTATCTAGTCATATCTAGTTTTTTTCACGGTTTGTATTTGAGAGGGGGAAGTAAATTTATTATTTTGATGCAATGGTCAAAAGTTAGGTCAAATTTTGCTGCAAGGGGGTGCGCACAATTTGAACTTCGTATTCAAGAAGTGTTAAGTTGAAAAATAAGTGGTCAAGGCTTTTTTTTTTTTTTAAAAAAAAGGTGAATACAATATATATACTTTTGGCATCGATGTCCTAATGCCTTCAAAGAAAAAAAAAGTTCTAATGCCTATTTAAAGGCTTGTTTATGAAACTTCAAATCATAGAGCTCTCAACCTCATTTGTGGTCTTTTAGTATCATAGATTTAGCTGTTTCTCTTAAATTTTCTTTTCTCAGTGTTGAGTGTATATATAGGTAAAAAATACTATATAACATTTTTGGTGTATTTGGGTCTTAGGTTTCAAGTGGATGGGTGGTCACCTTTTATATTTTTATTATATGTTTTATTAAAAGATTTGATTGTCACTTTTGCCTATAGACATAAATTATTAGCCAAACGATAATAATTTTTTTTTATCTTTTAGTTTTATGTTCTTGGATATTATTTATCAACTTCGTTTGTGCTTTTGAGCCATTATTTCACAACAATTACAAGAAAAATCAACTCAGTGTCAAGAAAGGGGGAAGAAGAAAAGAAAAGGGGGATTCGTTTTATAATTCCAAATTTGAGACGTTCATAACTAGAACTATCTAAATGGGTTAAGTTTGATGGGCTGGCTCAAATAATTTTAAAAAATATGTGGGCTGAGCTGAAAAAATTAAAATAAAAAATAAATGTGGCCCGATTTCATCCAACCTGATCTAGTCCAACCTAAATGGGTCAGCCTGCTTTGGGTCAGGATAACCCGATGGCTTGAACACCTCTTTGATTTTTTATTTTTTTTATATATATAACTAGCTTCAAATATAAGTTATTACTACTTGAATTTGGGTTATCTGGCCCATTTCTTTACTTAAAGAAAATTTAAATTGCAAAAAAAAAAAAACTATCACTTCATTTTTGCATCAAGTAAACCTACTAAGTCTAAATATCCAAAAAAAAAAAAATTATACCTTTATCCTTTGATTTTTCACATTGACCATAAAGCAATAATAAGACCATCCTTTTATCTTTAAATTTATTTTTTAATTGTGTCAAATATATATTTATTACATTTAAAAAATTAGTAGGATAACCTGATATCTAACTTGCTACCCAAATAGGATTGAGTTGGGCTAGCATTTTGCCAACCTGAAATTAGCTTAGCCGATCAAGCCTGACTTAAAAAATGGGTGACAGCTCTATTAGTGATACTACATGAGACTATAAACCGAGCAATTGAGGCATTGGCTTGGTGGTAAATCTATCCACCTCTCACTAACTGCATCGGAATTCGATACTAAGCAAAGCCTAGTTTATGTTATATGATCCCTCCCTACTTCTCATGAAGGTATGCGTGCATTGACAAAAAAAAAAAAAAAGGACTATAAATCGATGGGTGCTTAGATTGTTCAGTATGTTAATGCAAAATCACATCCCTTTATTTCCCTTGTTCTAATGAAAGATTAGTATCATCAAGACATTGACAGTGGTGTAAAGAGCTTAAGGCTTTGTTTCTCTTTATAATATCTCTTGAGTGAACAAATTCATTATTTGAACACCATGATTTAGATATAAAAATTAGCATATGATAATCGCAATTTAAATAAGTATAAATTTTAATTATGTAAGAATTTAGTTGACATATTGCTTTCAGTAACGGTGTACATTTATTATTAACATTACATTCAATATTTATATAATTAAAATTCACACTTATTTGTACATTGTTGCTCACATGTCGACTTGAGTATCTAAATACTATGTAAAAAAAAATTTCTCATGGCGAAAACATTCCACATTTTTATAAACCTATAATAATGGTATGTATCATGTATGGTCCATCTCTGCTCCATATTCTTTTTTTTTTTTTTTTTTGTTGATAAGACACATATAATAGCAAATAGTTAACCAATAGTATCAACAAGAGTTAAGTATAATTGGCCTTTGTGAAAGTGATCATGGAAGAATTAGCCTTCGTGAAAGCAATCATGGAGGCTGGGCGGATTGATGGTGCACATTAAACCCATTGGACCCAGGAGAGGGTGGTGGGACCAATGGCTCTCGGAGTCAAGGGATATCCTTAGGCAAAGAAGATATTGCATACATGGCAATGGAAGATGCGTGTGTCACCATGGATGATGGGGTTTTGGCCCTGACTTCCTAAAGCCCTATATCCATGAATATCATCCTCTGGAACTATTGAGGTGCTGGTAGAAAAGGCTTTTCAGCTTTGGTCAGAGACATATCTGACAGGTATCATGCTAATTTTTTAGTTCTTTTTGAAAATCATATTTCTGGTAGGAAAGCTCAAGCACTTATTAAAATATCTAACTTTGATGGCATGCTTGTTATTGATGGTGAGGGTTTCTTTGGAGTAATTAGTACTTGTGGAGAAAGGATTGCTAGCAAGTCTCAATGGAGAGTTAATATAAGCAATTTTCTCACATGAAGGTGAAATTCAAGAATATGAACCCTTGGTTCCTTATGGCAGTGTATGGTTCTCCTCATTCCAAATACCAAAGGGAGCATTAGGAAGGCCTTAAAGAGATCTCTAAAGGTATAGCTGGCCCCTAGTGTGTTGGGGGTGACTTCAATTCTGTCTTGACTCTGGAAGATTATAGAGATGACTCTCGTTTGGCTTGTGACACCTCTTCCTTTATTAATTGTATGCTTGATGTGGTCTAAGCGACTTGGGTTTTGTGTAGAGCTGTCAAAATGGGCCAACCCGACTCACCCGGAGTGGCCCACCATGGGTCACAAGTTAGGACTAATTATATGGGCTGGCTCACTTTTCTAGTAAGCCTTAAAAATACTAACCCGGCTCAACCTACCTGAGCTAATGGGTTAAACAAGTTAGCTTACCAAAAAATAATAAAAAATTAAAAATTAGAAATAAAATTTTAAAAAAACTTAAAATTAATTTTAAAATGCCAAAAAAAGGTTAAAAAATTAACAAGTTATATATACATTAGTATCAGAAACTTCGGCCATACAAAAAGCAAAAGAAATTATGCAAAACTTGGGGAACAATATACAGAATTCAACACAACAAGCAAAGATTCACCAAGGTAGTAACAATTAATAACATATAATCCTATCAAATAGTGGTTAAGATTGGTCAAATATAACAATTAAGCAACCACATAAAATTACTATATACTATACATCATATAGTATAGTTATTACTTGTTGGTGTTATCCATCACTTATTACTAGTGCTAATATTTTTTTAAAAAAAATATAAAAAAAGGGGGGGTAACCCACTTCCAACTCGGTCCAAACCCACTTAACCTGCTGGTTATATGGGTTGGGTCAAATTGACCAACTTTTATATGAGCTAAAGTTTTACTGATTTAACCCACCATTTTGGTGGGTCGAGCCAGGCTAGCTCGCGAGTTGCAGCTTATTTTGATGGCTCTAGTTTTGTAAGTTAACCTTTTACCTAGCAAAGGATAAACTCTCGTAGGAGACTTGACAGAGTAGTTGCTAATGAAGAATGGTCCAATCAGTTCAGGTATGCTCAAGTTAAGCACCTACCTAAATTGAAGTCAGACTATGTGCCACTGTTGCTACATATGAATATCATCAATGAGGCAGAACTAAGAAATAAGCCTTTTAGGTTCCTAGCATTGTGGCTGATATATGAGGGATTTGGCCAGCTGATGATGGATTCTTGGCAAGAGGATGGTAAGCTGCTGGAGAATATTGAGTCTTTTACTCAACAAGTGTAGAGCTGGAACCAGAATGTCTTCAGAGACGTTTTCATGAAGAAAAGAAGGATCTTGTTAAGATTAGAAGGCATCTTGGCGAATCCGTCCTTTTAGTTTAATCTTTTCTTGGAGGACCTTCAAAGGAAGCTTTGGCAAGAATATGAAGGCATTTTGATACAAGAGGAAGCTTATTGGAAGCAGCTCTCTCACTGCAAATGGATTAAGTTGGGTGACAAACACTCAGGCTACTTTCACAATACAGCAACAGGCAAAAGACGAAGAAATAGAATCTTGATGCTGAAAAATGATGCTAGAAATTAGGTGGAGGATCAAAGCCACCTTAAAGCTATGGGAGTTGAATTTTATCGACATCTCTACCATGATTCTGGAAGCTATATGCTTTTTGTAGTTAGAAGGACTTTTCCTCTTTTAAATACCAATCAGATTTATAAAATTAGGTGTGATGTTTTGAATGAAGAGTTCAAGGCTGCTCTTTTCTTTATGGGGGGCTGGAAAGCATCGGGCCAAATGGTCTGCCTGCAATGTTCTTCCAAAATCAATGGGATCGAATCAGATCCTCTATTTGTGAATGGATCCAAGCTATCTTTTCTAACCTAAGTAAAATTGTTGAAGCAAATAGAACTCTTATCTCTCTAACCCCCGAGGTTGATCAACCTAAAAATTTTAGCCAATTCTGACCAATTAGCTTGTGCAACATCACTTATAAAAGTGGTGACAAAGATCGTGGCTTCTAGATTGAAAGAAGTGATTGGTAAGCTAGTTGGTCCAGCTCAAAGTAGCTTTGTCTTAGGGAGACAAATAGTGGATAATATTTTGGTAATCGAAGAAATGGTGCACTTAATGAGGCTGAAGAAAAGTAGGATAGGACTCATTGCCATAAAAATCGACTTAGAAAAAGCCTATGATAGGCTAAAATGGCCTTTCATTTTTTATACTTTGAAGGATGTTGGAATTTCGAATAACATTACAGGGGCAGTGCAATAATATATTTCTTATTCCCAAGTGAACCTACTTTGGAATGGAGGAAAATCGAATCATTTTCAACCTTCAAGAGGCATTCGGCAAGGTGATCCCCACTTTCCATACATTTTTGTGCTCTACATTGAGCAGTTGGCACAGTTAATTAACATGGCTTTAGATGCTAAGTTTGGGATCCTATTCACCTCTCCCGGCATGGTCCTAAACTATCTTATCTTATGTTTGCCAATGTTTGCTAAAGCTTCTCTGGACCAAGTTAAAGTGATTAAAGGTATCCTTGATCTCTTTTGTGATAGTTCTGGCCAAAAAGTGAATTATAGTAAGTCTAGTATGTTCTTCTCAAGGAATGTTAATCATGTAAGGCAGCAGGAACTCAGCAATTTGGTGTCATCCTTACTTCAAATCTTGGTCGTTATCTAAGAGTCCCTCTTATTCATGATTGTTGTAAGTCTTCTAATTTTCAATTTATCATTAACATAATGATGAGGAGGCTCAATGGCTGGAAATCAAATTCTATTTTGCTTGCGGGCCGTGTCACCCTTGCTAGATTAGCCTTGACGACGATCCCCATCTATGTTATGCAAACTATGAAGATCCCTATCGGGGTTTGTAACAAGATTGGCCAAATATGTAGAGACTTCATCTGAGGCATGTCTAAAAATAAGCGTGAAGTCCACTTGGTTAGCTGGGAGCACATTTGTAAGCCTACAGAGGAGGGTGTTTTCGGCTTCTGAACTATGGGACATGAATTATGCCTTTTTTAATGAAGTTGGCTTAGGGTTTAACAAGTCAACCTGAGTCTCTCTGGGTCTAACTGATTAGAAGCAAATATAATTGTATGGAAGGCATTATACCTAATGTTGTTAAGAAACAACAAATGTCAAATGCCTGGAAAGGTTTTATGAGTATTTGGAAGAAGTTTCGACAGAATCTAGTGTGGAGAATCAATAATGGTCGAGATGCTAAGTTTTGGTCTAACTATTGGATACCAGGGATTCATCATCTAGGTGACTTTGTGCTGATTGATGTGGGAGATGAAGTTATTAATAGCTCATCTCTGATTTTGCTACGGATAATGGCTCTTGAAATTTGGCAGTTCTCAATCAAATGCTCCCTCCAGATTGTTTACAGCTACACATGTCAATTATGGCTCCTGCATCAAATTTTGGGCGAGATTCTATTGCTTGGCTTCATAATTCCTCTGGTATTTTTTTTGTTCAGATGGCTTACAACTGTTGCAGACCAAAGTCAAGAAATAATTAAAGGAAGATTTTTACTGAGATTTGGAAGCTTGAGACCCCCCAGAGAATTAGAATGTTTATATGGCTGGTAATCAACGATGCATTGCTGACCAATCATCCTAGAATGCGAAGAAGGATGGCTCGTTCTAACTTATGTGCTATTTGCAATCATCACCACGAAATGATGCTCCACATACTGAGGAATTGTAATCTTGCAAGGAATTTGTGGATGAGCATCAACAATAGTCTTGCTAATGACAATTTTTTCCATCTGCCTCTCCTTCAATAAGTGGAAGAAAATATCATGGCAAAGACTCAAAGATCTAACAGGGTTCGTTGGCCCTTCCTTTTTGCTACCATCTGCAACTCCTTATGGCAGTATAGGAACTTATATTATTCATTTTTGAAGATGAAGTTGTGACAGGAAATGACCTTTATCATAGAATCATCAATCTGGCCACAGAATCTGGTTATGCCCTTGAGGCGATGGGAAATGCTAGCAAACAGTTGAACTCTTTTGATGTCTGGTATATATCATGGCAGCTTCCCCCCAATGATTAGATCAAGGTTAATATGGATGGTTTGGTGCTGGTTCATAATGGGACTGCAGCTTATGGGGGATTAATGAGAAACCATCATGGCCATTTCATTGCTGCTTTCTCGGCTGATATAGGCTCTTACTCTATCATGCTAGCCGAATTATAGGGGGCTTATTAAGGCTTACACCTAAGTTGGGGATTAGGCTTCAGAAAGGCCATTTTGGAGGTAGACTTGGCCTCTACAATAGAATTTATTTTGAATGGAATCTTGAGTTTTCACGTATGCCTACCTCTCGTAGACTCCATTTGGAATCTGGCGCGGAGAGACTGGTGTATTGAGGTGTCCCAAGTGTTCCGGAAAGCAAACTCTTGCGCTGATGTTCTTACCAAGCATGACCATAACTATTCTGCTAGTTTTCATACATTTCATTCTTTTCCTACTTTTCTTAGTTTAGATTTGTAAGCTGATTTTTCTAGTCATTGTAGACCTCGTTTCTTGGCTGTGTAGTCTCTTGTTTTTTGGGCTTTTTGTCTCAATGTTTATCCCAAAAATAAAAAATAAAAAGAGAGTTAAGTATAATAGTAAACAAGTTGTATTTCCTTGAAAAGACCAATTGAAGAAGGTGTTGATAAAACCTCTTAGAGTTAGTCTCATAACTATGTATGTTAAAACTCCCTCTCAATGACCAAAAATTCTTGACCGGTGGTGTCAGCTATTTTTATTCTTTTTTTATTAAAAAAAAGGGGTAAAATAGGTTATGTTATTCTTTAAATTCATTGAAACACTAAAATAGGTTATATTATATTTATTGAATGACTCAAAACACCCAATTGCAGTGTTGCTGTCTACTAATTTGGAAGTTGTGTCTAATACATTTTCATTTTCCAATTTCGTCTTAATACTGCTGGCATCTTGTAAAAATCTCATAAGCCAGAGATTCAGGTGGAGAACATTCTATAAACTAATGCAAAAGATCATACTTATGAACAAAAAGAATTAATGAGGTTGTGTAATCTAGATTAACCAGGCCACTCACACAAGAATGCGACAAAAATCAAAATATATAATTGACGGCAAAGAATCCAATGTCCAGGAGAATATTGACCTTCCTACTCAAAGCTGCGCTGATTTTGAAACTGTTTTCATGAGCTGGTCTCTTCACTGGGTCAGATACTTAATAAACACAAATGTGATTAGAGATAGTCCTTTAAACATCCAATCTCGTCATTTCAAATTATTTAGCTGAATACTGACATGTGTTAGGTGTAGTGATAAACTAGTTACATTCATAAAGAACCTTGAAAAAGATAATGGTTTGGAGAGTGATTTAATCGCGATAGTATTCAAGGATTAATTTCACTGCAATGTCCATAAAAATATCTTAAAAGAAAATAAAAAATAATATTAAATTGAATATTTTCATAAGATGTATTAAGTTTATAAAATTTTAAAATTAGTTAATACTATAGTATTATATTCTAAAATATAAGTAAACATTAATTATCAAATTAATGGATAATTAATTTTTATGACATAAAATTAATGTAAGATGATGTGAAGATTTTCCCAACATGATAAATGGCACATGATGGCTGCGATGACCAGCCGGCATTATAGAGTTCAAGATTCAAATCAAGCACAAAGGAAACTAAAAAGTCTAATTAAGAACAAGGAACTAGCTCCAGGAATGTAATAGAGTATTGAAAAAAAAATTGGTTGCGTTTGTTTATGGTTTCTTTTATAAGATTTTTTTTCTTTTTTTAAGTCTATGTAGCTTCTTCTAATAAATTTATATAGAAAATGGTAGAATAAAAAATAATTAAAAATAAGTTGAAACATTCTCCTTGGTTCAAATATTAAAAAAAAATAATTATGTGAATATGTTCATTAATTTAGACAACAGATTAATTAATGAACATATTCATATTTTTTTTTTAAATATTTGTCTCAGGGAGGATATTACATAAGTTAAAAGTTGTTTTTCTATTTTTGTTTTTATTTTTCATCTTACAAATATTTTTTTAAAACCAAAAAACATATTCAAATGCGCTTTGATTTTATCTATTGCTGTAAATGTGAAATGGTGTATTTTTATTGTCCACCAAATTTTCATAAGGGAAAAGTAGCAGTAAGAAATCAATTTAATTTGATTGAGTCAAGGAAAACACATTTATTACCTATGTAATGAATTTGGTATTGTTTATTAATGTTGGAAAAATATCTATCTCTAATTTTATGAACGTCCTTGTTTCCTTGAGCCTCTGTTTGGTATTTATCTCTATTTTTTCCTTATTTTTTCTGAAAGAAATGAAAGGATGATGCTATAAAATGACTGTCTATGTCGTTTAATAACACTTTAATAATAGGAGAAAGACATCTTAAAGGAAACATTATCCGCGAATTCTATATTTTCTTCACATATCCCCGGAGGAGTGATGGAGAAGAAAATGACAATACTTTTGACCAATGAAAATTTTGTTTTTTAACCAAGTTGAGTAAGCCAAAACGAAGGATCTAGGTTTTTAAATGATAATGATAATAATACTAAAAGTACAACGCAATCGTTTTAGGATTTTGCTACAGAAAGCTCACATTTCACGCTCGACCTGTTTAGTGATTAAGAAAACAATGATATTTTATAATTAATTATAAAAAATAAATGAGACTCACATATTTTCTAATAAACGCTAATGGATGACCAACATGGATTGGATATAACGGTAACTAAGCTCAAGAAGAGGATATGAATTCAAACTTAGAAAGAGACAATTGTTAAGAGGGCTTCTTAATCGTGATGGTTCCCAATAATAAAAATATCTTAAAGATAAAAAAAAAAAAGGCTAATGGACGAATAATATGTTAAAATGCTTGAACATTTCATAGCATTATCTATTATTTTAAATGGTTATCAACAACTAGACATAAACATTGAAATGAGATTAAAAGCTCAAACAAATAATAAGTTTTTTTAATAATTGACTTATGCAATATTTGAACTTCAATCATTTTTTAGAGAGTGCAACTTGCTTATCACTACATCTAATCTTAGTTGGTATTTTTCAATAATGTTCTACACGCACACGCACACGCACACGCAAACAATGAAGTCAAATATTGTTTATTTTTTTCAAACAAGTAAGAAAAGAAATAATCCTTTTTATCTTTTTCCTTTATTTACTTTATTTTCGTTATGCTTCCTTCAATTTCTTTTCTCTTCCTTTATACCAACAAAGCCTAAAGGGGCCGGGAAAACCCCCCCCCCCTCTTTTCTTTTTTCTCTTTTTCCTTCTCTTCTTTTTTTCTTAAAAGTGCCGACAGCCCTAAAGAAAAGCAAAATTCCACAAGAAGAAAAATGATAACGACTAAAAAAGGTGGAGAGAGGTACGACTAAAAAATATATATGGTAGAGAAGTCATGTCCAAGCTTCTTGTGCACAGACTAAGCACTACGTGGGGTGATGTGAACTTACAAAGTTAGAGCGACTTTAGAAAAATGCAAGAAAATATAACTCTGTCTGAAAAATATTTCATCGTTTGAAATTGAACTAAGAATGCAGAGGCTTACCATCAATTTAATGAAAATTTTTAAATGGGTATAGGGTTTTGGTGTGGATCAAAGAATCTCTTTTATTATTTTAACCCAATAGCAAAGATTAAAGACACGTAGCATTGTGAGCTGATTCTTGTTACGCCTCTAGGCACCCCATTAAACCTAAAGAGCTTCTATTGAGCAAAAAAAAAAGAAAGAAAGAAAAGAAACCTCGAGCTTCTAGTTCAATTAGCATTGGCCATATTGTTTTAAATTGAGGTGTAATAATAATGTTGGAGATTTGATCTCTTATAAACCACTTCTCTCATATTCAAGCACTTGCACATTTAATGTTTAAAAAAGAAAAGAATTTTTGAGCTAGTATATAGTTTTATACCTATTTTACACATGAAAGCTATATCACATGAATTCTTAACTTTGCTAGGAAACACCAACAAAGTACCTCGGACTACAAGCATAAGGGGTTGGTCAAAAGGCAGAACCGTTTCTTGGATTAAGGGGCAAATTTTGAGGATGATTGTAAGCTGGAAAGAGAACCACTTGAATCAAGCAGCCAAAGAATCCATTTTTGTGCAGAAGTCTGTGATGTCCATTGCTAAATTCCCAAGAGAAACTCTGCACTTGTGCAGCTTCAGGTACTCAAATTGTGAGATTCTGGTGGAGTAGAGGCTGCAATGGAATAAGCAGGCCAGAAGTAAGAATGAAGGGATCAAGATCTTCTCATGTTACTCATTAACATAAGAGGGTCATGTTATGAGAGTAAAAGATGCACGAACAAAATTAATGGATTGACATTAATAACAGCGAGTTTTACTATGATAGAATTTGTGTCTTTATCAAAATATGTGTCTTTTTCTCTCATAACATAACTCTTTCATGTAAGTGTGTAACATAAGCGGATCTTCATATGAAGGATAGTGATATTTGGTTTCAAAGAAATCACCTACTTGAACACAGCCTTGCTAGCTAAACAAACATGGAGAATAACGAATTACCATCATTCTTTGTGGGTTCACGTGCTTAAGGGAATCTACTTCCCAAACTTAGACTTTCCTTCATGCCAAAAATGGCAGGAATAGTTATTAGTGCTGGAACAACCTGGTACAAGGAAGGGTCTGCCCAAGGAAAGCAGAAAGAGATGGCTCGTTGGAGATTGGTGCGCCATTAAAATTTGGTATGGTAGATGACATTGCAATGGCCAAAGTGAACGAATTTATAGATCACAATGCAAAAGGCTGCTTGATCATGCTAAACAGCTACACAATTATCCAAGGACAGGCCAAGAGCTAAATAAGAGAACCGTCATAGTGCCATCCTGAAGGGTTCTTGACAATTCCATGGGGCTGATCATGCTTCTTTGGTGTTTATCTAAATTTTTGGTGGTACTTTTCAACAAAAGTGGATGACGGATATTGTTTTCTTACTTCAGACTCAGGATGGAATATAGAAATAAGCATTCCTTTTCAGTGGAGGGCAGGAAGCTTATTGAGGCAATTTCTCTGATAATGAAAGAGTGAAAGCTTAGAGAGATATAGAATAGAATGGACGAGGTCAAAAAGAGGGTTAACAATTCATCAATAACAATTAATTGAAACTTGAGAAACAAGTACATAATCATCTAATATGCAAATCAAACCAAATCCTAATTTCACCAGAATGGAAAACTTTGACACTTATATCCTAATCATGACAAAACCATACTCAACGCATCTACTGTGAAATTTTGTTGGGATAGGAGGACAAATTCTTTAGTATTACATATCTGTTCATAGCATGGGCTTTCTGAACACATGAAGAGGGTGCACCACTCAGTAACCTTTAACTTACAGTTACATCTCAAATACCTGTTACTAACCTCAAATATCAAGACTGCTTACACTGCCCTGCCAGCAATGAGAGGTTTAGGCGGGGATAAAGATCTAACTTCAGGTGCTGAACTAGGGAAAAGTATGTTGAGCTTGTGCATCAGGATATCAGCCCTAGACGGAATTTCATTCAGAAGAAACTGCTGAACTATTGGTTTCTTAAACCACTCCATGACAGAATCTCCAGAGGCCCTAAGAACCACCTTGCTGACCTCAAACGGAGACTCTACTGAGCTCAACATCTGCGCAACCACAATCTTTAAAGTGGGTCCAGTCACCAATTTAATCCGCCTTGGGACAATACCATAATATAGCATGCGCTTCCTGAATCTGTGAAGTGTGTGTACTACTGCTATAAGAGCAGCTCCAACCGACAAGTTTCTAACATCAAGGGACCAGGCAATGTGCTGATCAAAAACTATAGCCTTAGGGAAAAGTTTATTCTCATATGCAACTTTCCAAACACATCGAGATCGATTTATCTGCCCCATAAGAACAAGGTAATTGAGAAGAACATTGACAAAGTACCTTGCAGCACCTTCCTCCAATTCATAATCAATACCTTGAAAGAATTCCCTGACAAAAGATAACACTGGCTGTCCCCTCTGTTCTGGGCCACAGAAGAGTCCACACATAAAAGAGTGTGCCTTATGCTTAGTAGCACTAAGGATGGACATCAAATGCCTCTCATTCTGCTCTTCCTGACACCTAACAAGATGGGCTAAGATGGAGGTGTAAAGTATCAAGTCAACTTTTGCGGCAGAGTTAACATATGTTTCAAGAAGAGGCTTGGCTGACTCATATAAGCCATTCTTCATGCATGACTCAAACAACTGTCTGATTATAAAATTATTGGTTCTGATCCCTGATGAACCCATGAAACGCAGCCACCTCAAGGCAAGATCGACTGAACCTTCCTTAATATACACCATCAAAACATCACTAGCTGTGACATCCACTGAATATCCCATGGCCTTCATTTCAAGTAGGATTTTGGCAGCCACATCCACCAGCTTCTTATTAGCCAGTAGGGTCAAAAGAACAGTATAAGTGCTTAGAGCAGGCCTCAAACCAGCATTAGTCATTGAATTATACAGCCTCATGGCATGATCTATTTGTCCAGATGCAGCATGCATTTCCAATAGACAAGCATACGTAGATGGGGTGGGCAGAAAGCCTGCCTTCTCCATGTCTGAAAATGCAGACATAGCAACATCAAGCTTCCCAGATTTTGCATGGGACTCAATGATCAACGTGTACAACCCAAAGTTAGGCCTGTACCCTGCTTTCTTCATCTCATCCCAAAGCCTAAGAGCAGTTTCTAACTTTCCAGACTTGACATAAGATTCAATTAAAGAAACATATATAGTAGGGGGTGGCTTGTACCCATAACCTCGCATCTCCGTGTAAACCTTCATTGCACTGTCCAATCTCCCCGCCTTCCCCATCGAATCAACAAGTGATGTAAAGATGTTCAAACCTGGCCGGAAATCTCTTCCTTTCATTTCTTGGAAGAGTTTGAAAGCTGCATCAAGACGGCCCGACTTGGCTAAGTTTGGGATCATCAATTCATAAGTTGAACTATCCAATGAACAATTGGCTTTTTCCATGCTCTCATATATCTCAAATGCCTTATAAGGCAAACCCTTATTCAAAAACAAAGTAATGAGGGAATTATATGTTTCGGTATCAATCTCACAACCAGTGTCCTGTATTTTCCTAAAGCAGCAAAACGAGACCTCCAACTTCTCAGCTCTAGCCAAGTACCGAATCACTTGATTACATGCAACAGACAAGGAAGCCCCAGCATTAGCAGAATCACCAACCATCTCATCAAGCAATGATTGTATTCCATCAAAATCCCGACGCTGGTTCAAACAATCAAACAACATAACATAACACTCGTCACTAGACGAATACCAAGACTGCCTCTTCGCCCACCTAAACAAACTCAAACATGCATCACTATCATTGACGACCTTCATGGCTTGAGTAATGTGAGTCATGTTAGGCACAAACTGGAGCTTGTCCAATTGGGTCTCCAACTCTGGCCCCCATTTCCACCTCTTGACAACCTCAACTATTTTCGCAACCGCCGCGGCATTCAAGAAGGGCTTCTTGACCTCCCCCACCATAACATGATCATCAATCCCAGGCTCCACGGACCTGATACCCTTGCCCTTGTAAAGAACACTACCCGATTCATCCAAGTACTCAATTTCCTCAGTCCACTCCTTAGACCCACTACCATGACAGTAAAATCTGATTAAACTAAGCTGCCCCACAAAGTTGGAATCCTTTTTGCAGAAACCTGGGATTCTCCGAACGCTATCATTGTGTGGAACAGAGAACCTCGGAGGAATGGAAGTGAATGTGGTTGTAGAGGGCAAAAATCTAAACTTTTGCTCAAAGGGTGTCGGGGAAATGAAGGAGCGAGAGGGAGAGAGAAGGGAGAGATTGTGGGTGAGTTTGCAGAGATTCGTGGTGGTAGAGAGCAATTTGCGATGATAAACCATTGAATAATATAAAGAGGCAATAGATAAGCAAAGGTAATAGTAATCAAAATTTGCTTACAGAAAATTAGTTGCTATTGTTTAGTAGCTGGTGTTGCTGTAGCACGCAGAAAACCCGAAGTGCTGTTCTGGGTTTATCTAACGGAAGAGTGTAAGACTTGAGTGATGAATCCAATTCGTTTCTCTCGCCCTCCTCTCTTGTGATTCTGCATTCGAGTACCCTCAAACGGTGCTCAATTGAAAAATCAAGTCCTGCCTATTTCCCGAAGTGGATTGTGATTTTAGATTTTTTATTTTTTTTATTTTGGTGCTACAGAAAAGAAATTGTGATTTTAGTATTGATCCTAATATTGTGATTCTAATGAAGCAATTTTAAATTATTTACTTTAGTTAAAATCACTTTTAAGGTTAAGTAATAAATATAAATTAATTTGCTTCAAACTTACTTTTAATTATTTTTTTACGATTAATTAAAATCAATTTCAACAAAATTAAAATTATTAAAAATTAAATTTACAATCACAAAACTAAATGCACACCTAATCTTATACATAACTACACATAGAGTTGAGGTTTTTTCCAGGTCAAAGATAAGAATTTCATATACAATGAGGAATAAATATACAAAAATGAATAATGATACTCCCTCCATTTGACTCTATCTATCCATTTAAGATTTTTTTAATTTCAAATTATCTGTTTATTTCAAACATAAAAAAGTTATTAATAATATTTTTTCAATTTTATCCTTATATTAATTATGTCTTTTTCTTTGGAACAAAAAAAAATTAAATTAAGAGAAAAACTAGCTCCAATTTAAGGTCAGAATATACGCCTGCACATCAGTCTTTACTGACAATTAAATATCAAAACAAGAAAAAAAATAGAAAAACTAAACTCTAGGAAAGCAAACTCTAGACTCCAAACTCATTGTATATGTTTTTAAACTTATCAAATACTTATAGAAATAAAATAATTCTTTTTTCAATATAGCTTAATAGTAAAACAAGAAAAAAAAAACATAAAAACTAAACTTTAGGGAAGCAAACTCCAAACTCTTCTACCAAATAGCACTTAAATGGTATTTGGTACAAGAAAGTCTATGTGAATTAATAGTAATTTACAATTAAGTTATTTAAAACCACGATATTATCCTATTTTATATTACACATTATCTGGCAATATATATCACCTAAATGATCAAGATTGCTTCTAAGTGGCAATCAACATAACTCTGATTTAGAGTTTATTTGGATTATCACCTAGGTGGAAATTTTTAATTTATTACATTTTATAATAGTAATAATAATAATAATTATTATTATTATTAGTATTATTATTATTTGTTTGGAGTAGTAAAAGACATATTATTTACTGATTTTTTTGATATATTAGTATTATTATTTGTTTGGAGTAGTAAAAGACATTATTTACTGATTTTTTTGATATACCAATTAGGATAGTATAAATTATCAGTTAAATTACTTACACTATATTATATCATTATCAAAAATTTAAAAAGTGACAATTTTTCTTAATAATAATTTAGATTAATAACAAACTTGTTAAGCAACAGACCAAACACCACCTTAGTTGATAAAGTATTCTTGTGATTAAAATTTAAAATAAGGAGTAAATACTGGCCTCAAATTACAGTACTCCTGAATATTAGCCCAAACAATCTCATTGAAACAGTAAATACTCGTTTTATCAATTACTTGATGCGTCAACTTTTTAGGCTATACGAGTAATCCATTAAAAATTCCATCAAAGAATAACAATTACTCGCATATTAGATATTACTATAAAGTATAAACTCTGCATCCCCACGACTATAATACAATTAACTGTGTTTAACTAATGACCAATACCACAGAAAATCAATCAACTTACCGTTACTGTACAACTGCCAGCCAACATGCAAATCCCTTCTTACAAACATTTTACCCACTATGGATCTAACATCATATGTTTCCTTCCGCAGCAGCTTTGGTATTTATCCCATTTAACTAGCCAAATGAAATTCAAAAAGGTAACAACCAAACTTTACTAAGTCGCCTCCTTATTCTTCATCTCCATACGTCCAGGGACTAAATTTAGCACACCACTACTGCGGATACCTACCTTCACCAGTTTACTCAGCAAAATTTCTATTACGCTAATAAATCAAATCCAAGAGCTTAACATAAAAAATATAACATAGGAAATAACCAAGTCCACACAATTCATATTCACGAATATATAATCTTCATAGACAATAGCCAACACAAAATATAGAATACCTTTCGGTCTTATCACCGTATCAACCAAAATTCAGCTCAGAAATTACAAACACAAATGACAATAAACTTTATCGAAAAAGAAACAAAAATCCTTGTGCCTACGAATCAGCTGTGAATTCTACTGGGCATCTGATCATCAGAACCTGCAACCAAAATTTCAATGCAAAATCAGAACAAGGTAAACTGCATTAAGTACAAATTAATTACATCAAGATCATAAACAAGATTTAGAGCATACAACCAAGCATCAGACCATAAGGATACGTAGCAGAGGATTTGTTACCCTCTCTATTTAATTTTAGTCCTTTCATAACTGACAAATATCATGAGAAAATTCAGAGCATTAAGAAGCAGAGACCTGCTTTTACAATTCATTACTCTAAAGGCAATTATGAATGAAGGATCATTGATCCATGCACTGGCAAAAATACAAACATAACTTCAATATATAATGAACTTATGAACATATAAGTTCCAAGAATGCTGAGTTGAAAGATGCAATACACACACACACACACACACACACACACACAAAAAGGTGAGTTACCTTATATGTTGCTTGGATACATGAAAACTCTTACCCGTGCTCCCTGCAAAACATCAAAACTCATCACAATACTATCAAAAGGTATATATACGATAACACTAATGTTGCCATGTCATTACCATTGACTTTGGTGGAAGATTTGACTTGAATTTTGCACGAACAATACCACTGTTACCATGAGGCCTTGTAACCTTACCCCAGATGCAACGGTAATGGGTTCCATTCTTCTTCACCTTGGCCTTGTAGATATATGCCATTCGCTTGCCAGCATACCATGCTACCTCTTCTTTGGTGTTCACTCCCTCAATTTGGATCAAAGATGTGTTTGGGTACTGGTTCGACTTGGATCTGAAAAACATGAGACAAAATTAATTAAGGGAGGCATAAATTTAGTAAAACTAATACCCATGGCAAGAAGCATTTACCTTTTGTATCCAAGGATTGTACCCCTTACGTAGAGTCTAAAACAAAAGGAGGAAAAGTAAACTATTAGCTTACTTTAAGATCATGTAAAGAAATGATTAACTAAGACTCTAAGAGCAATGGCCACTCAGGAGGGCATGAACAACAATAAGAACTTTATCTTGGGAAGAAAATTCTTCCAGAAATGCTGAAAGAATCAGTATTGAAATCCCTTTTCACAGGAAGGAATCATAGTTTTCATAACTGAAAAGTGCCATTGATGACTGAAGTACTTCATCCAAATCAGATTTCTTTCACTGAGAGTGAAACCGTGAAATCATCCCCAGTTGCAACAGCTAACACAGTCAATTCAAACAATCATTCCTAAATCATACCCTTCAACTTCCAAGATTGCATAGCAAATTAGCAGCACAAGGATGACGAAAATGGTCCCTCAATCTACTACTACACAGACGAGTCCCCTCTCATGACCCTAGAACTGAGAGAGCCCTAATAGCCATTAAATTTACCACTCCGCCAACGCTACAAGTGTGAACAGAACAACAGTACGAAAAAATACAAACAAATCTAAAATTGTAGAGAAATTGTAGAGAGCATGTATCGAAGGAGTCGGGATGAGATGGAAGAATACCTGACGCGCTCTCCTTGGCGACCCTTCACCATCTTCCTTCCTTGCTTGCTGAATCTGACTCACACGAGCAATGAACCAGAGACGCGGCGTAACCCTAAAACTCCTGAAAAAATGGGATTTTAGGGCTTTTTATAAGGAGAGCCCTAAATGGAAGCGCATGACGGTTAAGCCGTTTAGGGTTTTTGTAGTCCAATCAACCCTCCTTTGGGCCCAATGGGTTTGTAGGCCTGTTTGGTTTTCTGGCACAAGTCTGATATCATCTTGTAAAATAGATCTAATTGGATTTGATTTTTTACAAAGGCCGGGGGAGATGGTGGCAACTGGCAGCCACTATCAATAGTTAGTTTGCCTTTTTCCTAAAATTGGGGCAATAAAATTTATTAATGGATTTCTTTAAGGGAAATATTTTTTTGGATATTGTAAAACCAAACAGCACAAAGACATCTCATTAGGATTTTAGGAAGAGTTGAAATAAAAAATCTAAAATATAAAATTAAATAGATTAAATGGTTGGATATAAAAAGATATTGATGAGATACCTATTTTTAGATGTTCAAATAACACACCTTATTCTTTAATTTCTTTTTGTTAGAGGATACAAATCATGTGAAAAAGGGCGAATATATATATATGGATAAGTCACTAACCTTTATTTTATGTTATTAGTTTTGATATATCGAAAAAGTAAAAAAATTTTATCATGTCATTTAATCAAATATTTTTATTTATAAAATTTTTAAGATGATAAATGATTAAATCAAATATTATTATTAATATAACAATATATAATTAGATGTTTATATAAATTTTATTTTTATACTGATAGTATATTTAAATTAAATTCTTAATTCATATAGTTTAGTAAAAAAAAAAAAGGTTCAATTGTAATTATTTTGATAAGTGAAAATTTTATTTTTGATGGAACTCAATGACATTGATTGTTTTGAGTAGTTAATTTCACTTGAATTACGGCGTTACTCATGTAAGCAAAAAATGTCATGCTATAGCAACAACAACAGCAAAATTTTTTAGTCCCTTTTTTTTTTTATAGATTTAAAGTAATCATTATTGACAAAAAAAAAATGATTATTTGCATCTTAACAAGAAATTTGATATTTCTAAACACAACAAGAAAATGAGATACTAACAAAAGGAAAGATTTTTTTTTTTTTTTGGCTTTTTAAACTGTCCATCACTCGACAATTAAAAGACTAATCTCCTAAAATACGTTTAGGTACCTAAAGAGTGGACCTTTTCAATAGTGCTCTCTCTCTCTCTCTCTCTCTATATATATATATATATATATATATCCATAAATTAAATCCAAAATCACATACCTAAGATATTTGAACTTTTTTTACTTAGATCAACATTATATTAGTGGAAAGAAAAGAATTTTAATTTTAAAGGTAGGAATTTATATAATTTTTAAATTAGTTTATACCTTTATACGTTTCCCTAATTTGGGTTTTTAGTCCTTATGCTAAAAAAATTTTAGTTTAGATCCCTACACTAATACTTTATTAAGGAATTAGTCCTTGCTATTAGAAAATTACTAGATGGTTAGATCCAATGGAACTATTTTTATATGAAAGTAGATATCCAGGGCTTTCCATAGATATATAATATAAGGTCATTGGGTTAGTATTGAGAGAGATATGAATTTTTGAAATTTGACCTAAGAATCAGGACTTTCATCCAGGCAGGGTGACTTGAGGAGGGTATAACTCACCTTATACAACTCCAAATTGAGTGAAATTAACTTTGCTAGAAAGCTTACACATAGGGGAACATCCCAATATGAAAATCCGAGTTTTTTATAACCCCAATTGATCCCAATGATTCGAGGAAGTTACCCTATGTCCAAACCCAGCCAAAACAGAGTAGTTCAGAAAGGTGGAATTTCAGGACTTATAACTAGAGCTATACTAAAGCAAATGTAATGAAACTTATTGCAAATGAAAGATTGTCCTGTTAGCTTTAATATGACACTAATTTCGTATGATTTGAGCTTAGTTTCGATTTTTAGTGAATTTATACTTCCAGAAGTGTAATTCGAGCTAGTGACTGAATAGGTTGAGGCAAGATTTGAATATCTTAAGCTATATGGATCAAAATGATATGGGACCAAAGAGATTAGAAAGTAGATATATATAGAACTACGACATATTCAAAATTCAGGTTTAAATGAGTTGAATAGAAGTAAAGATAGATTATACAAAATTTGGGCAGAACCGAATAAAATTGGCAGAGATGATTAAATTGATGGTTTCACAAGTGTTAGTGAACATATAAGGTTTGAGCTGAGAATTTATAAGTTTTACATTAATAGATATGTTAGATTGATTATATTGCTATGACTGATTTGTTCGTGAGAGCTGACACTCTTCATGGGGAAACGAACTTGATCCATTATGCTGCTGAACTTACGGTAAAAGTCTATGAAACTTGGAATGTTTATATGCAAGAATGAATTTAAGGTGATATGAGTTATGAGGCATATGAAAATAAATCATGAAGCATATGCAAGTACCCCGCTCACATCAGGCATGGCATCAACCCAGCTAGTGTGAGTATAGGGGATAAGACTTATATGAGGCATGGCATGACCCAGCTAGTATAAGTACCGAATGAAGATCCCATATTCCTAAGGAACGTGACATGGCGATTACGCTCCAACGAGGTATGACATAGCGATTATACTCTGGAACGTGACATGAAAGGATATAATGATGAGTCTATATTCCTAAGGAACGTGACATGGCTATCACGCTCTGATGGGGTATGATATAACGATCATATTCTGGAATATAGCATGAAAATCCCATATTCTTAAGGAATGTGACATGACAATCACGCTTTGATGGGGTATGACACGGCATATATATATGGTATTATCAATGTAATATTGACATGATATTTTTTAGGCATTTTTTTTTACCCAAAGCAATCTTTCTTAAACAAAGAGAAAAGAAATCAAAACAATATTGAAACCACCTTTTTAAGTAAAATGATCTCAACCAAATTTTACTATATCCCATGTTAGCTCCCTTTAGTTACATCAGCAAAAATTAACACTATCTAGTACTCTCTCTATTTCAATTTATCTATATATTTGAATAACTTGGTTCATTCTTAAATTAATATATGGATAAGATACATCCAAATATATTGATTTAAGAATAAACTAAATTATCTAAATTATCCAAATATATTAATTTATTAATGAACCAAGTTATCTAAATAGACAAATAATTTGAAATAGAGGAAATAATTTTTTAACAGCAGGAATTAATTCAATATTATTATAGAAATCTAAACTAAATTTTTTTTTAATGTATAGGGACCTAAACAAAAAAAAAATTAATATAGGGACTAAAATCAAAATCTACAATAACATGTAAGGAGACTAAAAACTAATTTTAACCCTTTTTTTGTGGCTTAAAAATGCATTAATGGATATATTTTAACAACGGAATAAGATTAAATCATGAAATTTTATTTTTAAATACAGATTATTTAGTTGCGATCAAGTTGAAATCAAACTAATATTTTGGTGTTAAGAAATGGTGGCCGACACAAATAACAAAAATCTCGGGCAAAGAAGAAAAGAATAAAAACCTGGCCTAAAACCTTACGGTACAATCCCAGAGGGAGAAGAGTGAACGCAGAGTCAAGAAAAGCTCGATGGCGAGAAGCTCGATCCTTCGATCGTTGGTCCTCGGTCGTGCAATGCAGAATAGGGTTCGCCCATTCTGCAGCCACCTTCGCCCACATTCACTGGCGTCTGCCCCCACCACCACCGCCACCGCCACCGCCACCACACCGCTCCCTTCCAAATCGTCTGTGTTCGCTTCCGCCGCCGCCGCCGCCATCGCCTCCTCTCAGATCTCCCTCTTCCACCACTCCCGCTCCCTCTCCTCCGCCTCAGGTCCCTCTATTTATTTTTTAATATCATTTCTTGTTCTCATATATGTTTGCATGAATTGACATGCTGCACCATCTATTATTTCTATCACTATAAACTATTATTGTTTCCGCTACTATATTTCTAAATCGCGTTTCCTTAAACAATGATTTTAGGTATATCTATTTGTTCAAAATCAAATTTACGGTATGCTAATAATATAAGTCAGTGTTTTGAACTATGTTTCAGCTCCTTCCGACGTTGTCCTTGTTAATTCAGAGCAAGAGTTCAATGATATCCTCAGAAAAGTTCAAGGTGCGTGTTTTTGTCTCCTATGGAAAGATTTTGCTTTCCTGTGATTTAAGCTTTTGAAGATTTAATCGTTTTACTTTTTTTTTTTTTTTGTGTTTTGTGTTGGGGGGGGGGGGTTAAATATACTTTGGCCTTTGTACAGTAATTTTAGTTGATGTAAATATTGTCCTTTTAGTAATGGAGCAATATAGAGCTGATTCATTGCTTCTTTTTCTGCTGAAAATCTCTTGAACAGATAACTCTTTGCACGCAATCTTCTATTTCACTGCAGTTTGGTGTGGTCCTTGTAAGTTCCCATACCTTTTTCTGTTTTGTTGACTGAGATCTTTGCTAAGAACTGTATTCTATTTTGATGTTTTGATTGTGCATGTTTGAGAATTATGTGAATGAGACAGGATATGTTAATTGGCAATTTGCTAAGAGGTGGTTTTCATGCTTCATTTGTCACATGTTTTTCTTGCTATCAATATTCTAGAGAGAAATTCCACTGTTTCCCTAGTGTTTATCTCTGTGTAGGCAGGTTTATTGCTCCTCTTGTTGGAGAGCTCAGTAAGAAGTACCCTCATGTAACAACATACAAGATTGACATTGATCAGGTATGGAATATTTTTGGTTGTGTAATGCATGGTTTCGAATCATGAACGGAGTTACAATTTATGTATTGGAAGGCCATCTTTTTTAAGATTTATAACTCATAACTGAAAATAGCTTAAATTGATGTTCTGCATAATAAACTGAATTACAAATGTAAGACTTGACGTGATATAACATGTCCATTTATGTTCTTGTCAATGATAAAAGTATGAGCCAAAACAACAGCACAAGACATGTTTAATAATATCATATAAAATACTTAAACACTTGCCTGGCACTTATTTGGGTGGCAACCATTGGGCTATTCCCTTTTTGGGATCCAGTTGTTTCTCCCATCTAGTCCGTTGTTTCTGGTTTTCCATTAGTTTCTTCCCTTTTAAGAGTACATCTTTTTGCAATGGCTTGAAAGTTTTCTTGCTTTATAGCATCAAGAAGTTGCTGTGCTTCAGGGTGGCTGAAATTTTACCTTTTCTCCCATTTACCAGGAAGCAATTAAAGGGACATTGGGCAAGTTGCAGATTACAGCTGTGGTAATTTATTTAAACTTTCTGTTAGAAATTTATGTGTGTCTGAAAGTGAGATAGCATAACACTATTTTACCTTGCTGCAGCCAACACTCCATTTCTTTCAGAATGGGAAAAAGGCTGATGAACTTATAGGTGCCGATGTTGCGCGATTGAACCATATTACGGAGAAACTCTTCAAGTAATCCTTCAGATTTTTACTTTATGTTGTGCTTTGGCAGTGTGATACATGCACCGCGAGCTGTTATTTCCCTTCTTTCATCAAGTGTTGCATTGGTGCAGTGGCATTTCAAGGTTTTCTGTTCTAATCTGCTTGTCATTACTTATCAGCGGTATATTGCCGCTTAGATTTGTTTTTCAATTATAGATTGAGTAATGGACAGGCTGAACACATACCTGGACACCCCACATTCAAGCATACATATTTACATATATGCATATGAAAAAGATTATTGCTTTGTATTGTGAATGTAACATTCAGTTTATTTTTGCTTGAGCATTGATTATTGGAGATTATTGGTTCAACTTTGAGAATGTAACTCATCTAATAAAATGGAGACGAGGCTCCTCTAAACGGAGCTTGTTTGTAAAGTGAACCAATAAGGATGTCTCCATCCTTAAATCATTTAGTGAGTAAATATCATGATGCGCTTTAGCTTAAACTAAGGGTGGATAGACTCTTCCTTGCTCACTTTACATATCACATTTAGATTCCTGGATTTGGGTGGAATTGTCTACTGTTTTGGGGGGTATTTTGGGAGTTGTCACCACAAACTGAACGTAGGGCTTCTCCCTGAATTTTCACCCACTTGAGTTAGCCCAGGTAGGTTTATCCCTTTTTAAGTTTCGAAATAAGAAACAATCAATTGGTCGAATCAATTCAGATGCTTCTCACTGGAGTTTTTAAGTAGCATAAAAGCTAATTGTCAATTATGGAATTTTGGCTGACTAAGTGTTCTCTGTTTCAGGAAGGATTGACTTTGGTTTTGATCTGGGAATGACTGATGGTTGATGAAGTACAAAATATAGTCTGGTTTCAATGCCGTTGTATTCCATTTTAAATTTCCATGAGAGGAGAAAGAATTTGCAGACTTGTTTAGGACATGGGATATACAAGTAATGCATATATATTTGGAAAGAATATTGTGAAGTTAAAAATTTGTAGAACTTATATCATTCGCTGTTATACTTGTCGCGTCTTTGTTGACATGTTCTGTTTTATGGTTTTTGGCGTTATTTTCAGAAGTGGACCATTTGAGGTCGTGCTTTGTTCATTCCAGGTCGACCTCGTATGATTTTTGTGAAGTGCAATATATGAGTTTACCATGTGGACTTAAATTTGTCCAAGTCATCAACCTGAACTGCTCGGGATTTTTTCTTCTTGATAGTTGATATGCAATCTTTCCAGACTATTGTAAGGCAATGAGGCATCCTCTCACATTATGACATGGATAAGCATTTCTTATCTTGTGAGACTAAAAACACCTTCGGGCATGAAGGGAGTGAGTACTCCTCTTCTTGTAAAGCCATGCGCTAACTACTTATTATCTATTGACCCTTGATCATTCTTTTTTTTTTCTCTCTCTCTCTTATAATAGCTAAAAGAAGCCTTTTGAAACCATTTTTTCAGTTTTCTTCGTTAAGGTTTTCTTTTTTTTTTTTTTTTTAATTCTGAATCCACCTCTCTTTCGAGTAAAGAAGTCACCTGGTAAACAAACAATATCCAAATCTCCCATACTGAGGCGTACTGATATTAGATTATATCATGATATTATATTTTTATCAAAAATATTGAATAGAAATTCAATTGAAAAATGCAACATATTTAAAAAAAAAAAAGGAATTTAAGCAAGTGTGGGTTATATATAAATACCCTTCTAATTACGAGCTGAGCTTGAAGCCAAAATATTTCACCTGCAAAGATAAGAAACTCAGAAACTCCGCGTCAGAGTGAAGGAAGGGAATTGCTACTATCCTTCCGTCACATGGTGGCGACGGTGGTCCCCACCAACACTCACGCCATGAGCGTTTCCTTTGCACACCAACCCTATCCTCTCTCCGCACCTTCCCTTCGCGCTTCCTCTCCCAAAGTACGTACCTTTTCACCATCATTCACTCCAAACCGATATATATGTATGTATATATAACCTATTCATTTCGCTTCCAAAATTTCTCAGTGTTCCTGTGTTCCACTTCGTTCATGCTCACACACTCAACTCTTGTTCCTTCCGCAGACTCCAAGCTGCTACTCCTCACCCCCAACGCTTTCAAAGGGCCACCGTGGAAGCAGATTAACAAAAAAGCACGTTGCACCTCTTGAAACCCATGAACAGCCCCAGATTCGACCACTCATTGATCTCCTAAAGGCCTGCACGGAAACTGGGTCTGTGAAGAATGCAAATTGCATTCATGGGCATGTCTTAAAATTGGGTTTTGATGGCAAGGACTTCTTGGTGTTTCTGAACCATGCAGCACACGTGTACTCCAAGTGTATGGACTATGATGCTGCTCGTAAGGTGTTCGATGGTATGCCCCATAGGAATGTGTTTTCTTGGACTGTCATGATTGTTGCATCCAATGAACATGGATACTACCTAGATGGGATGGAGCTGTTTTGCATGATGTTGGAGCAAGGAGTGTTGCCTGATGGGTTTGCCTTCTCTGCTGTTCTGCAGTCGTGTATCGGGTTGGATTCGATTGAGCTCGGTGAGATGGTGCATGCCCAAGTTGTTGTCAGAGGCTTCCTGATGCATGCGGTTGTTGGTACATCTCTGCTTAACTTGTATGCAAAGTTAGGGAAGTGTGAGAGTTCGGTTAAGGTGTTCAACAGCATGACAGAACTTAATAATGTCTCCTGGAATGCAATGATTTCAGGGTTTACCTATAATGGTTTAAACCTACAAGCATTCGATTGGTTTATCAACATGATTGAAGAAGGGGTTGCGCCTAATAATTTCACCTTTATAAGTGTTTCCAAGGCTGTTGGGCAGTTAGGTGACATTAACAAGTGTCATGAAGTTCACAGGTATGCTTTCAAATGTGGATTGGACTCCAATACTGTAGTTGGAACGGCTCTTATCGACATGTACTCTAAGTGTGGGTCTCTGTCTGATGCACAAGTCCTTTTTGACTCAAAGTTCACAAGTTGTCTGGTTAACACGCCCTGGAATGCGATGATAACAGGTTATTCACAAGCTGGTTCTCACCTAGAAGCTTTGGAACTGTTCACAAGAATGTGTCAGAATGATGTCAAACCAGATGTTTACACATTCTGTTGTGTGTTCAACTCGGTTGCAGCTTTGAATTGTCTGAAACCCTTAAGAGAGACTCACGGGATGGCTTTGAAACATGGATTTGATGCGATGGAGATTAGTGCATCGAATGCCCTTGTTGATGCATATGCCAAATGTGAGTCAATTCAAGCTGCAGAGAAAGTATTTAATAGAATGGAAGAGAAAGATATTGTATCTTGGACAACCATGGTGACTGCATATTGTCAATATTCTGAGTGGGGGAAAGCCTTGGCCGTCTTCTCACAGATTCGCAATGAAGGCTTCGCACCCAATCATTTTACCTTTTCTAGTGTGATTACCGCATGTGGTGGCCTTTGTTTACTGGAATATGGTCAGCAAATTCATGGTCTGATTTGCAAGGCCAACTTGGATACTGAAACATGCATAGAAAGTGCTCTAATTGACATGTATGCCAAATGTGGTAACCTGATTGAGGCAAAGAAGATTTTTGGAAGGATACCTATCCCAGACACTGTTACTTGGACTGCCATAATATCCACTTACGCTCAGCATGGTCTTGTTGAAGATGCCCTTCAACTGTTCAGAAAGATGGAACAGTCAGGTGCAAAGGTCAATGCCGTTACAGTGTTATGTGTGCTTTTTGCCTGTAGCCATGGAGGAATGGTGGAGGATGGCCTAAAAATTTTCTATCGGATGGAGGACACCTATGGTATGGCACCAGAAATGGAACATTATGCCTGTGTTGTTGATCTCTTAGGGCGTGTTGGCCGCTTGGATGAAGCGATGGAATTCATAGACAGGATGCCAATCGAGCCGAATGAAATGATCTGGCAGACCTTGTTAGGAGCATGTAGGATTCATGGAAATGCTGAATTGGGGAAGATTGCTGCTCAAAAGATTCTATCCACTCAACCAGAACATCCGGCTACATATGTTCTTTTGTCCAACACTTACATAGAGTCAGGACTGTATGAAGATGGGGTTAGTTTGCGAGATGTGATGAAAGAACGAGGCATTAGAAAGGAACCAGGACATAGTTGGATTTCTGTGAGAGGTGAGGTTCATAAGTTTTATGCTAGAGATCAACAGCATCCACAGAAAGATAAAATCTACACTATTTTAGAAGAGTTGTTGGCAAATATTAAGGACATGCATTATGATCAAGAATTCAGTTTCATGTCGTAACACATGGAATTGAACTTGTTGATTTGAGTAGTGTTTAAACAAGAAGGAGAAGAAAAGAGTGGATTCAGGGACACCTGGATGAAGTGTAACTACGCAACTACCTGTCAGTTTATTCACTCTTGCAATTATCATTTGGAGTATGCTGAAATAGACAGCCGGTTTTGATTGGGTAATGTTACCTATTATCAGTTATCACAAAAAGTGAAATTCATGAAGGATGCCATTTTCGCAGCTCGGAAGAATACATTTTTTGGCTCGCTTACCATCACGCGTCCTATTTAGCTGTAACATATGTTCTACCGTTGTGTCCGAATTACAAAGAAATCCTATCTGTATGGAGTGCACTGTCGTGTGACAGCTGGGGGCGGTGAATAATTGAATATGCTTGAGCCAAGTAAGGGGTCTTCTTGGTCACCTTCTGCTGTCTTCTTTCCTAAATCCGCATCTGTTCATGAGTTCTTTCAGTTTCGCTGTAATTATTCACCAGCTCGAGAATGAGCATCACGATGCAATACCATGTAATTTACGCATCTAAAACTTTAATGATATTCATTTATGAAAGAAGCTTGTATTGCTTAATGCAACCAACCGTTTTTAGCGTTGCAGCGTTACATAGGTTCATCTAAGACCTTTTTTCTATGAGAGCACGAACCATCTTCACAGACTGAGTTCATTTGAATTACTTATGAAGTTAATCCTCGTTCCACCAAGGAATTCACCAATGTCACTTAGCCAACAGGCTTTTGTTATGGGCTTCACATACCACTCTCAGATACTTAACAGGCCTCATCCACCACCACTCATCATTCTATTTTTCTCTGTAGTCCTCTTGTCGATAAATATCGAGGGTGACTGACCAAAAACAAAAAACAAGGGTTCTGTTTGAAGGGGTTTACACAAGGTAAGTGTCCAAATAATACATAAACAAGCCTTTTACTATCGCCCTTTAATGTGATTTGCAACAGCAATTATACATAATAAAGCTTGGAATACATAATCAAAAACACAGTATTTGAAGTTAGGTCCACACTAGAAACGTGACCAGCTATAGCATTATAAATGATGAACATATATCAAACAGATAATATAAAAACCGACACGATGGAAACGGAGAATCGGTGTCGTCCTTTGCCGATCACCTTTTTTATTTTGGATAAAAGCTATTAAAAGAAAGATAAGAAAAAATGTAGCAGTGATAAAGGCCTGAAAGATCACGAGAAATCAAATTCAGACGAGTGACACTGATAACTCTGATATTGCAAGTTTGAAAGAGGATTGACGGGACCGTAAATTCATCGAGATCCCATCAAGAAGCTAATCCTGCATTTTTTGTATCAACCCTCGCCCACCCTCTCTCTCGTCCTCATCAACTACACATGCTATTTGAAACTTGAATGCGATTATGCCAATCATCAAAAGTTGCACAGGCTAGTGCAACTCGCTTTCACTTTAATCCAAAAATAATTCAAGGCAATAACACATCATAGTATCTCTCACTCAAGATATAACCTAGCTTGCAACCATACATACAAAAACACACACTAGATTACATTTGCCCACGACATTCTGTGTACGCTTACATTTTAATTAACCCACACAGGCAAATGTAAGAGATGTGAGTGTTCGAGTGATGAGCAATTAGCAGTTTTCCACAGTTTGATAACTCAACATAGTCTCTCTCACTCAAGGTAACCCAGTCTGCAACAATGAACACACACACTCTTCACCTCACATTTGCCTATTTTACACCAGCAAATTAGCCTCTACATCAATTATACACATTTACACTCTAACATTCAGTGGAAACTTATATTCTAACATAAAGAACTATAATCTCTTTATTTGACTAAAGACAGTTAGATTCAAAAGACTTCCAATCCAAGAATGCATCTAATCCACAAACAACAACCGCATCCACTTTCCTCACATAGCGTAGATTCAAGAAGAAGACAAATATATTAACCAAGAAAAAAGAAATAAACGCGACGAATCTAAAAGCAATTTGTAACAATTAGTAAATATAATCTCCAAAATGTAACATTATAATCAAAACAGATCCATACGAGTCCACATAACAAAAACAACCAAAACTTTCCTCCTCCAACAATAAAACTAGATCAAGAACAGAGATCATTAAACGACACAGTTTAAGCCGATACGAAGAAGAAAGGAGAGACAGAAAAAAGGCTCAGAATCTGAGCTTGGTGAAGAACCACCTGTTCTTGCCGGTCTTGAACCTCTCCTCGAACCTCTTCTTGGTCTCCTTGAGCGCCGTCACCTTCTTGTCCTTTGACTGCAGGCAGTCCACCGTCACGGCGTCCTTCAGATCCACGTCCAGCGTGTACCTCGTAGGCATCAGGTGCTGGTAGTTCACCAGCTTCACGAAAGCCTTAACCCTGGACTTCTTCGCCGTCTTCTTCGCCGAGTCCTTCTTGATGACCTTCGAAGGGTACTTCTTGATCCCGGCGACGAGGCAGTGGCCGTAGGGGCGGTCGCGCGTGCCGTCATCGAAGGTGCGCACGATCACCGCCTTTCGGCCGGCGTAGCGCCCCTGGAGGACGATCACCGCCTTGTTCGGCTTCAAGAACTTCACCATCTTCTTCCTCCTTCCTCCTTCCTCCTACTCCTACGCTAGGGTTCTAGGGTTCTGGTTCTCTCCCAAGCGAAAAAATGAAACCCTAGCTGATATAAATAAATAAGATGATGGGTCAGGGCAGAAACTTTGCGCCAGTTATAGTGTTTGGGCCCATTCAGATTGGTCCGTGTCGTAGTTTATTCAAGCACAGGTAGGCCTAAAATGGATAGGCCCAAAAAGAATTGAGACAGTAACGAAAAATGATAGTTCAGTAAAATGGACTTCCTTTTGGACACAAAATAGAAAATTGACTTCTGTTGTGCAAGGACATTAACCACCCCTATAAGTATGACACTTGAGTGCCCTTTAGAGGATGTCGGGGTAGATATGATAAATCAAAGAATATCATATATAATATTATCTAATTTTAGAAAATATTAGTGTAATTTATCTTTCTTTTTTTAACTATAAAAACAAAAGGCTATATTCTTCATGGAAAATAATTAATGGTATAAAAGTATTTCATAATGAGATTAACTTTTATATACTGGCAATGTTAAAAAAATTTATACTATCAACTAATAGAATTATAAAAAATAATAAACAATAATGAGTAGTTATTATAATAGGTAGTAACTCACTTTGATTTGATATTTTTTTGTAATTTTATTAATAGACAGTGTGACATTTTTTTATAATACCAATATATCAAAATTAATTCCTTTATAATACAAAACAAGAATCGGAAGAATAAAAAAAGAGAGAGAGAAGTGATTTGTGTTTCAAGTTCTTAACCATTTTTTTCTTTATATGTTTAATACTTCAATCACCTCATGGTTGGTTATGAGTGACTTTGTAACATTTTGACAAGAATTACTTCATATGCTACTCATTTTTTGTAGTAGCAAGCCTAGCTAGCCTCCATAAAGCTTTCATGAGATAATCAAATACCTTCACAAAAATTTTAAACTTGATGAGAAGAAAAAAAACAAAAAAAGGATTGCAGTTTTAAATGGTAGTGGGATTTACGGTCACCTAATACTCACCAAGAATTGGACATGTGGATATATAGCAACATTTATTAAAAATTCAACATCATTGCCCAATTGGGAAAAAAGGAGTTAAAAACCAAAACACTCGGGCTTTGTTGAGTTAAGTGAAAAATGGAATGAAAAAGAGAATAAAAAGAAATTAAAAGGAAAGAATAAATAGCATAAAAGTATATATCAAACCAATTATATATGTTTCCTCCCAAACGTGGGTGGAAAGAGGGAGAAAAATGGACTCAAAACCATTATTTTGAATATTATTCATACATTAATATTGTTATTTTAAATAATTTATTTTGATTAATATTGGCTTAATTTAATAGGTTGATGTTATTTTAAATGTGCTATATTAAAAATATAGAAGCGACAATATTTTAGTACAAGTTTTAATTAATGGTGTTTTAATAATATTAAAATAAAAATAAACAAATGGGAATGGTAATAGATAAAGTAGATATAAGTGTGAATGCTTTTTTATAAAAATAGAAGGCCAATTTTTATTATATTTATTTAGATTATTTTGATAGATAAATTTATGACAAAATTGCATTAATTCTTATGTTTCCACTAATTTTTTACGTCACTCCCTATTTATGATTGGAGTAACTTTTTATAATGACATAATGGTAAAATTGTCATTTAGTATCATTATCTTTTTTTTTTTCACTTTCTGCATAAACAAATAAGAGAAAATACTTATTCTTCTATTTTATTTCCTTTTATTTTTTTTTCATTTAAACATACTTATAAAAAATAAAAATCCATTCTTTTTTTTGTTCCTCTCATCTTCTTTCCTCTCACCTTTTTTCCTTGCATTTTCTTTCCTGTGCTAGTGTTACTATTTCTCTTGGAGTACTAAGTGGGCATTAACATTTAATCAATTAAGATGGCTTATCATTTACTCATGTATACTAATTAAACTCCTCACCACAAACTCACTTTTGGAGATTTATCATTTACTACCTAAGATGCATTTCTATAAGATAGTTCAGCTCAAAAATTAATCAAATTTAAAAAAAGTTTTGTGGTTAGTAATGTAAGCAAATCACTAAGCAGCAATAAATGCCCAACTTTTGACAAGGGGCAACTTTGGATCTAATGACCATTAACTTCATTAAAAAAAAAATATCGTGAACAAATAAAACCATCTCCACCTTATTTCAAGGGAAAAATCTCCTTGTATGTTGCCTAAATAGAACAAGTAATATTGGCGGAGTCCTTCTTGATGAACTTCAAAGGTACTTCTTGATCTCGACGACGAGGCAGTGGTCGTAAGAGTAGTCACGTGTGCTGTCACCAAAGGTGTGTATCATCACTGTCTTTCAGCCGACATAATGCCCCTAGAGGACGATCACCACCTTGTTTGGCTTCAAGAACTTCACCATTTTCTTCCTTCTTCCTCCTACTCCTATATTAGGGTTTTAGAGTTTTGATTCTCTCCTAAGTGGAGAAATGAAACCCTAGCTAATATAAATAAATAAGATGATCGGTCGAGGCAAAAACTTTAGGCATGTTATAGTGTTTCGGCCCATTAAGATTAGTTTGTGTCATAGTTCATTCAAGCACAAGTAGGCCTAAAAATGGGAGGCCCAAAAAGAATACAAGCTGCAAAGAAAAATTAGTTCAATAAAATGGACTTCTTTTTGGACAAAAAAAAAATTGACTTATGTTGTGTGAGGACATTGACCACCCCTATAAACATAACACTTGAATACCTTTAAGGGCGTGTTAGTGTAGATATGATAAATCGAGAAGTATTGTGTGTAATATCACCTAACCTAAGGGAGATCAGTGCAATTTATTTGTTTTTTTACTTTAAAAACAAAAAGCTATATTCTTTATGGAAAATGATGAATGGTATAAAAAGTATTTCATAATAAGATTAACTTTTATGTAGTAGCAGTGTAAAAAAAATTTACACTATCAACAAATAGAATTGTAAAAAATAATAAATCATGATAACTAATTAATATAGTAGGTAATAACTCACTTTAATGTGATATTTTCTTGCAATTTTATTAATTAACATTGTGAAAACTTTTTATAATATCAATGCATAAAAATTAATTCCTTTCATAGTACAATACAAGGATTGGGAGAGAGAGAGAGAGAAGTGATTTTTGTTTCAGGTTCACAGCCATACTTCAATCCCCTCATGGTTGGTTGTGAGTGGCTTGGTAACATTTTGATGAAAATTACTTTTATACCGCTCATGCTACTCATTTTTTATACCATCAAGCTTAGCCTACATAAAGGTTTCATGAAATAATCAAATACCTTCACAAAAATTGTAAACTCAATGAGGAAAAAAAAAGGGATTGCAGTTTTAAATGGTAGTGGGATTTAGGGCCACCTAATACTCACCAAGAATTGGACATATGAATAGCAACATTCATTAAAAATTCAACATCATTGCCCAATCGAGAAAAAAAGGAGTTAAAAACCAAAACATTGAGCCTTTATTTAGTTGAGTGGAAAATAAAACGAAAAAGAGAAGAAAAGAAATTGAAAGGAAAGAATAAATAGTGTAAAAATATATATGGAACCAACTATATTTGTTTCTTCCCAAAAGTGGGTGGAAAGAAGAAGAAAAATGGACTCATAACAATGATTTCTAATATTACTTATACATTAATATTTTTATTTTAAGTAATTTATTTTTAGTAATATTGGCTTAATTTAATAGGTTGATGTTATTTTAAATGTGTTATATTAAAAATAGTTAATTTTTATATTGATATTAGTTAATATAATTATTAAATATAAATTAAAAATATAGAAGCGACAATATTTTAGTACAACTTTTAATTAGTGGTGTTTCAATAATATTAAAATAAAAATAAAGAAATGGGAATGACAATAGAGAAAGTGGATATAAATATGAATGCTTTTATATTTATTTAGATTATTTTGATAGATAAATTTATGACAAAATTGCATTAACTCTTATGTTTCTAATAATTTTTTACGTCACTCCCTATTTATGATTAGAGTAACATTTTACAATGACATAATGGTAAAATTGTCATTTAGTATCATTATTTTTTTTCTTTTTTTTCACCTTTTTGCATAAACAAATAAAAAAATACTTATTCTTTTATTTTCTTTCCTTTCCTTTTTTTTTTCTTTCTCATTTCCTTTCATTGCATTTTCTTTCTTTTACCGAACATAGTGACTATTACTCATGGAGTACTAAGTGGGCATTGACATTTAATTAATTAAGATGGCTTATCATGTACTTATGTATATTACTCAAACTCCTCACCCCTAACTCACTTTTGGTGATTTATCATTAACTACTTAAGATGCATTTCTATAAGATATTTCAGCTTGAAAATTAATTAAAATTAAAAAAAGTTTAGTGATTAGTAGTGTAAGCAAATCACTAAGCAACAATAGGTGCCCAACTTTTGACAAGGGGCAATTTTGGATCTAATAAACAATGACTTCATTAAAAAAACAATTGTCAGATGTCATGAACAAATAAAACCATCTCCATCTTATTTCAAGGGAAAAATCTTCTTGTATGTTGCCTAAATAGAACAAGTAATATTTTTCCCTAAAATATTATTATTCAGGATTTATTAAGCTTCAATTAATTTGATTTTATTTGAATTAATCAATTGTAAGGATAAAATTTCTTAATATTAATTTTTTTAATTCACAATATTCAAATTTTAAATTTTAGTTAAGAAAAATAAATGCCAAAACATTTTTTTTGTACACATACCAAAACATTTTAATCAACTAAGTATTGCTAAATGAGGCGAGAAATTGAAGAAAAACAAACCAATAAGCAGCATTTTTTCCATTATATATATATAAAAGAAAGGGGAAGTCAGAGAAATTATATTGTGAGATAATGAAATAATATATTATAAACATGTCTACATTTACACTAATTCGTGAATAATATGATAAAAATCACTTCAACATATAAAACTTGTAAAAGAATGTAAAATCAAATGCTCCGAGTGCACGGTCAATCATGAATTGTATGAAAGAGATAGTTGTAAGATTTTTTTTAAAAAAAGTTAACAATGAATTTTCAACTTACAAAAACGAGTTCAGTGGAAAAAAAAAATAGTGAAAAAGTAATTAAAAAGGCTCAAAGTCTAAAGAAAAAGAGAAGTATGAGTTTCATGTTTGAATCTTTCTGAAATTTTTGAGTTTGGATTGGTGTGGTTAATAACTTTTTTTCATTTTATGAACTAGGGGGCCGAAGCCCAAGTTATTATACATTCACAATTCACAATTTGGGATCTAACGTGCCTATCAGAGTCGGTTAGAAAATCTAGCAAAATACAAGGAGGAAGCCTATCAAAAATATTATAGGAAAATATTGTAGGAAAATATTGTAGGATATTTGTAAAATATTTTGCTAGTGTCTCAACTCAGGGGGCTAGACGAATAAAGCAACAAATTATATAACTATTTTATAGGATATTTGTATTAGCATTTAATTTTATAACATAAATCCTTGTAATTTTTTTAAGATTATTTTACTAATTACATCAGTTAAAATTATAATACGGTGATGTATTTCAATGGAACAAGATATTCTCATGTTCAGATTGTACATGTTCTGATGATCAAATTTTGATAAAAATGTACAAACTTAAAAATATGATATATTAATAGTGAAAATATGCACATAATCAAGTTATATACAAATTACGTATGAGAATATCCTCTGGCATATATCAATTTAATGATTGATTTTAGTCATATTTATTTATTTTTTTACTATAAAAGCAAAAGACTATATTCTTTTATGGAAAATGATGAATAGTATAACAAGTATTCATAATGAGATTAACTTTTATGTATTGATAGTGTAAAAAATATTTATACTATCAATCAATAGAATTGCAAAATATAATAAATCATGATAAGTATTTAATATAGTAGGTAGTAACTCACATTGATTTGATATTTTTTTGCAATTTTATTAATTGATAGTGTGAATTTTTTTTATAATGTCAATGCATAAAAAGTAATTCCTTTCATAGTTCAACACAAGAATTGTGGTGAAAAAAAAGAAAAAGAAAAAGAGAAGTGATTTGTGTTTTAGGTTCTCAACCATACTTCAATCCCCTCATGGTTGGTTGTGAATGACTTTGTAACATTTTGACAAAAATTACTTTTATACTACTCATGCTACTCATTTTTTTATACTAGCAAGCCTATTCTCCATAAAGCTTTCATGAAACAATCAAATACCTTCGCAAAAATTGTAAACTCAATGAGAAAAAAAAAGGATTGCAGTTTTAAATGGTAGTGGAATTTAGGGTCACCCAATACTCACCAAGAATTGGACATGTGGATAGCAACATTTATTAAAAATTCAGCAGCATTGGCCAATCAAGAAAAAAAAGAGTTAAAAACCAAAACACACTTTAGTTTTGTTTAGTTGAGTGGAAAACATAACGAAAAAGAGAACAAAAGAAATTGAAAGAAAAGAATAAATAGTGTAAAAGTATATATGGAACCAACTATATTTGTTTTTTCCCAAAAGTGGATGGAAAAAAGGAGAAAAATGGACGCAAAATTATTATTTCTAATATTACTCGTCCATTAATCTTGTTATTTTAAATAATTTATTTTTATTAATATTGGCTTAATTTAATAGGTTGATATTATTCTAAATATGTAGTTAATTTTTTTATTTGATATTAGTTAATATAATTATTAAATATACATTAAAAATATAGAAGCGACAATATTTTAGTACAACTTTTAATTAATGGTATTTTAATAATATTAAAATAAAAATAAAGAAATGGGAATGACAATAGAGAAAGTGGATATAAATATGAATGCTTTTATATAAAAATCGAATGTCAATTTTATTATATTTATTTAGATCATTTTGATAAATAAATTTATGACAAAATTACATTAGCTCTTATGTTTTCACTAATTTTTTAAGTAACTCCCTATTTATAATTGGGATGATCTTTTATAATAACATAAAAGTAAAATTGTCATTTAGTATCATTATTTTTTTCTTTGCTTTCACCCTTCTACATAAATAAATAAGAAAAAAATATTTACTTTTCTATTTTCTTTCCTTTCATTTTCTTTTTATCCAAACATTCTTGTAAAAAATAAAAATTCACACTTTTTTTTCTCTCATTTTCTTTCCTCTCACCTTCTTTCCTTGCATTTTCTTTCCTCTACCAAACATAGTGTTACTATTTCTCTTGGAGTACTAAATGGGCCGCCATTGACATTTAATCAGTTAAGATGGCTTATCATTTACTCATGTATATTACTCAAACTCTTTACCACTAACTCATTTTTGGTGATTTATCAATTACTACTTAAGATGCATTTCTATAAGATAATTCAACTTGAAAATTAATCAAATTCAAAAAAAAGTTTAGTGATTAGTAGTGTAAGCAAATCACTAAGCAGCAATAGGTGCCCAAATTTTGATAAGGGCCAACTTTGGATCTAATGACCATTAACTTCATTAAAACAAAACCTCAGATGTCATGAACAAATAAAACCATATCCACCTTATTTCAAGGGAAAAATCTCCTTGTATGTTGCCTAAATAGAACAAGTAATATTTTTTCTTAAAATATTAGTATTTAGAATTTATTAAACTTCAATTAATTTAATTTTATTTAAATTAATTCACTGTAAAGATAAAATTTCTTAATATTAATTTTTTTAATTCACAATATTCGAATTTTAAATTTTAGTTAAGAAAAATAAATGCCAAAACATTTTTTTTTTGTACACATAGCAAAACATTTTAATCAACTAAGCATTGCTAAATGAGCCAAGAAATTGAAAAAAGACAAACCAATAAGCAGCATTTTTTCCATTCAAATATTACATCCATAAAAGCAAGGGGAAGTCAGAAAAATTGTATTGTGAGATAATGAAATAATATATTATAAACATATGTCTACATTTACACTAATTCGTGAATAATATGATAAAAATCACTTCAACATATAAAACTTGTAAAAGAATGGGAAATCAAATACTCCGAGTGCACGTTCGATCATGAATTGTATGAAAGAGATAGTTTTAAGATTTTTTTTTTCAAAAAAGTTAACAATGAATTTTCAACTTACAAAAATGAGTTTAGTGGAAAAAAAATAATAGTGAAAAAGTAATTAAAAAGGGTCAAAGTCTAAAGAAAAAAGAGAAGTGTGAGTTTCGTGTTTGAATCTTTCTGAAATTTTTTAGTTCGGATTGGTTAATAATTTTTTTTTAATTTTATGAACTATGGGGGTGAAGCCCAAGATATTACATTTTCACAATTTGGGGTCTATCATGCCTATCAGAGTCAGCTAGAAAATCTAGCAAAATACAAGGAGGAAGTCTATCAAAAATATTATAAGAAAATATTGTAGGATATTTGTAAAATATTTTGCTTGTGTCTCATTTCAGAGGCTGGACGAATAAAGCAACAAATTATATAACTAGATTATAGGATATTTGTATTAGCATTTAATTTTATAACATAAATCCTTGTAATTTTTTTAAGATAATTTTACTAATTACATTAGTTAAAATTATAATGCCGTGAAGTATTTCAATGGAACAAGATATTCTCATGGGCAGGTTGTACATGTTCTGATGATCAAATTTTGATAAAAATGTACAAACTTAAAAATATGATAAATTAATAGTGAAAATATGCATATAATCAGGTCATGTACAAATTATGTATGAGAATATCCTTTCGTGTATTTCAATTTAGAGATTGATTTTAGTCATATTTTTTTAAAAAAACTTATTTTTGAAATAATCATGTTTAAAAATATTCTTTTTCTGTTTTAAAATAACTATCATTTTAATCAAATTGGTATATTATTAAATTAATATCATTTTGACACTTATTTTGGAACGGCGGAGAAAGTAATTAATATGGCAAAAAGTAGGATTATTCTGTAATGAGGGTTAATTATTTTGTTTTTAGGATTGATTATCATGTTTATATTCATTTTACTGGTTTTTTTTTTTTTTAAATATCATATTTTAACACTATGGAGGGTAAAGCTTTTCTAGCATTAATTTTTATGGTCTATAAGACTCGAATCTAAGACTTTATTTAAGAGAAGCAAATATCGAGCTACTTGAACCAACTAAGTATTGATAACACTCACTAACCATACTTTTTAATTGTTGTTATTATTTTTTGGATAATAATGATTATTTCAACAATAATTAAAAATAAAAGCAACACCGATATAAAAATAAAATTCCTTTTGCGGCATCTATATAATTGAATTTTCCCTTTATTAGTAATCACTTTTATTATAAGTAATGAACAAAATCTTTAACTCTTTCCCTTTTGACATCGATAACATCAACCACTTGAAACCCAAAAATCCGCATTATTTCCAAACGAGTTGTTAGCCTCCCCCTTGGTTCGGTTAGCAACTACAAATGTGCTTTCAACCAACTTGTAGAAACCTAAGACATGATTATTTTATAAGCAATTCAGCCTTTATTACATTGATGTGGACAGTATTCCTAATATATCGTAGTTCCAACAAATCCTATACAGAGATGTGTCAAATATATTAATATATTAATTAATGTTATCTTAACAAAGAAAGCAATTTATACTATATTCAAGCATATTACTTACACATTTAAATAAATAACAAATCTTGCACCTAAGCCCTGGACTGAATTACTATGTCACCCATGTACAATATGAGAGCTTGTGTAGTACAGCCTGCATTGGTGAACTGAAAACTCATCACAAACTTGCCGTGTTGAATAGGGCATCAATTCCACATTTCCATATTTTTCAAACTCAATTCTGACCTCAGCTTCTCATATTTGTAGTGAAAATTTCTTTTCGTGGGAATATTCTTCATGTAATTGATAAACTGCATGAGAAAAACCAACCCAAAAAAAAAAAATCTTACCTCCAAATGAAACGAAGAAAAAACGAAAAAGCGATTCTGTTTGACAATGCAGCACATTACCAGTTGGTTTTGGGACATTTGTCAACGTTGTGACTTTTTCTTAGAGAAACTTCAAATCTCAAATCAAAGTCAAATTTGTCTTCGGTCAATGAAATGGGATCCTGTTATTATCTTCCTTAATTCATATAATAGGGTTATGTTTCTAGTTACTTGCCCCTCCTGCTTACGACAGAAAAGAAAAATATTTAAGAAATCCTGAATTATATAAGTTATGGCATGCTAGTGTGAGCGTGAGAAAAAGAAGCTTTTTTGGACACCACATATGATAATGTGCCACATACCAACGATACAAACGTTGCCCATTGTTTTGGTGGAAGATGAGATATGCTGCACCCACTGTTTCGTTTTAATCTATCTTTTCCTTTTACTTAATGGTTGTTTTCGTTCAAGCTAGTGGAAACTATATCACCATACAACCATATTTGTTGGTGGAGAAAAATGTCATATTTCCAACAATATTTGTCTCCATGCAAAAAAATAAAGGCTTTGCTTTTGCTCTTGATCATTTTCATATTAACCTTTCAAAGCGAGAAGATCGGAAGTTTATTAATCCATTAATGGCTGTTACTGTCAAAAACAATTACAAAGTATGTATACCTATGAAAAAATGTAAAATGAAAGTTGGCTAAATTTTATATGGTTAAGTGGGAACAAAAAAGGCATCTGAGTTCAAATTATGCCCGAGGTCTTCTAAATAATTCATAACTTCAGTCTAAAAAACTTTAAATAATTCACGAGACTAAAGGGTTATTCTACCTTCCCAAGTCCTCTTTTCCTTTCCTTGGAGGCTAAAATATCCAACTTGACGTCTACAATTAATAAACACGTTAGCCACGATGCCAACAAATCCAAAATCGGATCGCACATATTTATATTTATATTAACATTTCTCTAAGAAATTATCATGGGGTAGAAAAGCACGTGCGTCACGTGCCGGAGTTTCATGCCAACCTGTTTGTTGTTCGTAACACTCATTTATCGATATTTTCCCATTTCGAAATGGGCTTTACTTAAATATTCCCTTTCTTTAGTTTACATATTAGAGTCCAATAGTTGCATCACCCATTCCTCATTGCATTAACGTCGTTTTCGATATACCCTTTCCAAACACAACTTTAGACGTTTTCCATTTTTTTGTTTACAAAAAATAAACTTTTGACATTGTTTAACCAGCTGGAACCTTCGGTACAAAGAAGAACTAGAAGCTATTTCTCATCTCCGTTCACAGCGGCTATACGCCACCGCGCTTGACGAAAACAGAAGCAACGCCTTCGTTCGTTGAAACGCCTCCACCAAACACGGCCTACGTGGCTTGCAGTACAAAATCCTCCCAAGCAGAAGTACAAGGTAAAACCGCAATTCCCTCTAAACCCAAAGGGGAAAAAGGTAAAATCGAATAAAAAGAACTCCCTCCAAATTCCGATCCATTACGGGCCCCACCTGCACCTTCCACTTAGTTGAAATTGCTGTCTCAACCATCTCCCTCGGAAAAGAAACTTTTCCTTTTCTTCTCTTCTTCTTTCTTTTCCTCTGCAATTCCACTCCTCATTTTCTCTCCAAATTCCTCTTCCTGTTATCCAATTGCTTTTCCTCTTATAAATTTCCTTTCACCTAGCATTCCCCTGGGCACCTTCTTCTTATGGCGCCGAGCGTCCGAGACATCCAGCTAACTCCCGCCGGCGGCGAAACCTCCATTGCCGCCGGCGACGACTCCGGCGACCTCGAGGACGTGCGCCTTCTCGACTCCTACGAAAACCGCGACGTTTCGCACAACGACGACGAATCAGCAACAACAACGAAGCGGATTCAGGTTAGAGTCACCGGCATGACCTGTGCCGCCTGCTCCAACTCCGTCGAATCCGCTCTTGTGTCCGTCGACGGCGTCGTTTCCGCCTCCGTCGCGCTCCTCCAGAACCGAGCCGACGTCGTTTTCAACCCGAGCCTCGTCAAGGTTAGTTAGTTTCCGTTTTCAAGCTTTAGATTATGGAAACACTGGTATTTCAAATTTGTTTAGCTAATATCTACTGATTTTTTTATTTTTAATTTTTGGAACTGGTGCGTTTTTTTAAACCCTAGGATGAAGACATTAAGAATGCGATTGAAGATGCAGGTTTCGAAGCTGAGGTTTTGCCCGAACCTCAGCAAAGTGCGATTGGAACGAAGCCGAATGGTGCTACTCTGGTAGGGCAGTTCACGATCACGGGGATGACGTGTGCGGCGTGCGTGAATTCCGTTGAGGGGATCCTGAGGAACCTCGATGGTGTCAAGAAGGCTGTGGTGGCTTTGGCTACTTCGTTGGGTGAGGTTGAGTATGATCCTAGCGTGATTAGCAAAGATGAGATTGTTGGTGCAATTGAAGATGCTGGGTTTGAGGCTTCATTTGTCCAGAGCAGTGAGCAGGACAAGGTGGTTCTAGGGGTTGTTGGCGTGTACAGTTTGAGTGATGCTCAGGTTCTGGAAGGTATGCTCGGTGGGATGAAGGGTGTGAGGCAGTTCCGTTTCAACATGGTGTTGAATGAACTGGATGTTGTGTTTGATCCTGAAGTTATCAGTTTGAGATCCTTGGTTGATGGGATCCAGCTTGGAAGTAATGGGAAGTTTAGGTTGCATGTTAGGAACCCGTATGCCAGAATGGCTTCTACAGATGGTGCAGAGAGCTTGGCTATGTTTCGGCTTTTTATTTCCAGCCTGTTACTTAGTGTGAGTATCTCTTTGGTCTCGGTTCTTATATGGCAATGTTTGTGTATGCTTCATGTGTCCTTTTATTTTTTGGTTTCTTTATTTGTATTCCTTTCCGTCTGATAGCCATTTTTGTACTTGTGTGTTATAATTGTTGTTAGATGATTGAAAAGATACTCATGATATGCGTAAACCGAGATTTCTTCGCAAAATGCATTGGCACAGAAATACTGGAAGTGAAATTGCTAGTGATGTAATGTGTTTAACAACGAAAGGAGGTTATAAGTAATGTAGTTGCTGCAGTTTTATCAAACCTTAGTATGTTAGTATCTATTGAGTCATCGTTTGATATTCTGTATTTGTCAAATCCCAATTATTATTCTTCATATGGTTCTGTATTAGTCCATAACAAGTTTCATCTAAAGGTATTCTGTCATGATGTTATCTTCTCTGTTCTTCATAGAAACATAACAGAAGCAAAAGGAGACTTGATATTCTTCTTAAAGGATGATTGTCACGTTTAAAATTTATGAGCTTGTGTTAGCACCCCTTATTTTGTTGAGGTTCTTGTTTGATCTTTCAAATTGACTTTTGCTTGATGCATTTGTGTTAGATTCCTCTCTTCTTCATGGAGGTAGTTTGTCCTCATATACCATTCATATACTCCTTATTACTTTGGAGATGTGGGCCTTTCCTCATGGGTGATTGGTTGAAGTGGGCATTGGTGAGTGTCATCCAATTTGTGGTTGGAAGGCGCTTCTACATTGCAGCTGGCAGAGCTCTTAGAAATGGTTCAACAAACATGGATGTCCTGGTTGCTTTGGGAACTACAGCCCCTTATGTCTATTCTGTTTGTGCTCTTCTGTATGGTGCTCTTACTGGATTTTGGTCTCCAACATACTTTGAAGCAAGTGCTATGCTCATAACATTTGTATTGTTGGGCAAGTATTTGGAATGCCTTGCCAAGGGAAAGACATCTGATGCCATTAAGAAGTTAGTGGAACTTGCACCTGCAACAGCTTTATTGATTGTCAAAGATAAAGGTGCATGTCACTTCCATTTTATATGCCTTGTTTTCTTAAGAAAATGGACATGAAAAATTGTTTGCATTGATTATCTTATATTTAGGTTGAAAAGTCATTAATGGAGGTTATTTCATTTATCATGTTCCAGATTTCATTGCAACATCAGTTTAGAACTTGCCGATAATTGTTTTGTTTTCTAGGTGGTAAATCTATTGAAGAAAGGGAAATAGACTCCTTACTCATACAACCTGGTGACACATTAAAAGCTCTTCCTGGTACCAAGATTCCTGCTGATGGTATTGTTACTTGGGGCTCAAGTTATGTAAATGAGAGCATGGTGACCGGTGAATCTGTACCTGTTTTGAAGGAGCTCAATTCATCCGTTATTGGAGGTACGATCAATATGCATGGTGTCCTTCACATTCAAGCTACCAGAGTAGGATCTGATACAGTATTGAGCCAGATAATTAGTTTGGTGGAGACAGCCCAGATGTCCAAAGCTCCCATTCAAAAGTTTGCTGATTATGTAAGTACTCTGGTTGTGCTCTTGGGTGACTTTTATCTTCTGCAAGTGTTACTTTGATAGTGTATATGTCTATGCATAGAATAAAATTGCATTCCCTTCTTTGTGGTAAAGAAAATATTAGCTCAAGAACCAGTTCTGATGTAAAGTGAAATGTGTCATGTTTCATGCCCCATTTTTTTTTTTTTTTAATTTATTAAATTGGTAGTCCAATTCCTATAACTGTAAAAGATAGAATTAGTAGCAAGGAGTCAGCATTTAGTTTTCCTGCACTGCTGTTCTGCCAAATCTGATTAACCTTGTAGAGTTGGGGCAAAATTTTAATGCCTCACCTTTGATCACCGGAGCTCCTACTATGAAACTATTCATAAAATTGGAATGCTATTGAATCCAGTTATTTGAGGATTAGGCTTTAGACCTAATTGAAGTAGCTGTTGTTTTTTACTTTTGCCTGCTCATAGTTTTCTAAAAGCAGTCACTGTTTTGTGAACTGTATAGCCTTGCATAGTGGATTGGTGCATAAATGAGTGAAGGAATATTAGATATGAACTCAGGTACCATTCTTTTGGCTTGCAGGTAGCAAGCATATTTGTCCCTATTGTTGTGGCTTTGTCATTATTGACATTCATGTGTTGGTAAGATTACATTGAATAGTTTTGGCATATTAATAAAAGTTGATTTTCTATGAAATTGGAATGCCTATCCCCAATTTTCTCTCAACATTTTGGCTAATTGTAGGTATATTGCTGGCGCTCTTGGAGCTTACCCACAAGAATGGCTGCCAGAAAATGGAACTCACTTCGTTTTTGCCCTTATGTTTTCAATACCTGTTGTGGTGATTGCATGCCCCTGTGCACTTGGTTTGGCAACACCTACTGCTGTCATGGTGGCAACAGGGGTTGGGGCTAACAATGGTGTGTTAATTAAAGGAGGAGATGCCTTGGAAAGGGCTCAGATGGTGAAGTATGTTGTATTTGATAAAACAGGCACTCTAACTCAAGGGAAAGCCACTCTTACTGCTGTCAAGGTGTTCACAGGAATGGACCGTGGAGAATTTCTTACATTGGTGGCTTCTGCTGAGGTAACTTTTCTTTGAGTCTTATTGTCTGTTGCCACGTACCTGGTTGGAGCCTAGATCCAGCTACAGAACGACCCATAAGAGTAATATTTTATGCATTTCCTTCCCCCTCCTTGACACAGACAGCTCGACTTCTTCAACAGTGTTCTAGCATGCTGGGATAGGATTATGAACAATATTAGAGAAGATTTTTCATTTCTGACTATTTAATTTGTCAGAAAATTTCAACCTTCCTTGCTTGTTTGAGGCCTATTGGAAGAATCTATCTGTTCTAATTCTCTGTTTTTATTTTTCAGGCTAGCAGTGAACACCCACTGGCAAAAGCAATATTACAATATGCTCGCCATTTTCATTTCTTTGATGAGTCCTCTCCTTCAAGTGATACTCAGAATGATGTCAAAGAGTCAGGGTGGCTTTATGATGTCTCAGACTTCTCTGCTCTTCCAGGAAGAGGTGTCCAGTGCTTTATAAATGGGAAGCGTATTTTGGTAGTGTCTTCTGGCTATTGCTATGTGACTGTTATTATCTTTATAAAATGTGGAGTTTGTTTCAAATTTTCCAAGGAAATGCTTATTTGACACAGTATGTCCTTGAACAGGTTGGTAACAGAAAGCTGCTGATGGAAAGTGGCATAGATATTTCTACCGAAGTGGAAAATTTTGTGGTAGAGCTCGAAGAAAGTGCAAAGACAGGGATATTGGTAGCATATGATGATGTTTTAACTGGAGTGTTGGGGGTTGCAGACCCACTAAAGAGAGAAGCTTCTGTCGTTATAGAGGGCCTCCATAAAATGGGAGTCATACCTGTCATGGTTACAGGAGATAACTGGAGAACAGCTCGAGCCGTTGCCAAGGAGGTTTGTACATATTTGTATAATTTTCCTTTTGATTGGCTGTTAAAGCTTCTTGTTGTGATAACCTTGAGTGTGTTTTCAAGGTTATTTAGCTATGCTTCTTAGTGATTGCACTCAACATCTGAACACTTGCTTGCTCAAGGTACCAATATCTTTGCATGGACTATAGTAGGGTGTGTGTAGGAAGAGAGCAAAATTGACCACGGACAGGAATAATTGGAATGAATAAATGAACGAAACGTATGATTCATCCTATAACCTCCCCCCCCCCCCCTTTTTTTTTTTCTCTTTTCCCTTTTTCGATCAGGCCTACAACTGTTTTTCTTGATCATGACTGCCATAATAATAGTGAAAGAAATAGTATGATTTTAAATTTGTAACTATAAATCTTTATACCAGAGTTGTAACATGAATTTTATTTTATCGTCAAACTTGTATTAAAAAACCTGTTGTATGGCAGGTTGGCATTCAAGATGTTAGGGCAGAGGTTATGCCTGCAGGGAAGGCGGACGTTGTTCGTTCATTTCAAAAAGATGGAAGTATAGTAGCAATGGTGGGTGATGGTGTCAATGACTCTCCTGCATTAGCTGCTGCAGATGTTGGTATGGCAATTGGGGCTGGGACAGATATTGCAATAGAAGCTGCTAACTATGTGCTGATGAGAGATAACTTGGAAGATGTGATCACAGCCATTGATCTTTCCAGGAAGACCTTTTCTCGTATTCGATTGAATTATGTATTCGCGATGGCCTACAATGTTGTTGCCATACCAGTTGCTGCTGGGGTTTTCTTCCCTTCACTGGGAATCAAGCTGCCACCCTGGGTTGCTGGTGCATGCATGGCTCTCTCATCTGTAAGTGTTGTATGCTCTTCTTTGCTTTTGAGAAGATATAGAAAACCCAGACTTACCACGATACTTGAAATAATTGTAGAATAACTATAAATGAATGAGAATAATTATAATTTTTTAGATTTAGAGGGTACAAATGAGTTTGACCCTTGTGAAATTCCAATTTTGTGCATTTTCCTTAAGTTCCCCTGCGCGCTCCTTGGGGGGCAATTGTAATTGTAATTGTAGTTGCCAATTCATTGTAAATGCACTTGTGCATTGTAATTGCAACACTCGCTCACTCTCTCTCTCTCTCTCTCTCTCTCACACACACACACACACACACACACACACACACACACACAACTTCAATCATGTCTATTTACGCTTAACTTCTTCCATGGAGCCATATGCGGCGATACATGTGAATGTGTTTGTTTGCAGAAGCAGAGCAGAGTGATCAGCTTTTCCCGTTTCGTGTGGGACCTAGGTTTGAATATTTTAACCCTTGATGATTTCGTCTGTGGAATTCTCTAATGTAATAATTAGTTGTTTAGTTTCTTGAGTGAAGGGCCTACTCTGAGTATTTGCACATGGGAGCTTCTATTAAGTGCCTGCTGTAAGGGTTGTTAGTCATCGAGTTTTTTAGTTAAAGGTCAAATATGTGTTCGAGAAGAATATTGAAAAAAAGAAAAAAAAAGAAAAGGTCAGAGAGATGCTGAGTAAACCCCCAACTAGCTTCCTAACAATTTTGGGGTTGAATAGCTTGACCCTCAATAAAAATAAATTAGTTCATTAGTTTCTGATAATGATATCCGTCAGACACACTTTAGTGCCTAATGTTAAAACTAACGGACTTAGGGACCAATGTGTGTAAATTGACAATTATCAAGGATTAATATGACTAAATTTTATATATAGCATATTAAATACAAAAAACACTTATTTGTATGGAATACCTTCATAATTTTGTTCTTTTAAATGGACATTAGGTTAACTATATGTTTTATTTATTATTTATACAAAGGTGCTCTAAGTGGCAAGACCCAACTTGCTACTAAAAATACAAGGGAAAATTGATTCTACTATAATTAACCATAAAATTAATTGAAAGAAAGGGAAAAAGAAGAAGAAGAAGAAGAAGAAGGAAAGAAAGCATCTAAATTATGAAAATGAATAGTATATTGACATCCTTTTTTATTAAAGACATATGCACAATCATTTATGGATAAACATGCTGCAAAGCCACATTTTAATTAATCCCTCAGCAACATTTTGTTAATTACATGAATCAACACGACAAAGGAATATCAAGATAGACATAGGAAGAATAATATTTTTTATTTATCTAAAATTGACAATAATCTTGATATTAACACAAGTTTCTCTATTAAATGTATGAATTGTAAGATATGATTACATGAGTCATCATGTCAAGTGCATGAATTGTCCCATGCAATGACATCCCCAACAAATTGGTAAATCGAGTTTGTCATAGTAGTAAATGATGTATTTTGTTGGGCATTAGTTTTACAATAGTGATCTTAATACAATATAAGCTCAATTCGTAAGCTATTGTATTAGATGTATGAATAATCACTTAAAGATATACAATTTATTACTTATATTATTGTTATCAATATTGTCAATTACTAATGCACAAATAATAGAATTAGACATTATCGACTTAAAGTAATGTCAATTTATTTCAAGTTGAACATATATGATTAAATAAGAATGATTTGCCTCAAAGATAAGGTTTGACTCAATTAGCAAGAAATTAAAAAAAAAACTACTTTAGAGATATAAAATTTAATTTATAAATAAATCATTAATTCATTTTTTAAAAATTATCATGTTATTATCATATTAGTTTATCAAAAATTTAAAGTAGATATCAAATTTATCATTTTACATTATAACTTTAATCATGTATGAAGATAATGTGATGCCATTTTTATATTCTTCAAAGACTTATTTGGTAAAAAAATTCTTTATTAAAGAATTAATATGGTAATACTATGATCTTTGAAAGATTAATTTATAGTTTTTTCTTTTTAATTTATGTTGGTAATGTTGATCACTTATTAATTTATATTAATTTATCAAATATGTTAAATAAATGTCAAATTATGGGAAAATTATGTAACATCTATTTTATCTAAATATAACATGTTATAGAGTAAGAGAAAAATTAAAATTTTTGTATTCAATGCAAATAGCTACTTTTTGGTATTTTAATATAGTATATATAAAATTTAGTTACATTGGTCATGATAATTGTCATACATTGATCTCTAGGTCTCTTAATTTTGATGTTAGGGACTAATGTATATCCGATAGATGTTATTGTCAAATATTAATGGACTAATTTATTTTTGTTGGAGATTAAATTATCCGACTCCAAAATTGTCAGGATCTAGTTGAGGGTTTACTCAAGAAATGCCATTCACATAAATTACATAAAGAACAGCGTCTACCGACTGGCATCACCTAAACGAAAATTTGATATTCGGGTTTCAGATCATTAGATGCAGTATCTAGTCTCATCGATCATCTAGATTCATATACTTCTATTAGTTTTTTCGATACCATGGGATAGCAATGGCATTAAACCTCCAATCAAACACACACACACACACACACACACACACACACACACAATGACATTAAACCTTTTCCTTTGGCGTATAAAACAATTTCATCTTCCGTTATTTTTTGTTAGATTTCGATTAAGTCAATCAGAAATCAATGGAAGTCATAGAGAACACTTGCCAATGAGAGAATCAGTTAGGACTAGGATATTCTTTTTAGTTAAGAAACCTCTGACAAATTAAAAGATATTCTTTCACGTTATAATGTTATAATTTTGAGATTAATTTAATAAATTGTTTTACACTATTATTTAATCATATTTCATTTGTGAAGTTATGATTAATTGATTATAGAAGTTAAATATTTATATTGACATAGTAATATATGATTAAAAGTCAAAGGTTTTTATATGTTAAAAATCTATTATCTATCTATTATCTATTATATTATACTAAAACACAGTTCATGCATTGTGTAGAATTCCACTTGGCACATGCTGATGTAGTTAGTTTCCCTTCAAAACATTCAGTCACTCTATTAGCCAATCAAAATTCATTTTTTTTATATCAAGGAAATTGACTCATTTATTTTTTTATTTTTGTCTAATAATTTTAGTACATTCCAATGTCTTCCACCCAAACTTCCTTCGGAAGAATTTTTTTTCTTAAAAAAATATTTAATAAAGCTAACCAATCAATGTCAATAACTTTCTTTATACTCATTGTGATTCTTTCTTGAAGAAGCCTTTCGTTCTTCTTGAATAAGTTCTTTTCTCTACATCCATACTTTTTCCCATTTCCTATTCTATTTTCTATTCTACCCAACTCTTCTGTTTCTCATCCCCTTTCTTTTTCTTCACCTTCCAGGACCGGCATTTCTACTTTCTCTCCAATGACAACAAATGGAATTCCAACCTCCGCTTCATACATTTCACTGATCTATATGGATTTTTCTCAGTCCATGTTGTAGATTCAACAAGTGGTGCCAGGGATTGGAATGACATGAGTGTCGTAGAAGTGAATGAAAATCTGTTTTTATCACTTTGCTTTTCCAATTCAGCATATCGATTTTGTTTAAATAAATTTTCTTTCCTATGTAATTGTTGTTTTCATGACCAAAGGTTTCAATATATATATATGTTGCTTTAATTTATTGTTAATGTATTTAGATTATTTCAATGTGTTTTCAATATTTTCAATCTTTGTTTTGCAACTAGGTTGATTGATATTTACTTATTTATTTAGGCAGACATATGGAGTGTTGGGGCTATTCTTTTTAAGCTTTTCAAATGGGCTACCCACCTTTGAATGGCAAGCAGATGTTCAGGTAATGCCATAACTTTGTACAACAAATAGTTAGATACTCAAATTTCTGTCTACATTCACTACTAATACAGCATGCTGATTTCAAATGTTGAAAAATTTTAGATCCTGTTCCTCTTCCATTTTCTCTAATGATTCTTACAGGATTGATCCTGAATGTTTTGATATTTGTTCAAAACTACTGTGCTTATATCCAGGCTATTCACATTTCCTGTTTTATTATATTTCCCCTATTCACTTAATTTCCTACGAAAATCTAATTATTTTTGAAGTATTATCGCCCTGTTGCATTGGATTGCCTATCTTTTGATGAATTTTATCGGCATAGGTTTCTACGCAGAAAATTGATGGGAACTTGATGGCAATCCCAGGAATAAGTGTTCTTCGCAAGTTCAAACAATTTGAAGATCGTGTGACCTGTGGGAATAATTCAAATCTATGGTCAGTGCCGACCCAAGCTAGGTTCATGATTATATTTAGAAACTACACATCTCACATGACATGCTAAGTGGTGTGTTTTCCCTTTCTCTTTGTTTTCTATTTTAATGCAAGGTATACCTTTTGTACTCCTAGATAATTGCAGGTTAATGTGGCTAACTCATACTTCCAGTGAGGCAAGAGTGTGCCTCTACATATATGTTGAAAACTTAGCATTACTGTATTACAATGAACCTGTACAATAGCTAAGAACAGAACGAAAACAAAGTTTAACGTCGTATTTGAAGACCGTGTGCTTTGAGAAAGCATATGTACTTACAGTGAGCAACATATTTATTGGTTTGGCTTCAAAAAAGAAGATGCCAAGACAGCAATTTTTTTCCCCTTTATTGTATGTATAAGAAATTAGATAAGGGTAAATTTATCGATATTATGATTCATACGTTAAGAAACAAAAGTAAAGATTGCCCCAGTAATTGAGAACAACAATTATCCTTATCTTTATCTTATATAAAATATAAATATACGATACAAATATATTTTATAAATATTAGAATATATTTTTTAATTTAATACTAATAACTAATAAATGATCAAAATTTAGTAATTGATAACGTAGGAAAAAAATATTCTCCGTCCATAGTAAGTCTAATATTAAATTATCTACTATATATAGATACAAACTTAGTCAAAAACATTAGATCCTATCACTGCCTATATTGAAGCATCCAAATGTAAATTGACACAGGCATGAAAGCATTGTTATATCCCAACAATAGTAGAAAAAGACTTCAACCAGCTACTGAAAGTAGAATACCATGACATGTCATGCATGAGACATGTCCATGAAATATTAGAAGAATTGTGCAGAACAAAATGCAACATTTCATAATCTAACATTCATTAAGAAAAACAAGCTACAATAGGAAATATTTCAATTTTCTAATGCTTATATGCACATAGATAGGTGATTGTGGTTGTGATCTTAAATGAAGGAACTGACCATGATCATCAACTAGCGAACTTAAGTGGCTACAGCAAATAACAAAGTGAGGCTTCAAATAAATGAGTGGCGCGAACGAGATAAAGCCATTAGCCATGACAAGTCATGGTAAATATAAAGAGCTTAAATGATGTGAATGTCAATACTAAATTGACCTTCATAGGCCAGAATATCACAATAAATCTATCATTCCGGAGAGTTACGCCAAAACATAAAGAAAACTATGGCTCTCCTTTGAGATATATAAGTTGGTCCATACATTTCAAGTTATATAAAGACAAGCTACACCCAAAAAAGATATATATTTAAGACAATGATGCTCCAACGACAAAAAATAAAGTTTTTATAGAATGATTTTGTTATAAATGTTGGTATCTCGAGCTGGTGATTTTTTTTTTTTTTTTCTAACTGCTCAAAGAGATGATACTAAAAATATAAAATGCAAATATAAATTTCCAATTTTCATTAAGGTGCATCATATTATAATGTATGGCCCCTTTTTTCATTGATGTTTGGAGTCCTATATAAGGACATGTTTTCTCATGAAGAAAAGTTCAAAGAATAGGTGATAATCGAACATGTACTACACGAGATATAAACATATAAAAAAGAAATTAGTTATAAAATGATTTTTTTACTAATATTTATACCCAAACAAGTGATACCAAACCTATATTATCAAATATATACTTCATGAGTACCAAACATATATTGCATGGGTAATGATTAGTATACCTTATAACAATTAATAATTTAAATTAAATTTAAATTTATAAATTATATTTATAATACATTAAAATTTGTAATAATTTATAATACATTAATATTTATAATAAATTAAAATTATAATAATTTATAAATATTTTTTCTTAAATTTGTTAAGAAAATATAAAAAGGCTGAAATTGAATTCGTTGGGACAAAAATTTTGAGTTGATTAGTGTAATGGGAGTCATTCTGTTAACAAAAAAAATTCTAATACGAGTCATTTTTTAAACCAAAATTTTATTCAATTTTATCACATGTATCATTTTTCATCAACAATACATTAAAATAAAAAATAAAGTTAGTGCATATGAGATCTGGCTCCATAGCCTCTCACTTCAAATAATAATTACCTTACAACCTAAAATTATGTAAGCAATTTCTTGAATATAAAAAGAAAATAAAGTGAGTTGATTTTGCTTATTTGAATTAAAAATGACATTGTATGCTGGAGATGTTTTCGCCACATTGATTTTCTTGATTACTATATGATTAAGCATATAATAGACTCCGATACAATAAATAAGAATTCAAAAAATAGATATTTTCTTTGCTCCAAATAATTTAAAGGGTATAAGAATATCTTAATTCTCATTAATTATGAATATTTTATAATAAAATTAAAATTAAAAAATTATATTTATTAGATTAGATACTATAAATTTATATTATCAATGTATATTAAATCAATAATGCAGTTATAATTTATTTTTTAAGTCATTCATTATCTTTATCATATCAACACATTTTCCATTCATATTATGTAATATTCTCGTGTATGGGTAACTACACTAAGAGAGGGATGGTTACACAATTTGCATCAAATAGGTACGAGGGGCGGGAAGGTTATGCAAATTTAATCAACTACTATTAAATTTAAATTAAATTCATCAATTTAAATATTTTTAAACATTGATAATAAAATATAAATAATTTAAATTATTATTAATTAATTTTTTTAATCTTATAACTCTCCAACTGTAGGTCTATATGTTATAACTATATTTATTATATGTTTTAGGAAACAATCTTATTTACTCTTTAATTAACAAAATTTATATGGATTTAATGGCTCGAAAAGGCAAATAATGAACAATTTTAAAAGATTTTTCTGAAACATTCTTATGCTTACAAGATAATGTCAAATTGATTCAATATATTTGTCATATGAATTTACTTTCATGTTCGAATTGTTTAATCTACCCTTGCGTCACACAAGGAGTGAGAAAGTCACACAATTTATATGCAGTGGGGACGGAAGGTGGGAACATTAAATAATTTGTACGGAGCAAGGACGAAGTGCGCGAAGGTTAAACAATTTGTATGGTGCAGGGACATGAAGTGATGTTGCACAAATTTAATCAATTGCTATTAAATTTATTAATTTTGCAATTAATATTTATCTATGTTGTTGAATTTGGTAATTATTATCAATTTAAATGATTTCTAAACATTGATAATAATTAAAATATAATCAATTTCAATTGTTATTAGTTAAATTTTTATTTCAGATCTTATTAAACTGTAATTGTAGATCTATGTATTAAGGCTATATTTATTAGAAGTTTTAAAAAGCAATATCATTTACTCTTTAATTGACAAAAATTATATAGATTTAATAGTTCGAAGAAGTAAATGATAACTAATTTTAAAAAATGATCTCAAAACATTCTTATAATTGTAAGGTAATGTCAAATTGAATCAATATATCTATTATATAAATCTATTTCATATATAAATCTATTCTTATTAGTACAACTACACGATATTTTTGGATCATGCAAGTATTTCTCCTAATCTACCCGTGCATCGCACAAATAAATATACTAGTCAGTACTTAACCTTGGGCATATTGACTTGGCATTACTGAATTGCCAAATGCGGACTGAAATCTCGATTCAAGCAGCAATCCTAATACTAAAGCTACAAGAATTTACACCCACAAATGCCTCATCGCTTCATTAATTAGTTATATCTGGTGTGGATTTTTTTCACAAAAAAAAGGGAGAAAACAAAAATTAATCTAGACTAAATTTCAATATATCTAATCCTTGACATAATCCTTCAATTGAACCTGATTTTCACGATTGTGTTTAAAGGCGAAAGCTTATTTAAACCTTTTTATCCTTTGCTCATTGGGCTTGCTCCTAGTTTTGGGATAACGATGGTTTTATGAAACCATATGATCAACTTAGTGAATGATTCCAAAAAAAAAAAAAAAACTTCGTGAATGATTCCAACAAAAAAAAGACCTTAGTGAATGACTATTTTAAAAAGTGAAATGATTTTTGAACTCTTGGAAAGGTGGACACTTTAGATAGGAGGAAACAAAAAACAAAAACAAAAAGAGTAATACTAGTTGGTATGAAAAGAGTTTTTACGAAAATCACAAACAGTATAACCATTCTGGAGGAGAAGGGCAAAAATTATGAAAAGAGAGAGAGAGAAAAAAGGGTTGGGTAGAGATAAAAGGCAATAAATTATAACTGGTTCACAGTTTTCATATGTCGCATCACGAATTCACCTTTGCATCTTTTAGCATTTTTCCAAAAAAAAATTATAAAAGAAAGTAAGAAGAGTTAAATGTTTGATAGAAAAAGAAAAAATAGAAAGAGAATATGAGATCATTTTTAAGTGTACAAATAAGATAGCTCTTTTAATAAACATGTCTTGGCAACCGAAAAAAGGAAAGACAAGAAAACATAGCTTAGAGAAACTTTCCCAGGAACAGATGGATACGTTTTGTATTTTCCTTTAGGCCTGGAGGTGCGTTATAGCTGAATACCAAACAACATCTAAATTCTGGGCCAAATGGTGCATCCCAAATTGTGAACCAGCGGGATTATAGAGCACAAGAATTCCAGTTAATTATGAGATAAATATCCAAGACCGAGTAGGCTAAATTTATTAGCACATGAAATAGCAAATTAGCAATATAGAGGCTAAAAGAGAATCTCCTTGGAACATAAAAGCTATCAACTATTTTTCATGGATTTATATCCAAATGAAGTTTTTCTAATACATTTTCGATAATTAATATCTTTTGGCGGGTGAAGGGGAAGGGGCAAATTTGGGGAATGGAGAGGGGGCGGGATTGAATCCGTGGTGCCTGAATTCATGGTCCAAGGTCTCAAACCTAAATCCCAAACGATTTGGAATAATGGCTTAAAGAACAAATAACTAGGTTGGGGTCAAAGCAAGAAACCTTTGTTCTACATCCAAAGCCAGAAGGCCAAATGAATGAAATGACCATTTATCAGTTATTTGGGATTCCTTACAATTAGAAAAAAATTCTCAGTTTGAGTTTGGCTACCTTGGTTAGGCTGCCTGCCTGTAAACAACAATTTTTTTTTTTTTTTTAACTTTGAATTATACAAAAAAAAAAAAATTCTAAAGTACTTTTAGAGTAGAAAAATATTACTACTCGAACCATTCAATATTTAATGCTCTAATAATTATGACTAAAAGATAACGGTGGCTTACAAAATTAAAGTATTGAGTATTAAATAATACAATTGATAACTACTTCCTTTTTTTTTTTCTCTTGAACACTTAATAATTTCCTAAATTATAATTATACCTTTTGCTTTTGAGAATCTTTTTAGCCTGTGCTTAGAATTTGCATTTGGTTTGCTTGATGCAGCCCTTGTCATTTTGTGGTGATCATGAGTTATGATTATGCTTGGTTTAGGTTCAATGTTCAAACGAAACAAACCGCCAATTCTCCATAAATGATATCTGACAAATAGGACACGTAAAAATGGGAAAGGAAGGACTAGTAATATGGTTTGGTTTGATGAGTAGAGATTGACTTTGGAAATTCATTATTACATGTTCTTGGATGGGTTCAATGTGCCCATATCCTGTCACAAAGTAGAATATTGAATTGAAATAATTACCAATGATATAGATAGAAATCAATACAAATTTTCCTGACATTGATTGAATCGTGACTCGGTGAATCAAGATGGAAACAACAGAGACTGTAAAACTAAAAAATCAAATTTAGATACGTTTTAGAGCAAGAATTTATTCAAATGCAACCTTTTAAAATTAATTTCAGCACATGCGTGACAGTGATCGAACCCAGCTTCAGAACTATGTGCGTGAGTTCTTCTTTTTTACCACCTTAAATGGAATCTTTTGCAACAATCCATTAAACTATTCAATGCTAAAGAATTCTTCATGTAACTGCGGAGAAGGCAATTGTTGGGATTATCATTATGAGTGTTCTAAGAACAGGTTGGAGCAAGTTCAAATGGACCCGAACCTGATTTGATTTTTGATTGGGATCATTTCTTTAAACTTAGATCTGATTTGATAATAACTAAATGACTAGGTTAGATCGAATCAATTTGATATTTTGACAAATGTATAATAAACTCATAAAATTTTATAAATAAGTAATAAAATTTAAAAAATATTTTATAATATATATTTCAAAATAAATTATAATAATATAAAAATAACATCATGTTATATAAAATATATTAATTAAAGTATAAAAATCTTATAATTTATCACTAATTTTATCTAAACATTTATATGACTTCGAATCAGGTCAGGTTAAGCCAATTTAAAATAGACCTGAACTCAATCTGAAAATACAACAGATCAAAATTAAAACTTAAGCCCTGCCTAATAAATTTCAGCCCAAGATGACTTATCGAGCTAGGCCAAATCATAAACACATCTTGTTGGGAGGGCTTCTTAGTGATTAAGATTTAATCTCACTATAACATCTGTCGATATATCTTAAATGAAAAGAAAAAGAAAGAAAAAAGGACTCTCAATGTAATGTTATATATTTTTCGCCTCCATATTCTCTTGAAGAGTTCAATGGCGTAATGTACGGTCCAAGGTCTTCTAGTAAGCTTGCTTTACAAGCCAACCCCCACCCTCATTGATAATTTTCTTAAATGTGTGAATGATTGGTCAGCAATATTGCTACTGTACACTGGTCCCAGAGAAATGGCATTGTGAAAATCAATTGGTGATTAGTGTTTTCTTGTATTTTGAAATTGTAGAAGAGTCAACAATCGAGAACAAAGAAGAAAGAAAGAAATTACAGCATGCTATAGTCAACTGATTTTCATATAAATTGCGTTATACCAGGTCAGATTTCCATCTCTCAACCCACGTATTAAGTACGTAAATTTCGTCTGAAGTTAAAAATTGAGGTTTATACAAAAGGCACAAAGATGAACTTTGACCAAGTATGTTTGAATAAGAAATGTTTCAAGGAAGCAAACGTAGCATAAATTAAACCTTAAAGAAGTTGGAAATAAGTACGTAGCATAAATTAAACCTTAAAGAAGTTGGAAATAAGTAAAGGTTTGTTCAAATAGTGCTAAAAATTTTCCTGACATAAAAGTATATGAATTTAATTTGATGCATCTTTAGTGTAAAAATATTTTACATGGTTATTTAAAAATGTATTGTTATATTAATAAAAATGTTTAACTTTTATCATTATTATCTCAAAAGTCATACATATAATAGTATATCATTAGATAAAATTTTTTTATACTAATAGTATATTAAAATTAATTTCCAAAAAAATATAATTTAGTACTTGACTCGTTAAAATTGATGTTTTGTTTCTCAGGCTTGTTGATATATGTGTGTGTTCTTTTGGTTAACATGTGTGTGTATTTAATAAGATTTTGAAAATTAAACTCTAATGGCATTTTAAATGAGATTAATTATGATATATTATTAGTGTAATTTTTTTGGTTATTGACAAAAAATTTAGGTGGACACCGGTATCCCACCCGGGCTAAGAAAAACTCCCCAAGCTCTTCGAGGATTTCTAGGAAAGATTACATATCGCACCACTAACGAGGCCCTCATATCGATCAGCGAGATTTGAATCCACACCCTTGTGGGATATGAGCCAAACCTTAATCAACTACGCCCACCTTCGTTGGCATCACTGTAAAATATTTTACACTATTAATCATTCCTATAACATTATATGTTTGTCTTTTGACATATTTTTTGAAAGGGTCAAATATTTTTAATAACATGACAATACATAAATTAGAACTGTAGAAATTTTTTAAACTAACAATGCATTAAAATTAAAGTTATTTAAAATTAGAAGAAAAAATTCTTTCGGGCCATTCAACTAATTTAACTGATCAACCATTCCAATTATAAATTGACTAAATAGCAACCGAGTTTGGTTCAGTTTTGACTTTATTTTTAACTTAATCAAATGAACCAAACAGTATATAGAGTTTAAATATGTATCAAATAGTTATATACAGATGAGTAGCTACCATGATAAGGCTGTTGCCGAATATTATTTTTCTTAAAAGATCCCAAATTAACAGACTATAAATACGGAAATCCAAGATTAGGTAGGTTTTTGTCGTGTCCTACTTCGAAAGGGTTCTCCAACCCCAAGTGATGTGATGATAATATGTAAAACTTTCAAAATCCAAACATTGATTGACCCTGTCCCAAATTTTAAAGGCCTCACAAAGTTTTTTAATTGCAATTAGAACTTTCTCTCCTATAAAGATGCTTGGAACAATCACGATTCAAGTAAAGAATGAGAAAGGCTGGATTAGGCTTGTTGACACTTTTAAAAACAGAAAAATTTCTTGTATGTAAACTAATGAGTAATTCACTATAGAAAAATATAAAGTATCTAGTAACCGATGGTCTCGGGTTTCGAGCCCTCGATATGAAATAACCAGTATTAGGAGTACATGCCTCTTATAGGATCTCAAATATTTGAACATTATTACTTTCGGTGAAAAGATAGCTAAAGGGAACTAAAACAAAACAAAAATAAAAAAATAAAAATAAAAAAGAAAAACATAAAGTAAACTAAGAATAATATGTGAGAAATTTGTAGATATTTTCAAGAAGTTCACGATTAAGTTAAGAATCAAAGTCATATAGTAGCTTTAGCTATTTAAAAAGAAGAAAAACTCGATGTAGTTTAGTATTGTTTGTGTGCGTGTGTATATGCAATAGAAAAATATTGAAATTCAGAGTTTTTGTCAAAATAATTTTATATTATTTTTAATTTACATGAATGAGTCCTTTTTGCTATTTTAATTTATCTAATTATCATTTATAAATCTTGATAAGTCCTGATAGAAAATTTTACTGCATAGCATCACTTACATATATATAGTGTCAAATTCTAAAAAACAAAAAGTTGAATATCAATAAAAATGTAATTAAATATGTCTTACTATTTACTACATTGATTTTGAACTATATAAAAATCATACTAAATAATTTTAGATTAACATAAGAATTTAATTTGGATGCAATGATAGTGTCACATTTTTTTACACTGTCATCTGATCATATCTTGCCACATAAGTGAATATAGTTAAATTTTATACTCACTACTTAAATGATCATGTAAAAGGAAGAATATGATTAGTTGATTATATAAAAAAATTTTTACATTGTCAATGGATCTAAATTAAACTCCTAATATAAAATTTTGTAAATATGACCTAAGAACTACTTAATAAAAAATAACAAGTCCCACCATGTCATCACAAGGCACATTGAGCCCAAGCAATTCATACACTAACAAGTGGCTGGTTAGCTCCAAATTAAACTCTCAAAAAAATGTCAATAAAAGATTATCTAATAACATAAGAGTTGTTTTAATTTACATATGTATATAGTGGGTTGGTGAACATATAAATGTTATAAAAATGTTTCTGAATCCATATTTTAGACATTTTAGACACTAGTGATCGATGTATAAATATCTAAAAACTCTAGTTGCGTGTTTTTATGAATGTTGCCTTCACATGAATTCACCAATAGCATAACTAAAATATATAGGAATTTGTATATCGATTCCGGTTATTACACGAGTATAGATAAATTCACTACCAATGTAACTAAAATTTTCAATTATTAATACATGATTCACCAAGTGTCCTAATGAGAAAAAGTGGGTACATAAAATAATAATCTAAATTTTATGTTCAAACTTTCCAGTACACATTTTCTTGACCAAGTGCATAAGGACCACCTCTAGCGCTCCAACATAACCAACAAGTACTCCAAAACAATGACGTATATAAACCCTGATTCCTATTTCATCACTGATATTAACACATGTTACTTCCTGGAAGCTCCCTATCCTTTGGCTTTTAGTTTCTCCCCTGTCTCCATCAAAGAATTGTCAAAAATTGCACACCTTTACTTTGACCAAAGACAAGTCACTATTTATACAAAAGAACCAAACTTCATCCTTTGTTTTCAATCAAGGACTTAATTAGAGGTGGGAAGTGATATACCATCACTGACCCTCATACATACCATTTAGTTGCCACCTACCAAACATTCATGAGTGGTGCCATGACTGCTACTACTGATCAATGGATGCAGTTCTATCAGCAGCCTCTCATGGATGGCATGGCTCCTATTGAAGGATTTTCTGAAGCAACTGTGGTGACAACAACAAGTCCCACCATGTCACCAGAGGGCATGTTAAGCTCAAGCAATTCATACACCACCCATGGCCAGTTAACTCCAAAGGGCAATGCATTCAAACCAATCAGAAAGAGATCTAGAGCAACTAAGAGAACCCCCACCACCCTCCTCAATGCCAATACCAATAATTTTAGGGAATTAGTACAACAATTCACTGGGCGTGCTAGCACTGCCATGTCATCATATGCACTCCATAAGGGACCTATTACCTTGAATTTCCAGCAAGGAATCAGACAACAGATTCAACATGACACAAGTGGAACAATTTCACCATTTGGCACCAGAACATACCATAACCAACCTCATCATGTTGCTGTGCCACTTCCATGGCAGAAGCAACAAGACCAAGTTCCTAAGCAGCAAAGTGGCTACACTTTGGACCATGTGAAGAGCAGTGACTCTCCTCCATCTTGTGTTAACTCCAGGCCTAGCATGGAGGTCTCTGATGGGTTGCTCATGGTTGATGATTTTGGTTTGTATGAACCAAGTGTGAATGCTTTCTCCAACGATATTAAGAGCGATGGTTTTTTAATGTGATTATCATTAGGATTCAATTATGGAATAACTCTCAAGAGTTATCTTAGGAAGATCTCTTCGGTCAACGGTTGTAAGCATGCTATCATTAGAACAATAATTCATGTTTCTTTCATCAATTCAATTTATCGTGTCGTTTTTTCAATGGTGGTGATCAGTTCTCCTTGATTATATTATTGTATTACAACATTTTCTGTTCTTGTGTTATTGTTCTTGATTGTACAGCATATGGATGTTGTTTATTTGTAATCTCTACTGATAGCAAAAGTGCTTCCATTATCCAGCTAATAAATTTAATATTATTTTTTCACTTGTTTATATATAATCATGTCATGTTTGATAAAGTTTGAGCTTTGAAGCATAAATAACTAACATGGATCTTATCATTTGTCCACGCGTAACCAACATTTCTTAAAGTTGATTAATTGTTCCAGATGAATAAAAGTTGTGGAATTGAATCCAGATTAATGTAGCCTCAATTATTTTCAGTTACACACTCATACTTAGTTCGTCTCCGTTCTTCATGCTCTTCTATACACTTGTCAAGCCGATAATCTTTCGCAGAACTCATGGTACTGTTCAAGCATGTCTCATGGTAAGAAAACTGGCCAGAGTAGATTTCCAAAAATGCCTCACACTAGTCTTGAAGCACGTTTCAAATATTCAGGTTGAATAGGATGCTTCAATAAGTGATTGAGAACAAGGTATGGCTTATAAATTAAGCCCCATATGGAGTAACTTTAACATAGGAATGGAATATAAAACTCATTAGAAACAATTACAATAACGAAAAAGAGTTCTTTTAAAGGGAAATTATTTCAACAGTAAAAAAAAATAAAAATATAAACTTATCTTTAATTATAGCATATTTTAGTGATTTAAAGATACACCTCATTTTGTTTTTCACTTTTTAATGGGATGGAGCTTTGGTCAAATAGACAAACTCAAGCAATGAAGGTTGCAGTCTTGCAGGATTGAAGTGGAACGGTGGTGGGGCCTCGTTTTGGCATTCTCTGCATGTCAAGAACAATTTGCCTTGTCCCACGAGTCTACCCTTATCTTCTTGCTTCAAGCCATCATTTAGCTTGTCTTTTACCATGCCGCTTAAATTTTAAATCATTTCAAGTGGATTAATTTAATCTCACGTGCAGTATTAAAGCTATTCTTTGAAAACGTAGGACTCACTCTAGACGATAATGGTTATTTGTACCCCAAAAGCTAAGTAATTATCTCTATAATTCTTATTTATTAGTAAGAGAACCAATTTGACAGAAGACGGACAATGTGATGTCTTCATTTATTAATATAGTCTTCTAATCAGTAATCGATAAATACTTTATTACATCTCATCGAATTTCAATATAAAAAATAACCAAGTACTCCCTAAAAAATCATTAAAAGGCGTATTCACGAAGGCATTATATAATAAAGTCTACCATAATATAAAACTCACGTATTTCTATCATAAATTAAAATAAGAACAGATTCAAGTGAGCTAATTTATTATAAGCTCAGATATGCTGATTTTGAGTTTTGGCAAAAATGTAATTTGATTATATCTTGTTCCTGAGTAATTCATGAAGGCATTGTAGGATACCTCAACCTTGTAAACAATGAACAAGGGTGGATGTTACCTTACTCCCCTTCAAGTTTAGGAGTAAGTTATGCTACACCCCCATGTAAAATTAAAAAATATCATAATTTTATATTATAAAATAGGACCCTCATATTTTTATTTGCAAATTAAGGCCTGTCCTCGCGCTATATTGAATAGCTCCCAATCGTCCAAACTCCTTTGACAGTAGCAGTTGGACGGCGCAAACTCAGATCAGGTTGGACTAAAGGAGGCCCCAGCAGAGGGTCACACGAGCCATTGTCCGCTTCCTCCACTCAACGCTTTATCGGTGACGGAGCTAATGTTCAAGTGGACGGCTGTTGAAGATACGACCACTCCTGTGAGCTGCTACTAAAACAACAACCACAAAAAAAAAAAAAGCCTTCATCATCCCATTCTAAGCCACAATCCATTAACACCTACTGTGCCCCCCTTCTTCAACCCACGACTGTAGGTGCCGCCGACAGTTGCATCTCCACCCATCTCAAATCCTTGCCTCCCCAGAGCTCCACCAAGTGCAATGCCGCACCTCCATAGCCTTGCCGTTGTGAACTCTTCTTCCCAACCACAGCATTGTCCTTAAGCCACACCGTGGGGACCACTATGCATCCCTATTCAACACACTATGACCACCTCCAACCCGTGAAGCTCTGCCTCCTACCGCCAAAACAACCACCGCGCACACGCCACATCCCTTGCCCTCATCCGGTCACACCTCTATGGCCACCATCCAACAATCCTAGCCAAGCTCCTCTCCTTTTCTCTATCTCAATCCAAATCCTTAATTGATTTTAAAAGAGAGGAAATTGAACATGCCCAATTTATTTTGTGGCACAAGTTGTCTTCCCAAGCAGAAACCCTGCAACCCTACCAACGAGTTTTTGAATTTGAGCCTTTCGACAAACCTCTTGAGGCTTATGAAGTTTGTCCTAGCAATCTATTCTAGGTGTTGTAGTCTGAGACAGTTCACTAAAATTCTATTTTTTATTCTTATTTTTTCTATTTCCCTGAACTAGATTGGTGGTCCCAAAGCAATAAGAGTGCCCGTAAGAGTTCAAACACTTGGTGCTAATTGGGAGAGTCAACCAATTTTGATGTCTCTAGCAGTCGTCCACTTCGAGGTTGTCCACTTCGATGGTGTCAACAAAGAATCAGAGAAAGATATTGAAACATGCCTCAATTTGTAAATAAAAATTCAAGATACCTATTTTGCAATATTACATCCTGCTATTTTATAATTATCCTAGGGGGAGTAACTTACTCCCAGACTTAAAAGGGACTAACGAAACACATGCCATAAACAAGATCTATGGAAATAATCAATTTGACAAAAGACAGCAACTCATGAGTTAGTATGAGTAAATTTTGAGACGGGTTAGATTAGTTTAGAGAAAGTTTGCAACCAATTAAAACAACGTGATCCATCACATCCCGAAGAAATTTATCCTTTCTGGTTTGTTTCCCAAATCCAAATTGCTCTGATAAGTCAACCACCATTCTAGAGTTGTTTCCGAATCACTTGAGTTTTATGCAACTCAACTTCACAAATATTGTGAACTTCCACAAAAGTTAGTCCAGAGCCTTTTTTTTTTTTTGTTCTTATTTCTTATTTTTAATATTAATTACAAAAGTATCCATTTTTTATTCCATTTTGTAATTAATATTAAAAAAATTCTAAAACCAAAAGGCTATTAATTTTTCATTCTCTCACATTTGCAAGTAAAATCATCTGCAATCTAATTTTCCTGGATGTTTGTCTCAACATGACGATATGTCACCCTCCGTTTGTGTTGTTTCCAAAGTACAAGAATAGAAGGACTCACCTAAAAGTGTGGAGGCGAACTTGGCCTTCTCTCATATACTTGTGAATAGAAATTTTGAACAAAGACCGAAAAAGCGAGCATTAACAATAACAAAAGTTCAACAACAAAAAAAGAAAGAAATGTTATTCTACAATGCTATTATTCGCAGCACTTTCATAAAATTGATTCCCGTTATTCAACTAAACAGCTGTGCCCATGTGGACAACTATTTTTTTTGAAAACAAACCAGAAAAAAGTTTTAATATTCTGCTCTTTATAACCCGTAATAGTCTGAGAAGATGAGGGAACATAGGCCGTGCAGAAGTGCTACAAGATTGGTACAAACATTGTGACTACTTCAGATGGTGCTCGAACAAAGATGCCATCTCAATCTGGGTAACAAATAACTAAAGTACATGAAACATATTTATTCAAAATAACCCTTTAAAAGCGCAAAAATTACAAGAAGCAAAACATTTCTGTAGATGACATTTCTTCAAATCAACCAAAATGATAACTTAGCTACCAATGAGCTTGTAGCTCAACCAATACGACTTAAATCTTTAAGAAATTTCATGAATAAGTGAGGATGTTAGCAATCCCAGTGGATAATAATATTTTCATTATTGTCAGACTTCATATTCATGATTCACAACAACTACGTTGAGACGTGGTTGCATAATATCAATCCATGAAATTAGAATGGGATTTTCAGATATGGTTGATTAGATTAACTTGATAACAGACATCATCTTATAAACTTCTACTATTGACCATTTTATCTCAGCTGGATGAAGCTCTATGTTAAGCTGCAAAAGCATAACTAACACACCCTACCCACCCTTGTCAAAGCACACATATTTGGGTGTCATAAATGGGTGATGTAAGCTTGGAGCAAACAACTAATAAGAGATAGCTTCATGTAAATTTTTAGATGATTATTGCATAATAACTTCATATTATTAAGTTATAAACTTACAGCAGTCAGTGCAGCCTCAGCACCCTTATTCCCAGATTTTCCACCAGCTCGATTTAGAGCCTGCACTTAGCAAAAAGGCAACAAATAAAAATATAAATAATAATTCAAATCGACGAAGCAGAAAATTTCATAACTACACAGTAAATGCCATAGCATAAGTTTACCTGATCCATATCATCACATGTTAGAACACCAAAAATGCATGGAACACCTGCATAGTCATCTCAAAATGCATCAATTTCCATTTTGATGGCAATTAATGAAAAAAGAAGTCAAACAACAAACACTGACAGTAATAATAAATTGCCCCAATCAAACACCAAAATAAATAAATAACATCAATTGTTCTCTTGTATATTAGGACCAAACTAGCTTAGATGAAGTAAAAAGGCTTAAGTATTTTATTCAGTGAGGACCAAACTTAAAGTCAATTTACACAGGCATACTGGTACTGATGTTAGGGGGAAGGGGGGAATTTGATCACCTATAAAAGAACCCTCATGTTTCAACAGTTTCTTTTCAACCTTGATGCTACTCAACATTCTACAAAGCAAGTCTCCATACTCATAATGCATGCATATTCTATTTTCAAGAAAACAGACAGCAGTTGAATACTCAACCATGATCTGTTCGTATCTGAATATTACAATTGACATTAGCAGAAAACAACCTGAATCAAGACCAGCTGAAAGCACTCCAGACGCCGCAGAATTAGCAACTGCATCATAATGGGTTGTATCTCCTCTTATCTGTTAACAACAAACATTGGTCACAACAGAAGCACGAATTAGCCAATAGCAAATACAGCTAACGGGTGCCCATTAGTCATAAAAACTATTAAAAATTTTCATCTATTTGTTAAGATTTATCATACCACAGCTCCTATGCACAAGATTGCATGATATTTGCCTGATTTTCCCAGTTTCGCTGCAACAGCACCAATTTCAAAACTGCCAGGAACCCAAACAACCTAAGGGAGAAGGGAAAGCAACAAGTTTCTATAAACATTCACTGCAAAAGATAGGTATACTAAAATTCAGAATAATGTAAGTCTGCCTCAGTTCATATATTATTTAACTCCCTTCCTTTTTTTTTTTTTTTGGCAACTGATACAGTGGCAAATGACATTTTTGTTTGAAACTATGACCGATGGTGACATAATTCAGTGAATAACACACCAAGCCAACATACATGGATGAAAGAAATGGAATATTGTATTAAGTAAAGATAGAGAATGATAACCGATTTCAAATTTCAAACATCTGAATAATTAAGGATAGGACATAGGAGAGCAGGGAAAATTGACTAGACCAGCCTCTTGGCCTAGCTTACTAGGAAAAGCACGCACAATTTTGTTTGAACTCCACTGAAAACACATTTGTCTTAGCTTATCATGAAAATTGAATACAAAAAAGGCAATGAATTCAAACACATTGAGAACATTAAAAAATGTGTTAAACAAAATACATCTTCAGAAAGAATACTAAGAGTAGACCCATTGTAAAAACACCAGAAGAAGATAATTTAAAAGCCAGATAATACTAACCAAAATACAAAAGCAACATTTTAGATGGAAAAGAATTAATATTCATGAATTTATAGGATAGCTTACTTACATCAATGTCCTCATCTTGAACTGAATAATTCTTGAAAGTACCCAAAGCTCCCTCCAAGAGCTGCTTGGTGACGATTTCATTAAACCGTGCAACAACCTAAAAGTAACAATTGGAAGTGAGCAAAGAAACATAAAGCTATAAGAAAATCTTCATGATTACAATCCATTTTGCAGGAAAAGAAATGCAAAATCCTGAAGCAGAATATGATAACTTTGACAAGATTTCATCACAAAAAAAATAAATATCAGGCATTAAGCCTCATATATATGTATCTGTATAGGAAGAATGCAAACCTTATAAGCCTAAAAGAGAATCTTTTGAACAAAGTTTAATTTATGGATTGTCGGAAAGGAATTTTCTCCTATTTAGGAGGTAGAATTGCTCCTAATCCCCTTTACCAGTTATCTCTCTTCAAGATTCTGTGGGTAAGGGTGGCCATCAATGGTAGAAACCTAAGTCCCTGGAAATTTATATCAAGGATACACTTCATGGTTTTATAAGGGTTGGGGGTGGCTCCTGTAGTAGGCTTTGGGAGGTTTTTTGGGTTGGTAACAGTTGTTTCTCTACTTCATATCCCCCCCACCTACCCCTCTCTCTCTCTCTCTCTCCCTCTCTTATTGTTTATCAGCTCTGCACCATCATCCCATTTACAAACTCCTTTCTCTCCAAAATCCTTCTACTTCTTGGAATTTTTATTATTGTCAAAACCTTAACTAATCACCAAAAAGTTTTATAATTGGAGTCTCCTCTTGCTGTGATTCACTATTTTTATCTATCTTCATCTCTGGAATAGAGTTTGGGCACTAGACTCTTAGAGTTCCTTAATCGTTCTCCAAACTGATGAATTTATTCTTGCAATCCAACTCCAGAAATGCAATATTCCCTCAAAGGCAAAGTCTTTCATTTTGCCCGATGTACTTAATAGGACTAACCAAAATGATTTGTTGCAGGTTTGCAGATAACACAAAGCCCTCTCTCTCTTTCTCTCTCTCTCTCCTAATGTTTGATTCATTCAAGTGCCAGTAACAATATATTTGTGATGCAGACTTTTTATCATTAATATTTGTGGATTACTTGTTTACATACCACAGCAAAACGAAGTCCCTGTGTTTTGGTAACAGAACCTGTCAGATGCCTCACAGCAGCTGTCTGTACAGAGGATGATCGAGTTTTGCTCTGAATAGCAACATGTGGCTTAATTTCTGAAGCTGAAAAAGGAAAACAATGAATATATTCAGATACCAACCAGCTTGAATGCAAAGAAAAAGAAATGTTCACAGTTAAAAGTAGGACAAAGGATCCTGAAATCTTTACTCCTTGATGAACTGTACTACAACAAAAACTGGATTTCTTTTCCTTATGTTTATCATGAACCATCAAAATAAGTCGAAAGGACAAGGAATATAACCTCGCACAGAACGCAAAAACGATAGAGACCTCGGCGTTTTATAGGCCTTTTGAAGGTGTAAGATGTTATTGCTACCACAAGAAAGATCCTGGCCCTCATGATGCACAAATCCAAGCTGAGACTGATGATGAGCAGGAAGTAAACAATCGGTAGAAACAAATAAAGCCATTCTTTTTGGTCTTAAGATGTGAGCACCCCACCCTCTTCCAGATACAGTATTTATATCTAGAAGCCAAAAATCACATTCAGTGAAGCATAATAAACAACTCAAAATGCATGAATTATGGAACTATAATTTACATGAATTATGGTGCCTATAACATAAAACACACAGATTTATATAATTCTGTGTAATTCCCAGCTATCATTGAGGATAAATTTACAGCTTGAAACCAACACAGTTAACAATCTAAGAGCACACACATACATGGCGAAAATGCCACATTGTCAAGTGATACTCAAAATGAACAATGAAACCGAAAAAAAAATGGTAACAGGATGAGCAAAAAAGAGCACCGGAAATGGAGTTGACGGCAACGCAAGGAGCGACGAGCGTCGAAGATGCAGATGAACTAGTGTGGACTGGGGAGTGAAGAGAGAGAGAGAGAGACGGGGGGGCAAGGGTTTTGACTTTGGATGGAAATCGGACAGTACGCGCCACGCACCGTTTTGGGTTAGAGAGAATACGGGGCCTGTTAGTCTTGTGAAACTAGAGGGATATTTGGTAACCTAAAAAATTAAAATTAAGTTAATATAGTATAAAATAGAATTAATTATATTAATTGGTATAAAAATAAATTAATTTTTAATTAGATATTATTTGATTTCATAATTTAAAAGTTAGTTTTAATATATATTTTTATTTATATTTTTGTATCTTTTTTTTTAATTATGTCATTAAATAAACTAATTCAGCATACGGTGGCAGACGGTAATGGTTGGTGGTGGTCAGGGGCGGTGGGTAGTGGCAGACTGTGATAGGTGGTGGTGGTGGTTGCTAGCAACAGATATTAGCAGCTGTAGTGGGATGGTAGAGACCGATAATGATGGCTGGCAGCTATGCTGACAAACAATGGTGGATAGCAATGATGATGAATGGTGGTGATCGGCGACAACAGATGGTGGCAGCTGGCGGCGACAACAGATGGTGGCAGCTGGCGGCAACAACAAATGGTGGCGACTAGCGACGATGAATGGTGGCAAATGGTAGCTGTCAACTGCAATAAATGGCGGCAGACAGGGCAGGTGGTGGTAATCTGTAATGGCCGGCGACAGTCGGCAATGGTGATTGGCAATGGCCGGCAGTAGTAGGTGACAAATGATGGTAGACTATGGCAATGAATAGTGGTGGACAGCAATGAAGGACCTTTGACAAGTAGTCAAAAGATATAAAATAAAAATAAAAAAATTTGGAATAAAATAAAACTAATTTAAAATTTATTTTTTTAAGAATTGATTTTAAGTTCAAATTAATTCAGATAAAAACTATTTTAAAAATATTTAGATAATTATCAAACAAATATTTATTAAAAATCAAATCTCATGATATTTAGTTATCCAATTTTTTTAGTTTGTCAAATAATTCTAAAAGTTAAAAAAATTCAATTGAATTTGGTTTTGATTATTTATTTGAGTTTATTATATATATATATATATATATATATATATATATATGTGTGTGTGTGTGTGTGTGTTGATATGAGATATGCATTATTTTTTTATAGAGTATTGTTAGAGGCAATTTTTATTAGGCCAAAGCTTGGTGGGGTCTATAGCAGACCCAATAAGGGCGCATGACCAAGAAGTCCTAATAACCCAAACTAAAGGTCCCTGCATCTTTTGCACTGGACCTCTGAGCTTGGTGGGGATGAACTTAATGGGAATTAAGTGTCCGTTTGATTATACTTTTAAGAGGTTTAAAAAATTTTTTATTGGAATGAGAATAAAAATATATAATAATTAATATGTTTAGGTATGTAAAGACCCTTTTTTTTAGAAAGTCTTTTGAAATTTTAAAAAGTATTTTGAGATAAATATCATTGAGGTTACTTTTCATTTTAAAAAAAAGTCTTTTAAAAAATATTCTTATTATTACTCTCATATCAATAACTAAAAATAATTTTATTTTATCCTATCCAAATAAAATTCATTCTCCTAAACTTACTTTTAATATATTCAAACCAAATACACTCTAAGTGTATGTTTGGATTAGAGTTTATAAGCGATGGTTTGCTCCAATTTGATTGCATCAAAATTGATTTTGGCCAAAAGTAGATTATTGTCAACGTGATTTATGTTTGAAAATTTTTGTATCAAAAGTGATTGTAACAAAATAAATATTATTTAGATGATATAAATTAAAATCACTTTTAAATGGATAATTATAAAAAGGATATAAGTTTTATATTATACTATAAATAGAAAGTTGAGGATGCTTGTGACATTTAACATTCATCTTTAGTTCTGAACGGGAAAATTTCAGCATGGGAGCAACAAAATGTTGCTTCAAGACCAACCAATGCTTGGGGTACAAATCATGTTGCATTTGCTCCAACTGAAAAAAAAAAAAAATTCCAAACATGGATGGACTAGCGTTCGAGGTAATTTAACATGAGTTTGGTGAACGGAACGCTGTTCCAAACATTCTCTAAATCCTTGAAGTTGAGTACAAACATGTCAATTCAAAAGCGAGCTTCAACTAATGCACCCAGGATGTAAGGAGTCCTGTGTTCGACGCCTACCCTTCCCCCAAGAAATCAACACCAAAAAAAAGGGGGACTTCATTGTGGTTGAGTCTATAGGTGAAAGAAAATCTTGGATGGTACATGAAAGGAATTGTACGAAACGATGTGTGAATACAAAACTAGTTTGCGTTTTCGTTGGCCCTTGGTTTTCTCTCTCTTCCTTTTATACTCCAAGTTGCACCTAATTGGTCATCAGGTCTTTCATCATTCATACGCAAAACATATTCGTTCTCATAGGTAAAATGGCAAATTGGTAAGCCTCTAAGAATTACATCCAAAAAATGAAGGAAGTCATATTCAATTTCTAGGGTCAGAGACCCCTTGTCTTCCCTCCTTCCCAACCTAACCCAAAAAGGGCAGCTTCATCTATTCATACAACTGGACTACTACCCCTTAAGCTCAGGTATGCATCAATTCATATTACTCAATACCCCTACATTCATGACGCACAAAAGAAAAAAAAAACTCTACATTCCATGTATGACTTAAAGCGTCTACTTCTTTGCAAGTACACACTCCTTTCTTGTGGAAGCACGCTGCTAGCCCGAGTTCTCAAGTAATTCTACCTTTGTCATTTCTTGTGAACAATTATTATATAGTAGAATATTTTTTCTTCTTTAACTAACTTTTGACTATGTAGGGGATTGCCTTTTTTACACACAAGTAGATTCGTAACTCTAGTATCGTGACATAAGTAAACAATTCTTATTGTAACGGCCAAAACCTTGCTAACAAGAGGGTTAAATAACTAAACAATAAGATAATTACAAAAATATTATTTGAATGCTAGAATTGCATATTAAATTTTAATTCTCGTAAGCATAAAAACTTAAAATTATAAGTGTTGGTTATATTAGTCCTTAAAATATCTAAAATAAAATCAAATTAGTCCTTGGGAAGATGACTGCCTAATGTACTTTTAAAATGATATATTTCAGGCATGTTCTATCTAATTCTCTAAGTCTCATTTATTGCATGAGTATTATTATAAATCATATTTAATTTCAAATATATAAGAGACACTAAAACTCAACTTTCCGAATTATTGTTATCCCAAAATGCAATATCTATTTTTTTTTTAAAAAAAAGAGGGAAAAAACTTGTTTTGCTTTTCATGAACATGTAGGCTAATAGTAAAATGAATAATCAAGAAGCTTTTTTAAAAAAAAAATTAAAAAAAAAACTTAAAATCCAACTAACTCTTACTTATCTATATATTTCCAAATCCTGATATGGCTTATATATTAGTATTTGATTCTAAACAAGTTATATAGAGTTATTACAAACTTTAAAATTTGTCAAGCATAGAGGCTGCATGAAGGTTTGATGTACAATCAATCTCGAATCCAAGTTAGAGGCTCCTGAGTCTGAGTTACCATTCCCCCTCCCCCCCCCAAAAAAAAAAAACCTTTTCTGGTAGAGAGATAGAGAAAGAGGAAAAGTCTAGTTGGTTAAATTATGCAAACTGTGAGAATGAGAATAATCAAGTATTGTACGGTGGAATAAAGTTGCCACAGGCCTCAAGAGTGAAGATATCTATGAAACTTTTGCTTCGCCGGTAAGGAAGATCCAATTCGAATGACCCATAAAAAGGGTTACTAGACTTCATTGGTCTTTATTTATTTATTCATATCTATAGTTTTTAATTATTTCTTTTCCACTGTAAAAGATGCATTTTTTTCTTTGGCTAAACCATCATAGATGCAATGTTTCTTGACAGTTGAGAGTATGAAAAGATACAACTAAACTTTATGCCGTAGGCCGACGATCCCATTAGCCGGATAGAAATCTTTTATTTACTTTCTTTTAGATTTTTAAAGGCATTTTCCATGAAAACTGAAAAGTAAGCTTATTTGAGACGCCATCAAGTATTAAGGAGGAACATATTTTTTAATTGGGATATCAACTATAATTCGTCACATACAGAGCTTAATTCGTTTCCTAAATCCAACCCTGTTAGTAATAATAAACTAATAATTGAGAACTTTTAAGTAGGCTGCCCCTCAGTAAATATTCATATTACTGCTTAACATAAAACAGATGTAAAAATAAAAAACAAAAAATTGAAAAAGTTTGGCACTTGCAACCAATTAAGAATTCCTGCCAGTCAAAGATTGATGGTAAAACAACAAAAGTTCACCGTACAAAAAGGAAACGAAATAAAAAATCGAAAATTTGTTTTCAAGGGTTTTTTCGATAAGATGAGATAGTTTATTAAAGAATATTTGTTTTGGTGTTTTTTTTTTCTTATTTTAACTACTGATATAAAAAAATTATTAAATTTAATTTGACCGATGATATTTAAGTTAAAATCTTACATTGAGTGAAAATAAAAGTCTCATGGGAGGTTTAACCTATAAATAAGATATTTCAATTTTGGTTTAGAAATTTTTTAGAGTAAGAGTGGTCAAGTTGTATGAGTAACTTTTAAAAATTATTCATATAATATAGTATTTTGTAAAAATGATTTGCAACTTTACCTGTATAAATATTGTGAAAATTGAAAAAATTTGGAACTTCATGTACGGATTATAAACATAAATGTAAGTTGAGAGTAGTCAAACTACCTTAAATTTTGTGTTTGTCTCTTTTTTGTTATTTTTCTTCATGCATTGATATCTCTAGTGTGAGAGAATTTGTTGTTATATTTCTTGTACTTCTGCTACCTAACATGACCCATTATAAAAACAGACCCTTTAAATACTATTTCCCCCCTTCTTTTTTACTATACTTGAACACAATTGTTACTTAGAGAGGACAAATATTAAATCATTTAAACCCAATTGGTTTCAATACAAACATGCGTTGAGTAAAAACCAAAAAAAGGTGTATCTTTGTATAAATTTATATTAAAAAATTGTTCCCCGTTTGATGAAGTAACCAATCGGGTTATTGACCGAGATAAGCGTTTATTTGTTTTAGTGGTTTTAAGATGTTCCTTACGATTTTTTTTCGTTCATGTACATTCAAAAGACAAACACAAAAGGGACATCATAGAATAACAGAAGGATTTAATTGATATAAATTATTAGTGTAAAATTTTTTAATATTAATATTTAATCATATACTATCACATAGATAAAAATAGTAAATTTTTACATTCATTACCTAAAAAAAATCATTTTTATCTATATGATAACACATAATTAGATATTAATATAAATTCTTTTATACTGATAATACATACCAATTAATCTCATAAAAAAAGACATAAACATGCTTCTATAATTTACTATTTTAGGAATATCATTTTTAAGTTCTTAGAGCTTAATATTTTTTTGCGAAATGACTAATTTGACTTATTAATGTGTATATATATATATATATATAGTCAACTCTTATATAATATAATTTTTAATGTGAACATTTTATTTTTTATTATAGATTATAGTTATAAAGCCAACAAGCTTAAACTTTAAATGGTATTTTTGTCAAAGATTTTAGACTTAAATTCAATATTAATATTGGATTTTCTTTTATAAGAAAATTGCTTCTACAATTTTTGGACCAGAATGGTGGTTAAGTAAAGTCCTCTAAAAAATAATGGTTTCAAAATTTGAATCTTTAACATTATAAATAAAATTCATTTATAATCACAATTCACTTTTATTACAACTAATTAATTGAGTTAAAGTTGGATGTTGAATTTGTGGCTTTTTTATTGAAATAAAATTAAAAATAATAATTATTTACGTAAATGTCCTGTTTCAAATTTCTTTTTGAAAATGTCCTATTTTTGTGGACTATTGGTAAATCGTGTAATGCTGGCACGATTTATGAGTGTTTGTGCACTGTCTACAAATCGTGCCAACTTCACACGATTTATGGTTTAGTGCTCAATACTCGCATAAATCGTGTAAGGGTCACACGATTTACGTGCAACTAAATCACACAGAAATCATGGTAGGGTTGCACGATTTCTGTGTGTTTAAGTTTATATACACACACACACAAATACAAATCACAAATCATAAATATATGAAAAATGATATATATATAAACTAAAGTTTTCATAAAAAAAAAAAAACTAAACTAACTAAATATTTTTTATACTAATCAAAACTAATATAAACCAATTTTTTTCCACTAATCTAAACTAATATTTTTTATTCCTATAAAAAATAAACTAAACTAAATTAACAAAAAAATTTCACTAATCTAAACTAACTAAACTAAACTAAGCTAATCAAATTTTTCTCCACTAAATTAACAAAAAAAAATTTCCACTAATCTAAACTAAACTAAGCTAACCAAATTTTTTTACACTAATCTAAAAATTAAACAAATATTTTCTTTTCTAATTATAATAATTAAGCTAACTAAATATCTTATTTTCTAAATAAAATAAAATAAAAATATAGTAAAAATTTACCTTTTTCTGGAGATGTGCAGAAATATGTCTAACTTCATCTAACCGACGTAAGTTATTTTGGGCTATTCTCTACTAAAATTTTCCTCTTTTTCTCGTAATTTCACCTCACATGATTTTCCCAATCTCTTCTCCCATGATTTCTGAATGGAACAGTAGCCTCGCACGATTTCTTTTTTTAGAAAAAATATATCATAAATCATGTGAGTGTCACACAATTTATGTGCAACTTAAATACACAGAAATCGTGTCACCCTCTCCATTAGCCTCACACGATTTCTTTTTATAGGAAAAACATATCATAAATCGTGTGAGGGTCACATCATTTACGTGCAACTTAAATACACAAAAATTGTGTCACCCTCCCACGATTTTTGTGTGATTTAGTTGCATGTAAATTGTGTGACCCTTACACAATTTACGTGAGTATTAAGAACTGAACCATAAATCGTGTGAGGTTGGCACGATTTGTAGGTAGTGCACAAACACTCATAAATCATGCCAGCCTCACACGATTTACTAATAGCCCCCAAAATAGGACATTTTCGAAAATAAATTTGAAATAAGATATTTATGTAAATAATTATTTTTTTTATTTTATTTTAGTAAAAGAGCCTTGAATTTGTGATCATTCTTTATTCAAACTAATTATTATTATAAAAAGGCTACTAGAAAATCTACTGTTATTATGTCTGTATTTTTATTTTTATTTTCATTAAATATTTTTAAAATTATATAACAACGATGAATCTATTATAAATGATAATAAAAAAATTAATTATAAAACATGAAATGGAAGAATATACAAAAGCATATTAATTGTAAAATAAGAAATATTTATTTTAATATTTTTATATTCAAATTGAAATGAATAATAATGATATCTTTAGAAAATAAGATTATAAATAAATGAGAGAAATTCATTTATAATATATATATATATATATATATATATATATATATATATATATATATATATATATATATATTAAATAGCAGAATTAATTTTTATACACTAATAATGTAAAATAATTTTACATTGTCAAACAACAAAATTATAAGAAAATGCCAAATTATCAATAAAATTTTAACAAAGTTCCAAATTATAATATAATTTGACATTTTCTTACTATTTTATTAGTTGAGAGTATAAAATTATTTTCAACTGTTAGTGCATAGAAATTAAACTCTTAAATAATAATTATATTTGTAGAAAAACAACTTGTGTTTAATATATCTTTAGCTAATATTTGTTGGTTCAAGTGATTCAACGCTTATTTTCATTAAATAAGATTTTAAACTTGATTCTTGTAGATTTTGAATACCGATAATCTATATAAAAATAAAATTTTTTCATTTTATCTATATTATTTAATGATAAATGAATAATCCTTTCATAATTTTTTTATAATGATAAAATTGTAAATATATAAATAATAAAATTTTCTTATTTTATTATTTTCTGAAATTACTTGAGAGTTATATTATAACTATTTAAGACATTTGTAGATAATTATTTCAAAAATATTTGAAATGAATTTCTTATTATATATCAAAAAATTATATACACATATATGAATAAATTAAAAATTAAAAATTAAAAGTTATGAATTGTATTGAGGATCTTATAACTTTGAAAGTTAACTTTGAATAAATTTAAAATTTTCATAAAAAATATTAGTTTCATTTCGTATAAGCATAAATATTAATAATTAAAAATCATGAATATAGAGCTTATTAATTGTCTACTACATGTCTTATTTGAGTATGTGATGTACCGTATTTGACTCTTATTCTCTTTTCCAAAAATATTTTATAGGAAAATTCTTAGTTTCACTGCCTCTCATAAAAAAATTAAAAACATGAATAGTTCTATAACAATGTAGGGAGAGATATGCACCGCTGTAAATCCAAAGCACCTCTACGTAATTTGTTAAGCCATGATCAGCATTTTTTGGCCCTTATTCGTTGCGCTATTTTTATTGGAATCGAAACTTTAACATACACGTTTGTTTTTTTGTTTTTGGTTGTTTTACGAGTCCTTAACATACACATTTGTTTGTTGGTGCCCGATTCGTTACTCCCTCCATGTGTTGGGAGTAATATTAGTCCCATCAAGCACAACACAGTCTCGTTCATTTGATGGTCTTTTCTTTTAAATCCAATGGCCTTATTTGATCTCGTGCTTTTGAACAATAAAAATAATATTAAATGTGTGAAGTGTTAATATTTGCATATTGGTCCCTTTCTTTTTGTCGAATGGAGGTGCTCCATCTCCTCACCATCCCTTAGATGCTATCATCTAGCTTCACTGTCGGCACCACCATGTTCATCTGCTATTGAGTCTTCCAGAATCATCCTCCCAAACCTAAAAGACCACTGTCACCACCCTTGAGGAAGAGGAAGCTCTAATATGTGGTTACTGCAATGGCCATCTCCTCCGACCATGCTCACCAGTGGATAGCAGCAAGCATGGTCTTGCCACCGAGCTTTTGCTATTGTTGAACCACTTGCTTTGAGTCCCCGACTCAAGGAGCCGTGACACTCCCAACTCGCAAGCTCCGCTATCGGGGTTCTCAGGAATCTAACAATTAAGGAGAATATTGTTGAGGAAAACATGGTTTGGGCTGCCATTTTGCGTGCCTCAAGAGTTTGGTCAACTAAAGTTTAAAGCTTTTGGGAGTTAAGGACGGTGGGATTGTGGGATGGACTATGAAGTATTTGAAGAACTTGTGGACAATGGATACCGACTATATCCCATCAATTACCCAAAAATATTTGTTTTGAAAAAAAAAGGCAATACCTTTAACACAATTACAACTAAAACAATATTAAAGAAATCAAACACTAAACAAAATGTTGAGTATATTCAAAATGATGAGCAATAACCATAGAAAATAAAGAACCAAGGGGACCAAAAAGAAAGTTACAAGGCTAGGTTGCTTAGTTTCGGCAGAATGGAAGGAAAACCAGCTACAAGAGGTGGATAATTTCTCCGGCAAAGGTGGGTTAGTGGAGACTGACCCTATTTGCAAATGAAAAATATCAACACCCATGCTGCAATTAAAGCGTAGGTTTAATTTGCATTTTTGACATGGGAGTAATGTTAATCCCAAACATAAAGGGACTAAAGAATTGGGCACCTTGTTTGTTTTGTTTTTTTTGTTTTGATTTTTTTACAAGTCCTTAACATATACGTTGCTAGTTTATCGTATGCTAATCTCCAGCAGAATTTATGGGGCTTATGTACTGATAAAACAATTTCAAGCTTAAAATTAAGAGTTAGCCTTAAATAACCTTATCTTTTTTTAAATGTTTTGGAATGATTTTTAAAATTTTGACATCTAAGAATAAAAACTTTGAAAGATCAACAAATGATGCAACAGATGAAAGCTGAAAAATGAGAGAGATACACCTAGAAAGAAAATGTATTTACCATTGTGGATGGATTGTGTGCTTGCTTATCTTTTTTTAATTGCGTGCTTATCTTGTATGGTTTAACAGGTTTTAATTGCGTGCTTATCTTTTTTTATTCCTTTGAAAGTCGGTTTAAGAGGTTTTGTCCATAGAAGTCGGTTTAAGTTTGTACAGATTAAATTTTTAACTAGTTAATTGAGATCTATAAACTTAGGAAAGTAATCAATCAAATAAATCGTAGCTAGATAAATCATAAAATGTTATGTGAAAGAAAAAAAAGATTAATTTATTTGTTCCTCTCATTTTTAACAATCTCGTTTAGATATGTTAAATTAAATTTCCATGCATTTCAAATTCACAATCAATTTCCATACATTTAACCAGACCACAATTCCATTAATAGAAGTCAGTTAGAAAGAGTTAAAATAAAGTCATATTTCCTCCCATTAAAAGATAACATAACTTTCTGAATTTACCTTTTTTTTTTTTTGGGTTCAAACTCTACTTTCTCATGACTTCTGAAAATTGTACACGCTTTTTCCAACAAAATAGTGTAAAATATTTTCAACCAGAGCATAAAAAGAGTTTGCATTTGTATGAAAACTCCATTCGCAAAATAATATCTGTATAAATATAAAACTCTACACCGTATTATTACCAAATAATAAAACACCAAACTTTATATATTTTGGAAGAATATATATGTTGTGTTTGAATACATCATATTTTTTAGTCTTAATTTAATACATAACTTTTATTGATTGAAAAATATAAACTAACGGCTTTATAATCAATAACGATTTTCTTGTTTAATATTATATTTTGTTAAATTTTATCAAATAATAATCTAATAATGTTCAGTGCCAATATTAAATATTTATTAAATTAGAATAGTTATGATTTACTTAATTAAAATGCTATACATTCAATATTTATAATAAATTTTAATAGTTTGAACTTAAATAATTTTACGAATTAAAATTTAACCTTTTACACTTTATTCCAAATATCAGTAATATATTACAAATAATTTTATGTCGGTGAAAGTGAAAAAAAGAGTAATTTATTTGTTCCTCTCATTTTTAACAATATCGTTGAGATATATTAAATTTCAAATTCACAACAAATTTCCATACATTTAACCAGATCACAATTCCACTAATAGGAAACATTTATAATATAGTCAAAATAACGGTGTCCCATCATAAAAACCGTAGCATTTTCTTTCATAAGAAAGAATAAAAATATTGAAAATTTGAAATTAAAATTGAAATAGATAAATTGATAAGACAATTTTAATAAAGTATGTTTACGTACTAGGGAGGAAAAATATATCTCAACAAATAAAAATATAAACAAGGCCTTGAAAGCTAAATTCGTTTTTGGAAAAGAACTTGAAAATTTTTTCCCTGTCACTCATAGATTCTGAAATTTCGATAATTTTAATATGCAACACCTTACCTTGTGTTAATGAAAAATAGGAAAAAAAATAAAGAATCTACCCAAAAAGAAAAAGAAAAAGAAAAAGAAAAAAAATTAAGGGAAGAAACCATTTTCAACAAAACATTAATTTGATTATTATTGGATTTTTTTATTTTAAAATTAATTTTAATATATTATGAACATAAAATTTTTATATTATTATTTAATTAAATATTATTATATATATGACATTTAAAATAATAATTATAAAAGTCAATTTTTTTTTTGTTAATCTAGCCATAGATAATTGTATAACTTTATAAAAATCTTTTTGCATTACAACTAAGAATTTAATTTTGTACTGGTGTAATATTTTTAAGAATTTAATTTGTTTCCTTCTCCAATAAATATAGGTGTAGATGGAATTGCAAACCACGCTATTCTTCTTTATACTCAGCTTTTCCCTTACTTCACTTGGGTTTTTTCTCCTCAAATCCTCTCTTTCTCGCTCTTTCTCTCTCTATCTTCAACTCTCACTCCCAACAATCATTCCAATTCCCTCATTCCTCTTCAAGAATTGGGGTTTTTCGTCTGATTGGACGATCAATTCCCGATTGATCGACTCGCTTTGGTTCCTGCGATGCTCTTTCCGAGATGAAGCTCAAGAGGAAGCGGGCACTCGAAGTGGTTAGTTCTTTTTTTTTTTTTTTGGGATATTTTTCCTTCGATTATATAATCCGATTGTTTATTTTTCTGCTGGTATGTGTTTTGTTTTTTTTTTTTTATAAATCAAATTTATGATCTTTTTGGTTATCAATTGTGTCCTTTGTTATTGGGGTTTATGGTGTTTGTTTGTTCTTTTTTTTTTCCCCCGATTTTTTGTTTTGCTGATTTTTGGGGTTTTAGCCGTTCGACAGTGTGGTTTTGATGGTTAATGAAGTTTGCTCCTTTTTTTTTTCGGTTTTAGTATTAAAATTTTTTTTAACCGATTCGAGTATAAATTGTTGTCTGCGTTTTTGTTCTGTTTCTTGGTTGGGGTTTCTGATGTTTACCTTTTGGGGTTGGAAGTGAAGATGTTTTTTGGCTTGAATTTTACCTTTTTCTAAGCTCTATTTGTTATGAAATTGTTAAATACTTGTTGGAATCTTGGTGACATTTCCATTCATGTTATGTATGATCTACTTTGTGGAGAGTTAATGGGTAAGTCTCGTGAATTCTTGGTCGTTTAGTTGATCAAATTTATCTGAGGAGTTTTTTCAGCTCAAAGGGTATGCTGAGATTTTTTTTTTTTTAATTTAAAATATTCGTATTGAGTACGGAAAAAGAAGTCATTGTATACTTTCAAGTTATTTGCAATTAATATGGAGATCAATTGTTGTGATGATGCTCTCATTGGACCTGACTTGCTCAGTCCTTACAGGATGGAATCTTACTGCTGTTTTCTTGTGCAATGAAATTAAAGTAGAATTGACTCTTGAATCAGGGCATGCCATGAAATCTACATGCTGTAATTTATACATAAATTTATCGTGGTGAAACACAATCATGCACGAAAGTTAGGGTTTTGCTTTGCTTGTTTTATAGCATATCGTACACTTTGCCAATCGAAGGCTTCTACATCTGCTAAGATGCTAGGTTTAACAATCGGTGGCCTCAACATCTGCTCACTCATTTATGTTGTTGTTTTCCTTGTTTTCATACCATGCACTATAATTTGGCAAAGTTCATTGAACTTTATGGTTTTTCAATTTGATTTAGCTGTTGTTTTATTTATTCCTGATATTCATGTGCAAATGGGATTATATGTTGCAAAACGGCTGGTTTTTGTTTTTATTTATTTATTTATTTTTTTGCTTCTTCTCTCTGCATCAATACTCAGTTTCGCAATTCCCGATGCATGATATTTACAAATGCCTGTATTGTAGTGTTGATTGAACTATATTTAACATATGCACCTTTCGATGATTTGACACTTATAAAGGTGATTTTTTTGTTAATAAGAATATCGATATTTGTTACACTTCCTAAAATCAATTTTCCAAAATCTAAGCTAAATGGGAGCTTAGTGTTCATAATAAAAATAATCCTGTTAAACTATAGACAAGTTTGTACCAGATGTATTCCCAACATTTTTCTTGAGGTGAAGATCATAATTTGCTTAAATTGGAGTGCAGGTGACACCTTTAAAGGTGCATCATGTGATGTTATTAGGGCTTGGTTGTTGTTGATGCATCTTATTATTGTATTTTTTTGTCATGTCGATCAAAACCCATATTGGTAATCTAATTTTAAGCATTTAGCAGTGAATTCATGCTAATACTTTGAGAATAGGTTTGCTTTGTGAGCTAACACTCGCCACTTGGTAAAACATTTAGCGTGAGTTGAGTCTTATCTCGATGTGTTAATTCCTCCAGTAGAAACCAGCTTACAGTGGTTAGTATATGGCTGTGTGCTTAATTTATTGCTCTTTGTACTCTTTCATCTTTTAATTTGAATTGATTTCTTTATAAGTTATGTTGATTACTCTTTTGCTTTACTGGTTTAGTTATCTGCTATTTAGTTGATTATTTTGATGTGAATGTGATATGCACACATTAATTGACCAATGAAGATATAGTAACTTTCGCCTTTCTTTGACTTGTTGCAGCCTCCAAAAATTAGATCCTTCATCAATTGTGTTACTTCAGCTCCATTTGAGAAGATAGAAGAACCTTTAAAAGGCTTTGTTTGGGAGTTTGATAAGGTGCCTTTATGGCCTTTTCTTCTTACATTACTAATATTTATATGTGTGTGTATATATTTGTTTTGATGTGTTTGATTCATTGCATTTATTTCCTCTTTACAGGGAGATTTTCATCACTGGGTTGAACTATTTAACCATTTTGATTCATTCTTTGAGAAGTATATAAAATTGAGGAAGGATCTGCAGATTGACGATGATATTCTGGACTCTGATCCTCCCTTCCCTAGAGAAGCTGTTCTTCAAATTCTTCGTGTCATTAGAATAATTTTGGATAATTGCACAAATAAGCATTTCTATAGTTCGTATGAGGTATGGCATCTTCCTACAATCATTTTTTTTCCAGCTTGGTTAACTTCATAAGATGAGAGCCAGGGCAGGTTTATTGCTTTTGAGTGTGTTTGGTGTGTCTCTAAATTTCCTTGGTCTCCTTTTGTTGGTGATCTGGAAAATTTGTTCAAACTAATTATATAGATGAGTTAGTATTAGCTATAAATATCTTACTATTTACCCTTTCACACCGTACCATTGATACTTTGTGTGGTTTCTTTGAATCTGCAGCAGCATATTTCAGCTTTGCTTGCTTCTACTGACCCAGATGTGGTTGAGGCTAGCCTGGACACGTTGGCTACATTTTTGAAGAAAACAGTTGGAAAGTACTCCATAAGAGATGCTTCTTTGAATTCAAAATTGTATGCGCTTGCACAGGGATGGGGTGGAAAGGAAGAGGGACTTGGATTAGTTGCATCAGCTGCACCTAATGGCCATGACCCTGACCCTACTGCTTTTGAATTGGGTTGTACCCTTCATTTTGAGTTTTATGCAGTAAATAAACCAGAAAGTGACATCAAAGGGGCTGAAGCCTCTGTCCAAGGGTTGCAAATTATTCACTTATCAGACATCAACAAATGTGTGGAAACTGATCTAGAGCTTTTGCATAAGTTAGTTACAGAATATAAGGTACCTGCCAGTTTGAGATTTTCTTTATTGACAAGATTGCGATTTGCTCGGGCTTTTGGTTCTTTGCATTCTAGACAGCAATACACTTGCATTCGCTTGTATGCTTTTATAGTTCTGATTCAAGCATGTGCTGATGCTGATGATCTTGGCTCGTTCTTCAATGCTGAGCCTGGATTTATCAATGAATTAGTATCATTGCTGAGCTATGAAGATGCAGTTTTGGAAAAAATTCGAGTTTTATGTTTGCATTCGTTAACTGCTCTTTGCCAAGATCGTTCCCGCCAACCTTCAGTACTGACTGCGGTTACATCTGGTGGGCACCGTGGCATTTTATCTAGCCTGATGCAAAAAGCCATTGATTCTGTTATTAGTGATACTCCAAAATGGTCAGTTCATTTTGCAGAAGCACTATTATCGCTTGTCACTGTGTTGGTTTCGTCATCGTCAGGGTGCTCTGCTATGCGCGAAGCAGGATTTATTCCTACACTGCTACCTCTCCTTAAAGATACAAATCCGCAGCACTTGCATCTGGTTGAAAAAGCCGTGCGCATTCTAGAAGCATTTATGGATTACAGTAATCCAGCTGCTGCATTATTCAGAGATTTGGGAGGTTTAGATGATACCATCTCTCGCCTAAAGATTGAAGTCTCGCATGTAGAAAATGGTGGAAAGCAGCTAGATGAAAATTCTGAGTCTAGTGCAAGGAGTGCACAAATGGTTGGAGATTCTTCAACTGGGCGAGATGATATACAACACTTGTATTCTGAACCATTAATCTTGTATCACCGGCGATTGCTGATGAAAGCCTTATTGCGTGCTGTATCTTTTGGAACTTATGCCCCTGGGAATACTGCTCGTATTTATGGATCTGAAGAGAATGTTCTGCCTCATTGCTTATCTACAATTTTCAGAAGAGCAAAAGATTTTGGCGGTGGAGTTTTCTCGCTTGCAGCTACTGTGATGAGTGACTTGATTCAAAAGGATCCTACCTGTTTTCCTGTCTTGGACGCAGCTGGTCTTCCATCTGCCTTCTTGGATGCTATAATGGATGATGTTCTCAATTCTGCAGAAGCTGTTACATGCATCCCCCAGTGTTTGGATGCCTTATGCCTTAATGGTAACGGTCTCCAGGCTGTGAAAGACAGGAATTCTTTGAGGTGTTTTGTGAAAGTGTTCACTTCTAGAATTTATTTGCGTGCTCTTACAGGTGAAACACCTTCATCTTTGTCTAGTGGACTGGATGAATTAATGCGACATGCTTCTTCATTACGTGGACCAGGAGTGGACATGTTAGTTGAGATTCTGGAAACCATCCCAAAAATTGGTTCTGGAGCAGATTCCTCATCGTTGTGTCCTGATCCTTGCACTTCAACCTCAGTTCCAATGGAAATGGATAGTGAGGACAAGAATTTGATCTTGCCTGATAATAAGGAGTCAACAAAGGTAGATGGCACAGAGCAGATCACGGAGCCATCTCCTGATGCATCAATAATGAATATTGAGTCATTTCTTCCAGATTGTGTAAACAATGTTGCTCGCCTTCTTGAGACAATTCTTCAGAATGCTGATACATGTCGAATATTTGTTGAGAAGAAGGGGATTGAAGCTGTTCTCCAGTTATTTACCTTGCCTTTAATGCCTCCTTCTGTTTCTGTTGGGCAGAGCATATCTGTTGCCTTCAAGAACTTCTCCCCACAGCATTATGTTTCTCTTGCTCGGGCTGTATGCTCCTTCTTGAGGGAACATTTGAAATCTACTAATGAGCTTTTAGATTTGGTGGGAGGGACTCAGCTTGCTCTAGTTGAATCTGCAAAGCAGACAAAGGTGTTGAAATATCTTTCTAGCCTTGAAGGTGTCTTATCTCTTTCTGTATTTTTGTTGAAGGGAACAACTACTGTGGTCTCTGAGCTAAGCACTTCAGATGCTGATGTGTTGAAAGATATCGGGAAAACATACAAAGAATTAATTTGGCAAATATCTCTGTGTAATGATTCCAAAGCAGAGGAAAAGAAGAATACTGATCAAGAACCTGAGATATCACAGGTACCTTCATCCACTGCTGTTGAAAGAGAGAGTGATGACGATGCAAATATTCAGTCGGTGAGGTACACAAACCCAGTTTTTGCTAGGAATGGTTCACATTCCCTGTGGAGTGGAGAACGCGAGTTTCTTTCTGTAGTTCGTTCTGGAGACAGTTTGCACCGCCGTAGTAGGCATGGGCTATCCCGCATACGAGCTGGAAGGAGTGGCCGTCACTTGGAAGCTCTAAACATTGATTCTGAAGCATCTTCTAGTGCACTTGAGGCACCCTTACCCCAAGATTTGAAAAAGAAAAGCCCTGAGGTTCTTGTTTTAGAGATTCTTAACAAGCTGGCTTCAACTTTGCGCACCTTCTTCACTGCTCTTGTAAAGGGATTCACATCACCAAATCGTCGTAGAGCTGACTCAGGGTTGCTTTCTTCAGCTTCAAAGACTCTTGGAACTGTCCTAGCTACGAATTTTCTTGAGGCTCTTAGTTTCTCTGGGCACTCTACTTATGCTGGACTTGAGATGTCACTTTCTGTAAAATGTAGATATCTTGGGAAGGTTGTGGATGATATGGCAGCACTAACATTTGACAGCAGGCGTCGGAGTTGTTATACTGCCATGGTTAATAATTTTTATGTCCATGGAACATTTAAAGAGTTACTGACAACATTTGAAGCAACTAGTCAGCTACTATGGACACTTCCATCTTTTCCATCATCGGATATTGACATTGAAAAGAAAGGGGAAGGAAGTAAGCTGTCCCATAACACATGGCTGCTTGATACATTACAAAGCTACTGTCGTTTGCTCGAGTATTTTGTAAACTCTTCTTTACTATTATCCCCAACCTCGGCATCTCAGGCAGAGCTTCTTGTTCAGCCAGTTGCAGTTGGCCTGTCAATTGGGCTTTTTCCAGTTCCCAGAGACCCGGAAGCTTTTGTTCGTATGCTGCAATCTCAGGTTCTGGATGTGATCCTACCTGTCTGGAGTCATCCCATGTTTTCCAATTGTAGTACTGGTTTCATTGCATCTATTATTTCGCTTGTTACCCATGTATACTCTGGTGTTGGAGATGTGAAGCGAAATCGTAGTAATATTATGGGAAGCACAAACCACCGTTTTATTCCCCCACCACCTGATGAGGCAACGATTGCAACCATTGTTGAGATGGGTTTTTCAAGAGAAAGGGCTGAGGAAGCACTGAGAAGAGTCGAAACAAATAGCGTTGAAATGGCCATGGAGTGGTTATTTAGTCATGCTGATGATCCTGTCCAGGAAGATGATGAACTTGCACGGGCACTTGCTCTTTCCCTCGGAAGTAGTTCTGAAACTGCTAAAGTTGAGAATTCTGAGAAGACTACAGATGTGCTAACTGAAGAGGGACAGATGAAGAAGCCTCCAGTTGATGATATACTTGCTGCATCTGTGAAGTTGTTTCAGAGTAGTGATTCAGTGGCATTTCAGTTAACAGATTTACTTGTAACACTTTGCAGTCAGAACAAAGGGGAAGATCGTCCAAAGGTAATATCTTATCTTCTGCAGCAGCTAAAACTTTGTCCGTTGGACTTCTCCAAGGATAATTGTGCATTGAGTGTGTTAGTACATATTATAGCATTGCTTCTTTTTGAGGATGGAAGTACAAGGGAAATTGCTGCTCAAAATGACATTATATCTACCATCATAGATATCTTGACAAACTTCAAAGGCAGACACATGGCAGGGAAAGAAATACTGGCCCCTAAGTGCATTAGTGCTTTATTGCTTATATTGGATCAAATGCTGCAATCAAGGCCAAAAACTGAAAATACAGAAGGAACCAAAACTGGTTCCCTGCCTGATTCATCTGGGGAGCATGGTTCCCTGCAATTTTCAGGTACGGTTGTGCAGAAGGAAAACAATGTAGATGTGAATGAGAAAGAACCCGGCATAGTCTTTGAGAATATACTGGGGAAATCTACTGGCTTTGCATCTACGGATGAGAGTCATAAGTTGCTGGATATTGCATGTGATTTGATAAAACTGCATGTCCCTGCTGTGGTCATGCAGGCTGTTTTGCAGTTATGTGCTAGATTAACAAAAACACATGCTTTAGCGTTGCAGTTCCTTGAAAATGGAGGTCTGACTGCACTTTTCAGTCTTCCAAAGAATTGCTTTTTTCCTGGGTATGACACTGTTGTATCTGCTATAGTACGTCATCTCCTTGAAGATCCTCAAACATTGCAAACAGCTATGGAATTGGAGATACGACAAACTCTTAGTGGAAATAGGCATTCTGGGCGGGTTTCTCCTCGATCATTTTTGACATCATTGGCACCTGTTATCTCTAGGGATCCTATGGTTTTCATGAAAGCTGCAGCTGCAGTTTGTCAGTTAGAGACATCGGCAGGAAGGATAGTCGTTGTGTTATCAAAAGAAAAAGAAAAGGAAAAATCAAAATCATCGGGTGTTGAGGTTGGGTTATCTTCAAATGAATGTGTCCGGATACCTGAAAGCAAGTCACATGATGGATCAGGTAAGTGTTTGAAGAGCCACAAAAAGGTTCCTGTTAATCTCAGTCAAGTAATTGATCAGCTTCTTGAGATTGTGCTTAAGTACCCACCATTGAAAGGCCAGGAAGATTCTGAATGTGACTCAGCTTTCATGGATATAGATGAACCTACCATGAAGGTGAAGGGTAAATCAAAGGTTGAAGAGACAGGGATGTTAGAGCCTGAATCTGAAAGGTCTACAGGACTCGTGAAGGTGACTTTTGTCCTTAAGTTATTGAGTGACATTCTTCTAATGTATGGACATGCAGTGGGTGTCATACTCAGACGTGATTCTGAAATGTGCCAATTTCGTGGATCTAATCAGCCATCTGGACATAGTGGTATTATTCATCATGTACTGCACCGGTTGTTACCCCTCTCGGTGGAAAAATCTGCAGGACCTGATGATTGGAGAGGTAAGTTGTCTGAAAAAGCTTCATGGTTCCTGGTAGTTTTGTGTGGGCGGTCTGGTGAAGGGCGTAAACGAGTGACAAATGAACTCTTTAAAGAGTTGATGTCGTTTTCAAATTTGGAGAGCAATTCAATGAAAAGCAGCTTATTGCCAGATAAAAGACTCTTTACTTTTGTTGACCTAGTATATTCTATTTTGTCCAAAAATTCATCATCTGGTAGCCTACCTGGTTCTGGATATTCACCTGAAATTGCAAAAAGCATGATAGATGGTGGAATCATTCAGTGTCTAACTAGTATCCTGCAAGTGGTTGATTTGGATCACCCGGAGGCACCCAAAATTGTGAATCTTATACTGAAAGGTTTAGAAGGCCTTACAAGAGCTGCTAATGCTAGTGAGCAAATCTTTAAATCTGATGGTACTGAGAAGAGAAGATCTGCTGGTTCTAATGACAGACCTGATGGTCAAATAACAGTTCCCTCTGCTCCTGAAGCAGTGACACATGATCAGAATGTGAGCAATCAAGAAGCACTCAGAGATACAATGGATAATGCACAACGTGATCATGGAATTTCTGGAGGTGATGATCATGCTGATAATCCAAATCAGCCAGTGGAACAGGATATGAGAGCAGAAGAGGGAGAGGCAATGGCTCAAAACCCATCAATGGAACTTGGAATGGATTTTATGCGTGAAGAGCTGGGCGAGGGTGGTGTCTTGCACAATCCAGAACAAATTGAGATGAGTTTTCATGTTGAGAATAGGGCAGATGATGACATGGGTGATGAAGATGATGATATGGGTGATGAGGATGATGAGGATGATGATGAGGGGGAGGATGAAGATGAGGATATTGCAGAAGATGGTGGGGGCATGATGTCCTTGGCTGATACTGATGTAGAGGATCATGATGATACTGGCTTGGGAGATGAATATAATGATGAGATGATTGAGGAAGATGATGATGATTTTCATGAGAATCGTGTGATAGAGGTGAGGTGGAGGGAAGCTCTTGATGGGTTGGATCACTTGCAGATACTTGGGCAACCTGGAACAACAGGTGGCCTTATAGATGTGTCTGCTGAACCTTTTGAAGGGGTTAATGTGGATGATCTTTTTCGTCTTCAGGGTTTTGAACGTCGCCGTCAGACAGGTAGGTCTTCCTTATCCGCTTCTGAAGCAAATGGTTTTCAACATCCTCTACTTGTAAGGCCACCGCCATCTGGGGATTTTGTCTCAATGTGGTCTTCAGGTGGAAATTCTGCGTCCAGGGATTCAGAATCTTTGTCAGGCAATCTTGATGTGGCCCACTTCTACATGTTTGATGCACCTATTCTTCCATATGATCATGTGCCAAGTAGTCTCTTTGGAGACCGTCTGGGTGGTGCAGCACCGCCACCTCTGACTGATTATTCTGTGGGTATGGGCTCATTGCACCTACCTGGAAGAAGAGTCCTAGGTAATGGTAGGTGGACTGATGATGGTCAGCCACAAGGAGGTGCTCAGGCAGCTGCCATTGCACAAGCAGTGGAGGAACAATTCTTAGCTCAATTGAGCAGTGTAGCTCCTACAAGCAGTCCTGTTGAACAGCAGTTACAGAATTCTGGAGAACAAGAGAAGCAATCTGATGCTCTTCATTCACATGATGGTCCAATATTGGCTGCAGGGACTGACTCTACTAGCCAGCAGATTGAAGGTCAGGAGCAAGAGAATGGTAATGGAACCATAGGTCAGGAAATCAACCTTGCGGTTGACAGTACTCCTTGTGAGGAAGAGATAAATGCAGACTCTGGTGTTCAGGATACTGGTGAAAACCTGCAAGAGAATGAGCCTATGTCAATTCAACCATCTTCACTGAACATCATGCCGAATGGTATTGATTGCACAGAAATTGGAGGAAATGTCACTCCCAATGAGAATGTAGCTGCAGTGCAGGCTTTTGCTGATTCATCTAGAAATTCTAATGCTGATGATGCACAATGTGAAAGGGGAGCTGACTTACCTACTGTCATCGGCAATGCACCAGTTGTGCCCATGGTCTGCAATGGATCATCAACTACTGATGGGCACCCTACTAATCTTGAGTTAGTGGGTTCTGATTTGGGGACGCCTAATCCGGGTGATTGCCATGCATCATCAATTTATGCTAGTGCTGATGTTGATATGGGTGTTGATGCTGAAGGAAATCAATCAGAGCAACCAACTGTTTCTGAACACAGGGGGGATGAGCCCTTACCAACTCAAAACCCAGAAGTGACCCCAAATGCTACCCAGGCTGACCAAACTAGTGCAAATAATGAAGCTTCTGGTGCTAATACGATTGACCCTACCTTTTTGGAGGCTCTCCCTGAAGATCTGCGAGCAGAAGTTCTGGCTTCGCAGCAAGCCCAATCTGTTCAGCCTCCAGCTTATGCACCACCTTCTGCTGAAGATATTGATCCTGAGTTTTTAGCTGCTCTTCCTCCAGATATTCAAGCAGAGGTTTTGGCCCAACAAAGAGCTCAAAGGGTTGCCCAGCAGGCTGAAGGACAGCCAGTTGACATGGATAATGCATCTATAATTGCTACTTTTCCTGCTGATTTGCGTGAAGAGGTTTAAGTCTCTATTTTTTCCATTTTCAACTTAAATGAGGAATATATTATGACATGATTGTAATGCTTGTACTTTGCTATATACTAGGTACTTCTAACTTCTTCCGAAGCAGTTTTGTCAGCACTGCCGTCCCCATTGCTTGCTGAAGCTCAAATACTGAGGGACCGAGCAATGAGCCATTACCAAGCTCGCAGCCTTTTTGGGAGCAGTCACAGGCTTAACAATCGAAGAAATGGGCTGGGATTTGACCGGCGGTCTGTGATGGACCGGGGTGTTGGAGTTTCAATAGGCAGAAGGTCTGCTCTGATAGACAGCTTGAAGGTGAAGGAGATTGAAGGTGAGCCATTACTTGATGCAAATGCATTGAAAGCTTTGATCCGGCTTCTCAGACTGGCACAGGTAACTTCATTTCTCTTCATGGTTGTAGTCCTAGTTACTAGCCTCTCTTGCTAGATGTGAAAGCACATTACTCTTTTTCATAATTGTTTGTGATAATTGTGCTACTATTCACTATTTATTTTTCCCCCCCTTCTGCTTTTGGCTTATTAGATTTAGGGTCTGTGGTTATACATATATGTTTTCATAATGATTTGCTAATATATTTTTTGTCATTTTGTCAGCCCCTTGGAAAAGGCCTTCTGCAGAGGCTCTTGTTAAACTTATGCGCACATAGTGTTACAAGGGCCACTCTTGTTTATCTTCTGCTTGATATGATTAAGCCTGAAGCTGAAGGATCTGTAAGTAGATCGGCAACATCAAATTCTCAGAGGCTTTATGGTAGTCACTCAAATACAGTATATGGTCGATCTCAATTGTTGGATGGTAATGTTTGCACTCAGTGTGGGACAAAATCTTCCTGTGTTTATCTCAATAATCTTATTCACTGATCACTCCCATTATGTCTTCATTGCAGGCCTTCCTCCTCTTGTATTCCGCCGAATTTTTGAGATTCTGACTTACTTGGCCACAAATCATTCTGCTGTGGCAAAAATGTTGTTTCACTTTGACCAATCAATTATTCCAAATTCTTCAAGTTTAACTACGGTGCATATCAATGAGAAAGGGAAGGAGAAGGTTATAGAAGGGGGCCCATCACCAAAACCTTCTGGAGCTCTGGCAGGAGATGTTCCCCTAATCCTCTTTTTGAAGCTCTTGAACCGACCCCTGTTTTTACGCAGCACTGCACATCTTGAGCAAGTCATGGGTCTGATTCAAGTTGTAGTTGAGACTGCAGCATCGAAATTGGAAAGTCAATCTCAGTCTGAAAAAGGGATAGCGAACGCCCAAAATTTGTCAGTCAATGAAGCCTCAGATAATATTGAAAAGGATCCTCCTTTAGTGGAGTCAGACTCTAATCAACAAGATAAGCATGGTGATATCAATCCATCTCATTCTGATGGGAAGAAGAATGTAGATATGTACAATATCTTCTCGCAATTGCCACAGTCTGATTTACGGAATTTGTGCAGCCTTCTTGGTCGTGAAGGGTACTGTTCATAACCTTACTTTGGATTTTGCTTTCTTTTTTGTTGAGTATTCTAATCATGAACATATGACTCTGAACAATTATCTTCATAATGTCCCATCTGTTAGTTTGCATTTCTCTCAGTATTTTTCTATCCCTTTTCAGTTGTGATGAAAAAAAAGTGACTAATCTGATAATCTTGTTAGGCTTTCGGATAAAATGTATATGCTTGCTGGTGATGTGCTGAAGAAGTTAGCCTTCATTGTTCCCTCCCATCGGCAGTTCTTTACTTTAGAGCTTTCAGAATCAGCTCATGCTTTGACAGGTTCAGCTGTCAATGAGCTTGTTACCCTGCAGAAAACAAATATGCTTGGCTTGAGTGCTGGCTCCATGGCTGGTGCTGCCATTCTACGGGTGCTGCAAGCTCTGAGTTCACTCATTTCATTTAATAGTTCTGGTGATATGGCTGTGGAAAATGATGCAGATCAGCATGAAGATCAAGCAACAATTTGGAATTTGAATACTGCACTTGAGCCATTGTGGCAAGAACTGAGTAATTGTATTAGTGCAGCCGAGATGCAGCTTGGTCAGAGCTCTGTCTGTCCTACCATGTCAAACATAAATGTCGCTGATAATCTCCAGGGTTCCTCTACTTCACCACCTCTTCCTCCTGGAACACAAAGACTGTTGCCTTTCATTGAGGCTTTCTTTGTTTTGTGTGAAAAGCTGCAAGCAAATGAATCCACCATGCAGCAAGACCTTGACAGTGCTACTGCTAGGGAAGTCAAAGAGTCTGCTGGTTGTTCATCTTCAATGAGTGTAAAATTTGGTGGAGATTCACAGCGAAGGCTGGATGGTACTGTTACATTTACAAGGTTTGCTGAGAAGCATCGTCGACTTGCAAATGCTTTCATTAGGCAGAATCCTGGATTGCTGGAGAAATCACTTTCCATGATGCTCAAGGCTCCAAGGCTGATTGACTTTGATAACAAGCGAGCCTATTTCCGTTCAAGAATCAGGCAACAACATGACCAACACTTGTCTGGGCCACTGCGTATAAGCGTAAGGCGAGCTTACATTTTGGAGGACTCATATAATCAGCTAAGGATGCGTCCTACTCAAGATCTTAAGGGGAGATTAAATGTGCAATTTCAAGGTGAAGAGGGTATTGATGCTGGCGGTCTCACGAGAGAATGGTATCAGCTACTATCAAGGGTCATATTTGACAAGGGTGCTCTACTTTTTACAACAGTGGGCAACAATGCAACTTTCCAACCAAACCCTAACTCTGTGTACCAGACTGAACATCTCTCGTACTTCAAGTTTGTCGGCCGTGTGGTATGGTCTATAAGTTATTTTATTTATTTTTTAATTTGATCCGAGAATGATTGCCCACCCTCTCCCCGCTCTCTCTTTGGGTTGGCCTTCTTTTGTCCCACCCCTCTTCCTCCCTCTCTCAATTTTTTCTTGGGGCTGGCCCTCATTTAGCATATGCTTATGGGTTGAGTGGTCCTTTGACAGTTGTTATGATCTTAAATGCAGGTGGGGAAGGCTCTGTTTGATGGGCAACTGTTAGATGTTTACTTTACCCGATCTTTCTATAAGCACATGCTTGATGTTAAGGTGACATACCATGATATTGAAGCAGTTGATCCTGATTACTATAAGAATTTGAAATGGATGCTGGAGGTGAGGGTTAATCGACAATCTTTACCTCTTTATTTTCTGTTTTCCCGTTAGGTGCCATGAAATACTCTGTAGGGGTAAGGCCAGATAGAATATAAGTTCATTGGATAGTGAACCATAAGTTATCTACCAGTACCAGATAAGCTTTTCTTATCCTCTGTTTGGTGCATCATTGCATAGCCTTGTGGATTGTATAACATTACGTTATCTGGTCCTCTATTATATAGTGCCGTGCGCAGAACATGCCCTTATCGTTCTATTTGTGTGTTCATGATATACTTGTGTTCTACATGTATTGCTTTATTGCTTATTGTTTAATTGTTTAATTTTATCCTTGTATGCCTATAACAGAATGATGTCAGTGATGTTCCTGACCTGACATTTAGCATGGATGCTGATGAGGAAAAGCACATACTTTATGAGAAGAATGAGGTAAATGAGCATTTCATTTTGGTCTATCAAGTCTCGTTTTTGGGCATAAAGATTAGAAAATTACATTTGTCTTGTAAAATTTTGTCAAAGCTTTAATCTGACTTTATTTGTGATTGAATTCAAATATATTTAACTAACGATAAATTCTGAAGGGATTATCTTCCCATGGTTAATTGCTTTTGCCATTCCTCTCAAAATTGTGAAATAGGTCACTGACTATGAACTTAAACCCGGAGGAAGGAACATAAGAGTCACAGAAGAAACAAAGCATGAGTATGTAGACCTTGTTGCTGATCATATTCTAACAAATGCCATCCGTCCGCAAATCAATTCTTTTCTAGAAGGTTTTAATGAATTGGTACCAAGCGAACTTATATCCATCTTTAATGACAAAGAGCTTGAGCTGCTCATTAGTGGTCTTCCAGAAATTGATTGTGAGTTGCCTTCATCATTAGTTAAATTATGTCGTGTGCTTTAATCTTCTATCTTGCATCTGAATAGTGTCATTCCCTTGACAGTGGATGACCTGAAGGCCAACACCGAGTATACTGGCTATACAGTGGCGTCAAATGTTGTTCAATGGTTTTGGGAGGTGGTCAAAACTTTCAACAAAGAAGACATGGCAAGATTACTGCAATTTGTGACTGGGACATCAAAGGTAATTTACTGTAAACATCAATTTGTTATCTGTAAAGATTTAAATCATGTGTTGATTACTGGTATCCCTTAAATATAAACAGCAAGTTATTTTGGTATTTATATTTCAATTAAATAGCATGTGTGGTTAAATTTATGAGTTGTCAATTCTTTGATGAATTTTATTGATGCCATCTTATTTCCGTTTCAAAATTTCTAGATTTTCAACTTTGACCTTTGATGCTATTTTTTCTGGCTCCAGAACCTTAAGAGGGAGTCTAGTAGATCTTCCAGTTAGTTTTCATTTTTGAACCTTCATCATCAACATATTTGTTCCCCTCCAAAATATAAACATGGCTGAATGGGAAGCTATAAGTTAATTAGGTTGGTTGGGGAAAGATTTGTTAGCATTCTGCTTGATGTGATGTCTCTTGAAATCCATTAATGATGTGTGTCAGATATGTGTCATGGATTTTACTGTTCAGTATGCAGTGAATGGTTGTGATGTACTTCGTGTGTTTCTACTGTTGTTATAATTTTATAATCTTGCTGTGGTGCTTGTCATAAGAGTCAGTGTGTGCACTCGGTAATAACTGTGGCCTTTATAACTTGTTTTTCAGGTTCCTTTGGAGGGTTTTAAGGCCTTGCAAGGCATCTCTGGTCCTCAGAGGTTTCAGGTTCACAAGGCATACGGAGCTCCTGATCGACTGCCATCAGCTCATACTTGGTAAATATGCTATGCATACTATCTTTGCATTTATATGTTTACACAAATCACAGTGTATGCACATTGAGTTCAGACCATTCTAATTCCTTTTCTCCGTTTCTAATTGCTCTACAGCTTCAATCAACTAGACCTTCCTGAGTATACCTCTAAAGAACAGCTTCAAGAACGTTTGTTACTTGCCATCCATGAGGCTAGTGAAGGCTTTGGTTTTGGTTGACTTGTATTCTTCTGTGATATTTTTGGCCAACAGTTCTGCTATTATTGTCTCCAACCTTTCAACTGGAGGTCAGACATCTGTTTCCTTTATAAATGTACATATATATATATTTCCCACAAGAGGAGGGACTTCTAATTTTTTTGTATAATATTTAATCACTTATTTTTTATTTCTTTGAAAATTGAATCTTTTTTTTTTTAATTTCTTTGAAAAATTAATCACTTACGGTTCCCTTATTTTTCAGATGATGGATGACTCGGTTGGGCAGTTATTTGTTTTTGTTGAGGAAAGGCTCTATCGATAGCATCAAAATGAGGCATTTCTGATGCTGTGATCAATTTATTTTGATGCTCCCTTGGGAAAAATGGCTAGAATTTTTTTGCTTGTCTAATTCTGCCATGGTTAGTTTTGGGAGCTTACATATTGCCAATGGACAGCCTCCATACTGTATCAATCTTTTGTAATCAGCTCCAATCTTATTTTATATGTAATCTCTATGGCCAAACAGCCTTTTATAGCTTTTTTTAATAAGATTGAGGATGTACATATTTTGGAATACACAATCGATGCTTTTCTCCTGAAAGAAATGAATTTAAATCGTTTTAAGGTAATAGAATGCACAGGCAAGGCTTGGCACCAAGTTCTTGAATTATTATTTGGAAACGGCAATGGGTGCCATTCACAAATAGTTTGGTTGCACCTTCTAAGTGAAAGTGAAGTTCATATGAGGAATTTGCAGTGATCTGGTTAATAATTGGGGATTAACAAATTCATTAGTAAATTAACACAAAATTCTTCTACCCAAAAAAAAAAGAAGTACACAATTTTCCATATATAAATTTAACGATCATTTGCAGAACTCAAAAAAAAAAAAAAAATTCATTTGTAAAACTTAACCATCATTTGCCATGAATGCTAATACAATCAAAATGTTTTTATTTTGTATAAATTCTGAAGTATACACTGTATGTTAACTTTCGCGCATGAGATTTTTAGTCTAACAATGGAGTTTGTCAAAAAAGTTATTAAAATAAAAATAATTTTCAGATACATTATGGTTTAGCTTGTGAATTGTGATTGATATATATTTTAGTCTGAGTTATTTTGCATTTAAATTGGCTTATAAATCAATTAATCAAAACAAGGGGTCTAAACCTTTTAATTTGAACGTAGTTGTATTAGAACTCATAAGGGGGTAATTGCTTATAAAGGCCTATCCAATTTAAATAGGATTGCCAAAATTTTTTAATTTGAAATATTTGTTATTATTTTCTCATTAGTTACAAGGTGCCTAAAAGGTGCATTTGTTTATGCTTTTATTACAAAAAGAAGTACATTTCTTTTAAATTTTTCTAAAAAAAATATTTATAAAATTTTTAATGTTATTTATTTATTCTTCTAAAATAAAGTAAAAATAAAAAATAATTATTTTTTTTATTTTTTTAAGAAATAAATAGAGAGTTACTTTTCTTAGAATTAAAAATAATAAAAGAGATAAAATATTACTTTTTAAAATTAACAATCACTTTTTTTCACTTAATTATGATTTTATCTTTGAAATTTTTAAAAATTATCACTCTTTTTCCATTCTCATTTTCTCTCTCTCTCTCTCCAAATTTTTAATTATAATTTTATTAAATAAAATATTTTATATTTATTATATCTAAATAATTTAATAACTTCTAACTTTAATAAAAAATATTTTTACAAATATATTCAAAGGTAAAATAATTTGTTATTTTTGCTTCTACTTTTATTTCTTAAGAACTAATTTTCTAAAATCTTAATCAAATAGGCTTACTATATTTTCTAAAAGAATGTTAAAATAATTTTTAAAAGTCATAGTGTGAAATAGAAAAGGTTATAATTTAAAATAAAAAAAAAATTTGTGGCAGTAAACGTATTTGTCGCAACAACATGGTTCAAAACACACGAAGTGGGATAGAATTTTTGAAAAATCAGGCAGGGATTACGCACTTTTCGAACCATACCATAACAACTATCCTTAATGTCTCACCTCAATATTGATAATAATAGGTCCTCTGAGAGCTCTTCGATTTGAGAGAGAGAGAGAGAGAGAGAGATGGGAGGCAAGAAGAGGAAGAGAAAGCAGCAGCAGCAGCAGCAACAAAAAGAAGAAGAAGAAGAAGGAGCCGCCATTCAGGGTCACCCGAACAAGAAGTACTCTGAGAAGCCAGCAGACTTTGCCCGCTTGGCTTCTCTCTACCCTTCCTTCCAACCATTCGTCCATTACTCCCCTCACCCTCGCCGCCACCCCTTCATCGACTGGACGGACTTCAACGCCACACGTCAACTCACCCGCGTCTTGCTCCTTCACCACCACGCTCTCAACTGGTCTGCTACGCTACCTTTCTATTCTATTTCCCCCCCATTACCCATGTCTCTTTTTGTGTGTGTGTGTGTGTGTGTGTCTCTCTCTCTCTCTCTCTCTGTGTTTCAATGAGTTTTGGATATAAAAATAAATAAATTATTGTTATTAAAAAGAAAAAGTGGGTTTTGTTTTGTAGGTGGATTCCTGATGGGCAGCTTTGCCCTACTGTACCCAACAGGTCTAATTACATCCATTGGGTTAATGATCTTCTCTCATCTGACATCATTCCAAACACCATTTCATCTCCAGGAGGCAAGGTCAGGGGATTTGATATAGGGACTGGAGCCAATTGCATATACCCACTTCTTGGTGCATCCCTTCTTGGCTGGAGTTTTGTTGGATCAGGTATGTTGTTTTCCGTTTTGGAAGTGTAGCTGGATCTTAGTTTTATCTGGTTATGTACTCTGTATACGAAACTGCTGAGAAAAATTAATAAAATAAAATAAAATAAAAAAATAAATTTGGATTTTTTAAAGTGAGTTTGGTTAATGAATGCAGACGTGACTGATGTTGCTATAGAGTGGGCGGCCAGAAATGTTAATAGTAATCCACATATTGCTGAGTTGATTGAAATTAGAAAGGTTGAAAGCAATGAAAATGAAAATGCTACCTGTGTGGAAGGATTGCATTCTAAAGAGTCAGTCCATATTGGAACCAAGATAGATTTGTGTGAGAGCACTGATATAGGGGTAGCGCCTTTGCCTTCATTACCTCTTGATTCGCATGCCCATGAGAATAAGAACTATTATGGACCTCCCATACTTCTTGGTGTAGTCAGGGATGATGAGAAGTTTGATTTCTGCATGTGTAATCCGCCATTCTTTGAAAGCTTGGAGGAAGCCGGACTTAATCCGAAAACTTCTTGTGGCGGCACTTCGGAAGAAATGGTTTGCCCTGGTGGTGAGAAGGCCTTCATTACTCGTCTTATTGAAGATAGTGTTGAACTGAAGCATCATTTTCGGTATTACTTTTTGCATAAGAAATATCATTCCCCTGGTGTTGTTTCACCTGTAGTAAAATTGTGCTTTCTCGTTTTAATGTATTCATAGGTGGTTCACTTCGATGGTAGGGAGAAAATCAAGTCTCAAGTCCCTTATTTCAAAGCTTTGGGAGGTTGGTGTCACCATAGTGAAGACAACTGAATTTGTCCAAGGCAGGACATCCCGATGGGGGCTTGCTTGGTCTTTCTTTCCTCCCATACAGAAGTCATCAATTTCTTTGCCTCGGAAGAATAACATGTCCTTCATGCTTGAGGTATAGTATAATATTTTCAGTTTGACAAGGTATTATTCTTACATTGACACAAATAAAAGAAATTTTTGGTTGTTATCCCATGCCAATCTATGAATGATGTAATCACTCTACGAACTTAGCAATTGTAGTTTCTAGAACATTATCTGGCACATTAAGATACTGACCCTTGATAGAATTGTTGAAAACATAAGATATATTTTTCCTTTGCTAAGATTTATGTTGGATATCATGATAACTAAGAAGCTATAATTCAAAATATCCTTTGAACAATAATCTGCCTGGCTGACTGCAAGTTTAGGGATTCAGATCATCAGTGAGGTGAAGGGAGTGTGTATTATGGGAAACATGAAGAGACTTCATGCTTGATGGAAGGGTGACTAACAAGTTCAGAAGCTTTTCAACTAATTTAGAGGAGGAAGGCTCTCTTCCTAACATGATATTTGGGGATATCATATGACACCTTGTAACGGGAACTTTTTTCTCCCCCATGTGTGAATGTATAAGAGTCTTACGGTTATCCCTTACTATTTCAATCTATTAAGTGCACTAAGAAATTTTTTGATTTCATGCACATTTATAGGTGGGTGAGCATTCAGCTCTAGTTAGTTTGTATGTGTTTCCAATCGGGGCAAAATTTTCTACTTAATTTCCAATATAGGGAATATTTGAAATAGATGTTAAATTGTCTTGAAATAGTTATTAGTTGCGCCTATACTGTATATTCTTGTATGTTTTGCACTTTTTCTTTCCTCCTAATTTCAGATTTCATGAAACAAATATACTTTTCAGGGTCTTCAACGCCAGCATGGTGCCTTTAATGTGTTGGAATCTGTAAAATCTTACTTCTCTTTGCATGGCCTGTTGTGTACGATGAATACCTCCGCTTTCACAGTGGATGTAAGACTAGTTACTCTGAGTCTCAGATTTTGATTTAATTTCCTTGTGATGGCTGTTAAGCATGAATGCATTTTAATAGGTTGTGGCATCAAAAGGTGACTGTGATCCAATCTTGAAGAATGAATCACCCATTATCAATAAATCCATTGATTGTCAACCTACAAGAGAGACATCTGGTGGATCAAGTTTAAATCTATCTTCCGATAGATCATGCCTTCATATATCGGTATGCTTGCTTCTTCATTGGCTTTAAAAATGATTTTGATTGGAAAAATTTACACTGACCTCATGTTATTTGTTCCATGCTACAGGTTTTTCAGCAAATCCCCGGGACACTGTTAGTGAAAGGTTCATTACAGGATAGGAGTAGCCCATTATCAGGTTTTTCTCTAACCTTCTTTTCCAGGTCTGATTGTCCTAAATATGTTTTTCATTATTTTAGTAGCATAGTCTATAGCTGACTCTAGAAATGGCTTTGGAGATATACCTTCTTTCCCTGTGCCGCAGAGATGTCCTTCTTGGCTAAGTGAAATAATGAATATTATGAATATGGGCTTCGTATGCTTTATAAACACTTTCAATATGATTATTTGCTTACCAATGTCCGACTGATTATTTGCGCACCACTTAACTTGGGTTTTCTGTTTTTCTACTTGTGCAAATTGATTCCTCATGCTGTTTGCAGTATTGCACCCTTTCACATTGAATCCTGCAGTTGATATGTTAATAATTGCAATGGTTAAACTCAAGTGGCAATGCCTCCTCTGGGGTGAGTGAATAAATTATTTTCCTATGGGGTGTTCTCTTTGCAGGAGCGTTCTCGGTGATATTCCAAAAACTGGAGGAAACTTTGCGGCATAAATTTTGTACGAGATCGGCATAGAGTTTTGATTGCTTGACTTATCATATGGGGCAGAGTGATTGGATATGATGATATGTCGTGGGATGGTTTCATGAATGCTAATTTCGGTGGTCATAATTTACAGAAAACGAGTGATGGTGCTATTTTGGTGTAAAATGGAAATAGAGGGTGAAAATGGTAGACATGTATATTTATTTTGTGTACCAAACCAATTAGAACCATTCAGTTGGTTTGAGAATTGTACTTAGTGGTATCCTAGTTCAAAAATGTCATACAAACTTTCATTTTGTACTGATTGAATGCACAAGCTACTTTATGCATGGTATGTGCTTCAAAAAAGTTTCTTCTTTACTACTTGCTCTTATGGTGGCATGGATTGCCTTGTGGTATGGGAATCAAAAGAATCACATCTTGTGAGATTTTCAGCACTGGAGTCAAACTATTCTTGGTCGAAGGCAAACTATTCATCACAATAATAATTCTAACGAAAGACAACTTTTCCCGAAGAATTAATCTTCTTTGTACAGCTTCACCTGAAACTGAACGAAAATGGTAAGACATTTCTGTCAAAAGATAATACATAAAAGGGATATTCACTAATCACTTTATTTTTGGTTGAAACTACACATATTCTTTATAAGAGGCAATCTTTTCGCGCTAGATATGATCACTTAAGCAGTAAAATTCTTCTTTTCAAGTTTTAACGTAACTACATATTTAGAAGTCGAATCTGAGACTTTTGGTTAAGTTAGAATAATCTATCACCAATTGATTTATATGTTCGTTGGTTCACTTATCGCTTTATTGTGTCTATTGTATGTTTTTGTAAAGTAAATATGTTTTGAGAAAATTTAAATTGTGCTTAAAATGTCAATTCAATTCCTCATATATATATATATATATATATATATATATATATAACTTCTATCATAAACTTTTAATAATTTAGTGATTTAAATTTTAATATATTTATTCAACAAATTATACTTATACTTAAATAATTCAATTAAATTATTAATTAAATTGATAACTCATTATCTTGATGATTAATTAAATATATATTAAAATTATTTAATTCAATATACTTCCTAATAAAATTTCAGAATAATAGTAACATTTATACCATTTATTAAATAACTTGTGCATAACATGAACGAAAGAAATGTAGTGTGTTTGGTTTTGCTTTTCTATAATTAATTTTATGTGGAATTGATTTGGTTAGAATTGATGTTGAGATAAAATAATTTATATTTTGTAGTTTGATTTGAGAAGTGATTTTGACAAAATTTTACATTGCCAACCCTAAAAGCAATAATATTTCACTTTTATTCATAATCAATTTTGAGATCATATTTGATTTTGATCACTGCAAACCAAACACCAACAAAAAAGAACAATATCGATTTTGTCCTCTCAAACTCTATTCTAACATGCTCAAATGGTTTTCCAAATATGCATGAAATAATTTTGTCCATCTCACCAAATTGAGAGATTTTTCAATAATGATATTTATTTTTTTTTAATTTTTCTTTTTAAGGTTCATATCCATCCTTATGGATCGAGCTGATAGATTCTGCAGTGAATTTGATAATCTTTGATATTATTGGAAGAAGAAGCAAGGATTAAGGGGAAATTTTTTTAAAATGAATTTATTTGGAATAAGTCAATCTAACTTAAAATCAGACTACGTAGAATTCAACAAATTTTGGATATTGGATGATTTATTCTAAAAATTTTAAAACCAAAAACCGTTAGTGGTAGTCCAGCCCAAATATATTTTTGCTACAAAGTACAAATTCTAAAAACCTGCAAACAGAACCACTCAAAAACAAATTACAAACAGAAGGAAAAAAGCAGGGGAAAAAAAATCTAACAACTACATAACCTAACACGGACAATAACATCTGTGTAGGTAGTAATTGAAAATATTCCTTCCAGAAGCGAGGAAGTTGGTTCGTAGGTTGAATAGAAGTTCAAAAAGGTTGGGACTCCGGGGATCTTTGTCGCAGGTTGTCGATTGCCCTTTGAAGTGATCACTGGTTTGATGAACATGTTGGCTTCGTTCCCTGTTTACCCGAAACCCTTTGCAAGCGTCAGAGCAGAATTGGGAACCACACCCAACAACTCACAGTCACAAAACCCTTCTTTTCTCAAGTTCTCACCGCACCCCTACCCCCTTGCAAGCAAAATTCTTGTTAGAAGTAATGCCCCATTCTCACCTCTCTATGCTATTGTTTTGTTGTTCATGTGCGTGATTGATGCATGCCCATCTGCTTTATATTCCTTGCGGATAGTGCTTGTGTTGATTGAGTCTTGTGGGCATTTACATGGTTGAGAACAGGCAATTTTTATCCCTTTTTCTTTGCAAAGTAGCAATTTTTATGCCAAGGCTTGTCCAAAATTTTCCACCCAATAAGATGTAATGCAATTTGGTGATGTGGGTGATGTGTAGCAGAAAATGTAGAGATATTGATTCAGTTGATGTCAACAGCAGTTTACCATAGCCAGGTCAAGGGAGTATATCTGACAAATTGTATAGGCAGCTGAATGTTGTTACTAGTACCTTGGTGGGGTATTTAAGGTTGAGGGTATCTGAAAGACAGTGTGTTTGGAACATGGTTAGACTTGGAGAGTGTACTACTGTACTTGGGGTACGAGGGGGTAAGGATTTCTTTTTGAGATTAACCATGAAAATTGTCTATATATCATTTTTTGCTCAGATGCTAAGAATGATTTTAGATTGGCCCGATAAATTTGTGATTATTTGCTGACTTTGGATATTGGTGGGGCAAACAGATATAACAGACTGATACATTTTTCTAAGGAGAATTGTTTTGTTGATTTTTTTTTTTGGGGGGGGGGGGGGGTTGTTATCATTAGATATGCTAAGGGATTTGAGAGCCCTTTTAACCTGATTTTTGCTTCATACATGCTTGTTTTTCTCTGTTTTAAGTGGACCTCGCTCCTCTGTGCTGTATGATAATGGTAATGGGTTCTTTTATAATAATACAAATGCCAATGTCTGTACTTGATAAAGGAAATTACAAAGGTTACAATGACACAACCCTTTGATGGCTTTTGACTCTGAGTAGTAATATTGCATTCATCCAATCATCTTGAAAATTAATATCTATGCTGATCTTCTGACTACATCTTGATTTTAGATAAAATTGACTCTGTTTGCTATTACGTTATGTGTTTTGACTTATAGACATATGGACTTCCAGTAGCATACTGAAAGCATTTTGTTCTAAAGCCCTAAGCGCCTATTCAGGTATCTACAAAAATGAACTCGTCTTCTGGATTAACGGATCGACTTGACGTATATCACCAAACTATTTGTAGCCTTTTCTTATTGCCCGCATGCTACCTCTCAAATGATAATTTAGGCAGCTGCACTGCAATAACTTTTTCCTGTCTATAATACCTACTCATTCCCGGGTTACATTTCAACAGTTTTCATCTGCTCTATCCTTTACTGACATAATTAGATCAAATTCACAAATTGACTTTAGGTTCAATCTAAATAATTCTGAGGGATTGTTGGGTGGAGAATTTTCTGTCCTTTGTGTAGCTCTTCGATTTAATCAGTCTTTTCATATGCCTTTGGTATTTTTCCGTTGTGATGTGTGCATGCTGTGGAGCACTTCAAATTTTTTCCTTCAATGTACTTTATATCAAGTTCTACTTGTTCTTATTTGGAGGCAGATTTGCCATATACTACTGGTGAGACTACTTTGCAGAAGGAATTTTCAAATTTTGGCGAGATAGCTGAAGGTAAGTGCATTTTCTCAGTATTCATATTGTAGGAGTGGGACTTCAGTAGTCGAGTTATTGGCTTTTGACACTTCTCTCGAGTCATGTATTTTGCGCGCACTGCAGTGAAGGTGGTTAAAGATGTGAAAACGAAAAGATCTAAGGGATATGCTTTTATTCAATATACATCTCAAGATGGTGCCATGCTTGCACTAGAAACAATGGATCAGAAGGTTAAAATTTTCATGCTACGCCTTATCTTTAGATTATCAGCCACGACATCTGTTCTGAATGTTCTTGTTTAATTTGTTTCCTGTCCATTGTGTACAGGACTTTTATGGTCGGACGATTTACGTAGAAATTGCAAAACTGGGCCGGCATGATTATGGTGCGCGTCCAAGGACCTCAGGCCCTCCAAAGAAGTGGACTCTGCCAGAGCAAGAGGAAGTGGTAGATTGCTGGTACTGATCAAAATTCACAATGAGTGAAGTTGCAGAAGAAGCAAAAATGATGGAACAACAACTAACAAATCATAAGGATGGCTATTGGTCTGATGGACTGTTACTGATTTTAGCAGTATTGATGCAATACTTCAGTTCATGGTGATCTTTCATGTTACCTATCATTTTGGCACAAAAATAAAAGCAGTGTCTTTGAAAATCTCAAATTTTTCTGTACGCATAAGATACTGCTGATTCATTTGAGTGAAATTGTCATATAACAAATTTTTTGGTTTACATCGCTGCAGAATTGCCTTAACAATTTTGTGCCATTCTTACTCAATTATGGGTGTATTTGTTTTAATTTTTTAAAAAAATAATTTTAAAACTTAAATTTTATATATAACTGAAAAAATTAAAAATTAATTTTTTTTTATAAATTATTTTTTTTAATTTTTACCAAAATATTGAAAACAGATTTTTTTTAAAAATCTGATTATTTTTAAAAAATCATCGAAATATGAGAAAATTAATTTTTTTGGATGAAAATAGTAATTTTTTGTCAAAATAATCTCAAACCAACACGTCTGAAGTGTTGTCAGTGCTTACAATTTTATGTATGTGGGTAATATTGTTCCTCACTAAACTGTCAGTAACGCTATCATAAAGTAACTGGAAAAATGGACTTGAGATTAATGGCAAGGTGAGAAGGGCTCCGTGACAGCCTTGAAATTTTAGAAAATCCAAATGCTTCTCAGGAACTCTGGAACTGTATCATCATATATCAGTGATACTGCTACTGTTTGTCGAAGGTTTTGCTCCTCTAAAATGCGGGGTTGCATTTTAGAGAGTTAAGTACATAATCTTAACTTTTGACGCGTATGTATTATATATTATACTAATACGTATTATATATTATACTAATGTTTATATTTTATAAAATTCTAAACTGTAGGTTTTCTTGTTAATAATTAAGATTGTGTACTTTAATCATTTCTACTTCATAGTAGTCAAATTCGCAGGCCAAATGATGAAAGAATGACGGATGAGCTAGACGCTGGCTCTCCTACACTTTGGCCCTATGGAGTTGGTAATAATTTATTTAGAAAAATAATAGAGTTAAATACGTTAGGAGATGAGAAAATTTTTTTGTACCATTCTTTCCTTTAAATATCCAATATGGTTATCTTTATCTGTGTCCTCTCTCTTTTTACTTTTTTATTTTTTCTTTTTCTTTTATAATTTTTTCTTTTCAAACATGTGAGTAGATGTTGGGAGTGTTTAGAGTTAAAAGTGATATAAATAATACCTTTCTTGCGAAATAGAGTATAGCATATATGTTTTAAAGAATAAATTATATACACCGATAATTGATGAAAAAGTTTAATTATATAGATCTTTATTTGAAAAAGGAGCAGTAAGAAACCCATTTATGGATGTGAAAATTTGCTCTTTTTTTTTTAAAAAAAAACTTCTCATCGATAATTACCATTTTATCGTACAAATCCACTGTCTCTATATTACTTTGTACATATTCCCCTACACCCCTGCCACTTAATTAGTGCTGCTAATTGGTAAGAATTTTAGTAGAAAGTTATATGCTTACATGGTGATAATAGCTTTTCGATGTAACTAAAATATAATAATTATTAAATATCACTTGCGTTAACTATATTTTGTATTAAATCCATGAAAACAGGAGGACATGTAAAATGTGTAAATAGGTTTGCTTTTCCACAACACTTTAACTAGTTTTTTTTTTTAACCCCAAAAAAAATTATAGTAAGGGATGTTACTTCAATATACTACTAATTAGGGCAGAAGTAACATGCCTAAAATCCAGAGTACTCGATTTCCCTGCAGCTATTCACCCGTAGCTTGTGGATGGATGTTAGGGGATTCTATGGGAATAGATGAAAGCCTTAATCTAAAGCTCTTTTTTTTATTTTTTATTTTGCTTGTTAATCTAAAACTGTTAAAAGTATATTTGTTTCAACTTTTAAAAAAATAATAATTCTAAAACTAATTTTTTTTGTATTATTGAAAAAGTCGAAAATATATTTTTTTAAGATTTTGAGTATTTTTAAAAATTTATCTAAATATATTATAAGTGATTTTTTTAAATAAAAAATGATTTTTTTTCAAAAAAATCTTTTTCAAACACACCCCCGAATCAGTTGCGCCAACCTATACATATTGGCTTTAACTATTTCTGATTATGGTGCTTTACAGTTTTGTTTACTTACGCCTATTCGCCATTGACATAACCCAACTCCGATATCAAAGTATAATAAGTTAATAATAAAAAAAGAGCGAAAATGGAAAAATAGGAAAAAGAGAGGGAGAAATTAAATATGCATGGAGAATGGGTGTTGTCGCAAGCAACCCTTGTTAAATCTCGTGCACAATGGAGGGAAAGCATTGTTTGTCTCTATTTGGCTGGTAGGTATTAGAATGACGGATAACATGTGTTTCATACCAAAAACATGATTATAGTTTTAACCATGATTATGGGGTGACTTACATGATTGATGGCTATAAAGGGGAGATTGGATAGTTTCTAATATATTGAGCAAAAGGATGACATTCAGCAAGAGTGTATCTCAGAAGGATAGTTCAATTAATCCTGAGAACTAGTTTAAGGGAGTGGCTTGATAAGCTTTAGATATAGTATTAGCCCTAAGAGAGGGGATCTCTTGAAAGGGATACCAATAAAATTTTGAGAGTAAGATAAAGGTCTTTTTACAAGATGCTCAATTAGCAGCCCCCACAAGCCCAAAATGACCCATTTGAGACTTGCACCAAATGGGAAAAATTCTCTGTAACCCATTCTTCTCCTATGTCTCTTTTCCTATAAAACTATATGTGAGACAACCTATCCAAAAATACTACACACTTTCCCATAGTCATAAGATATCCCTTTAACTCACAGCTTCCTTTTGACCATCGATTCCAAGGATTTACTTGGAGCCCACGATCTAAAGCCAATATATTTGGCCTTCCACCAATCTAAAGGGGAACATGATCAAAAAGCATACCCAAAGCTTAGAGAGCAAGCTTGATAGTAACGCCAGTTCCATGAATCCCCCCACATCTCAAACAAACTTCATTACCTAACACTCATCTCACCCACCTTGAATCCTATTTGAAACCAAATACCCACAACCTGGAAATAGATCACACAGGGCTATCTAAACACTTACAAAACACACCTAGAACATAGAGAGTGAAAACCTAGAGAAACCAAGCACCCAAGAGTTCAATCATCGTGCCTGAGTATCCTAGAGCACTATGAGAGAAAAAGTGCCTTACACATCCTTTCATTGGCTCCATTGGTGACTACACCTATTCACTGCTAAAGTCACCCCCGAATAGGGGGTTTGTACCCATTTTGTTGCTCACATTTTCTTCTAAAATTTACGATCCTAGAATCTTTAAATTTTGATTATTGTTAAATCCACTCTCTAAAAATGGTATCAAAACATCACGAAACATATATACATGTAACACAACAATCGAAGAAAATCAATGGTATGAAATCATAATTTTAATATTAAAGATCAAATTTATAATTTCTATAAAATGATTCAACCACTCTGATTGTATATCGCATATATGCAACCAATACGTGCACATGAAGTTATTAGAGTTTCGCATAATAATAGAGGTTTTGAGTAATTTGAAAAATAACAAATATTTCATTGTACAAAGGCTTTATGTTTTCATTCTATTTATCAAATTAAGAAATGGCAGAACAAACGAAGTGTACCCAGTTGTAGTAAACAAGAATTGAGCTAAAGCTAGCTTTCATTCTGTGCATCAATAAATCATAAAATTAAATGTTGTCACTAGCTACCAGGTAGGTTAAACCATAGAATAAGCAGAAAAAAATAAAATAGGCCTGATCAAATTCTTGAAAAAAAAAATATTAAAAATTTGGCTGTGCTAGATTTAAATTGCCAATATTCTCCATGTGAATATACTTGATTGAATTGGAGCAGACACCTGTGAAACTGGAACACCTAGCAGCATTTTCTGAAACCGGTCCGAGCCAATTCCGGTTGTATGTTAGCGTTTAATTAAAACTATGATTAAGACAAGTACAACCAAAATTAGACTTAAAATAATGGGTTATATGAACAAGTTCACAGCATGAGACACCAGAATGCTTTGATTTATTCCTTATAATTCAATTAACACCTACGTGTCGACATCAATAATGTCTTCTCACGAGAACAGCAATTAGTAAGAATCCCAAAACAAATAAGCCAAATTAACATTTTTTTTTTTAATTAATCCCTTCCACAGCCCGTGACACGCACAAGAACAAGAAAACGCCACCACGTGAAAGAGGGTTTTAAGCGTCATTTGTGAGATCATGGATTTCAGCAAAATGTGCTTAGGGTTGCATGTGATAATATAACAGTGTTGGAAGTTGGAACAATGATTCAAAGAATCTCTCACTTCGTATCAATAATGGTGACACTGGGGGCCACCCATGGATTGAAGAACCAGTATCTCAGCGCGTGAGGGGCGTGCACCTGACTCTTTGCCACGTGTCCCCTCTGAGAACCACACACTGGCAACCTCACACTGTGCCTTTCAGGAGGTCACAAAAAAGTTCACCCCAGAATCTCTTTGGTCACAAAACTTCTCTTCCCTTTAAGCTTCCTACTATTGGTGCTTTTTGTTTTGATTTAAATTCTTTAATCTCTCTCCCACCCGTGAGACTAAGCACGTGACGAGTTAAGACAAACACGCATGCATGCATGCTCAACAATTTTCTATTTCCTTTGTCCAAATCTTATCTCTATATAACCCTCTTCACACTCATATATGTTTCACTAAGCAGCTCATTCTTTATGCACCACAATTTGCTTACATACACCAAGTCACAACTTGCACGTCAACTCCATTGCCTTTGCATGGTTAGAGGAAAAATATAAAAACTCATCATCAGGTGAAGTCACAAAAATCCTACTGCTTTCTCGATGTTCTCTTTATTTGCTTGAGTTGTCACGTAAAGAGATAGATAGATAGATAGAGCCATATGGAGGGAAGGGTCATAGTTTCAATGAGGGTCACTCTCTATGTGTCAATTGAGTCTCTGCATTATCTTTTTTTTTTTTTTTGGCATTTAATCAAACATGAATTGATTCCACCCGTGAATGTGTTAATTCTGTTGTCGCCCACCTAATATGTGCTCCCTACTATTCCTTGGCCACAAGGAGCTAAACAACAACAAAGAGTCACGGGATGGATATTGCTTTTACATCAAAACCATATTCACCCCATATGGCACTTGTATTTTAAATTCCTAGCCTTCAAACCCCACATTCTTCTGCCATACTATTAATGAAAACGATCATTCTCTCAAAACCTACGTGTTCGCTTGTGAGTGGAGAGTTCATATCACAACAGAACAAGCAAATTAATATTTTGGCATAACAATGTGAAATGGGTGTGATAGGATAAATGATGTGTGTGATATACCTGAATCGCCTCAAAAATTACGTAGGATGCCCTTAGGATGAGGTCATATGAAATATCATGATCGGAGAGCAAGTTGCTTAATTAATCATGCAAGCAAAAGAAAGCTTCTAGTTCATAAAATGGAAAGATAAAGTTTGTTTAACTCAAATAAGAATGGTGGTTGTGATTCACCATGAAAGTTTAGCTGTAATATGTGCCCATGATGCTTCATGCTTGGCTTTCTTGTTTCTTACTATCTGCTATTAAGTAATTTATACAGATCTGGTCCTAATAACTTACAGCTATAATACACATGCAATATCTTATATAGTACTGGTTTTTCAGAAGCTGCATGTGTTGGTTTTGCCGCATGGCCCCTTCTCAGGTAAAACCCACAAAGAAACGTGTTACATGATTGGACAAACTGATGCTAAAAATACCAACTTTTAGGATGGTTTTTCATATTTTCTTGGAAAATATATACACACATGGCTTCTTTCTTTTTCCCAAATTAATGAGTCTAAATTCAACTAAAAATATTCACTGTTTGTTGAAGGGTCAAATGTATTTTTGTCTATTTATCACAAAGGAACCTATTTTGTAATTTTTCCTATCACTATTCTGTTATAGGGTCATAGCATCATGTATTGATATCTAAACACTCATTACAGACAGTTACTTCTTATACGCAAAGAGAAACTACTTTCCACGTCCCCTTTATCAATTATCTTTTATTTATTTATTATTTTTCCATAGTCCTCTTTCCACGTCCTCTTTAATTAGTGCATGTTAAGTTATTAGTGATCCAAATTCAGCTTAGATCTATGTAAAGTAATTCATTTTTTTTCTCTGAGAACTTAAGCAGGAGAAAATTCTAACAATTTTCTAGAAAAGTTGGCAATCATAACAGTTGAAAATTGTTTAGTGTGCTATTTTATGGAAACATAAAATTAAGAAACAGTGAAGAAATAATGGTAAGGGAATTGAACTATAAGAAATGAACCAAGGCATCACATGCTGGACCCCGACATATTGAACAACAGTCTTACTGCAAAAAATAAATAAATAATGGCAAAAATAATTGATTCATCTTTTAATTTATTTTTTATTCTCAAATTCATCTTTTAATTAATAAAAATTTAAAATTTATCTTCTAAATAATAAATATTTTAAATTTATTATTTAACTTTTAAAAATTGAACACATTTATCTTCTTTGTAACATTTTTAAAAATATTATTTGTTACGTTAAAGGGTAAATTTAAAAATATAATTTATCGCATAAGAAATTATGTTTATTATTTTTCCTTAGATAGAATTTTTTCTTCAATATAATTAATGTATTTTATGAAGAAAATAAACATATTCAATTTTATAGTTAGATGATAAATTTAAAATATTTATTAATTAAAAGATAAATTTAAAAATAAAAAATAAATTAGCAAACAAATCAATTATCTTTATCGTAAATAAATAACAATAAAAATAATGGCCTAGCAGAACAAATAAACCCTAGCAGATTTCCGTGACCTCTAAAAGGCTCTTTAGAAGAGTCCAATCTTTTCCATGACACAGTGTACTTTCAGTCAACATGGACTGGACACGTGGCAACCTATGCTTGAGAATTTACTCCTGAGGGAACGTACATGTTTTTGAGTGTATAAATAAGAGATGGTCATTGCTAGGCCAATTTGCTTTAAAATGCTCTACAATTTAGATTAGACCTTAGCCATTCTTCCTTCTTCAATTTCATTCTCCTCCATTTATCTTTGATACTAACATTTCTGAAGCTGAAGTTCTTTTGTCTACATACAGAAACAACTTGCAACATTTTGGCACATACATATTGTTGGTCCTGCACTGAGAGATAGAATTCACATTCTTGAACTCCTCATGGATATCATTCGTGTGTTTTTCATCCTCTGGATTACTGTGATCCTTTTCAACCACAATTTTGGAAATGTGGAAGGAAGATACCACCATCACACCAAGCAGAAGAAAGCTTCCCCTGTTTCTTCCCCTGTTCCTCAGCCCCCTGCTGATGATTCCCCTGAGCCACAAGTCCCATCAACCCCTTACAACTCTCCCAGTGTTCCTTATAACCCTTACCCAAATGATCCCCAGGGTTCCTCTTCGGACTCCATTTTCGATGTAAGGTCCTTTGGGGCAGTTGGAGATGGTTCAGCTGATGACACACAAGCATTCAGGGCAGCATGGAAAGCAGCTTGTGCAGTGGAATCAGGGGTTGTTCTGGCTCCAGAAAACTACAACTTTAAGATCACTTCAACTATTTTTTCAGGTCCATGTAAGCCAGGACTAGTACTCCAAGTAAGAATGCTTATTGAATTCCCTACTTCATCCATTAACATGACTTTGTTTTTTCTTTTTTTCGTTTAGAGACCTATAGGATTTTATTACTATATAGTTGCTATAGTGTGTATGTATATTTCACTTCACTTTCACTAACAAGGTTCCAATGTGAACAGGTGGATGGTACACTGATGGCACCAGATGGACCAGACTCATGGCCAGAAAAAGATAGCCGCAATCAATGGCTTGTGTTTTATCGACTTGATCAAATGTCCCTTAATGGTACAGGAACCATTGAAGGCAATGGTGATAAGTGGTGGGATCTCCCCTGCAAACCTCACAGGGTAACCATCTTATCATGTCATTAATGCAATGACCCTCTCCTTCACATTTTCCATATGAGTTATGTTATTTGTACATCAAAAATCGATATCAAGCATGGCCATCATAGAGAGAGGGAGAGAGATACACAAAGCATTGACCCCATCTACCACTACCAAATGTTTTGTGTGTCTCTCTCTGTATGGTGTCCTTCCACTTGTGATGTACAAATAAGTGAATAATATTACTCTTTCCATATTGTTGTTTCATTTATTTGATGTTGAATGAAACCCCATTAAGTGATTGTGAAAAAAAAATGGCGTTTTCAGGGTCCAGATGGAAAAACTGCATCAGGACCATGTGGCAGTCCTGCTGTGAGTAAACTATTACTCAAGAATTCAGCTTAAGCATTAATTTACTGCTTATCAGTATATGTATGTATAACTCTCCTACCATTGTTTTTCTTTTTGTCCATAGATGATACGGTTCTTCATGAGCAACAATTTGAAGGTTAGTAGTCTGAGAATTCAGAACAGTCCTCAGTTCCACATGAAATTTGATGGCTGCCAAGGAGTACTAATAGATAGGCTGTCCATCTCTTCACCTAAACTCAGCCCCAATACTGATGGAATCCATGTAGAAAACTCTAAGGCTGTTGGAATATATAATTCCATGATAACCAATGGTAATGATTAAAAGATCAACTTTCTACGTACCAAGTGTGCTAGTCTATTTCATTATTCCTTATATATGCCAGACGTGCTGTTAATAATGATATAATAACATTATTTGATCAGGTGATGATTGCATTTCAATTGGACCTGGGACCTCAAATATTGACATAGAAGGTGTAACTTGTGGTCCTAGCCACGGGATTAGGTACATAGCTTAAACATCTTTTTGTGAAGTTAAAACTTGGTTTTGAGCTACCAATTATTGGTTATTAATAAAATAAGTGTCAGCTAAAGCTTGTAATTATTATCTTCATGCTGTGTTGAATTCACTTTAGAGTTCATTCATTCATACAATTATGCTATAACAATTTCTACAATTTCCAATTTCCAAAGGCAGCAACTTCTGACCAAATTGGTCAACTAGATATGTAACAAAGCAATTGTGAAACCTTTGCAATACCAAATTTTTCATTATGCTATTTTAGCATGCCTCACTAAGCTTAATGATGTGTCTTCTACAGCATTGGAAGCCTAGGAGTGCACAATTCCCAGGCATGTGTCTCCAACTTAACCGTTCGTAACACTATCATAAAGGAATCAGACAATGGACTCAGAATCAAGACATGGCAAGGTGGGATGGGATCTGTGACAGGCTTGAGATTTGAGAACATCCAAATGGAGAATGTCAGGAACTGCATCATTATAGACCAGTACTACTGCTTATCAAAGGAATGTCATAACCAGACTTCAGCTGTCCATGTTAATGATGTGTCCTACAAGAACATAAAGGGTACTTATGATGTTAGAACCCCTCCTATTCACTTTGCATGCAGTGACACTGTTGCCTGCACAAACATAACACTCTCTGAGGTTGAGCTTTTGCCATATGAAGGAGAATTACTGGATGACCCCTTTTGCTGGAATGCTTATGGGACACAGGAGACCTTGACTATACCTCCAATCAATTGCTTAAGAGAAGGTGACCCTGAGACAGTGGGGGATCTTTCTGCTTATGAATGCAGTTAAAGATATTACTTTAAATTTTGGTTGCTTATAGAAGATATATATCATATACTACAAGTATAGAGCCCAGATAGCCATTACTATGTGTTGATGATTGTGGTTTCCATATTATCACTTAGGAATCATCCCCATTTGGGTGTACTTCACCCATATTGTGTGATGAAATATAGAATTTGGTCCATTTTTATTGAACATTTATATATTATGTGGCTATATAATATACACTTTTAGTTCCTTAAATTTATTTCATATTTCATTTTTATCCCATAGTATCTGTTTTATTTATGTGTGAGTAGAATTCAACGATAGTATCAACATTCATTTTTTAGTATCCATAGCAACCTGACGTGGCATCATGCAAACTGCTGGTACATTAATATATAACTAGAGACACACCCGCGCATTACGCAGACAAACAAAGTGACCGTAATGAATATTTTTTATTGTTAAAAGAAAAATGATAAGTGATATTTATTGTATCAATATACAAATGATTAGTAAATGTTGTCAGAATAATTTGAAGTTAAGTAATTATGTAATAGAAAGAAATATAATTATTCATGATTAATTGATAGTTGGTTAATACAAAAAAACAAAAAAAAAAATGTATCTTTGATAACCATTTACAATGTATACAAGTTATATAAATGTATGACATTCAATTGAACTTCATCCCTATTATGTTGTATTAGATTTTTTTTTGTTTTTGGGCACCTGATCAATTTAGAAAGTTGTTAAGTAATGTTGGTACTAGTGGTTAAGAGTACAATAATTAGTACCCACTTAGTTGTATATTTATAAATTATTAGGCTATTAATGAAGAAGAGTGAAGAGAGACCCTTTTGGAGAGGCTCTTGAGATTTGGAAATAAGACCTAGATTATAATGCTGATATGTCAATATGATAAATTGTGGTAGTCCTAAATTATTAATATCACATCCCACACTTTAGATTTAATATATTATAAATAGATATATAGATGTTCACTATAACAATGCTATACACACTTACACTATCTTACATTTTTCACGGTTTTTCTAATTATTTAAATATTACTGGGCCTACATATTGTTTTCTGCATAATGATTCTCTTACATAAGCAGATATGAGCATACATATCTAAAATGTGTACCTACTACCTAGCATTTTTTAATTTTTAAGCTAATGACATATAGCCCATTCATGCAATGAGTAGGCTCATGTCCCCAGTGTCCTGCATATTTCGGTATACATACAACTTCTGGCATTTGAACTTAGCCCAAAATAACAGGACCAACTTTTGTTTTACGTGGAAAAGTTAACCTGCCCTTCAAGGTGACTTCATCTATTATCATTATCATTATTATTTTGAAGACCACATGATGTCGCTAAAGTCTTTGTCTATAGATCTGATCCTGTTTGAACAATAGCGTACCATGACTACAAGTGCTTCAAGTGAATTTCTAACATGCACAATTTATTTCTGTTGTATTACGTGCTGTGCTCATCTCGTAGTGTTTGGACTTGGTCAACTCATGGTGTTTGTTTGTTTTGAGGGATTATAACACTTCATATATAGCACACTTAGGATAGAGTGGGATCTATTAATTTTGTTTACTTAAAATACACTCGGATGTTTTTAAGTTTCATTAACTTGATTAAAAATGTACTTAAATATGAAGTGCTGGGTTTGTATTTAGTAAGAATTTTCATTTATTTTCATGCATGGACAATTGTGTGGATACAATGGACTCCATTGTGTGCACACGTGGGTTATCAGTGATATTGTGTCCACAAGAAATTTAATGCGTTGAGACAATAAAACATGCAAATAGCAGCCCTAGTCTTGCGTTGGAATTTTGGAATTATATGCTAATGTGAAGTTAGATCAATTAAAAAAATGAAATCTTAGTTTGAAGTGCCTACTGCAAATTGGTATAATGATACATTGAACTTTTGGTTGGGCTAATGGAATGGTCAAAGAGTGCTTGATAGAGATGTTACATTTTACAAGTGACTCCCCCCCCCCCCCCCTTCTCTTCTCTCAACACACAAAACAAGTGGACCAAAAAGAGATGTTACATATTTACATTGGACTTTGGTTTCACGTATGGACCACTTCCCTGCACAAATGAATTAAGACCGAAGAATGAAAATAATTGGACCCATTACAAGTTAACTCATCAAAGAAAAAAGCAACTGTGCAAGAACTTGTACGACTACGGGAGCTCATCTTCAAGGCCTACGTACAACTAAAGAAAATAATAATAATAATAATAACAAAGTCCAATGATTGAGATTCTAAAGCATATGAGACATTGCAAGTTTATACTTTATATCCGCGACACCACTAGCTAGCTTACTAGAATAGCAATGTTTGGATATCCAAAGGCAATGTAAATGCCTATTGGGCTGCATAAAAAGAGGATTTTTTTTCTTTAATAATTTATCCATGTCTTTTAATGGAATAAATATCTATTAACGGGGAACTTTCTCCTTCCCCCTTTAATTTCAAAAAAGGAAAAATAAAAAATAAAAAAGGTAAAAATGCCGATTCAAGTATAGTTAGATATGGACAGTTAACTGTTTCACGCAAAGATGTGTACTAATTTGGCAAGCATGATGATACTGCTCTAGTGCGCTGTTGATTTAGGTTTGATATAGTAATACTCTTTTAGAGGATATTTCTGCTTATAAAAAGCATAAATTAATTTTTTTTGTTTAATAAATAAAAAAGTTGATATACTTTTACTCATTTCACTTGGATACTCTGAATTTCTTCCTCCAGCCCTTGATATAAGTTAAAAGAATGGGAGAGAGGAGTAAAGGGCAAAATTAAAAGGTGGAGATGGTTTTGTGGAGTAAAAGCGCTTTTACTCCGGGAGGAAGAAAGAAATTTTCTGGATGATACACAGATGGAGAATTCTTTTACAATTCCTTCAACGTTTTTGTTCAAATATTGACATATAAATACATTTTTGATGATTAGTGCAAGTTTTTCATTGCAAATTATACAATTTTACACATGGTTATAATAACTAGTATTAAATAGAATACCTATAATTTGACAGATCTAACCAAGAATGTATAATTAAATAGAATCCCTACAATTGAGAGGATCTAACCAAGAATTACTCTACATAAAAGAATTTTTTAATCAGATTATAGGTGCTTTTATTAGGGTCCAAGTAGTGGAGGTGTCTAAAAGTTGGAAAATCTTGAGGGCGAACTATATCCATATAAATTAGGCAGATATTGAAACTGATAAAGGAGATGAATGCCCTGAATCATTTGAAACTTGTTGACAAAGTTATGCCTATCGGTAATAGATTTTTCTTTTTCATTTAATTATTATATTTAAATACCTATTGGACAATGAATTAGGCTAATATTGTTTAATTTTATATCAGAGACTTTGACTGTATCTTGAGAAGTTGTTGTATCCTTGAAGGAGGATATCTTTTTTCTTCCTACATCATGAATTAGACCACACAAAATATTATATGGGACCCATTCTTGTACTTTACTCCAAAAAATTTGTGGTGAAAATAAAAGGGTGGAGTATAATTCTCTTACTCTATGGAGGAAGATAGAACTTCTCCAGTATCTTATTGAGTGTTGCTTATTCAAAGACTTTTATGTTTAACAAGACTTAATTTGCTCATTATATTTCTGTTTGATTATAGTGGAGGAATAATTCAAGGCAAAATGCTAAAAGAAAAAAATGCTTGAAGAAAAAGATGCTTGAGGTTAGTATGGATGTACAATAAAACCATGAGAAAGTGTATAAATCATGAGAATTCCAATTACCATTTTTGACGCAGTTGATGACAACACGCTATAGGGTCCTCAAGAACAAATGAGTTCACATTCTATTAATATGCCTTTTCATTTAGTATCAATCTACACAAATTCCCCTCCATAGCTTACATTACTTCCAGTACAAACACTACTAGAAATTGTCGGATTCGTGATCGATTTTGTGACCGATTTGAGTGATGGGAGATAAATGTCATGTTGCACAATTTGATCGCAAATTCGGTTGCAAAATCAAAATTTGCGACTGATTTTGTGACTAATTTTATTAACATGAAACGAAAAAGGGGGGGAAAGTTGGTCGCAAATTTTGATTTTACGACCGATTTAACATAGTCAATGGTGATAATAAATCGGTCGCAAATTCTAAAATTTGCAACCGATTTTGCGACCGATTGTGGATATTCAGATAATTAATTTTATTTGGTAAATCGGTCACAAAATTTTGAATTTGCAACCGATTTTGCGACCGATTTACACTAATATCTCATTTACGTTATAATAAAAATCGATTGCAAAATCGATCGTAAATTCAAAATTTTGCGACCGATTTTGCAACGGATTTCGCGTCCAATTTTTCGGTCGCAAATTTTAACACTTAACCAAATTCAACGTTCTGTGTGCACCCCATATCTTTTCCCCTTTCCCAAATGTCTTCTTTCCCTTTCTGCTAACCTTCCCCACCCCCACTCCCACCCCTAAAGCCACCCCCACCGCCGGAGCGCCACCGTCGTGGAGTGCGTTCGAAACACTGTCGCCACCGTGCAGTCCGCCGCGTGGAGCTGCAGAAGGAGGCACCGCCGCATGGAGCTGCAGATTGAGGTACCGCCATTGCCGCTAGTATCTCCGGTGCCCAGATTTGCACCACCGCAAGTCCCCAAGCCGCCGCCACTCTGGTTCTGCCTCACACTTTGGTTGTTTCTGGTTTTTCCTATTTTTTTTTATTGATCTGATTTTTTTTTATCTGTATCTTTTTTTTTTTTGGTCTTTTTTTTTTCTTTTAAATTATGGGGGTTTGGTTGTTAGTTTCTTAGTTTATTTTTTCAAATTATATTATGTAGATAATTATGTTGTTAAATTAATTGATATGTTGTTAAATCAGTTTGTTAGTTTAGTTCAATTTTGTTAGTTGATAGAGAATTTATTGGTGTTAAAGGTTGTTGTTTTTTATTTTTGATATATGTTATTTTTTCTAATATAATGAGAGTTTTGGTATATTTAGTTATTATGTTGGTTTGTTTGTGTTGGTAAATTGGTTGATGATGTTGATAGAGAGAGTTTGGTTAGATTGATTTTTGGGTTTTTAATTATGTTGAAAGAATGTTTGGGTTAAAAGCACTAATTTGTGAGTTAAAAGTGTTAATATTTTGAGTGACAATTGTTAATTTCAATTAACGTAGTTAATGTTTGCTTTACAAGTATTAACTTATGAGTTAAAAGTGTTAATTATTTAGTTAGAATTGTTAATTTGGATTAGGAATGTTAATTTTTGAGTTAAAAGTTATTTGAGATTATTAATTTGAGTTAAAATTGTTAATTTTGAATTAAAATTCCTTTAATATAATTAGAATATAGACGAGTTTTGGTTGATGGTTTTTGCTTTAATAAAATTGTTAAATTATTATATTTGATTGATGGTTTTTGGTTGTGGATTTATTTTATTTATTTTTATTTTTTTTAAGTTGTGTGTCACTTGATTTATTCAATTTTGTGCAAATTAAATAAACTATATGATGATGTTACAGAATATGGACATGCATCAATTTCGTAGTTGGATGTATAATAGGCTTATGCTGGGTCAGAAGGGTTATACTAATGAATTTTTAAATGGAGTAGAAGAATTTGTTGCTTTTGCGTGCCAACAAGCGCATTTGGCAAAGAGGAAGATTAGATGCCCCTATTCTAAGTGTAGGAACATAAACTACATTATGCTTGATGAAGTTTTCATATTTATAAAAAAAGGTTTATTCCTGATTATTGGTATTAGGCATGTCATGGAGAAATTGATCCCACTTTGCATAGGATATTTACCCAGGAAGGTAGTAGCTCCAATATGGCAGAAAGTAGAAACAATGAGCGTGAAACATGGTTCTGAGTTAGATGTGTGGCGTGAAACAACTGGAGTTAAAAAGGGAAGGATCTATGGCTTTAGGTTAGAATCAACTGTCATTGAGGAAAGGCCATATTATCATGGTTCTAGTTCACAGTCCAATGCATGGGTACAAAAAACAGAGCATGAAGAGTTAATGAAGAAAATATCAGAAGAGAATAAGGCACTAGTAACTAGATTAGAGACTAATGAGAAACAGCTTCAGGCCACCAATCTACTTGTGCAACAGATGATGCAAAGGATGAATTTTCAACCAACTGATTTCCAACCCACCATTGCAAACTAAGCTGAAGATGATGGATCAACTGATGATGAAGAAGAATTTGAATGAACTTAGTATTTCTATTTCATGTTAGATGTAGTTTGGATTATAAACTACTAACTTTTATCTAACTTTGTATGTCTTGAACTTTATGTACTTGACTTTTATGCTTTCAGATGTTGTACAATTAACTATGAATATTTAATGAATGCAATATTGACTTGTTAGCCTTTGAATTATTGGAGACTATTTTCTGGGCTATTGCTGAATGCAGGTGTAATAATTTTAGATTTTAAAAGATTCTGGCCAGTATGTTGGGTTAGTTTTGAAATTTGTGACTGAAAACTAAACAAAATCGGTCCCAAAAACCTAATTTACGACCGATTTTTCGGTCGCAAATTTTGTGACGGAAAAATCGATCGCAAATATCAATTTCACGTTAGAACTTTGCAACCAATTTTTCGGTCTCTAATTTTGCGACAAAAAAATCGATCGCAAATATGGATTTCACGTTGAAATTTTGCGACTGATTTTTTGATCACTAATTTTGCGATTGAAAAATCGATCGCAAAGTTGCATATTAAGTTACAATTTTGTGAACAATTTTTCCATCGCAAATTCAATTTTTGCGACCGAAAAATCGATTGCAAAATTATAACTTAATATCCAAATTTGCGACGGAAAAATCGGTCGCAAATTAGTCAACAAACGACCAAATTTCAATTTGCACAGGCTCTGACAAATTTTGCAACCGAAAAATTCGGTTACAAATGTATTTGCAACCTACTAATATGCGACGGACAATTTCGGTCACAAATAAACTTTGAGACTGATTTTCTTCAATTTGCGACCAAAAATCAGTCACAAACGGCCGATTTTCTGGTAGTGAAAGGTGATATTTGTCTTTCCATTTCACTTGATCAGCCTTGACTGCTTGTAAAAGCTGCATCATGCAGGTAACATATAGAGCTCCACTATATCGCCTATGTTTGACAAGAAATTCATGCTTTATGAACAATATAACTCCTTGATATAGCTAGGTTGGTTTAAATCTTAATAATACGTGCTAATTTACCCTTTCTCTACTAGCTGTTCGATTTAGTTTTACTCTCCCCAGTAAGCAACATGATGTTTAGGCCCCAAAACAAAAAAAAAAACAAAAAAGGTAATGTAACAGTGGAGGAGCAAACTATTTTAAATTAAAACTTGTAGTTGAGGATTTTGTTACTGCATGAAAACCGTAGACAAGAAGTCCACAGTCAGCAAAAGGATACTTTAACTGTATCTATATATAACATGACAAAAAGCCAAATCATAGAAGAGTACTTTAACTAGACTTAGTTTAATTAATAACGTAAATTAGATGTGGCACAGCTGAGAAGGGTTGTCCTTCAAGTAGCACATCAAACTTTAGTGAAACGCAAATACTTCTTCTTTGAAGGGAGATCCGCAGTGTCATAACCTTGAGGGAACATGTCCTTGGCTTGCTCATCAGTCACACCAGGCAAAATCACAGCTGGTTCCCCTGGCTTCCAGTTTGCTGGGGTTGCAACCTTGAACTTTGAGGCCTTCAGCAAAGACTCCAGCACCCTCAGCACTTCATCCATGCTCCTGCCAGTAGTTGCAGGGTACAGCAAACTCAGCTTGATCTACAAGAACCCACCAATTAACATATTAGCCCCACAAGAGATAAGCTGCAAAGACTAATTACTATGTATAATTTAGTCAAAGAAAACTTGCACCTTGAGATCTGGGCCCACAATATGAAGAGCCCTAGAGGGTAGATTACCAGTGGAGTCTTTCTCATCAGGGTCCACCATGTTGAGTTGCTTGATGATCTCTCGGCTGGGATCAGCCATGATTGGATAGTTCACCTTACAACCTGGCTGCATGCAACAAGGAAACACCCTTGGATCCTCAAAACAGATAAATTAACTAGATATTTTCCATCAAATATATGTTTTCTGTTGGATTCTAATGTCAATGCCAAGAACAAGTCAATTGGAAGAATGGAAAACTCACAGTGTAGGCTTCAATGTCTTTGATCCACTCATTGTGGGATTGCACATCATCACATGACAAACCCAACAGCTTCACTCCCCGTTGATAAAACTCCTGAGAATACTGAGCCATCTTGCCAAGTTCCGTGGTACAAACCGGGGTGAAATCACCTAAATACATAATAAAATCATGCATGAAATAAGAACAAGAAGCCACAAAAGCCAACTAAGCCATCAACATATAGAGACTTGAAGAAAAAAACAGATATAGGCCCAATAATAATCAATGAAAGCCAATTATGAACCTGGGTGAGAGAAGAGGATGGTCCAGTTATCAGCACAGAACTGGTGTAGCTTGATTTTGCCCTGGGTGGTTTCAGCTTCAAGGTCAGGGATTGTGTCTCCGATGGTAAGGCCTGGCATTTTTCGAAGCTTAGAAGATCAGACAGAGAGGTTCCTTATTTTCAGACCCACTTACGTTATTGTTTTTGGCATGGATCAAGAGGGAGTGGGTGCAACTGGGATTATAAAGAAAGGAGGGTTGGTTGCATGAAGAGAACGTGGCATGTTTGTGGCTATGGACGTGACTCTGCTCTTGCTTACATGTCACTGAGTCCCACAGTTTTCTCCACGTACGCATGTACCTTTGACCTTTATGTTCTTACAATTTTTTTTTTTAAAAAAAAAAAATTTCTTCCATCTACTTCATGCAAGATGTTTGAGTGTTAATGACTTTCTTGTATGTTTATTGTTTATCGTGTCACCTTAATTTTTATTAGCAGTTGTTCATATAAAAGAATAATTTGTTTGGCTTAAAAAAAAAAAAAAGATTTTTTCTTCCATTTACTTCATGCAAGATGTTTGACTTTTGAGTGTTAATGACTTTCTTGTATGTTTATTGTTTATCGTGTCACCTTAATTTTTATTAGCAGTTGTTCATATAAACGAATTTGTTTGGCAAAAAGACTTCCGTTGCCGGGACTCGAACCCGGGTCTCTCGGGTGAGAGCCGAGTATCCTAACCAGCTAGACTACAACGGATCTGCTCTGTGTAATCCCATTTTCCCTACTTATGCAAAAAAGCTAGTGCTAGTGACACTTTTCACTTGCCTTGTCTTGGATGCATTGGTTGTGATATCTTTGGTTCAACTATGTTATGGAATTCAAAAGTAGTCCGCAGGAATGCATATATCTGCATGTTTTGGTTGGCCTTGACATGAATACACTTTGGCTCTCGTCATCTCCATCCGGTCTTCCTGGAGTTCTTATACCAATATTTCTCAATATTTGAGATGACTAAATTTTAAAATTGATTTGATTTGAAATAAATTAATTTAATTTATAAATTAAATCTTATATTTTGAATGAGTATATAAAAATAGAATTTGAATTGATTTAAAAATTAACGCATATTATATTTATAATATATTAGATTGTATTTAAAAGAACTAAAAATGAAATTAATTTAATTTAATTTGTATTTAAATTTTAAAATTGAATCAATTTTCATTAAATTCTTTCAATTTTGATAGAATTTTAAATACAAAAGAATCAAATTCTATAAGAATCATAAATCAATTTATTTCTTATTTTTAAAACACTCAAACATAAGATTTCAAATCATTTCCATTTTTTTTATATTTTAAATTTATGGATTTGTAGAATCTATATCATTTATAAATAATTGACTTCGTGTAATAACAACAAAGTATTATTTTGTATGATAATGATAAAAACAAAAATAAATAAATAAATAAATATAAACTATAAACCCTAAACCCTAATATTAGTCTCCAAATTTCCTTCCTACATGACAGCGTAATGTTAAAGGCATTGACGTAGTGGGGTACTTCTGATGATAGTATTTCTGATTAAAGACTGGACTGTAAATTGTAGGTTTTTGATGCTTTGTCTGATTACAAAATCTTAATCCACGAAAAGTGATGGAGGCAGTGTGGCTTTATCACACACTCGGCTATGTCGGAGAGAATATGCACTTGGAAAAGAATGTCTATTTATTCATCTTTATGTTTTATATCTTAAGTTGCTGTCCGATACCTTCTACAACTTGTTGCCGATTATTTCTTTTACCAATTACTTTTTCTTACGTGGATCAATTATCTTTCTCAAATCTTGATTAAATGCATTATCATCTAATGCAGACGTTTTTGTCGTAAAGCAAACCTTTTGAATTGAATCCACATGGCTTTTTGTGTAACCTCTGTAAGCTAGAGATTTCTTACTTTTGCTTTGTGTTGATTAAATGTATAAAATTAGAGAGAAATATTATTTATATAAACTTTTAATTAGGACTTTTTTAATTTTTAAACATTAGTTGTGAGTAAATTCTAATTTTTTTCTCAATTAATATTTAAGAAATATCATCAGCCATTATTTAAGGGACACCTCAAAATATCATTTAAAAGATATCCCAAAAAATGGCACAATAATATTAATAATAAAATTATTTTCATGCTAGCACTTAAAAAAAGTTTTAAGATAATATGAGTTGATTTCTTGAAAGTTTAGAACCACACAGGCTGCACAACATGTTGGCACTATAAATTTTCCAAAAAAAAAAAGAAAAATCAAAATATTGCAGTTTATTACAAGAGAAAAATTCGTGAAGTTATAGGATTAAGTTATAGGTAGCAGAAAACAAACAAAATCTTTGTTTGAGAATATTTTTTCAGAACCTGAAAAAGCGACAAGGAAATTTTTTAATGTAATATGATAGTAACATATTCAATAGCCTAGATTTTATCCTACACTTACTATAATATAGTTCTTGCGACGATATACATGCATATAGAAAAACTTTGTGTAATGAAGCTGTAATTTTGTAGATACATGGCCTACGAAATATTTGAATTCAATTGAAAGAGAATAAGGGACATTGAAACGTCTCCAATTGAAACTTAAGGAGGCTGATACATGAACCCAAATCTTGCCTTGTTGCTTTACCGACATGGCCTACTTGAATAAGGGAACAACAAAACATACAATACAAAAATTCCTTATATATATATATGTGTGTGTGTGTGTGTGTGTGCGTGATAGCTAGCCAGCTATTTAATTAATCACTAAGCTATGACAATATGTGAGAAGTGCAGTGAATCATTGGACTTGAGGAGGTGCCTGCAAGTAGGACAGGAAGAATGAGAGAGGAGCCACTTGTCAATGCAAACCACATGGAAATGGTGATTGCAGTGTGGAAGGAACCTTATCTGGTCACCATCACAGAACTCTGCCAAGCAAATGGCACAATTAGGGGCTGATGAAGATGGAGACCCACCACCAGAGTGGCTGTAAGTTGAGGTTGGCAAAGCCACCATCTCTTTCCTCTTGAGCCCAGAATTGAGCCTTCGAGAAGCAATCCACTGAAGGGGCTCTGTGAGGACACGGCTAGCACATTGAAACACACATTGTAACATGGTGTTGAGGCCTAGAGCACAAAGGAAAGCACATATAATTGCTGCTGCTAGAACCGTCCAATCGAAGCCACTAGCTTGTTCAGGCGGTGTGGTTATGATCATGGAGCTAAGGGTGGGTTTGGGAGGGTGAGTTTCAGCCATGGGGGGGGAAGAATAAGTGATGCGGAAATTTGGAAGACAAAGAAGGTGTTAAACATGTAGAGCACGACTCATAGGTTACAAAAGAATAATAACACAAACACAAAGCAAAGGTAGTGCAACAAAAGAGAAATGATGGTAATTACTAATTAGATAGAGATGGTGGAGAAATTGGTGGGATATATATGGACATGGGACATACTTACTTGGTAATCCACTGGTCTCTGATCCTTTTTGTTTATGCGCAACGAATTAAAGGAATGCAAAAGCAGGTGATATCTTTCTCTTTGATACTTCTCCCATCCAATCATCTTATATAGTTTTATCATGTATCAATTTCCAAACACACTGATGATAGAGTTAAAAAAAAAAAAAAGAAAAATACCAATTATTTCATTTACTTTTGAATAAGAGAAATAGCTTTCTTTGAAAAAATATATTATTCAAGATTATAGGGAAATTGACTTGTATATTTTCAATTAACTTTTTCATCTTTTTAAATTGAATTTTCTTTATTTTTGAAATTTTGTTGAGTCTATAATCTATAGATCTAATTATTTAAACATCAAACAGGAACACTAAATTTAATATTATATTTGTAATATATTCACTCAAACTTATATTAGAATACCTCCTATACGATGTTTATAATTATATTAATAAAACCAAACATTTTCCATAATCAATGGTCAATAATGATGCCTTCTGAAGGACTTTGATGTGATGGAACTCATCAATGATTTAATCCACTCACGTAGTTATCTATCTTTTTCGCCATGAAAAGCCGGTTGTATATGTTCTTTTCCAGTAATGGCGCGGCGTGGGGATACCGCAAGTTGTGGACCGAGGTAAAGGTTTCTTTCTTTTAGTTTTGTTTTTATTTATTAATCATTTTTGTGGTGTAAAGATATTTAAATTTAGTTTTCGTATATTGTTTTCACAAAAAATTTTACACTTATATTTAATAATAACTTTCTGTTTTATTTGAAAGTTTAATTATATTAACAATTATATGCGATACCAATAAATATATTATAAGATGAAATATAATTTTTTATACAAATATTATATTAAAATCAAATTCATATATTATTAAATGTAAATATAAAATTTGTTTACGTTAATAATATATTAAAATCAAATTTAAAATATTTTTTACTTCACTTTTTGTGTTATTAAGTATAACTTTTTGCCGTACTAATTATTTTCATGATTTAGACTCGAATCAAACCATACTTCACAATTTGCAAAATATTGTAATTCTCTCGAGCATTTCCGCAATGCACCCTTTAAATTTAAAAGCATGATAGTTAACTATGTACTTGGGCTTTTGTGGATGAATAATGCAACACACAAACTTACAAGTTATAACCATGTTATTTTTTGTCTTTATTTTTTTTTTATTATATGGTTATAATTAGATGTACCATATTTTTACACACCTACATTCAAAATTTGACACACAAAATTTAAGTGATCACGAATCACTAACATTTTCCTTTGTAGGATGTACCTAGCGTATAGTATGATTTTGACCATCTTTTAAAGAATAAATATTTTTTTTCAAAAACTCTTTCAATAAATATCCAATTAAAAAATAATTTAAATAAAAAAATTGTCAATAAAAATAAATTTATTTAAAGTCACGGGTCAACACAGTCAAAGTCACTAAAGTGAGGAAATGAGCTTTGGGCTTGCACGATTCAGATATGTTTCCACGATATCACTAAAAAATTATTCACAATCCAACCTGTGTCTTCTCAGCAGAAAAATGTGAAAAAACCAAAGGCAGCTTAGGCCTAATAGAACAAACAAAAAAAGCCACGCTAGGCCCATGTAACAATAATCTACTTGTGTGCCAATCTAACTATCAGTTGAAAATTTTTCTTTTTGTTGACCAAAATAAAAAAAAAAAGAAACAATTCTTTTCGAATCTACCTTTTCAGAAGTTTATAGAGTAAAAGGTAAGAGGTAAAATGCAGTCAATGTTAATGTCAATTTCAATTTGATTTAGATTTATGCATTCGAAATGGGAACCAACAAAGATCTTAAAAGTGAAAATAAGGAAGTCTCACAAATGACCATGACTTTTACTGCATACAAAATTTCAGCCCGCAATTGCCTCGAACTTCACACATCACATCACTGGCTTAAGAATGCGAAAGAGACCAAAAGGAAAACCTTAACACCAGAAAAACAAAACGAGAATTCATGTGGAAGGGAACCTAGTCACCTGAGATTAATTATATTTATTTATTTTATTTCTGACGAGTGACGACGTTGATTTCTTACCAGAAACCTTCCACCTGATACCTGAGTTATAACCGTTTGGTGCATTCAGTCCTATGTCTTCTCGTGGTTCCACGCGTTCTAGTTTTTTACTTCTGAAGTTTCATATAACATTATCATGGCTTGTGATTAAATTAGCATTTAGCAAGTAAATCCTACAAATTCTATTCACCAATTCCCTTAATAATACACGTGGTGATGTCAGACTGTTTCTCAAACAGAACATAACAATCAAATATTAAAAAAAGTAAACAGAAAATTATATATGATAATTGATCATTCCTAAGGATTTCAACGAAAAAAGTTTGGCAGCAATGAACATTTCTCTAATATAAATGCATTATAAAGTCAAATACGACTTTTCAAACTTGTTCCATTCCACACCACTTTTTTTTTTTTTTCTATTTTTGTTTTCTTCCAATAATGTTCTTAGCCGTGAAGGCGCGTCTGAGCCGCACTAAACTGCAGATACATCCCTGTCTAGTGAATCTTTTTCTCAAGATTGGATTTAACTTTTAGGCAGTATATCAATCAAGATTAAGAATGCGTTTTTTTCTGCTTAAAAAAGATAAATAATTATAAAACTTAAATTTTATATATAATTAAAAAATTAAAAATAATTTTTTTAAAATTTTAATTATTTTTAAAAATTATTTAAATATATAAAAATAATTTTTTACCCAAAAAAAAAAAAATACAAACAAATGCATCCTAAATGATCATCATCCCTGGCCCAGAATCGGACATGCTGAATTACATATTTGTCCATTTTCAGCTTGTCTAACTCTAACCAATAACGCATATACCAAAGGATACAAGGTTCTTCTGAAAAAAATAATGCAACAAACAGAAAAACACGCGACTCCTGTTTCAACTTTCTCTTCCCATCTAGTTCTCGGTAAAAGTTCAAAACATTACTTAACTAAACCCTTGTTTCTCAGAATTAAGTAGGCTTTTACAAATAGCAAATAGCCTTGAATTACTCTCAAGACTGAAAGGTTCTATAAATTTCATTAATTTGTACGGTGGGATTTTCAAAACTATGGACCTCACACATACAGCGAGGAAAATCACAAAGACTAGTCAACACCCGATGTGATATACAAGTCACTGAAAGGGACAGCACAGCACCGGGTGCACCCATGTCGTGTGAGTCCGAGTCACGGCCTACGCCGACGGTGAAAATAAATAAATAATAATAAAAAATTCTAAATTTAACTTTCTGTGCAATATTGTGTAAAAATAGCACCACCATCATCATCATCATCATCATCATCATCATCATCATCATCATGTAGTAGTTGTGTACTGCGCCAGCAATGCCAGCAATTAGTTGCGCAAGTTCCATGATCCATCCTCTGAGTTAAGCTGCCAAGACAAAAGATTCACCTTTGCAAGTTGCAACTTGCAACTTGCACACATAACAACCCAAAGTTGTAGTGTTCGAAAAGACAAGTCCTTTCTAGACACCGTTTTCGTCCCACTTTCACAGTCAAAGTCAGTGGCACTCCTTAATATAATAATATTTATGTTAATTTTCATTTTTCCCAGCCCACACCACACGGTTAACGTTAGTGTTCAACGTTCAAAACGGGACATACCCCGAATTCCTATATACAGCTTCATAGTTCACACAGCCAGCCAGGCAGTATATAAGACCAACAAAACCAAAACCTCCCCTACCCTATCCCTGACTAGACCACACAAACCAAAAAAGTAGTACAACTCGAGATAAAATGGGTCTGGGTCTGGGTCTGGGCAAGTCGGTTCTTTGGCTCACCAAATTGGTAGCAGCCACATTCATCCTCCTCACCTCTTCCCTGGGCTTCTTGGCCCGGGCTCAGCCAGAGGCCAACTTCAAGTGCGGCACCGAGAACGCCACGTGTCACGCCCTCATCGACTACATGAGCAAAAACAGCACCACCCTGCGCGACATCCAGAACCTGTTCAACGTGAAGCACCTCCCCGACATCGTCGGCGTCAACCCCACCCTCCCGAGCAACGCGTCGGGCAGCTACAAAGTGAGCCCCAACAACGTCGTGAAGGTGCCGTTCCCCTGCAGGTGCGGCAACGGCACGGGTCGCTCGGACCACGTGCCGTCGTACAAGATCAAACCCGGTGACGGCCTCGACGCGATTGCGAGGAACGTGTTCGCGGGTGTGGTGAAGTACCAGCAGATCCAGGTGGCTAATAATATTCCGGATGCGAATAAGATCAACGCTGGGGATAAGCTGTGGATACCGTTGCCTTGTAGCTGCGATATGGTGGGAGGGAGCAGTGTGGTGCACTATGCGCACATCGTGGCCCCGGAGAGCACCGTCGAGGGGATTGCTCAGGAGTTTGGTACGACGCAAGAGGTGCTTCTTTCCCTTAATGGGATTAAGGACCCCAAGTCCCTTCAGGCCTATCAGGTTCTCGATGTCCCCCTCAAAGGTAAATTGAAATTCATTCTTTTTTTTTTTTTGGGTGAAAATCTCATTCATTCAATTTCACTTTCACTCTCAATAATAGACAGTGATATTGTCAATTAAGAAACAAACACATATCACTACTAATTTTTGAAGTTATTTTATCTTTTATTAGTTTATATTTAATATAGTAATTAATACGTAAGATGTTTCATAACTCATCTTACGTAGTATTAAATTTAAAATGGATACTCGAGTAATGCTTTATTAATGCTCGTCTAATACCAATGTTATACTTGTATTAGTGTTTTTCATTGATTTAGTTGACATACATTTTGTATATTTAAATCTAGGAAAGTAAATTTTCCGAGTTTTGTGTCAGCACAGTGTTACGATGAGAACAAGCCGCCTGGTTTTATTGTTTGTTTTGGGTGGAGGGGGGGTGTTCAATGGCCCGATAGCCGCCTGGTTGATTATCAGTATGTGAATGTGCTGTGGGTCGCCTATAAAGTCAACAAAAATGTTATTCAGCTACACTCGTTTGGAAAAATAGTATTTTTCAATAACTAATTTGTTTAATAACTATTTTTTATCATAATAATAATATAATATCAAGAGTTTGATTATCATTTTATGGTAACCTGCTTTCTTAAATTTCCAATAACTTTTAAAAGGCTTACCTCACATCAAAATGACTTCTCTATTATGGGAAGTGATTATTTGCAAATTTAATAAGAAATAAATGTGTTATCTTTTGAGAATTCTCCTTGATAAACAATTGTTTGGTATAATCCAACATTTCCTAGCTAAATCGAGCAGAGTCGGGAGTCGGCTTCTATTCATGGGATTTGTTTAAATGAAAATTTTTAGATGTTTCATAATACGAAAAAAAAGGAATGACTTATCCTTTTTATAATCCCTCCATTTCAATTATTTATTAATTTAGATAATTTAATATATTTTTAGGATTTAGAGTTTAAAATTACAGATAAATTGAAATAGAGGGAGTAATTTAATATTATTCAGTAAACTGAAGGGTCAAACTTTCATTATATTTTTCAATGCGATAACTAAAATATTAACTATAAATAAAAGTGTAGAATAAAGCACTACTCTTTTATTGTTTTATGAGTATCTAAAAATTACTTATTTGTAAATATTGGCGAGAATTTTAGTGACATGGGATTATAAAAGTCCGTATGATTACGATGTGTTGGACTAATTGTGTTACTTGTGCCAGCTTGTAAGTCAAATGTGAAAAATGGCTCATCGGACTACCCTTTGCTGGTTGCAAATTCCACTACCGTCTACACTGCTAATGAATGCGTCAAATGCAAGTGCGATTCCAGTTACAACTATATGTGAGTGCCTTCCATTCCATTGTAGTAATTTATACATAAACCCTTGAAGTTGTGCTCCTTTCTAGTGGCGAACACTTGTTATTAATTTTATGCAATAATAACTAGTTGGTTTGTGTGTATAGATTGCAGTGCGAGCCATCCCATCTGAAACCAACGGGCAGGTGGTCCGTTTGCCCGTCTATGCAATGCCAAGGAAACCTCTCCCTTGGCAACATCACCTCTACCTCTGCTACAGATTCCTGCGATCGCACATTCTGTGCCTATGCTGGTTATACCTCCCACAATATCTCTACCGAACTTGCAACTGACTCCATTTGTCCTGGTTAGTGCGAATAATTTATTAATAATCACTTGAATTATGGATTAGTCTCTTGTTTGTATATATCAAAAATGGAAAGAGAGAGAATTGCTTGATTTGCATGCATGTGGTCAATGAGATTATTGACAGCTAATGATATATGCTTGTTTGTTCTGATCGTTTTCAAACAGCACCAGCACCAGCGCCGAGTGGTGGTTCAGGAGCATCAAGGAGCACCTACAATCCGTTCATTTTCATCCACCTCATCCTCCTTTGTGTCTATCTTTTGTAGTAATAAAATAAAATACCCTTCAGCCAATTTTTTTTTCTTTTTCTTTTTGAATGGATTAGTCTCCTCTGTAATTTTCTGAGTTCTGATAGATTGTTTGGTGCTGCGGGGGTGTCACCGTTGTGCACCCACTTTGTTTTTTCCTTTAAGATATTTTGTAACAGTAACATGTTTGAAAGAATAAGAGTGATGTCTGAACTGCTATGTGACTTGTACCTTATTCACCACTCACTCTCCTACCCACTCACCCATTCATGATTCATTCAAATTTTGACTAACAGATAGAAAGCTAGCAAAGAAGAAAAACCTTCGCTTAGGACATTATTACTAGCAACGACTAGCTATGATGATTAGCCTAAAAGTTTATAGTCATTCAAAAACAGAATGTAATATTCAATTCGAATAATATTCCAAATTGGAAAAAAAATTAATTTATCTAAAAATGTTAGAGGAATTTTCAATAGATCATCCGCATGTGGTGGACATTTAACAACTAATCATTTTCGTGTCAGTTCTCAATGTTTTTGTGTTTGCTCATTGATGACTTAATACAATCATTTTACTGCGAGGCACATTTTTTATTGGCTTCTTTGCAGTCCAAAAAGTTCCTAGTTGATAGAGATCAGATAGAGCTCTAAGAATGAAAATCTGAAATGTCTAAGGCATAACATACATTCTCATTCGATTAACACAGGTTCACCATATTATCAAGAGTAAAAATGTGAGAAATGAAAAGTTTCATTAATCTGATGTACGGAGTGTTTATATACAGGGATTTAGTTACAACTAACTAACCGAGAGGTTAACAGCCACTAACTACAAATTAACCAAGGAATCACTGATAAATAACTATCACCAATACCCCCCTCAAGTTGTCAGGTAAATGTCAATGACTCCCACCTTGGCTAATAGATTTCGAACCAGTGGTAAAGGCAATGCCTTAAGTCAATATGCTTGCCAATTGATGAGCAGATCTAACGGGAACAAATCAAATAGTGCCATCTTGGACTTTATCTCTAGTGAAGCGGCAATCTATTTCAATGTGTTTTGATCTGTCATGGAAATTAGGATTTGTAGCACGATGGATGGCAGCTTGATTGTCACAAAACACAAGGGTTGGACTAACAACCACTTGAAAATCGTGGAGGAGAGACTTAATCCATAGAACTTCACTAGTCACACAAGCCAAGGCACGATATTCCGCTTCAGCTAAAGAATGGGATATCGTTTGTTGCTTTTTGAAAACCAAGGAATCCCCAAGAAACATGCAATGGCTAGTGGTGGAGCGTCTCGTATCTAAGCAACTACCCCAATCCACATCAGCGTAGGCCTTAAGAGAAAGGGATGAAGTGGTAGAGAATAAGATCCCTTGGCCAGGTGCAGCCTTGAGATACCGAAGTAAATGATGCAAAGCATCAAGATGAGGAGTCCTCGAACATGACAAGAACTGGGGCAGCTTGTTCACTGCAAAACAAATGTCCGGTTTCGAAATGGTGAGGTATAAAAGTCTGCCAATCATCCTCTGGTATTGAGAGATGTCAGTTAAAGCTTCGCCATTAGTAGAATTCAATTTCAGGTTAGGAACCATGGGTAACACAACTGGTTTGCAGTCAATAAAACCAGTATCTTCAAGTAATGACGTATAATTCCTTTGAGACAAATAGATGCCTCTACTGGAATGAGCAATCTCTAAACCCAAGAAATACTTGAGGTTTCCCAGTATTTTCAGCTTAAAAAGCCGCTATAAGGTCTGTTGAACGGACTGCGCCACTTGAGAATTTTCCTTGCAACTATTATGTCATTGAAATAAACAAGTAATGCTACAAAATCATCACCTGACCCTTTGTAGAATAGAGAACAATTAGTTGTAGACTGGGTGAATCCTTGGGCAACAATGGCACCTGAGAACTTTTGGAACCATTGATGTGAAGCTTGGCGAAGGCCATACATTGACTTGTTTAGATTACAAACTAGACTCTCACCTTGGACCTTATACCCAAGAGGGAGTTCCATATAGATATCTAATTAAAGCAAAGTCCACTATTTGACAGCAGCAAGAGACAACAGAATTCTCACAGTGGTGAGTTTAGCCAATAGAGAAAAAGTGTCAATAAAATCTATTCCAGCCTGTTGTGTGTAACCTTTTACCACCAACTGTGCTTTATTCCGATCCACGCTCCCATCTGGTTTCCTTTTGATCTTAAAATCCCATCTACATCCTATGGAATGTTTGCCCTTTGGCAAAGGAACAACATCCCAGGCGTGGTTACTCTCCATAGTGTCCAACTCCCCCGGCATAGCCTGCCGCCATTCACTATACTTGATTGCCTGATGATAAAAATGAGGTTCAGGGGTAGTAGAAACTTGAGAAATAAAGGCCCTGTATGTTGGAGACAATCTGTCATAAGAGACATGGTTGGAGACTGGATAAGGAGGAGCAGAATGTTGGTAGTTAGCAAGATAGGAAGGAGGCCTATGCTGTCTTTGAGATCTTCTGACTACAGGAACCAAAATGGGCTCAGGGGAGCAGTAGAAGGGTCAGCAGGAGGTGTAGGCAAGGGAACTGTGGTGACAACAGGTTGAACAATCTCAGGAGGGCCTGAACAAGGCAAAGGAGTGACCACATCATCAAAGGAACTGATTGAAGAAGCATCAGCTGATATAGAATGAGAGGGGAAAGTGTCCTCATAAAAGACAACATCCTTGGAAACGAAAAATTTCCTAGAATGAATGTCATAAGACGCTAGCCTTTATACCCCAAAGGATATCCCATGAAAACAACAGGTATTGCTCGTGGAGAAAAATTGTGTCTTGTGGATGGGAGTGTGGAAGCAAATGCCAAACAACCAAAGACCCATGACTGAGTATCATCTGGTTCCTTTCGAAACAAAACTGAATACGGAGACCGAAATTTCAGCACTGGAGTGGGGAGCTGGTTGATGAGAAAGACTGTCATTTGAAGACAATCACAACTGTCGTTTGAAGACAATCACCCCAAAATGAAATCGGCACCCAAGAGTGGAAATAAAGTGACATCGCAACATTTAACAAGTGCTGATGTTTGCGCTCAACAACGAATTCTGTTGTGGCCTCTCAACACAACTGAATTGGTGTAGAGTGCCCTTTGAAGCAAAAAACTCAGTCATGGCTAACTCCTAGGCATTGTCACTCCGGAATTTCTTAATCTTCTTCTCAAACTAAGTCTCAACCATAAAAAAATAAAAAAAAAAACTGTTTGATACAAGAAGATACATCTGACTAATGATGAAGAAGATAGACCCAGGTGAAACACGAGTGATCATTAACCAAAGTCAGGAAATATCTCATGCCATTGTAAGTGGTAGTATTAAAAGGGCCCCAAATGTCACAATGAACCAAATCAAAACAATTAGATGCAAAATGATGATTAGACGTAAAACTAAGTCTCTTCCGTTTAGATAAAGGACAAATATCACAGCTAGAAACACATTTAAAATCAACAAAAGTAAAAGGAATTTTATTTGACAAATGATGAAGAATCTTTACAGTTGCATGGCCAAGTCAACCATGCCATAGTTTGGTGTTTACAGAACTAGAATCTAAACATTTATTTACAACAGAAACAGGAATTACAGGTAAAGCAAACACATGGTTAGAGTCTTGAATCACAGGCACAATTTCTTGAAATGAGGAAGTAGTATTCGTGTAGACATAGAGTCCATTAACCAAGTCACCCTTCCCAATCACTTTCAAGAGGTTGTGGTCCTGTATCACAAAGCCATAGGAATTGAAACCAATGTTAACAGATGTATGAGAACTTAAGGAACTAACTGAAATGAGATTGACATGAAAAGTGGGAACATAAAGGACATTATGCAGAGAAAAATTAGGACTAAAAAAGACAGAACCCACAGCATGTACATGAATTTGTGAATTGTCAGGTAAGGTGACAAAAGAATTAGACAACCATTTAGAAACCTCAAAACCAGATAAAGAACAAGTAATGTGCCTAGTGGCACCGGAATCAAGTAACCAAGATTGTGAGGAAATATTGGAGGAAGATAAATGAAAGGCTGTAGACAAAACACTACCTCCATTAATCACATTAGCATCAGAACTGGTATTTGCAGGCTGTGCTACATGAATTTGTGAATTGTCAGGTAAGGTGACAAAAGAATTCGACAACCATTTAGAAACCTCAAAACCAGATAAAGAACAAGTAGCACCGGAATCAAGTAACCATGAGGAAATATTGGAGGAAGATAAATGAAAGGCTGTAGACAAAACAATACCTCCATTAATCACATTAGTATCAGAACTGGTATTTGCAAGCTGTGCTGCATGTGACATTTGGGCAGATAGCAAGGCCGTGAGTTGCTGATATTGAGAAGCTAAGAGTTGCAACTGAGGCCCGGAGCCATCAGTGACAGGCATAATCGAGGCATCAACCTGATGAACACTATCGGAGTTGGACCCAGATTTCTTATAGTTCGGCGGAGAGTTGTGAATCTTGTAACAACGATCTTTGGTGTTGCCAAGCACTCCACGGTGAGAACAAGTAGGCTAGTCCTTCTAATAGTCATGCCCTTGTCATCCCTAGCACCTTTCTGACCACGAATTTGGCTGTAAGAATCATTTAGACCCATAAGAAATGTCATGACATAGCCACTATCAGCATGTTTGAACAGTGCTCGAGCACCACCACAAGTGCAATTGGAAGGGGGACGAAAAACATTCAATTCTTCCCGTAGAGATTTCAGGCGAGTAACGAAAAAAGCACCTTGTGTAATGGTGGCCAATTCCTTCTTCAATTGATAAACCCTAGGTGTGTTCTTCTGTTGGAATCGATGATTCTGATCGCTCCAGATCGATGCCGCAAAATTGGCAAAAATAATGCTAGACACAATATACTTTGAAACACAATTAAGAATCCAGGTGCTCATGATATCATTGATGCGCTTCCATCGCGCCAAAACATGAGGACTATGTCAGGACCCAAGCTTAAGCCGTGATCGGCGGACATGACTAACGATAGAATTCTATCTATATAATTAAACAACTTAACTATTGTAATGCCGAAAATTCGATAGAATCTCCTCTAAAAATTGAACAATTTAAATACTAGATAAATTTAACTATCAAAAAATAGTAACCAAAAGCAATAATTAGAATATTTTCAAAATACGGATCATAGATATCAAAAGATCGATTATACAAAAAGAACATATATATATATATATATAACCCAAAAAGAGACAAATTTCTATAGTTGCAAAATACTAGAGTCAATATAAAATAAGTCTTTTCTAGCAATAGAGGCCTACCAAAAATCCTCTGGATAGAATAGCAAATCCAAAAAACTGTTACTCAGTATCCTATGAATCTAAAGAGAAGGAAAGAAAATAGGTAAGTCACAAATACTCAACAAGAGCATATAAACTAAATGGATGAAAAAGAGAAACTAAATTACATACGAACTTTTAAAATAAAAGAAGTGGCTTAGCAATCACACAAGTACAAGACACATTTAGTGGGAGTAACAATTCATCATCCCCAAGTCTTTTTCAATATTCTATTAAATAAAACTCATTCATAGGTAGAAAATAATAAAATCCTCAATATGCCTTTCAACAAATTTCATTAATAGATCTTCTAAAAGTAAAATTAAATAGTTTGCCAATTGATTAAATATTTGATGAGGGTTATATAAGAAAAATTAAATCTTTTGAGAAGTAATTTTAACCCACCTAATCATAAATCTGAGTCCACCTTAAATTAGTGGTCTCATCTCACTCGGTACTGTTTCATCTGGGTAAACTATATGCACATAAGTCATTATATCATTTCACTAATAGCAACCAATACCATTATATCTTTTCGTTAACAGTGAATGACGTTCTAATTTAGAGCCCATCATAGTCTTCTCAACATAAACTTATCATAAAATAAAATACTCAAATTCAATAAATCAACCTCTATAAGATCCAATTCTTGCAAATGGTAAACTTTTGTAATTCAATGTAAATAATTAATAAAATAAGCTAAAATAATAACAAGGAAATTACTTAAAATACTAAATTAGTTATCACTGTCCAAAAATTTAAATATCAATTTAGAAGGAAGAATCAATTAGCTAAAATAACTACCCAATTCAACTAATGGTATCAGATAAAATCATTAGCTTTAACAAGTTAGTTTCTCCTATAAAAAAAAAAATTTAAAAGTATTGCCACTAAATAAATATCTATGTTGCACGGATACGGATACGATACCCATACCAGGTATGGATACATTGATATATATATAAATTTCACAAATTTCATAAAATAAAAATTAAAAATTCACATCATATATATATATTGGCATTATTACCATTTCCAAACCCCCCCCACTACCACTAGCAGACTCAACTGTTGAGCCTTATGAAAATATCTGATAAATAATTATAAAATTTCTATACTCCTCAAAAGTAAAAAATTTAATCACTCATGCTATCATTCAAATGATAATGAATAAAAATTAGAATACCAAAAAAAATTTAATCACTTATTCTGTATATTTTCATAATAATTCCATTTCCAGCAAACCAGTAACAATAGATAGAATAGAAGCGAAAACAAAACAGTCACAAAACTCAAAAAGAAGAAGAAGAAGGAAGAGATAGGTACCTCTGTCACAAGAGAGAAAGAAGAGAAGAAAGCGCTGTTGGCTGGGCTGCTACCGCCGCCACTGCTGGGACTTGGAAGCGTCATCGCTGCTAGGACGACGAGGAGCTTTGCTGCTGCTGGGAAGAGAAGCACCGCTGTTGGGATGAGGAAGGCCGCCATCGCTATGCTCGCCAGTGGTGGAGCAGTTGAGTGGTGGGCCAGTGGTGGTTGGCAGGTGAAAGTTGGAAGTGGGGTGGGGTGGGGTCACTCATGATTTGGGAATGAAAGGGAAAAAGGGATAGGGAAGGGTTCTCTCTTCTCTGTTTCTGTTGTATTTTTTAAAAAAAAAAAAGTGGAAAACGATGTAGTTTTAACTAAAATCTATACTTGAGTCGTATCCAAATCATACTCAACTGTACCTAATTTTTTTTTCAAAAAAAAAAATTATTGGGTACATACCCAAACATACCTCAACGTGTCAAATGTGTATTTATATCCGGAATGTATTCGGTACAAATACTTTTCCAAAATACACGTACCCATGCTTCATAAGTAAATATTCACTCACAACAAAGAGAAATCAATTGAGCTACTTTTCAATAATTCCGGAAAGAATAACTGGCATCGTATCAAGAGGATCTGACTAATACAAATATTTAACAAGTTTAGATAATTTATCTGAAGACAATCTAAACCATTAGTAAGTTTTTTGAGTAAAACTCTCAATTATTACCAACCTATTATTTTATTACTACTTATTAACTTTGGAAGCATCTAAAGTTTACCAATAAAAAAAAAAAATTGAGATTAGGAATTCATCTGAGTTAATAGATATCAAGCCTTATGATAACATAGAAAAAAACAAGCAGTTTTAACGGTGGCAATAAGAAGAAGAAAAATAAAAAAACGAACAACAGAGAAGGAAGAAGAGAGATTGGGGTCGAGCAGAAGAAAAGTTCAATTCCCACCTTTCATTTATCCTTTTATTTTTTTGGTTTTTCACTTAACCCCTGAAAAGACTAAAAAGCCACCACCGTTTTATATTTTATAAAGCCGCGGCGCTACAACCTTCATTATCGCTGGGATGAACCAGAGAGCCATCCACAAAACCAGGTTTATTCTTGGCATTAAGAGCCATCTCCATCGATCGTTTCCAAGAGGTGTAGTTGTCACCAGTTAATGGCTGTGAAACAAGAAGCAAGCCAGGTTCATCGGAGGGATGAAGGAAGTAGGGGTTGGTATCGTCCATGGCGGAAGAAGAAAGGATGAACAAGAAACCAAGAAGGTTGGACAAGAATCTGAGAGAACGCGAATGCTCAGAGAGAAGAGTGTGCGGAAAAAGGAATATTCACGGACACCATATCAAGAGTGAAAATGAGAGAAATGAAGAGGTTCATTAATCTGATGTAAGGAAGTGTTTATATACAGGGGTTTAGTTACAGCTAACTAACCGAGAGGTTAACAGCCACTAACTACAAATTAACCAATCAATCACTGATAAATAACTATCACTAATACATATCCAATTGCACACGTCTGATTTCAGGATATATTGAGATTTGAGGTGAGCCATTAATCCCATGATGGAGTGGAGACTTACCCAACCTTTAGATGGGCAAGCTGCCTTAGCACAATGTCACAGTGCATGCCGTGGGGACAATATGATCAATACAATAGACAATAGCATATTCAATAAACATTTTCAAAGCTTAGTGGTGGCTACAGCCTACATGTAATGCGAATCCACGTCTGCATAATCATAGTTCCAATTAGAGTCACTGGCAGCGATAATGTTTTTGAATGAGCTATACAAGTGAAGAAAAAATATTAGAGAAACAAATTCTTATTATATTGTTTAATACATTAATGAATACAATCCCTCTAGCTTCTTTCTTATTGTTCAACAATGAAGGAGACTAACCCTTTAGCTTCTTTATCACTCTCGACAACTACGACATTATCTGACACATTGGTAACAGAATGTGCTACAAATTTAGGCTCGTCCTGTGCATAAAATGAATATTGAAAATGACTAATCCGATTAGGAAATACCAAAACTGATGAAAAATCAGCCACCCACTTTGTGCCATTTCCTGCCACAGTTAACTTCCCAACCGTTGATCTCAAGCTCATGCCATTCACATTGTTTCTATCAATCACCACTTGATCAACGTTGCCAAATTGCCCATCTAGAGCTACAATTGGAACCTTCTTATTGGGGTCACCAACGAACATATTGTCCACTACATTCAAGCCCAAAATTTGACCTTTAATAGGCCTTAACAAAAGATTAGCATCCCCTAGAAATAGCCCATTTGTGACATGAACTTGAACAGGATCTTCCATGACTATGCCAGTATAATCCATATAACAGTTATCAATTCTAGTTTGTGAATTTCCTGCCAATTTCACCAAGATGCCTATACCACCAAAAGATGCTGCCTTGTTATAACAATGTACCCCAGTTAGAATGTTAGCTTGACCCCTTAGAACAACCCCAATGGCTGCTGAGAAAATTACAACATCTGTGACTGCATTATCATTGCTAGCAAGATCAACGCCGACCCCTGAAAAGTCCTTCTCACCTTTGTCTCCACCAACTGTTGAGTGTTGCCCAAGAAAACAACTTGATATGAAGGTCTCATGCCCTTGCTGGACTAGAATTCCTTCTGTGGTGAAATGAAGGAAGAAGCAATTGTTGATCCGGGTCCTGGCAGAATCAACAATGAAAATCCCTCCTCCTCTATAGCTTGAATCAAAGAGTATGTCCCGGAAGGTTATGTCTTCATAGTAAATTGCATTGTCTTGTGCTTTAATGCTGTTGATGCCATCATCAGCATGCAAAGATTCTGATGTGTCAAGTTTCTTGGAATTTGAGGACCATAGCTCAACTAGATGCCTATCACCCGGAAATGTATCAGATGCTCTCAAGGTTCCTCCTTTTACCTAATCAACCATACTTTCTGTCAAGAAGTTCAGATGCACAGTAGATACATGTCCTTAAGATGAAAAAATGCTTCTAAAGTGCACACCATGCATAGTATTAGTAATGCAAGTGACTTGGCAATTTTAGCAAAATGAAGCGTGATTTTTATTTCATTGCATCTGAGTAATACTATTTAAGAAAATAATTGATTGGAAAAATATATGAGAAAATTATGTGAAATCATTGCCACTCAAAAAATATAAAGCTAATATTCGGTTACATTTATATTGGTTCTAGCTCACAAAATAGAAGTGAAAACCAATGACAGTAATTACTTGTAGGTTCTACTTTAAATATTTGTCAGTCATACAGTATCAATAATTAATGATGAAATCTTACCAACAAATAAAAAAGAAGTTGCTAATAAGGGATTACATTAATTATTCTTGAGGGTGTCCCTGGGGTTTCCTTACCCAGGAGTTTAGTTTGCTAAGGTGGTTTTGAATGTGCAAAATTTAAAAAAAAAAAAAGAAAAAAGAAAAATTAAAATTAAAATTAATTTAAAAATAATAATAATAATTTCTGGCGGTCGGTGGAGTTGTCAGCGAGTTATCTATACTACTATATAAAGAGGTTGGAGCATTTTAACTTTTTTTTTGGTCACATTTTATTTTTCATTATTATCCCTCAACTTCTCTTAATTTCTTTTAACTTTTTTTAATTTTTTTCAACTCCTCTAATTTTTTAATATTTTAAAAATAATAAAATTACTTTAATTTAATATTTAAAAATAAATAAAATAAAATTTTAAATTAATAATAAAAAAGTGGATTGATAGGCACTTTAGTATCTATAAGTGCATAAGTGCCTATCAAAAGTGCCTATCAATCCACTAGTAATAAGAAAGGTTTTAGTTAGACAAGGATTAATGGTGAAGTTCAATTAACTGCAAATTGATAATTGAGCAGCCAAGGTTGAATTTAGGCTTGGCAACGTGTCACAGAGCCATGTGCATTACTCACACGGTCACACCCCAAACCCCAAAATCCAAATATCAAAGGTTTTAAATATGGTCTACAGTTTGTCATCTCTCACACCCAAGAGTGTGACATGCCTCTTTCTCATGAAATTTGTAGTGTTTAAATTCTTTTACCAATGCAAAAGAAGACTCCTAGAAGGTCAGGCACGTCTTTTCATTCATTCGTTTCTTTTTTTTTTTTTTTTTTTTGGTTTTGAAAAAAAAAATGAAATGGCAAAATCTAATAATCTATTGTGCATAAAGATGATTTATAATTTTTTTAAAGAAAAAGGCAAAATCTGTTTTTCAAAAGAAAAAGAAGCGGGTCTTGTTGCAAGAGAAAGATGAAACGTGACTGCAATCGAACACTTGTCATCCTCTGCGCGTTTGTTCGTGTAAAAACCACCGCCTCGCTAAAAACCACCCTTTTATAAGTTTGAAAAAAAAGCAATTATAAAAGTGTTTAATTAATTATGTTATTTCTTTTCCATTTTTTTTTAAGGTGAGTCTGGTTAATACTTAAAATGAATTTAATTCAAGTATTACTGAAAATGTGATAACAAAAATGTAATGAATTCAAAAATAGTTTAATTCAATTAAACTTTGTCAACAACATTAAAAATAGAAATGATATTAATTACATATTTCAAAAACAAAATTCCTACTAAAAAACTATTTTCTATATTTTTCACTTTTTTTTTTCGGGTACAATGGTGGGCTTTATTTCTTATTCTATTTCTTTTAACAATTCTTCATCTCACATATCTAAACAACATTCAAAATCACTCATCCTCTACCTCTTTTATTGCTATTTTCAAGGTTTTGTTAAACAGGGCTTAGTGCCTATTTTAATTAATTAGTAGGAAGAAAATTAAAATTTATTATATTTTATAAAAATTAGACATTTGTGTTTTTAGTTTAATAATTTTTACTTTTAGCACACACATACTTTTAGGATAACATTTTTTAACTTTCAAAATTATATATAGTTCTTTTACTTTATGTTAAAAAAATCCATATAATAATAAAAATTAAAAAGAGGTAAAAAAAAATCAGCCTTTTTCCCTGTCTTGAAAACATTTTGGATATGACAAATTTTTAGTAGGAAAATTATTACATATTCATATAATATTAAGTAAAATTACGCCCTTTTCATTCAGCACTTATATTTCAGTTATAATAATTTATGGTGTGACCTATTATAAATACTTTATTTTTTTTCATCAAATGAAAAAACAGAAAATTAGTTAATTAGCAAAGAATTTCGACATAATTTGCGGCTAGAATTGAAATTCCAAATATTAAATACAGTAAGCACAAGTTTATGCAAGAACGCAATAGTTTCTCCTTTTGTACTCGGCAAACTATTTTAGTTAATTTGAAGTTATCTTTTAAATTCTTGCCTTTGATTTACACTACTACACAACCCCTCTTACAAGATTTTATTTCACGCAAGTGATCATAATTGAAGGAGAACAACTGCAAATGAGAAATTAATGCAGACCAAGATCACGAAAGAAAGGAAAAGAGATACTGACCACAACGTTGCCACCACCAGGGGAAGGGAATGTAATGGGCTTGCTGATCTTGTAGTTTCCACCTTCCAAATCAATCACAACACCCCCAAGGTCATTCACCCCCCCTACCAATTCAACACCATTAATGTGCAACTCAAAAGCATCCTCCACTGCTTTCAAAATGGGATCACTGCTCTCTCGTGCCCCTGTTGGGTCTGCACCATATTCACTTAGGTACAACACCCTCCTCCCACTCTAACCATTCACATTGAAACAAAAAGCCATAGAAAAACTACTATTATTATTATTATTATTTTAAATTTCATGGGAAAGTTAGAGAGAAATCACAAGAAAACTAATGCAATAATGTACATTACCAATTTTGGCTGAGAAGAAGCAGGTGGTGATGCCAAGGGTGGCTGGGGCAAGGGACTAGCTAGTTTTTGCTCAAGTTTGATCCTGAATTCTGATAGCTTTGCCTCTGTGTTCTTGAAAGTGAAGCATATAGCTTCTTCTACTTCTACTTCTACTAGCACCAATAATAGGACAAAAGCCACCGCTGAGAATCCCATACTTGACACAGTTTCAAGCAGACTTTTGTTTCTCAGAAACACAACAGAATTTATTTAGTTTCTTACTTCGGGAGTAGAGTACTTACTTGGTGGGTGTGCAACTGTGTTGTTTCACTGTTAACAGAGTGAGGACAAAGGGCTACAGGGCTATTGAACTGGTGGAGAGTCCCCATACACACGTTCCCTGCTTCGCTGTAAGGTGTAAGCTTTAAAGAAGACACGGAAACCGAAAGTTGTTGTGGACATTTATAGATGATTCGTCCTCTGTTCTTTTCTTTACCGTCCCTCCATAATTTTTTCTTCATTTACTTGTAATTACTACCAATAATAGTTTATAAATATTGTAATGACTAATGAGGACATGGCAACTCTTTTTTTGTTAAGAGTGAGAATTTGAGTATACAACCAGATGAACCAGTTTATAAATAGTGTTTCGGTAATTAATATGTAATTGTTTTCAAGTAACTTTTCACTTTACGATCATCTAATTGTTTTAACTTTGAACTTTGAATCTTTGTCTATTAATTGCTATATATACATACAAGAGATTTTGTTAGACATAAACATAAGGACTTAGGTATGGCAAAGCAGATCAACATACTGATAATTCATTTTAATAATATGGATTGATATAGCTAATCCACCGCTTTTTAGGTAAGTCCGCCCCAATAAAATAAAAAAATAAAAAATAAAAATAAGTTTATTTTAATATTTTTAATAAATTAATTTATCTAAAAAATTAAATAAAAAAGATAATTAATGAAATTTTTATCTAAATATAATGAAATAATATTTATATAAACTAAAAAAACCTTAAATTAGATTATTTACATTCAAATTGAAATGCAAGATGTTAATAATATAAATCAATTACAATAAAACAATAAATCATTATCAAATCTATATTTCGCAAGTTATAACCATAATAGATTAGTAAGAAGTCAGCTGCGAATCGGGGGGCTTCTATGGTAAGATTCTCGGGTGCTATAACTGCCGTAGCTAGCAATCACTAGGTGATTCCAATTTCTGAAGCAAGAACTGTGTATAAACCCAGGGGTTCCCTATGGTTGGTGCTATTACGTAGCTTTTGTTTTTGTTTTTAGCTTGTTTATCTTGGAGTTGTTTTTCATTTTTTGTGGTGTGAACTGCTTGTGCTGCTCTCTATTTGGACGTTGAGCTTTTGTTATCAATCGGGAAAAAAAATAGATTAATAAGAAGTTTTTATAAATTAACCATAATAAACTTATAAAACATTCCACAAATTAACCATGTATTACTTTGTCTTTCACCTGGACAAAATACTTCTCACGAGCCAAATCCACCCCACTTCGCCTCAACTCACAAGTTAGGCAGGTCAATCCACTAAGTTGGATCCGTTTTATCATTTTTATTTGTATTCTTAATTTTAAATTTAGTTCTTATACAAAAAAGTATTTTAAATTAGTCCCCGCATGTGTAATAATTTATAAAGAAGTCTCTACTGCCAATAAAAATTATGATTTCATAAATTTTATATAATTAATAGAGTAGAATCTAAATATATGACTTGTTTAATTCGTTATTATGTGGCATATACTAAATAATAGAACATATATTAATACCATGCCAAATAATAGAACACATATTGATACCAAATCATACTCTATTAACATGTAAAATTCATGAAATTATAACTCCAAATAATGGTAGGGACTCTTTACAAATAATTATATATATAGAAATTAATTTATTTTTTATATTTTTTTGTGTAAGGGCTAAATTGAAAATCAATAACATGTATAAGGACCAAAATCTTACTTTAACCAATTTTGAATATTAGTTTACCACACATAGTTGGGATTGAAGTAGTGACCTGCTGCTTGCGTGCAAAGTTTGAGGAGTCTTTGGTTGGAGATTTTGCATAAAGGGATGAAATAACATTCTTGGGAGGGTTTAAACGCACCTTATGGTGGCTTGGTGAGCATAAACTCAGATATTATCATCTCTCTTGTTTAGCCCTCTGACGGATACAAGATTGGATCTTACCTACTAACTCACCACTGCATAATGACGTAATATCTTGTCCTATCTTATAATATACAATTGCAACAAGAAAAATGCATGCTTTGAATTAGTAAGCCATTGAAAATATTACTCTAATATATTTTCGCTTCGAGAGATGTATGTTAGCTGATTCAAGGAACCAAGTTCGTGAAAATGATCAAAAAGGAGGACAAAAAATGGCATTTAGAAGCAAAAGCCGCTGAGAGTACAATTGTAAAAAGAATTGAAAATAAATGTTATATAAAGCTACAAAATTCCAAGATGCAAAGGCAGTACTCCACTACTGTCCGTTGGGTACAGATTCTACTATCTTCATGCCTTTATCCAGTAAAGTAATTATTCTTCACAGAAGGAAAAATCGTAAAGTAATTATTCTTCTTTTACCTTTTTTGAAAATACTTTTTTTAATTAAGAATAAAAGGTTTACAAAAAAAGTATTTTTAATATATCTCATATTAAAATATGAATAACGAATCTAATAAAAAAAGAATAAACAATTTTTTATCTTTTTAAAGATATGAGTGTTGTTAATATACTTCTCTAAAAATGAATATATTAAAACAATCTTTTCAAATCAAAAACTGAAAAAATAAGTATTTTCGCTATATTTGTATCTTTAAAGGATTAAATAAGTATTTAACCAAAAAAAAAAAAAAGATAGTTTACAATTATACCTAATTTACTATATCCATTAATTCTATGGGCATCTACATATGGGCATGAACACGTTAATTTGTTAGTTCACATGCATATGAAAAAAATGAACTCAAGAAGCTCAAATCACAAGGGGAAGGTAGCAAGTAATCTTGAAAACAAGTTGGACAAAATAATAATGAAACATTTCTTCTGATCAAGAGCAAGTTACCAAGAAACCATGAACCAGCAGCCACACCTTCGGAAATGAAAGAGGAAAAGTACAAACCCCCCACAACCCATTCCAACTGGAAAAAAAAAAAAAAAAGGTAATAAAAATAGAAAGGCTTGCCAAACATGCATAAAAAAGAAATTAAGGTTAATAGCAACTGTGGAAAACAATATATAAAAGCAAGATTGACAAACTTGAGAATTCAGGTAAATTCGAATTATAAATTTAACTCATAAAATTGTAAAAGTTTACATATTAAAAAAATATAATTAGAAAAATATTTTGGTAATTAAATATAATTAGATAACGTATTTATGATTAATATTTCAAAATCTATGTGTGTGTGTATACATATATATATACAAAATTTGTTATAATTTATAATTATTATATAGTTATACCCTACTTAAAATTTTAATGATAAAAAAATAATAATTTACGAAGTAATAATATTTTAATTACAATTATAAAATAATATTCTAAATTAAAAAAAAATATTGAAAAATATTTTATCACTTAAATTTGTAATGGTTCATTAAATAATTCATTAAATTATAATGTGTAATAGTAATGCTCATTAATTCTAATATTTTATTATTTTTCAAATTTTAAAAAAATATTTTATCATTTTCTTGTATATTTTATCTTTGTTTTTTGATGATAAATCACTTAATTCCTCCTTCTATATATTCAAAGTATACAATCAACTCTTTTTATTTTTTATGAATTTATATAATAATTAAAGTTATTGAACTAATTTCCTCCTTTGAGTGACATAGACTTATATCAACTTTGAAGTGAAACCGATCAAATTGAAACTATTTTATTTCCAATCAATATACTCTATTATTATTTATAAAATTTTTTTGAACTTGTATTCATTTTAACCTTTTAAAATAAAATTGTTGATCAATGATGATCAATATAGATTTCTTAGTATTTTATCTTTAAGTATAGATGAATGAAAAATAAAAGTGTGAGTTTCATTAATCAACTTATAAAAAATAATTAAAAGAAATATATCAAAAGGGACATTTTCATTTTATTTCAATTAAAATATGAAACCTATTAAAAAAAATTAAAATCATATAATTTATCTAATTTTTCTCTTTTATTTTTTTCTCTTTCACATTTTCATTTCAATAAATATGTTATGTAATAAATTATAAAATGAGATAACTATACGAGAGTTTTTGAGTTATTTTTTTAAAATTATCAATCATAAAATGTGAAAAGAAAATAATTTTTACATGACATTTTAAATGGAGTAATTTTTTAATGGTATATTTATGATGTTATTCTTAAATGGATTGGATTATAAGTAAATTTTGCATGTGAGTAAAAAATAAATTTTACATAAAAACTTTAAAACTTCTAATTATGTAATATGAATAGGAAACAAACTTTGCATGAAAATATTAGAGGAAGTAGCATTTTAATATTATATATATGATTTTTATTTTAGAATTTTTGTTAAATTTTTTAAGATTAATTGCTTATAAATTGATTCAAAACTAAATAAATTTAAACTCATAAACTAACTAGTAAAATTGAGAATTTACCAATTTGTTAAAAATCACTTAAAGTCATACGAATTTATCAGAAAGAGAGTTTGTATATAAATTAACTCGCTTTTTGTATGATAAGATCATAAACTTATAAAAATTTAAGAGTTAAATAAAAAGTTTAACAACTATATATGAGAGCAGTGAAATCGATCATTACCACTGTATATGTGTAGAAGAGAGAAACAAAATGTTAGGTATGATTTTTTTGGCTCTGCTAATAAGTAGGACAAAAGCCTTCTGGTTTTAGTGTCTTCAAGCTGCAAATGAAAGAGACTAGAAGGCATCACCAAAACATTGAAGACGTACGAGGAAGTTAATGACATTGTTGTTATTCTTGTTTTTTTTTTTTTTTCTCTTGAATCTTGGAGCAACTCTCCATGTTGGTTTCTTTGAAAATGGCCAAAATGTTAAAATGATGAAGAAATTAAGGACATGCTTATTTCGAAAACAATATTGAAACATGGGAATGAAAACCTAAACCTAGACCTTGGTGCCCGCTCTCCGTGGTGCTCTGCAAGTGAAGTGACAAAATTTTAGAGGAAGCAAGAATAAGAAATGTAATACAACTATTATTGTTGAGGTAAGGCTAAAGCTAAAGGCTAATTTATAAGTTATGTAAGGCATTAGTTACACGCTTTATATATATACACACATAATAACAATAATAATAATAAATACCATATTTTGTTTAAAGACAAATTTTTTAACGTGTTCAAGACATTATTTTTTAAGTGACTTCGGCCATCAAACATTATCATTGCTATAATTTATACGATATGTAATTCATTACGGTGGTCTATAACTCTATATCATTATATTTGTTGTTATTTCCTTTTTATTTAAAATTAAATCAAATAGATATAATAAAATTATATAAATCAAACAAACATAGTTATTTAAATATTTTTATTTTAAATTATAATTTATTTCAATTTTTTTGCTGATTTTTTAATTTTTATAAATAAAAGATAAATTCACATTCATTTGACTAAGTATAACGAAATTCATTCACTTAATAGGATGCAATTGTGTGTGCTAGCTTTCTTAGGAAGGAAAGTGTGCGTGTTTAGGGTCTACTAATATCTTGTTTTAGCATGGTTCCAACTATCAACCGAGTACCCAGTCTGATGCTAGTGTTTTTTTTTTTTTTTTTTCTCTTTCTGAAATAAAATAAAAAAATAATTTCAAAAATTCCTTAATCCAAAAATAATTTCACAAATGTCCTAAAAACATGATGTTAGACAAATTGATCTAGATTGGGTCAATTTGGAAATACACAGAAATCAGCCCACTTTAAGCTAATTTATGTACAAAATTTAATGTACATGTGCCACTTATATGATCCAATAAATTTATAAATGTGTCCCGGATGACCCTTTGAACTCGGAAACGATATTTAAGTCAGAAATAAGAAATTATGTGAAATGTTGAGCTTCTTCACATTTTTTTCGATTTCCAATTTAGAAATCGTTTCAGAGTTCATATTATATGTCAATGTCACTGTAAAATGTTGAGTTTCATCACGTTGTTATTGATTTCCAATTTTAGTGTAGTTTCCGAGTTTAGAGTTTAGACCATACGTCACCGTAAAATATTGAGCTTCTTCTTGTCGTTTCCAATTTTCAATTTCATTGCAATTTCCAAATTCAAATTTCAAACTACACAACACCATGAAATGTTGAGGGAAATCGGCCTATCATATGTCGATTTATGTACATTAAATTTTGTATATAAATCGGCCTAGAGTGGGCCGATTTTTGTGCATTTGTAAATCGGTCCAGCCTAAACCAATTTATCTAACACCCTGTTTTATGGACATTTGTGAAATTATTCATAGATTAAGGGATTTTTGAAATTAATTTTTTTTAATTTTATTTCAGAAAAAAGAAATGCCAAATAAGTATGAGATATGAATGAAGGCAACGCCAACCTTTAATTTTGATTTTAACTTAAGCAATTCAAAGATATAAATATTGTGAAAGTAAAATATGCAATGGAATTTTTAGATTTTTGGAACGGACCAAGCTCAAGTTTTCTGAAACTTCTCTATTTCTATAATAATTTTGTAAGTGCCGAATTTACATTTGATTTTTAGTGCACAAATTTTGAGTGAGACATCTTAAAAACTCAAGTAAGTGATAAAAAAAACCATAATTGAAGAAAAGAAATTCACTTCTTTTGGACCCTTGTCTCTTGAATGTACATTGCTTGTACATAACTACATTCAAGTTCCATTTTCTTGATTTTTATTCTGATTTTTTTTTCGATAGTTCTGTGTACATACCATATTATTGTTAATGAAGCACTCCTCTTGAATAGCTTCAATAAACTTGTACGTCGTGAATTTTATCACTATTTCTGTTATTAGAGACGTAAAATGCTAACTGAAGGTTAATTTTAGCTTTAGAGAATTGCAGAGGTGGATGCACAACAAAGTAGAGAACCAAAAAGGCTCACCTTAGGTGAGGAAGATGAAAAGATGGTATTGTATATACTAAAATTTTCCCATAAACTTTCAACCTTGAAATTGTAGAGACCTCTCAAAATACTATTTATCTTTTCGTTTTCACATGTAGACATAATTTTTATAAAAAAGAATTTATAATACCTCCTGGAAGATGTACTTGTATCTGGTGTGAGGTCTGTTCCAACCATAACCACATTTGCATTTTAAGCCTACATACATTGATAGCTCTTCTCACCGAGGCAAACACTCAATTAGTAATAATAAACAAAAACAAAAACTAAACATAAGGGCCATTATGATCAAATGAATGGAGGAAGAGCACTGCAACCACAAGTGCACTCCACAGCCTTAGCATTCTACTCCACATTGTTTGAGTACTGGACCAGTCTGCTTGGGCAAGAAGGGATCAATCCTGACCCAAATCAACGAGAAAATTGATGCTAGAAGAATTGACCATAGGACTACAATGGTAGGAGTCCTGTTTTGCCTTCCCATGAGACCTTTGAGGAAAGGATATAAGTGGACAATGACCCAGAAGGCAAAGAATAGCTTCCCAAATAGAGGTCCCCATGAACCATATCCATTGTTAATGGCATCAGAGACACCAGCCACAACTCCCACCATATTCAAGATTATAAGAGTCGTTGGTGGGATCAGAAGAGTTGTCCACTTGAAGAGATAGAGCTCTCCAAATTCAGCATCATCCGCTGCTTTTGCTGTGACAGTGAAGTTGGTGTCTACTCCTCCAAGAACTTTAAGGAGGCCTTGAAACACAGCAAAAAGGTGTGCAGAAACACCTCCAATGACCCAGAATTGCTCATTGCGCCACCAGTCTTCAATGCTAACCCCGCTCCAACGAAGCTCTAGCACACCGGTTAAAATGATGGATATGAATAGAGCCATAAACCACACACTAGCAAGGTTGGTCAACTGCATAGATCAAAACATGTCATAAGGCATGGAATTAATAGCGACAGTTATGATGAAGTGAAATAATAAAAGCAAAGCAAATTATTTATACTAGTAATCAAAAAGAAATTTATGATTGTATACTTACAGTAGGGATGATGAACTTTCCAGTGAGAAGACATACAGCTGGAATTATGCAGTATGCAAGGAGAGGAACGGAAGTGAATGGATAAACTATAGTATTAGTATAAGCCAGCCTCTCTAGCCACTTCAGCTTTCCTCCATAGCCATACCATAGTGGGCAATGGCGACTAAGGAAAATTTCAACAGAACCAAGTGCCCACCTAAGAACTTGGTGCAACCGATCTGATAGATTTATTGGGGCAGATCCCTTGAAAGCTACTCTCTTTGGCATGCAGTATACTGATTTCCACCCTCTGCAGTGCATCTTAAACCCTGTTAAAATATCTTCTGTGACTGAGCCATAAATCCACCCAATCTGCAGTGGAAACAAATTTGTTAAAGAGGGTTTGATAAATTTAATGGAACTTAAAGTACCTTGTATTATGTAGTAAATAAATGTCTAATCAGAATCGAATGTACTTGGCATGCACAACATCAACAAAATCCAGATGGAAAAAGCACATTGCAATTAATGGGTTTACCTCTTTGCCCCATTCAGTCTTCTCTTCATAGCCACAGCTTATAACATGTATAGCCTCCTTAACAAGAGATTGAGTATTGGTGCCTTCAGGAAGTCCACCATCTTCCATCAAAGTGGAAGCAATGAAAACTGGTGACTGCCCAAATCGTTTCTCAAACTGTTTCTGGGACATGAGGGATGATTTCTCTAGCTCATCAAAGCCTTCAAGCCCTTCTTCAATTTCTTCAAGATCAAACATGGGCTCAGAACCTTTTCTAACATAGTTCTTCCCCATCATTTTCTTCTTCTTGTACAATCGACTAAAGAGACCTCCCCTTCCTCCTCCTGATTTCTTTTTGGACTTGGATTTCCTTGAACCACCACAACAACAGCAACACCAGGAAGGCCAGCAATCACAGGTCATCTTTGGCCTTTTCTCAGATACTGGCGGATCATATCCATATAATGCCTGTCTATTGAACACACACCCGGTACCAACATAAACCGGACCTTGAATCCCATCTAGGCCTTTCATATTGATCTGTGGCGAAAGCAACATCGAAAACAAGCATTAAAGGTCAGCGCAATGCAATTTGCACATTTTGGTTGAGTTTAGAAAAATGACACTTACATCAAAGAATACAGTGTTGCGATTAGCATATCTATCATGTCGATCGATACCATCGAATCTTTGTGGGAATTGGACATAACAGAGCTTCTTCCCAAGCTGGGGATCCATTAAAAAGCACATAGCCTCTCTTATAGCCTTGCTATTGTTGATGTAATGGTCACAATCCAGATTCAACATGAAAGGTGCATTTGTAAGCACAGCAGAAACTCGAACCTTTAAAGGATAAACAACAAGGAAAGAGTTATAAACAAGTTCTGTAATATCCTAGCCTAACATGAATTGACCAACATAACTTCAAATTCTTGTACTCACTAAAGCATTCATGGCACCAGCTTTCTTGTGGTGTTGATAGCCAGGACGTTTTTCACGTGAAATATACACAAGTCGTGGAAGTTCCTTGCCTTCCACGTCCAGCGCACCAGCACTTCCCAAATATACCTACAATTAGCAAAGCCAAGTCCAACATGAGCCATGTCACCAGAAAACCAAAGCATTCCTCCATTAACTCAATAGATATTCATGTGTTTATGTTTTTGTTCCTCAATGATAAGAAAATGAAGAGTGCACAAAACAAGAGCTAACTAGAGAATGCAAAAGCTAAACCTGAATCATTCCTGGATGATCACGAGTGTTGTTCCCAGGCCATGGGGTGCCATCCTGCATCACCCACCCCTCCTCTGGTTTCTTCTGCGCCTGGGCCACCAAAGCATTAATTTTCACCTTGAATTCTTCATATTCTCTCTGCAATGGATCCCAAAAAAAAAAAAAAAAACTGCCATTAGTCTGAATGAACATTGAGAAAGCAGCACATAAGAATTTTTTTTTAAAAAAAAAAAAAAACTTAATTTTGTCCTTTCTTCACAGATTTAACCCACCTTCATCGCCCTGCGATCCTTCACAAATGTGGGGTGCACTTTGTCCTTCAAGTAATCAATTTTCTGAGAGAAATAGAACTCAGGGGCCCTTGGCTCTATGGTATACTTCTTGCAAAAAGGAACCCATCTTCTTGCAAACTCAGAAGTTTCTGACAGTGTATCAAACAGAAGCATAGATGCACCATCGTCAGACACATAGCAGCAAACCTTCTCAACCGGGTAATCAACAGAGAGGATTGAAAGAACTGTGTTGGCTGTAATGATGGGTGGTTCCTTCAGAGGGTCCACAGTACTCACAAAGACATCAACTGGGGATAGCTTGTTTGGTTCCCCTTCACGCTCGAACCTTATGGACAAGCGGTCCAAGTAAGTCTCACGAGTGATGGGGAACCATTTGGGGAACTGGTCAAGTATCCATGACAGTGCAAACCATATCTCACATATCACAGATGTGAGCCACAGTGGAAATGCATCATACGCTGGGGTCGTGATGCGGAAGCGCAAGAAGAAAGCTAGGATCACCAGCCTCATGACGATGACTATGCGGTATGGATTGATTAGGCTTGAAGGTATTGGCACCTTACGCCACAATGGTTGCCTAGCTTCAGCCAAACTGTGTCAAGGTGCCAAAAAGAGAATTTGTGTCAGTTGATGCATATCACATTTTCATACAATTTTATTTTATATATACATAAAGTTAAGGTAATTATAGAATTTTTCTCATATTTTTAATAGTATAACAAACTAGGCTAAGGTTAAGATAGCTATTGATTTGCTTGATTTTTTCGCTTTATTGTACTTTTTCAAAGCCATAGGAAAGAGTAGACAGAAAGATCACTTACAGGTAGTCGTCATCTTCAGCTTGATCATCTTTTCCTTCCTCTTTGCTTAGCAGGCCTCTCTTTTCTTGCCTGGCTTTCCATTTCTCTACTCTTTCTTCCCATTCTGCATTACTGTAGAATTCTTTCTCCCCTTCAAAATCCTTACCAGCAACTAAAGAATAGTACACCAACTTAGAAAAGCATATATAAATTAAAGAGAATATTCAAATCAGAAATTTGGCGGTACAGTTTTATTTTCGTTTTAAGTTGAGGAAAATGCTTACAACTTCCGGCTGAAGAAAAAGCTTGGCCATTGGGATGCCACTGCTGTTCCTTGTTTTCTCTATTTTCCTGTGGAAATTACAAGCAGCCCCTTAGCCTCCTTGATTACTTATATTCAATTAATTGGTATAGCTACAATACTAATTCATTTTAGTGAAAACAATTTCTGCATTGCATGTATCCTTGGAAGACATACTAAGAGGCCCAAGATAGCATAATATATGATCTGCATTCTCATGCATGATTTCAATGTCATATCTCATCAAAGAAATTACCACATGATTCACATCATGTTGCCTTTCTGGATCATCATGACCACTCTTAATCTGAAATTCATCATCAAAATCATCTGCATCAAAGTTCTCCTCTTCATCTCCAGCTACTCTAGGAGATCCTGCACAGAGGCAAGTGCCACATTGTCTATATCAGATAGCTAACATTTTTCATTAACAAAAATAAAGCTCTTATAATAAGGAGAAAAATAAATAAAAAAAGGGTGTGAAAGTGATCTAAGCTAACCTTTGTGACGCCTATAGCGAGTGTTGCATTGAGGGCAGCACTGGGTCCCTTCACTCCTCTCATACTCATAGCAGGGTCGACAAACAGGAAAACCACACACATGACAAGCCACAAACAGCTCCCCATTTTCCTTATATCCAATCTGATCACCACAAACTCGGCATACTTTTGATGCAGCAGATTGACGAGTAGGAGGCCGACGCTGCAATAACATAAACACATATAGTACACATTTATGAATGAGAAACCAACATGGAATAAATTAACTTTGTAAGCAATGCAAGCTTCAAAGTAACAAAGGCAAGGCATTTGGACCAGCACAACAACATAGGAGGAGCTCAATACCTCATCATAGTCATGAGAACCAGTTGTAAAAGCAGCCATGGATGGAGTTTGAGGCCTTGGCAAGCATAGAAGAAGAGGGTGTAGTCTTATAAGAAATGGGTCGTTCAAACATCATAGTAAGACATCGATGTCGTTATGCTTGTGAATGCAAGACTAGTGTCTACCAAACTGTGAGTTGGAATGTCATTGGTTTGAGTCTAAGAGACGTAACGTAAGGCAGTGATAGGTGGAAATGGTTAGTTTGATTTTGCTTGCTTGGTCTTAAAGGCCTCTTTTTCTAGTTCCCAATGCATCAACAAGATACACATTGCACTTTTGTACACAAGCTTGTTATAATATCGTTGTCCCCACATTGCTTAGTTGACAATACCAAAAACGGAACATGCTATTTGTAGGTGGAAGGGGAAATCCGTGCAATGCACACATGGAAGAACACATAGAGCAAAGCAACTATGAGAATTTAAATCAAATGTTGTAGATTTAGTAATCTGGGAGTCAGTTTACTATTGGCATTTTTGTCTTTTTCATTAACTAGAGTGGAAACATATCATTGCTGTGCAAGTTTGAGACCCAAAAATGTTTGAAAAAGTTCATCTAACCTGAGCCAGTATTGTGTTGAGTGGATCAAATAATTAATTATATAGATAATCCTCAAAAGTTTTAATAAATGTTAAAAAATATTTTCAGTTTTTAGGGGGGCGCAGTTCCATTTTATATGTATACATCCAGATTTAACTTAAAGTGTACTGTTATCTCAATCTATTAAATAATTTAAGATTTTTTTTTCGTCTGATTTAAATAATTTAAAAATAGATGCATATCTTTTTTGGTCAAAACACATTTTTTTATCCTTTTTTATTTTTTCTGGTCGTGGGTTCTCATTACACCGAAACAGAAAGAAGGCCAAGAATGCAACGAAGAAACACAAACAGCCCGCTAGTTGGCTTACATCCAAGTCAAGGAATTTATCCTTTGATCTTGGTCAGTGTACATCTTCCTTTTTTCCGTTTTTTGGACTTGTCCTCTTTAGTCATATTGGACTTGTAAAAATTCATCTGTATACATCTACTTCTGTACTTTAAAGACAAGCTCGTTAAAGGGAGCCTTGTCCAGAAGTGTGGCCCAAATCACGGCCAACTCATGGAGCCCAGATCAAGATTTGCAACAAAGAACGTGCGATAGTAGACCATAGCTTTCATGCATACTAAATTCTCTTAATTAGTATATTTAAAAATTTTCCTAATTTAAAATTTTATTCATATATATTAAATAATTTTTAATATTATATAAATTATAACTCATATCATTATAAATGAAATGTTGAATTAAACAATTTTTAGATTAATTATTAAAAAGATATATCAATACTTCTTAACAAGTTTGCTTCTTCCATTTTCAAAGATGGGCTTACCTTTCCAACTCTAAGACTTTGCATATAATTACTTGATATCAAAACCGTAATTCTCTCCTAGCTAGGCCATCCGATAATTTATTTTTTGGTTTAAACTAAAACTACCAATACCTAAAATTTATCAAACTGCAACTAACATGGTTCGAGTTAAGTCGACTAATTATAGAATAGAGTTCTCCTATTTTTATTTATTTATTTTTATAAGACTCAAATCTAGGACTATATTTAAAGAGAATAAATAATAAATTACTTGAACCAATTAGAAGTTGGTGTCATCTAATAATTTATCAATCTTTTTAAAAAAAAAAAATACATCTTTAGGCGGAAAAAAGCTTCAAGCATGTTCACATTTGTTTTTAGTAAAAATCATTTTGTTCGATTAGTAAATTTTCATTGATTTATTATGAGGGAATTGCATTGGTACCCTTAATCCTTGTAAAGGTATCAATACCTTTTATTAATGAGTGGTTCACATTTAATACATTTAACCACGAACTTAGAAAATTGAATTTTATTATTTTTAATTTTTAAAAGATAGATTATGTGATTTAATAATGAGAAATGTTATTTTTTCCACTTCCGTCCCGACATATACGGTGGACACCGTATGAAAAATGCAAAACAACAAAGCCTACTATATCACGTAACAGGTAAAATACTCATGTCTTCAATTTAACAAAAATGAAAATAAACATTTTGAAAACAGGGAAAAAAAACCACGTCTTCGTTCCTGTCTTCCCCCCCCAAGCCAAACGCTCACTTTCACTCTCAAACCTATCTTCATCTCACCTCTTACCTTACTCTGGAATGGAGGACAAAATCAAGTACCGCAGACCAAAACCCTCTCAACCTCAATCGCTATTCCTCATTTTCTTCTTCCCATTTGTTCCCTTTGATTTGCATTGCCATGTCGAGTTCTGCTGCCAAACCCCTCAGCTCTCACGCTCCACTTCTTCCCCCATGAGTATAGTTCACATTGTCTACATTGAGAAGGCTTAGGACGAGGACCTTGAGGCTTATCACATCCAAACTCTCTCCGCTGTCCTTGGCAGGTGCGTGATTGTGAGTCCCTTGCCTAGGTTCCTTTTTTTTTTCTTTTTTTTTGTGAGATAATTAAGTGAAATAGAAATGAAGATAAAAGCTAGGTATCATTGATCGTGTGATTGAATTTGATTTTTTTTTTTCATTTTATAATTTGGTTGTTAATTGTAGTGAGGAGGCTACAAAGGAGGCTTTGTTGTAAGTTACAAGTCTGTAGCTAGTGGATTCTCTACTAAGCTTACTTTGGAGCAGATTGCTGAAATTTTAAGTAAATTTCTTATTTTTCCCTTAAATTTATTTTATTTTTATTTTTTGACCCTTTTTTGGTCAATGATTTTTTGTGATGTCATGTGGTTCATTTATGTTAGTTCTTATTTTTAGCCTTTTAGTTAATGATTTTCTCTTTTTGAAACTTCCCTTGTTTTTGTTTTGGGTTTTGATTTGCAGAAGTTTGTGGCATGATATTATATATATATATATATATATATATATATATATATATATATATATATATATATGTATGTATGTATGTATGTATATTTGGGATGCATGGTTTGATCTTGGATTAGTTAGAGCAATTGTGATTGAATTTGTGAAATTGTTTGTACAAGTGTCACTTAGTTTTCCCTAATAGCAATGATTCAACAATTTAACCAACCACAATAAATAAGATAACATAAAAGCCAGCTGAATACATGTTTGGTTTACTTATGCTTTTTAGCTAAATGCTCTCTGTGCAGTATTTTGAATACATGTTTGCATTTGCACACCATTAGCTCAAGGTGACTATTTTAATTCCTTAGCATTTTAAATGTTTAAAGTGAGAGTAGATGTGTCTTGCAGTTAGGTCCTACTGTGATATTTGTTGCAGCATTTGTTGCTAATTTTGTGCATGTCATGCATGTGAAGTTATGTTATATTTTTGTTTTATATGTAGTTTTTTGTTAATTATTTTTCTGCTCATATAGGTATATGATGATACAACTGAAGGAAGAAAAGTCTACAACTTTACAAATTGGCATTAATTCTTGTAGTGCTTATCATAGATCCCATCACTAGTCAAAAGATGCGATCTTGGTTTGGAATGGTTCAACCTGAAAGCTTATTAGAAGTATGTGATAGAACCTTATACCTTGCAATGATGGTAGCTTTTACTAGGGAAACTCTAAAACATTATTCAAATTATTAACCTTGGACGCGATTGTCTTGTTATAATTATTGATTTGAAGAGCCTTGTGCTTTGCTTTAGGGTCTATTAACATTCCTTGATGCAGGCCCTAAGGATCATCACAAGACCTTATGGTCCTTATCTTCAAGCATCCTAGAGGCAGTTCTAGCCCACCTAAAACTAAAGGTTGTTGCTAGTTTCTATCTGTGTTGCATTCTATTAGTGTTAGGATGACTTGATATTTAAGGTATCTTTATCGCAATATTTACTTATTTACTTCTTCCTATTTATCAACACTCTGAATTAATTGAGATGGAAGTTGCCTACTCCCTGTGTTCAACTTTTGAGCATGTTATCATTGGCATATTTTTCGTATCATCATGATAACTTGTTCAATGTTGCAGCCATGGTGGATTCAAATAAGAGTAAAGATGAGGATAAGGAAATTCATAGAGCTCTAGCAGCATCCATGGAAGGCATAAAAGGATCAAGTGCAGCGGGTGGAAGTGATAAGGATGCAGTTTTACTGTCAGCCAGCAAGAAACAACCTTGTTTAAGTGGCCTACATATCCAGCCCTTCCTAAGGAACCTAAGGCTAAAAGAAATCTCCTGTGCAAAGTTGGTGATTCCCATCTACATGATCCCTTATTTTCATCTTTTGAAATGATGAGGATGGTTTATGATCAAAGAGAAAGAGATGTTTTATTTCAACAAGTGTATAGTTTATGAATATGAATAATGGGTTAAATTTTAATTAAGATAATAATTAAAACCAAATCTTTTCAACTTAGCCAGAAATCTTCTCACCAGAGGATAGTTTTTATCTAGATCTACTTTCATTTAGTTTAAGTTGTTAAGTTAACATTTATGAGTGATTTTACATTTGATAGATTTTAAACTAACTTTACTCAAGTGATGCTAACACAAAAAGAATTTCCACTAAATACTGATATAGAAATCAATTGTAACTCTTTTTCTAATATCTAATATGCATACTTCACAGTATATGTCTGAACAATAATCATGGGCCTAAATTTGTTTCTTGACTAAGATCTTCAATTTTACATGTAGATACAAGGACATTTTCTATGAATAATTATAATGGTCTACGTTAGACTAATAACAAGTAGTGATCAAAGGAAGGAATTGGAACATTGCATGGCTAAACCAAAAACATCTAATTTAGGTTCATTATCTCCTCCACACACTGTCAAAATATCAGTGCAACTTTATTATTTAAAAAGCTAAAATTATAATTTGACTTGCATATTAATAGAAGATAAGACTGGGAAATAGTAATAGTATAGGAATAGGTGAGGTACCTGTAAGCGATCCAATAGGTACCATCCATGAACACTACAAAATTTTATTATAGATGAAGATGTTAATGGTACACTTGGTAAAAATGGTTTGGGTATACGTAGTTACACACATTATTGCCAGATATATCACAAAAATATTAAGCAAACCAGAATTATTAATTTTTAAATGTTGACAACATAAATCACAAATATTAGCAAAACTATTATGAGTTCGTTACATTAATGCGAACTAAGATGTATCACCAATTGAAGAATCTTTTATTATAGAAGAAAATGAGGACTTCATATTTTAGCCCTTAGGCAAATAATACATTAATCACATGGACTCTGAAGGATTTGTTCAAATGGAAGCACGCATACACATAATGGTATAGGCTCAGAGAAAATCATTAGATGATGTCATAATAGTTGCTTAAGTGACTGCATCTTTTTAATTGGTCCTATTAACTCTTCTTTATTATGTTAAAGCAATTGAGAAAAAAAGGTTCTGATCTTGGGCTCATGAAATTTCAAAGCAAGTTTAAGCCTTTACTAATGAAAAGACCAACAACATCAAAAGTTTAGACAGACAATTCATATATTCAATAAAGATATGCATAAGAGAAACGCAAGCATTTACTTCAGGTGTACTAATCATATTATGATTTATGAGCATTGGGCTTGAACAAACAAGTTAATAGTATGAAAAATTCAATATAGTAATAAAGAAGTAAAAAAGTTGTATATAATTATTGCCGTACCTCAAGCAACCTTCAAAAAACAAGGCAGTCTTGTTGCTCTTCTTCTTGAGCTTAGGATTTAGGATTCAGGGGAATAAATGTGTACCTACAAGCTCAATGAAACCAAATTTATCTGTACTAACAAACTTAGTCTAGCCAATTGAAAGAGCAATGGCATGTGAAAACTTACATTCTTTACACCATCGCTGTCATTGACAACAATGACATCAAGGGGTTGCATGATGTCCATTTTCATAGCTGCAATGTAACAGAATCATTAGAGGCAGGGGCTAAAAGAGCGAAGTAGGATTGTTCGACATGTAAAAGATTAAGAATGATTCATATCCACTGACGATAGCAGAATAAATAAAAAACATGTGATGTCCAAACCCGTTAAAATATACCACATGACAATTGTCACTATTTATCATACTTATAAGCTGTCGCACAACATTCTCATCTTTACCAACAAACACTTTATTTGCTTTGTCTTATATTATCTTTCCTAGTGCAGATACTAGTAAAGGGTGATTAGTGATGATAGGAAGAAAAATGAAATATAAGAGAGAAGGCGGCACTGAGCTTATGCCTCAATGCAACAACATAACTGTTTTCCATATGCAATGACCAAGAAAAAGCTAAAAAGCATGTTTGACTGAATTTGTAACACGTTTTTTAAAAATAATGCCAGATACTAGTCTAGGTAGTTTGAGAAATGTTATCTTTATTTGCACATTCACTAATCTCAAAATTTCATCTGCCACAATCCTAATATTGAAGAGTACGGTGGCAAAATTTGTCGAGGGACAAAATTTCAGGAAGAAACTTGAGGATTTCCAAATAGTCTAAGAACATGTAACTCAGCCATAGGCTTGCCAAATGTCAAACAATAAGACCAGAAGATTACATGGAGGCTAAACTAATTTATACAAGATCATCCGATTCAAAAACCTAAAATCAAGAAGAGGTCGAACAAGCTTGCTATATTCTAATGGCAATTCCACCAACTACACACACTGTCTCAGTTCTACTGCTCAAAAAACTATTTTAAAAAAAAAAGAAAAGAAAAAGATAAATGGACATTTTTGCAAGAAAAGTTAATCTTAAGATTACAGTTACTTTAGGAAAGATCTAAATAGTAAATACTACTTGGTTAGACACCAGACCTTGAATCCACAAGTTTATTCTAATGCATTACTGCAATGAGTGGGGCCTACAACTTCTATTTCAATCACACTTTCCATGTTTGTGTTCAGCTGAAAGCTTCGTGATATCTAGCATTGCTCATTACTTCAAGGTAATGTAGTCTGTCTCAAAGAATTGTTTTATATGTCATACACGTGTTATTGTCTCTAACTTATTTCTTCACTACTACAAATAGGTAGGCAATGCAATAGCTTAATAAGCATCTTCTCACTACATAGGTTAAAAGAAAAATAAAAGACCTAATTCTAACATATTAAACAATTTACACTAAATAGGCTAAAAAGAACAACCAAGTAATCAACAGATAACCTTGTCATTTGCATTTGTGAAAAGAAACTTCACCAGCTCTTTTGGTAGGTGCTATTCATATTATATTGTTCAAAGCATAGCCACATAACATAACTACACAAATAAACTATGAAAAAGGAAATTAAAGCACTGAATTCTTTTATTGTCCAACAGCCATTCCTAAGGTATGTATGCATAACAATTTAAGTGCCTATTCTATAGAGTTATTAGCATGAGAAACAAACATCATTAAAATAATTTATAAATTTTAGGAGGTAAACAAATTTTATAAGAGAAAGTCCCTAATGTAAATGATGCCATGTGCTAAGTTAAGTCAACAATTAAGTGCACAAGAAATGCATATAACCTGATCGCATCCATGTCTAATTTAACTTACAAATTATAGATAAATAGGTTCAAGTCACTACCAGCAAAAAGATTTAGATGGAGCACTAAGGATGGAATAAAGAGGAGACTAAAAAGGGTCTTAAAAATTACTAAGAACATTAGGAAAAACTTTAGTGCAACTAATATAAATAAGACTTTTAGTCAACAAAACAAAAATATGTATGAATACTAAGTACAAGCCTTAGTTTAACTATTGTACCCAAGAAAAAAAATCATGATGTGCATGAATACTAAGTAAATGGTCTTCATGTAGATAGTCTACAATGCAGATAGCAAGCAATAAAGAATTAAAAAAGCAAAGCAAAGTAAAACAAAGCTAAGAAAGAAGAAGGTAAGTTGAGGTGAGGTGACCTACATGCTAGTGATTGCAGGGGAAGAAGAGGAAGAGCATTGATCCTTGAGATTCTTCTTTGTGTTCGTTCTAATAGCGGCTAATGGCAATCAAAAGTCTGCTGGAATTGCAGTTCTGCTTCCAATTAGCACATCTTCCATGTCCTCCATTTCCATTTATTTCCTCCTTCCTTTGATTCTTTTCCCACTCCTTTTTCCTCTTTTATGCTCCACCTCCAGTCACACCCCTCACCTCACCCAAGAGACGGGGATGAAGAACAATGGTAGCAGCAGATGGGTCAAGAATTTTGGTATCAGGAAATGTGATTGAAGGATCGTAGTAGCAGGAGCATCTTGCAAAGCTTCTTGATCAAGGCCATGGGCTTTCTGGTGAGACCTTTCTAGAACCTTCTGTGGGCGCGGACACTGAAGAGCTTGACGAGTTCATCGGTGGACATGTCGAGAAGGGCATCCAAATTGACACCCCTGAAGCTGAACCTTTTGAACGTTCTCTTCTTTGGTTGCCTCATCGCAGCATCAGCTTCCACATCTGCCTACAAATGCAATCAATGCACGCACACATCAGAAACGAACAAAAAAGGGGAACAAAGAGAGAATGATGATGATGGTGTGAGTATGAGTGGGGCTATGCTCACCATGGCTGGAAAATGAAATCGGCACTGAAACCCTTTCTTGGATGAGGTTGATGATGCAAAGTGTTGTTGCCTGCCACTGGGAATTTGCAAAACAAGAAGAAAGCTGAAAGAGTTTCGAAGGAAGGGGAACAAGAGTTGGGGAAGGAAAGAGACAAAATAGCGGTCTTTAGGAGAAAAGAGTAGCTTTTTGTTTTTTGTCTTGAAAATTAAATGCTACTCCACCCTATATCTATTGTATACCAATCCATCATAACTCACCCTCTCCCTTTATAGATTTTGTCATTTTCCTACTAATTTATAGTGTGGACACCGTATATGTCAGAAAATCCGTGGGCTAAATAATGTTTCTCTTTAATAATAGCCACTAACTCCTACAAGACAGTGGTACCTTTGAAAAAATTGAGGCTATTAGAGGAATTTCCATGATATAAATAAATAAAAGAAATTAATTTTAATATATTATTAATATAAATTATTTAATTTTAAAATAAAAATTATGAGAGTCAAATATAATAATAAATAATTATAAAATCTCCTTGAGACATGCAATATAACCTAAGTTCAACATAGGATAAATGGAGAAAAAAAAAATATCTACTTAACCTATTAATAGCTAGTAACTAATGTAAATATGTTGATAATTTCTTTTTTATGTGTTAATAACTAATTTAATTTATTGATTACTCGACAATTTTTTTATTTTTCTTTTAAACTTAATATGCTCTCAACATAAGAATTTTATTACCTTCATCTAGTACTAATAATATGTTGAGACATTACTTCAAAATTTAAACTTTAAATAATTTTAAATTCTCTTGTAATGATTCTTTTAATATTTTTAATGCATTGAATATATTTGATTTTGAATTTAATTTAAATACACTGACAGTATAAAATAATTTTATATTATCAGCTAATAAAAATAGTAAAAAGTGCCAATTCATACAAATAATCACCCATTATAATGAGGGACTTACCATGATTTCTCACCTTTCTTTATTTCTGTTAGTTGACAGTGTAAAAGTATTTTACATTATCAGTGCATATCAATTAAACTCTTTAATTTTTATACATTGATTATTAGTTAATAGAATTATAAAAGTAATAAATTTTATAAATTTTTTCAATTTTATTGGTTGATAACTTTATTATAAGTGCATCCAAATTAATTTTTTTAAAATATTAAAAATATTAAGATGAATGTTAAAGAAATAAAACAAGATATCTTGACAAGATTTCAAGATATTAAAATAATTGATACAGGTTTTACATTTACCGTCAAGATTTAATCCAAATTCAATCCAGTAGGAAGGAAATCTTTCAATTGATGATTATAAGTGCTATCTTGGTTAGAAGATTCGATTCGATCGATCGAGGTTGCCACTAGAAACCCATCTCCGCCGTTAACGCAGCACCACCGTCACCGCCACCTGTGTCACTTCCTTTCCCTTTCATATCGCTGATCTGAATCTTCCATCTCAAATCCCAAATCCCAAATTCTTAATCTCGATCATTTCATCAAAGTTTCAATCTTTTCCCTTTTCCACAACGACCCCACCATTCCATTTCTTGTTCCGCCTTCACTCTTTCTTCTTCTTCTTCTTCTTCTTCTTCTTCTAGAGGAACAATGTCAATGTTTCTACACCAAAGAAGTCTCCACAACCCCTTTTCGGACCCATTCACCGTTTCACCACCTTCCTCCACCAACAACAAGAGACCCATCTCCATTTTCAGCCCAACAACACTCTTGGTCCTCTTGTGTCTGATAATGGTGGTGGGGGTGTTCAGCCCCTGGGTGGGGATGCCCCAAGGCATATTCTCAGTGTCCAAACCTGCTGTTTCCAAGTGGGGTGCATACACATTGGACCAAGCACTCTCCTTTGTGGCCAAAAATGGGACTGTCATAGTTTGCATTGTGAGCCAGCCTTACTTGCCTTTTCTCAACAACTGGCTGATCAGCATCACAAGGCAGAAGCGCCAGGACATGGTGCTTGTCATAGCTGAGGACTATGCTTCACTCTATAAGGTCAATGAGCGTTGGCCTGGCCATGCTGTGCTTATTCCACCTGTGCTTGATGCTGAATCTGCACATAAGTTTGGCTCTCAGGTTTGTAACTCAATGATATTTGTGTCAATTATGGAATTCATTTGAAGTTTTACTTTGTTAGTAATTGAAATTTGATTGTTGTTATGGGTTTTTGTTGAATATCTGTTAGGAGTTAGGACCCAAATATGGCTTTCATCCAGTGATAAGGACTTGTAAATAGTTGTAATATGCTTTACCAGTTATAAGGACTTGATTTTATTAGTTTTATGTTATGGCTGAAACATGTGCTTTCATGATCTGGTGACTGAAATTATTGTTGTTGACTTGCTGTCTTGGACGCCTCTTGGAAATTCAAACACATATCTTTCATCCTTGGTGGTACTTTTTCATCCGTGGATCCATTTATTTCTCATGTCTGGTACTGAGTTTTAGAATCCATGCTTGTTTCTTTTCAATGTCTAGGGTTTCTTCAACTTCACAGCCAGGAGGCCAAGCCATCTACTGAAGATTTTGGAGCTTGGATATAGTGTAATGTACAATGATGTTGATATGGTCTGGTTGGGTGATCCATTGCTTCAGTTGCAAGGGAATCACGATGTGTACTTTACAGATGATATGACTGCGGTAAGTATGCTAATATGTGTACATATGCAGCAGTTCTAGTGTGATTCTGTTTTGTTCTTGTATTATTGACCTTTTTCTTTTTTTCATTTTTTATTTCTTTGTGAGATCAGATCAAACCATTGAACCACTCCCATGATTTACCACCACCAGGGAAAAAGGGCCGCCCTTACATATGTAGTTGCATGATTTTCCTTCGCCCTACTGATGGAGCAAAGCTAGTTTTGAGAAAGTGGATTGAAGAACTTCAGCTTCAACCATGGTCTAAAACCCAGAAATCTAATGATCAGCCTGCCTTTAACTGGGCTTTGATGAAGACTGCTAAAGAGGTTTGTTGCATTTTTCTTGTTTTCTTCCAGTTTGGATAACTTCCATACATTAATTAGAGGGGAGCTTATTTATCTTAAGATTCTCTTTGACAGCACATTGATGGTCAATTAGGACACCTTGTTGCTGATAAAGTAACACATTGCATGCCATTAAAGGCTTCAACATAAATCCTATCTTCCTGACTAGGCAGTTTAACTGGTATTAAGTATAAACTTCATTGCTTATCCAAGTATGGCTTCTATATGTGACAAGAGTCTAAAATTCCCTAAATATTCTCCCAATTGAAAGCCAAATGAAGGTGGCCAATTACATGAGGCTCCCATTGTTGTGGAGTTTGGATAGGATCAATAACCTTACTTCTTGTGCAAATATAGACAAAAGTGATTTTTGATTACCATTGAAAAAGCTCTAAATAGTTTCACTAAATGTTTGGTTTTTGGTAGAGTCCAATCGCACCACCAATTTATCCATGTATCAGTATTTTTCCAACAAATCAACTGTCTGTTACTTCATTGAACGCTATATCTTGCAGATAAATTTTTATCGTATCGTATCATGGTAGTGTACCATGGATGATTTATTTTCAATTACAAGGAGAAGACCTTCAATTTCCTTTCTTTTGTTTCTCAACCCCCTGTTGACAAAAATGCAGAAAACAGGAAAATGTAATGAATCTTGTTTTGGAAAGTAAAAACTATATCCATCAGGAAGAAACTTTTACTGTCATTGCAAAGTGGGGGTTTGCTGTGATGCATTATAAATGAGCCCAAAATTATTTTATGAATGGAATGTTGAAAGTAGAAATGCATGGGCACTAGAAAATGTGCATTGCAGTTCTCATCTTTGTTATTTTTGTCCCCAAATGTTTTGCTTCAATTGTTCGTCTGAGATTTGTACTAATGCTTGATCTCAAGTTTGATATATAACCAGTTTTGAATGACAAGTGCATTTGCTACCAGGAGAGTGGCTGGCTTTATTCCTATTCTTTAGAACATCTAAAATGTATATATATGTTATCCTTTTTCATGATTTCTTTCCATGACTTCCTGCAGGCGGATTTATACTTGCTGCTGCAGGCAGCGTTTCCTACAGGCGGATTATATTTCAAGAACAAGACATGGGTTAAGGAAACTAAAGGAATGCATGTGATCATTCACAATAACTATATAGTAGGTTTTGAGAAGAAGATAAAGCGGTTTCGTGACTATGGCCTGTGGTTGGTGGATGATTATGCACAGGAGTCCCCACTAGGTAGAATATGATCCTTGGTATATGACACAAGTTTATCGTCAAATTTGGTTCAAGCATTTTAGTTTCAGATGTCAGACATCAGAACATGCCTTCTGCCAATTTCTTGCTTGCTGGATGCTTGATGAAGATATTACAACTGTTGCTATCAGCGCATGCCATTAGCTGAATGATGGCTTGGCAATAGTCTTCTGTTTTCAATTATGTGAAGGAAAAAGGTGCTTTACAAATGGTAGATTTTATTTCAAGGCCCAACGAAGAAAAGGGTAGATTTTATTTGGCTCTTGTAGTTGTACCTGATGATGTACGTTTGTCCAGAAAAAGAACATGTTTCCACAGAAAGCAATATTTATTCAGTTAGCATAATATATGAAATATATTCTTTTTCTCCCCCGAATGTTGGAATACTAATTGATAATTGGCTTGTACTTCGTTGTGTATGAGAGAAAAAAGCGTATATATGAATTATTGGAGGAAAAAAAGAGTAAATATGAATTATTGAGAGAGAAAAGAAGAGTAAATATGAATTATTGGATAGAGGAAAAGATTATACATAAATAATCATTGGCGGTGTTGATTGCTGCGTTTGTCGGGAGTCGAACCCGGGTCTATTGCTTGGAAGGCAATTATCCTAACCGTTGGACTACAAACGCTCGTTGTTGATGTGAGGTAACTCTTATATTTATTTGTTGTTTTAGCCACCACATAGTGCGCTTGTAACACTGCCACCCATAAAGAAGTTCAGCTTGAATTTAGTTGGGTCTGGTGAAACACAAATTTTACCATTTGTGTACATGTAGGAGTGGCGTGCATAAATAAATGTCAATAGCAGACTGTCCTCGTGCAAAAAATTGTGTGGCTTAGCACGTTGGATTAAGTGATTAACTCTTTCTCCCTATGGCTCTTGGAATTGATTTCTCTTCTACAGCTTGGAGGATCTAGAAATGGAAGAAGTAACTGTGACATGCACATTGGGAAGTGGACATGGTGTTAAAGTCTCGATGGGATTGTTCAACAACTAAGTGATAGTGAGGCAGCAAGTTAGCAACACAGAAATTTTAGCCCGAATAACAAGGAACCATAAAGTAGTTAATACAATCGAATGGCCGACTTTAGAATTTTACAAATGCCACCTTATTAGGCATTTGAATTTCTTTATTTCAGAAAAATATTATTTACTCTCCTTAGAGTTTATGCATAAATAAACCCACAACTAACTTTATTTCGATGCTGGTTACAAAAATTGCTACTAGCTTGTCACATATACAGTACGCATGCACAACGAAAGTGGTCAAATAACCAAGCTTGAAGACAATCCAACAACTGATCATCGTCCTATACAACCTCAAAAATGAAGACATGGTAAAGTCTACACGCTACAGAGTTTAGACGTGTATGAACTTTCCATCTACAGCAAGCTTTACCCTGTGGAACACGTATATTTGTGCTTTCCACGTTAATAAACATCGTTAACAGCAAATATACGCTTAGGAGTCTGTCAGATGGTATCAAGAAAACGAGCAAAGTTAGGGTACTTTGGCTCCCACCCAACTTCTTTGCGGGTTCTTGTGTTGTTTAATCTCTTACCTAGAGGGTCGTTAGTTCCTGTAAAGGGCAAAAATAACGATTAGTAAAAGTAACATATAAACAAGACAGGTAAACACGGTAGCAGCAGACATATGAATGCGATCAACCATCAAAAATTGAACTCACCAGTAAATTTATCAAACTTTTTACTGAATTTCCCACTTTTATTAACCAGATCCATCATTTCTTGCCTGCAAACATATGACCAGTGTGACAGAATGTTCTCCACAAAAACCAGAATCAGAAAAATCTGATAGATTGGCGTCAGCATCCGAAGATCAGAATGACATTTGACAAGTTAGAGACAAAGCATCTATCTAACCTAGATATAGGATGATTATCACAACCCAAGAAAATCTTTCCACGGGATTTTTTCTTCAAGATTGCAACTGCAAGGGAAGCTGCATCCTGGTGTGGAAGCATGTCAAAATGAGCATCATTTTTAATCCCATCATAATAACCGCTACTGGAAACATGTTAAAGAAAGCATAGGATAATATATCAAAGAAGAAAATATGTCTCAGCATGAAATGCAAACATGGAAAAGAATTGGCAAGTAAAGAGGGCTATTTCTTATAAAAAAAAAAAAAAAACTAGGATAAAGAGGCTCAAGAGTCCATGAATCAAAACTAGAAACATTCATTCATCTGCAATTAACATGGGTGACCTCACCACAAGATGGATAATCTCACGAACCTCCAAAAGTACAGCAATTCAACAGGCTCTGGTAAGCTCAATGTAAGAATGCTCATATTGAATGATAGCTCAAGTGCAGTCATAGTAACATTTTTTCTGGAAATTCATGAGATGATCAAGCTCAAATTGAATTTCAGACAACTTATAGCATCGAATATTGACAACATTATACTGCCCTGTCAGTAAAAGTTGCCTATCTATAATCAGGGCGGCCAATACAAGGCTGCCAACAGTCAGAAAAAGCTGCCTATTTATACCTAAGATTGGGTGGAGGAATATTATGCAAGTAATAATCAATGATTGGAATATTTCCTGCATATATGCTGGATGCTTGCCTTTTAGCTTGATAACTTTAAGCTTCTGACTTGTTAGTTTGCCCTTCCGCATCATAGTTGGTTTTTGTGCATGCTAAATTTTATAAGCTTCTGCCTTGTTCATTCTAATCTTATTTCTTGATCACTTGGATTAAAACCACTTATAGTATTGTGGATATGATCTGTTTCTCATTTTGAACTGAGTTTTCTAATTGAAGCTCATTCAACTCCCACACTTCCCAAGCCATATTATCATCAGCATAAACTTAAGTGCTTCAGTAATATCAAGCAGAAAATTATTAGAAAGATTGGGAAACTAAATACATAAAATGACTAGAGATGTCACGGCATTCTGACCTCATAATGTATAAGATTCAGGATGTGATCAGGACGACTATCAACAATGCCCTTTTCTAAATAATAATTGTGTGCGCCTCTATCTGCTTTGTGTAATTGGTCAAGGTTGCATCAAGGTAAAAACATAACAGCAATGATTACTCAGATGAAAAAAAATTTTGTCATCATACTAATTTGAATCCCATAAAGGATATATAAAGTCCTGCCAATCTTAGGACACAACCACCAAACTCCAGTACCACATTTTCAGCTTTTAGAAGGACATCAACTCTGGGGCTCCTCCCAATTGGCACAACTGGAGAATCCTAAAATGAAGTATATCCCATTAGCATACATCAACAAACCTTTAAGGCCCACATAAAGGGAAAACCTGACCTTATAAGTTAATAAATTGAACAAGATGCACAGGAATAGAAGTAATGTAATTGAATAAATTAGGCAATTCAAACAATTTGCAAGCATTATACTGTAATTTGGAATAAGAAGCCAGTATCTTGATTTAGATAGGAATTATCTCTTCAATGTAAATCAAAACAGAGAAACAAAAAAGGCGACTAACAGCGAAAAAAAAGTATGACAGTTTGGATGTATGACCTACCTCGTTGCATGGTCCATTATCATTACAATCATATGGAGCAGAGCTTGATATAAACACGAAAGAACCTTCATGATTCCAGCTTAATGCAGCTAGCCTGATTGGTTGACGGTCCACAGCAACACATGAGTGCATAAGAAGACAAATACTACATTACAGCAAATTTTCCTTTCGCCAAGTAAATTTCATTTTTCACATGGAGCCAAATAACTAAATTGTATAAATGAAGCAGTCTTCGAACATCCAAGTTGATCTGACCAGTCACTTCAATATTACTACAGGAACATGAAGTAACCAATAGGATCCCTTGTCCATCCTCTGAAGGAGATCAAAGTAAAGACACAATAAAGGCTAGGAATTTTGAGATGACATGCAATATATACTAAATCCTTCCCACATCCAGTTTTATTTTATCTGTGCATCTTGTTCCTTAAGTTTCTTAAACATAGAAACTGATAAGACATAAATAGATATCTCAATGGTAAAGTTCTCAATACATGAGTAAATCATTCAAGTAAGCAGTGAAATACAACAAGAATTTCATGATTGTTCTCCAATTAAAAATATTCAATTCTTTTTGTATTTTTGATACGGTTTATCTGTCAGCAGAATAGATTGCCACAATGAAGTACATCGCACAAATGAAAGAATAATTTAGAAAAAAGTTTCTTACATGAATTTTATCTTTTGAAGCTATGTTACATGATAATGCTCATGAAAAAACTTCATAATAATATAAATGGCATGGCATTTATCCAAGTGATTTGAAAATATATTAAAACCATCATGTAAAAAGATTCACATTGAAAGTACATATTAACCATCGACGTAAAACTTATCCATGATAGTCAAACAATAAGGAAACATCAAAGCCAAAATGATATACCAGTGCAAATACAACTTCCTTGTAGGATTGTAGAAGACTGTTTACAGGGTGAAATATACTTCTCAAGACGATATCCAGGATAAAGCTGTTCATCAGCACAAATTGACCAACTAAAAGCCTTGAAATAACTAGACTAACACTTCAAACATAACCAAGTCATGGAACAAATTCATCAGCACGTTGCCATACCCCTTTGGCCTTTTTTTTTGCCAAATACTGAAATACAAAATGATGAAATCAACTCAAAGATCTCTCACCTAACATTACCAGCATAGTCTGGGGTCCGGGAAGGTGGAGCACAATAAATGACATTTGGAAATTTGTGAGTAGCTTCTGTCCACTTCAAGGACGGGTTAATACCAATTTGAATCAACTCATTGTGATGATCAGCAGTCATTGTCTGTCCATAAACTTGACAACCCGGATTTTCCTGCTCACATGCATATACACATACAATTGGAAGATACTAATCACTGATAATAACAATAACAATAATCAACGCTGGATGGCAAAAAGCTAGCGTTAAAAGTCTTACTCCATAGTAGACCAACCGGTTTGAGACATATTAGTTGAGTGCAATACGGGTGGTTTAGACAAATAAATAAGAAAAAAAAAATGCCGACAAACCCATTGAATCACAACACATAGCTAACATTACATCACAAGAATTAATAGACAAAAAAAAAAAAAAACAGAAAAGAAAGAAAAATGAAACAATACCTCTCTCCATTTTTGAGCAACCAAACGACCAAGAACCCCAGGACCCACAATGAGTAAGTCATGCCCTCCAATTACAGGATGAGAAGAAGAGTGTGATTCTTCAGTGGGTGAAAGTGCCTCTTGTGAAACCCGCAAATGGGTTGCCCTGCCCTTCGAAAAAGATGCCAACTTTACACTGCTTCTCAAGTTGGAACTTGTGCTGTGAGAGAATGGCAGGTTGCGGGGCTTTGAACTGAGGAACGCCAGACAGAGCTTGTTACTACATAGGCTAGAGGAATTCCCAGAAAACTTCTGAGGTTTGAGAACAACAACATTTGTTGTTGTGAAAGTGAAACACGCGGAGGTTCCCATCATAAGGAAGATGAGGTTGGTTTTGGTCTCACTCTGTTTTTTTGTGACTTAGCGGATTGAAATGCCCACTACGCTGACAAGAGGATAAAATCTTACACATGAAGTAAGCTGAAAACCCCCACCAAAAAAAAAAAAAAAAAAAAATGTAAGAAAAAGTTTTTCATTATATATTTTTAGTGTTTAATTCTTTCAAAGATTAATTTTTATACACACAATAAAATGGTAAGAAAGTGATAAATTATAATAAATAATTATTATAATGAGTAATTATCGATTTTAATTTGATATTTTGATATTTTCTTGCAATTATAGTATATGAAAATGCATGAAAATTAATTCCATACTTTAATTACCATATTAAAAATATAGTAAAAATAAAAAAATAATAATGGTTTCACAAAAATAACTTTTTTATGGGAACAATTTTTTTTTTTGGGGTTTTATGGAAATAAATAGTTAAACTTTAAATAATGTAAAATAATGTTTTTATTATTGTAGGAGCATGTAAATTTTTTACAGAAGAGGGTTAGGGTGTTCTTATGAAATTACTTATTAAATAGTTTGATGATAAAATAAAAAGTTACATGCCATCTTTAAAAAAAATAGATTGAAAAGAATAATGCCAACCACATATTTATACATATCACTTTATATATATATATATATATATATATATATATATATATATATATATATATATATATATATATATATATATATATATATTCTTTTTTATTATAATTTCATTATAATTGATTTAATCTTTTTTACATATAATTATATTCTGATTTAGTTACTTTGTACTGTAAAGTCATGACTTTATTGTTTTATATGGATATACAGAAAAAATAAGAAAAATAAATAAAAATATATTTTCTATTTTTTTATTTGATTTGATAAAAAAAATAGAAAATAAAATAATATTGTATTTAAATAGCTTTTTTTTATCCTTTTGTTTTAATTGAAATCTATGATAATATTGTAAATACTTTACTACTCTTTCAATCTTTTTCTTCAAGCTTCTTCCAGAAGAAACTTTTTTGTCATATCTACATTTTTGTCTTTTTTTTTTTGCTCTTCAATTAAATTAGAGGAAATATTGAAATTATTTTTTTTCTCAATTTTCTTTTCCTCTCATTATTACTCAATCCAAACAAAAGCACATTATTCTTTAAAAAGTATAAGAAGGGAAAGAAAATTGACGAGGCACAATCTGCGACATTATGTATTAAGCATTTAAATTGTTATTGAAATTAATTTATATGAATTGATAATATAAAATAATTTTATATTATTAATTAATAAAAATATAAAAAAATATTAAATTGGATCTTTTATTAATTGATAATATAAAATTATATTATCAATATAAAAGAACTTTATATTATCAATGCATACAAATTTTCTCATTCTTATTTAGCATATGTAAAAGTATTTTTTTAAAATTAATATATTTGATCATAATTCATATATATATATATATAGGGCTGGGACTTTTGCAAGTAATGGACTTCAATCAATTCGCTATCTAATTCCATATTTCAATTTTTCCTTCCCTGTTCATCACCCGTTCCTCGTATCGTGTCAGAGACCTCATTAGGCAAAAACACGATTTAGGCCTTCAAAAAAGGGGCTAGATGAAAAAAAAAATTAGTCTAGAGAGCTCGTTAAAAAAAAATAACACAATGAAATGGATTCATACATAGCAATATACATTAGCACTGAGAGGCGGTGAACCCCATTCATCTGGCGGTACCGCTTCCTACCACTAATAATCCTGCCACCTGTAAAATTCTGTTATATACCCTATCCCATGTATATGTATAATTCTGATTCTTATTCAACGGGTACGATCACACTATATAATTTTTTTATTTTTATTTTGGTTTGAGCCCTATACCGTTAATTAGGTTTATTTGTTCTTGTCCATTCTTTCAAAGAAATCCAACTTCATTATGTACATTTGCATTTTTCTTTTGAAAAGAGAAAGATATATAGTAATGTACTATGCATGTCACAATCTATTTTAGGGATACTTCACATATACTTCACTGTATTTTAATATTAGAAACTCAATTTACTTTGAAGACGAAGAAAATCTAAATTTTATTTTCTAAGAAGGGACTTCATGTTTTATATTGAGACATTAATTGAGACGAATGAGGATTCTTAGTAATTTTAAAAGAACTCTAAATATTGCAGCTTTTTTTCCCCATTCAATGATTCATGTTTATGAAATTATGTTTATCATGTAATAAAATATTTTTGAGAGATGGGGCCCATCCCTTCGTGACACAACACAAATATGACGATCACCCACAACATTAATATAGCAGAACAGTATTATAGTAACAGCAAAATATAGCAATTCAGTAAGAATGGGCATTCTCCATGTGTCTGAAAATGAAATACAAATTTTACTGTATAGGTCAATACCTTTTATCTTTTAGAAATATTAATAATATTTGCAATTTGAGAAATCATATAAGTTTAGTCAAATTTTCAGACACTTCAATAGTCAAACATTGGTTCCTGCTCATTTTACCTGATAATTAATGTATTAGTTAGTGGATTAATCCGATAGTTAGTTAGTGAATTCAGATTCTCTTTCTCCTTTTATTCTCTGGTTGTTTCTTCTTTGATAAGAGCTCTTATAAGAAGTAGTTGCAGGCTGACCATACGGGGGTGGATCTAATGGAAACAACAGCTTTTTTTTTTTTTTTTTTTCTATTTCATGTTTTTAACTTCGCACATGTAAACAGTATAGATTAAAATTTTATTTGAATATTTTTAGAACCCATACTGTATAGGGATAGTATAGACACCATATATTAACATATATAGTTGTGAGTGAGAAATAAGACATATATATATCGAAATGAGATAGATATATTATATATTTATATGAAAGAGATGTGTTATATTTAATGTTAAATTTCAGAAATTCTTGTATACTCTGTTTCAATTCATTATTTGATAAATAGGAATGCTACATTGCCATAATTTATTGTCAGAATCTTTTACAAAAGTAATGATAATTATTACATAGAATAAAGTGATATAACCTATATATTTATCTAAAGACTAATATGCATATCACATTATTCGAATACATAAATTCGGATAAATTAAAAATTATGACTCTCAAGCATTTTTCTATAATAAATCAGTTTTGTGAATTATCTTTATTTTCTTGATGGTCACCAACTACTATTTTTAAACCACCTATAAAGTTAATTTGTTCCTAAGAGCATGTAAAAGTTTTTGGTTGAATTTTAATATTTAAATAAAATTACTTTTTTTTGTTCTTGTGGGGCTGAACAGAAGGGCCTATAAGCCCTCAAGTAATTATTGCATGCTTATGGCCACATATATGCAGTAGGCAAGCAGTTTGAAAATTGTAAAGTTGCATTCAACCATGTATCTATGCTGTTGGTCAAACCAAACATCTGTCTCTATCAGTTTTGCACGCATGACTTTGTGCCCTAAATGCACTAATGTCCATGTAATAGTTAACTGGACTGTGCAGGGTTTAGTTAGTGGAAAACACCTCATAATCTTACCCATCGAAAGAAAAACTTGGAAAGCATCGTTTCAATGACATTAAGCAAGAGAGGAAAATAAAATAAAATATATATAAATAATATTAGGGCGTAACTATAGTTTTGTTCTAGATGGTAGCTAGCTAGCCAATTATTGCTGTCATCATATTATTAAATTTCTGAATTTGTTAAAGCTGTTCTAAAGACTACATTTCCTATTCTTATTTTTATTATTCCTTGATGATACAATCTATTAGTGAGGAATAAATAAAAAAGACATAGCTAAAATATACAAAAATTTGGTCTGAAAAGTTGAGGTTTCATGATATTTTGCGATAGGAGACAATGAGACATGCATGGAAACAGTGGTATCGTGATGACGTTCGAAGCAGTGTTCATTGTATATGTATCCCTCTAGAAGTCTAATTGCTTTCCGAAGGTATACTACTAATTGTTCACCAAGAAATCTATTGTGAAAAATTGACAGTTAGAAGAAAAAATAAGAAGTAAAAAGCGTGTTATAGAAATTATAGCAACTGCACTCAAATATATGGAAGAAGCTGATAAGATATAATTTAACTGCAAAAGGAGGCTAATCATAGTGACATTTCTCCAAAACCCAAGCTTAGCTAGCTATAAGCTAGTTCCTTAGATTCAAAACCATGCCTTAAAATTAAACTCTTGTAGCTGCCAAGTGGTTAACTAGAGTACTAATATATAATACTGCCACAAACGAAGAGCATTTCTCATACTCACTCCTAGCTATGGGGGGCACATTTCATATATTACCACATACCACCATTACATACATATTATATAACTAACCATTTCTCCATTTAAGCATTAAAACTCTGAAAGGGCAGTGCCAATTGATCAAGGAGGCCAGTAACTGGGGTGGCAAGTCTAGGCTCATAGGCAAAACCATGCAACTCAAAACCATCATGCGCAGTGTAAGGACACGGCGGAATCCACTGCCACCTTTTCCTAGATATATCAAACAGCAATGCCTTGTCTGTTCCACGAATCATGATAACAATAAACTCTCCATGCCCTACGCATTCAAAGCCATTCCCAATTTCCAATTCAGCAAACTGAATGTAAAGCTGCTGGGGCATTCTCTCAGTCTCCACCCACGTTGTTCCACAAGCTTGCAAGCTCCACACCCTCAAACTCTTTGGCACGTTCAGCTTGCTCTTCTCAACAGCTGCAACAAGGAGAAGCTTCCCCTTGCACTCAACCAAGCTTGGAGAGCGCAGGAACCTCCTCATAGGGGCTTGGATCTTGAACCAACCATTGGAAGTGATGTCGTAGGCCAACACACTGAAAGGGCTACAATTCATGCAGTAGAATTTGCCTTCAGCATAAACCATTCGACCAGATTCAAGGCTGCAGAGCCTAGGCAGAGAAGAGGTGGTTCCCCACATGGAATAGAACCCACCTCCATCAATGTGGAAGCTCTCAGAAGTCAAGTTCTTCACCGCATAAGGGGATATCATGTCATCCCCAGCAACAGTAACATCTATGCAGGTGGGGCTAATGGTTAAGCCAATAGAAGGGAAGAGTCTTGGCCTCAGTGTAGGAGGTAACTGAGTTAGAGAACCAAGTATAGGGTTGCAAAGAAGCATGGTCTTTGGACCAGCCTCATCAGAAACCCAACAGAGTAAACCCGCAGAGGAAGATGCTGGAGAGAACCCGGATGGAACCAAAGCAAAGGAAATCCGGTACCATGCCATGTCATAGGGATCAAAGAGGTATCCCTCACAGGAACTAGCACCATGTCCACTACTAGTGCCACCATTGTTGTTGTTCTTGTAGATGTAGCTCTTGCGGCCCTTGTGCTTGAAGAACATGAACCAGTGGCGGCGTGGGGACACTTGGAGGTACAATTCAAGGAAGGCGTTGGAGAACAGAAGGCCGTACCATCTCTTGCAGACACAGCGAGCTCGGAAGAAAGCAGGTGGAGGAAGGAACGCTATGACACGGTCAAGGAGCCTCTGAGGGAGCTTGCTCCATATCCTGCTGTTCATCCAGGGAGTGCTGTAGGTGCTTGTGGCGGTGGTAACACTGCTGCTACTACCGGCACCGCTGATAGTGAATGTGTAAGAGAAAGGAGAGGTCATGGAAGGGTGAAAACCTTCCATTTGTACACGTATTTGGCTCAAGATGGACAAGATCTTGTCTGGGGTTTTCTTGTTTTCAGTGGAAAGTGGACAAGGAAATTGAGAAATGGGAGATCTAGAGGATTGAAGTGTAATAGTGATGCTAGGTAGGCTTGCCTTTAATGTTAAGAGGAGGGATTATGCATTGTTTCCTTCTTTTGCTGCGCTTTTCCTGAGAAAGATAGTGGTGGGAAATGTTTGTGAAAACGTTTTTAGGGAGGAACCTAAGAGGAAAAAGCAGTGTAGCTTTGGAGGGGTTGTTGGGGCATCAATCTATCCTACAAGAGGGAACAAAAGGTGGTTTTTGGAAGGGTAGTTGTTTGTTGCTGACTTATAGCAATCACCTGGGGTGGTTGTTTCTGTGTTCCTCATTTTCAGTGGGGTTATTGGAGAATGGAGAGAGGGGGTGAAGGAGATTGGATTGGAAGAAGAGAGGGTGTGATGCAACACAACTAGAAATGGAACAAATTAAAGGACGTGATTTAGGGCTAGGGGATTTGGAGGAAATTATTGTGGGGTGTTGTGTTGCTGTTGGGGTGGTGAATGGGGACAGGTGTATATATAGGGATCCAAGTGGGCCTTTTGTTCAATTCTTTATGAAAAATTATATTTCAACATTATTTTTATGTGTATAAATAAATTCATAATAATTTATGTATAAATAAATAAAAAATTTATCTACATAATTAAGAAATTATATGAGTAGAGAAAATAATAATAATACTGTTATTTAATTTTTTAATTATAAATTTTTGTGCATAATTAAAAAATTAAGTGATAATATTATCATTTTTTTCTCTACTCATATAATTTTTTTAATTATATAGATAAATTATTTATTTATTTATATATAAATTACTATCTACCAAATAAATACATAAATTACTATAAATTGATTAACGCACTTACAAAGTGCGTCCAACTAAAAGACTCATTATTTATTTTTATTCAATCTATCTCTCGTGGATTTTTTTTGGCATGATGTGAGAAAATTTAAAAAAAATATATATTATTTATATATAATAAAGATAAGATATTATATTAATTTATATTCTATTTATTATTAGATTAAGTATAAATTTTATTTAATAATAAATAAAATATAAACTTCATCTAATAATAAATAAAATATAAATTAATAATATCTTATGCCCTACATCTTCCTATAATATAACTCGAAAAGAAAAGGCAAGTGATTCCGATGGGTGCATATCTATCATTTCAGTGTTGTTTTGTCAAGGCCGAGGTTGGGAAGGACGAAGTTGCAGAAGAGTGAGAGAGATGCAATTGATGAAAGCGCAACCCATGCAAGTACATAACACATGGGTCATGGTTCTTATGTATAAAATAAGGAAAATGTTATCCGAAAATAGGTTTCAGATATATCCTTTGAACATGGAGTCGATACATAAATAATTGAAAAATTTAGTTATCTTTTTTTAATAAATGTAATAAATATATTACAATAATTAATAATATACAATTTTTTACTAAATTTATTATTTATATAATTAAAATTTTCACTTATTTACATGTAATTTTACAAATATAAAAAAATTACTATTACTATATACAAATAATAATGTTCATTAAATAATACCTGTTATTCAATATCAATCTAAACCCATGCCAATTTCTAAGAAGAAAATCTGATGAGTGATGTTTCTTATTTGAGAAATGTTTTCAAAACTCATGATTCATGCAATACTTGGAATATTTTGGAGATTGATGCATAAATAAACGGATATTTTAGTTATGATTATAAAAATTGTAATATGATAAGATAATAATTGAGTGATATCTTTTGATTGAATTAATTAATAAAATAATTAAAATATGTAACTAGTAATACGTATTTTTTTATAAATAAATTTATTATTAATATAACTAAAGTTCTTAATTATTATTTTTTGGGTAACAAAATTCTTAATTATTTGAACGTAAATTCTCAAATATCTCAATAATATAAAAAACTAATGTAACAATAATACTGTTTTGATTTTTTGTTTGTTTCTCTCTTCTGATTGCTCGTGTACAGGTTATTCCGAACGAAAAAAAAAAGGACACAGGTTATTCACACAAGTGGACAAAATAAGCCTATCAATATATGTGACATACAATCTATATGTAATTATTGCAGATGAAAACTGTAGCAGTGGCAATACCACGCATGAAAATTTTAAGGGTCTTTTTCAATGAGTGCCTAGGATATAGATTAAGGAACTTAAAGTAGAAAAAAGTATAAATATTTTCTTTCCTTTCATGATGGTAGTACATGAGGAAATATGCGTGTGTGTTTGTGTATGTTTTTCTCTGTTTTCCGGTTCCTTGATAACAAATTCCTAAACCCTAAGTGTTTTCTTGGGTATATCTTTTGACAAAGTTATGTAACTTAAAATGATAATTGATATTTAAGTTCAAAATCAAATAAGTAAAATTTCTAAAAACTGATATCCTAGCACAGTAAGATTCAACACTTTAAAAAAGTAAAAAGATGCAGAATTTCAAAACTCAAATAAATAAAAAGTTCAGAAACCAAGCTCTCTTTTTTAAATCTATACTTATGTAGAGATAAGATCAAGAAAGAATTTTATAAAGCAACTCGGAGAATTTTATTACATTACTGGTTAGTACATTTAATTTCTTATCTGTTGTGTTGTATGTTGATATATACGAATGAGTAATAAAATCAGAATGATATATACAATTACAAACAGTTTGTCAGATGCAAACATACGTCCAATCCCATCGAACTGATGGGGGTGTTCTTTGCACAGCGAGGCGTGAACTACCAAAAGCTTTTGATGGTGCTGTGGCTTTGGAGGATCAGATCAGAAGTGTAGCAAAGCAAAGCTAGCTCAGCCTCATCAGTACTCATAATACCATACACTAGTTCATTCAGTCTCTGTAAAGAAGCTGTCTTTTGCTCTTTCTGACTATTCCTTTCTTCTTTCTATGAGTCATAATATTCCCTTTCTCTTAGCCTATTGGCTTTTGTTTGGTTTTGTTAAGGGAAGCAAATCTCAGTCAGAAAGCCCCCCCTCCCCTTCCCCCCCTCCACCCTCTTCTGTCACGCTGTCTCGTTTGTGTCAATCCCCTTTAGCATTATCATTTGTCTCAGGATTGGACATTCAACACTCCTTCAATATTTGGAAAAAGTAGGGTTGCTCAGGTTTGGAAATGTTTGTCCTCCTTCAAGAAACCTCTGTATTTGGAAAAAGCGTAACTAAACATATTTAGTAAATTATGTTCACTCCCAAGCAATCCCTACCTGTCATGTCTACCTTTTCTTTTTCTTCTATATATTTTATTTTCCTTTTTCTTTAGGCCGGGAAAGTCAAACAATGCAATTTTTTTTCCTTGTATTTCAAAAAATAAAGTTGTAGCTTCTTTAACCGTGACTTTTATGGCATACATTATGCATACAAGCATATCCTTCTTTGAAAGTGATTAATAAAAATTATTAGAGTTATATATTGCTTAAGGATATAAATTAAATAGTCTTAATAAATATTTAGACAATCTTTCTCATGAACTAATTTTTTAGGTTGAATTAGACTTACTCAATTCTTACAAAAAATAATTATGAGTTTTTTCATATATTTTGGAGAATTAAAAATTGGATAAAAACTGTACATAAAGTTGTCATAGGCACCTAAAATTAAACATAAAGACACTTTATTTGTCATTGGTTCATTTTTCTTCTCGTCTTTTGCTCTTTGACCTAAAATCCGATACTTGCTAGGTGGGAGAAAATATTTGTGAGGAAGTTTGTTTTTGACTTAATTATGAAAAAGTTTATTCAGCAATTGAATACATGTAATATTATTTTTTATAAAAACTAATTATTGTAAAATTAGTTTTACGTTTACATTTATTAATTACAAAATAATTGTAAGATAATTTGTTTTATTTATATTGTATAAAAAATATTTTCATGAAATAGATTACCAAAACATAAGTATGGAATTATTTAAAATACCATTCATTGGATAGTACAGAAATATTATTGTGTTTATGTTATGAAATGAAAAACTGAAAAACTTTAGAATCTTATAGCGTAAAAATTTTAGTTGTGATGTAAAAAATTAAGAGTTTAATTGCTATATATTGACAGTGTAAAGTAATTTTATACTGTTATGTAATCAGATATTTATATTTATAAGACTTTTCAGATACCGAATAGTTGGGTCAAATACTTTTATTGATATGATAATATATGATTGGATATCCGTGTAAAATTTTTTTACATTAACAATGTATACAAATTAAATCCAAAAACTAAACCAACAACTTTTATGTCTAACAACTCAAACATGTTAGTTTTAAAACCCAAGCTTAAATATATTTTTGATCTCTAAAAATGTCACAAATTCTAATTTTGGTCCCTATAAAAAATAAATTTTGGTTTAAATCCAAATATTTAAAAAAAAAATTTGATTTAAGTCCCTACCATTATTTTGTTTAGTTTTTTATCCCTGTATTTCAGTAATATATTTGTTTTAAGTCCTTAAAAAATTATGATAATTTAGTTTAAATCCTTTAAAATATATTTTAAACTTCCTAAAATCAAATTATCATAATTTTTCAGGGACTAAAACTAAATATGTTTTAAAATATTTGGATCTATATCAAAACAAAATTTTTAAAAGGAACAAAGTCAAATATTTATGAAAATATTTAGATCTAAACCAATTTTTTTTTTATAGGAACTAAAATCGAAATTCACAATATTTACAAGGATTAAAAATATATTTAAACTTAAAACTTACAATAATATTATTTGTCCATGTATTTGGGATGTATTTCTGATGTGTTATCAATCTTTTTTTTTTTTCAGTTACCAATTTTTTGAACTAAAATTATCAATTTTTTTTGACTAAGTTACCAATTAATTACAGTATATAAATATCAATTTTTTTCTCAATTATCAACTTTTTAAACCAACTTATTCGACTCAATTACTAACTAATTGAATGTAAAATGTCCCGTAATATTATTCTGTAACTGATAAATAATTTAGTTGAATAAGTTGATAATTTTAATTTAAAAAATTAATAATTAAAAAAAAATAATACATTGAATATATTCATTTTTGTGCATTCAAATAACACAATTCTAAAACTTATGTCCCAAACGCTAAATATATTCCCACAAAAATAATAGCAGAAGGATGGCATTGCTCCATAATCCCAGATGACTTCTCTTTTACAAGTGTGAAGACTTCATTTGTCTGTACAATTAGCCCAACTACACTTTTAAATGAACTAGTTGACTAAAAACAAACAAAAGACTTCGATTTCCAATAAACCGAAACTTACATATTCATAATGACGTGGTTTTTATCTCAAAAGAAGTGCTTATATAACATGGTGCAATAATAATTATATTTTTTAATTGTATTTTAGATAAAAATTAAGAATAAGTTTGTTAAATGGGTAATCTTTTATGAGGTAATATTAGGCAAATATTAGTTAATCAGGACAGTGCAAGGTCTTTGTTTTCCTCCATCCCTATTTCCTTCAAAGGGATTGAAGCCTGTTTTGAATATGATCTTGGCCATGTATTACTGTATAGTTCATTTATTCCCTCAATTTCCAAATATTTGTCTAATTTTGATATTTTAAAGTTTTAAAATATTTATTTATTTTTAATATCAAGATAATAATAATTTTTTTTTTCATTTATATCCTTAATTTAATTATCATCCATTATCACTGTAATTAGAGTTGAAAAATATGTTAGATCAACCCACTATATTTAGATAAAAATAATTTTGTTCATTTATATAATTTTAAGCCACTACCAAGGTTAATTTTTTTTTCTTTAATCTATATATTTTTTTATTTTAAACAAATATTCTGAAATTGAGGAAATATATCACTATAAAATGCTAGTAATTATTGTAATTTTTCAAGTGTCATATCTCATGGGTAGGTCATTGTTGATGGGTAGCAGTTTTGAACACTGACCATTATGTTCTACTGATCAATTTCTGCTTGGAACTTTCCCTTACACAATGACAATAGAAGCAGACATCAAATAGAGGAGCACAGATAAATTTTGTAAGAGATCCAAAGATAACTTCTAAAAACATCTTTCAAGCGCTTCAATGGCAATTTTCCTATCTTCTGTTATCACAATATTCATGAGATCTCGATCGTGTTTATGCAACTGTAATGCATTTATATTCGATGGATTTTTGTAGCTGCTATGCATACACAGTTAAACATGCATTGCAAGTATCTGGAAGTTAAAATTTTTTTTCTACAGATATTTCAAATTTAGCTAATCCATATTCTATGAGATGTCACAGAAGGGACATTTTTGCCATTCTATTTTGGTAAGGGATAGAATTTCACGAGAGGAAAAAGATGACACATGTTTGTCAGAAAATTCAAGAACTAGAGTAGAGAGATCTCCAAAGCACTAATCCGGACATGCCATCAAGCCATGAGTAAAGATGTAATTTTTCACCTATAAATCATCGGTTGAGGTGATAAGTAAATTTAATCATATTTTTTATAAATATGTGAGTTTAAATAAATAAATAAAATTTCTTGTAAAAAGGCTATATAACTCTACTCTCGTAATTGATCAAAAATTAATTGTGTATACAATTCAGATACATCAAACTTATAAAAATATGTTCCAATTTTTTACATATAATTTCATAAGTAGTTTCCACTTCTTGGTTGTTATTAATTTTGGGGCGACGTAAAAAATGATAAGTAGAGTGAGAAAGAATCCACCCAGTTTCGATATATAGTTATTTATATTCATTTTATAAACTCATTGTAGACATTTAATAAAAAAGAAAGATAAAAAGATAATAGATATTAAAAAAGAAAAAATTATATACCATTACTTTGTATCTTTATTTCATTATATGTCTACAATAAATCCACAAAATATGTATAAATAATATTACTCAACTCGTTAACCTATACTTTTTAAAATCCAAACAATGACACACCAATGTCTTAATATTTTAGTTAAATATTATGATGTTAATAAGTCTACTCAAGTGTGGTTCATACTTAGCAGAACTGGGCAAAAACACAACACTTGGGGCTACTACGATAGTTAGCTGATGCCATTGGACATGCTAATTCGCAGCATTATCTATTCAGAGATCCTTCCACCAAGATCAGATGGGAGCAATTTACTGAGGTAAAGTGCAATAAAAGCCTCGAATGAGGACTGCGGCGGAGAGATCCAAACCCTGGCTGGCACACGGCACAAATGCTACACGCGAACCACTTGAAACAACGGACAAAAGTGAAAAGTCGTTTATAATTTATATATTTTTAATAAATAATTTGAATACATATTGCTAGTGGGTTTATAATTTAAATAAATAACATTAATGACATGCCAAAGTGAATGTTATTTATTTACATTTATCTGTTTCTGTGGAAGCCACTCTACCTTGATAACTTACATTTTGCTCCTTCAAAAACACCTACTCTAATCATTGAATTCAAATAGGGCATATCTTCCCTCAAGAAAAAAAAAAAAAAAAAGAAAAGAAAGAAACGAATCAAATAGAAGAGTAAGCACATATCTTCCCTAAGCTATATCGAAGTTACATCTCTCGTGTTATTTTCAGCTCATTTGAACATTTTCATTTTGGATTTTAGTTATATGAAGAACATTTTATGATTGTTTAAAGGCTTAAATATATTTTTGTCCCTATGAAATTAATGAGTTTTGATTTTGGTCCCCATAAAAAAATTATTTTGATTTTGATCTAAATATTTTAAAAGTTTTGGTTTTAGTCTTTGCTGTTAATCTGCCTCCGTTAAGTGACAACGTGGATGACAGAGAGCCACATCACCCTTCCCATGTGATAGTTTAAATATGATATTAATCTTTATAATTTTGATTTTAGTCTCAAAACTTTTTTCTTTCTTTAGTTTTGATCTAAATATCTCCAAAAAATTTAGTTTTAATCACTACTATTAGTCTGCCTCCATTAATTGATAATTTAAATATATTTTTAATCTCTATAATTATAAATCTTCTTGTTTTTAGGCCCTCTATTTTTTTTTTCAAAAAAGTAACACCTTTTTTCACTATAATCTCCTTTCAGCTCCACCTTCCCCTTTTCCCCTTCTAGCCCCCACCACCTTCCCCCACGCTTCCCCCCTCTTTATAAAGAGATCGTGAGCACAACAGCATTACCACATTTTTTGTTTAGCTAGAAGCTACTATGGCAATATTCCCATCAAAGCCTCTTCCATCATGTAGTTGTCATTCGCTACCTAACTAGGTCATTAATAGCCATTAACTAGCCAGATATCACCTCACTGTTGTAAATTATTCCTCCATTGTGTCGTCTCTACTTGTTGCCAACCATATCACTGTCGCTTAGCCACCAAGCATCCCTTGCACGAGTTTAGCCGTGAATGACCATATTGTCGTGCCACACCTCCATTGCTACAAGATCACCATCTCACCATTACCTCTCCACCGCAACACCACCAGCTTTGTCCTCTCCGTCACCGCAGCTCTATACCCCTATTTTCCCTTCCCTACATTGTTGTTCCCTAGATTTTGTTTTTGCTATGTCATTTTTTTTTTGGTCTATTAGTGCTTAAATTAAGTGTGAATTAGGTTTGGGATTTTTTTTCTTGTATATTGGGTAAATTTAGCATCGCAACTCCTTTGCTAGTGGGGGGCTAGAAGGTAAAGGAAGGGAGAGGATGGGGGTTGGAGAAGAGGGAAGAGTAGAAAAGGGTTTTAACAAAGGCAAGTTAATGGTAATGACTAAAATAAAAATTTTTGAAAATATTTGAATCAAAATAAAACAAAAGAAAAAAATTTAAAGACTAAAACCAAATTAATAGGAGCTAATATCATATTTAAATTGCCATGTGGGATTGGTGACATGGCTAATGTTATCCATGTCATCACTTAACGAATGCAGACTAATGGTAGGGATTAAAATCAAAACTTTTGAAAATGTTTGCATCAAAATCAATTTTTTTTATAGGGACCAAAACTAAAATTTGCTAATTTTATAGGGACCAAAAACATATTTAAGTTTTGTTTAAATGAGTTGAATAACTTTTGAAGCTTGTGCAAGTTTTTTTTTTTTTTTATTTCACAAGCTACAAATTGAAAGTTAAGAAAATAAGACCTTTTAATAGCTTGAAACTATTTGATTAGTAATTATATTTATAATAATATATTTAGACTTATGCAATAAATAAAATGTCATCTTCGCATACCCAAAAAGAAGAAGAAGAAGAAAAAGAAAGAATAGAAAAAAAAAAAAAAAGTAATATGTTACCTCCACAATTCATATACTCAGACCAACTTACACCCATCACTATCACGACAATATAATTGAGATCTAGTAACACTTGAAAAATGTTACTAAATTATAAAAAAAAATAATTGTTAAAATTCTTTAATAATATAGCCTATATATAATGAGTTTAATTTGGATGTATTGACAGTGTAAAAAAATTTTACACTGTGATCTTATCAAAACCTTCATTTGTATGACCATTCAAATAGTAGATGGTTATGTCAAAGAGTTTTACTGATGTGACAATATATAATTAGATATCTATGTAAAATTTTTTACACTGATAGTGCATTCAAATTAAATCCATATATAATTATAAAAATGTTACTAAAGAATTTTAAAAATATTTTTTTAATATTTTAATAACATTAACAATGTAATTCTAATAAATGTTGCTAAAAGCTAAATATGTTATATTGTATAGATACGATCGTCAAAAAGTGCCAAATTAGTACACTTTACATAAAGATCCAAGAAAACTATTTTTTGAACTCAGATTGTATTAAATATCATATGAACCCTATATGCTAGTGTGAGTATGAGAATTATAGGAGAATTTCCATTTTTTTTTTTTTTGGTTCTAATGAGAACCCAGTGGAGCTAGCAAGATAGGGGAAGGGATAAAGGTGTAAGGATTGAATTCCTAATCCAACATTAACAACTCTCTAGAACAAGAATCAAGAGAGGTCTCACTTGAGCAAAATTCATTGGCAGGGGGAGCTTTTTTTTCTTTTTCTGAATTCTAAGAAGCTCCTAATAAAATTAGAGAGATAAGAGAAAGGATGAATATGGGAAATATTTTTCAAATCTATACTATATAGATACCGTATACTAATGTAAATATTCAGAGTATGGATGAATATCAAAATATATATGTATTGAGGTGAACTGGATATATTGTATGCTTAGGTAGAAGAAGTTTTGTACTTGGTATTAAATTTTAATGTTCAAGTAGCATGATTCATTATTGAAATACACGCATACCGAAATGAGATAGCCATAGTTTATGATTATGTAAGAGAGATATACTTTGTGCCAAATTTTGATGTAGAAATCACATAACTCAATACTCAATAATGGAGATTGAAGCCCATCATTATATCATCATAGTCGGCAGTGACTTTATTTTTTACTTTTTCTGGGTGTCGAGAGGCACTACATCAACCCCAGTTTCAATTATAGCGCAGCAATTTAGTGTTCGTTGCTAACGGATGTCAAGCACTCAAGCCTGTTGTCATTCCAAGGAACGCAATACCCAGCGAATTAACAGCTCTCTAATTACATACAAAGAAAAATGACCCGGTCTGTCAATTTAACCAAGTTAGAATACGACAAGAAACGATTATCTAGACCTATAACACTTGATCACAGATGCCAGCGCACATAGTTAGGGGTGTTTAAAAAACCTGTATGGGTAATCGCATGACAGGCGGGTATAGAGGAAAGATTTTCTTTCATGGATAATGGGGACGGGAATTTTAAATACCCGCATGTTAAACGGGGCGGGGGAGGGGATCACGATCCCCATACCCGCGGGTACCCGCTATAAAATTACTATTTTATCCTTAAATTATTAATTTAGTTAAACTAATATTATTATTATTTAAATTGATTAAACTAAAGTTTAAATTTATAAGTTAGATTTATTTATACTTATTATATATTAGACTAATGATTGAATTATTATTATGTGTTTATTTTTATTTTAAATATTTTAAGTTGTTAGAATTTAAATTGTAGAATTGGATTATTATACTTATTTTTTGTTTATTTTATGTGTTTATTTTTATTTTAAGTATATTAAATTGTTAGAATTTTAATTGTTAAATTAGATTATTATTTATGGTTATTTTAAATATTTTATGATATTAAAATTTTTATATTTAATTTAAAATTTTAAAATTTTTAATATTTTAACGGGTATCTATGGATATCCAAGATCTAAACCATGCAGTAAGTAAAAAACAGATGCATGAGATATACAAGCGGATATTTCTTCAGGGCAGGGGAGCCTATCCCCCGCCCCCACCCCGTTGACATCCCTACACATAGTAGAAGGTAGAGGATGAGACCACAAACATAAATGATACGGCAGGCTGATCAGGTCAAAACTCGGGAAAAGTTGTAACACATAGGACCGGCTAATGCACCCAACCCATCCTATTGCTTGATAGCAACTAACTAAAATGAATTGCCAAGGTTTAGCTGAAAGATAACAAGATCTATTTGTTGTCTCCATCTCCCTTATAGGTGAGTATGCGACATCTAGCATTTAATGAAAGTGGAGTTGGACCAAAAGATGCTAAAGGTTAAGTAATATCAATCTTTGTGGCGTCACTTGATGAGGATGCCCACCCCACAGGTTCAAACTCAGTGAGGCAATAGATCTCCCTTTTCACCACGTGCTATAGATAAAAAAATTTTAAAAAGGGGAAAAAAGTTAAGCAAACCCGAAATAACCTGTTGAGCTTGACGAAAGCAAACTTTGAATAAGAAGCTCAATCTCCTGGAAGTATATGGTTCACGCATATCATTCTGTAACCGTAACATTAACACGCATTGCTAACTTTGTCCAATCTTCCAGAATCCGCTTGAATGAAGTATCAGACGACCATTAGTCATCAGCACTCTATCATTGAACAACATTGTAAAATTATTCATCACTTTCATCAATTGTGATAGAATTCCTTTCATTTCCAACCAAACAAAATCCAGTTAAATAAAGCATCAGATGATCAACAGTCATCAGCACTCCGTCATTGAAAAAATGCAACATAAACCATCATCTTCATCATTTATAAAAAAATGTATACATATGAAGGGCAGCAACAATCCCACAAACAGTGTGATGGTGTCATAAATGATATGCAACATATTAAAATTCAGCAAATTAGAGCTTCAATTGATACAGAAAAGAAATTACATTGGCATTCTTCAACATATTTCCACCAACTCTTTCAACTTATGATTAAAATAGAGAAAAACTTGAAATTTCGTCATCAAGGCATTTCAAGACAGAGTACAAGTTACTATATGGTCATTTTAGCCTGACAATAGGCTAAGCTTGCCAACTAATGATCTTGGATTTATCAAAACGATTCATATCTGAAAATCTAAAACTACTTCCTTCCTCGGCTGAGCCTCTGCAGTTGATAATTGATACTCCCCCAAGACTTTCTGTTCTTTTTACTCTGAAACAGACAAAATTTGATAAAATTGAGGACCTTTTCTTGCACTACTCAGTTCTCATGTAATATGTTAAAAAATGACTTAAAAAAGGGAACCCCAAGAAGGGAGGAGGGTGAAAAGGGATCCAGGCTTTCATTACACTAATATCTATATTACCTGAGACTCCATACAAGCATTGAGTAGTTCCTTCTGCCGAGCACATGCATCACTGTTGCTATGGCTAGAAGCCATACAGCTGAGGAACATTATCATTTCCTTCATGCAAGGTTTATGAAGTGTACCAAATTTCTTAGGGTTGATATAAAGGCCACCAGCTTTCCGCCCCATTGTCCTACAACTGGACATCCAAACAGGAACATATCAACTTGTTTTTGATTTACAGATATATAAATACATAATAAAAGTCAATAAATGTTATGAACACTAACAGAAGTCTGATGCCGCTGCTCATGTGATCACCAAGAAAAATTAAACCGACTAAAGGGGCAAACAAACAGTGTAATTTTGTAGTCGCCGATGCTAACCTAATAAACTATGGCCACCTTTGAGTGTTTTCCCTTCTTTGTCTACTGTACATAATATTGATCAAGTTGGAAATCAAACGATGCATATAACAAATCAGACCAAATTTTAAAAATATTATGCAAAAATCCCTTTTCAAAAGACCAAGTTGCTCAGGTAGCTCAATTACAAACCCATGCAGTAACTCCTCTAATTATTAAGTAACATATAACTAAGGGTGCCCTTGGTAAAGGTTAATATATGAACTGAATCACTTCATACGTATTTAATTTTCTCTTGGTAAGGTACTCTGATTGTGGGGTAGCGCCTCCTTTTACCCAAATTATTTTTTTTTTTTTCACCAAAAACCTGAAAAACCTTAACTTAGCCCCCAAACAAAATTTCTCTTGGCCACACCAGGAAAAAACACTTTAGCCCCTGAAATGCATACCTGTTTGATGTAAATTACTAATAAGTATAATTAGCTAACATTATGTAGATGCAGAGGGTATTACATTACAGCTCTTGTTACAACAATTAGAAGAAATTCGTTTGTTCTTCATCAAATAATCCCTCTCATTTTTAATAGATTCTTTTCTTTTCTTTAGGAGATTCCTCGCCTGAAATAACTATTAAAGGCACCTCATTTATTCTGCAATGCAATTGCAGCTCACGCATCGAAGAAAACACCCAAAAAAAAAACAAGATTGAACAAAAAAAAACCGCATAAGTTATGGAAAAAATAAAAGATTCAAGTCACTAAAAAAATGAAATGATCCGCTGATGGTTTAGATGTTGACCTAACGTTTGAATTCTAGATTTTCCGTTCAGTTCCAGCAAGCACCCGTTGAAAACCAAGCGCAAAGCAGAGAGCTGGTGCTGAGTTTTAAAGAGAAGCAAAGGAAGGTAGAAAGAGCGAGAGAGAATAAAAGAACTTACCGGAGAGAGAGAGAGATAGAGGGTAGCGATGCCGGCTGAAGAGGTGCCGCCGGCGCGGTCGAGATTACTATTCGAACGGAGAAGACGCCGTCGATCGGTGAAAGAGTGGCAGAGAGAGAACTCGCAGGAAGAAACAGAAGAGAAGGGATGGGCCTGGGCCAAAAATCTAGGGTTTAGGCATTCAGATAAGGCCCACAAATTAGGCCTCTCATTTGTGCTTCTGATGCATAAACCACAAGCCCGGCCCATTATGTCTCATCACGATCGTACAAAAGAAATAAAAATAAAAATTATAAAATTTGTAGTTATTATTATTATTATCTTTTAAAAATAATTATAAATTATAAATAAAATTTAATTTAAATATCCTAATGTAAAATAGTTTTACCTTCTCACACGATAAAAAAAAGTCGTGCGAAGTGCAGAATTGGAGGGAACAGCATAGCAAAGCGCAAGGTTGATTGAGGAGTGCGGTGCTGGGCGATGCCGGTAGCAAAGCGAGAGACGAGTAATGCTAGAGTAATTGCTCACGTGGACATGGACTGCTTCTACGTTCAAGGTTCCAATTCTCCTTTTTTTCTCTTCTAATTAGTAATTACTCATATTTAGGGTTCGTAAATTCTTTTCAATTCTCATCATTCTCCAAACAATGCCCAATTTGAATGTAGTGGAACAGAGGAAGCAGCCAAATTTAAGGGGTTTACCTACTGCAGTCATACAGTACAACTCATACAAAGGTGGGGCCTTGATTGCTGTTAGCTACGAGGCTCGCAGGTTCGGTGTCAAACGGTAATAACCCTTATTATTCTCTAATTATGTGATTACTTATGGTGTCAAACGGTAACAAGGGTGATTATTCTGTAATTATGTGATTTAACATTAAGTATGAGCTTTTGAGAAACCCATTTTACTTACTACATGGTTTTCAGTACAATGCGTGGTGATGAAGCAAAGGATGTGTGCCCGCAAATTCAGCTGGCCCAAGTCCCTGTAGCACGTGGTAAAGCCGATCTCAACGGCTACAGGAATGCAGGATCAGAGGTACATGCGGTGTAGTGTGCAATTTAATCGATTCGGAGCGAATTATTGTTAGAGTTTGGAGTTGTCTGCCATTGTTAAATTATGCTGAATTTTGAACATTTTCAGGTTGTTTCTGTTCTTGCGAGGAAGGCTCGTTGTGAGAGGGCTTCCATTGATGAGGTGTATCTTGACCTCACTGATGCTGCTGAAACAATGTTGATGGAGATGCCTCCAGAAACAAGGGAGGATGTTGAGGAGGAAGTTCTCAAGTCACATGTTTTGGGACTTGAAATTAAGGTCTGAGGCTATGCTAAAAGATCTTGCATTTTCTCTGATCATTCTGTTAATCTCAAGATAGAAGGCTATTTTTGTCCTTTTCTTTGAATGTTTGATTTGGTGGGTGAGTGTTTTGTCTTTATCTCAGTGTATTCTGCAAACAAGATCAATCAATGAACTGAAAAAAACAAAAAAGAGTGTTTAATGGTTAACTTGTTCAACCATGATTGGATTAGAATTTTAATATGTGTGTGTAACTCAAATTATATTAAAAACACTTTTAAAAACATGCAAGTCATAAAGAATGTGTAAATAGTGAATACAAATGTATCTAAATTTGTACAATATAAACAACATTTACTATCATGTATCAAAAAAATCATTGTCATTACTTTTCACTTAAATATATTACGTTTATGAGAAATCATCAAAATGAATTAAGTATGATTTTAAACATAATGATTGGAGCTCACTATGAGTATTTTTGGCTCACTGAATGATGTATAATGATAGAGAACTGAACCAGATGACTTTCTTGTTTACCAGTTTGCCAGTCAAAACTGGTCAGTCTAGTTCTCAGGACTATACACTATATATGTTAATGCTGTAACAGATTTCGTTAGCTTACCACACCTATAATTTATCATTTCATATATTCTGTAAAAAAAAGTTATCTTTTCAAATAAAATCAGCCATGGTTTTATCTAGGCATGAGAGTATGTGGAAGTACTAAATTGGATTTTTATTCAGGATGGAGGTGATGCCAAAGAAGAAGTTAGGAAGTGGCTTTGTAGGAGTGATGCTAGTTACCAAGATAAACTATTAGCTTGTGGGGCCTTCATTGTTGCTGACCTCAGGATGCAGGTGTTGAAAGATACGGAATTCACATGTTCTGCTGGTATTGCTCATAATAAGGTAAGAAGCAGCCCTGGTATGTTTATATTTATATGTCTATTATTTGACCCCAAATTTCTGACAACTTTCATTGATGTTTTGAAAGCCCATTAACTTATATCTGATGCTTTCCACAGATGCTAGCTAAACTTGCCAGTGGTATGAATAAACCTGCACAACAAACTGTTGTGCCACTGTCATCTGTTGGAGGGTTGCTTGAGTCTTTGCCAATAAAGAAAATGTAACGTTATTAATTAGAAGATGTTATCATGTATTTCACTCATTTAAATTTTGTGCTATATGACATTGAGGTTACATTCTTTTGAAGTTTGTGAAGATAACATACAGCTGTGTTTTCTGCAACTCTTCTAACTGTTTTAAAATTCCTATATAAAGCATGTTGTTGAATAAAACTTGGCTTTCAGGAAACAGCTTGGGGGAAAGCTGGGAAGTTCCTTACAAAGTGATCTTGGTTGTAATACTGTTGGTGATTTGCTTCGGTTTTCAGAGGAGAAGCTACAACAACATTATGGGATCAATACTGGGTGAGATTATGTATTTAACATGATGTTATATACATATCTATTACCAGAATATGATTGTATATAGCTTTGCTGATTTCATTTTTACAATTTCATATTTTTAATAGCAATTTTTGAGTCACTCTCTAATCAAATGACGTGCATTAGCTTGGATGGCTGTGTTATTTTGAACCAAATGTCTTAAATATGCATGTGTGTGTACTTCTGGTTTAATGTGATATAAAATATAATATTTCACCTTGTGGTTTAGTTGCTCTGAAGGTTGTCCATTTACATCTTTTCATAGTAATCTGTTGGTATACTATTCCTCATTCTAGCTTTTACAGCATTGCAGTACCTGGTTATGGAATATTGCAAGAGGAATTAGTGGGGAAGAAGTTGAGGGGCGACTACTTCCCAAGAGCCATGGTTCTGGCAAGACATTTCCTGGGCCTCAGGCTTTGAAGACAGTTGCCTCTGTAAGAATTCTCCTCTGAGCTGATGTTTTACTCCTGGCACTTTATTTTGGATGAATGCTTCTTTCAGGAGCAGAGCACTATGTTACATATGAATACTACTGGCACTTTATTTTTTAATTCTTCTTGGATTTGATATTGTTCTTGCTCCCACAAATATCTTTTGTGTTATATTTTGAGTCTTTGCTGGCTGAAACTCATAGGAACATGATTTATTATTTCTGTTATTAGTTTTGGTTCAGTATTTCTGTTCCACAAGCAAGTCAATATCATTACATCTCATTTTGTGATTCTTTATTTACTTTTCTTCAGGTTCAGCACTGGCTTAATGAACTGTGCGAAGAGCTAAGCGAACGCCTTCACTCTGACTTGGATCAAAACAAACGGATTGCACACACACTGACTCTGCATGCTAGAGCATATAAGGTGGTTGTCAAGTGATTTTTCTGTGCATAATTCTCTTATACAAGTATGACCATTTTCACTTTTTCATCATCTCTGATTATTGACTCTTCTTTCATCCTCTTTATCAGTTCATCAGTGGTTTTATATTATATCTATTTATCTCATTTTTTGTGTTTCTTGCAGACAGGAGATTCAGATTCACATAGAAAATTTCCTTCTAAATCTTGTCCTTTAAGATATGGGACTACAAAGATTCAAGAGGATGCCCTAACTCTATTTCAAGCTGGATTACGTGAATTTATGGGCTTTTACAACTGTAAGACTCATGGAAGTGAAAATAACAACTGGGGAGTTACATCACTTTCTGTTTCCGCTAGTAAGATTGTCCCCATACCATCTGTAAGTTTGAACTGCTTGGATTACAAATTTTGGTTCAACTTGTGGCTCCTGGTATATGACCACCTTAAAACAGTGAGCATATCACAAGGTTTTGAAATGAAATAACCTGCAATTTATTATTATAGTATTTGATGCATTGTTGTTATAACAAGTTCTAAGCTATATATTCAATATTTGGTGTATGCTTGCCAACTTGAGCCTTGAAACTTTATTTTTCTTTTTCTTTTGGGTGGTCCTAAGCAAGACATAGCTGTTTTGGTCACATAGTGATATTTAAAAGTTATATCTTAAACTGCATTTGTGTCCAGGGGACACATTCTATTGTTAAATATTTTGGTGGGCAATTTCCATCTGGTTCTTCATCAAATCAATTGCTAGACAACGTCATTGATGAAGCTGCACCATCATCACCTTCAGGTTTTCCGTCATCTCATTAGTTGTGTTAGTTATTAAATCATTCGTTCTCTTACATTCCACTTTAATTTGATGGATGCTTGATGCTTAAGCAGGCAGTGAAAATTGTTCGGGATTGATTCCCTATGCATTACAGGTCGAATATCCTGAAGAAGACACAGGAATTAAGTACTCAAAGGCTTGTTTGGATCAACAGGTTTGTCAAAGCAAGTATATGTCTTAGTCAGATTTCATTTCTCATTTTAGTATATTCAAGTTATGGATTAATGTTGGTACTCTGTAGTGTCATTAATACAACTTGTAATGTATTCTATAGAGAAACATTTATAGTTGTGTAGAAAGGAGCTCTTACTACTTGTTCCATTAAGCATGATGTGCATTTATAATTTAGAGTAGATTACTAACCTGCCCACAGCTATTAAGTTGAGGGCTTAGAGCTCAAAAATAAACCTGTTTGTAGGAAAACTGTTAAGTTTGTAAATAAATTCAACCACGAGTTTCCTAGGTATTCTTTCTGAGTGTTATGGTAGTATTCTACCTGTGTGTGCATCAGAGATCAAGCCAATGGCTTTGGTTCTCTATATGCAGATGTTTTTAAGCAGCAAAACAGGTCCATTCATTAGATCTTTCTTGGTACAGTATCCATTGTGCAATTTATCCAGCAAAGTAGATGGCTTGACCGAAGAATCCTCCATTGTGTCACCCCCAGGTACTGTAGCACACAGGTTTTAGCCCATTATTCCCATTTCTCTGTTGTTTTCTTCGAGATAATGATTGAGGTATGTTTTCTATTCAGGAAGTGAAGATAGAATAACACAGCGTGAACCATATAGAGACTTACCTGCAAAAGGTCCTAGGCTTGTTTCTAATACATCCAGTTTGAAAGCAGCTGAGAAGAAAAAGACAGTGGGAAAGAAGCTTATGGTATGCTTTGCCACATTATTTTAACTGTTCTTTATCTAGTTTGCCATGTGTAAGTGCAATTGTGAGCATAAAAACCTTCAAATCGGTCATAATCCTGCAAAGTAAGGACCTAGAAGGCTAGAATGAGTAGTGTGCTGCTCTGAATACTGTTTCTTGACCAAGACTATGTGCCTCTGCTCCAATAATGACCTGATTTGGCTATCCTAGTTCATAATATTACTTTCGAAGCCTCAGAAATGAAAAGAATGGCAGTGTAATATTTACCATTCAAATTGTAGGTTGTCCTTTAAATGAAAGAATATTAAATTCTGGTAGCTTTTGTTGATATGGAGCTTCGACCATGAATCTAGTGCTTTTTATATTATAAGAAAATGGTTATTATTTTTGTGGCAGGGAAATTGTTCAATTATGAAATTCTTCAGTAATTACCAAAATTCCCAGTCTTCATTGGAGCATAAAAATGTTACAAATGCCCATGGTGATGAAACATCATCATCACTTGGTAATTTTCTAATCCCTTTCCTGTGTTATGCAACCATCTCTGTCTCTTATTCCTAATGACATAAGTACTGCAGGATCTGAGTCTGCTACTGCTAGTGATAATTATTTAACTTGTAATCAAGTTGACCTGCCAGCTGAGAGCTCTCATGAAGAGATTGATACAAACAGCGGTGGACGTAGCGTACCTGATATGCCACGTGGAAGACAAGCTTGGGGCTATAAAATTGATGAGATTGACCTCTCTGTCATTGATGAATTACCACCTGAAATTCAGGAAGAGTTTCGAGCCTGGCTTAGGCCTCAGAAGCGGCCAAATGTGGCTAAACGGGGCTCTAGTATTACTCACTATTTCTCACCTGACAAAAGTAGATAAAATGATTAGAGACTTTGGTCTGCTGTATATATTGTCCGAATGTTTTAGATATGCGGCCGATTTGTGATTGGCTCCATTTGTATGGATTCAACGTGAGGAACCGAGTTGTGTTATATGGTGCTCCTTATAGTGTTATTTAAAATGCATATTGTCATTCTTTGCTACAGAACTCAAAAACATGTGCTGAACTTTCGTTCTATCTTCTAAAGAATTGTATTATCTAAATAATAGTAATATAAAAAGGAAAATAGAAGTATTAGATGACCATAGATGATGACTTATTTGTTTTAGCTAGGTAGATTGTCTCTTAATTTAGCTTAAGCATAGTGTTGCTGCTTTTGGCGATGCAATGTTGGTTTCTAGTACCTTACAACTTTTGAACAATTGGTTTCTTCTACATTCTTTATCAAGGTGTCTGCTTAAAAATTTGTGTTACGTAAAACAATTGCAATTAGTAGCAAGTTGAAGACATTGGAAATCAGCCAAAAATCTATAGCAAGTACTGTAACATGAGAAGAAGGCGATGCATTGTCTTCTTACATGCAATGTCTTCTTAGGCCATGCTGATAACTCTTCAACTGTCCTTGGCCCAGAAAATAATTTTTCTTCCTACTATGAAAGAGAGGAACACTCGTACCAAAAAAAATTAAAAAGAGAGAGAAACATAGAAATGAGTTTAGATTTTAGTTTAAATAAGTGGATGTTCTTGATTTATAGAGATTAGTGCAACATGACAAAGGAGGGAACTATATGTTGCTAACACCAGTAACAAGCGTAATATCATTAAGCAACAAGCTCTTCAATGCTTGGAGTTGCCTCATATACTTTTTTTCTTTCGTGGACAAAGGAGGGAACTACGAACCATAATGAGAAGCTATTAATATGGGAAAGACACCCCCATAACATCATGGATTGAAAAAACTACGACAATGGACAAGCAGGTTTTTATTTCAAAAACATGCACACCAAGCAGCAAGAGGGTTATGACCCGGACACAACAACCTCATCTTCCATCTCCTGTTGAGTACCTCACCAACTCCTTGCATTTCTCACTGTAGGACAATTGGCAGATATCCTTATATACGTCAAAATGAGCAATAATTTGAATAAGCATTTGTTACCCTCTGAATATAAGCAAGACTCCTTCCTCTCACAGATTTTTTTTAACATCCCAACTCCCTTCAATAGCACCTCTTCAAGAGTTTCCTTTGGCCTTTAATCTTTTCTTGAATCTTGTTTCCTCATGTTCTTGTCTTTTTCTTGAATCTTGGAGCAATTCTTGATTCTGATGTCTCAAAAAAAATTGCATTGTTGAATCAAATGATGAAGATGTTTAAAGAAGAAGAAATTAATGGCATTGTTGTGCTAGTTCTTCCATTATACTAAACCTTGCAGCAACTCTTGAATTTGGTCTCTTCATCGCCTTACTCAAAATGTTATAGACGAAAAAGCTAATGACATTATTTCTCATGTTTCATCCAATCTCACATGTCAGAGTGTCACCTACAACTTCAAGAGATTGAAAATCCTACAAATCTAAAAGATGTTGGTCTCGCTCACTCAACGACTCACCAAGTTGAAGAAAGAAGAAAAATAATACAAAAGTGCATCAAGGTTACATATATTTATAGGTTACACAAGGTGGTGGGGTTGTCCTTCTTCAATTTTAAGCAAATTTATTTTGGGGCTTTTTTACACATTTAAAATTTTAAAAAAAATATTATATACAAAAATGTCTTCTTTCATCTTTATTTTTCAAAATATTCTTTTTTATTGTTCATGGGAAAATCGTGTACGGGTGGTACGATTTATTTGAGAGTTTAGTGTGTTAAAAAATCGTGTAAGTCTCACGATTTTTACATTTCATAGAAATTATGTAACCCTTAGATGATTTCTTTGAGCTTTAGGGTCACTAGAAATTATGTAAGGGTCACACGATTTCGATACAATATAAAAATTGTGGGACCCTCACACAATTTCTTTGAGAGTTCATGGTGACTTGAAATTGTGGGACCCTGGCACGATTTCCTCTCGAATCCCAGTTTACTTAAACTTCTCAAACACAACTGTCCAATATTCAATTTTATAAAGAATAAAGCTAAACTATATGAAATTAATCTAAATAAATGAAACTAAAATATAATAAACTATTCCAAATTTAAACTATATCATGCTCTATAATATAAATAAACCTCAAAATTCAGCATTATAATACAATAAAACTAAACTATATTAATCTAGATAATTTAAACTATAAATCTAAACATCAAAATTTTGCTATTCAGTAAAATAAAACTACCATAAAAAACAATAATCTAAGCAAATCTTCTTTAAATACAAAGACTAAACCTATAGGTTTGTTTATATCAAATAAGTATAAACTAAAATATATGAAAATAAACTAAATAAAATCTCTAAATTTGCTTTGCTTTAATACTAAACTAAATCCCCACTTCAAAAAATACTAAACTAAAGTATTCTAAACAAAACAAAACAAATATCTTATATTAAAATATAATAGAAAATTATCCTTACATTCAAATTTCCAACAATATGTCCAAATATATTTATTCGGCATAAGTCATTATGCTCCATCAATATCCAACTCTTCTTTCTCTACTACTCTCTTTCTCCTCTTTTCTCTACCAATTTTCACTTTATCCTTCTCTCTCTTGCCTATCCTTCCACGATTTCACAATGCCTCATAGTGTGTTTGGATGGATGGTGGGGGAGGTTAGAATTGACTTTGGGATGCCAAAATCAATTCTAATCATTGTTTATGATTTTTGCTTTTCCACTCCCAGAATCAATTCTATTATCTAGAATTGATTCTGTGAGAAGTGAAATTTTTTTACTTTCTATCATAATCACTTTTAGATGAATTATTAAATATAAATTACTTTATTTTAAAATCAATTCTATTTAGAATCAATTCTACAAAAGTAAAATCAAACATGCACTCAGCCTCAATCTCACGTGATTTCACAATGCATCTCAACCTCCCACTATTTCATATTTATAGACAACTCACAAAAAAATTATGTGAGCCTATGTGTGAGCTTCACATGATTTTTGTGCATTTTTGCAGCCCTTGAAAAATCGTTTGAGCCTCCAACAATTTCTAATCAATTTTTGCCTCAAAGAAATCGTGTGATGCTAGCACAATTTCTCTATAGACACCAAAAATATGACATTTTGAAAATTAAAGATAAAAGCAAGACATTTTTGTATATAATTCTTTTTATATATTTTAAATGTGTAAAATAGCCATTTTTTTTTGTGTACGTTTTACGGAGTTAAATTCCACCTACTAGCAATTATCACTATGCGGTAGGTAGGTCATTTTTTCATTTTATTTGATTTTTTTTTATAAATGAGATTAGTTTTTATGTACTATCTTTACATTGTCTTCCAATTATATAAGTTTATTTATAAGACTTTTAATGTAATAGTTAATAGAGTCAAACACTTTTACTAATATGATAATATATAATTAGATATCTGTGACAGTGTATCAAAATTAAATTCTTTATAAATTCATGTTTACTATGGCAAGTTTCTTTTCGTTGCAATTCATTAAATACAATATTTTGTTTTGTGTTGACCTTTTTTTCCTTTACATAAGTTTTAATTTAATACACTTATGATCTTTTTTTAACAGATGATTAAAATGAAGGAATTTCTGTTTATTATAATAATTTTTATAAATTTAATTTTATTGGTAATATTATAAGGGAGTAACTATTGTCATACTTTTTTATCTATTGTCACTCCCTATTTAATGATCTTTTGTTTGATTGTCCTAAAATATCCTTTGTTATCTTTCATAATTAAACTAATAATCTATTATTATTTTTAGTCTTATTCATACTTAATATTATTTATATTTTTCTTGAAATTTTTTGTTTCTGTAATTTATTCTATAAAAATATTTTCATTTTGGCTCATTTTTCTCATGAAACTTATTAAATTTACATGTTCTCATAAAGACCAAAAATATATATATTATGTAACAAATTGATTCTCTTAATCTTAAATATAGTTTTTAAATTGAATTAAGTTTTTTTATTTCACATAACACTTTTTTAAGCATAATAGTATTTTTATATTTTTTATAATCTATACATATGATATGAAATAAATTTAAGTTAAAAAAATTATTGTTACACATAATAAATTTTTAATTAAACAAAATAATTATTAATAATAATTTCAAAATATAATTAATATTTACTGTTAATGTAAAAAAATTGTACTATCATCCAATAATATTTTGTCATTTTATTTAATGGACTTAATACCTCATGTATTGTTGAAACACCTTAAATAACGTGAATATATATATATCATCAAAATATAAATTTTTTATCCTAACAATGTATATAATTATCTAGTAAATAACTAATTTATTGTACTATGTTTCCTTAATTTTTGAGAATAAAAATGAAAAATGAAAACTATAATAAAAATCGATAGATCAACATGGCAAATGCTAATATAATATATTTATTTCATACTAGATTAAATTATGTAAACACAAAATGAAAAAATCTTAGGTATGTATATTGTATATTACAATTTATATGTTCACTTTTATTTTATTATTTTTTAACTAATATACTTACTACTAAGCTCTGTAGATAATTATTACATTATAAAATTTCAAAAAATAATATATATATATATATATTAAATTAGTTATAATATTTAGTGGTCGTATAAAATCATGATATATTAAAATAAAATTTATTTAAAAATATTAATAATAATGAGTTTGAATAATATTAAAGTAACAATATATTATTATTTTAATTACAAAGCACAAGAAAAGGTATTTTAAGATAATTAAATAAAAACTCATTAAATAGGGAGTGCTAATAGACAAAACAGTGTGTCAATAGCCACTCCCATATCATAAAAATCAAATAAACATGAATTTAGTCTAGGCTCGCCTTTTATGAATTAGCATACGCTTCTATTTTTTAACGACATAAATTTATAGCGTTATGTTATATATGATAAGAATTATTTCTCATATATAAAACAGTGATTGGTGCATCTCATTCAAAGCGGGGATTTGGTGCGCTACTGAAGAGCTGAAGTCATCATGGAACTATTTGTATATGCAAGCAATATTCGAGTGTAATTCATAGGCACCGATCAAGGTGACTGATCATACGTTCACTTGAACCCAATAAAAAGGGACCTCAGCATAGCCTTAGGACTTATAAGTGTGGCTTGACAACTTAAAGAGCATGGCTAGTAACAGTTGAAAAGCATAACCTGAAATCCTATAATTTTCATGTGAAATAATTCTATATTAGTGGACAAATAGAATCCAGTAGTGACAAGTATGAAGACATTGGAGGTGGTTACGATAACCAGACTAATAGGCTGATTGCAGGGTTTGAGATGGCACGTTATCTGGGATTCAATGTTCCATGCTCGGATCATAAGTATGTCTCAACCTATGGGCAACAAATATTTTCAGGTCCAGGATGATTACAAAGTTGGCTTCTGCGGTCTGTAACTCTGTAATCCACAGCCAACTTAAAAATGACTGATTCCAGTAAGCTGAAAAATTGAAAAACGTAGTTAAGGAAAACTAAAATGCTTTCAAGAACTAAACTAGGACTAGTGAACGAGTTATGTATGTTTTATTTTTCTGAGACGAAATTGTTCGTTTACAGAAACTAATTTAATTAAAATAAAAAAAAAATCACGAAAAGACCTATGGCCTTTAATATTTTTAATTTGAGTTGGGTATATGAGCTAAAACTCAAGTTGCTTACACTCTAGTTATTTTGTCTGTGCATTTAAGGTGTTATTTCATATTAAGTATTTATTAAAATTATCATTTTTTCTTAATATAATTTTATTATATGCCATTATTATTAATTGATTTTTTTTCCTTACTAACATTCACACCACAATGCTGTTATCATTTTTTATTACTAGTATATTCTTATTCCTTTCTTTTAAAATTAGGATAATGATGATTTGCAGTCAATATTTACTATTTTTCAAATAAATTCTTACTTTTCAAGGAAACTTTATTGTATCATATCACTATTACATGAATACTCACAATTTCTTTTTTTTTTTTAATTTTAATATTTCATTTTTTTAAAAGAAAAAATAGACATGTATTTTATGATCTTATTAAATGCCTTTCATATACTATCATTATTACATGCAGTAAATGTTCACTTTGGACTCTCACTTTTCATGTGCGAGCTACTTTGATCCCTGATTTTACGAAATTATTAAATTAATTCTTGATTTTGTAAAACATGAATCACATTGATTCCTCCCCCACATTTGTTAGTTTACCATTATTATTTTGTTGATCTGTCACATTAAATGCCACGTGGTGTCTGATGTGGCACCGATTTCATCTATGTTCAAAAAAGCCCCTAAAATTTTTAACATATATTAAAAAAAACCTTGAAATTTCTAAATATATAAAAAATGTTTCTGGAATTTCTAAACTTTGTTAAAAAAGGTCTCAAATCCCATATCTCTCTTTTTCACCTTCATAAATTTTAAATTTTTAATCTTCCTTAAGTCCACTAATATTTCTCTTTCATATTTATACCTACCTAAACTGAATCTTCTCTACATAGAATAATAAGAATATAATGTATAGAAATAAGACAATAAAATACTTTAAATAATTTTAATATAATTCAAAAGAGAATACATAAGTCAAATTGAAGGTGTTAATTTAATGGTTATCACATTAATTTTGTGACTACCTCTATATTTTTAATCACTCGCTATCTTCTTAACCATTTACGGCCATATCCCATGACAAATACACCCTATGCTACTTTTCATTAGAGTTGTGCTATTTAACACAAAATATTTTATTCGAAATTGTATAAAATGAAGTGAAGTGTATTACAAGTCTAGTTGTTGTTTCACTTTATAGTTAACAGAAGTCTGGACCGAATATATGATAAAAAAAAAAAAAAACTTTACATCCTTTGTAATATTTTTATTTCGTACTAAAAAATAATTTTTTCATTAATTTTTTTAATCTAAGATGACCAAAGATATCTTGAAAAAAATGTCTAAGATTTCAAAGAATGTAGTGTCTAAGTCAAACATATGAACATAGCATTAAAAAAAAAATGAAAAAATTTATTTAATAACAACATTTTTAAGATTGAATTCCCAAAGTTAAAAATTATTCGAACCAAACACCCAAAGCAAATCATTGACAAATCTACTTTTTCTGAAGACATTGAAGTCGAAACATCGCTTGGCTCTTCACGGGTTGCTATTATTCCTAGGCTTTGACATGCAAGTACAAAATTAAGAAAATAGAAAGAACTTTTCTTCAACCCAATCTGGCTATATATAAAACTTTTCTTCAAATATATATATATATTTGATAGATCACAAAGACGCTCACAACTCTCTCTAAGAAAGAGGAGCAAGGAGAAAAAAAGAACAAGAAACACAACACAATGACAAACACAAAATGCAGGAAAAAAAAGAAAACCAAACAACCATCCTAGCCAATCAAGCAACCCATGACAAAACAATCAAACCAACCTGACAAACAAGGACAAAAGACCACCAAACAACATCTCCAACAAAGCCAAAACTATGCATAGCCAAGAGAATTGCCAATAGGCAACAGCTAGAGAAATGCCAAGACATCCACCAAAGCAGACAACAACACAGCACAACGTCATAGGCCAACCGATCCATGAACAAGAACCACACAAATCTACTTTCGGTCTTTGTTCTTCATGGATCGACCGCTTTTTCTAGGCAGTACAAAATCTTGACACTCTTTACTTTGGCCATATGATCGATGAAGGTATTACTTTGATCTTGATAGAAGAGAGAGAATAATCAGACATGGCCTCGTTTTGTTCCATATAGAAATTAAAAATTATTAATTTGATTGCAACCTAGCTAGATATAATAAGTGTTTCTTCGAAGCTTAATAAATTGCTGAAACAAAAAAGTACTAGCAAAAAACTAAATTACAGTTAAAAGTATAAACTTTTACAATAGATTAATCAATAGTATCTTTAATTGAAAGCTGACTTATATATTCTCTTTTGAACTGCATTAAAATTATTTCTTATATCTTATTATCTCATTTCTATACATTCTATTCCTATTATTTAATGTAAAGAGGATCTAGTCTAAGTAAGTGTGAAAATGAAAGAAAAATTAGTGGATTTAAAAAAGATTGAGGATTTAATGTTTATGAAAATGAAGCGGAGAAATATAAGATTTTAGACTTTTTTGACACATTTTAAAAATTTTATAGACTTTTTTGATATATTTCATAAATTTCAAGGACTTTTTTTATATGTTTTAAAAATTTTAGAGATTAACTTAAATTTATAAAAACTCAGTGCCACATCAAAATAGTAATGGTAGGCTAATATGGATATAAGGGGACGACCTAATGTGATTTAGGGCCCGTTTGATATGCCTGTTAGTATAAGGCCTGATAGGATAAAGGTTGATAGTATAAGGCCTGATAAAAATTTAATACTATGTAGTATTTGGTATGTCACTATATAAGATATTGTATTATATAAAATATAACAAAAAGAAGAGATTATAATAAATATAATTTTTAAATAGTTATTATAATTATTTAAGCTATTTTTTATTATATATAAAAATAATTTTATATTAAAAATTATTTATTTATTTATTTTTAATTTTTTTTATAAATATAAAAAATATAAGAGAGAGGGAGAAAGAGTGTAAGTGAAATAGATATGGAGTTTTTATACATCAAAATCTAAATAAGCTTAGTATCACATTCTTATATTTGATTGTGTTTTTTATTATATATAATTAAATTTATATTAAATATTATTATTTATATATTTTAATAATAAATTTTTATTCCTATATTTTTATTTCAGTTTGAATAGTTATTTTACAATTATTTTTAAAAAATATTTATTTATTATTAAATAATATTATTTTTTATCACATATTTTTATTTTTTATTATTTTTTAATAATTAATTTTCTTTTAATAAAATATATTAAAAAATAAAAAATGAAAGAACCCTTATATATTAAAAGCTAATCAGGCCTAATACTACTCCCTAGTAGTATTAAGTTATCCATCATTATAACGTATAAGGGAGGTTTGATGGATAAACTTATACAATACGTTGACTGCACCAAACAACAGATAAGATCATAATGTATTGTATTACCTTATCCTATCATGCCTAATACAGCATGCCAAACACCCACTTACGTTTTACAAAATCAAGGAGTAATTTTATAATTTTGTAAAATTATATACTAAAGTGAATATTAACTCTTATTACACAATTTTTTTCTCTCATCAACATTGGCTTTTTTCCATTTTTAATTTCATTATTTAATTTTTTTATGATAATAATAGTAATAATAATAATGAGAATTTAATTTGTATATACTATTAGTATAAAAAAAATTTATATAAATATTTAATTATATATTATTATATCAATTCTTACAAATACAAATATTTGATTAGATAACAATATTAAAATTTTTTATACTATCAACATAGCAATTAAATTGTTTTTTTTTTCTTTCCTTTTTTGACGAGGTAATGGTGCTCCAATTATATTAAAACTGAAGGATTACAATCAGAGGCAACTAGCGGTTAATAATTAATAAAAAATTTAATTTAAATACATTAATAATGTAAAATAATTTTATACTATCAATAAATAGAAATATTAAAAAATAGTAATTTATATAAATAATTATCTATTATAATGAGAGACCCATCATAATTTCACACTTTCTAGCATTTCTATTGATTAATAATATAAAATTATTTTACATTATCAGTATATCCCAATTAAATTCATTAATAAATTGAACTCTAATAATAATAATAATAATATAGGTTACACAGGAGGATTAATAAATGGATGGGGCCGGATAATTAACCTTCGGTAGCTTGCCCGCTAGCTAGGGGGGAAACAAACGATGTCCCTTGACCCCGCCAAAACAAAAAAAAAAATGAAAAAGGAAACGACTCTCTGCAATTGAGAAACTTGCCAGCAACCCTCTAAGCTGAGACAGAACTTGACGCTTACTTGCACGTGAACTATTCGAAGAAATGCCTCAAAGACCGCTCTTTTTCTCCATCTCTCTCTACGTAAAACGTTGCAATCATTTTTAATTTTCTCTTTAGTGTGCATGTTTTTGAAGGTATTGAAGCTTTGGTGACACCTACTAATGCGAGCTTCAATGCAGAATGTAATCAAGTTAACTTTGATCAAATATCGATGTTGATCTGGAGTTGAACCTACACTTCTCCTTCTTGTGAGTTTTGAAAGCATTAGGCAATGATGGGGAATGCGAGAAAATCTGCATTTGAAGGTTTCCTTGAGGTTCTTCCCCCTGTTGAATTTGCCTGCGTCTATGGATCATCTCTTCATCCCAACAACCACGACAAGGTCCCTTCTTTTTTAATACCCATCACCTCTTTTTGGCTATTGCTTCTCTTCTCAATTCTGGGTCTCTGTCTTTTTTCTTAAAGAAAAAGAAAAAAGAATTAATATTCGTTCTTAGTTGTGACCACCTAGTGGGAACAGGTTTTAGTTGTTCTTATTTGTGTATTTTTGGCTTTGTAGACAACGATGACAGATTTTATTCTTGGTGTGTCTGATCCCAAGCATTGGCATTCTGAGGTATTGATATGTCATTATTTACCAATTACCATGCAATGTACTTCTGTTATTGTGAGTTACATGATATTTGAATGCCTCACTGTGAAATCTTTTTCTTTTCTTCTTCTTGCAATGGCTGCAATCTAGAATCTGAGATTGAACAAGACCCACTATGCGTCATGGATGGTGCACCTTGGTGGAGAGAGACTGGTACCTGCTCTCTCTCTCCCTCTCTCTCTAATTTTACTTTTGGGGTCTCCCATTACTGACTTGTGTTTTATTAAATGATGATTACATCTGATGCTGTATGTTGATGCAATGTGTAAGATCACCAATGTTTCTGATAAAATTGGCGTGGGAGTACATTTCAACCCTTTTGTTAGTTGGAATGGAAAGGTATTAACAGCTTCATGACTCAACCCTTTGATCAGTTTATACAAACTCACCTTCAAGACAGCAACTTTTTTCAGTTTTTTCTTCCTTGCTGAGTTGTTTAAACAAGATTACTTTTTTGATGAGTCCTTCATCTATAAGTTAATTTGTGCAGATGTTCAAGTATGGGGTTGTTCGAATGCATGACCTAATTCAAGATGTACTGCATTGGGAGAAATTCTACTTGTGTGGTCGTTTACAGAAACCAGTATGCTGTTATTCTTTTTAATCTTCATGTTGTGAAATCGTTTTATTCTTGATTAATGGTTTTGGATCACTAATGTATAACCAAGATGTTTGGCCAATAAAAGGATAAAGATGAAATGAATGAACAAATGAAAAAAGCATAATGAATGGTGCTAGCTGTCTTTAGGGATTCTTGTGTAACTTCAACGTCCTTGTGTCTTTTCAGTGCATATGGCTTAGGTAGCCTGTTTATAGTTTTTCTGTCCTTAATTTTCCTGAATATTCGATTCCATGACTGAGGCCTAAATTTTCCCTGTGATTTTGGGTGCATTTCATGCAGGTTCATATTGTTGTTGATAATTTGGACATTAACAGCACCAATTCTGTTAACTTGAGAGCTGCATTGTCAGTTTCTCTTCTCCTTCTTCCATCAGAATTCACAGAGGTTTACTTTTTTTCTTGCTAAATTAATTAAATTGGGAGTTGGAACAACTGAAGTGATTAAACCATACCCTTGCAGGCAGATCTATATGCCAAAGTGTGTAGTCTTTCATATATGGGTGACCTAAGAATGTTATTTGCAGAGGATAAAAACAAGGTAGACCTTGACTGCTACTTGTGTAGGTTGCGGTTTGGAAATGTTAATGTCTTTCAATGTATTTATATTTTTCATGCTCAGCAGATACCTTCCCTGTGAGGTCTATATGCCAAAGTGTGTATTTTTTCATATATGGGTGACCTACGAATGCTATTTGCAGTGTATAAAAACAAGGCAGACCTTGATTGCTACTTATATGGGTTGGTATGGAAATGTTATTGTCTTTTAATATATTTAAATTTTCCATGCTCACTAGATACCTTCCCGTATGAGGAGTATGTATCTACACAGGTTATGTCCGCTTGCCACAAAATTTGGCTAAATCTTTAGATATTGCTGCCTTTCCAAGTTAATTATGAGTCATCTCTTTTGTAGTTATTTATTCCCATTTTTCTTATAGTGAAGATGTGAAACCTTGTATAGTTGTCACGTCACTGATATAAACCTGCCCATGCTTGAATCTCTGGTTAATTGACTGGATTTCACCTCATATGATTAGAATTGTCTAGTGAAATTGCTGAAATATTCGCTGCATATATTTACTTTCTTCCTTGCATTGTTTTCATCCTCTGAGGACAGGTAGTGCACCTGTTGGAAAAATGTATGTGATTACGGCATCTTCCCTGTAAACGAAGCCAGATCAATCATATGTGCATTCTATTCACTGTTTTGTTAACAATCTGTCCAGGTGAAGAAGATTGTAACGGGGCAGTTTGATCTATTCCACTCGATGTATAAGCCATTTCTTGAAGAATATGAAGCTAAGAAATTATTGAGACTTTCATCCACCGCCAATCACCAAATACATGTCTCTCAGGTCCTTATATTTGGGTATTAATTTTTTGGTAGAATATCAGTTTAGTATATCTTTGCCAACATATTTCCAAATTAGGATGATTAACTTAAAAGCGGTCAACAGCATTCAAAAATAGTTAATATGTGTCTTCAGAGTCAACGGACGAAGTAAAGAAACTTATTTTTCTTTTTAAAACAGGATTGTGACTTATCAGTTGCTCGCTCTCTAGTTTCTGTGCTTCCTCCATCAATCAGAAGTCACATCAGTATGAAGCAAGGAGAGAAAATAAAATTAAGTGAAACAGGTAATGTGTTGTTTCTGAAATACTGTTCCAAATATTCTTGAAGAGTTGAAGTTCAAATCAGGGGGGCAGGAGTGTCTGAGAAGTATGAAAGGAATGGCACTATTAATGAACTGAACTTGATTAATTTTGTTAGTTCTTTTAAATCTTTAGACAGTACTTATGGCAGTGAGATTGTAGATCTGAATAGGGGTGTTTTTTATGTCATGTCGTGAAAATAGGGCTATGATTTCAGGTCGAATCATAGATGACATTACAATCAGCTCAAGAGAACAGGCTGCAGATTGCTTGCAGAGAACTCTGAGGCGAAGAGTTATGGTTTCAAGTGCAAGGCAGGCCATATCTGGCCTGCTGGCTGTTGGTGGGGTAAATGCTACCAGGTATCTTGCTAAGAAAGTTAACAAAGCATGGAAGTCTTGGAGATGATTTTTGCCTTACTGACAATGAAGTTTTCTTGCTTGGATGTTAACCTTGGGAAACAGAAAGACTAATCTTGTAATCATTTTCTGTCCCCTTACACCAATTTTTTTTTTTAATCCCGTTATCATGGAGGGAACCTTTTCCCTACCTCTCCCTTCAGAGTCAAAGTTATTAGGTTGAGCAACGACAGCAAGAGATATATTAACTGGATTGTCTGGCACCTTGTCTTCACTTGCCAAAAACTATAGTTTGATTCGCTAATACATTTTGTAGTTAAATTTAGCAGTTCTTTGACTGATAATAGTGTCAGTGTTTGAGGAGAATACCAAGAAGATGTTGGGCAAAGGGAATATAGTCTGTGCAATAGCAAGCTTGAATTCACGCGTGCAGACCTATTTGTTTCTTCTGTTCTCCCTTTTTTCTTGTGATTAGAAGTTTTCGTTGTATTTTTTTTCTATGGAAAGAAGTGCAATCTTTTTTGATAGATGCCAGTTTTGTGAATAAAATCCACAAAAAAGTTCTTAACATGATTTCAATACCATATGAACTCAATCCATTAACATCAGAAACAGATAGTAAAAGGATACATGATAAGCCCTTCTCTAAGGGGAATTCTTTAAGAAATGGAAACAACAAAAGTTGTAACTACAAGGCAATTAAGCAAGTAGTTATTTGCCAAAACAAAAAGCAAAGTGGGGCTCAACTAACCGGTGGAAACAAGCTAATGCTTACGTGTCCATCTTCACCACTTCAGGCATATTGCCTGCTAAACTAAAATAGCAAACAAAAGAGAGGAAAGCTAGTAGATAACACTAACAACTAAAAAAAACTGTGTAGTTTTAATTAATTAGCGAAAAAAGAAAACCCTGACAATAATTCTATTAATAATTACTTTATCAGAATTGACGAAACTACAATATGAACCAGAAAGTCAGAAGCTGTTGAACTTGTGAATTTCACTATCTCGTGGGTGTCCCCGTGAACTTATTACTATTATTGTTACCATTATTATCTGTTATTGTTTCATACATGTCAGTATCAATCGCTACTTGCTAGAAATCTTTGGTGCCTGATCTTGATAAAGTTCTCCCCTACTCTAATAGCTACTTGTATGTGGAGCTGCTGCTGCGTACTGAGTGTCCATAACATCAATCACCCTGTTGGCTATCCCACTTGCATAGACTGAAGAACCTTCAATTATCTGCCTCAGTGAAACAGGTCACATTTAAATACACAAGCAAAACAATGTGATAATTCTTTGCATACAAAGAATTTATGATTACCCTGTTAGTTTTATTTCAAAAGAAATACCAACCTTGCTATTGAACAAGAAACTGCAATATTCACCAACATGTCCACCTGCAACATGGTGAAGTTCCAACTGAAGTTCATCCAGAACGTTGGCAACAAAAAGCAGGCAGTTAATCTTCTTCCTCTGAAAAAGTTTGATTGTAACATCATCATCGATGATCCGGACATCAACCTCACTGTCTTTGGATTTCCTCTGAAGCCATGAGGTCCTTATGCACCCATTTGGATCACCAAAAGGCTTTATGTTGCAGCTCTCTGCAGCATCATCTTCAGTTTTGTGCCTCTTGCACCTCTCCCTCCCATATCTTTTCTTCTCCACCAGTAATTTGAGCTCATTGACTGTTCTGAGCAGCTCTCTTATATAATCGATGGCATCGCCCACCACAGATGCTCTATCGATCTGTGTCAAAGCAGGTCCAACCTATTAGCTTGATTCATAAAAAATGTATATTTTAGTTAGCAAGTTCATATATGCTGTATACCTTGGTGGGATTTGGGATAAGACTCCTCAAGATTTTATATTTGCCATTCAGTTGCTCTCTTCTTTGTTTCTCAGTTGCAAAGTGTTTGGTACCTTTTCCTTCCCTTCCTTTGCCAACAGAAGCTGTGATCCTGTTGAAATCTAGCACTCCCATGTCAAGCTGGCTCCCATCTCCCTCTATCTCATCCCCTCCACCGAAAAGTGAACCATTCCTGGAGCTGGTTGGCAAGCTGTAGCCGCAGGGAAGAGACTGAAACAGCTCTCTGAGGGCTGGAGGCTGTGGAGGCAGGTTCAAATGGAATAGAGGATCATACAACACAGAGGATGCGCTTGTGTTGTCTGATCCTATTGGAAGGTCTCCAAGAAATCCCATTGAATTCTGAAAATTGGGAGTCTTGTTTGTGATGCAAATGGTGGGGTTGGTGAGCAAAGGCGAAGCTGAGCATCTGGGCAAGTGGAGAAGGTTTAGGAGATCTGGTGAAGGGTAAGGAGGGTCCAATATGGAGGAGGGATTGTAACTTTGGCTGCAGTTTTGTGCCTCAATTTGCTGAAGTTGCTGATCATGGGGTTGGTGTTCTGGGTGATTAGCATAGCCCATATCTTGCATTTCCTGAACACTAGGGTCCCAAGTGGACTGCTGATAGGGAAGGACATCAATCTCATGTTGAACCAAATGGTTATCCATGTTGTTGTTGTTGTAGGAGTTACCCATGTTCAAACCCAGATGATGTGGATATGGGATGTCTATTGATGTGGTAGTGACTCCATTTGCATAGTTGGAGACATCTTCTGTGTGTTGTGGATTGTGGTGGTGATAGGAAAGCTCCTCCATAGAAAGCCTTATATCCTCTTCAAGGCTATTATTGCTGTTTGTGGTGTTGCCTGCAGCCACATGTGGTGGTGGTGATGGGTCTGGGAGAGTTTGAGGAAAGCTATGTTTTAGAGAGCTGACACCTTCTGTCATTGTGTTGGGATCAAAGCAACCAGTTTGCTCATGCATATTTGGCCTGTCTCCAGCACTCAATGGTTTTTGTCTGCGGTAGTTGACACAAATTAACAAAATTATAAATTTAAAATAGAGAAACAGAACATACCATGTGAGTGAATGCAAAAACATCACAAAGGAAAATAGCCAAAGAAAAGAGAAAAGACAGAATAAACAGTTAAACACTACAAATCAACCAGCAGAGGCATCCCTTTGTTAAATATGTTTCAGATTTGATCATTTGAATCTTGTTTCGCTGAAGGTAGTTCCATCACCAAACTTGGAGGATTGAGGGCCTTAAATCAATAAGAAAGTTGTTAATTGTAAATTACCTACCTACGCTAGAAGGAAGAAACCAAGATAATATTCAGACTAAGATTTCAGATGGACAATGGGGGAGAGGGGTTTGGAAATTTCTTTTTGCCCTCTACTTTGAGTGTGAATCCAAAGAGAGTTGTGGTGAGAAAGGACAGACAAATGCATAGGGAGGTAGGAAGGATGGTGGTACTAAAAAAGGCAAATATCCCAGAAAGTATAATTTAATCTTTTTGGCATAGGAAATAGAAGAAAAAGGGGTGGTTCAGTTACAAGCAACTTAGTCAGTATCCCTCCTCCTGGGGTCCACATGCTCATATTCATGAAAAATTCCTATGTGCTATGAATACTACATGCAATCCATTAATCACATACCACATGCATAGTATAACTATACATGATTTTTGCTAAAAAATGAATTTAAAATACTATATGATAAAATTTAGATCATCGAAATACTCTATATACTGAAATCATGGTAACGGGGATCCAAGCCATAAGTTAATACTTTTCTGTACAGCAGTGCCCTCTGCCTTCCGGGTTCTCTCTCTCCTTAGTTTTGCAACTGCCTCTTTTATCTTCTGAGAATGAACGTTTCTATGCTGACAAATGTCCTAAACTGATACATTGACCTGTCTCCTATCTCAACTATCATATATATATATATAGGATGGCACCAAAAAGTTTGTAAATGTATTTTTCTTTCACCCAATTATTAATGACATAAAGGATGCATATTATTAGCATTTTCATTTTCTTATTAATACCTTTTTCTAATTAATCATACCTTTAAAATTACATTCTTATGTAAGCCATTTTTTTTCTCAAATCATCAGTATAAAAAATTTATTAGATTCTAATTAATTAGTTTCAAGTCGGCTTACTACAAAATAAAACTATCGTAATGCTAAGTCAAAAAAAAAAAAAAAACCTCATAACACTAATTTTATTTTATCTACAAGATTCAAATCTCAAAATTTTATTTAAGAGAATAATTCTCAAATTACTTAAACTAACAAAACATTAACAAGTCAAAAGTTTTTCTAATATATCCCAGTTACCTTTTACTCTCCACTATTTGCTGTTCTTTCTTGTCTATCCAGTTGAATTACAATATCAGTGAAGTAACAGAAGATTGGGAATGAAACTATAAATTTTGATGGAACCCTTAACCTGGATGCAGACAATCTGAAAATAGAGTCGATTTTGAGGCTTGACATGTGCTTTTCTTTTGAGCTGTTTTGTTTATCCTTCAAGGCCAATTCATAAAGACGATCTGGATACTAATATGATGAAGGTTTTTCCCCCCATATAACGAGTACTTTTATAAGTCAAACTTTTATCTCGTCCTTCCCTTTTACCACTACATAATTTAATGAGTTTAACTGGTACGTATTGATAGTGTAAAATAGTTTTACACTGTCAACTAATAGATATAGGGAAATGTGAGAAATCATGGTGGATCCCTCATTATAATGGATGGTTATTTGTATGAGTTAATATTTTTTACTATTTCTATTGATTGATAGTATAAAACTATTTTACACTATTAGTATATTTAAATTAAATTCTAATTTAATTATTTGAAATTATTATTTTAAGAAATAATTATATGGATAGTGCATCAAATTTAATTGTGGATTTTTTCTTTTAATTTTTATTTTTGAAATGAATCGGTGTATGATAATACATTATCTAGGTCCAGTTGTGTAAATATAAGTCTTGTTGATATTACTTTTGTAAAAACTTAGAACAAATTGAAATAACATTTCATATGGTATAGTTTTAATACAAATAATCTTGCAAAAATTTAAAGTAATTTCAATTAACTAAATTCAAATTTTGCTTTAGGTATAACTGTATAAGTAGCATGCAAAACAAGATGTACAAATAGCCAAATGCCAATATCTCAACAAAACGTATAATGTTATCCCTTTTTTTTATACATTGGCAGCAATAAAATTTGAATCTAGGATCTCATGTAAATTATCTAATCCTTTAATCATTAGATCATTCTTAGTGACTTTATCATGTTAACTATTTATATATATATATATTACTCAATATATGAAAGACTAATCTTCTTGGATATGGTTAGACACTTAAGGGGGGAGCTCTCCAACATTATTTTTTTCATATACATGAATTTCAGAGTCAAATCTAAAATCTTATACTTTAGAGATCGTAACCCCTTCCATTTAGGCCAATATATTGTTGGTTGTACTATACTTATACTCACCATTGTTATCGTATCTTAAAGACAAATAAAATTAATTTATGCTGTCATGATGTGGAAGAAGAGGATAAGGTGCAAGAAAAGAAGAAAGAAAGAAGAATATTATGGTTCACACAAAACGTGATTGTAGAAGAAAGCGCGTTAGTTTGAAATATAAAATATACAATTAACGGCACTTGTGGTCCCCTCACGGCAGCAAGAAATCCCTCTCCATACAGATTGGTAGGTTAAACTAACTGATTGCAATGCCTTATCCCTTTCCTAATAACAATTTGGTTTTTCATGTTTTCTTCCTCTTTTTCTTGGTCCCCCCCCCCCCTCTCTTCTTCTTCTTTTTTTTTTTTTTTTCTACTTTTTATGTTTCTTGAAAATGCTAAAAACAATTTTTATAGCTATAGTGAAAGTTTGTACGAAAATGCACTACTCCATTTATTATAGAGGCGACTCAATTCAAATCAATTATATGATACAACTCTAATTAGGATATATTTGTTTCAGCTTTTAAGAAAAATTATTTTGAAACTTAAATTTTATATATAGCTCTAAAAGCTGAAAATTGATTTTTTTCAGAAACTACTCTTTTCAGCTTCTATAAAAAAAGGTTAAAATAAATTTTTTTGGATGAAAAAAGTGATTTTTTGCCAAAATAATCCCAAACAAATATACCATTAATCCAAGTAAGCGTGTTACTAGTAATTGGATTGAGTTGGCTTATTATGCTAAATTTTTATTCTTTAAAATAATATTTTTATTTCTTTAAAAGAAATAAACAATAAAAAAATTTTAAAAACCTCTATTCTCCCTTATTATTTTTATGTCGAGCTATTGTGATGAAACATTAAATTCTACAAAAAAAAAAAAAAACTCCTGAAAAATATTAATCAATTTAATTTGGGTCAAAGTTAATTGAATAGCTAGCAAGATAAAGTTAATATCAAATTCGAACAGTTAAAAACATATAAGAAGATTGTCTCATTTCAAAGTCAAAATATGTTATATACATTGGCTAAATTCATAATGATACTTGTACCGATCAATATTATTGTGTAACCTTTGGTCATGAATGATTCCCCGAAAAGCTAATAAGAGATTTTTTTTTTTTTTATGTTAACTTGTAAAATTTCTATTGATTCCTAAGCTTAGTGCACACGCATGAAAGTCCACGAATTCGATACAACTGATCAGTAGTTAATTACATATAACACACGTCCAAGCATTTGCTACTAAATTCAAAAGAAAGCAATATCTGCCAAATAGTATTCTACACGTATACGTATCAAATAATTTAGTTACAAAAGAATCCGCATAGCATAGCAAATGAGTGCTTCAATAACTGCGAGCAAATTATACGAACATAACATATATTCCTTCATCTTAATTGTCTTTGAGCATTAAAATTTCATTCATCTTGTCTTTGAGCATAAAAACTTCATTCATCCTGATCTATGAGCATTACCAAACTTACATCAAAATTAATCCAATTCCAAGCAACCCAAAGCAGCCTTTATTTTCTGAACACTTGAACAGTCAACTGTGTGTTATTAGCTGCAAAACATTAGCTGCCATTATTGTGGATTGTCTTGAGAATAATACTTGGACTCCTGTAGTTAGCAGCGAGCCTCTTCAGCCAACACACCTACCGCTAGATGCTCCTCAACAACGTCACACGTTGGCCCCTCCAAAAAGCATAATGCCTGATGGAGGGATTGGCAACATTGGAGAGTCTTCTTACTCATGCTTGAAATTAAGGCTGCTCAAAATCAACAAATTTAAATTAATTTAAGTAAAAAGTAATTCGACATAAGTACTTCTGCAGTATAAATTTATGTCCTAATCACATAAAAAGTGAAGATAGCTATTCTACTCTTCATTTTAAAGCTTTCAAAATCATTGGACATTATAAATTTGATCCTATTTCAATAATTTTACAATAATAAACAAATCGGACTTAACTTTTTTTTAAAAAAGAAAAATATAAAGTCAAAATACAAAAATAATATACTTCATTAATCAGTGCTCAAATAAACTCAAAAGTTCATTATAAATTAGTCTACCATCAATTTGTCACGGTATTTCTAAAACCCACTTTTTCATTAGAATTTAGCAAAAGTAATAACAAAAAGATTAATCTAATTTTTTGGGGTCCGAAACAAAATGATTAATCTAAATCCAGACAATTCTAAATAAATGAGCTTACAAGGGCGTTGGTTCCATGGTATCCACATTCAATTGCCTTATTGCGGGTGGACTGCAAACCAGTATTTGGTTGCTGAAGGATTGGTCTTCCTCAGAGATGATAAAGCCATGATGAACAAAATCACACCACTGAAGTTGCTTCTTCCTCATTGAAACAGTTCTGAGTCTCTGACTAGAAATGAAAGGATGCTTAGTACGAGTCCCCGACCTGAATTTAAACAAGTGCCAGAGGGATCAATAATAAATTGGGGATTTGAATTCCAGAAAGTCGATTCAAAGTCAGTGGAAATTATTTGACCCACATTAAAGTGGATTAATTATCTGTATACTATTTTATTATTCATTTTAAAGCTGAAACTATTTTTTATTGTGAAATTATATATATATAAACCATTGAAATGAAAAAGAAAATTATTTGAAGCAACAATAATAAATTGGGGACTCTGAATTCCACAAGCATTAAAACATAAATTCAAAGTCACTGTAAGAATCTTTGACCAACAAAAAGAAAGTTACCTATTATTTATTTTAAAGCATTTATGTTTTGCTTTTTTTTTTATTGCCATGCTATTAATGTGATTCGGTAGCTTTTGGAAAGATAATCACGTATTAAGGAGCCTTAAAGATAATAAAAATATGAATCATTGAAATGAATAATATTACTTAAAATAACAAAAATAATTTGGGACTTGAATTCCTTAAATAAAATTCATAATAACTGCAAACATGACCCAAATAAAAGTGAATTGATTATTTTCAACAAGCTATAGTTTAAGTGGCATTTCTCTTGATTTTTATGCCAAAAGATTATTGATATTGGTTCAAGATTTTGAACATTGCATGTCTATTCTTTCTCCCATCCCTTCAGCAAAAAAGAAAAAAAAAAGTGGATTTATTATCTATTTTACTATTTATTTTAAAATATTTAAATCCATGTTATTGTTATATTATTAGGTAACATTTGACTCATTGTTTAAAGATTGCCACATGTTAAATTATTAGTTATATTAAAATACAGTATTTGATAGATATAGATAATCTAATTAGTAATTCATATTATTATATTTAATATTATTAGAGATATATTAGTGTTACTAGTTAGATACTTTAATAGGTATATCAAAAAGATCATTAGATAATATATTTTTTATTAAAATACCCTTGAAATAGAAAATAATAAAAAGTAAAAAAAAAACACAAGCCTCATCAAATATGAAAGTCCAAATTTTTATTTTAAACTCTAATTTTATAATCAATCCCAAACAAGATGTTTCTCTCAAAAAAAAAAAAAAATCCCAAACAAGATCGAGTGAAAACATGAAATGTTTATTTTCAATGCTTTGTGTAAAAATTTTGAAAAGAGAAAGTAAATGGAAATCTTTTTAAATTCTTTGGTGAGAATTTTAAAAGTTAAAACAGCATCCCTATTACTCTTCTGATGCCCTCGCAGAGCTATACATGCGAACGTAATGTAATTTAGATTGTTAGATAGACATCTCTTATGACGCAATATAGATTATTAGTGGAAAGGTAATATAAATTATCTTAAAAATTTAGATGGTTAGTAATGTAATTCAATCAAATAAAATAATATTATGAGTTTAGATAATTTAATCAAATATTATCAATAATTCAGATAAATTATTTTATACTAAACACTAGTTTATTGTATTTGGGTAGCATTTGTCAAGTTTTGATTTCACGCTTTAAAGATACGTGGGAAGTATGTTACGTTCTTATGAGTATATAGATAAAATACGATTTAATAGTTATTTGATATATTACCTATTAAGATTGTTAGTAAGGTAGATTATTACTTAAAAAGATTATTATTTTTTAAATTGTTGGTAATATTAAATACAATATTTGATATGTATAGATAATCTAAGTGGCAATTTATATTATCCTATTTAGTATATCAAAAAAATTACTAGATAATATATATATTAAATTAATATAATAATAATAATAATAGTAATAATAGTTTATTATTATTAGTAGTAGTTATAATAATATTAATAATTATTAATAATAATAATTAATTAATAAGAATAAGAAAAAGAAAATTTAATTATTAATTATGATTATAATAGTTAATTTTATTAATAAGTATTATTAAAAAATAATTAATATTATTACTAATTATTATTAAATAATAATAATTTATATTATTTTTAATTTATATTATTTAATAATAATGAATTATTAATATAATTAATATTTAATAATAATAATAATAATAGAAGGATTGTCATACTGGTGGTAATCTATATTACCATCTTTCAAGAAGGCAATCCATATTATTATGTTTCAATAAAGCAATTCATATTACCACATTGATAGTAATTCATATTATCTTAGAAATTTAGATTGTCAATAATATTATTTAATTAAATATGATAATATTATAAATTTAGATAATTTAATCAAATATTACCAATAATTTCAATAAATTATTTCATATCAAACGCCATTTTTACGGTAATTCGAACCACATTAATCTTTTACCTATAAGTGACGGTAGTGTTTTCATTTTATTTTGCTTTTTCATTTTGTAGAATTGAGAAAAACGTAAAAGATTATTTATTTTTAGGATATAATATCATGACGAAGCGTTATATGCTCATACTACCGAACTCTAGTTCCCCCTCCTCCCCCCCCCAATAAAAAAAAGGCTTTATTTATGAAGTGTTTGGCATGGAATAATTTATTTGGATTATTAGTATTATTTGATTAAATTATTTATATTGATAATATTATCTTATTTAATTGAGTAATATTATTAACAATCCAAATTTTTAAGGTAATATCGATTATCACTAATATGATAATGTAGGTTGTTCCCTTAAAACATGGTAATATGAATTATTATTAATATAGTAATTTTTTTATTATTATTATTATTATTATTGTTGTTGTTGTTATTATTAATTATTATTAAAAATAATATTAATTATTATTAAAAATAATATTAATTATTATTATAATAATTATTATTAGTGTTAATATTATCATAATTAATTATATTAATAATTATTTATTATTAAATAATATTAGTTATTTTTAATAATAATTATTAATAAAATTAACTATTATATCATAATTAATAATTATTAATATTATTATAAATACTACTACTACTACTAATAATAATAATAAATAAATAATAATAATAATAGTTAATAATAATAAAAATAAAAAATTAATTATTATTATTATTATATTAATTTAATATATATATTATTTAATAATTTTTTATATATTAAATAAAATAATATAAATTTTTATTTAAATTGTTTATATATACTAAATATTATAATTAATATTATTAATAATTTAAAAAATAATAATTTTTTTAAATAATAATTTATATTACTGATAATTTTAATAAATAACATTTCAAATACCATGTCAGGATATATTATTATGAAATGACATTCAGACAGTTTTTTGTTTTTTAATAGAACTCTTGGCTATAAAAAAGCAAAACTTTGACCATGACAAAGCACGAGTTACAAGGGCCTTTAATTGACTTTTATTTTTTTTTTTTTTGGGGTGCGGGGTGGGGGTTCATATAATATGACTAGCTTAACGTAGCTTGCATGGACTATAGTCAACTTATTGGCCAGCACCCTAAACATTCAAGAGACGATTTTTTACTAAATATAGGCACATTTTCTGTATGCGATTCAAATCATGATTCGTCGTATTATGATAAACTAATCCCTTTTATCGGATTCAATTTCTCATAATTTGCACAACTACTCCATCTATAATCTAATATAAAAGTTCTTCTATCATCAATTCTATACGGTATTTTATCTTAATTTTAAATTTTTTAATTTTTAAAATTTTAATTCCACTTTATTTTGTAAGTGTTTCTCTATTACAATTACTATGTTACATCTCCCTAATTAAGTTTTTTTTTTTTTAACACGACATATCCCTAATTTTAATTACTATGAATTATATTTATTTTGACATTTCATTTCTCTTAGAAACCCTTTCTCAACTTTTTATCTTCTGTAACCATTTAGCACAAAATTTATGAAATTTTATTGTAAATATATGTATAATAATACAATAAACTGGAATTTTATTTAGATGTATTTTTCTAAAAAAACTGTTATCAAAATACAATTAAGATCAAGTTTTATAAAATAAAAAATAAAGAATAATAAATGTAAATTTTTTTCATATAATCTAGTATAAAAGTTCTTCCACTATTAATGTCACATGGTATTTTGTCTTAATCTTAATTTTTCAATTCTTAAAATTTTAATTATTCTTTAATTTTTTATTTATTTTATTAATGTTTCTCTATTGTAATTACTGCATAACATCTATCTAATTCAATTATTTTAATGACTATGAAATTATGTTTATTTTGACCTTTTATTTTTCTCAAAAACTCTTTCTTAACTTTTTATTTTTTTATAACAATTTGACACAACATTTATAAAATTTTATTGTAAAAATATGTAAGATAATACGATAAACTGAAATTTTATTTAGATGTATTTTTTTTAAAAAAAAAACATGCTACCAAAATACAATTAAGATCAAGTTTTATAAAATAAAAAATAAAGAATAACAATTCTAAAAATTTTTCGCATCATAAAACTATTCACGTAAATTGTTAAAATAAATATAACAATTTTTTATTTAATTTATTTATGTAAAGTTTAAAAATAAACATAAATATTATTCAAAATAAACCATAAAATGTTCAGACAAATAACTATTAAATTTTAGATATATATTTTTTATTTTGCTTTAAAATATTGTAAATATATTTACTTCAATTCACTTTCTTTTAAATAAAACTCTTAACTAGATATTTTTCTTTAAATATTCTAATTATATTTTAAAAAGTTGAAATGTAAATATAAATATTATTTATTTATTTATTTAATAAAAATTAAAATTATGAGTAACTAACTACCATAATCCATACGGCCCATGTGATAAATAACTAGTTTATTAAAGAGGCGACTACACTCAAATCAATTATATGACACAACGTACTCTAATTAATCCAATTCAGCCTTTTAGTGATTGGACGGAGTTGGCTTATTATGTTAAATTTTTATTCTGCAAAATAACATTTTATCTAAAAGAAATAATCAATAAAAAAATTTAAAACCGTATATATATATATATATATATATATATAATTTGAAATAAAAGCCCAACAAACTTAAATGCGGAGCAAGTTCAGAACAAAATATAACCATTTCAAATAAACTACAACCAAACCAAGAGTTAACATCAGAGAAGCAAATTAAAGAAAAGAGAAACTCTTATATCTTTTTTTTTTATTTGATACATAAGTAATAATAAAATTTAAATCTAAAATTTTATATAAACTATCAAAATTCTTTGCCATTAAACTATTCCTAATGGTTTAGAAACTCCTATATTGGACACACGTGTGAAGATCCTTATCTGTAACACCATGCTCTATTTTTTTATTTTTTCAAAAATTTACTTTAGATGATTTTACTGCCACCGATGTATTCTATATAATATCCTAGCTTAACGTAGCTTTCCACGGACTACAGTCAACTATCGCCCAGTTAATTAAAAGTTAAGATAAACAAAATTGAAGAAACCTGATAAAAATAAAAATAAAATTCATTTTTTTGTTTATTATAACATATTTTATCACAAAATAACTAATGGTAATAAATTTATGAAACATTAAAAATTATTTTAGAAATTCACAAGTTTGAACACAATTATGTAATCATAAAATAAATGTGGATTAAATATTTTTAATTTGACCCATGGTTCAGACTGGACCATATTGGCATTTGACCAGGTAAACTTGCTAAAAACATACGAAGAAATTCGATAAAATAAAAAGTAGCCCTGACCATTTTTAAGAGCAACGCTTTTCTTTTTTTGTTAATCTAGGGAGCCCTGCATGGACTATAATCAACTCAATGTGGACCAATTCACTAAAATTAAGATAGAAAAATATGAAGAAATTCGTTAAAATGAAAAAGGATTGTTAAGGTATTTTTTTATTTGCATATTTATCACAAAATCTTAATTGATATTATTATAATTTATGAAATGTTATAAAATATTATTAAATTAACTCAAAAAAACATCACAAAACTATCTAATCATAAAATAAATATATTAACTAAATATTTTTTATTTGACTCGTGCTAGACTAGCTCATTAGGCTTTGATCAGTCATAGACTAAGCCAAAAAGTTCACTTGTGTATATATGTGTGATCTTGATCAATTAAAATAGAACTAATTGTTTTAATTAATTAAGAGAATAACATTAATCACAATAAAATGAATATATAGATCATATTCAATTTGTTTTTATTTAAATGTTTTTATTAATTTTGTTATATGAAAAATACATAATCCGAAAAACTCATATGATACAAATCTATTGTCTATTAAAAGGGTTAATTAGAACTAGCGCATGGCGATTCTCTTGTGCAGAGTCGATTTTTATTTTTGTACTAAAAAAAGAGAGTCGTTTCTTATTTTTAAAAAAGTTCATTCTATTCACGAAGAGAGATAAATAGTTACATCAAAATTGTAGATAACACAATAGTTATGTTTATATCTTGCCTTTGTCAGTTCTAAATATATATATCTAAGTACGATAACCAAATTGTTATAGATCACACAATGTTTATAAGAGAGAAGGCAGTTGATGCAATTGTAGTTGCGTATCATGAATCATCTCTTTAAAGAGTTTAAATAGTTAGGTAGAGAAATATGAATAATTTTATATTTTAACATATTTTTTTATGTAAGATTCTCTTTAAACTTGTACCATGAATAATATATAGGCCTACTCTATCTTGTGAAGGCAAATAATAATCAAATTCTAGATTATTTGATCATAAAAACTGTGATATTATGTTATGAACCATTTCATCCAAAAATTTAAGCTATTGCGTAGAAAAATATAAATTATTTTATATCTAAATAGCAGCAGGAGACCTTAATTTACTAAGTAATAAATATATAACGTTAACTTGATTCATTAATGAACATTGAAAAATATTATTACTCATAATATATATATATATATATATTTGTTGTGATTTGTCATAAGATGGATAGAGAAATGAGAAGAGAAACAATAACATGAATAAAAAAATTAAAGTTTTTTAAAATGATTTTTCCACAACAAATAATTTTACAATTTCAACATTAAAATTAAAAATATATCAAACACATGTTATTAGCTCATTCTTCCTTTTTACCTCTTTTTTTTTTTTTTTATAATTTGGCTTTCTTTGGGGTTAGAAAAATACAACTGAAAATCAAAGTCATTATGGTTTCTCATCTGAAGTCAGCTGACTGACCTGGGATGAAAGGTAACTCATTTTTTATTAAAAAAAAAAAAATCCTTTCTTTTCTTCTTACACTCCAAGTGCAAGCACCTCCAAAACAGCCAAATTATAAATCTACCCATTAATCTTAAGATTTCTGTGGGTTCATTCTCTAGTTTTTTATCCTTATCATAATTATCACCTCCTTTCTGCATGCATTTACTCCCCTGCAACTTTTACTTTTTTGCTTTGTAAAATATTGTGACCAAATGCAAGGCTTTGAAACCATCCTTTAGATTTCATTTTTCCAAAACCTCTTTTCTCAGATATGGTATCTATCCTAAGCAAAATATCTCAATTTCCATAATCGTCCTTCCTTTCCAGTAATTTAGCGATTATAGGTTAGAGGGTGATTGGTGCTCTATGTAGAAAAACTATTACACTAGTTTAATCATCCCCTTATCACATATATATGAATCCAAATGAAGAATCTTTGCCCGGGAATTAATGATAAGATTAATGCTCTCTCTTTTTGAGGCCTTACCTTTTGTTGAATTGGTACCTGTGGAGACAAATTCAGACACATCTATCAAGTGGTGAGGCATTATAATCTATTAGCATATATAAATATGTATTATAATAAGAGCCCCTAAATCTCAGTTTTTGTAAGATACATTTGGTGCACTAAGGTTGAAAGAATAATGGAATCTTCAAGGAGATCATTTTCAGTTGGTGGTGATGAGCAAAATCGTGCTCACAACTCACGCTCACGACCGGCAAAAAGGTTGTACCATCGTCACTCTTCCCATCAGATAGCTAGGCTTGAAGCGTAAGAACATCCTCTCTTCTTGACAAGCTTTTCATTTTTTATTTAATTTTATTTATTGATTTCGATGGAGCCAGCATTCATCCTGTTTTATTATGGCTTTGAAGGATAAGAAAGGTCTCACCTTTTCTCAATCCCACAGGGAGCAGATACCGAGACCAAGAAATGACAATTTCGATCCTTAATTAGAGCACATAACCTTTTTGGGTTTTCATCAATTTATTTATTTATTTATTTTTGTGCCTGTCATTGGGTTGAATAACTTCTCTTAGTTTTTTGGCTTAATCTTTTTACCTACGTTTTGTTTCTCTTAAATACATAGCCACTTTTAAGCATTCACTTGATCCTTCGAAAGCTCTTTAAATTTACTTTTTCACTTTCATGGTTTCCAAAATTTTTGTAAGCATCGCCTTTTGCTCCTATTGAAAACCCTTTCTTTTTCCTTTCTCATGATCCCAAAGATCTTATCGAAATTAACATTAAGCCAGGGCTACTCAAGAGTCGTCCTAATCCTTTAATCCCATCCTAATATGAATATAATCAGGTTAGGTCTTTATTTTTAAAATAGGTAAAACTGTGGATCATGATCGAGTTAAACTTTGGGCTGAATTGATCCTTGTCACGCATACATTTATTTTATTCATTATTTTTATTTTTATTTTTTTCAATTTAGTTATTATATTTTAAATCGTCTTTAATTTGGTCCCTATTTATTTTTTCATTACATAACTAATGGAAAATACTTATATGAAGCAATCCATGTTAGATCTATATGTGCACCATATTAGTATCATTTGTGCTACATTAATATTTTTCATTAATTATATGATAGAAAAGTAATTAAAGACCAAATTAAATACGATTTGAAATATAAGAGATTAAATTAAAAAATAAATAAAGATAAGAGATCAAAATATCTTTTTTGCCTTTTTACTGAAACACAAAAAAGGAGTATGTCTTGAATAAAAAATGGTAATACATGACCTACAAAGATGCGTTTTAAACATGCTTAAAGACATCAGATACATCCCGCAAGGTTGAGCTAAAGATGGAGCCAAATAAATGCTGTTTGGTTAAGTGCATCGTCACAAGTTCTAATCTAACTAGCCTCGTAAATTTATTGGGTTGCCCTCTAATATCTAGGTTAATTTGTTAAAATGCACCCAAGCTAGCTTAAACAACACATGACTTACATTTCAGACATGTTTTTCATGTATTTTTTGTGTCTCTATACTTAGACTAACGCGCCATGTTTATCGTTATATTATGGATTTCAGTATTTCAGTTTGTGCCAATGTCTATTTCACATCTAGCATTGCGTCCATTGTCCTTGTCTTTGCTTCATACATGTTGAGATACATGGATTTTCTTTTTGTTTAGTTTGTATAATTTGATATTTAACTCAGCTCTCAATCTCTTAACTAATTGACACTTTGATCTTTTTTTTTCCGAAAAAAAAAAGGACGTTCAAGATATGTCCACATCCAAATGAAAGCATACGGCGTCAATTAGGCTTGGAGCTTGGTCTTGAGCCTAAACAAGTGAAATTTTGGTTTCAAAATAAGAGGACCCAAGCAAAGGTGAGATCTATTTTCCTTAGTAGACATGATTATTCGCTTAAGGACAATTCTTATACATGCTTAGCTACGTTATGTGGATTCATTATGTACATTATATGAAATTTTCAGGCTCAAAATGAGCGAACAAATAACACTGCTCTTCGGCTTGAGAATGAGAGGATGCTAGCAGAAAACTTTATAATCAGAGAGGCTTTGAAGAATATACTTTGCTTATCTTGTGGGGGTCCAACCTTAGGGGACGAAGAAAGCGAAATTCGTATGCAAAGACTAAGGCTGGAAAATGCATATCTAAAACAAGAGGTTAGTTGAATTAACTATTTCGATTGATTCTCCAATGACTTTGAATCCTGTATTTGATTAATTTCTATGTCTCTTAAGTTTTAACAAAGTGTTACAACACTGATTAATTCATTTTAACTGATATTTTCAGCATCAGAGGTTGTCACAGCTTCTTGCAAGGTACAACGTGATGAGTCCAATGTTTCAGGAGCATGTGTCACTGCCTTGTCCTACCCCAATATCATCATTTCCACCACGGACAAGTTTGCTAGACCCAGAGATTGAAACTCCTTGTCTTTGCGAACGATTTCATACTCTTTGTTATCAACACACTAGTCCTCCTTCTCTTGATCAACGCGTTCCTACTCTTGCTCAACACACTCAAGCTCTTGGCGGCCACCAACACAATAATATTCTTGCTCTGGATCATAGTGTTCCTTTTCTTGATCAACAAATTATTACTGTGCTTGATCAAGCTGTTCCTATGCTTGATCAAGATGATGTTCTCGCTCTTGCTTCTGCCCTTGATCAAGATAATGTTCCTGCTCTACCTGCACCACTTGATCAAGATAATGTTCCTGCTCTTGATCAAGATTTTGGTTCAGTTCTTGGAAATTCATCGAATAATGACATGTTGCCCGTACCAGTGAGCGCGTTCACGGATGAGGAAAGAGGAAAAATGGAAGAGACTGCCACTGATGCTATGGAAGAATTGGCAAGGCTACTGCGCATGAATGAGCCTTTCTGGTTCAGGTCTGTGGTTGATGGGAAGTTCATTCTTCAGCGTGAGAGCTACGAAAAGATATTTAGTAGAGCTAATCGCTTAAGGGGTACTCGTGTGCGCAGAGAGTCATCAAAAGATTCACGATTGGTGATCATGAATGGAACGGAATTGGTTGACATGTTCTTAGATTCGGTAACCACTTCTAACTCTTCTTAATTAATTATTTTGTCAAATACTTCCCCCTCTCTCTTTAATATTGCATTGATTATTTGTATATTATGAAATATATACATTTGTAGTCTTAAAGAATATGATATTTTCACCTTATTCAATAGGAAAAATGGGTTTCTCTTTTCCCAACAATTGTTAGAAGAGCATACACAATCGAAGTACTTGACAGCGGTTTGGCAGAGAACAGAAGTGGAGCCTTGCAATTGGTATGAATACCGGATAAAAATCTTCTGTCCCCATTTCTCGCTTCCCAATCTAAAATTTGATACTTGGAAAAAAAACTTTACACATCATAAGTTTCATCAATTTTGAAACCCAAAATTTTTCCCAGGTATGAAATTTTTGGTGGAAGGAAGAGAGAAGGATACAAGAAATGGGGACATAAGATTTTAATCTGCGAAAACTTTGCTTTATATTATAAGTTTCTTTTTTTTTATTTTTTTTTTGCTATGGACTATGGTCTTTGGATTAGGTGATAAATTAAGACTCTTTGTGCAGATGTATGCAGAAATGCACATTCTTTCACCTATGGTTCCATCTCGGGAATTCTTCTTCCTCCGCTATTGTATACAAGTTGATGTAGGTGTATGGGTGATAGCAGATGTATCATTTGATTCCTCAAAATTCAGCACCACCATCAACTCTTCCGCTTGGAGGCTTCCCTCTGGATGCTTAATTCACGACATGAATGATGGGTCCTCCAGGGTTAGTAACTTAGCAAATTACATTTACTAAAATAGAAAAGCAAAATATATATATATACATGCATTATTAGTCTCCTATATATAGTCCCATCATTTGCAGCATTCTCATATCATATCTTCTATACTAACTAAAACTTTTTCTTGATATTATACATTTTATATAATTCCGATAGGTTACTTGGGTGGAACATGTCGAAGTGGATGACAAGATCCAAACTCACCGAATTTTCAGAGATCTTGTTTGCGACGGTAATGCATTTGGAGCAGAAAGATGGGTTTTGACACTTGAAAGAATGTGTGCGAGATTTGCATTCGCCTCACTGGAAGAAATACCTAGTTGTGATGCTGAAGGAGGTACTCTTAATTATTGTTATCTACTTTACTCCGATAACCCTGCTGCTTATTCGTTTAATTATTTGCTCTCTGATCCGTAGCTAATTATATAAGTATATTCTGTTCATTATTGTTCAGTGATCACTTTACCTGAAGGACGTAGGAATGTGATGCAACTCTCTCAGCGTATGGTTAGGCTCTTTTGCGGAGCTTTGGACATGTCAGATAACTTGGACTTCCCATATGAAAGGGTGAACAATTGCGGGGTTAGGTTATCTATTCGGAATAGTTCAGTGCCAGGTGTGCCAGAGGGCACGATTGTCACTGCTGCTACCTCCTTTTGGCTACCTCTCTCGCCTCACATAATTTTTGACTTCCTTAAAGATCCAACAAAACGAGCTCAGGTTCACAAACCTAAACTACTGTCTCTTCATTTAATTAGCATATATTTGATTATTTTTTCAGTTAGCGAATCTTTTATTTGATAGGAAAAATCTTGCAGAACAGAATCATTAATGCCTTTTTTTTTTTTTTAAAAAAAAATCTTGCAGTGGGATGTTCTATGCCATGGAAATCCTATGGCCCAGCTTCAACACATCTCAAATGGAAGTCATCCAGATAACTGTACATTAATTATTCGGGTACTTACTATCTTTATTTCTAGTTTTATGTTTCAATCATGTATAGAACTATTAGTTTGTTTTTCAATTAGGTTTAGATATATTAATTGTTAGGAAAAAGACTGATCCCAACATGAGTTAATTTTAACGTCATATTTGCTCTTGCTAAAGATACTGCTCCAAATTAAATAGGTTAGATTAAAGTCAATAAGGAAATATATAAAACAATGCATTTCAGAGTAAAAGAAGATTAATAAATGTGGTTTGAATTAAAGTGACATAGTTGTTGTGTAAATTAAATTCTGTGATTTTGATTTCTTATTTATGAACGTCAATTTTTTTGAACTTAATTTTTGATAGAATTTAGTTGTTAAAATGACATATTATGTTTATTGATTTTTGGATAATAAACAAGTTATACTACATTTATTTTATCCAATAATTATTGTAATTTCTATTAAAAATTCTAATAATGCTTTTTTAGCTGACTATATTTACAAACGCTGCCCTCACACACGTTGAAGGCATGGCAACAAATGAATTTTTAATTCTTAAAAAGAATAGTTAGTATGTATACTGTTAGACCTTTTCGCTCCAAGTAAACAAGATATAAATTAATGATATTAACTTGGGTATACAGCTTATTATTATTTGATTATGTATTATTATATGTATACTTTTTTATATACCATTTTTATGATGTAACAAATTAATACATCAAGGTTAAATTCTAAATTCATTGCAATTGTTGATCCATGATCATGTGGTGCAGCCTTTTATCCCGAACGAGAACAACTTGCTGCTTCTACAAGAATGCTTCACAGACCCCTTGGGAAGTGTGGTGGTGTCTGCTCCGGTGGATGTTGCAACAGTGAATGCGGCAATGAGCGGAGAAGACACCTCCGCGTTGCCCATTCTCCCCTCCGGCTTCACCATAGCCGGAGATGGAGCTCAAGCGGATGCAGGACCATCTAACAATGGCCGCGGGCATCATGAAGCCACACTAGGAGGCTCGCTGCTAACTCTGGCCATACAAATACTTGTTTGCACTCCATCTTCTATGGATCAGGTCAACATGGACTCTGTCGCTGCTGTCAACACACTCGTGACCTCAACTGCGGAGAAAGTCAAAGCGGCTTTGAATTATTCTGAATTGGAATGATCCTTTTTCTTCATGTAGTTTTAATTTTTTATTGCTTAAGGACAAAGGTCCAAGTTGATTTTAAAAATTGTTGGTAGTTATTATTGGAACTTTAATTTAGCTTGCCATCATATGGTAAGTTTGCATATGGAGTAAGAAACTGGAATCAGTAAACTTTTTCTGAATCACTTAAAGTTAAGTATTGAAAACATTTATCTTGTTATTTCTAGATCTCTATCCGGGTGAAGAGCATTGTTATCCCCTTCGTTGTGTGAGCAATTTGGATCTGATCAGTTTTTTTCTGTCCTGTGTTTCATACTTTCATTCATAAAATTATCACGTGTATTTCCTAATATCACTTGGAAATATATGGTCCAGGTCTTGCAGCAGCACGACTTGGCAGTACTTGTGATAGATTGAAGATAACTTTGAACATAATTAATTAATCATCTTTAAGAATTCTACAGAAAATGCTGAGACATATATTCAACTGGTGAACCATAGATTATGGGCCGTTTGGATAAGATTCTAGGAGAAGTATTTCTTAAAATGCAGAAGTAGAAGTAAAAGTAAAAAATTATTTTACATTTGGATATAATTATATAAGTACTTTTTTATCAAAATTAGTAGTTATTAAATTATTTAGATATGATAAATATAAAAGTACTTTATTTAATAAAAGAGTAATACCCATTTTGGTCCCTGACAAAATTTTTAAGAGATAAATTAGTCCCTCAATATTTGAAGGTCCACAATTAGTCTCTTACCATTCAAAAAATGGGACATATTAGTCCCTCCGTATATAATCTTTATAAATCCATACTGCTAAAAAACCTGCACGAATTCTGTATGGAGGTACTAATATATTCCCTTTTTTGAATGGTAAGGGGCTAATTATGGACTTTCAAATCTTGAGGACTAATTTGTCCCCCAAAATTTTTATCAGGGACCAAAATGAATATTTACTCTTAATAAAATTACAATTAATTAAGGATATGGAGAGAGGATAAGAGTGAGAAGAGAGTAGTAGTTTTTAAAAGTTTTAAAGATAAAATTATAATTGAATGAGAAGAAAGTGATTGCGAATTTTAAGGAGCAATATTCTCTCTCTTCTATTGCTTCTGTTTCTGGAAAAGTAGCTCCCTATCTGTTTCTCAAAAAAGCATAAAAACTTATTATTTTCTACTTCTACTTTTTTTTAAAAGCATAAACAAACAACATTAAAAATTTTATTAGTATTTTCTTTAAAAAAAAAAAGTATTTCTTTTTATACCAAAATACAAAGGCACCCTATATTTTTGGCCATACATTAGAACTTCTTTTGGAGCGAAGTTTTGAGAAAAAGAAAAATGCTGAGGGTGGAGATTTGAGAGATTTACTATAAAATTAGATGGCAGTAGATTGTTGAGATATTGTTGAGTCTGTAACGTGTTAGAGAAGTGTACAAAGAATCTCATCATAGTGACTTAGAAAAGAACGGATGAAACACTCATGGCCGGTTTTGCTCTTGTTTCCTCTTTTCTTTTATTCCTATATTTTTCCACCCATTTATTTTTAAACCTACTCATTGTTTTCCTTTGTTGTTTCTTTCATTCTCTCCACTACTTTCTCTATTTTCTTTGTTCCGCGATGAATTCCGTCAATGTTTTCCTCTCATTCTCCTTCCATTGATCTCTTCTATACATTCTGACTCTTCTCCCTTTTTCTCTTGTCCCCTTTTGTTTCTCTTTGGGCCATTTTATAGGCAAGTCCCGTTGGAGAGGACAAAAGCATTCATGATGAAAGCGGGCTTCTCTACCTTGGCAGCTCTGAAAAATGACTCAAGTTATCACTGGCCTTTATTATCTAATTCAAAACGCATTCCTATTATTCTGAAAGATAAACCCCCTTAGGATGAAATGTTTATCCTTTGGTCATTTGTGTCTTTTTGTTGTACGTTCAAAGCTAGGATAATGTAGTGAGTCATGAGTTGATGTAACTTCTCCTTTTTAAAAGTCTCAAGGCACTACGGGAAGGAATTAAAAGGGAGTGTGCCAAAGCGGAGTATACAAAAGGAGCATTTACCAGAGCAGAGATATCAAGGCGGCAATGTCAAGGCAACAGTATTGAGGTAGCGATATTGAGGCGGCTCCATCCTTTGTCTACCATGAAGGTATGTTTTCAAGGTACATATGAACACCATAGACATTTCCTTCACCGCAAAACCTTCCAAGCCACACAATAAGTTTAATTCCCAGATTAACAAGGTTATATGATTCGCCTGAGTGTCATCCTACAGCTAAGCGACATTGACCCAGTCACATAAAGGGGGTTAGGGTTCTCTCTCAAGGAATTAGTGTCCTTGATTTTTTAAGGGTTCTTACATATTTGGGGTAAACGGCTTTTTTGGGTGTTTTAAGCGCTTGGAAATTGAGATAGGTAATTTGGTTTGATATTTGAGAAAAAAAAAATAATTTTGTAAATAGACTCTGAGATAAAATTATAACAAAAAAAAATGTTATATGGGTCTAAATATAAATTTTGGAATAATGACAAGTCATTATCTAAATAGATAAAAATTTAATATATGACCAAATTATACTAGTCCAACTAAAAAGGGTTCCAAACCCCTTTATTTAAGAAAGTACCACAGAAACCACATTATATTATAGATTCTCACGTACATTTACTACAAGGCATGACTTCACAACTTTGAGCACTAGTTTGACTGCTCGGCATGTATAATTTATTCTTAAGTTGCTGTGTACTTTGACATAAACATTACTGCCTTATTCTCATACAACTTTCACACTAGATAATTAATAGAGTAAAACTCAAATTAGTTTTCAAAAAAATTGTGAAATATTAATTTGGTTCTAGAAAGATTTGTGATATCAATTTAATTCTCGAAAGATTAAATTCAAGTTAATCCAAAAAACTCTTTTGAGAAAAAAAAAGATTAACACTGAAATAATGTTTAAACTATCTTAAAATGAATTTAATCTTTCAAATAATAAATTGATATCACAAATTTTTCGAAAACTTAATTAGGTCCCACAACTATTTTGAAAACCAATTTAGGATGTTATTCTAATTAATATTGCCGGACTTTCTTGCTGATTGGTCGTGCTTTACACATAGCCTCTAATGGAATTAGCTTTGCAAAGGTGAACCCTTTTTCCTCCCTCATATCAATGACTTCATCAGTGAGTCGTTTCCATTCAAAGCACTGAATCAACAATCCCAAAGTCAAGCTCATTATACGATATGCCAAGCCTGCTCCAGGACAAGCCCTTCTTCCCAATCCGAATGCAATTAATCTGTTTGCTTCTCCTTCTTTTTCGAACCTCTCGGGCTTAAAACATTCAGCATCGCTCCAAATTTCGGGATCTCTTCGAATGGCCCATGAATTAATCAACACTATAGTGTCACGCGGAATAGTGAATCCTCCAATATTGCACTCATCCGAAGAAAAATGAGGCAATTGCAATGAACTTGGAGAGTATAACCGAAGTGTCTCATGGATAATATTTTGAAGGTAGGGGAGATTTGGAATGTCTGACTCATCTACCAAGCGATCTTTGCCTACATGATTATCCAGTTCATCCTTTGCTTTCTTCAATATCTCCGGGTGATTAAATAAAGCAGACAGTGTCCACTCGATAGTTATGACTGTTGTGTTTGCTCCAGCAAGGAGCATATCCTACAAACCAGGTGAAGTTAAATAACATTTAAGTCCATCATATTTGTTTAAAGGAACAGGTCACCTATAATTTCTCTAAAATCTTAGCCATGAAAATTTATTTATGATATGGCAAAATATAAATGGAAAATATAATTAAAAAAGTTTGATTGAGTCACTAGATGAGAACAATTCCGGATCTTGCATGTTGGTTAATTGGATGGAGGATTTTGGAGAGAAATGAAAGAGAAAATATCTTTTTGCTTTTAAATTTAGAGTTATTTATAAAATTTAAAAAATAATATGATAGAATTATATGATAATCTACTATTTTATTCTTTTTATTTTAAAAATTTTAAAATTATAATACTCTTTTAAAATAAAAATAAAAACTTACACTTCCTTCCCTTTGCTTCCAAACCCCCCTCTCAAACATACCATTAATAATCATTGTTTAAACTAAACAATTACCGATAATATTTTGTGAATCTTAAATTAGAATTTTTTTTTAGAGTGAAAAAATAATGGTCTATTTGGTTTTAGAAAATATTTTCTGTTTCTAGCTATTTTGTGTTTTCAATATTAACTATAAAATTGCAACCTTATTTTCATATCATTTTCTGTTTTCAGATTTTTATGAAGTAAACAATAAAAACAAAGAAAAAATATTTTCAATATTTCCTTCACAAAATCCTAAAAATAAAAAACAGGAATGATATCAAGGTAATAATTTTGTTATTAATATTGAAAATAAAATATAAAAACAAAAAAATGTTTTCTGAAATTAAACAAGTCCTTGCACTTCTTTCCCTTTTCTTCCAAAACTCTCCGTCGCAAACATACCATTATAATCCTTGTTTAAAGAAAACAACCACCTACAATATTTTGTGAAAATTCTTTGCCGCAAAAGTTAATTTGTGAAAATAAAATTTGAGTTATTGGGTGAGAAAGTATTCTGGCATGATGTTACAAGTATAATATCATTTATTTATATGTTTTCACCTAATATAAGTTTTTCGGAAAGATACTTCTCAATATATGCAGTTTTTTTCACAATTTAGAGGATCTGTATTATTGTGTAAATCTGTTTTGTTTAGTTTATTTTTTAAAATCTAATCTATTTCATTTGATCTGAGCGGATATTAGTAAGTTTTTGCGTATGCATTTTTTTTTTTTTTTGGGTATACATTCAAATATTCAATAAACAACCAATATTTGTGTCCAATATTAGTAAGTAAAATACTGTTGTGTGTCAATTATTGAAATCGCCGCCAAGAAAATTTCCTTTACTGTTTTAACTCCATGAAAGAACAACTCAAGTAAGCTTCACATCCCTTCGCTCTCTATTCTTTTTCTTCTTTACTCCTATTTCTCACTCTTATTCGTTACCACAAAGAATAAATTTGATGTGACAGATAAGAAAGTTAAGGGGTCTCAAATGCATGCAGCGAAGCCACTTTTGCTGCTGTGGTGGTGATGCCATGAGGTAGAAATTAGATGTTAACCAGGCTAGATTTGGTTGAATAGTATGGACTAAAGAAAACTTAAATTCAAGCGGTTGAGCATCTGTTTGTTTTGTGAAAATATTTTTTATTTTTATTTTTTATTTTTATTTTTTAAAAAGGATTTTTATTTTTAGATTTGCTGAATTTAAGAAATACGTTTAATTTATAAAAGTATATTCTGTTTTTAAAAAGTGAAAATAATGAAAATATGTTTAATTTGTCTATTTTTAAAATATATTTTCAAAATTAAATTTGATATAATAATAATATATTTATTATTACATAATAAAAATTATATATATTCGATTTGCATATTTTGTTCATCTACTAAAAGTATTTATTAAAACAAAATAACTATAAAATATTAAAATTAAGAATAAAATAAATTACTTATTTTTAAGTAATTTTAGTATTATTATCAGATATTATATAATTAAATACTATAAAGGAGACTTTAATTGCAAAAATTACTTGTAATTACGTACAAAATATGTTTGAAATATATTTGGTTTATGAGTAAATTATAGTCATATTAAAAAGAGATATAATTGAACAAACTAATTAGTATTATTTATAATTATCTTTGTTATACTTCAACTTATCAATTAGCCAAAAAATACAAAAGAAAAAAAAAAGAGAAATACATCATCCTACAATAAAATACAAAAAGTCATTGTCATCAATCATCGATGATAATTATTCCATATTTGATCAGTAATTGTGTTTGGTGGTTTATTTTCAAAATGTAATTTTCAAAATCAAATTTAAAATAATAAAATTATATTTATTATTAAATAACAAAAAATATTTATTAATATAATAAATAATTCTATAAAATAAGATATTTTCAATTAGGTTGAACATGAGTTACAAATAATTTTAATATTATATAATTTTAATTTAATTATGTTTTTCATTAAATCTTAAATCCAAGATGACAATATGAAAAATTTCTTCATATGATTATGAATAGTGAAAAAGAATGACCCAATAATAAGTTTTTAATTACTCATTAGATCAAGTTTCTACATAACCAAGCCAAGTTTTTAATCCATCGCAATTTGTTGATTTAAACATGTAACGCAACATTTCGATCATAAGAGTAGATGTGGCTCAGTGGCAATGCTCTCTTGCAGTGTGTGGCTGGTTGTGTGGTCGAGTCCTGGAATGGATAGATCTCATTTTTTAATGAGGCTTTAAATAGTGGTATGAAACATTAGAAGAGGGAAAAAAAATAAGAGGTATTTCCATCAGAGTGGAAAAGAAGACATTTGCTCCGATTTACTATTGTGCCACCACGTTTCCAAATAAAAATATTTCCAACGAATATGTATAAAATGTTATGTATAAAATGTTGAAAACGTGAAAATAACATTTTCAAATTCACAAAGATTTCTAAAAATATTTCCATGAAATATTTTTAACAAAATGTACCCAAACACATTTTCATGACCGTTTTTCATTTTTACTGAGAATGAAAATAAGAAATGGACGAACCAAACCCCCCTAAATGAATCCTTGAATTGTGTTAAAAAAAAAACAAAAAAACAAAAAGAAAGAAAAGGACATTTGTCAGACAAGAGAATGAATTTTCACGCATCCTTGTCCTGGATGCTAAATAGAGATAAAGTTAAAGACTGGCGTGGCCTGTCATGCCACATACGTCGGGCATGAAAAAGTCGGGAAAAGTTTCGGGTCATTAAGTATTTTCCGAAAAACATATAGCAAAACAAGAACTGAATTACCTGAATAAGCCCTTTGATAACCTGATCCGAGTAGTATTCAGGCTGCATTTCTTGCAAAGTTAGGAGATGCGCTATCATGGTGTCGTTACCACGCTTCCCACTGCGATGCTCTTCAAGTAGCCGTTGCCAAAACGCATCAGCCCTCTTACCAACCCTCTTCAACTTCTTCACATACCCATCCAAATCAAACCACCTAAGCAAAGGCAAGAAATCACTCGTGTTCGCGTCCAGCAAGGACCATATCTCCTGGATGATCTCCCTGCACTGCCTCAATTCCTCGGCGCCCGTCACATCGCCGTCATCGCCAGAGTTCCTCTTCCCAGAGACCATCCTCATGATGTTGTTGAGCGACATCTCCCTTATCCTCGGCCTCAACTGCACAGTCGTGAACCCCTTGCACGTGTCCTCGACCAGCTTGCTTATGAACCGCATGACCACATCCCTTCGGGCTTCAAAGAAGGAGTTAAGACGCTGCGTCGAGAGGACGTCCATAGTGGCGATGCGGCGGAGGTTGCGCCAGTGCTCGCCGTAGGAGGAGAACACCAAGCTGGTGTGGTTGTAAAAGATGTACTTTCCAGTGAGGAAGCGTGGTCGATTTGCCAAAACGGCGTCGTATTTGGTGAGGCATTGTAGGGCTAGGTCTTGAGAGGAGATAACGACCACGAGGCGCGAGCCGAACCAGAGGGAGAAAATGTGGCCGTAGGTTTTTGAAAGGGCATGGAAGGAGCGGTGGAGATGGGGCTTCAAGTGGTGGAGGTTGCCTATTATGGGAAGGGTTGGTGGACATGGTGGAAGGTTCTTGAACCTTGTTTGGAGCATGAGCTTGAGGATGAGGATGGAAGCAAATGAGAGGAGGGAGTAATACAACAAGGGTGCCATTGCTAATATACTTGCTAGTTTCCAATAGCTAGTGCAAGTGCTTTGTTTACGTACTTGAGGTGCTTTTATAGAGAAATTCTTAGATACTTATGATGAAATTAATAAAATTGGATAGTAGATATTACATGTAGAGAAAAAAAAATATTTTTTATATGAAAGGAGCAATAATTTCTCACTTTTATAGCCTAATTACCATTCCTATGTTAATTGTGTTGTATTAGCTTTGTCATAATATAAAATATTTTAAATGTTCTTGAAGTAAGATTTTTTTCAATGCTTAAAGTATTGTCTTCCTGTTTAACTATATTTTTAAGAAAATTGAAAAAGTGTTAAGTATTATCTCTATCTTGAAATAATAGAAAAAATTTAGATCAAGTTTTTTATATTTATTTTATCTAATTCTCAAATCAAATAATGATAAGTACATATCTTTTTTGAGAAAAATATATACTTTTAAGTTTTAAATTATTCATTTCAAGAAAAATATCTATTTATCATTATTTAATTTAAGAATTGGTTAAAATAGATATAAGAAATTTGATACAAATCTTATCTTAAAATAATTGTCCACTTTTAAAATTTTAGTTTTTCATAAAAAATTGTCCTTTTAGGAAATTTAGATAATATTAATTATTTCTCTTAATTATATATCTATTAAATAGAAGAGAAATAGTAAGTGAAAAGAGATTAAAAAAGAGAGAAAATTAAGTAAGGATAATTTTATAAAATACAATTAAATTTCTCTAATATTAAAAATTTTCAATTTTTTTTATTTATGTGCACATTTAAAATTGAACAATTATTTTCAAATAAAGATAGTATTGAATAGTTCAAAGCAAGAGTTTTTACTTTGTATAGATCACCTAAGAATATCTCCTCAAAACGTTCTTATAATCAATATTTGTCCAAAACTGTGGCTGTTGGTGGTTGGTGATTGGAGTGAGTTCGTAAATATTGTGACCTCGACAGTTTTTTGTTTTTTTTGGATACATAGACCTCGACCGACAGTTTTTCAAAGGATTTGAATCACTAATTTTAAGAGGAATTTATCTAATTATTGGTCAGCTCGGAAATTTTGGGAAAAATTGTTAAAAAAAGTATAACAAGTTTTACACACTGATTTTGTGCACATCTTATCATATCATTTTTATTTGAGAAAAAAAGAGAAAAATGTGCATTGAAATTTTTTAAGTATGTTTCTAAGTTTTATTCTATTGTTTAAAAAATAATACTAAATAATGCTATAAAATAATATGTTAAATCGTTATTCTTAATATGTATCCCAAACTAATTTTTCACAAATTTTATATAATCAAATCATAACTATTTATTTTTATGTCTTTTTTCTAGTGGCATATATAGCTACTGTGAACTCATTAAGTAAGATTTTCCTAAAAAAAGACGTATGCTACTTTATATCATTTAATATATAACATTTTAATTATGTGACAGTATTAATATTTTTGCTTTAGCTGCGTCCTTAATAATACTATTAAATATTACATGTTAAACTAAATAATTAATCTCTATAATTTTAGTCAATTTGAAGTTTGATCCTTATAATTTTTTATTTGAATATTGACCTTAATTATTTTTTACATTTCTTGATTATGGTCATTGTCATCAAAGCAGATATAGTTCGCACTATATTTTTTAAATAGTTTTAGTCCCTATAATTTTTATTTATAAAGGCATTGGTCTTTATTTTTATTAAAACTAATCCTTATAATTTTAAATTATTAAGTATTAATTTTCAAAAGAAAAAAATATATATCAATGAAATTATAAAGTTCGGCTATGAGAAGAAGTTAAACTGCTATCAAGGGGAGTAGATGTGGGATTAACTCGTTATCTTTGTCCCCCGCCCAGAAGAAAAAGAAAAGAGAAAGAGAAAAAGGGGGGAGGGGGGGGGGGGGGGAAGAATCTTCTTGTATATGACACAAGCGTCTGTACGTGCAGCTATCCAATGCGAAATTTGGGTCTGGCATGGGAGGAATCGTTGGTGCAGTTTATCTCGAGTGCCAGTAGAGGAAACTTATCTAGAGCAGCTGGTCATGATCTGGCATCAAGCATGATGGGAAAGGAATAAAGGATGGAAAAATATAATAAAGCAATTAGAAACCGTCAACGAGTGGGGGCTGGATTGCATCCTCCAATCTGCGAGCGCTCCAAGCTACATGTGAGGACAAAACTCAAAGTGAGTTGACCAATCTGGCATGTGCTCATTGGCAGCGCCCAGCAGCTGGTTTTATGAAAGTAAATGTTGACTTCGCCTCCCTCCAATTCTGAGGGATGTCTTTCTATATAGCTCTTGTTTCAGGTGTTTTGATTGCAAATTTACTCCTAGCCATTGTCATAGAGTAACATAATTTTAATTAAGTTAGATTGGATTTGAGTACTCCTATTTTAAATATTTTTATTACAAAGAGAATAATCCTATTTTAAATAATTAAATAGAAATCAAAACTTAAATTAAATAAAACTGTAAGAAGCAATAATTTAATCTAACCAATGTGACAAAACAAATTTATTTTCTTTCTAAATATTACATATTATCGATAAGAAGTTGAAGTTTATCTAAAAAATATAGCGTTTTAGTTATTTTATATCTAAAGAAATTATATAAATGTTCAATGAGACAACTTTTTAAATAAAAAATAATTATTTCTTTATAAAATAATGAATTGTGCACAAGTTCTTGCGACTTTTGTCCGATATACCTAAGTTTTCAAAAAAGAAAAGAAGTTAATTAATGACGAAAGAAACAAAATGTATTTGTATTTATTTTGGAGACTTATTTTGAACTTATAATAATAAGAGAAAAAAATATAAAATAATAAATGTTAAAAGGGTAGAAAGTGGTAGACACATCTTATATCTTTCTCTCTCATTATAAATTTAAAATAAATCTCAAAATAAATACAAATAATATTACTTACAAAAAAAAAAAAAAAAAAGGTTGAACAGGACTGACAACGAAATAATTAACGAAAGTTGCCAGAGCTGAATTTGGTTTATGTTAACATCAATAGCATCTCTCTTATTGGATTATCACAAGATTGTCAATTCATGCGGGTCTAGCATTCAAGAACCTCATGCCAACCACCTCGCGTATGCATGATGTAAACTGGCTCGAACTAGCCAGTTTAACCAGAAAACCGGTGAATCGGTGGCCCAATTGGTCCAAGTTACTTATTGGACTGGCCTTTCTACAAAATCGGAACAACTCAGTGTGACTCAGCTAATTATCTTGAAAATTGGTGACTCGATCCGATTTGAGTAAACCAGTCGGGTCATGTTTGTTCTAGTTTTTTTTTTTTTTTGATCATTTTTTTAACAAAAATAACGTTGTTTTGCTTCTCAGCGGGAAAAAAAAAAAAAAAAACCTAACTCTAATTTGGAAACAAGATAGAATACAAACACGGAAAAGGAGAAGGGGAACCTAGTCACAAATTGCAGAGGAAGAAACATGAATGCCATAATCACATCATTGTTGGCCGTCTGCCAGTTCGCCGTCATTCGTCATCATTCCGCCATCGCTGGTATGTGGTTTTTCTTCGCTATTGGTGCTTTGGTTTGGTGGTAATATAAATTATACTTATATGTTCTCACTTCTCACTATTTAGGATTTTAAACTTTATTGAAATTGAAATTTTTGGCTTACAAAATGTAGATTTAGGATTATTTTGATCCCTTTGTGTTGATCTTAGTTGGTTTGGCAATTTGGCTTGTATTATATTTGTGAGATATGAGATATGAATGTTGGTGGTGGTTGATTCAAATTGTTTGTTTGGGTTATGAGATAATTTTTTTATGCAAGTTTCTAAATAAAATGAAGCAATAATGCATTGCTGCAACTTGGTGCAAGTACTAAGTATTGTAATCTTTTTTTTTTTTTGTGGGGGGTTTATATTTTGTTTGACAACTTGGTGTGTGTTTTGTGTTTTATAGATTTTTTTTATATTTAATTGTGCTTCTTTTTTATTTTGGTTAGAGATGTCTTCTAGTCAAACACCTTCATCACAAACACCATCTACTCAAGATCTATCTTCTAAAAAGAATAACAATAGGGGAAAAATAGATCCATCTTGGGGGCATTGCAAGCAACTTGTTGAGGAGAATGGAAAAGTTGTCATATTATGTCTTTATTGTGATAAGATTATTAGGAGGTGGCATTAATTGATTCAAGAGTCATTTGGCTGGAGAAAAAGGACAAGTTGAAATATGTAAGAAAGCGCTAGCATATATTAAACATCAAATGGAGCAAAGTATTGATGAATGTAAGATCAAAAAAAAGAAAAGGGCAAGAAGATTATGAAGAAAGTAATGCATGCGATAAAGAACTAGTGGGAATAGGTGACAATGAACTGAATGAAGTGCAAGAATCGAATAAGATGTCTAATCCATCAAGCCTTGCATCTTTTGCATCTTAGAAAAGGAAAAAAAAAACTAAAATAGGTTCTTATTTTATACCTAGAACAATGCCCGGAGCTTAGTCGACCTTAAAAAGTGTGTTACAAAGTAAAGAGGTGATGGAGAAATGTGACATTGTCATTGCAAAGTAGATTATTGATGCTTATGTACCATTTAATGCACTTAATTCAGCTTATTATCAACTTATGATTGATGCTATTGCTAGCATGGGTGCAGGGTGTAAAGAGCCAAACTTTTATAGAATTCATGGTTATTTGTTAAATAAGTCGGTTGAAATGTGAAAAAAATGATTACGAGTTATCACGAAATTTGGAAGCAAACTGGATGTACTATCATGGAAGATGGATGGACTACTCGTTGCAGGTGAACTTTGATTAATCTTTTGGTTTATTGTCTTAAAGGAACTGTTTTCCTAAAGTCAGTTGACACTTCCAATGCTTCAAAAACTACAGATTTATTGTATAAGCTTTTCAGAGATGTGGTGCTATATGTTGGTCCTTAAAATGTTGTTCATATGTGACTGATAATACTGCAAATTATGTTGCTGCTAGGAGGTCATTGGAGGCTAAGTTTCCTAAATTATATTGGTCACCATGTGCTACTCATTGTGTTAATTTAATGTTGTAGGATATTGGAAAGTTGGAGGAAATAAGTAAGACTGTATCACATGCTTCAAAAATTACCAAATACATATATAATCATTGTCATCCATTGTATTTGATGAGAAAGCATACAGGTGGAAGAGAAATACTTTGTCTAGCTCCAACACACCTTGCCACCAGCTTCATTGTATTGCAAAGTATTTTGGCTCAAAAGGATACACTAAGAGCCATGGTAACTTCTAGAGAATAGACAAGCTTAGCTTATGCCAAAGAAGCCAAGGCTAAAAGATTTGTGGATCAAGTCTTGGATTCTAATTTTTGGAAACAGTGTGTTGATATTGTTAAACTTACTAAGTCACTTGTTCGTGTATTGTTGATGGTGAAGATAAGCCTATCATGGGTTTTCTTTATCAAGCTATCTATAAAGCTAGAGAAGAGATGGTGAGGAGATTTCAAAGAAGAAAGAAGAAGGTGGAGCCTTACTTGAAAATCTTAGATAATCGTTGGGATTTGCAGCATTGCAAAAATCTTCATGCTGCTGGTTATTGGTTAAATCTAGCTTGTCGGTTCAATTTTGAAAAATTTGAAAAGCACAAGGCCACAACATCTGACCTTCTTGATGTCATTGAGAGGTATGCTTATGCAAATCCTGATTTACAATGTAAATTGACAAGTGAGATACGAATCTTCAAAATGCTGAACAAGAATATAGGAGGCAGCCGGTTGTACGTGAACGAAGTACAGTGATACCAAGTAAATTTAGGAGTTGTTATCTATCATTCATTCTTTAATTGTAATCCTTATTATAGTTAAATAATATGCATACTAATTTATTACATGTAATATTCTAGATCAATGGTGGGAATTTTACGGATGTAGTGCACCAAATTTGCAAAAATTGGCAATTCGTGTTTTAAGCCAAACTTGTAGTTCTTCAAGTTGTGAGCGAAATTAGAGTATGTTTGCACACATTCATTCAAAGAAGAGAAATAGGCTGGAGCATCAAAAGCTTAATGACCTTATTTATGTGCATTACAACTTGAGGCTACAACAACAGTAAAATGTTTATCTAACTATTTGTTTACATATATATTTAGTTCTTCAAAGTATTTTTTTGATCTTAATATGAGTAAATTGATAAACTTAGGAATCAAATGAGATATCAAGGTTATGATCCAATTTGTTTTGAGGCATTTGAGAACCATTTTGAGTGGGTATTGGAGGAGTCATCACCATTCTTAAATATTGATGAGGTGGAGGCTTTACATAATGAGCTTGCAAATGTTTCTATCCAACTAGCTTAGATGACATTGGTATGTTTCTTATTGAAATAAGTTTTTTGGTTGTCAAGTGCCATGATGGATTATTATTTTATAGTTTGATGGTAATTTATGAAAAATAATATGGTTGTAGGTCAATTGAATTTGGAAGATGATAATGATGACGATGATGCACATGACAATTCCATAGAAAATGCAAACCAAAATGAATGCAATGTTGGTCAAGTTTCGAATTTATTTGATGAAGAAAGAGGCTTTGAATTTGACATAACCTTGACTCCTTGGGCATAATTATCTTATTATATCGTTATGAGCTTGTGATATGTAATTTTGTTGTTTAATTATGATTTGAACTTGTTAATTGTGATTGTGAGCTCAATTTGAACTTGTGTTATTTATTTATGTTTTGGACCTCTACAAATGTGTTAACTTGCTAATTACTTGTGTCATTTGACTAATTTTATTATATTTATTTAAATATATCCTGTTTAACCAGTGATCCAGTGACCCAGTGACTTGACCAACTTGATCACCGGGTGGAGTTAAATAACTATGATTTGCAACAAAAAAAAAAGTTTGCAAATTCTAAACCAAACACACATTATAATGACGATCTACAAGATGCAAGAGCCAGTGAAATGTTGTGATGTAAATGTTAATTAAACAACCTTAAATTAGTAGTCTCTTCTTGAAACACTAGAGGACTAACTCAAAGGAAAAGCTACACGCCCATGTTGACGGTGGAACCATGCACCATACGCCGGTGACGGAGAGAAATACAGGGATGGCATCTTTGTCTTCTCGCTCTCGTAATACAGTACGGATTTAAAAATATGACTTAATATTATTTTTGGTTCCTCAAAATATCATTTTTTTTTCTCTTGCTCCCTTTTTTAAAAACTTTTGTTTAGCACCAAAAAATTGTTTTCGTTCCTTTTTCTGTTAATTTTCGCAAATCTTCTGTCGTGAAGTATCGATATAACAGCTTATGTGAATGTTGACATGGATTAAAGACAAAATAAGATATCAAACACCTGTCAAAAAAGTTTGAAAAAACAGAGACCAAACGGAAATACTGAGATATTTTGGAGGAGTAAAGGGAAAAAAAATTTGATATTTAAGAATATTAATAACATAATTAAGCAAAAAAAAGTATCAATCTCCTCTCATTATTCTTTATTTCCGCACACTAAATTTACACAAACTCTTTTCCCACCTTTAATTCATTAGTATATGTAATCATTCTAATTCACTAGTATATATAACCATTTATTCAGGCAATACAATTAACTAATTAATTATTGAATATATTTAAAATGTAATTATAAATTCATGATTTAAATTTATAATTAATTTTTAATGACTAAATTATTTAAACAACTAAATTAATTATATGTTAGCAAAAATTTTGATCTATACTTTTATATATTTAGGCATAGCCACATAGCTGATTGATGTTACGCTGCAAATTAAATAATGAAAATAATATAAAATCAATCTATGTTAGCATCCACATAAATTGCCACATTGACAGTTAACGATAGAATATAATAAAAAGTTAATAGAGGGATTAAATATGAATGAAAATAATCTTTTAAGGGACTAAATTAAAATTTTTTTTGAAAGAAAAAAGGATCAAATGAAAAAAAAAAAATTTTTAAAGAACAGAAACATGATTAAACCAAAAAATATTACTATTTTAAGCCTTGATCAATAATAAAAAATAAAATACAACTCCTAATCTATATTGCTGTAACTTACTATCATACATAAAGTCATAAGGTTCATTCATTGTCTTGCCGGCCGGATATTTTGAAAGGAAGGTGGGTGGCTCCCAATTAATTTAGTTAGCGCTGACAGACCCCACCTCATAAGTTAAGAATGGATGGTTGTGAGCGTGCCCATGATAATAGCGTGGGGTACATTTGGTTTAATTTTTGTGATGATTATTTTTGAAATAAGAATTTTAAAAAAAATTATTTTTAGAAAAATTATTGAAGAATAATTTTTATTTGATTTGAATATATCAAAAGTAAGTTTAAAAGAATAATTTTTATTTGGATAAGATAAAATAAAATTATTTTTTATTATTAATATGATAATAATAATAAAATTTTTTTTAAAAGGCATTTTTTTAGACTAAAAAATAATTTTAAAAATATTTTTCTCAAAAAATTTTTTTAAAATTTCCAAATACTTTTTTAAAAAAAATCTTTATATATCTAAATATACATTTTCACTCTCGTGTCACTAAAATACCTTTTGTCCTCCCAAAAAGTTGAACCAAATAAGTTGTTGCTCAATTGCATTGTTGTTTCGAACCATTATCATGGCATCGGATCCAAACCATTGTAAGTTAATGAACGGATTCTCATGCATCGTTGATGGACCTTTCACCAAGGGTTCGTGATAGACGGACCAAATGATGAGTTTAGCTATATCCTCTAGTTAAAATTTCTTCTTAATAACTCATCTAATATTTAATAAAAAATATTAAATAAAAAAATAAATATGTTTAACATCTTGTAAACATAAAAATTATGAGATTAATTTTTATATATTAATAATATAAAATAATTTTATACTATTAATCAATACATAAAAATTATTCTAAAAAAAATTTAATACTTTTTTATTTAATAATTTAAAAAATTATTAAAAAATATATTTTAAGAGAAATAATATTTCTATTAAAAATTTTATTTTTAATTTTTAAATAAAAATTGAAATAAATAATATTTAAGCTGTTTAAGAGAGAGAGAGAGGGGGGGTGCCGAAACAAGTGCAGCCTAGGTATGTCTACTTAGGTGCGAAGATAGCTGGCACTAATTGCTCTTTTCTTTTCTTTTTTATTTTTGTTTTTTTTTTTTTATCCGAACGCTTTTCTTTTCTTTTGTGTTTAGTCTCTTATGTTTGATAAAGTAAGATCCCACTTATTTTAGTTAAGATTTAAATATTTAATTTATTAAATTTTTAATTTTATCTATTATATTTTATTTTTAATTTTAGATTTTATTTTTATTTTTTTATTATTTATTAATTTTATTTTTTATTTTATTATTATTTTTATAATTATTTTATCTATATAATAAAATTTTTAGTATAACTTATACTTAAGTTCAACCAAATCTTTCATTTAAAATATCTTCAATGTTCTGTTCTGTGATCGTAGGATTTGATCCTCGTTGTATCTGTTTGGTGGCCGTCTCTTTTTTCTCATGTGGGTCAGGGAAGGAGGGATTTGTTTGGGGGCAACGGGCTCTATGCCTGCGAGTCAAACTCGCGCCCTTTGGTTGCACCTTTTTTTAGAGACAGGAACTATGCCATTTGCTCTGACCTCCAGGTGCAAAAATCAAACAATTGGCCATCTCTGTTTTTGAGTTCGCCCAGTGTATTTATTAAAAAAAGCTCCAGCCCAGCCCATTCTAAAATACTGTCCAGCCCCGGCCCCGCATTTCAAGCCCCATCAGCAGATAAAGATTGTACACATGATAAATATGATGTAGGGTCACGACCAAAAACTAATAATAATAATAATAATAATAATAATAATAAAAAATATGATGTAGGGTCACATTCTGCAGGTACACTACTAATTTTCCTCCATGACATTTCCCTGCCTGCCTTTAGTACAATACATGACAATCATACATGCCATATGAGCCTTTGCCAAGGCTAACCACTTTAATCTCACCGTGGAAGAAGTTCTTGCTATGTTATTGCAGTGGTTAGAAAGCACGCAGGTTGAGCGGAGAGTGGGAAGTTTCAAGGCTTGCATTTGTGACAGGATTTGCCACATATACGTCCACAACAGAAACTGATTTGTTGATCAACAGCACGCCATCTGAACTTCCTCTTATATATTTATTTATTTTAGGTTATTTTTAATAATTTTAATATAATTGATTTTTTTTATTAATTATGTCCTTAATAATTGGTCCGGTAAGACAATAGTTTTGCTAACAGACATATTTGTTCATAAAGTTTGCTTAAATTGTAATCGTTTTTATATTTTAGAATTCATTATTTTTGGAAGTGGTCAGAATTGTTAACCGGCAATTTATGGGTGCTTGAATTAATTTAGAAGTGATTTTCCAAAATTGTATAGCAAGTAGTTAAATAGTAACGGAGGCGAAAATCTTCATATTTAATAGGACAGTTGTCAGCAATTGAGACCAATAGTCATATTTGTGGGTTGAATTCTTTTCACGTTTCAAGCACAATTTTATTACGATCGTTTTAAGCCTCTGATCTTTTGTAGTATAGCTGTTATAGGAATGAGGTGTGTTAGGTACATGGTTTAATTTACAATATTTTCATAAGGGCGGATTCAAGTTTTTAATTCCAAAGGTGAAGCGGGTGGGTATGCACAAATCATATTATATTATAGACTCTCACATAATTAAATCTACTGCAAGACAACTAATTACTTCACAACTTTGTGCACTAAATTGATGATTCAGAATATATAACTGATTCTTGTGCCGTTACTACGACACAAACATTATCTGTTTGTGCTCTAACGCACCTAATAGATATGGAAATGTGAATATAATGTAATTCTCACATAACTTCAATACTAGATAATTAATGTTCTTTCTCCCTCATATCAATTTCTTTATCAGTGAGTCGTTTCCATTCAAAACACTTTGTACGATGTGCCAAGCCTGATCCAGGACAAGCCTTTCTTCCCATTCCGAATGCAATTAACTTGTTTGCTTCCCCTTCTTTTTCAAACCTCTAAGGCTTAAAACATTCAGCATCACTCCAAATTTCAGGATCTCTGTCAATGGTCCCTGCATTAAGCAGCACTATAGTGTTGCATGGAATAGTGAATCCTCCAATGTTGCACTCATCTGAAGAAAAATGAGGCAATAGCAGTGGGCCTGGAGTGTATAATCGAAGTGTCTCATATATAATATTTGGAAGGTAAGGGAGATTTGGGATGTCTGACTCAACTAGTAACCAATCTTTGCCTTATGTCAGTATCCAATTAATTCATCCTTTGCATTATTCAATATCTCAGGGTGATTCAATAAAGCAGATATTGCCCACTCGATAGTCACAGCTGTTGTGTCAGTTCCACCAAGGAGCATATCCTACAACTCGATTGAAGTTAAATAACATATAATTTAGCAAGGTCCACTATATATTTGTTTAAAGGAGCAGGTCACCTATATTTTTTATAGTTTTTTGAAAAATCTTACCCATGGAAATTTATTTGTGATAAGGCAAAATATAAATAAAAAATATAATTCAAAACGTTTAAGCTATTAGACGAGAAACTTTTAGCTCTTGCATGCTGTTTGGATGAAGGGTTTTAAACAGAAAGGAAAGGGAAAGTATGTATTTTAGTTTTAAATTTGGAAAGTTAATACAATTATTCAAGATGTGATTTTAGATCCGCTATCATAGTTTCACACTTAATATATGGATAGAGATCTTCCCGAATTTTGGATGGAAATGACCCATCCCGATTGTCGGCTCCCTCTACTCCAACACTATGACAAATACTTTATTAAATTAAACAAGCATAACCAGATCTTATTTACCTGAATAAGCCCTTTGATGATATAATCCGAGTAGTACGCAGGCTGCATTTTTTGTAGGGTCAAGAGATGCTCTATCATGGCATTCTTACTATGCTTCCCAGTGCGGTGCTCTTCAAGGAGACCCTGCAATAATGCATGAGCTCTCTTATTAATCATCTTCTCCATTCCATCCAAATCAAACCACCTAAACAAAGGCAAGAAATCACCAAGGTTGTTTGCACCTATCAAGGATATTATCTCCGCGATGATCTCCCTGAATTGCCTTGCTTCCTCAGCGTCTGTGACGCCGCCATCATCGCCATAGTACCTCTTCCCAGAGATCATCCTCATGATGTTGTTGAACGAACGATATCTCCGTTAGCCACGGCCTCAACTGCACCCTGGATGCACGTGTCCTCAACCAGCTTCCTTATGACCCTCATGGTCTCGTCCCTTCGTATTTCGAAGACGGAGTTGAGACGCTGCGTTGACAGGAAGTCAATGGTGGCGATGCGGCGGAGGTTGCGCCAATGCTCGCCGCAGGAAGAGGCCCCCAAGGTGGTGCAGTTGTACAAGAGGTACTTTCCGATGAGGGAGCATGGTCGGTTGGCGAGAACGTTGTCGTATTTGGTGAAGCGTTGATAAGCTAAGGTTTGGGAGGAGACAACGACCACGAGGCGTGAGCCGAACCAAAGGGAGAAGATGTGGCCGTAATTTTATGATAGGGCATGTAGGGAGCGATGGAGTGGGGATTGGTAGAGGTTGCCCATTATGGGAAGGGTTGGTGGACATGGTGGAAGGTTCTTAGACCTTCTTGTTTGGAGCAAGAGCTTGAGAGTGAGGAAGAAAGCAAAGGAGAGGAGGGAGTAATACAACAAGGGTGCCATTGCTCATATATGCTTGCTAGTTACTGCTATCTAGTACAAGTGCTTTGTTTATGCATACTCTGCCTAGAATACTAAGATGTTTTTATAGTTGTACATACAAACAGGAATATTGTACCAAAAAAATACAAACAGGAATATTATTTTTAGATAAAAGAATGGTCGCGATACAGAAAACTGGGCACAAAATTTGGCCACACCTTATAAGATACTTTGTGTGTTTCGATATGGCGTCCACTCTAAATACCCACTTTTAATATTCAAATAAAGTTACTCTTACACAAATTGATATTTGACATGTGTATAAGTTAGGTAAATTATGTTTAAAATTCATCTTTTCTAATTAACGTAATTTTATACATGTCAAATATATTGATTTATAAGGTTAAAATAAAAAGTTTCTACCTAAGAATTTTTTTTCTCTTAATTATCGTTCATATATCTGCAATGTTGTCTTAATTATCTCACAACAAACTACTTATTTTCATATAATAAAAATAATATGTATTCCAAACAAGTTTTGCACAAACTTTGACATAATCAAATCATAACTCTTTTTTTTTTTTTTAATCTCTTTTCTAATGGTATAACAATTGTGAACTCATTACGTAACATTTCCCTTGAAAAAACATATTTTACTTTATATATCATTTAATATGTATCGTTCTAACTGTGTGAACTCATCAGTTTTTTTTCGCTTTAACTTCATTCTTAATAATATTATTAATTATTATACAAGTTAAACTAAATAATATATATATATATATATATATATATATATTACTTTCTATATTATTTAAGTTGTTGTCAATATATTTTTTACCTTATGGGTTAACTTGATACTGGGAGAAAATTTTATGAATTAGATTTATATATAAAATTATATGAAAAATTATTTTCTAAATTTTTCACCTCCAATTTCACACCCACATCAAATTCACCCTAAAGTTATTGGTTTTTATTTTTTATTTAAAAGTAATTCTCACAAATTTAAATTATTGAAGCATTAATTTTCAAAAGTTCAAAATCTATAAATTAATGAAATTATAGAAATTAACATCTCAAACAATTAACTATAAAAATCAAAACTTAAATTAATAAAACTATAAGAACTAATGATTTAATTTAACCCATGTTACAAACTGAACATTTTCTCTTTTCAAATTTTAGATATTACCAATGAGAAGTTGAAGTTTATATAAGAAAAAATGCATTTTACCCCTAAAGCTATGGATTATTTGCACTTTAATCCTGCAACTTAAAAAATGTGCACACAATTCCTCAACTTTTCTAAATATGTACTATAGTCCTTTTGTTAAGTTTTTTTTTTTTTTTTTTATCCATTGTTAACGAAATTAATATACATTTAAAAAAATTTAGGAATCTAATTGCACTTATATTTTAGTTTAGGGAGTAAATTGTATATAATTCAAAGTTCAAGCGGATAAAGATGCGTTATTATTCATTAACAATGGATCAAAATTTAATAGAAGAACTATTATGCACATTTCTTTATATGATAGTGTATACTTGATTTATAGTTTAACTTATTTTATACTTAAAATAGTTTATAATTAAAAGTTTTATAAGATAAACTATTTTAAAAAGATAATTATTTCTCTAAAACGATGTACGTTATATAATGATGAAAAAAAACCTCCTAATCTTTGACTTTTGATGCCTAGACTTAAGCATATATCCACCAAAAGAATAGGTTAGTTAATGAAAAAAAAAAAACTGAACAAGCACTAAACCATGCAATAAGAAACAATTAAGTGGCTCTGCAAGAAAAAATATAAGGAATCAAGATGTTTTGGTGTCTTTGCAAGAATGTATATGAGGAATCAAGGTGTTTCGTTGATGTCGCTTTTGGAGTATAAATTGGGTGAAGTCTGTTCTCTAGTTGTCATTGGAATGATTTTGGGGTTCCTTTGTTTCGATACACCTATCTTTTTTGAAGAGTTTTGAACCATTTCAATAAATTATCCAAAGAAACAATTTAGTGGCTAGAGCTTAGATATCTTCAATTATCACTGTATTCTGTTTCGAGTGACAAGTTAATGGCTCTGTTAGTACTTTACAACAAGAGTCTCTTTATTTAAATTCATTTTTTAGAATGTTAATGGCATAGTTACTAGATCCGATTAAACTCGACCCAAACCAGCTGATCCGACAGGTAAAATCGGGTATGCAACTAGTCTAAGTTGAGCTATGGATCAGTTCTGCATAACTGGCCAGGTTTACAAATGGAATTTGAACTTAGAATTTTTAAAACAACAGACACACACTCTAGCCAATAGACTAGATGTGCAATTGTCTTATGATATTCTAATAATAATATATATTTTATATCTAAAATATATTAACATATTAATTATTTATATCATTTTATTATATTTATTTAAAATTTAATATATTTTTATATATTTATTTAATTATATTCAATTCAATCAGTTGAACTATTGACTCCCTGGTTAAATCAGTGATCCTGAACTTCGGCCGAGTTGATTATTGGGCTCCTTAAAATAGAATGGGAGTTAAGACGAATGCTACACACCCGGTCATTGGCAGTGATAATGTTATGGTCTATTGGTGGGACCAATCACATTCGATGCACCATAACCTTTTTGACCATTTTCTCTTTCCCACTTCCCGCTCTTCCCGAGTCCTGCTGCGACTGCTCTACGCGACTACCACTATCCACCGACTCACCCATAGCCACCGCCTCCGCACCCGACGCCACCTCACTACCCGGCGCCACCGCCACCGTCTGTCCCCCGACGCCACCGCCACCACCTGATAATCCGGTTTGTCTCGTCTTGATGTCGTTGCGGAGACCACACGGGACGGCGCAATGCTGGTGGCAGGCAGCGACAATGGCAGGCTGGAGTGCGTGGGTTGGCTGCAGTATCAGTGGCGGGTGGCTGCTGGGTTGTGATTTGTGGTGTGGGCTTGAAGACAACGACAATGGAGGTGTACTTGGTGGCGGTGGCTCTGCTACTTGGGTGATTTGTCAGTGACTGGCAAAAAGAGTAGCGCGGTGAGGCGTGGGTCGTGGGTCGTGGGTGGCTGGTCTTGTGAGGTTGTTTGTGGGTTGCGGCAGTAATGGGTTTGAGTGGCTTATGGCATGGCATCTCAGTGGTGTGGAAGGTTGTTTCCGCACCTGCTTTTACTGTCACTGGCATGGTGAATAAGTTTCTCACTATGGCAATCTGGTTATTTGGGATAAGCATGCAAGCAGAACGACGGTGGCAGATGGCTGGTCATAGTCGAGTCAGGGCAAGTCGAAACGGTGGTGAGCGTGGCAATTCATTCCGTGGACTACGAGCAGGTTACCCTTCTTTCATCTCAAACCGTTGATGCTTATCAAGTCTCATCCTATTGTTATAGATCGTTTACTTTAACAAAGTACACCATGCCTCCTTGACCGCCGAGCACCTAAGGCAGCTCAGGGATTTAATTCTATTTCTGGGTCATATTTATACCATCTTTGGATGAGGAGAGAAAATTAAAAAAAAAATGAGGAAAAATAAAGAAAACAGTGTTTTTTTTTTTCGTATTGTTTGATTGAAAAAAAAGAAAAAAAAAGAAAATATAATTATATATAAATAACAATTTTAACAATTATTTTATATGAATAAAAAAATGTAAGAGATAAAATAGAAAATTTGTATCACAATCCCTTACGCCTCCCATTTTCTCGCCATCAAAGTGGAGAAATGTTTTAACCGTGCGGCCATGTGTTTTTCTTCTTTCTGCTTGTTTTCATTTGCAATCCAAACGAGGTGAAAACACCTTTTTCTCCACTTTTCTTCGCCCCTTACTTCCTTTCTCTCATTTTCATGCGTTCCAAACGAACGCTTAACGTGTGTTCACTTTTTTGGATAAACATCACTTCCTTACTTAGCACAACCCGGCTTACAATTCAGGTATTGAGGTGTCTAGCTCAAATCTGTTTCTGAGGCGAGTACAGGTGGAGGCTTTTTTTTGGTGGCAAAGGATCAAAAGCATGTCCTAGTGTTTCGTTGAGTTGATGGCATGTGGGGCTGATTTTATATATTTGTTGTGTATTAGTTCTTGGGTGATATTATGTATTGGAGAAATTCTACTTGTACATATAGATGTTTGGACACCCAACCTTTTAGCTGTGTGATGAGCTATTAAAACATTTTAAAAATATTAAAAAAGAAACAAAAGTAGATTTTGACGGTAGATAAACACTATATCGGGTGGAAGTATGTCAAGTAGGTATGTTCATATAACATGCCTCTATGTATTGAATGTGATGTTATCTTTTATCTTTTTTTTTTTTTTTTTTTTTTGGATTTTGCAGTCTTGTATCGTTGGCTCTAGTCTTCCTGAGTGCGTTGAGGCTGGTTTCAACTAGGGGTGTAAACCAGTTTGTTTGGATTGGGTTTGAGAAAAAAAATTTGAATAGATAAATTTTAATTGATTTGGTTTGAATTGGATTCATGAAATTTTTTTGCCAAATCGAACTAGTTAAATTCAGGTTGGTTTTTTGTTTGGATAATTTGATTATTTGTTTAATTTTTTTCTCCAATTTTTGCCAAAAAAATAATAAAAATAATCATAAAGTATCAAAATTTCATATAAGAAAATTTTAGATTCTATTTTAATATTCAAAGGCTAAATTATTTTAATATTATCATTAATATAATTAAATAAAATACAAACATCAAACAATTATCATTTTAATGTATTATTTTGTTAAGACCCAAAAAAATAAAAAGGAATATAACGGGTTCGGGTGTTAGATAGCAAAACTCTAGATCCAATGATCGAACCAAACACAAATCGATTCTAATTGGATCATACCCAATTGATATGATGACATGCCAATCTTTTGTGAAAAAAAAAAAAAAAAAAACACTTAAGTTGAAGTTGAATGCACATCATGAATGAGGAATGGTAACATGTAATGGCTTTATGACACTTGCAATTCATAAATGATTTCACTAAAACTTTTGGTGACAAATAGCAATTTAATTCAAGAAAGTGACAAATCATAAATTTTTAGTGGTTGATAATATAAAATTATTTTATACAATCAACATAAAAAAAATTAAAATCGAAATTTATATAACTTGTGTTATGTTAGTCTCTTATCAAAACTAAAAAAGAGATACATAAAAGATTAAGGTGATTTGAATGTGGTAAATGAGGAACTAATTCATACATACATATTAATAAATTCAAGAATTAAACTTCAAGTGAAGAATAATTCTTAAAACAAGAATAATTCTTGAAACTAAGTTTCCTGGTTATACTTTCTTACTAGTATTGCGGCAATAACTACTTTATTTTTTGGGTCAGGCAATAACCGTTTTGTTGTTATTTTTTCTTATACTCAATAACTATTTTTTTTTTTAATTTTTATCATGCAATAATAGCTTCTTTTTTTTGTTAACACACACCCGGGAGGAGAGGGAAGGGAGGCAGTGGTCTCAGATTGCGAGTTGAATCCGCGACTTTCGGCCCCAAGATTTACCTTGCAGAAGTATAAATCACCACTAAACTAACGCCTCGCATGCATGATAATTTTTGGTCAGGGGGATTGGGTTCCAGAGTCGCACCTTATATGTTGTGCTCGCGAGGCTTCTGTTTTTCCACTACTCCTGGGCCTCAAGAACTAACTATGTTCTTTGTACATGGTGTTTTACTCCCTTTCTTCCTTTTGAGACGGGCCCCCTTTCTTTTGAAAACGACCTTTTACGTTTTTGCTTTTGGTCGTGAATGATGTTTTACATTTATATAATTTGTGGCCACCGATATGGTAATGGGAGGTTTTATTCTAGCTCACAAGTTGGCCAGATGGACCTTAGCCCAACCCAGAACAAATTCGGATCGAGGATGTTTCTCTTTTTATGCGAGTTCGACATTGATGGACCTCATTTGTGTTATCCAAGTTTCTTTTACGGTCCGAAAAAGTTAATAAGTTTTTTTTGACGTGGGAAAAAGTTAATAATCGAATCAAGTGGTCAAGTCAGAATGAACAGATACATATAAAAAGTAATTTATCCATTATATTACGAAACAACTATTAATAAAAAAATTCAATTTTAATACATGGTTAGTATAATTTTTTTTTTTCACGGTCATCTTATAACATATAGCCATGTTATTAAAAGAAATTGGCTCTTTTCTATAACTATTTAAAAAGTCATATAAAAAATAATATATGTTTAATTAATAGTATAATATATTTTATCTTAACAATGTATTAAAACTAATTTTAAAATTAATTTAGTTTAAATTAATATCTCATGGAGCGTTAGATTTTGATTTTCAATGGTAAATCTATTTCTTAACCTACATTTACATTTTCGTTCTTTCAAGATTCATGTGTCATCACGTTATTTATTCAAAAAATTTAATTAAGTATTTTTGTGCCTTACTCATTAAAACGGTTTTGATTTGATAATTAAGAATGGCTCAATACTTCGAACAGGAAGGAGCCCAACGATACAACCAGTTTTTACAATACAGCAAAGGAAATATAGACCAAAACATCGAAAAAAAAAAAAAAAGCAGGAGAAAGTTACAATCTACTACACTACTCCTACCTATTCCTGTTGCATCCATAAAATATCAGATTTCATTCTTTGTTTTCTAACCATCACTATCTACTCAAATAATCTTCTTGTCCCCTGTTTGTATTTCCATTGCCTGACTATTTGCAGATTACGAATCGGATACTCAGGGGAGAAAGCAAACTCTTCGCACCATCCCATGATCCGGTATCCTATGCGGAGTTTTGTTTGTAGAATTTCCATATCCCACGCCGGTTTAAGGTTCTCAAGCACCAAACGATTTCTAATCCTCCATATTGACCACCGTAAGATTTGTGTCCCATATATAATGATTTAATAACTATATGAATGTTTAAATTTTTGGCTAAACTATTGAAAAGTCATCTTTATTAATAGTCATACATACTAATATAAAGGAATGATTATTAGAATATAAAGACATGATAAAAGGATATGCTTGATAGAAGTATTCTATTATATCTATATATAAATGGGATATAGTCCTCTCTCTATCAATAAATAGAAGTATATGGTGTCCATCATCACTATTGTTCTATTAAGGAATGGGTGAGGAGCGAGAAATAATCATCTTCTATATTCTGATAGTCTCAATGGTTCTTTTTTTCATTCATATTCATAAAAAATAGTACGTACTCTTTTTTAAATTATGTGAAAATTATGAAGTTTTAGATATTGGAATTGATATGTTTATAATAATTTATTCATATATAAACAAATTATTGCTTACATGTAATATCAAAGTATTAGATTTAAGAACTTATGTTTTTCCGTTTAAAATCAATATCAACACGTGTTTGGAGCTTATCCAAATTTATGTCTTCGCGTATGTACCCTTGACACTGAACTCGTTTTTTAAGTGGAAGCATTTCCTTTTGTTTTTCTTAATTGTAAAAGCCTATCTCAAATGAAGTAAAGCATGTGATTTCACGAATTCCATATTAGAATGAGAAATTAAGTTTTGTCTTTTTGTGCAGGACAATTACCAAAGTATGATTAGGCAATTTTTTTTATATGACATAATAATGTATTGTTCTACATAAAAGCTTTAAATGTTGCTTTTCAAATTGCAAATTCTGTTTCCTGAATTGTTGTAAGTCTTGGGTTCATTCTACGTCCGTTTTGCAACAAACGGCTTTTCCTTGTAGACATATTTTCTGATTCCATTCTATGCCTACTCTATGCATTGCCTTCTTGAACAATTTTGCAGTTTAACGATAGTAACTGAATCAAGAATATATATATATATATATATAAGTTTAATTGGGGTGCACTGACAGTGTAAAATTTTTTTACACTGTCATCCAATCAAAACCTTCCATTTGTATGACCATTCAAGTAGTGGGTGGTTATATCAAAGACTTTTCTTTGATCTTGTGAATATATGATTGGATATCTGTGTAAAAATCTTTCTGACAGTGTAGATTCAAATTAAATATATATATATATATATATATATATATATATATATATATATATATATATATATATATATATATATATATATATATATATATATATATATTTTTTTTTTTTTTGGTAGTCATAGAAGAAAAACAAACCAACTACAAAACAGAAACCAAATCAGAATGCAGCAACTGTTGCAATTTTTGAGGGGGAGAGGTGAACACCCGCAAGTCACATTGCTTAGCAGCTCCATTCTTAGCAAGATTATCCACCACCAAATTAGCGAATTGAGGCACGTGAATAATCTGAGCCTACCAAGATCTGCGCACCAAGTCCTTTATCTCAAAAACTAAAGGATGAATCTCGGGCAAAACTTTTTCAATGCTATTAGAAATACACATGACTGCCTGTAGACAATCTGACTCCACGGGCAGTTGTCTATAACCATGATTCCAAGCTAGCCTTAAACCAATGGCTAATGCATGAAGCTCTACTAGGATGATCAAAAGAGAAACCTTTGCATTCAAAACCCAACAGCCAATCACCTTTATCATTTCTAAGAACGCCCCCATAGCCACTCCTCTCATAAGTCTCAGAGATACTAGCATCCACATTTAGCTTTATACAACCTGCTGGGGGAGTTTGCCAAAAAATTCACTTCCAGATAACCTGTTGGATGGGTGACTCATCTAGAGAAAAATCCTTTTGAGACCGAAAAATATTATGAACAACCAGAGACAAGCTCCAATGAGAATCATCAAAGATAAAGTTAAGCCTCCACTTCCAAATCCACCAAATTCCTGCCAAGAAGAGAGAGAGCTGATTGTGTTTCAACATCTTTTTTATCTAGTCCCACATGTTCATGTTCACCAAAGACAAAAAGGAATTAAAGCTGATAGCACTCCAGACCGAAGCAGCGAAATAACAGTTTCGCAAGCAATGAATTTCATCTTTCATTGGGTCACCGCATCTAGGATAGCAAGACGACAAAGCCAATCCACGCTTGCATCTGAGAAAGTTAGTGGGCAGAGCCTTGTTGAGCAATAGCCATAAAAATAACTTAAACTTCTCGGGACACTGGGACCTCCAAAGCTAGCGCCAATCCACAAAAGAATCCCAATTTCAAGATCTAGCAAGCAACTAGTGATAAATATTAGAGACCGAAAAACATGCCATGCCCTTGTCCAACTAGTACCAGTCATCTGGAACTAACACTACTAGAAAATTGTCTAATTGCGACCGAAAAATCGATCGCAAAATGAGACAAATTGGTCGCAAAATATCGGTCGCAAATAGCGTTTGTGACCGATTTTGTCTGTCGCATTTAGGTAGGTTGCAAATATATTTGCAATTGAATTTTTCGGTCGTAAATTTTTGTGACCGATTTTGTGGCATGCCTAATTTGGTCACTTGTTGAATTTTTTGCGACTGATTTTTCGGTCGCAAATTTGCACAAATTCCAATTTCGAGACTAATTTTAAGTTGATAAATTCAGAATTTGCGACCCAAAAATCGATCGTAAATTCCAATTTCAAGACTAATGTTGATAATTTCGGAGAATTTTGAGACTAATTTTCAGTTGATAAATTCATAATTTGCGACCGAAAATATAATCGGTCGCAAATTTTAAAATAGAAAAAAAAATGAAAAATCAGAATCTTATCAAATCCAAATTTGATACACTTGAATTTTACAATAGCCTAAAAAATAGCATTCAGTAGTCTATAAACAAAATCAGTTAACATTATATATAACTAAGAGTTAGTACCTAAAGTTTAGAACATATAAATAAAGATTTAAGTAACCAATATATAATCCAAACTACAGATATTAAGAAATATAAGTTATCTAATATACACATCACTGTCAACTACATATATTTTAAACACAATATACATAAACTACCATAATATAAAACTACAACAACATACATTGTAGACTAAACTATAAGATTCTTCTTAATAAAACTTTGGAAAATAAACTTTTAGCATACTTCTAACTAGTTCTCGTTTCCACGGTTCTTCAATTCTTTCTACAGAGTCTTCAATTTTCATTGATTCATCATCAACTTCTTTTACATCTTCAACCTTCTTCATTGAATCTTCAACTATTTCTATTGAGTCTTCAATTTTATCTATAGAGTCTTCAACTGTTGAGTCTTCCACTAAATCAATTGAGTCTTTAATGTGCTCAATTGAATCTTGCACAATCTCTATATTATCTTCAAGTCTATCCATTTAATTTTCAACAAATTAAGCAGATATTTAATAATCATTAATTTATATTTATTTAGTATAGATTAACTTTACATCAATATAATCAAACTGCCAACAACATAACCAATATAATCAACCAACAACACCAGACTACCAATAACATCAAAAAATCAATTTCACAACCTCAACCAATCAATAACACCAAAACTACCATTATTTTAAAAAAAATAGATCTAAAAATTTAAGAAAAAAAATATAAACTCAAACTCAACCAATAACATCAAAAAATCAATTTCATATCTTTAACCAACCAATATAATCAACCAACACCAAAACTACCATTATTTTCAAAAAATAGATCTAAAAATTTAAGGAACAAAAAAAAACAAAAAGAATAATAACATAAACTCAAACTCAACCAATAACATCAAAAAATCAACCAACCAATATAATCAACCAACAATACCAAAACTACCATTATTTTCTAAAAAAACAGATCTGCCAATAACAAAAAAAAAAAGAAGAACTAAGGAAAGGATGGAAGATAACCCGGATGGAAGAGCGGTGGTGGCCAGGTGGACAGCGGCAGCGGCAGCAGCGCCGAAGGGAGTAGAGTGGTGGAGATAGTAGAGAGAGGTGGGGGAAGGGAAGAAGTTAAGGAAGAAGAAAAGGGTGGAGTGGTGGAGATGGTAGAGAAAGATTGGGGAAGGGAAAAGGTTAGGGAAGAAGAAGGAAGAAGAAAGGGGAAAAAAATGAGAGAATGGTTCTGATTTGAGGATTTTGGATTTTAAAGACGTTGGAATTTGTGACCGATTTTTCAGTTGCAAAATTGGTTGCAAATAACTAAAATTTGAATTTTGAATTTGTGACCAATTTAGCGTCCAATTTAGTCTTATATCTTTTTGTGTATATTGCAAAATCGGTTACAAATTCCAAGATTTTGCCTTTACCCATAACTCCTTTACTTTGAAAAATTGGTTGCAAAATCGGTCGCAAAACTTGAAATTTGCGATCGATTTTGCGGCCGATTTTGCCTTCACACATAATTCCTCTACATTGAAAAATCGGTCGCAAATTACATGTTTAGCGACCGATTTTACCTTCACACATAAATCTTCTACATTGAAAATTCGATCGCAAATTCAGTTGCAAAACTTGAAATTTGCGACCGATTTTGCCTTCACACATAATTTCTCTACATTGAAAAATCGGTCGCAAAATCTTTGGATTTGTGATCGATTTTGGGATCGATTTAACTTCATTATTAATGTACCTACATATAAGAATCGATCACAAAATCGATCACAAATTCAAAGTTTTGTGACAGATTTTGTGTTCAGACTTAATTAATATATGCTTATAAATCGGTCGCAAATTCTTAATTTTGCCACCGATTTTGCAACCTAAACTAACTAATTACTTTTCTATTGTTGACCTTACACATCGGTCGCAAAATTTAGTTTTGCAACCAATTTTGCGATTGAATTTTTTCAAAATTTTTTTTTGCTTCTATTTAAAAAATCAATCGCAAAATTGGTCGCAAAATTAAGAATTTGCGACCAAATTTTTTAGCGTGAATTTGTTCCCATTTTACTCAAATTAGTCGCAAAATCAATCGCAAAAGCCTTTTTTTGCGATCGGTCATATTTCTGTCAAATTCTAGTAGTGTAAAGGATTAGAAGGACCATGAAAGTTCTGCAAGAAAAGACCAAATTGGAAAGGCAACCAAGTGGCTAACATGTTTAAATTCCAAGTACCTTCCTGCCATACATTCTAACTTGCAAAAGAGTGTCAGAAATAAGAACAAAATCCACTTTCTGACATAGTGGCCCCTGATCAATCCAATCATCATACCAAAATAAAAAGGAACCATCATAAACTTTAAAGCCCCACCCTTCACGAATTTCCTTTAGAGCCTTAAGGATACTGCACCATACATAGGATGTACCATTGGGATTAAGATTACCGAAAATAGAACCACATCGAAGGTATTTATGGCTCAGGATATGCACCCAAGGTTTATTAGTGGAAAACACTAGGTTCCCAACTAGCTTGCCCAAAAGAGATATATTAGTGAGCCTAGCATCCCGAATACCTAAGCCACTAAATCTCTTAGGAGTTGTTTGGACATTCCATCCAACCAGATTAAAGCTCTTATGACCCTCCTTGCCGCCCCAAATACAATGACGAATGCAAGAATCCAAGGATAGATAGATTTGCTTAGGAAACCAAAGCATTTGCATCAAATGAATAGGAATAGATGCCAAGACAGAATTAGCTAAGTGAACTTTACCTGCACAATTTAGGAGCTTCCCTTTCCAGCTAGTCAAACAATTTTTAATCTTATCCATCAACTCAGCAAAAATAGACTTTGACACTTTACCTTGAATCAAAGGAAAACTTAAGTATTTTCCCAAAGAAGAAGTAAACCAAATGGCCGAAATACTAGTAAAATTATCCTTTCTTCTTCTAGTCACATTCCTAGAACACATAGCTCTTGACTTCTCTATGTTCACTTTGAGGCTAGAAACTGCACAAAACTTCTGAAGAGCATCCATCAGAACCCGCACCTGAGTACTCCTTCCTTTGCAAAATAATAGTACATCATCTGCAAAGAAAATGTGAGAAATACCAGGACCCCTGCTAGATAAATGAATAGGGATCCACTTGTTCTCCTGCACCAACTAATTAATATAAATGGCAAATTTCTCCATACAAAGCACAAAAAGATAAGGAGAAATCGGGTTACTGTGATGTAACTCTCGATCAGGAGCAAAACTATCCAGACGACAACCATTCCATAATATAGACAAGGTAGAAGAATGAACGCAGCACATCACTTATTTGTCTATCAAAGGAAGGGAGCCAAAGTCTCGAAGAGTAGTCTCCAAGAAATCCCAATTTACATGGTCATATGCCTTCTATATATCAATTTTAAAAGCAATAACCCCTTTTTTGCCTTAGCCTTTTCGCCTTAGTCTCAAGAATATATATGGATTCATATTTTATTTTCTGAAACATTTTTCTATTTAAAAAAAAAAGGAAAGGAAGAAGAACGACACTTGTTAATGGGTTGTTAATGGTCTCGAAAGCCTTTCTTGTTGAAGGGATGTTTTTACCGTGGAATCAGTTTTTCATCTAAAAGAAACGACGTAATTTTTTTGCAAATTTTTTTTTAGCCCTTCTTGTTAATGATCAATTTTGATTCATTAACGCATATTATTGTTTTGATTATCATTCTGTGAGGATTAAGTTTTAAGAAGAAGAAGGGAAAAAAAAAAAAGAAAAAAACATGACTGCAGTCACATGATCTCTATGGGCTTTCCTATACGTGAATTGTTTAGATTTGACTGAAAATAATGTTTTGTATGTTATCATTGGATACTGTGCCCATGCATTCTATTGATATTAACGCCGCTTCAGTGGCCATTTATTTTATATGTAATTAATTAATTAATTTTATTTATTTAGTCATTCATTTATGTTTATGAATAAATAATTAAAGATATATGTTTTGCATATGTTAGTATGCATATTTCATGTTAGATATTTACCACAACATTATATTGTAGTAATATTTTTGTTTGTAGTTTATTTTAAACGCTTATTTACAGTTTAAAATCTATATGATGTATAATTTGTTAGTTATCAAAGTGGCCAAATTTTAAAGGAAACAAATTTTGAATTGTAAATATAATTTCAATTACTCATAAATTCTGATGCTTATAAATGATATTATATTGTATGGGTAAATTGAAGTTTATCATTATGAGATAATTCTGTGATCACCCAAAGTTTGATCATTTGTTCTTATAATTAATGAGCATAATTGCTAGTAATTGATATATTTAATAGTTTTATTCTGTATATCCAAAGATAGCAAATAATTCGAATTAGCATATCTCAATAACTAGGTTAATATATTATATTTGCATCATTATGATTTATGTCTACATATCTTAGTATCTCCCAAAGGAGATTTTGATATGTAATTAATGGTTACCTCCATTATTTGAATATGAATTTTATGTGATATAAGTTATGACTCAAAGCATTTATGTTAAACATGTGTTAATTGTTGTGTCTGTCCCTATTTAATTACATTCGCATGTTATGTCTATTCCAATTTTGATGGGTTGAATTTCTCGGATTGAGGTGAACAAGTTCACTTTCACCTTGGTGGATTGGATCTTGATTTGATCCTTTGAGTTGAGAAATCTATTGCTATCAATGTTGCTAGTAGCAATGATAGGAAATCTCAAACAAACTAAGCCTTATGTTTATGCGAATGAGCATAGCAAGCAACATAAAGTTAGCTCTTCCCAAAATTGAAAGTGCTAAAGATTTTTTTAAGTTTATGGAAGAGCGCTCCCAAATATTGTTGATAAGTCTCTTGTTGGGACATTAATGAGTATTTTAACCACCATGAAGTTTGATGGTTCTCATACTATGCATGAGCATCTCACTGAAATGACTGCAGCAAGACTTAAGTCAATGGAAAGCGATGAGAATTTCCTTTTGTAGTTCTATATGAACTCATTATTGTCTAATTATGATCCATTCAAAATGAGCTATAATACCATGAAGGATAAAAGGAATGTGCATAAATTCCACAGTATATTAGTTCAAGAGGAAACTAGACTTAAGAATTAAGGAATTTACTTCATTCTTTATGTGAACTATCAAGGAGTTGGTAAGAAAGTTGAAAAAGGAACATGGAAAGGTTGATAAAAAATAACATCCTTCCGGTTTTTGATTTCACTTACCTTAATATTTATGTGGATTATATTAAAGGAAAGTAACAAAACACACAAAGAAAGAAGCACAAAAGGTAGTACCTAACTTCTTGAAAGTATACACACTTATATGTGTGGATTCTTTGGTGTAAATTCTTTCAATAAAGAAAAGTACTTTATCACTTTTATTGACAATTACTCACATTATGGCTATATATACTGCTACATGAGAAATGACAATTAGACAGAAAGGTGAGAATTGTCAGGTTTGATAGAGGTGGTAAGTATTATGGAAGATTTGATAAAACTGGACAACACCTTAGTTTGTTTGCTAAGTTCCTAGAAAAATGTGGCATATGTGCTCAATACACAATGCCGGGTATACCAGAACATAATGTTGTATTAGAAAGGCATAATAGAATCTTAATGGATATGGTTAAGAGCATAATAAGTAATGCATCTTTACCCTTGTCATCGTGGATGTATGTTTTAACAATTGTCATGTATCTATTGAATAATGTTCCTAGTAAGGTAGTTCCAAAAACTCCTTTTAAACTGTGGATATGTAGAAAACCTAGTTTAAGGCACCTGCATATTTGGGGATACTAGGTGGAAAGAAAAGTTTATGGTCCACAAGAAAAGAAATTGGATGTAAGAAGAATCAATGGATATTTCATTGGTTATCCACAAAAGACTCAATGGTATAGATTTAGTTGTCCTACCCATAGAATAAGAATTGTTGAAAACTAGAAATTGTTGGTTCATTGAGAATGGTGGACCAGTGGAAGTAAAGCTTCACAAAATATAAACATTAAGGAAGCCATAGGACAGGTTCCTTTGACTTGTGCTTCTACCTCTAGACTTGTTGTTTCTCATGTTGTTGAATCACATAACAATAAAGAAGAACAACAAATTATTGATCCCATACTTAATAATGAGCCAATGATAGAACAACCATTGGAAATAGCATTAAGAAGATCCTACTAAGAAAGGAGATATGCTATATCAGATGATTCTACAAGAGTTAGAAAAATGACTTGAGTATTAATAATGATCCAATTTCATTTTCACAAGCCATGAATTGTGATAATGCTGATAAATGTTTAGATGCCATGAAAGATGAGTTTAAATCAATTGATAGTCTGAGTTATGATGGCCATGTTTTGTTGCTATTAATGTTATTTAACAGTGGAGCTATAATAGCTTTATTGAAATTACATGCTTAGATCTTGGTGATTTATGTCTTTTAATATGATTGGTCAGTGAAAGCTGATCAGGTTGTGATTGCACTGGAATTGTGCGATTGAGGCTCTCATGAGTACATTAGCACTGAGAAGGTGCTTGTTGAAAAGGACTTAGGCCCATGGTGTTTATGAAACATGTTGAGAATATGGATTTTGTAAGGTCTTTTGATATACTTGATTAGTGGGAATTATATTGTTCATTTGATTGCAAGTTAGAAAATTGGTTTTGATACCATTTGTATATCTCGAGATATGATGTTTTCAGAGGAATACGACATTGATGTTTCATGAGAAAAATGTGATCTTCTTGGGGTAGACTGATTGTGTCTTCTACACAGTGAGGATCCACACACAGTTGCATTAAGGATCACTTTGAGCGCTCGCATTATTGTAATGCTACGATGTGTATATTTACACCTTGCACAGTCATAGTTATTGATCATTGTTGATGAGTTTATTGCCTTATTGGTTATGTGGTCATAGGAGAACTAGACACTTTATAGTCTATCATTCGCCTATGGTTCTTAATCGATAGCCTTATTGACTGGAGTGACCTAATTTATGGTAAATTGTTTTTTAGACTGTAGTTTGTGGCCGTAGTTGTTCAACCCAAGAGTTGCTTTCAAAATATTTTAGAAACTAAATAAAAACACAATCAATATTGCTCAAGTGAGATAATATTAGAATTTTCTAGGTTTAGACTTCCATTGATTAGAGGACTTTTTAGTTTAATAAAAATGGGTTAAATAGATAGCCTGATTGTTAGCTGGAAACCTATGTAATTATTAAGTAATCTGTTATGGGTTGTTGATTCACCATATGTTATTGGGTTTGGGTTCAATGATGAGTATGCTAGAGGGTGTAAAGGTCCAAAGTAACATAGGTCTTTGATAAATTGAACTAAAGTACTATATATATTCATATTATGGGCAGGATCCCCACTCTAGTCTTGAATACTCTTGACGATTATTGCTCCATCGATGTGACCATCTAGAAAGAGAAAAAGATAAAGTGGGTTCTTTTGTATCTGGCATACATAAGTGTATATGTATTTTCTTTGCATTTGGATTTGCAGATTGGGTGTTCCTCAACAATGTAAATCAAATAGATAAACAACGTTATTAATCCATATTCCTATTATAATTGGTGTTCTAAATTCCGTGTATAGATCCGATAAAATCTTACATTTGACACCTGAAAGAATGTGCAAGAGATTTGCATTCGCCTCACTGGTAGAAATACCTACTTGTGATGCTGAAGGAAGTTAATTATTGTTATCTAATATTTTACTTCGATAACCCTGCTGCTTATTCATTTAATTATTTGCACTCTGATCGGAAGCTAATTAAGTATATGCTACTCATTATTGTTTAGTGATCACATTACCTGAGGGACGTAGGAATGTGATGCAACTTTCTCAGCGTATGGTTAGGCTCTTTTGTGGAGCTTTGGACATGTCAGATAACTTGGACTTCCCATATGTAAGGGTGAACAAATGCGGGGTTATCTATTCAAAATAGTTCAGTTACCTCCTTTTGGCTCCATCTCTCGCCCCACATAATTTTTGGCTTCCTCAAAGATCCAACACGAGCTCAGGTTCGCGAACCTAAACTACTGTCTCTTCATTTAATTAGCATATATTTGTTTATTTTTTCAGTTAGCGTATCTTTTATTTGATAGGAAAAGTCTTTCAGAACAGAATCATTAATGCCATTTTTGAAAAAAAAAAAAAATCTTGCACTGGGATGTTCTATGCCATGGAAATCCAATGGCCCAGCTTCAACACATCTCAAATGGAAGTCATCCAGATAACCGTACATCAATTATTCGGGTACTTATATACTATCTTTATTTCTAGTTTTATGTTTCAATCATGTATAGAACAATTAGTTTGCTTTTCAATTAGGTTTAGATATATTAATTGTTAGGAAAAAGACTGATCTCAACATGAGTTAATTTTAACGTCATATTTGCTCTTGCTAAAGATATTGCTCCAAATTAAATAGTTAAATTAAAGTCAATAAGGAAATATATAAAACAATGCATTTCAGAGTAAAAGAAAATTAACAAATGTGGTTTGAATTAAAGTGACTTAGTTGTTGTATAAATTAGACTTTGTGATCTTGATTTCATATTTATGAAGTCAATTTTTAAACTTTATTTTTGACAGAATTTAGTTGTTAACATGATGTATTATGCTGACTGATTTTTGGATAAATAAGTAAGTTATACTATATTTATTTTATCTGATAATTATTATAATTTCTATTAAAAATTATAATTATATTTTTTTGGCTGACAATATTTACAAACTCTGCCCTCACTCACGTTGAAGGCATGACATCAAATGAATTTTTAATGCTTAAAAAGAATAGCTACACTTTTTGGTATACGGCGTATTATTATTTGATTATATATTATTATATGTATAATTTTTTATATGCAATTTTTATGATATAACTAATTAATACATCAAAATTAAATTCTAAATTCATTGCAATTGTTGATCCATGATCATGTGGTGCAGCCTTTTATGCCGAACGAGAACAACTTGACGCTTCTACAAGAATGCTGCATAGACTCCTTGGGAAGTGCAGTCGGTGTATGCTCCAGTGGATGTTGCAAGAGTGAATGCGGCAATGGGCGGAGAAGACACCTCCGCATTGCCCATTCTCCGATCCAGCTTCACCATAGCCAGAGATGGTGCTCAACCGGTTGCTGCGGTGCATGCAAGAAGTTAGCTTTGTTTCGAGGAAAACCCACAAAAGCTCCACACTCCTTGAAGACTATTTCAAGAGATTTTTATTTCATAATATCACAATTGATATATATTTAAGTCTTCATTGACCTTTTATATATTCATGGTTTATGTATAACTATTATTATCCTATTCTTATCTTAAATAACCACTTACCCTATTTACATGTAATTGATAAGAAACTCCTTTCTGTTACAAATATAATAAAGTCAACTAACATAATCTATTACTCAATTTGGGCTGTAATATTACTCCTTCCATGAAAAAGGATCTTCTCCTCAAGGGCTTGCTTTGCGTACAAAGTTACCATATTCCCCACTAGGTCCCATTGTTGAATTGGGCTAATAAGGAGTTATTTTTTGCCCCTTAACATTAGAGAAAATCTTGTTACAATATTTCAATTAAGTTGGGCTTGTCTCATGAACTTAAAATAATAGTCTTTGATCTCAATAGTCCAGTTTTTTCCTCCACTAGTTTGGGCTTGGTTTTGATCAAATAGGTTAGGAAAGGAACACTTTTTATTTTCTCTAGACTTCCTTCCCATTCACATTGCAACTGCCACAAAGCTCCTTCCCCTTCATGCTGCAACTGTTGCAAGGTTGTGTAGAGATGGCCATCACCACCTGTGGAGGCACTCCACCAACGACCACATGAGGACCCTCACAATTGGTTCGTTCATGTCTGCTATTGTTGTTCTCGAGTGTCCCTTTCTCTTTCCTCTTCTTACCTCCATTACTGCAACCCACCATCTTCTAGCCATCCCCTTTGTCTTCTCTTTTGTGGATCGTTGCCTTGCCTACCATTGCATCTTGCAGTTTCAATGGTTCCCTTAATTCCATTCTCAAGTTCATGGATGAACTTGAAATTAGGGTTTCTTGAATTTTTACACTTATGGTTCTTGATCTGTTGTTAATGTTAATTCTTGAATATTTGTTGTTGATTGTGAACCTTGCTTTGTTGTTGAATCTTCCCATCTTTGATTGGGTGTTCTTAGTGATTTTGATTCTTGATTTGTTGAATCGTGATATGTTGCCTTTGGCTCCATTTCTGCAGTAATTCCATCAGCTTCACAAGTTGGCTGTCAATATGTTTTTGGAATGCTTAACATTCTTTCTTCATCTTGTGAAGTTCGTTCTTCATTTCATAGTTGAAAAAATGGCTCAGACCGAGCGGCCGGACCGGTAAACCGGTGAACCGGCCAACCAGCCGATCCGAGTTACTCAACACATTGGTTATGCAGTGGAACCGAAATGAGCTGATTTAACTCGGTGGTTTTTGTTGAAAATCGATGACTCGGTCGGTTTGATTAAACCATATTAAAGATGAAGAAGCAAAAGGTAGAACACCACCATAGATCGGATGCCCAAGATAGAGAAGCAATGTCATCGTCGCGCTGTCTGTCATCGCCGCTGCTCTCCGTCACGCCACCCATGAGATTGTTGTCACCCGCGTCACCGCCATCAAGTCTTGCTGTAGTGCTGCCACATCCTGCTACCCCTGCTCCATTGCTGCTTGCTTCAGTTCAATATTTAGAAGTCGTGAAAAGAAAGAAGAAAGGGAGGAGGGGCGGCTGCTGCTGTTTAGTGTTTTTGGAGAAAGTGGAATGTTTATAAGTGTTTGTGGGTTGTTGGATTGGGCTAAGTTTTGGGCTTGGTTAATCTAAATATTTTTTTTTCAAGAATATTAAGGCTTCCTCTATTTATAGTTGAATTTGGTAGTTGGGCCTTTGCTTTTTAAACTATGTTTGTGCCCATTATTGAAATTGGCATTTTAGATCCAAAAAGAAAAAAAATGGATACTATGACTTTAGATCAAAAAAATGTTAATAGGGATTAAATGGTTTTTTTATGGGATCATTAATATAATTTTTTATGTTTGTCAAAAAATTATTAGACCATTATAAAAGTTATTTGTATTTATTTAAATTTTAGTTATATATTTTTATATTATTTAATTATTTCCGGTTCAACCGGTTGAACCAGTAACCCAGTACCTTGGCTGAGTCGATCACCAGGTCGAGTTTATAACTATGCTTCATTCTATATATGCAAGCTTCCGCTTTCAGACTCAATTGCTCTTCCAATTCTGCCATGGAAGTCTCTCAATGAAAGCACTAATGTTAAATTTGTTTCGAGAAAAACCCACAAAAACTCCTCACTCCTTGAAGATTACCTCAAGAGATTTTTATTTCACAATATTGCAATCAATATATCTCTAAGCCTTCATTAACCTTTTATAAGTTTATCGTTTATATATAACTATTATTATCCTATTCTTGTTTTAAATAACCACTTACCCTATTTATATGCAATTGATAAGAAACTGCTTTCTAATACAAATATGATAAAGTCAACTAACATAATCTATTGCACAATTTGGGTTGTAACGAGGACCATCTAACAATGGCCGCGGCCATCATCGTGCCAAACTAGGAGGCTCGCTGCTAGCTCTGACCATAGAAATAACCTTATATTATAGATTCTCATATATTTATTACAAGGCATGACTTCACAACTTTGAGCACTAATTTGACTATTCGGCATATATAATTAATTCTTAAGTTGCTATATACATTGACATAAACAATACTACGTTATTGGTACTTTGATCTATCTAACAAATAATATCATATATTGTTGATTCTCACACAACTTCCATACTAGATAATTAAAAGAGTAAAATCTCAAATTAGTTTTCAAAAGAGTTGCTGGACGTCAATTTGATTCTTAAAAGATGTACGATTTCAATTTGGTCCTCAAAAAATTAAAACTTATTTTAAGTTAGATCAAAATATTTTAAAAAAAAGATTAATACTGAAATAATATTTGGACTAACTTAAAATAAATTTAATTTTTTGAAGAACAAATTGATATCACAAATTATTCGAGAATTAAATTGAGGTCTCAAAACTATTTTGAGAACCAATTTAGGGTGTTATTCTAATTAATATTGCTTGACTTTCTTGCTGATTGGTCGTGCTTTACACATAGCCTCTAATGGAATTAGCTTTGCAAAGGTGAACCCCTTGTTCTCCCTCATATCAATTTCTTCATCAGCGAGTCGTTTCCATTCAAAGCACTGAATCAGCAATCCCAAAGTCAAGCCCATTATACGATATGCCAAGCCTCCGCCAGGGCAAGCCCTTCTTCCCAATCCGAATGCAATTAATTTGTTTGCTTCTCCTTCTTTTTCAAACCTCTCAGGTTTAAAACATTCAGCATTGCTCCAAATTTCAGGATCTCTTCGAATGGCCCATGAATTAATCAACACTATAGTGTCACGTGGAATAGTGAATCCTCCAATATTGCACTCATCCGAAGAAAAATGAGGCAATAGCAATGGACTTGGAGAGTATAACCGAAGTGTCTCATAGATAATATTTTGAAGATAGGGGAGATTTGGAATGTCTGACTCATCTACCAAGCGATCTTTGCCTACATGATTATCCAGTTCATCTTTTGCTTTCTTCAATATCTCAGGGTGATTCAATAAAGCAGACAGTGTCCACTCGATAGTTAGGACTGTTGTGTTTGTTCCAGCAAGGAGCATATCCTACAACCCAGGTGAAGTTAAATAACATTTAATTTAGCAAAGTCTATTATATTTGTTTAAAAGAACATGTCATCTATAATTTGTTTGAAAAATCTTAGCCATGAAAATTTATTTATGATATGGGAAAATATAATTAAAAAAGTTTGATGGAGTCATTAGATGAGAAACTCTAGATCTTGCTTGTTGGTTGGATGGAGGGTTTTGGAGAGAAATGAAAGAGAAAATATCTATTTGCTTTTAAATTTAGAGAGTTATTTATAAAAGTTAAAAATAATATGATTGATAAAGTATATGATAATCTATTATTTTATTCTTTTGATTTTAAATTTTTTTAAATTATAATACTTTTTTAAAATAAAAAACTTACGCTACTCTCAAACATACCATTAATAATCATTGTTTAAAGTAAACAATTACCCAAAATATTTTGTGAATCTTAGATTAGAATATATTTTTTTAGAATGAAAAACTAGTGGTGCATTTGGTTTTAGAAAATATTTTTTATTTTTATTTTTCGTTTCCAATATTAATTATAAAATTGCCACCTTATTTTCATATTATTTTCTGTTTTTAGAGTTTTATAAAGAAAATAATGAAAATAGAAAAAATATATTATTTTCACACAAAGTCCTAAAAATAAAAAATAAGAACGAAATCAAGGTAATAATTTTGTAATTAATATTGAAAATAAAATATGAAAACGAAAAATATTTTCTGAAATTAAACAAGTCCTTGCCCTTCTTTCTCTTTTCTTCCAAAACTCTCCATCTCAAACATACCATTATAATCCTTGTTTAAAGAAAACCGCTACCTGCAATATTTTGTGAAAATTCTTAGCCACGAAAGTTATTTTGCGAAAATAAAAGTTTGAGTTAATGGGTGAGAAAGTATTCTGGCATGATATACAAGTATAATATAATTTATTTATATGTTTTCAACTAATATAAGTTTTTAGGAAAGATATTTCTCAATAAATGCAGTATTTCCACAATTGAGAGGATCTGTATTATTGCGTAAATCTGTTTTGTTTAATTTATTTTTTGCAATATAATCTATTTTATTTGATTTAAGCGGCTATTAGTAGGTTGGCTTAAATATGTTTTTAACCCCTTTAAATATTTGATTTTTCAAATTTTGCCTCTCAAAAATTTTTTGTTTGATTTTGGTCTCTTATTTTTCAGATGTTATCAATATTAATCCCTGTCATTAATTGAGTGCTATTAAGTGCTGATGTGACAATATGAGATCTAATCAATATTAGCACGTGTCAAAATCTCACGTTACCACATTAGCACTTAACAACACTCAGTTGACAGCAGGGACTAATATTGGTAACGATGGAAAAATAAGGGATTAAAACCAAGCAAAAATTTTTTGAGGGACCAAATCTAAAAAATTAAATATTTAGAGGGATTAAAAACATATTTAAACTTAATAAGTTTTAGTACATGCAATTTTTTTTTATATACATTCAAATATTCAATAAACGACCAACATTTGTGTCACTCATGCCTATCCAAATAACATATTATTGGAATAATAAAGTCCCATATTTATTAGAAATGTTTAATAAAAAAGATTAAAAATGAATTAATTAAGTAAAAACCATATAAGTGGTTATTGAGAACCACAAATTTATTGCCGCAAGGATCGATGGAATTCTTTTGTCTCCTTCCCTCTGGCACAAATCACATTTTGCCACTTGAAAGATAATATACACATAATTAATAGCTGCTTTAAGTTTTTAATTTTTTAAAATATTTATTTCTCAAATGGCAAATCTTGAATGGTGAAATAAAGAAAGAGACAAGATTTGGGGACAAGAGATTTTTTATCCATTTTTGGAATAAGATGTGAATTTAGATTCGTTATCGTATTGATTGTGATCTCCCCATTTCAAAAGGAAGTCATCTATCTCTATCTTGTCCCACCCGTTGCCCCGAAATCTGGCTTCCTCGGCTCTAACACGTGACAAATACTATAAAAAACAGAGAGCAAAACAAGAACTGAATTACCTGAATAAGGCCTTTGATAACATGATCCGAGTAGTACTCAGGCTGCATTTTTTGCAGAGTTAAGAGATGCCCTATCATGTTATCGTCACCATGCTTCCCATTGCGATGCTCTTCAAGTAGCCCTTGCCAAAACGCATCAGCTCTCTTACCAACACTCTTCAGCCTCTTCACAAACCCATCCAAATCAAACCACCTAAGCAAAGGCAAGAAATCACTCTTGTTGTTCGCATCCACCAAGTACAGTATCTCTGCAATGATCTCCCTAAACTGCCTCGCTTCCTCGGTGTCCGTGACATCGCCGTCATCGCCATAGTTCCTCTTCCCAGAGACCATCCTCATGATGTTGTTGAGTGACATCTCCATTATCCTCGGCCTCAACTGCACCGTGGTGAATCCCGTGCACGTGTCCTCAACCAGCTTCCTTATGAACCTCATGACCTCGTCCCTTCTGGTTTCAAAGAAGGAGTTGAGACGCTGCGTCGAGAGGACGTCCATAGTGGCGATGCGGCGGAGGTTGCGCCAGTGCTCGCCGTAGGAGGAGAACACCAAGCTGGTGTGGTTGTAAAAGAGGTACTTTCCAGTGAGGAAGCGTGGTCGATTTGCCAAAACGGCGTCGTATTTGGTGAGGCATTGTTGGGCTAGGTCTTGAGAGGAGATAACGACCACGAGGCGTGAGCCGAACCAGAGGGAGAAAATGTGGCCATAGGTTTTTGAAAGGGCATGGAAGGAACGGTGGAGACGGGGCTTCAAGTGGTGGAGGTTGCCTATTATGGGAAGGGTTGGTGGACATGGTGGAAGGTTCTTGAACCTTGTTTGGAGCATGAGCTTGAGGATGAGGATGAAAGCAAGTGAGAGGAGGGAGCAATACAGCAAGGGTGCCATTGCTAATATACTTGCTAGTTTCTAATAGCTGGTGCAAGTGCTCTGTTTACGTACTTGAGGTGCTTTTATATCTGAGCCTAATTACCATTCCCATGTCGGTTGCATTGTATTAGCTTTCTCATAACAGAAAATACCTTAAATGCTCTTGAAGTAAGTTTTTTTTTTTTTATAATTTAAATCATTTAATGCTTAAAGTATTGTCTTCCAGTTTAACCATATTTTTAAGAAAATTGAAAAAGTGTTAAGTATTACCTCTGTCTTAAAATAATTATATATTTTAAAAATGTGGTGAATCATAGTTCAAATTTCAACTAGAAGAGTTGCCCACATATTTAAGTATTCTACAGTACTTGAATAGAATTGTTTCCAGGAGGAAGATATCTTTCAAAGAAAAAAAGAAGATTATCAAAACTTGGAGTTAAATGTTAATATGTCACAGTATGAAAATTTTTTCTTTCTACATATTACATATTACCGACAAGAAGTTGAAGTTTATATGACGAATATAATGTATTTTTGGATTAGTTTATGTATTTTATAAGCAAAATAACAAATTTAAAAAAAATTATGAGACAACTTTTTAAAAATAAATATAATTATTTCTTTAAAATAATCTAGTACCAATTATACCCATCTTCTTTTGACTTTTGTAGGATATACTTAAGTTTGCAACAAAAAAATAGGAGATAAAACCTCAAATTAGTCCTTGAAAGAATTATGGGACATCAATTTTGTTCTCAAAAGTATTGTGATATCAATTTGTTTATTGAAAAAGTTATGAAATCAATTTAATCATTGAAAGATTAAAATCATTCTAAATTAGTCTAAAAGATTAAAAAAAATTCAGAATAATTTGAAATAAATTTAAATCTTTTAAGGGCTAATTTGATATCCAACAACTTTTTTGAGAGTAAATTTGGGGTTTTACTCAAAAAGAGTATAAAAGAAATGGTTAATTAATGACAAAAAAAAGAGAAAATTACTAATTTGGCGTCTAAAATATCAAAATACCGATAATTTAGTCCCAAAAAATACTATTTTTTTTCGTGATATCTCAATGATTAATACGCTGATAAATTAATCTCTAAAAGATTAATGTATCAATAAATTAATTCTTAAAATATCAATTTATTAATAAATTAATATTTAAAATATCTTTTATTAATACTAATAAAGCCTATTAATAATAATAGATTTATCATTAAAATATTATAAACCAATAAAATATTTTTTAAAAATTAAATTATCAGTATTTTAATTTTTCAGGCCAAATTAATGGTTCTCCTAAAAAAAATGGAACAAGCTAAGACAAAGCAAAAAAATAATAAAATAAATAAAATAAAATGATTGGTGGTTTGCGTTAACAGCAATATTGAATTATCACCGAATTGTCAAGCCCTGCGGGTCAAGCATTCAAGGGCCTCAACCCAATCACCTTGCTTATGTGTCAAGGAGGGATTTGGATCAGGGCCCGCAATTAGTGATGAGTATCAAACGTGTATTTATTTGTTAAATATTCACATGTTCGTCCTGGAAGAAACAGGGTGGCGGTGGCGGATAGGATATGGCCAGCTTCTCTGTCGTTTCAGCTGGGCTTGCGCATCTTGGAGTAACCACCACGTGGTTGTGGTCAGCATCGTGGGGATAATTTGTCAGGTGTCTCGCTATGGACCAGGGTCATGTTTTAAGAGGCTAGGGCCCCTCATCTACACCAAAAAATATATTTTACTGCAGATAAAAAATATTAATGATTTTGATCCTTTCTCATCCTATATTCATATCAGATTTTATAATTAAGATTTACTTATTTCACTTAATCCTCTTCTTATATATAGAGAGTGTCTCAAATGAGAGGTTTTCTTAATATTTCTCTCTCTCTCTCTCTCTTTCTATATTTATATATATAAGCAAATTAAAAGAAAACAAAAAAACCAAGTTTTGTGTTGAAAACATTCCCCTTTCTATTAATTAGTGAAAGTATTGCATCATGGTAACACCTGCAATGGGTTTGGCTTGTCCTTAGGTTTTCATGGAAGCCATTATGGGGTGAGGGAAATTGAAATAGGGAAAATGGGAATAGAAAAAAGGGAAAATGGATTTATCTAAATCCTAGATATATGATGGATATATGATGTGGAAATGAGATGGAAGGGCTAATATGACAAGGGCTCCAAGTTGGATGCCTCTATACACATATGTAGCCACATCAGTTGAAATAAAGGTGTATTCCAGTAATATCATATTAACAAAATGTCATACCTTAGTGCTGAGAGATGAGAAAGATGGGAGAGAGTGTGAGGGGGGAGAAAGAGGGAAACACAAAGGTGAGAGTGAGGGATGGCAGATTGTTAGTCATATGAAACGAGCTTGGAAACCAAAGGTATTGATGCATAGGAAGCAGATAGAAGGAACAAGGAAAAGAAAGTAGGAAATCACTTTTTTTGTGGACAACCTCCCACAGACAATGTGCAGTAATTGGTCGAAACAGTTGTTACAGTATGAAAGGAGATTATTGGATGTCTACATTCCGTAAAAGAAAAGGAAAAATAACAAGCTTTGTTTCAGGTATGTTAGATTCCAAACTATGGATGAGGTGAAGCAAGTTATCAAGAATATGCATGGTGTTACAATTCGAGGGTGCAAGTTAAGCATCCAACTTGTCAGCATATCAGAACGCCCTTCCTTCGGCCCAAAGACTACGCTTAAGTCATAGTACCACACTCGTGAATTGTTACTAAGCACTGAGGGGACCTTAATCGACAAAGAACTTTAGCCGTCTTTGTAACTTCTCGAACTATCTGGAGATAATACGGAAATAGGAGTGAGAATTATAAATTCTCAGTAGGATTCCTTCACCATCATACATACTGTCATCGTTGTCATCTCCAATTTGCTTCAGTTTATTATGAAAAAGGTGAACATTTTATGTAAACTGTTAAATTTTATAGTTCAAAAATATATTATTCGAAGCAAAGTTCATTTTACTCATACACTTGGCATTTGGGAGAGCCCATACAAATTCAATTAATGAATTATACTATGAATAACAACTACAACATATTAAAATACGATAGCATCAATAGACTGGATATATGACATCTGCACATGCCTTTGTATTTATGCAAATATATAAGATTTACTTTTCTTTCTTTGTTTCTTTGTCTTCCCATAATATTTATCTTTATTTCCTTCCTTCGACACACCTAGACATTATATATCGCCGTTCCTAGGATGTCTGCATCTGCCTACATTTGAGCGTTTCGTATCGCCGTCCTCAAGTGCAGTATTACTCATCTTGAATTCATGCAAATGCAATGGTTATTTCTTTATTCGACACACGTAGGCGTTACGTATCGCCGTCCCTAGGGTGTCTATATCTGCCTACACTTGAGTGTTACGTATCGCCATCCTCAAGTGCAGCATTACTCATCTTGAATTCATGCAAATGCACTGGTTATTTCTTTATTTGACACACCTAGGTGTTACGTATCGTCGTCCCTAGGGTGTCAGCATCTGCCTACACTTGAGTGTTACGTATCACCTTCCTCAAGTGTAGCATTATTCCTCTAGAATTCATGCAAATGCACTAGTGCACACCTAGGCGTTACGTATCGCCGTCCCTAGAGTGCTTGCATATGTTTAATCTTTAATATTTACTGCCCTTGAGTAGTCTGATCTAGGAGTGAGCTCGTCAGCTCAACTCGTGACTGTCGTCACACCGACTAACCCACAAAGGGATTCACGTACTTCTAGTCTTGGAGGGATCTCATTTTGGTCACGTGCCTCTAAATTGAAGAGATCTCTTCTGGTCATGTGTCTCAAAAATTGAGGGATCTCATCTGACCATGTGCCTTCAATGTAGAGGGATCTCATCTGATCACATGCCTCCAAGGTAGAAGGATCTCATAGTTTTAACTGCCTTCATAAGGAGGGATCTCATAACTGCCTCCAAGTGAAGGGATTTACATTTAATATATTCATATTATTTTATTCTCATACATAATCATGCATGGACATGCGGAATGTACTCATACATATGCTGCATCATTTATTTTCATATGTCTCATGTCATACTTAAATCAGATAGCAAACCCAGGATAGGACATTGTAATTATGCTAAGAAGATAATAACATCAATAGGTGCAAGTTCTATAGTCTTAAAACTTAAGCTGTCTCGCAAGTTTTTTTAACTCTTACTGATGTTCCCGAGTTTGAACTCATAACCGACTTCCGAGTTCCGATGTCATATCTTCTTCCGGAGTTATAAGTCTATGTCTTGGTTCCCGACTTCCGGAGTTACGTATATAATGTCCATGTCTTGATTCCAATCTTTCGGAGTCATGTATCCAATGTCTTAATTTCCGACTTCCGACTTTAATCCATAATGGTCCCCAAAGACTCTTACGAATGTTTTCGTAAGTCCCAAATTTCGACATAACCATATCCCATCTTCCCTAATTTCCGAGTTATGACATTAACTATGCCCAACTAGCTTCCTATTTGTTCAGTCCCAAGTTCAACATCAAATATACCCGATCTAGCTCTCTCTACTAAGTTCCGAGTTCAACGTATCCGAGTTCAACTTAGGTTGATTGTATTTCATCCCAAACCGCCCTACTTCTAACCAGAATTGCACTCTTATAAGAGAAAATTCACCAAAAATAGAAATCTGGGTGGAATCATACGAAATTTATATCTCTATAAAGCTAACAGGGCAAACTTTCAAATGGAGCAAATTGCATATTATTTGAATGAGTATATCTTGAGATATAAGCCGTGAAACTCGACCTTCCTGAACTACCCTATTCTAGCCCGTATCGGACATAGGGCAACTTCCTTGAATCACTGGGAACAAATGAGATCGTAACCAACTCGGAATTTCTTTATAGAATGTTCTCCTATGTGTAATCTTTCTAACAAAGTTGGTTTCACTCAATTCCAAGTCGTATAGGGCGAGTTCTTCCCTGAACAACCTAGTTTGCCTAGAATCAAGCTCAAAAACCTAAGTCAAACTTCAAAAATTCATATCTCTCTCAATACTAATCCAATGGCCTTATATTTTATATGTATGGAAAGCTCTGAATGTCTAGTTTCATATAAAAATAGTTTCATGAAGTTTAAACTATTGTAGGCGGAGCCGTATACTCCGCTGTACGAATTGCCGAGAAAAAACCCTACCAGCTTCATGAGTTTTCTCCTTCCTTCAAGTTCTTTCATACCAATTCTAATTCTAATCATAGCATACATGCATAATCAAGTATAATTCATTATCATCACTTCACATAATATCAGTGGCACAAAGTATACAAGACTCACACATAACTCCAAACTAAGGAAAATAAGAAGAGAAGAAGGATTCCTACCTTGCCTAATTGAAAACTTGTTGATTTGGTGCCTTAAAAGGAAGCAACTCTTGATGAATCTTGAAGAAGGGATGAAGATGGAGTGAAAATAAGAGTGAGGAGAAGAGAAATGATGAGCTTCAGCAGCTAAAGGGGTGGCCGAAAATCACATGAAGAGAAGGAAAGAAAAGGCGAAGATTTTTAAAAGCAAGGCTCATGGTGATTGGTGGACTTCACTCCACCCTCCAATTTAGCTTGGCTTCCCATCCTCAAGGGCTGATCAAGGCGCCACATGAGGGGGTTGTTTGGCTAAATCTTAGCCATTCATCCTAGGGCACTCATGGAAAAATTTCTATTGATCCGGTTTCGACAATTTAAAATACCGAGGTCTTACCAATTTCTCTTAAATCGATAAACCGGTTTGAAAATTTTCTGTGAGGCTTCCTATATTCCTAATCTAATTCCATCATAACTAATCATCTTAAATCACACTTAATTAGATTAAAATTTTTCAGGCATTACACATACGGCAAGTATGATGACTAGGTGCTCAAGAAGAATATAGAATGAGGGGAAAACAAAGGAATACATTTTGTTCACAGGAATTTTGGGAGAGATACGAGAACTTATAAAGAAGTTCTCAAAGGAAAAATAGTTATCCAAGAGCATTTATAAATGCCAAGACTATTGGGGAAGTTAAGCAAAGGGTTCGAAGAAGGATAAGGAACAACCTTGAAGTATGCCAGGAGGAGGAAATTCTAAATAATTCAACATTCATCAACGCTGAGGTTAGTGCCGAAAACTTAGAATGGTTGGGTCGAAGTGTCATCAGAGCAGTTAGTGCTCCCACTGAACTACATATGATGCAATCCAAACTCTCCTACATTGGCCTGGGCATATAAAAATTTGAGTGCGAAGAAGCCAAATGCAAGCTTTGTCGTGACAAAGGACCAATATTTGCTATCCCAAGGTAAATGAAGTTGATCTAACTATTGCTAATATTGGTGGACTCATTTTTAAGCAAAATCACAAGTCTAATTTAATTAGTGTAATTTACAGGTATCGTGTTCAACTTGAGCTCAAAGATCATACTGATAGTAGTGAGTTTGTTCTGTGGGATCATGAAGCTTTTCGATGGATTAGAAAGTTAGCAGAAGCTGTTAAACAAGAGGCAGAAGAGATATAAAAAGTCTATCGTGTCCAATTAATTGTATTTATGTAGGTTTGAGTTAAGTTATTTACATATTAAATAACTACAAATATACAAAGGCATATTATTACATTAATTGGCATATATATGATTTTCATATATAGGATGAAAAAGACATGTGAAAAGAAGTAAATAACTATTAATATTTTATTGCATATTATATTATGTTGGTTTTTCGAGGAGTATGTTTTACACATATTCTGCATTTAATTTTGTACATACATACATATATATATATATGTGTGTGTGTGTGTGTGTGTGTCTCACTTCATGAATACGACTTCATGAATATCTTTGCTACTTAATTTATATTTAATAATATTATTAATGTCCACTACATTATGAATTCAGGACAAGCATTCTTAAAACCACCTTTTATCCCCTAAAGAAGAAGTTGTTGAATTACCATATATATATAAGAGAGAAATATATACTTTTCATAATTCTAATGTTGAATTATGAATTAAATTGGTTCTACAAATATGCGCAATAGACCTCATCCCATTTAGATGACCCCATAATGATTCACAAGTGGATAATTACTTATTTATTGTTTGCATTACTGTAGGTTGGAGAATTGCCTGATATACCACCAACTGCACTTGACATTTTCTTGGGTAAAATATATCTATTCAACATTAAAACTGAACAAAACCACAATACCAAGAATAGGATGAGTTTTATTGTGCAAAAAATGAATGACGATGAGCAACTCATCAACTATTTCAAGACAAATACAGAAATGCCACTGATATGTTAAGCTACTTTTATTTTTTCATGCATACATTACTATTTAATTTGACTATTATAAGACTATTTTTTATAAAATATAGGATTCTGTAGAGAGGCACACCTCTAACATTGGAGCTATAAGATCAATCAAAAACTAGCCTCTTGAGAATGTAAGTTTTTTGTTCTGTTAAATATTTAGAATTATATAAGTAGAAAACTTCAATTAATAATCAAATTGTATTTGAAGGAACATAAATACATTAAATAATAAACCTATTTTGATTGCAGGATTCTGTATCTATGACAAGTAAAAATGATCTTGCACATTACTTAGATTGGATGTGACTCCAATGAAGAAGTTAGTGTCTAGCCATCATCTTGATCTCACCGACCCAAGAGACATTACTCCCCCACAAGCCTCCTTTTCAAAGGAGTTCAAATGTGTCAAGATTGAGTAATAGTTATTTATCTCATGATACTTAAGATATAATTAGTTCAAATACTTTTGAGTATGCAACATTAACCATATAAAGCCAAACCTTTGTGCTGGAAATCTTGCATATTATTTCTCATTAATATTCTTTTTGGGTGCTGGATACTTTGAGAAGCCTTATGTAACAAATATCACTTTAAATGTTTTAGAAATTAAAATACTTTATTTTTAGTTATTGCATATATAATGAGTTTTGAACTATTAAACCTACAATTAAAATGAAAAGAAAGGAGAGAGAAAATTTTACAACACCAAAAATGCAACTTCCTTTTTTTATACTTTTTTATTTGTGCATCGTTTAACGAATGGTCATTCGTACCATTCATCATTTTCCTTGTGTTAAACATCAATATTGAATTATCACTGTACTGTCAAGTCATGCTCATGCGGGTCCTGCATTCAAGAACCTCAGGCTAACCACTACAAGAATTCTTGAGTGTTCTTGCTACGTAGATATTTACAATTAATAATAAAATAATATTTTAAATAAAAATTTAAATCAATAATCAATTTTATTTTGAAATATTATTTTACTGCTAATTATGAATATATTTATGTAATGTTTCAAAAATACCCAAAATTTTCTTGGTCCATTCTCTATTATAGGTGGTGGTCAAATCTTTACCTAAAAATTTGTATACATTTTTATATGTTTTTGTTGCAACCACTGACCACGTGTGCGAAGTGGATCTTATAGTTGAGGCTTATGTCCACGTCTTCCCAGCAAGGCTCAGGAGGTGGGGTTTGACCCTTAGCTACCAGGTTTTATTTTTGTTCCCCCCGAAGGAACAATTTTTTTTTTTTTTGGGATTTCCTATTTGGCAAACTTTTTTTTTTTCGGCCATGTATTTGGCTATTGTTGTATACATACATAAAAAAATTGTGACAATATACATGTTATAATAAACATCATTGCAAATAGATAAAAATTTATATATTAATCATTAAAATTAATATTTACTGATATATTTAAGTAAAATTTTAATAAACTATTATTTATTTTTTTACTTTCATCTTTTTTTTTAGTATCATAATTAAAAAAAATCTTAAAAGTCAAGTGAAACATATGGATAATATCTCTTTACTAATTATTTTGTTTGTGTTTAATATACTTAATCCCTATAATATATATAATTCAATTTTTTATCCTACCCTCATACTATCTAATTTATTTATATTTTATGTAAAGCTTTCAAGCTCATATATTTAATAATATAAATAATTCTTAATATTACATGATAAAATACACATATTTACAAAATATTACAAAATACGTCTTTATGTATAACTAATTTAAGATGAAATTATTGAAATAGAAAGTTTAATTGTGATATCATTTTACTTGATAATTGTGGGTTACCATTTGAAACTATTAAAAAAAATCCTATATGAGAATTTATATTAAAAACTAATTAGATACGAATTGCAGTATATAAATTAGGAAATATTAATATAATAAGATTTTGTATATTTAAAAAAAGAGAAAAAACCCATTACAAATATAAATTTATATAAATTTTATTTATCAATATAAAAAATTAAAGACTCAAAAATTCAATTTAACTAGTTATATATACATTATAATGATTGTTGGTTAATGGTTAAAATAAAATAAGAATAAGATATTAAATTTGTTAGCCTTTGTAAAACAAATTAAATTTAATTAAAAGAATTAAATATGCATATATTATTGTAATATTTTTTATAATTGTTTTATGTTAACAATTATTAAATAAAACTTTTAAAAAATAAAATAATTGGAAACTACAAAAAATCACATAAAAAAAAAGAAAAGTACAAAAATAAAAAGCAAGTGAGGATTGAACGCAGAGCCTCAAAGTAGTTGAGAGGCTAGAGACCCACTTGCTGAGCATATACACTGCATCACGCATGTTGTTTTATTGGTTCATTTAAAATGTATTAAAGTCAATACAAATCTTTAGATGAAGATTACCGCTATCTAAACCAGAGAAATACCCAAACTTCTCAACCGCATGTCTTCTGTATCTAGAGGGATTTGGATCACTACCCGCAATTAGTATGTTGATAGACAGCTGAGCTCTATTGAAGCTGCCGATTAATGTAGGAATTTTTGGTTTGTGTATCCCAATCTAGGAGTTTCGGGTACTGGGCCCGTCTTTAAACCTCCCAATTAATGTAGTTAGCACTGACAAACCCCACCTCATAAGTTAGGGTCCGTCTTTAAGGTGCATTGTAGCATTACCCATAAGTTAATTGGGTTAATGAATGGTGGTGAGCGTGCCCATGATAACAACTTGCTCAATTGCAATTCCCCAACCAAAAACAGCTCAGCTGTCTATCAACATACTAATTGCGGGCAGTGATCCAAATCCCTCTTGACACAAAAGACATGTAATTGAGAAGTTTTTAGATATTTATGAAGCATTACGTAAATATGCTCATAATTAATAATAAAATAAAATTTATTATTAATTTAAATTTTTATTTAAAATATTATTTTATTATTAATTGTGAGTATTTATATAATATTTTACGAATATTTAAGAATTTTTCACGAGATGATATCGTTGAACGGACCTTTTACAAAGGATTCACGATAGGCAGACCCAAATGATGACTTTAGCTACCTTCCACCAAGGGTTCATAATAGACAAATCTAAATGATGAGTTTAGGCACATGCTCTAGTTAAAATATCTTCTTAATAATTCATCTATTTAATAAAAAATAAATACATTTAATATCATATAAACATAAAAAATATGAAATTAATTTCTATATATTAACTGAAGACACTACTAGACTCTTCCCAAGCCCATTAAGCTGGGCCTTCAGTTGGCAACCTTAGCCCAAAGTAATGAGCTATGCACCTTCGATTCAAGGAGCAAAAGCAACGAACTTAAGTTAGCATCTAGTTCTCAACCAAAAAAAAAAAAAGTTAGCATCTAGCTAGTTTTTTTTTTAATGAAAAATAAATGGGCTAAACCTCAAATAGAGGCAGCACTAAATACATAATCCAGCAATAAACAAAAAGAAGATAAGTGAAAGACAAAGGAAACAAATACAAATGACCATAGAAAAGCTAAACAGTTCACAGCAACAAGTTCGATCACCTTCAATCTGCATTTAAGATTACCACCAAGAATCATTATTCAGCACCATTCACCTGACCAAGTTTCCCACCTATGCCACATAAGTGTTAAGCATTTGTCAACAGGAAATGGCTCCTTATGGAATATAATTTTGTTTCTGGCTTCCCAAACTGACCAAGTCAGACTAAAGAAACACATACACCACTTCTTTCTATCACTTTTCCTAAACTTGGCCTCAATCCGAGATTCAAAAACATACATAGGCTCCACTGTCATTACCTAAACCATTTTCCACCTGTTTAGGCAAGAGCACCATAATTTCCAAGAATAGGTGCATGAGAAAAACAAGTGACCAATACTCTCCACATGCTCACCACAAAGAATGCAATTACCTTCAGATGTAGGAATTATATTCAGGCTGATTAGTTTATCCTTAGTGTTTAGTTTTATAACATCCTCCCAGGTACAGTACTATGATTAAGTTATAGCACCACACTCAAAAGTTGTTACTGTTACCTGAACGGACCTTGTCTGATAGCAACCTCTGGCTGGCCCCAATATTTCTTGAACTATCTGGAGATAATACAGAAAAATAGTGAGAATTATAAATTCTCAGTAGGATTCAATTAACTATCATATACCGTGTCATCATTATTATCTCCAATTGCTTCGATTTATTATGTAAAATGTGAACATATTAATAGACTTCCGTTTTATAGTTCGAAAATGTATTATCCGAAGCAGAATTCATTTTATTCATGCACTTGTTAATCAAAGGAAGAATCTAAACATATGAATTTCCCCAAAACCAAGAACCAAACAAGGAGCTCTACCTTTGGAGGGGCCATTTTGCACCACACCTTTGCAACATATTTAAAGGAATCTACACTAGCAGCTTGGAGCTTTAGGATAGATTCAAAAAATGATTTTGATGAGAAAACCCCAGAATTGTGATAACAACAAATGTTCTTGTCAAGGTGATCCTGTTGTAAAAGAGCTTGCTGAAGCAAAATCTGTAGTTGGGCTAATAAATCCTTCTCCCAATCAAATAGCTCCCTACACCATAATAGATTCCAACACAAAGTGGCCCCATCCCAAATGCCGCAATCTTTAACCTTCATATGTTTTTGCACCGATAGTGAATATAGCTTGGGAAACTTACATTTCAGAGTTAAGTTACCAACCCATAGATTTTCCCACATGAGAGTAGCTTCTCCATTACCCACTTGACTCTGTATACCATTACTACAAACGTGTTTGATCTCCTTATTTAGCTTCCATACATTACAAATACCCCTCCATGGTCCAACCTCTTTTGGATTTTGCTATTCACTAATAGGCCGGTCAAACTGAAGATTGTTACAAGAGCACATCACCCTTTTCCATAATGGATTATTTTCTTCTAAGAATCTCCACCACCATCTAAATAATATTGCCATATTCTTTATGACTATATCACCCACACCTAACCCTCCTTGCTTCTTTGGCCTTTGAATAATATCCCATTTTATCAACGGACGAAAATGTTCACCCTCTCCCTTACCTTAGAAAAAATGCCTCTGCATGGAAATTATTTCCTTGGATACTGCTTTTGGCATTGTAAACAGCCCCAAGTAATACATAGGTAAGTTGTTCAGCATTGATTTGATTAAAACTAACTGACCAGCTTTAGATAACAAATTAACCTTCCAGCCACTTAATCTTTTCCTGATTTTGTCTAACATTGGCTGCCATGTATGTAACCGCTTTGGGTTTGCCCCTAATGGTATTCCTAAATAAGTAATAGGGAGTGAAACCTCCAAATAGCCTAGAACTCCTTTAACTAAATGCACCAATTCTCTACCACAATTCATTAGGACTAAAGCAGATTTGTCATAATTGATTCGTAACCCAGACATTACCCCAAAACAATCCAAAATGCATCTATAATTAACAAGTGTCTCGTACCTTGCAGGACAAAATAGAATTGTGTCGTTGACAAATTGTAAATGCGACATATTAACTGCATCATGCCCAATCTGCAACCCTTCAATCAAATTCTGTTCTTCTGCTCTATATAACAGCTTATTTAACACTTCAGCTACCAATACAAATAAAAACAGGGAAAGCGGATCACCTTGCCGAGGGCCCCTCTCCATATGGAATGGTTTAGTTGGGGATCCGTTAACCATGATAGACATATCAGCACTTGTCAAGCACCCCCTAATCCATAATCTTCAAGTATCGCCAAACCCCATCCTCTGCAAAACATGATCAATGAATGCCTATCTGACGGAATCATAAGCCTTTCGAAAGTCTAACTTCAATAACATAGCACTTTTCCTCTTGTTTTTCAGCCATTGAACTGCGTCACATGCGATCAGTGCACCATCAAGAATCTGTCTACCCTGTACAAATGCTGTTTGGGTTTCTCCAACTATATATCCCATGACCTTCCTAATCCTGCTGCAAGAAGTTTAGCAATCACCTTGTAGAGGCACCTAACCATGCTAATCGACCTGTTGTCTTTGATCTCTACTGCTCCTTCATACTTCGAAATAAGCGTCACCCACGTCATATTCAGCTTCTTTGGCAAAGCACTTGTCATAAAAAGGTTCAAAATAGATGCAGAAACCCCCCCCCCCAAGTGTATCCCAACAATTCCTCACAAAATTCAGGTTAAAACCACAACTCCTGGAGCCTTGGAAGGGTCACACGACCACACAGCCTGTTAGATTTCATCTACTGTAGGAAGCATTTCAAGACATTGAGCATCTTCTGTAGTTATTTTGTTCACAAGCCCATCTTCAAATTCAATGAACGAGGCCTCTTTTTTAGTATATAACGCTTTAAATTACCTTCTAACTTCACATTTAATACTTCTCGGGTCCCGTAATATTCTTCTGCCCTTTTCTATCTCAATCATCTGTTTTCTTCTCTGCCTAAAAGAAGCCATCAACTAGAAATATTTAGTGTTCCTATCAATATCCTTCAACACTCGATCTTTGGACATTTGTTTCCAGTAACAATCTTTGCGGTTATACCATAAATTCAGCTGGCCCTTTAATGCATGTAAACAAGCTTCAGGAACTTCATCCAATCCATTGACACCTAAACACCTTTCAATTTCTGCAACTTCATTTTCTAGAATGTTGATCCTATGCTCAATATTACCAAACATCTCCCTATTCCACTTTTTGATAGGTATAGTGATTTTTGCAAGTTTGTCTCCCAATTCCAAATTCCCCAAGTTCCTCCATTCCTCCACCACCAACTTTAAGAAACCCGGATGGGAAATCCATGTGTCTAAACACCAAAATGGTCTCGAACCCCAATCTAAAACTTTGGACTCCACTAGAAGTGGCACATGATCAGAAACTGAGCATTTTAATCCCCATAGTTTTAATGCTTGGAATCTCACTAACTGAGCATCTAGCTAGTTATTCATGTACAGATGTAATCTAGTTAGTTAGAAAACTGTTAAGCTTGTTTAGCTTCCGTTAGAAGTTAGTTAGCAGCGATAGCCGCACTTAGTTTGTATTCAATTAGTATAAATACTTGTACATACTCAGAATAATGAAGTAAGAATCATTTTTCTCAAATTCACAGATTCATATTTGATTTCAAAGCTCTTTTCTCTGGTTTTTTCCATCTTTTCTGATTCAGATTTATTATTGATAATGTAAAATAATTTTATATTATCATTAATTAGTGTATAAAAATTAATATCAAAATATATTCAATACTTTTTTTATTTAATAATCAGAAAAATTATTAAAAGAATGTTTTAGGAGAATTTAATATATCTATTAAACTAATCATGATAGAGTCAAAGTACGAAGATAAGAGAGGAAAAAAAAAAATGTTTTGCACCAAAACGCAAAATAGTTTCTTGCGTGTTTAAGTTTCCGTGCGTAGGCAACTAATTCGTAAAATTTAGCATTTTGTTAATGAAATACGTATAGATTTTAATTTTTTGTATATATTGTTGTTAACTTATTATGTGTTGTAAAACTTTTTCCTTAAAAAATAACCTATAGGAAATTTTGAAATTTAGAAAATATGCTATATACGAGACTGAAAAAGTTATTTGAAATCGACTTGTATACTAAGATATATGAATATGGTAAGGTTTAGATTTATTTATAATATTATAATATAAGTCACGTCTTAAAAAGAAGTCAAATATTTGAATGTTTTATCAATTCCTTCAAAGTGATTAGAAGTGAATTAGTGGTGAGGAATTTGAATAAAATGTTGGAAGTTATAGATTCTCAAATTTTAATACCATTAATATACCAAATAATAATAATAATAATCCCTTCATCCTCTCTATCTACTTGCTTCGTGCTTGAGAGGTCCTTACGTGGCAATTGTTGACCTTGTGTTCACGTCAGGGAAGATAATCAACAATTTATAGAAGACCTTTTGTGCATAATTTTTTGTGTATAGGACCTTTGACAGACCATTTTATGAAAAACTGAGGGATCTTAATTTCGATTTTCTTAAACCAAAATATGAGATCTCCTAATATAAGAGGAAAAAAAATTACTTCAAATATAAGAATTTTATTTATTTTACACATTTTACCGGCTTTACGATTAATTTTTTTTTGTAAGAAGAGTGTTTGCCAATAGTCATTTTTTTCAATGTATTGTAAATATAATTTATTTTATGCAATTATCTGATTATATATTATCATCACATCATTAAATATATTTAATTTTTATAATAATTATCTATATATATATATATAATTAGTTAATAATATAAAATATTTTACACTTATAATATATTAGAATTAATTTCTAACCAAAAGTACATGAAACAACATTCGTTTTGTAACACGTAGGGTTGAAGAATGCCAAGGAAGTAACTAAAATCGGAGTAGGCTGTTCGTGTGCAAGAAAATTGCATGGCGGGCAACATCGTCTATCTTTATTACTTTGTACTCGCCTTTGTTCACATGGTAAGCCACAACCACATTGCTTACTTGAACATAGACACTGAGCACCAAGACTTCTAAATCCAGCCACATTAGAGGAATAGAAAAATTTCTCCCTAATGGAATTTCACTAGAAAACCTTATACTCTTAACCATGACCCATTCATTGCTCTGCAAATCCTTCAACTCCCACACCTTCAGTTCCACATTGTTACCGCAATTCATACAGCAAATTTCCTTTCCCATCTGCACAAGTGTCCAATACTGACCATGACATTCTCTTGGAACCTTCAAATGGTGAACACTCTCATCACCAAGATCAATTGCAAGAACAGATTGATCAGTAATCCAAGATGAGTCGGTCCAGTAAACAACCCCACCAACAGATAAAGATTGTACATATGACAAATATGATGCAGGGTCACATTCTGCAGGTACACTACTAATTTTCCTCCATGACATGTCCTTGCCTACCCTTAGCACGTACCAATTATACATTCCATATAAGTCTTTGCCAAGGCTAACCACTTTAATCTCACCAGTGGAGGAAATTCTTGCAATGTTGTTGCAGTGGCTGCACAGCATGCACTTTGAGGGGAGATTGGGAAGTTTCAAGACTTGCATTGTGACAAGATTTGCCACATATAAGTCCATAACAGAACCTGACTTGTTGATCAACAATACACCATCTGAACTGCCTCTTATTTTTCCAGGAAACGTGGAATTCAAATCTGTCTCTTTAAGTTTCCAGTCCCTTGCATGAAGGGACTGCACCTTGTATGGGCTGTGAGCATCTTGGATGAGGAAGCCACACCCTGAGTGATGTAGGTGTGACTTGATGAAACAAGGTGATTGTGATATTTCAGCCCATGTTCTGCAAACATACCTGGCTGAACTGTACAGAAACTGAGCCGGGAGCCTGAGAAGAATGTCGGTGACAGCATCGTTGGGAAGAGAATCAAAAGATGATGAGTCCCCTCCATCTTCTGTTTCAGAACAAGCAACTCTTTCTTGCTTTGAAAATCTCCTTTGAGCCATGTCCTTTCAAAGTGCTAAAACCACTCTTTACCTTTAAATTTAATTGAAGAATGAAGACATAATAAAGCTTAATCCGTGACTTTTAACAGTGAAATGTATAAAGGTGCAATGTGCTTAGCTTGTTGCCTTACGTTTTAGTTTATAGCAAAGTTGTTAATGAACAAGAAGTTCAATGCGGTACTTAATTATTAATCCTTAACCTGAAAGAAACTCAAGTCAAGATAGCATCAACTATCAAGTTTTCTTGCTTCCCTTTGTTGGCATGATTTTCTGCCTAGAGTTTTAACTTAAATATATGATTTTTCTACTGTGCACAGAACATACACCAAAACTCACTGCTAAAATAACTCGGAGAATCCTTTGACTTCCCCAGTCTACCTACTTTTTCGTCTTTAAACGTTCTATAGTCACTCCCAAAGAAGTGAGAAACAGACACAAGACACATGAGGCTCCATGTGCAAAATATGCCCCCAAAAATTATAACCAAGACCCTTTTCAAACATTGGACATCTTAATGTATTTTCGTCGAAGTTAAGTAATCATTTCTATGGAATCTTCCAACAGAATACTTCCAGAATGGTCCTAGATATGACTAACATAAGCCAACTGGAGTGAGCTAACACTGGAATGTTGACTATGAAATTATGCACATTTAGTGGAATACAGAATATATTCGCCAAATACAGTAGGAAAATTGTAGAAAAATATTTTAGCGAGAAAGGCAAATTGTCAATTGAAGAGTATACTTTTACTTAAAGAGATTAAACTTGTTGTAAGCTGAGTTCAGAAATATTGTGGAGTCTCTAACCAATGTTCTACAATTTTCAACATGCATGACTTCATGATCAATATTTTCCTCTTTCAACAATTTTCAGTCACGGCATATTACCTCTGAAGACTTCAGCTTAATTGATTGAAGCCCTTCCAAGTTCCAAGCTTTCAAATGGCCCGTGCCAAACAGAAAAGAAGGAACCTGCGAAAATTTTCTGCATCAGAGAATGCATGCAACACAAGGATTGGACTCTACATTCCAACTTATCATCAATTAATGCAGACACAAATTAATAACGTGTTACCTTGAAACGGTTACTTACTTGACCAGGAAATTATTACAAACATTCAGCTACTCAGGCATTTTTGCCGTTGGCTAAAGCTCGCAAAAATTAGGAACTGTTAGAGATTTGATTTTTGTTTCAGAACCAATTCAAGATTTAAGGAAAATGAATACAATTGGAATGTTGCTTTGCTTCACATGTTGGTGCTTTAAGATGTACTATAGGTAAGGGAGAATCTCACGAGAGCAAAAGGTGGCAGGTGTCATATTAAAATGCAAAGAAGCCCGTCATATAGCAAAAGCATCAAGTTTATAATATCAAGAGAAACTTCATCATCAAGTAATAATTAATGGGGGGGATACAAGGCAACATAACATTCACATTCACATTTGAGCACGGCCTATTAAAGAAATCCAATTGCCTGTGCGTACTGACTTGGAAAGTGACCAAAAAAAAAATAACAAAAGAAAAGCAACAAATGCTAAGGATGATATCGTTTTTTTAACTTCATTTTCCCACTCTTTTCTTCTTTTCCCTTTTTCCATAGTGAAAAACAAACAAACAAACAAGTCACTATCAGAATTCGAAAGCAACAAGAATTTTAAATTAATGACCGTAGAGTTGGGTGGTGCAGTTCTACCGGGCTTTCTAATCAAACTTGTTAAATAACTAAATCCGGAATTTTTTTTTTTTTTTTTTGAGAACAAACTAGTGGAAGACTGTCGTGTATTCAACAGTCTTCAATTGTAAAATTAAAGTGAGTGGCGTAGGTGAGAGGAAGAAACACAGAAATGTATAAAGAGGAAAACAAAGATTCTAAACGTGATGAAACAACAATTGAAGAAAAAAAAACCCTCTTTTTTTTATAACAAAAGATGAGAATGGAGAGCAAAAAGACAAAAATAATGCTTAACTTTTTACAATGGCTATTAAGCGAAAAAAATTAAAAGAAAAGTTCTCTGAGCCATGTGACAGCCAAAAGTAATCACATGCATAAGTGGAATTATAAATTATTCGAGCTCCTTAATAACTTCCAACTTATCCTCTCCTGTCACCATTAGGTTTGATTACAGAGGAAACCAGATTCACGGTGGTAACTCAGGTTTCAGAGGTAGTAACGAGTTATCCAACCGTGTACAAACACTAGCTGTTGATTATTACTTTCATAGTTATAATAATTTTGTAGAGATGTAAAACTGCCATAATGGCTGATTCGGTCCTACGACCATCGGTTTATTTTATAACTTGGTGCTATTTTAAGCTATGTGTTAAGAGTAGATTCTTTTAATTTAAATAATTGAAAGCATTTTCATTTGCTTCCCTTTTCTTTGTTTCTTTATCTTTGCTATAAATGGGTAAACAAATATGTTTAAAGTTGTCGTTAATTTACACATTTAGTTATAAGTATTCATCTAAGGACATACGTATGAATATGATTCATTGTTTTTTTTACATTCCCTGTGTATAACGGAATCTCAAACCTCACTTGATTTCAGAGACCATTTGATTTTAAATGGTTCTAATCATTTTTTAACCCAATATAAACAATAAGTGACAGCTCCATTTTTTTTACTTTTATTGTTGTTGTTTCATTGCGGTTTCGGTCACTGATATATAAACTATTAGTTTCGAACTATCTTATTGGTTGGGATGAAATTGAGCTCATTTGATGTGCTTATTAGGGACCCAAAAAAAAAAAAAATGCACTTATGTTGATAAATAAGTATATTCCTCTTAAATGTAGTGATTCAAATCCTTGAAGTGAAATTGTCGAGGTGACAATATGTACTCACTCCAACCAATCACAAACCACCGACCACTTTTGCATAAATGATTATAATAAGCAAATATTTTTGCTTATCAAATAAGCAAGTAGGACGTTGCTTTTGATTTTAAGTAGAGACAACAGAAAAAAAAAATGACTAAAAATGGAGTCAAATATACTTCCATAAATATTCTTGATATTTGTCTAAAATGACAAAGAAAGAATATCCTCACCTCCCTCTTAATATTAAAAAACTTACATAAATGTAAGAAAAATTATATATAAATATAGATATATTAGTATTCTCTTTATCTATGAATCTAGGAAACTGTTATGAAAATATTTTTTATTAAATTTAAAATATTTTTTATTGACTATATATTCAGTTCAGCTATTTTTAATTAAAAATATAAAATAATAAATTTTTTGAAAAGATTTATTATGTCAAAAAAATATATTTCTATCTAAATATATTTTTTGAGCAGTGATTTTTATATCCTCAATTGTAATTTTATAAAAAAAAATTCTTATATCTATTATATCAAAATAATTTAATAATTTTTAATTATGATAAAAAATACTTTTACAATTACATGGAAACTTAGAGCACATTTGTGGTTTTGGAACGAAAAAAGTGCTTTTTAAAAAAATAAAATAAAATACTTCTAAAATTTAAAATAACTTTTCTACTTATATTTCTGCTTTTAAAAAAAATATATGTTTTCAAAACGCTCATTCAAATGGAGCCATTGTTTTTACTTTTTAGGCCAGCCTGTTGTTTTTACAATTACGGCTTGTTTTCTTAGGATATTCCCATTAAAGAATTCAACCATACGGACAATGCCTCAAGCCCATACCAACCGAAAACCCTGTTTCAAGCCCATTATTAAGCCTAGCTTGACAAGTTGTCGAAGAAAGTGAGAGCTTTCCGTTTAATTTGTTTTCAGCAACGGATTTAGAAAGTAGACCGAGGAGCCGAAAAACAATAAATTGTATCATTAAAAATATCATAATATATATTAACAAAAACATATTTTACAGTGTAAAAATTAATATAAATATCATATTTTTATTAAAGTTGAGTATGATATTTTTTCAAATTATAAAACTCATTAATAATATAATTTATGTCAAAATTTTTACACAATTCTACTTTTAATATAATTTAAAAGATACAACGTAAGAAATTCATCTTCAGTTTTATTTTTCAGTTTATTCTTCATAAATTTCATTTAAGGCTGAATGTATATTAACATTTTGTTTGTCTCTAGACTTGAAAGATTTTTTCAATATAAATCTATCTTTTTTTCTTTCGTTTTACTTCGTGTCTTTTCTTTAGATTATTGTTTAATATAAATAAAAGAAACAAGAAACATAAAAACAAATAAAGATGATTCCTTTTAGCCATGGAAGAGAAAATCGAACCGGACCGGTAGATCAGACTGGTCCAACCGGGAACCGGACCCCAGGCCAGTTCGGTCTTCACCACAAAACCGATTGTGGTCAAAACTAGTGAACTGGTTTTTTTTTTTTTTAATTTTGATAAAATTTCTATTTTTATTTTATAAAAAAAAAAAGAAAAAACTCAATCAAAATAAAAATTCATTTTTTTCAAACTTTGATTCTTTTAGTATACTTATTTGTTATATATTCTTAAATTAATTTAAAAATAAAAAATAAAAAGTAATTGTTATACTGTCTGTTAGTATTTTTCAAAAAAAATATAAGTGAAAATTAAAATAAATAAATTTTACATTTAAAATATTTGATAAAATATCTCATAATAAATATTATTTTGTATTAGTTATGTTATTATTAATAATTTAATATAATTTGTTGCTTTTTAATTAATCATATATATATCCCGGTCGAACCCTCAATTAAACTTCAGAACCTTTGAATCTCTGCCTTGACCAGTTCGATATCCAGTCCAATTTTCTTAACCTTACTTTTAGCACATAAATGGGACACTCCGATAAGTGTGACCCCTTTTTTTGGTCAAAAGTATTAAATTTTATTGATGAACAAACTTAACATAAAAGTGGAAGATTATAATAAGACCAATAATTTTAAGCTCACAGTTAAGAAATAGACACTAGAATCCAATACAATTTACTAGTTAGAAGCATGAGATGCTACCTATGACAATAGGATTAAAATAGATTGAAACAAGAAAAATAACTCGTACCTAATTTTATATAAGTTTTTACTAATCCAAACAATTTAATTTAAGAATAAAGATATATATACAAACAATCCTACTCTACAGGAACTCTATGAATTGTGCCTAATCTTTCATTTAATACCCAAAATATTTCTTCTTCCTTGAGTGTTGGCGAGTATATTCTTTTCCGTCATAACATCTGCGACATGGATGGTGCATTATAAAGACGAATAAGATCTTACAACCCATCATCTCAATAAAAATGTGCAAAACACACCAAAGCTAAAAAAGACAAAACAAAACCCTCACACATCCACTACCAAAATATATTGGTGATTTATTATGTCCTAACTCAGTCCTTTGGTGCTGCTTACATAATGGCAATCATGAGAAACCAAAACAATAATAGTAAATTTATGTTATTTTTCACAATTTAGACACAGCCACTGTTAAGAGAAATACATTAGACAAAAAAATTATATAAACTACTACTCAACAGGGAGGTGGGCCAACAAAAACAGATAAAAAAGACACAAATAGGAATAAAAAAAAAAAAAAGTAAAGGGGGAAGGAGTCACTGAAACACCATCAGAGGAGGTGAGTCCCTCCATGGGACAGGGTTCTCCAAGTTCAAGTCAAGAAGCTGTGCAACTGTGAAAAAAAGAGAGAAGAATGACTGTTTTGTTGAGACAAAGAGAGAAGACGAGTAGGGGCGGCAGTAGGATTTTTTTGGTCGCAGTAAGTTTGACCTTTGTTGAGGATCCTACTCCCAACAACCAGACCATCTGCGATGGGGAAGCCTCAAAATGATTGGGCTGACAACGTGAATTAATGATTTTCTCTTTTGTTGTTTGTCCCTACCGCGTGAATTCTCTTGGTCCAATAATTGGACCATCTGAGACTGAGATGGGCCTATCCTTGCAGCGAATGGTCCACCACCGAAGTCTTGGTCTTGAGATGACCAATAAGCTAAGTCTTGGTCTTGGAGATAATTAGAACAGCCTCCATTTTAATTTATTTATTTTAATAATTTGATATATTTTTAAATTAATATATCTAAATAATTGAAATGGATAGATAAATTAAAATAGAGGGAGTAATATAGGATATCACAATCGGCGTTGTGGATGGTGCTGAGCAAGTAGTCATTAAGAGTATTGCTGACCCTCGTCAAAAAAAAAGAATGTTAGTGATCCCCAGCCTACCAACCATTTCCGTTGGCATTAACACGTGTATGATTATTTCATATGCTATTATCTATACATTTTTCGAATCATTAATTATCTGTCGGTATTTTCACGTTAAAGATTCTAATAGATTATTATCAAAAACAATATGATTAATTCATACAAACACGGATACAATCTTTTTCCCGACATTTTATTTATCTTCTTTAATCTTGTAGGGCTTTTAATAATTTTTGGGTGTATTATTAATTCTCGTTCAGGGAATTGAAATTTGAAAACATTTTTTTTTCACAAGTGTTTTTCTGCCAGCGTGAATTTCTATGATTGCATATGTCTCTTTGTTATTGATATTAAATTTACTTATTACTTGAATCAATTTTTTTTTTTTTTTTTCAGTTTGTAACACTTTATTGTAGTGGGTTGCATAAAAATCTTAAACGATTAGTATTTTAAAATAGAGGAAATACAACCCACCAAAAAAAAAAAAATACAGAAGAAGAGATACATAGAATGTCAAATATAATATTAAATATAAGTATAAATTTTTCATATTAGAAATCCATTAAACTTAAATTCATAATTACATTAATAAAAAATTTTCATATTAATTAGCAAGTAGATGTGCACTTTCGTAGAATAATAAAATTATATTAGCAGATAATGTTAAATATTTTATATTAATTATAAAATTTAATTTTAATATATTATCAATATAAAATTCTTTTATATAATTATACAATCATATATTATTATGTAATTGAAAATATTTGACTTTAACCATAACTGTCTTAAAAGTTATATAAAAATAAAATATATATAAGTGATTGATAATATAAAATATTATACACTAATAATATATCAAAATTATTCTCATTTTATTGAAAAAAAAAGTTGTCAGCCTAATAAATTGTACCCTTTTTTTTTCATGCCTATATAAGCATTGCACTTGACGATTACAAATGAACTGAATAAAAATTGTAATCCATTGTCGTCACTGATAGCAACAATTCAGAAATATGTTATTAATAATATTGTTCGTATTTGTGCAGTTACGTACGGTGACTGAAATACTAGAGAATGAAAACAATGAAATATTTGAATAAAGCAAAAAATAAGTTAGCAGCCTAATAATTTGTCTTTTTGCGTTCATGCATATTGACGTGGGTTCATTTCACTCAACAATTACAAATGATTTAAAATTGATAAAAAAAAAATTTTAATTTAAATATACTAATAATATAAAATAATTTTATACTGTTAATCAATAGAAATAGTAGAAAGTATCAACTCATATAAATATTACCTATTATAATGAGGAGTCTATCATAATTTTTCACTTTTTCAGTATTTTTATTAGTTGATAATATAAAATAATTTTACACTATCAATATATATCAATTAAATTTAAAAAAAAAAATCCAACATGATAGAAACACGAGACTGAGCAGAATCCTTCAATGATGCTTTCCCACCCTTTTTAGACGTGATAATAAGAGATGCTATCCCTATGGACATAACAAGAGATCGTCCTTATTCATATGAGGTAAAAAAACACTTGAGATTTTTTTTTCTCAATTTTTTTTTTAATCTATATCACTTCCTCTCACACGGTGTCTTGAAAAATTCAAATATAGACGTACAAATAATATTTTTCTCACAAAAATTTCAATGTTGCTTGGACATACTTCAGACAATTAAGTTTGAAAAGTAGTGGCACCCTTAAAGATTGTGGAATTACCTATATATCAATTTTTTTTTAATCGTTATGCTTGTAAGTCATGCACGTGGTCTTTGAACTGTAAATACTGGCGTCTTGATTTAAAAAGCTTTCCACACTTATATTGACAACGTATTGATTGAGATTACGTACTTTTCAGTTTGTCATTTTTTATTAAAAAAATTTTAGTTGTGCTTTTGAAAAATGAGTGGCGATGAAAAGTCTATAATTACTAAGTTTTACAAAGAAAACGGAATAATAGAATAAAAATTTAATGAATATTTAAAATTAGAAAAAGTATGAAATTACTCGTAACTTATACTCTTTTACAAATTATCATGGCGAAGTTTAAAGCTTTCTAAATGAGTCCCTAAATTTTTATCAATATTTTAATAGACCCTTTTATTTTAAAATTTGTTGATTCATTGAGCTAATACTACATGAAAACTTGTTAACCATTTTGTTTTACGTTAAATTCAGGCCATTAATTATTTATTTATTACTCAAATCTCAATATCTTTAAATAGCTAAATTAATAGATAAAAATTTTAAAATTTTAAAACAAATCAATATTATGTTATAATGAAAAATTACTAACTCTATATATACCATTTAAAAGAATAATATCATAAATTGATTGACGATCTATGTTAATGAATGAATAAGATAATACTATTTTCTATTACAATAATTTAGTAAATCCTCCACAAAATGATTTATTGGGTCATAAGTTAAAGTTTGGATGGATTTAGGTAAATAGCTTATTTAAACACTTATATAAAATTTTTTTTTGAAAAGTAACTTGTTAGTAAGTTATTCTATATTTGAATACATAAAAATGGAAATATTTGTTTTAAGTATTTTAAAATGTGGCTTTTGAGAAATTTGATATTTTAACTTATGAAAAAAATACTAAAAATGACTTTTTAAGAAGTAATAAATTGTATAGCTAAATTAGATGAAAAATTAATAATGTAACTTTTGAATTTTAAAAAGTCATAAATAGTAAATGTTTAGGGTTCTACATATTCTTTTGCTTTTAAAATTTGTTACAGTTTTTTATATTCATGTTTAGTTAAATAGTAATGGTATTTTGAAAAAAAAAATCCCTTTATAATAAATATTAAATAGCATATGACAATGCCAAATATATATATATATATATATATATATATATATATATATATATATATATATATATATATATATATATATATATATATAGATCAAGTTATACTGGTATAATTTTAAATATAAATATACTACTTAATAACTTGATAATATATGTTATATGATTACAAATGTTATAACTATATAATTGAAACTAAATAAACCCATTTGTTTTACATAGTTACGTATCACATTTTCTTTTGATAGTTTTTATCACTTGTGTCTTCTGTTATTATTTATTACGTGCTTATGTTGCGGGATTATTGCCGTGAGAACCCAGTGGCGTGTGAGACTAAGATAGCAATTGTTGTAGTTCCCTGCTAGTTTTTGTATATATATCAGCAGCCGTGTTGAAAGAGTGGTCTGATGGGGGTTGGGTTCTTCTCTGTTGATTATTTTTAATGTTTTTGTTGATGTCAGAGAGAAAGAGAGACAGTACCGTATTATAGGTTTGGACAAAACACAGAAAGGCCTGATCAAGGGAGGGAAAATTGCTTGACTATTGATTAAACTAATGACAATTAAGTCGTCTTGTGTAGGAGTATTTTTTGTTCAAAGAAACCTTAATTGACCAAGTGCAAAATTTACTAATTATGAATTCTCAATTCTTTTCTTTTTTTTTTTCTTTTCTTGAAAAGTCACTATATATGATAATGAATCAAAATGAGTAGTACGTAATGGTCCTTTTCAGATAATTCGACTGGTAAAGTTGTGAGACATGTATAGCGACCATATGATATTTTAAATTATCACAAATGCCTTTTTTTTTTTTTTTGTTTTCTATCGCCTTTCTCTTTCCAGTGGACCCGTGATGTTTTTTCATGCTCACTCCAGGTAGCGATAGACCCTCCCATATAAAACCCTACCAAAAAAAAAAAAAGAGTGGTAGCTGGGTACTTTTTGCCCTAACTCCTGGTTACCTGAAAGCAATCAATTTGGAGCCTCCATAGTAGACTTAGCAGTGGCTTGTTATATTTTCCAGGTGTATTAAAAATTTTAGTATGCTACACCAGGATATCACCGTTCGCTTTCGCCGCTAATATGCCTTCAATAAATAAATTTATTATATTTATGAGCGTAAATATTAGCTCTAAAATTATCTCATGACTAAAACTTACCGTTGTATAGCTAAAAAATTATCGTCCGATAGGAAAAATTTCGTGATTAAAAATAATCATATAGTGCACATGTATTTTTTTAAAGAATAATATTTTATAGTGCTATAATGTCATTCTAATTGTCTATTCAAAATCGTTATTAATTACTTTTAATTGCATTGTCTTAAGTTAGCATGAATTAAAAAAAAATGTAAGCCAAATATGTTATACTAGACTTTTTATTCATACTTAATTTTCGACAATTTATATGAAAAATTAACTCTTTGAAATGCTTAAAATGTTAAGTTAACAGATCCATCTGTACCCTCACATAAGATTTCTTTAAGCTTGAAATTTGAATAATTCAGATGTCCACATATCTTATGCTTAAACTTATCCTTAATAATAATAATAATAATAATAATTAAAGGCCACAATCATCGAACTTTAGATTTGCAAACCACTTAATCTTAAAAGATTTGATTAATTTTAATAATTAATTATCAATGTTAAGTGTCACATTGGCTAATTATATGAGCAAAGTATCTTTTATAATAACTTCAATAGTTCTTTCTCGTAAGCCAACTTTTAGACTTGAGTTAAATTTAATTTCTTCCAATGTTAAGATGATATCAGAATATATGCCACATACAAAATGCTATAAGTGTTTTTTTTTTTTTTTTTTATCACTTAAATGTTATAAGTCTTAATGTTTCCAATGATATTTATATAGGAGTGGCTATTGTCACTCTTTTTTGTCTACAAATATATATACTAGTTTCACTAAAATACCTTTTCTTATTTTTATAGTTAAATTAATAAAAATGTTAAACTTCACAATTTTTATAGAATACATTGAATCAAAATTTTTAAATAAAAAATTAATGAAATAATTTTGATGTGACCTATATTTTTAATAAAATAAACATATTTACCAATTTTTTTCCTTTTCGTGAAAGCAACAGTAATAAGTAATACGTTCTTGTTACCTTTTCTTTCGCAACAAATAAAAACTTAAAACAAAAGATCAATAAACCCATGATAAATAGCTGTGATCATCATGAACTGGTTCATACAAATCATTATTTTGTACTAATCATTTTTTCTATAAAAATATAATATAAAATTAACTGATGGATCAGACTCATAACAATTATATGAGCAAAAAATTGATAAAATTTTATTAGATATGTTAAAGTTTGAATTTTGAATTCAAAAGATTAATTTTTAATAATCTTAACACATGAATTTGATATCTTTTATTATTAAGTTTGTTAAATCACGTTACTTTGATATTTAAGCTTTAAAATTATATTAAATAAGCAAATTTATAAATTTATAAAATATTTAGTTGTCACAAAAAAATTAAAAATTAAGAGTGACAAAAAATAATTAAAAGAATTTAAAAATTTAAAAAAATAAGGAGTTATAATAAAAATAATTTTAAATAATTAATCTGATTAAGGAAGGAGAAAGAGTATTTCAAATAAATTAAACAAAATTTAATTAAATAGCAGCGATACGTATAAATGACAATAGATCCTACTTAAAAGTATAAAAAAAAAAAATTGCATTTTAAAGGAATATATGAAGTAAAGTTAAACTTAGTCCCTAAACTGTTTCTATTATAACAACAATAAATATAGGTCACATCAAAATTGTTTTATCAATCTTTACTTAAAAATTTTAGTTTAATGTATTCTATAAAAATTGTATAGTTTAAAATTTTTGTTAATTTAACTATAAAAATAAGGAAGTATATTTTAGTAAAAGTAGTAAATGTGTTTGATGAACGAAAGCCACTCCCTATTTATATATGTTTAATTTATTAAATTGTCAGTATAAATGATTCTTCATCATCAATTAATCATATAAAAAATCATATATGTGATTTTTGAAGTATATATATATATATACTAAAAATTTAATTTATATATATTGTCAATTTAAAATTTTTTTATACAAATATCTAATTATAGATTATCATATTACTATAAGTGATTGACTCAACTTTTTATTATATTAAAAATCTTATAAATATAAGCATTTGATTGGATGATAATTAAACTCATATGTTAATACATAATTAGTTAATAGTATAACAAAACTTTTATACTAATAATATATTAATATTAAATTATTTATGTATTGCTTAGGAAAATATTGCTAGCAACCAACATCAAAATTAAGTTTTAGAAGTGAAATATTTTAATCCTCAGAGTTGTACTAAAACCACTAGCATCCGGCGGCTAAGTGTGTGTTTGAATTAAAGTTTTTTTTTCTTATTTTCAAGTTCAAAACAAGTTATAATCCTAAAACAACTTTTGGTTAAAATATATATATTCCTAAAAATTAATCACTTACCAAATTATGCTCCGACTATTCTGGTCTAACAAAAACCAATGGTTTTTTTAATTTAAAAAAAAAAAAACAAGTGTTTACTTAAAGAACAAACAACTTGTGAATCAAGTCTCTTTACTAGAAGAATTTGCTCTGGAAGCAGGCCGCCATGGCAACTACTTACATTCAAAACAAGCGCCAGTCCATAATTTCGACTTTTATTTTCTCTATTTTTATTAGTATTCCATAGACCTTTTGTTTTCCTTGTTTTTATTTAAGGCCTTAGTTTTGTTTTACCCATGAAGAGTCCAAGAGTCAAACTTGACGTAGTGGAAGTTGTGAAAATTTGATAAGGATGACATTTCAGCAAAGAATTAGAAGACCTTTCATTAATTAATGGTTTCCTTGTACACATGCTGCAACAGAAGTTTAGGGAGCGAAAATTTTGATGGTTTTCATTCTGTGGGCAAAACCGGAACAACATTTCTTTTAAAACACAGAGAAAGAGAAAGATGCGAAATATCGAAGCGATATAGTAGATTAGGGCAACGAGATTAGTTCTTCATTTGTGCCTAAGTCCAGACAGCCTTGGTCATTCTAAGCAATCCCAGTTAATGTGATCTTATATATATGTCCAGTATTAGTATATGGAAAATTACAGTATCGCTATCCGTTACCAAGGAAGTTATGTGGTTTGACTAAAATGTGTACAAAAGTTAAGCTGCAGGTTGAAAATCGGGAAAAATTAAGCTGGATCAAGTATACACTTCGCAGCCAATAAGGGTGTTAGTATAGTAATAATGGTATACTACAATTTCGGAAATGACTCGATTTAATTTTTTTAGAGAATACCAATTAAAAAGACAAATCTAATTTTAATTGAAAAGGGTTAGTCTCTTTTTTTAATAATAATAAAGGGAATACCCTCAAAGTATATTTATGAGTTAAGGTTTTAAAAGTGAAGGAAGGAAAGAAAAGCATAACTTTAAAAAATAATAAAATTGAACAAAAATAAGGAGTGTTATATATTACAAAAAAAAATTGAAAAATGCTCGAAAAGCTATAACGGATGATTATTTTTCATGTCTTAACAAATAAAAAAAAAATAAAAAATAAAAGGATCAAAAGAAATCAATGGCTTTTATTCTTGGTAACGGAATTTGGACCAAATTAACAAATTCGAACCAAAAATATAGCTTGTACTGTGGTTAATTTTTGCAAAAATAATGCTTGTTGACACAATACAAAATTCGTGCAAGTGACATGTAAAATTTTTTATACCTTTCCTTTCAAACTCTCCACTTACCAACACACTCTTAAGAAACAAAGGAATATACACTCTGCTTTTCAGAGAAAACAAGAAAAGTTGTGTGTAAAAGATTTTTATAAGAGATGCAGCGGAGTTCTATGACCTCCAATTCATCACTTGTAATTTTTATTTTCAGTTGGGACTTGTTGAGTATAATGGCGCCATCCGTAATGCACCCTAAGAATGGTGTGCTATACCAGGTGAAGTGGCGAGATTAGGACCATTGATTTTGCTTGGCAAAGATTCAACAGAGTGGATAAAAACAGGCTACGCGAGGAAACGGTTGCTGTCATTTAATGTTTTTTTTTTAAAATAAATTATCGTTATTTGTAAACATAATCTGAGGCAGTTTGTACCCTTTATTGAGAATCAGCAGCCGGTAGCCAAACTGAATGTCACAGTGGATGGTCAAACCAACGCCGTAGCCGGTAGATGGTGACGGAATTGGAACAGGACGTCGATAGTGGATTAGGGTATTGGTGGAGGGAAGAGGTTGGGCAGTTGAAGATCTCTTCCGCCACCTTCGTCGCCCCACTACTACCACGAAAATGCAGAACCAACACCTGGCAAGAGACTCTGCTCTTCACATCCCTTCAACTTGTCTCTTTTCCTGCTGACCAAACCAAACAAATCTAGATGCGCTTTCCACAACCCACCGAACAAGTCAACTTCGCTCTTCTTCAGTAAACCAGCAAGGGATATCGATTTTAGTTGTCACCCCTGTGCTCCAACGATGTACTACCCTATCAACCACAACAGAGATGGACGCCGCCACGGCTTCGACTGAAGGCGCTCTTGGGACACAGGGTTGGACTTGGTCAAGTGCACGGTCCCTTTTCCACGAGAAATTACAGAAAAAGGGAAATAAAATAAAAGACTAAGGGCTACCGGCACTTAATGAACAGAACCTCCAATACCCGGTAAGTTTACACGGTGCATAACGCGCCATTCTCAACCCGGCGCATAGCATAACGCGCCTGAGTATAACATATTTTTTTAAAAAAGTTTAGCAAAGCATTTTCTTAATATATGTTAAATATTAGGGTTCAACCTAACGAAACCTACACATGTTCGGGCCGATTAGGAAAAGTAAAGTTTTAAGTCGAGTTCAAAAATACCAAGAGTTCACGCTTACTTTGCCATCGTTTGGCGATAAAGTTGAAAATTCGAAATACGAATTCAAAAGGTTGCCATATTTTATGATTCACATAAGTCACCGCTTTGATTTACCGCATGGAAGTTATAATTGCAATGGACTTTGCACTACGAAACAGGACTGCATAGGGAAACAGGACGGAAGCTACGTACAGACTAATTTGCTGAAGCTGATCAACTACATCAATGGCCCTTCTAGAAATTTTCCACCAACTCTGTGTCAATAAGTCAATAATTAACAGCCTCCAATGTTTATGAAGGAATTTGGATACTCTAAAATGAGTATATTTATAAAGTGAAAAAATAAGAGATTAATTATTTTTAAATTAATATATAAAATCTATACATAATAAACGTTATTGATTCAAAAATGATGAACATTTTATTTTACAAATATATTCACTTTAAAGGATTCAATCCATTTATAAAAATAAGTTTGAATGAAATAATTTCGAAGAAAAGAAAATTGAGCTTAATAGATTTGGGAATCATTCAATATGTATAAATACATTTAAAAGCTCATACTTTTATGTAATAATTGTGTTAGTTAAAGTTTATAATAATTTATTAGATGACATTCTAAAAATTTAAATGAATGAAAATTAATTATTTTTCAAATATGTTCTTCATTCAATTTTTCTGAATAAAATAAACGATTATCATATTTCTTTTTTGCCAAAGATAGTAAAAATTCTAATCGGACAGTAAAAAATGGACAAAGTTCCACAAGACATATGTGGGATTCCCTAAAGTGCCTTAGGCTCTCAACAACTAGTTGTAAGAAAATACAGTAGATGGTAAACAGAAAAAAAAAAAAAAAGAGTGTCCTTGTCTTATTTTCGAAGGTTGAATGTGATGGTGTTTAATGAGCACCTTCCAGTTGCTGAAAAGAGGATAGGGGATTGTGTCATGCGGTCTAAATTTAACTTGCAAGTGACATAAGTTTACCTTAGGAGAAGGGAGTTTACTAGGAAGAGATATAGCCACACTAAGATTATTTACGGTAGCGTCGTCAAGTGTGATTTTCTATTTTACATTGTCCAATTCCAAATAACTGAATTGTGGCACGACTTGTTAGATTTATTCGTACTCCTCAAGCCCATGCCTGAGAGAATTACTAACTAGAAGCAATACAACCAATAAGGGATCTCTTCTTCTTATCGGAATAATTTGCCAGATATATCTACTTCTAGTAAAACTTTCTTACCGGCATCGGGATCCTTCATATGGTTGGTGTAATTCCCATTGACCAAATATGCTCCAATCTCCATCGATCATGAGGGAAGAAGCAATGGGAATTGGGAGCAAAAGAGTGTTAGAAAGACACATCGATCAGAGACTGGGTTTGGTTGCAAAGAAGCGAGTGATAACTCTACTGAAGAGGGAGGTGCCACTTAGGGCAATTTAATCATTTAAAGTTCTTATTTAAAAAAAATGGTTTAATTGGTATGCACTGACAGTATAAAACTATTTTATATTATCAACCAATAAAAATAGGGGAAAGTGAGAAATCATAGTGAGTCCCTCATTATATTAGGTAGTTATTTGTGTGAGTTGGCACTTTTCACGCTTTCTACTGGCTGACAGTATAAAATTATTTTATACTGTCAATGTATTTAAATTAAATTCTAAAAAGAATCAAAGATATTAAATTATTTTGTAATTAAGAAGCTATTATTGTGGAATGGAGGGAATAATAATCATTCAAACCTGCACTCGAATGAATTTTTTTTTTTAATTCATAAACGGTAATTTATCATCAAATTTAGAGTACATCACCATTTTGACAATTCTCACTACAGCTGAATTTAATTTATTCAAACAAATATTATTAGACAAGAGCATAATTATTCGCTGACAAAACTAAGTCACAAAATAAGCTTTGTGGACTATAACCTTTTTGATTTTTCTCATACATATTCCTGATCTCCGCCATCTTTCTTCTTCTCTCTTTTTTCTCATCTTTAATACTATTGGTGTTGTCAAAGGCTATGTAAGAAATGTTATATGCATATATGACTATATGTTTTCCAATAAAACTTCATCTTCATCAAGGAAAACGAAAAGAGAAATTTCCAATATAACTTCATCTTTATCAGGGTAGACAAAAAAGAGAAATTGACATATTTTAGTGGACTAAAATTATTTGTAAGCATTTTTTGTGGACCCCATAGAAAAAGAAAGAGACAAAAACATTTAGTGGTGATGGTTTAAGACTTTTAGATGTAAAAATAAAATTACTCATTTTACTTAATCAATTCGATTTTATGGAGACTAATTTCTTCTTCAACCATAATTTCTTGTGTAATAAAATATTCGAGAAAGAAACAATTCATTAAATACCAATTAACACTTAGATGGCTAAACTCACATGCAGTTCTTAGAACTACAGAATATCCAGTTTGGAAAACAGGAGATGCAAAGTCGGTGTCGATTGTTACTGTTGGAAAATGAGAGAACTTTATTTTTATAATAGATATAGATTTACACGAACTAAATTAACCGAAATTTGTTATACTCTAAACATTGGATGTTTATCAAAAAATTGTAAATGGGAAATGTTTTTCACACACTAATTTCTGTATACCATTTCTTATACTTTATTTAAGAGGGGAAGAGGAGTATATTAGAACGTCTTTTTAATTTTGCTATGTAATAAAGTTGCAAGAAAAAAATGATACAATAAAAAAATGTGCGAACATCTAGAAATCCAGATGGCACACATGCATGTAGCACTCTGACGGTTTGAAGCTCTTGAACTCGCGCGTTGATTTTTGAAGGCTAAGTTGACGCCTGTACGTGTCAAGCGCAGCCCGAGACTACGCCCGAGAGGCTATAAATATGCGACGTGATTGGAACTCAAATGCATGCAAAGGTGTGATTCTACAAGAATCAACTAAGTAAGCATCATTTCACTATAAACAGCAGAAAAGACCAGCAGACACATCACCCTCACACCAACCATGGAGATCTTTTCCATGTTGTCCTACTCTCTCCTTTACCTTGCAATCTTCCTCGTCTTCAACCTTGTCCTCCGAGCTAGGAGGTTCAAGAACCTGCCACCGGGACCACCCTCCCTCCCCATAATAGGGAACCTCCACCACCTCAAGAGGCCACTCCACCGCACGTTCAAAGGCCTCTCCGAAAAATACGGCCACGTGTTCTCCCTCTGGTTCGGGTCACGCCTCGTGGTCGTTGTTTCATCGCCGACCGTGTTCCAAGAGTGCTTCACCAAAAACGACGTCGTTTTGGCCAACAGGCCACGCTTCCTCTCCGGAAAATACATCTTCTACAACTACACCACCTTAGGCTCCACCGCCTACGGTGAACACTGGCGTAACCTTCGCCGTATCACCGCCCTCGACGTCCTCTCCAACCACCGCATCAACGGCTTCTCCGGAATCCGAAGGGACGAAACGACGAGGCTGATTCACAAGCTCGCCGAGGACTCGTCCAAGGACTTTGCCGAGGTGGAACTCTCTTCGAGGTTCTACGACATGACGTTTAACAACATCATGAGGATGATCTCTGGGAAGAGGTACTACGGTGAGGACTGTGACATGGGGGATCTTGAGGAAGCGAGCCAGTTCAGAGAGATGGTTTCGGAGTTGTTGCAGCTTTCGGGGGCGAACAACAAGAACGATTTCATGCCGTTGCTGAGGCTGCTTGACTTTGAGAACCTGGAGAAGAGGCTTAAGAAGATTAGTAGCAAGACTGATGCGTTCTTGAATGGGCTCATTCAAGAGCACCGCATGAAGAATCAGCATCAGAATACCATGATCGATCATCTCCTGAGTCTGCAAGAGTCACAGCCCGAGTACTATACCGATCAAATCATCAAGGGCCTTGGCTTGGTAATAACATTAGTCGGGCTTGTACAATTTCTTTTTTTTTTTTTCCCAAAGTTTCTCTTTATTAATGGGTGAGTTTGGACAAGGTTTTAAAAATATATATTTTTACCCAAAAAAGTAAAAGTAAAAGAAAAACTGAAAGTAACTTTTATCTACTTATCACAAAAATGAAAAATTAATTATTTTTAATATTTATTCAAATAAATTACACAACTTTTTTTGGATAGGGAATAAATTACACAAATTTTAGAAGCAATTTATTTTTATTAAAAAATAATTTAAAAAAATACAAACTAGCGCTTCAAATATATATTAGTCATATATATAACAGGAATAATACTTTTCGTATCTAAATATACATAACACCTTTCTCACCTTAATACACTTTTGTCTCGATGCTTATCCACACTCATATGATCATACACTATCTATATGTTCAAAAAAATCCTTTATATATAAATAACTCTTGTGATTATATATTACTAAATTCTACATGTTTTTAACTTTATTAGGCTATGCTTCTAGCTGGAACCGACTCATCTGCTGTAACTTTAGAATGGGCCATGTCTTGCTTGCTAAACCATCCAGAGGTGTTGAAGAAGGTAAGGGCTGAATTGGACACTCACGTAGGTCAAGATCGCGTTGTAGACGAGTCAGACATTCCAAAGCTCACTTACCTCAAAAACGTTATCAGTGAGACGCTTCGGTTGTACACTCCAGCTCCATTGTTGCTACCTCACTCTTCTTCGGAAGAGTGCGTTATTGGAGGATACAAAGTTCCAAGAGACACCATAGTGTTGGTTAATGGTTGGGCCATTCATAGGGACCCTAAGTCATGGAGTGATGCCGCAAGCTTTAAGCCCGAAAGGTTCGAGAAAAAAGGGGAGATAGACAAGTTGATTGCGTTTGGGATGGGAAGAAGGGCGTGTCCTGGAGAAGCCTTGGCTCTTCGTGCAATTAGCTTGACTCTGGCGCTATTGGTTCAATGCTTTGACTGGAAACGTGTTGGTGATGAAAAGATTGACATGGCAGAGCAAGATGGATTCACCTTGACAAAAGCGGTTCCATTGAAGGCCATGTGTAAAACACGTCCTGTCATCAACAAGTTTATCAAGTCGTAATTCCATCTAACTCGAGTAGCGCTGTGTGAAAGGATATATGCGTAATAAATTAAATTTATAACCTATGCAGTGTCCTGGTATTACACATACATTGTATGCACTAGCTAATTGTTCTCAAATAAGTGTATAAGGGTCATCCATGTCTACTGGTCATGCATTGGCGTCATTACGAACTTTGTACAACTGCGTATTTTGAAATAAATTTATTTGCTCTTTTTTTTTTTGGGTTGAAAATTTATTTGCTCTTTATTACTCTGGAATTTGTGTATATTATACGTGACAAAGATTTTCCCTTTACTTAGTTTTGCCCCACCATTATTGCTACACACCTGGATGAATAAAACAAAACTGTTGGTTGATTATTGTACATGTAAAACAGAGCAACTAACAAGAACAAAGGAATAATTCTGAAGTCTATTTTTTAGTTTAGTTTTGATTCAGTTTTTGGGGAATAAGCTTTCTTTTTGAGTTCAACCATTGTTAGGCAAACCATTAAAAGAGTTCAATTTTCAGGAAATTGTTTCAAAGTTTTAAATAATATGATATTGCATGACATGATATTGAGTGATAGTATGAAACATTTTTATATTAATATAATGAATTTAAATTAAAACTTTTCTTTGTTAGTAAAAGTCACTTTCCGGATTTTGATAAGATCGAGGGTTATAAACTTATATCTAATCCTACGCACAACTAACTCCACTACAGAAAGAAATTTGTACAGTCTTGAATAAAAAATGATGCATAAAGTTAGAGGCTGATGCAAAGAAAAATGCAGCTAGCCTTTCTTTTGGTATCAAGTTGTGGGCAACAGATCTATTATGAGGCAAACACACAAGTTTCAAATGACAGCACATGTATGGTTGAATTGTCTTTGAAGTAATCCATTGGTGACCACAGCTATAGAGTATTCCAATCGAATTGAAATAATTCCAAAAGTATTACAACACAAAGGTTAGTTTGGTATGAGAGTAAAAAAGAAGGATTAGATTAACACATAAACCTAATATGGCTATACCAAACTCACCTTAAGAGTTTTCATTACGAGTAATGCTATTTGTACAATTAAACTAGACATCATTTGGTAGATGTATATATAAAGAGTTCTTATTTTCGAATACCCCTTATTTAAGAAATTTGCAGCAGGACAACATAGAAAATTGGCATCACTGTTCATTATAATGGAGAACAGTAAGTTAGAAGGCGACGAAGTAGGTTCAGTAAGAGAAGAGGTGTATACGCTATTCATCGATGGTCTACCTTGGGAGATTTCTTGGGAAAGGCTATCACATATATTTAGAGAGTAAGGTGAAGTATCATATGTATATGTCTCTAATAAGAGAAGGCAGATCAATGGCAATAGGTTTGGGTTTATTCATTATAAGCATCTTGAGGAGGCAGTGAAAGTAGCTAGGAACCTGAATAGGGTGAGATTAGGAAGGAGGAGAATAGAGGTCTCCTTTGCGAAATATGCCAATAAGGGCTTGCATCATAGACAGTTGGCCCAAGTGGTTTCAGGTAGAGAAGCAGAACAAATAGGGGGAAGGTTAGAGGGAAAGTTTAATGATAGAGATGGACGAACTTCAAGGAAGTGGTGGAAGGAGTTCAAGAAAAGTAGAAGACTGATGAATGGAGGCCGAAAAAAGGCATTAAGGTGACAACATCTTGGGATGATGAGGAGTGGAGGAGACCCGTGCAGATGAGGAGTAATGAAATGAGAACGAGATGGAGTGCAAAAACCACCAATTCGATCGAAGTGGAGGAAATGAAGAGAAGTCTTATGGCTCTATTGCACCTGATCAAACAATCTGTGGAGGTTGAGAATCTTGGATGCATGAGGGAAAGATATATCGATTTAGCAGAAGGAAGGAGAAGTTGGGCAGAGAAGGTTATTCCAGGAAGAAGAGTTGCTCACCTCGATGATAAACAGGAGATGTGACGCGTCCTTGCTTCCCATTGGTGAGTTTGAAAGTTCATGTCCAATCAGTCATATCTTTCCAGAAGTGGGGCCAACAAAGGAGAAGGTGAAGGAAGTTAACCTTCCTCAGGGACCTAAGCTAGACCTTCTTAGTTCTTTAGGCTCCCAGGAGCTGGGCCAGCCAATTTCAATGAGAGTTGAATTGGAAAGCCCAATGGAATCAATTTGTAGGCTAGATGCGGAGGAGTTTCATAACAGTGATCAAGTTGTTGATGGGGAAACAATGGAGCCTTTGTTTGCAAAGGTTGCAGGAGCAGACTCACTAAACTTTGGGGCAGTGTTCTAGCCCAAACTCAGCAGAGAGGGTTCTCAAATCCCAATTATTCTTATCAGGCTCTGACCCCCAAAGTGGAGCTATTGAAATTGTGCTTCCGTTTGAGGAGGATCTTGTGGAAGCGCAAAATACATGGAACATTGGGAAAGTTTCAGGATTGAAGGTGAGTAATGAAATGACAATGATTGAAGCTATCTCTAAGATTAAGGTTTTTGCCAAGATTTCGTCCTTCCTAGGAGAAGGGGTTGTAGAAAGTAGAACACAACAGGTAATTTAGACTGATTGTCTGTTGGTTTTGGTTGATTAGTGGAGGTGTAGGTGTTAAGCAGCTTTTGTACATGGTGTCTTGTGCTGTTTGCTCATAAGGGGGCTAGCTCTTGGTGTTCAAGTGGGCCTGGGGTAGGCATTTCGGCTCTATTCCTTTTGTTTTAGCCTTGTGTCTTGGTGGGGCTTTCCTCTAGTGTTGTCCTTTATGTTTTTACGGGTGTTTTGGTGTGGTTTTGTTTTTTTATTTCCTTTCTTGAATTCTTACTCTCATGTTTTAACTCCTCACTTCTAGTAAGTCGGAGCACTTTAACATATCAAAAAAAAAAAAAAAAACTGGCATCACTGTCATGGACATTAACTACTCAATTAAAATAGACGCAATTGAAGAATAGTTGGGACCCAACAAGAGCATCAACCTAGGAGAATTATGTGAGTTTAAAGTTTTCTATATCTCAAAAACCCAACCTACCTACAATAAATGTATGTTTTAAGTCCTTTAGCCTCCGTTTGGGCAGATTACAATCTTCTTATATTTATTTTGAACATAAACATGTGTTAAAAGAGGGTTCACGCACAACAGCAGGAAAGATATAGTCAAGGACTTGGAAGATCGTGGTATCCTTGTGATGGAAGTTAGCTCATCAAGGTTGAGAGTTGTCCTCCACCACCAAATCTCAGCAAGTGATGTGCAATAAGCCTTGTCATGCTTTCAGCAAGCTATTAAGGGAGTACAAAACGAAAATGGCAACTAGTGGAAAATTTTGAACTTGGCAATCTGCTGCCATATATATATATATATATACACTAAATAAATAAAGCCTTGTTAACATTTGGGAGAACAAATTTAATTGCCTTTGTAACCCTGTACTTATTATTTTTAAGGTCATATTGACTGAATTTTTTGTTTGAAATTTATGTATATAAGTTGCTTCGCAATCTAAAGCTAAGCAAGATACAATTTAATTAATATATAGTAAGCAATGAGAAGATATATCAATAATGGATACAGATACTTTTTACGTTGACACAATTGAATTTTATAATTTAGTGTATTCTTATTAATCTCAATTAACTTTTTAATGAGAAAATAGTTATGGAACTATGCGGATGCTAAATTACCTCAAAAAATACCGAAAAGAAAGGAGATTTAATTTAGATTGTTATTTTTTCAAGAATACATTTTAAATGAATTTAATTAACATGAATTGTCAGTATATATAAAAAATTATACTGACATCTAAATGCCGTATTAACTTATTATTCGATAGTTCTCGTATTTCATATGTTATCAGTATCATTAACTGACGTGACAATGTATCATGAAATGTCAGTGTACACTTTTCTTTACACTCATGTATTCTATTTATTAATTAGGTATGCACCCTTTGTCGTGAAATATGAAGAAAAAATTGCTCTCTTCGTCCATAAATAATTATCAAATATACCTTTAAATTAATGTATTTTGATACAAATAAAGAAACTCTGATCTATGGCAAGCCAAAAAAAAAAAAAAAAAAGTGATTTATAAGAATTGGTGCATGCTCTACTGCATTTGAATTGTAAAATGCATAGTGTTGAAGTCGCCGAAAGATCGAAAAAGTTCGGGAGGTCTTCCTCCGTGAGCGAAGACTTGGTGCCTTGAACACACAGCCACCGCAAGTTGAATGCTTTTTTGGTTGAAAATCAGATTTCTCAGACACCATTTTTTGGTCCCAGTTGATGGGGTGTTTTTTGGAGTTTCTAATTGCCCTCGATGATTGTTTAGGACATTAATTTGAAGTACATAAAGGAAGAGGAATATGATATAGGGGCAGTCATGTCAAGGTTCTGGTTCATGTTATTCCCTACAGAATGAAATATGGCTACTGTGTTAAGAGGATTGGAGCAGTTCTATTGTTGTAAGGGCTTAGAGGAGATGAAAAATTTGAAGTGGCAATTATAGCTTGATATGGAAGGAAGGTTGAATTTAGGAAAGGGGGCTGGAGGTTGAAGATGAGGAAGGGTAAAAAAGTAAAATGAAACTATATTAAAGTTTTACATTGCTTTTATCTAGGGATGGCAATGGAGTGGGGAACTACTTCCTGCCCCACCCCGCCCGCTTCTCGCCCAATACTTCGAGAGTTCTTCACATCTCCATTTCCAATCTCCGTGGTTGAGGATGGGGGAATTTCTCCCTATCCCTATTCAACATGCCCTATTCAATATGGATCCCCATCCTCCGCAGAGATTTATGGATATTCCAAAAAAATTTTAAAAAATTAAAATTACATGTCTAAACAAGTTAATTAGCCTAAAAATTTTGAAACAAAAACCTTAAAAATAATTATACAAAGTTGATTCTATTCTTAAACTCATAGTCTTACATCATTACCACCAAAATTTTAATATCATTATATTACAAGAATACCATAATAAACCAACAATAAATGTGTGAGATTGTAAGAGAGTAAATAAATTATGGTTGTATTTTTTTATTTTTATATTCAAAATATAACAAATATTAATTTTATATGTAAAAGTACGAATACATCCTAAGGGTAGATATTTCCACAATATAGGGGTATAATCTCCATCTTTATCCCCAAAGCCATTGAAGAGGGGAGACTTTTACCTCCATCCCCATTCTCACAAAAAAAAAAAAAAAATCCCTATGTTTGGATCCTTATCTGTGGATATTCTCGTAGATATCTCCATCTACAGATCCCATTTACCATCCCTTACTTTTATCTAAGCCAAACATCTTTTATTTAATAGTCCATCTCAACAAAGCACCAATGCATTTTATGCACCAGAGAACCCCCCTTGCTTTAATACAAGGAGATTGCTTTGGTACCTTTTACATTTAATTACAAACCTACTTATTTGAAATATATTATCATATTTTTATTAAAAATAAGAGCACATAACTTAATATTAATCACTAATTATTAAAAGATATCGGTATTCTTAAAATATATTAATTAAGGGTATTGAAAGGAATCTCCTTAACACAATTATGTAAATTCGATTTATAAACAACTTATTAGGAGTTATGTTATTTATATATCCAATTTTGGAGATATTTATAGACATCCACACAAAAAAAAGTGGATCCTTTACAATCTTATTATTATTATATTATATTTTTTCAACTCTAAAAAATTAAATAATATCTATGAATATCTATCACTTTAAATAGTACAAAACTCATTTCTCTTAGGTGAATAACCAAAGCACCACTTTGGAAGCATGCCTCTCTGTATAAAGAAAGCCACAACAGAGAAGAGAAAAACTTTCAAAGAAAATCGCTGAACAGTAGAAAAACTCTTACGACAGAAACTATGCAAATCCAACTTCATTATACGGCTGTGTGGTCACTTGATTAGTTATTACTATTAACCAATTCGTCAATATTTACCAATGCCTTAGACAAATGGTCCCTTCTTTTAAGAGATTTGCAGGATGACAACATAGAAAACTGGAATCCGACAAAACAGGAATGTTACAAGTATCACTGTCACGTATATTAATTCTTATGAATTAGTAGACGCAGTCTGATTTGAAGAGTAGTTCGTACCGGTCAACAAGAGCGTCATCCTACGTTGAAAACTATTCAAATTAGTGGATTTAGATATTTTAAAATAAGTATATTTATAAAATAAAAAAATAAATAATTTATTATTTTTAAATTAATAATTTTTATTATATATAAATTTTATTTATTAATTTAAAAATAATTAACTTTTTACTTACTCATTTTATAAATATTTTCACATGCAAATCCCAAATTAATTAACCTTATCGCGCGAAATTGAATTTTTTAATTTCGCACAAACCCAGCCTACCCGCGTGCGATGTGCGTATTTTTAAGATTAAAGTCATTTAGCCGCGGTTGAAAATGTCGAAACCGGCTAAACGATTAATTCTTTTAAAATAATAATATAATAATAATAATAATAAAAATAAGGCACCAAAGTAGAATGTCATTGTTCCACTAGCCTCCGTCCCTTCAAAATCCTCAGCCTCCAAATAGAGAGACAGTGACACGGCATTTGGCCATATATATTTCAGTATTTCTTCATAAGAGATGCACCGGAGTTCTACGACCTCCTTCTCATCACTTGTAATTTTTATTTTCAGCTGAGACTTATTGAGTATAATATAATTTTAAAAATATTTAGCAAAGCATTTTCTTAATATATGTTAATTCAACCTAACGAAAGCTACATATGTTCGGGCCGAATAGGAAAAGCAAAGTTTTAAGTCGAGTTCAAAAATACCCTAAAATTAATAGAGTTCACACTTACTTTGCCATCGTTTGACGATAAATTTGAAAATTCGAAATATGAGTTCAAAAGGTTGCCATATTATATGATTCACATAAGTCACGCTTTGATTTACCGCATGGAACTTATAATTGCAATGGACTTTGCACTACGAAACAGGACTGTATAAGGAAACAGGACGGAAGCTACGTACAGAGGAATTTGCATCAACAAAATCAATGGCCCTTCTAGAAATTTTCAACCAACTGTGTGTCAATAAGACAATAATTAACAGCCTCCATTGTTTATGAAGGTATGTTTGAATGGAATAATTTCAAAGAAAAGAAAATTGAGCTTAATAAATTTGAGATATTGTTAGATATCATTTACTAATGTATAAATCCATTTAAAAGCTCATACTTTTATGTAACTAGTATTTTGAACGCGTGCAATGCACTGGATAATAAAAGTAATTTTTTGATTAAAATGTACTTAAGAAATATTAAGTACAAATAAAATTATCATAACTAAAATTAATTTAAAAATAAATAATAATTGGTATATAATCAAATTTTACATATAATGGACATAGAAATTTAGTAGAGTTTATATTTTTTTAAAAAAATAGTATAAAAGTAATTATAAATATTTAAATAGATTAAAATATATGTTTTCTTGTTGAAGTAAAAATAATTTATTTTAAGCTATATATATATATATATATATATATATAAGGCTAGTAAATTATTACTCATATAATTTGCATGTTTGGTGGATATCACCCATTTAATATATCAATTTTTGTGAAAAAAACAACTGTTCTACAGCTAATTTTGTTTGTTATGTGAGCATCATTATTTTAAACAATATTTTAATAAAAACTAATGTATAAGCTATAAAAATCTTTCACATTTTCTCATCCTCTACTTCTTCAAGGCATTTAATTCGTTATATTTTTTTATTGATATATAATATTGTATTAAAATTAAAAAAAAATTAGTAATTATGTACATGTTTAGTACCACCTATACAATTTGTTTGTTTGTTCAACATAAATTATGAAATAGAGAAGGCTTTAGAATATATTTGCGTACTACCTGTCAAATATGCTTTTCGAAACATGTTTATACAATACAAATTAAATAGTTAAAGATAAATATAAACACCTAAACTTGTTATTAAGAATCACTATTGATGCTTTGCAGATATTGAGGTAATATTTTACAATATAATACTACTCATATATTTGATTAAAAAAACTAAATATATAAAAGCTATATATAATGAGAAAAAACCATAAATATATGAGATTAACTACCATATATTGGCTGTATAAAATAATTTTATACTGTTAATTAATAAAATTTTAAAAAAGTGACAAATCATAATAGATAATTATTGTAGTGGATAGTTATATACCATGATGTGGCAATTTTTTAAAATTCTATTAGTTAATAGTGTAAAATAATTTTACACTATCAATGTATATAAATTATTCTCTAAATATATATTATAGAGAACCATATAACTTAAAGCTATTGGCATTTCTTCAAGAGTTTAAATTATTGTCAAATTTCAAAATATAAAAATAAATAATGTTCCTGGTTAATGGCCATCTTTTTCACGTGAGGGCAATGCTGGACTAAATTTAGAGGGAATCTTCAAATTCTATGCAACTTGTTTTGAGTTTATTGTCAAATATTCATGCATGAGCATCCTAGCTTGCAAAGAATAACAATCAAGTGCAATAATGAAAGAAAACATGCTTCCCGCAGATTTTCGATAGAGCAGCTAGCTTAGTTAAAATATCAACAATGGGAATTATATCAAGGGCAAAACCGAAGCTCCTCCTCCTAGTAAATGTAGAAACACCATCAACATGGACTTGATAATGTAATTTTCAACCATAACCTACTGATAAAAACCCCTAGTACCATCAGACCTGTTAATAAAACCTTATAAAGACAAAAGTAAAACTGATACTAATTCGTTATGGCATGACAAAATATCTAGAAGTTTGGCTTCATTGCAACCTCATCCAAAACAATAAGCAGTCAAGCTCCACAGTAGAAATCATAAAGGTCTTCAACCAATTGAGCTTCATCGATACCAATCACATCTAGCTGTCATCATCAATCAGTTGTTAGAATCAAACAAAATGCAGGCAGTAAACTGGTAAGCCTTAGAAGGGGAGGGAAACAAAGTTATCAACATCCATGCAATATACAAACCAGTGATATAATTAAATTTGTTCAAGCCAACATGGAATTGCCCATTCTAATGCATTTCCGCATTAAATTTCCCTCAGTGTAAATAATAAAATACATATTTTTGAAACTTTAACATACCATAGAACTTCAAAATATGATACCTACTCATAAGCATCAACTCCAAACATCTGCTTGAATGATGATTAGTTAGCGCCCAACTTGTTAATTTTGCACCATCACGTGTAACAATTGAATCTGATCTATCTTGTATCCTTGCTTGATTTAATTCTTGCCACATTTCTGCAAGTGGGAATGGTTTAATAATGCTTGAAATTAGTAGAAAAATACAGCCGAAAATGCATAGAAGCAAGAATTTTAACCATTAGCTTGTTACCTAATACTATAGCGGGTATCAAATTACCCATACTTAGGAGGGTGTCAATCAAATTTTCGGTTTCCTTAATCTTATTCACCTCCTTTTGTTGGTTATGTATATCTCACTCTTTCATCTCCTATAAGGCAAGATTTTATTTAAGCAAAGATTCCCCTATTCTTATTGTTTGGATCCAAAATCTTCATCATAACTTGTCGATTGCCTACCACCCTCCAACATAGGAAACCATAAGAACATTAATATTTTAAATTATATCATATCATGGACGCACGGAATTCTCTTGGCAGAAAAAAGGCTAACATTAAATTTAGAACTTTTTTTTTCTTTTCAATGAAGTATTCGTACATATCTATCCAAACATGCAGTTATATTGATATATTGCATGGAGTTAAACTGGACACTATTCCAATCAAATACTCATTTTTTCAAGGAAAATACCCACAGGACATTTCGTACGTTGTTTCAATCAACATTCACCCAGTGGCCATTATTCTTTTCTGGAATAGTCATGGAGATATTGGATGGAATTCATTACCTTGTCATTTCAAAAATTTCAATCTAATTCACAAAATAAAAATGAAATCTAATTTAGATTACATCCAAAAGGGTTCGGGAATTCTGTGTGACAGAGCATGTTAGAGATATAAAATCAATTATCTGCCTTTACCTAATAACTGAAGCATTAAGGAGAGCAGGTTCTTAACAATTTATTTACAGAAGTTCCTTTGAAATAAGTGAGAACCACACCTCTGTTACAGTAAACTAATCAGTGATACAGCCAAAATTAACGATGAGAATTATGATCTTTGATGATTACCAGCAGGGCAATGCTACTGGCTCCAACTGCATACACCTGGAAGACAAACATTTCACGATGTCATGCATGTCAAATGTCCAAAAAAAAAATGTTAAAATAAAAAGAAATAAAAAGTAATAGAAGGAGTTAATACCAAAGATTAGGGGTTAGCAGGCACAATTTTCAAACAAAAGTACTCAGCGCTGAATATTGGAGCTCAGCACTGGCATGAAGACATTTTCACTATCTTCAATTTAGAAAAAGGTTCTTTGCTCTCCATGATGCCTAGTTCAAATAAACAATACCCATTTCAAAAAAAAAAAAAAAAAACACCGTAAACTCTTGGGTTTGGAGAACGGAGGCGAGGGCGTGGAGAACGGAAAATTTAGGCTTATCAAGCCTGGAACTAATCTTCTCTGTGAGCCTGTTAACCTTCGTGACCAACTCCTCCTCCTTCTTATTGGAATTGTCTTCTTTTTCTTCTTTTAGGACTTCACCACGAAGGTAGCGATGGAACTTCACCTTGTTCTTGATCTTCATTAGCGTCGTGAAGAATAGTGTAGCAGGGATATTCTGGTAGTGTATCCCGAAAGTGAGCCCATCCTCGATGAGCGAATCGAAGATCATCTTCTACTATATAGATACTGAAGCAGAAGAGATATGGGGAGAACAAATCAGGGAGAACAAAGAGAGAGCGAGAGAGAAGAAACATCATGGAAGGGGGAAGACAAAAATGTATTCAGTGACCATTGCATTGGGTATGCGGTAGTGGGCTTACTATATGGAGATAACATATGACGATTAGGGACTCATTCATAAAAATAAAAAAGAGAAAGAAAATTTGTCATTGGATGGTTACAAAGAGCTAAAAATTTTGTCTTGAAATCTAAAGTGGGTATGGGGAATTATGTATACTCTTGCTTTTTCCAAGTTCCACAGTGGCTTGGCGAGTAATTTTTCATTTTTTCAATGCACCATACTAGAGTAAAGGATAAAAAACTCTATTTGATTGAATAATAGTGGAAGACGCTTCTATATTTCAATACAATCACTTATAAAATTAAATACCAGTGTTATATTTTATTGATTTACATGTCCATATATTATCGTCCAACTTTAAAACCCACTAAGAAAAAACTAACCACAAATGGGATGGGGCAGATTCTTAATAATTTCAAATTGAAATATTTTTGATACTTAATGATTATATTTAATGATTACTTATTTCCTAAATTAGTAAGTTTTTAATCTTGGTTGAAGATAAGTGCTCCTAATGGTTGTCAAATAGCAAAAAATTCTTGTTTATTCCTCTGATTTTTTACATGTATAGATAATTGTGTAAGTCAAACTTTATCATAATTTATTAGAGATTATTAAAAAAAATAATTTATTAGATGACATTCTAGAAAAAATTTAAATTAATCAAAATTAATTATTTTTTCAAATATGTTCTTCATTCAATTTTTTTGAATAAAATAAAAGAGATTATCATATTTCTTTTTTGCCAAGGATAGTAAAAATTTTATTCGAACAATAATAAAAATGGACTAAGTTCCACAATACATATGTGGGGATTCCCTACAATGCCTTAGGCGCTCGGAAACGAGTAGTAAGAAAATACATTAGATGGTGAATAGAAAAAAAAATTAATTAATATGTGTCCTTACATGGGCACTTGTCTTATCTTACAAGGTTGAATATGATGGTGTTTAATGAGCACCTTTTAGTCGCTAAAAAGAGAATGGGGGATTGTGACATGGAGTCCAGAAGGGAGTTGCTAGGAAGATATGTAGCCACATTGAGAGATCATTTATGGCAGCGTCACGGAGTGTGATTGTCTATTTTACAGTGGCCAACTCTAGGTAGCTAGATTGCCGCGTGACTCGGTATATTTATTCGTACTCCTCACACCTATGTCTGAAAGACTAATTTGAAGCAATACAACCATTCAATCAATGGAGGCTTACCAATTAATGAGGGATCTCTTCTCCTTATTGGAATCATTCACCAAATCTGCTTTTCTAGTAAAATTTCTCATTGGCATTAGGATCCTCCAAATGGTTGGTGCAATCCTCATTAACCAAATCTGCTCCCAGTTTCCATCAACCATGAGGGCAAAAGCAATGGGAATGGGGAGCAAAAGAGTACTGGAAAGACACATCAATAGATACGAGACTGGAGAAAGGTGCCTAAGAGAATGATGACTAAGGGAAAGGTGCCACTTTAAGGTGAAGAAAGCTGCACTCGGTGGAGGCAACTACAAGAATTAGGGCTCACTACAAAACCTTAGCAAAGTCCAAAACTGCAGAGGCGGCTAATCCTTCTCTCTAAATAAAATTTAAATTTCTTACAAGATTATCATATTTCTTGGCATCGTGCATATTACATAAGAAATATTTTTCCCCGCAATCATAAGAAAAATATTACGTGAGGAGTCCATCTTCTATCCAAATTAAACAATAACTTCTTTTGTTGAAAGATTTTATCTTAATTAGTTATGAAAGAATAATTGTCAAATATCAGCAAAGTAGACCGAGTTTTCCTTGATAGCAAAACCGAGAAAAGTTGTGGATTGATGGAACTTCTAAGCTTTTGTGACCCTCTCTTGTTATTACAATTTAGCTATGAATCACGGACACATCAATTTGATAGTGTGTCTGTGTGTCCGAGACAAGTGGAACACCGAGGTACTTTGGATATCAGTACAACACGTACCCCCATTTAAAAAATGTTATTTTTCACTTGGACAGGCGTCGAACACAGCTTAGATACAGCCATAACACGACCTAGTACTTTTTTTTTCAATTATTTAATGAACAAAAAAAAATTCAAATACCCAAAAATTCAAGTTTATTTAGGATTTTTTTTTTAGATGTCAATAGAAATAGTATCTCATTTTTTTGCAAGGGGTATAAAAAGTATGCATGACATATATTAAGAATACTCTAATTTTTTGGGAGGGGTTTAGAAAGTGATAAGAATTAATAGTTTGATATTTATAAATATCTAAAAATATTGTAATATAATATTATAAATTATGAATTTTTCTTAAAATTTTAATATATCTACTATGTTCATATCCTGTAATTTTATGAATTTGATGTATCTCCGTAACCATACTTTCTAGTAATTTAGTAATACAATACTCGAAATTGCAAATTAGATCTAGGGATAATGGATGGCTAAATGAATAGATCTAGTGGTGATGAGTTAAGACTTTATTTGTTTTTCTCTTTCTCCCTCTATGATATCTATTAGGAGTGTCCATTTCAGATATAAAATTAAAATTACGCATTTTAGTTAATCAATTCAATTTTATGGAAACTAATTTTCTTCTTCAACCATAATTTCTTATGTAATAAAATATTCAAGGCAAAAACAATTCATTAAATACTAATTAACACTTAGATGGCTAAACTCACAGAAATACAGAATATCCAGTTTGGAAAACAAGAGATGCAAGGTAGGTGTCGATTGTTACTATTGAAAATGAGATAACTTTACTTTTATAATAGATAGATCTCCTCGAACTAAATTAACCAAAATTTGTTGTATTCTAAATATTGGATATTTAGAAAGAAAAATTGTAAATGAGAAATGTTTTTCACACACTATTTTTTGTATACCATTTCTTATACCTCATTTAAGAGGGGGAAAATAACACAAAAAAGAGTATATTAGAACCTCTTTTTTATATTACTATGTAATATAGTTACAAAAAAATGATGCAATAAAAAATGTGTGAATATTTGCAAAATACAGATGGCATATATGGATGTAGTTAGGGATGTTAATCTTACCCTCCTCCAAGGGTAATACCTGTGATGAGGTGGGTATGGGGGGAGGATTTTCCCCCTAATAGGGATAGGGAATATAAATATCGATTTATTAAATAAGATGGGGGCGGGAATCATGATCTCTATATCCGCGAGTACTCGATATAAAATTACCAAATTACCCTCATATATATATATATATATATGTGTGTGTGTGTGTGTGTGTGTGTGTGTGTGTACATGTGCGTGCGTGTGTGTACAAGCCCTAAATCCCTAATTATGTATCCTTCCTTCTCTATTTTTCTCACAATCTGTCTCACCCTTTTCCTAGCTGCCCCACCCTCTCCCTTCAGTCTCAAATTGCTTCCTCCTACAATTCAATTCAACCCACTAGCACCGGCGCCTCTGCCTTGCTCTGCTGTCTCGTGCTTTGTCCATCGTCCCAAATCGCCCTTCCTTTGCCATCCCAGATTGCATTTCCTTTGCCATCTTTGCCAGCACAGCAACGCCGAACGACACCTCTGCCAGCCATCTTTGCCACCACGAGCTCGTCCTCTTGTTAGTTGACAAGGAGCCTGCCATATCTCTCTGGTGCTTTGGTATTCCTTTAATTTCCTAACCCCTTTTTCTTCCAGTTTTGGGACAGAGTAGTCAGAATGCTTGAATATATCTTTTCTAGATAATAAGCAAGTGATTGAATGATTAACTATTGACTTATTAATAAAGCCTTATAATGTTTGCTGAGAACGTTGATGGGCATGACTCTAGCATTCCTGATGATGCACCTATAATTTCTGCTATCTTTCTTTGCTAGCATATATAGTTAGCTTTACGATGGATACTGTTACTGCATCTGCATGCTTATTAGATCTAGATTCTACGCGTATATTTTAGTTTTTTTCGAAAAGAAATGTATAGAAGGCCAAATATTTATCAAAGGAAAATCGACTACATTTCTTGGAGCTGGTAAAAATGGGATCCTTATCAAATTGTTTTAATGATTTGGTTCCTTGGTACTTTCTAGTCATGTTGGAAGAATGGTTTGTTGAAGTTGAACTCCATGGTGTCATCCATAAGAAGACTAGATATAGAGCATGAAATTAAAAAATATCTCGACAAGTATTATTAGTAATCTACTTTTTTTTTTTTATCTAAAAGGATTTTGTGAAAAGAAAATTTTACATTAATAATGCACCTTATTTTATGGAGCATTTGGCAGTATCTATGAAAATTCTTAGATAAAATGAGATGAAAGTGCTTCCAATAATAATTGCTGTTATTGCTAGTTTGGTATGTTTCTAGTTTGTTCTGTCATGGTTTGTTGATTTTATTTATACCATTAATAATAATATTATTTGTTTATATTTTTATTTGTGTGTTTATTTTTATAGGAATCAATTTATCCAAGTTAAAGTTGTAAAGGGAGTTCCATGATATGGCCATGATGATGATGATGAATTATGCTTTTGTATTTGGATTAATTGAATACTACTATTTAGCTTCATAATTTAGCTAATATTATTGTAATTTTTATTGGTGGGACTAAGATTTAGATTTAGAATTTGAATTACTATTTATACTTATTACATGTCAAACTAATTTTGTATTACTATTATATTTTTATTTTATTTTCTATTTTTCTTAAATTTTTAATAATATATGGTACCAATGGATATTTACAAGTATCCACTTATCCGTGAAGTCTCTAAACGCGAGTATCCGTGTGCGTACAGGGCGGGTACCTATCGCCGGAGATGGGGCTATCCCCCGCCTCTCCCTCACTCGGCCGGATTCACACTCCTAGATGTACCACTTTGACCGTTCGAAACTGTACAACTCATGCGTTGATTTTGAAGGCTACGATTGACGCCTGCGTCAAGCGCAGCCCTTGACTACACTCTAGTCACTATAAATATGCGACGTGATTTGAACTCAACTGCATGCAAAGGTGTGATTCTACAAGAATCAACTAAGCAAGCATCATTTCACTATAAACAACATAAAACACTTAACACGCGTGCGCGCGCACATATCACCCTCACACCAACCATGGAGATCTTTTCCATGTTGTCCTACTTTCTCCTTTACCTTGCAATCTTCCTCGTCTTCAACCTTGTCCTCCAAGCAAGGAGGTTCAAGAACCTCCCACCGGGACCACCCCCCCTCCCCATAATAGGTAACCTCCACCACCTCAAGAGGCCACTCCACCGCGCCTTCAAAGGCCTCTCCGAAAAATAAGGCCACGTGTTCTCCCTCTGGTTCGGGTCGCGCCTCGTGGTCGTTGTTTCATCGCCGACCGTGTTCCAAGAATGCTTCACCAAAAACGACGTCGTTTCGGCCAATAGGCCACTCTTCCTCTCTGGCAAATACATCTTCTACAACTACACCACCTTAGCTCCACCGCCTACGGTGAACACTGGCGTAACCTTCGCCGCATTACCGCCCTCGACGTCCTCTCCAACCACCGCATCAACGGCTTCTCAGGAATCCGAAGGGACGAAACGACGAGGCTGATTCGCAAGCTCGCCGAGGACTCGTCCATGGACTTTGCCAAGGTGGAGCTCTCTTCGAGGTTCTACGACATGACGTTTAACAACATCATGAGGATGATCTCCGGGAAGAGGTACTACGGTGAGGACTGTGACATGGGGGATCTTGAGGAGGAAGCGAGCCAGTTCAGAGAGATGGTTTCGGAGTTGTTGCAGCTTTCGGGGGCGAACAACAAGAACGATTTGATGCCGTTGCTGAGGCTGCTTGACTTTGAGAACTTGGAGAAGAGGCTGAAGAAGATTAGTGGCAAAACTGATGCGTTCTTGAACGGGCTCATTCAAGAGCACCGCATGAAGAATCAGCATCAGATTACCGTGATTGATCATCTCCTGAGTCCGCGAGAGCCGCAGCCTCAGTACTATACCGATCAAATCACCAAAGGCCTTGGCTTGGTAATAATATTTTTTTAAAAAAAAATTCTTTATTAATGGGTGCATTTAGACAAGGTTTTAAAAGCAATATTTTTACAATCAAAAAATAATGTAAAAGAAAAAGTAAAAGTAAATTTTTATCTACTTATCAGAAAAAAAAATTAATTATATTTTTTATTCTTTTTTTATAAATTCCTTCAAAAATAAATTACACAAATTTTAGAAGCATTTTATTTTTAAAAAAAATATATAAAAAGTGCTCCAAATATATATTAGCCATGTATGTTAAGAGTAATATTATTTAAACAACACATTTCTAACATTATATATAATATCTCTCTCACATAAATTTATATAACACATTTCCCATCTTAATACACTCCTATCTTCTTAATACTTATTCACGCTTATATTAACATGCAATATATATATGTTAAAAAAAAAAAAAAAACTTTATGTATGAATAACTCTGCGACTATATAGTACAAAATTCTATATGTTTTTAACTTTATTAGGCTATGCTTCTAGCCATCCGCTGTAACTTTAGAGTGGGCCACGTCTTGCTTGTTGAATTATCCAGAGGTGTTGAAGCAGGTAAGGGCTGAATTGAACACTCACGTAGGTCAAGATCGTGTTGTCGACGATTCAGACATTCCAAAGCTCACTTACCTCAAAAATGTTATCAATGAGACGCTTCGGTTGTACACTCCAGCTCCTTTGTTGTTACCTCACTCGTCTTCAGAAGAGTGCGTTGTTGGAGGATACAAAGTTCCACAAGACACCATAGTGTTGGTTGATGGTTGGGCCATTCACAGGGACCCTGAGTTTTGGAGTGATGCCACGAGTTTAAAGCCCGAAAGGTTCGAGAAAAAAGGGGAGATAGACAAGTGGATTGCGTTTGGGATGGGAAGAAGGGGCGTGTCCTGGAGAAGCCTTGGCTCTTCGTGCAATTAGCTTGACTCTGGCGCTATTGGTTCAATGCTTTGACTGAAAACGTGTTGGTGATGAAAAGATTGACATGGCAGAGCAAGATGGATTCACCTTGTCAAAAGCGGTTCCATTGAAGGCCATGTGTAAAGCACGTCCTGTCATCAACAAGGTTAACAAGTCGTAATTCATCAAACTCGAATATTGCTGTGTGAAAGGATATATGCATAATAAATTAAATTTATAGCCTATGCAGTGCCCTCGTATTACACATACATTGTAATACAAGCACTAGCTAATTGTTCTCAAATAAGTGCATAAGCGTCATCTATGTCTGCTGGTCATGCATTGGCGTCATTATGAACTTTGTACAACTGGGTATTTTGAAATAAATTTATTTGCTCTTTTGTTTTTTTGGTTGATAAGAGGGATATAAACTTATATCCGATTCTACGCACAACTTACTCCACTACAAAAAGAAATTTGTACAGTCTTGAAGAAAAAATAATACATAAAGTTAAAGGCTGATGCAAAGAAATATGCAGCTAGCCTTTCTTTTGGTATCAAGTTGTGGGCAACAGATCTATTCTGAGGCAAACGCATAAGTATCAAATGACAGCACATGTATGGTTGAATTGTCTTTGAAGTAATCCATTAGTGGCCACAGCTATAAAGTATTCCAATCGAATTGAGATAATTCCAAAAGTTTTACAAGACAAGGATGAGTTTGGTTTGGGAATAAAAAGGAAGATTTTCATAAATTAACACATGAACCTAATCCAGATGTGCCAAACTCACCTTAGGAGCTTGCATTATAAGTAATGCTATTTGTACAATTAAAGCAGACATCATTTGGTAAATGCATATATAAAGAGATAAAATTTACTAATCAGTCATCGCTATTAAATCATTTGTGTCTTTTTCTTATGTCAATGTTCATTTTTAATATAAAAATAGTATTATTTTTCTATTATTGGCATTATAAAAAGGAAAGCATGTTGAGATTTGAGAATATAATAGATTTCTCAATAAGGCACTGCAACAAAACAAATTATGCTGAAAATTTAGTTTAAGCCAAATTGACTTCTCAACTTACCAAAAAGTTATTTTGATAAATGATACTTGATACGTGGTAAAATAAAAAAAAATTAATATTAATTATTTTAAAAGAAAACCACAAAAGGAGATAACCTTGGAGAAACATTGCTCAATTCGTGTTGAAGAAGGAGCAAGAATACCAGCACTGTATAGACTATGGAAATACTAATAATTCTACCATTTACATGTTTACTCATGGCCCCTCTGATAACTTACCCGAAGAATAGCAGGAATAAACATTTTGACTTCAAAATAATTTATAATTGAAAATTTCTTGAGACAGCCTTTTTTTCGAAAAAAAACAGTATTATATCCTAACTAAACTGCTCCCAAACATGCAAATCTTAACGATAATGCAACTTGAAGCTTAAGTGTAGTAGCTGTTAAAGCTAAAAAGGAATTAATTCTTTCAAACTAAAGGAAACTTCTCCTAAGATGATGTAACATGACCTCAAGAGACCCACCCAAAAGAAAGCTGTAATGAAGGATGTTTTGTACCGCAAGAGTTTCTAAATTTCGGAACGTACGTGAGCCTATCGTACAAGTCAACCTGCCCAAGAGGAGTCACTTGTGGCAATGGGTACCGAAAGTGTTCATGTTGAAGGTTATAAGGGTTGATGAGGATACTCTAGTGCTACTAGGCATGTATGCTACACGATCGAGTTCATCTATTCATCATTTGAAATAACTTCAAAAGGAGGTGACGCTTGTCGCTTGGTGATGCTCTTACCACTAAGGCAATGGTAGGTGGAATTTAAATTTTACTTGTGCGCGTACACGTATTTAAATTGATTGATGTGGATATATTTTTCTTCTTATAGAAAGTTTTGAAAATTAAAGAAACACAGTGCGGATTTCCTAAGAAGTAAGAACCTTGAAGCCATCAATCGTATGTGTGGAAGGACCAGATGCATGAGGAACTTCGATACTTTAGCGTAGAATAGTATAAATTATAAGTCATTGATTTAATGGTGAAGAATTTAAGTAATATGTATGAAATTAAAGGTTTAAACTTTATTATCGCTAATGTAGCTAAAAGAAAAAGAATAGTATAAATCACAACTCACTTAATTGTTAATCTAACTAAATTAATCACTTAAAAATGATGCAATTAAATTATTTTTGTTCTTTACCGGAAATAACAGATGTGAAAAAATCTTCAAATTCTTCAAAATTCACGTACACTTGGAGGAGGAAAACAGATTAAGCGCAATTTGATTCCAGATCCTCGCGTTTACCCTCAACATTTATAAAGCTAACTAACACTTTCAATAATTACTTATTTAATCACTACTTTATATCAAACATGAATTACGGCTACAAAACATTAACATAAGAAGCACGGGTAGTTCAAAATATAGTCTTCATGTTCATATCAAATACATATTGTATGAAATACTTTACCAATATATTTTTAGACACTTCTAATTATATTTTACTAGTTTTTGCTTTACTTTTTGAGTTTTTATACGTAAATAAAAATTTATAATAATCAAACATAAGTACATTTTACAGTGTTTACAATAATTTATGCTAATATTAAAGTCATTATTCGTATCTTTTAATTTAAGGTTTATATTTCTATGTTAATTTTTAATTAATTTTATGGCAGCACTATTTGGTACAAATTCACATAGTTTGAAAAAGTTACTAAACTTCTTTATATGTATCCGAGCCATATTATCAGAAATCCGACTAATTTAACTTAACTCAATGCAAAAGTCCCCGAAAGTGGTAGGGGTCTCAGTGAGGGGTTTTTTCCATTCACAAGACTCGAATTCGAGATATTTGATTAAAGAGTCGAGACACTTTACTATCTCAATGAACCCCACGTTGGTCGAAACTACTTTATCCAATTAAATTCTTGTATGAATATACAGGGCTGTCAAAATTGTAAATTTAAATGCAATTAAAATCAGAACAGGGTAGAAATATAGTTTCATCACTACTTTTGTATGGCTGTCTTCGTACTATTTAACATTTCTGTTAATTTTATATGTTATATTATGACCTTATTGTCTTCTATAATATTTTTAAACATTATCGTTTTCATATTGTATCTGTATCTCATGCTTCATATCATTAACACATAGAATCCCCCATTTTTTATTTTTTGTTTTTTGGTGTATAACCTCATTTTTTACTATTACAAATATATTTTGACTCATACAACTTTTCAATGCACAAAGAATTTATTTTGGTTTGCATAATGGACCAAAGGGACAGTTTTGAAGGAGTGAATTGGTGATCCAGTTAAAAGAAGGCTTATGCATTCCATACAACAAATACTTCGTATTAGGAGTGACTTCCTATATATATTTATTTCTTATTTGATTGTCTGCTGTTTTGTAACTTTCTACCTCTTCACGCCTTGGTGCGTGGAGGATTTGCTAAACTTATCGAACAAAAAAGAATTAAATTACACTACTTTCCTTCATAAAAAAAAAAAAAAATACACTACTTTCCAAGCACGGCACCATGTATAAAGAAATCCAAAACAATGACAAGATAGAAAAATATTCTAATGGCCAATGATGGCTCGATGCGTTTGAAGAACAGTTTATGGGTTATTGTTGGCATATAGACACATGCTAAGGCGGCTGTGTTCACTTCTTGTACTGCTAGTATGAAGGATATGAGGACGAGATGCTTCATTTTTGCTGCAATATAAGAACTGGTGTGGCCAACGCTGCAGAAAAGATGGTTTTGCCTAGAATACTGTTTTTGTATTAGGAGTAGTGTTGTCTTGACATTCCTCAGGAATGATGATTGCTTGGTTGTTTAGTCATAGGAATAATTTATGTCTAGAACTGGCTGGTTTAGGATATTCATATGTATTCTGATGTGTACTTTTGGCTCCTCACTGACGCTTTGGTGAGTTGAGCATTTCGATTCTTATTGGGAAAAAAAAAAAAAAATGGCTGGATGCGCTTGGGATTATCATCGGATTCAATTTGGATATTTTTTATTTTATTTTAGTTGCTGTGTGGTTAATATGGGGGAGTGAGAAATTAATTTTGATACACAATTAATATAAAAGTATTTTATTTATATTTACTTATATATTGTCACATTATTCAAAGTGTTTGATTTTTATACCCACTATTTTAAAAGTCTCATATATAATAATATATAATTAGAAAATAGCATAAAACTTTTTTATACTAATAGTGTATCAAAATTAATATAAAAATAGTAATGGTTTAATTTTTATAAATACTTTTTTTTTTCCATTTTGCACAATTTTTTCTATTGGGGGCAATCCTATCAATGAACAATCAAGCATTAAATGTAGATAGCTTTTCTAGCTGAAATTCAAACTATAATTTGCCATATATAACTATGTGAGAGACTAATGACTTTCACTAAATTCAATTCTCATTGATAAAGTCCTTTTATTTTATTTTATTCTATTGTTCTATTCTTTTACTTATATCTCATGAAGCATGAAGGGAGCTATCATTTACAATTTATAAAATAATAGGACTATTAAAATTGGTCAAATTTGTTGAGGTAATCCATTTACCTAAAAAAATTAGGTGGATTGGGCTGTAAAAATTAACCTAAATTTCAAGTTATGAGAGGATAAAAACAAGGTTGTGGAAAACATAAAAATTATGAAAGGAACCAATTCTATTTGAGGAGATCGGAGTTCCATGATAGATTATTTGATCAAGTACGCCTTCTAGCACTACAAGAAAATACACTATTAGCAATGGTCATATGTGTTGAAAAAGATATTCCTAACCATCAAAAATATAATTTTCAACCCAAATTTAACCGTCAAAAAGTGTCAATAAAAATATCATCAAGAAAAGCTTTTTTGACATAAGGTGGCCATTGAAAATACTTGTAAACTTTTTTTTAATAATTATTGACCGTCAAAAATACTCTACTAAAAATACTTGAGAGTTTTTTTTTTTTGGACAGTTATTGACCATTGAAAATACTACATTAAAAATATTTGTGAATTTTTTTTGACAATTATTGACCATAAAAAAATAGTCATAATTTATTGTCAACTAAAATCATATCCCAACTCTTGTTTTTCTTGGTAGTTATAATTGATAAAGGATCTCAACATAAGCTAATGAATGCTTAACTTTATAAAGGAACTAATTTTATATAATTGATATTCCGATTATCTTAGTCACAGGTTTTTATACCTACTTTTTAATTTTTCTATAGTCAACTTAGTGTAATTGTGTTCATATACAAGTTTTAGCAAGCATGGAAAGAAAGATTTTATTCACGCATGGACAGGAAAGCTTCAAATAATTGAAACAAGATTTTATTCACGCATTAATTGATACACTAGATAAATTTGCACATTGCCTCAGAAACAAGAACCACAGGGCAATTGGCAGGTCCTCCTACTTTTAGGTTCGCGTGCTATCAAATTCAATTTTAGGACATGAAAAGAAAGATTAATAAAGAGAAAAGAAGAAATAAAGAAAAAAAAAAAAACTAAGTATAGAAACTTTTTAATCCATTTCCTCAAGGCCGAAGGATTGGACCGTAATTCTTCAATCATCGTGTTGTTATTTGTCATCCAAGCTTTAAGCCAAAATCCCCAACACACTTTAAAAATAAACTTTACAAGTGTAATCAATTCATTTCTTTGTGAGACATAATTCAAGACTCCTAAATACAATTGTGTATATACAAGTTGTAGTATTTAGCTATGAGTACATTGAATAGCGCAGTTAATAGAATTTGTACCTGAGATTGTCTTGGAGCTGTTGTCCGCAAAAACATAGTTTCTGTCCTTAGCAACTTGTAATGAAGGTTGCTTTTCTGGTTGATCAGGCAAAATTATTGAGTACAAGTGAAGAAAAAATTAAGGAAAAGTTAGAGAGGTAATCAACATTAAGATGCAGCATTCAGAAATAAGACAGAATGAAATTTCTAGTTTAGGGAAGCAGGATAAATGCGTAGCTTCTTTCGCTCATGATGAGTAAATGATTGCAAGTGTTTCTCAACAGTCCTGAGCAAAATTGGAAACGAAATCAAATCAGTGACTTGAACAAATTCACATGCCTATATAAAAAACATTGCACATCCAGATTACTTCAAAAGATTGAAACTTGAAAACCAGTTTTTTTGTTCATAATAATTAAAGAGAAAAATAATACCAAACAGAACACCCCTATATGAAAATTTAGAACCATGATATAAACTGAAAAGTAGGGAAAACATTGAAACAGAAAGAACAAAAATGAAAATGCCATAGGAGTTAAAAAACATATAGCAGAGAGTAACTCGATAGAATTGGTTATGACTTCATAAGCGTCTGATCCGGCACCAATGAATACCAAATGAGTCTCATCAAATTCCTCCACAGCAGGACACCCTGCAATCACACACATATTTCATCACTCTGAACAATAACAGCAAAAATTCACCATATATATTGATAAAAAATTAAATATTGTTTTTCTTCCACCTAAGAAAGAGAAGTTAGAGCACATGCCACATACCACTTTCCAAACAGATCTCTATCCCGCATAACTTGCGTTGGTTCATAGGGATAGTCCGTTTCCTTAATTTTCTTCTTCACTTGTATTCAGATGCATAGTTTTTCAAAAGTTAATATTGATGTTAAAAATGCAATGGCAGCGAAAATTGAATAACCAGTTTATAGTAATAATACCTTGAGAACACTAGCAGCAGCTAAAATCTGTTAACCTCATTCACCATGAAAAAAATCTAACCCAAATCAATAAAATATAAAATGTTCTGTTAATACAAAGTTCTGTTATAAATTTTAAAGTGCTTTAAATTAAGAAAAAAGCTGCCAGCATCAAGTTAACAGACTATAAAATCACAAGAAGAATCGAATGTAAAGTGCACATTCTGAACATCATGTCAAGACCAAGAGAACCAACTTTCGGTATATCTTCACTAAGCCACAACATGTAGTCAGAAAGCAAGTAATTGAACAACTAAATGTAAGAAGGAAGAACTGACAGCTATTTAATAATCAAATCAGGAAACCCACCCAAATTTAGTGGCTAGTTAACTATGAAAGACCTTGGCCGCTTCCATTTAATAAATCAAATAAGCTATAACTGATTTACTCAGCAAGTGACATTTGAGCATGTTTTTTTATTTCTAGATAAAGCTCAGAAATTTATGCATGTTCGATCATTTCAAGGAATTGAAAGATTTTCTGATGCAGGTTCAAAATCAGCAGAAGAATGTACCTATAAGAAATGGTTCACAGCTCTTCCAACCGCAGCAGGTTCATTAGGTGGTAACTGAATTTTCACAACATGGAAATTAGTAAGAAATGAATATTGAAGACATTCCCCTCTGTGAAATTCACAAACTAACGGCTCCATCCCTTATGCACCTTATTAATGATGGTGCATGATGCATCTTGTAGGTATCTTAAATTTAAGTTGATAGAGTACCATGTATCTAAATCATAGTAATGCACTGCAGTAGCCCCCTAAAGTTCCTAAACTTAACACACGTTCTATCTCAGTCCGTCACCACTTGTCCCCATCACTCAACCCTGCCGGCAACTCGCACCAACCACCTCCACTACCCAGCTCCCTTCGTGCTGCCACTGCAAGCGCCGCCTCCCATGACCCCAACACTCCTCGCCTTCCGGACTCCACCTCCACCCTTTGTTGGCCCTTTGCCTTAGATTCCACAACCATGTCTAGTCCCTCATCCTCGCCGGCTACCTTGACACCGCCTCCACTGTGGCCGCCCACTTAGTGTTCTCCATCACCCGTCCCAACATCTGAATTCTTCTCCGAGATCGAAGGATGACTTTGTGATGTCGACCTTTGTGGCGGCGAGATGGTGGGCATTGTTGCAGGCGAGGTCGCGGTGGCTCGGTTGTTCACGGAGATGGTAGCATTGTTGCAGGCGACCTTCGTGGCGACGAGATGGTGCAGCGGCGGAGTATCAGGTGAGGGAGCGACGGCAAAGGCAAAGAGAGATGGTTGGCGGCATTCTGCAATGTATCATAACTAATTGGAATATTGATGATCGGTGATCTTCACCATTGGATCGCCAGGTGTATTATGCACCATTTTAAAGCCGTAGCATAGCAAAACGCGCCCAAACTAACAAACACAAAACTACAATTTAAGAAACAGGAAACCACAAGCTCAAAGAATTTTTTGGGGGGAGGGGAATCACATAACAAAGATGAGCATTGATTTTTTCCATTCCTTCATGAGCAAGATACAGTTTAAGATTAGATTTACATAACCAAATGAGACGTTAGATAACAAGTTTCAGTGAAAATCATTTCACAACCAAGTTATCAATCAATTTGTAATTACCTCATAAAGATGCCTAAACCAAGCACATGCACATCCATAATCCATGGGAGATTCCTTAATCCTTCAAGACTCTATGTAATGTCCTTGTTAATCCAGTCTAATCACTCCAAAATCCTAGTATATCTCACTCCACGAAAAAGGAAAACCAAAAAAAAAAAAAGGAAATTGAGCTGAAATTTTGAGTAATGTTAAATTCTGAATAACAAGATAAACAATAAGCATCGATGGATAGAGAATCCAAAAGCAACCAATCGGAAGGGACTGAGACATTTAGCTTTGCACAGATCCATGGCGGAAGATCAGAGCAGAGAGCCACAAACGATGAAACTCCAGATTCAGATTGAAAACCCTACAAATCCAGCTCGTCAAATGCAAAAAAAAAAAAAAAAATAGCGTGTTCATTTACCATCCATGGTACAATAACAAACTAAAAGAAAAAAAAAAAAAAATAGAATATCTGACACACATTTGTGAGAGAGGAGAAAGGGTTCACTCCAACCACATTATCTGAGGAGTAGAAATGGAGACAACAATCGACGGCGGGACGCCCGTAGGAGAGGTGATGGCAAGGAGCTCTGATGGAGTGGAATCACTATGGTACTTGCCGCGATGGTGAGGCAGCTCTGGTTGCGGCTACGAGGTTGAAGGTTTAGGCGGAGTCGTACTTTGTTCGAGGCTACGATATGTGGTTTTCGGTGGTTTGCAAAGGTCGTGTTTGATGGTGGTGAGGAGTGATGAGCATGGTGGCTACGGTGTGTGGTTTGTGCGCTCTGTTATGCCGTGAACAGAGGGAAATAGATTTTAGGGATTGAAAGTTTGAGTAGGAAGGATTTTAGGAGACGAGGGAAACAAGATTTTAGGGACTTTTGTTTTTAGAACTTGTAGAGGTTTGAAACCCCACAGTTGGATCAAAACACCGCCCCAGATTAAGTAAATTGTGGCCAAATTTAAAAACGCTCTATCCTCTCAAAGTTAAGGCGGTTTTCTGCAGCCTCCCCAATATAACCTCCCTTGTATAGCGCTCTTTTTGTAGTGGTTACAGAAGGAAATGGTCCTCCTCCAACTTGAAAGAAACTGGATTCGAGAAATTCTTGAGGACAAAGCCTTGAGGCGTGCTTGGAACTGGAGTCACCATTGTTGCAGCAACGGAAGAAGATGGTGAGATATGTGTTGGCTCCATGAATCATTGTGGCTTTGATACCGTATCAGAACCCAAGCTAAAAGAGAGAGAGAGAACGAGAAAGTAGAGAGCTGAGTGCTAGAGAGAGTTGTGAGGACATGAATGAATGAGTTGTATTGATCGTAGAGATTACATGTATATATACTGGTGTTAATATATAACTGAATCCTAACTACTGCCAGCTAAGTAATAACTAACAACAAACTTCCTAACTAACATTAACTGCCTCATTTGTGCATCATCATCTAATGACATCCCTAACACAACAGGAAGGAGCCCAACGATACAACCAGCTTTTACAATACAGAAAAGGAAATATAGACCACAACATAAAAAATTAAAAAAAAAAAAAAGTGGGAGAAAGTTACAATCTACTACACTACTCCTACCTATTCCTGTTGCATCCATAAAATATCAGATTTCATTCTTTGTTTTCTAACCATCACTATCTACTCAAATAATCTTCTTGTCCCCTGTTTGTATTTCCATTGCCTGACTATTTGCAGATTATGAATCGGATACTCAGGGGAGAAGGCAAACTCCTCGCACCATCCCATGATCCGGTATCCTATGCGGAGTTTTGTTTGTAGAATTTCCATATCCCACACCGGTTTAAGGTTCTCAAGCACCATACGATTTCTGATTCCGCCAGATGGACCACATTATAACATACATCAATGAAATCCACATCTTTCTCTCAATGTCCTGAAAAGGAGTCCCTATCCATGCATCTAAGAACATTTCAGGATAACTTGGGCAGCACCAGGCCAAACAAGCAGACTAGAGTTTCCAAGCAAAAGGAGATGAGCAAAATTAGTGCTCAATGGTTTTAATTTCACCCGAATATATACATACATACATACATATATATATATATATATATATTGAAACGCAGGCCATTTAGTTCAAGTGTCAATAAATCCGGCATGTATTTTTGAGTGAGGGAGATTGGGAAAGTTAGGGTTCCTATATTTAGGAGGAAGAATTAGGGTTGTTAAAATTTTGGATTAGAGTTCTTAAGATTTTTGGAGTAAAAAGATTGTTTGAATGCTTGGGAATTAGATAGCAAACTTGATTTGATGTTTGGGATTGAGTACTTTTAATTTTCTGAACAGACTCGAGAGCAAAGTTGTAAAAAAAGAATTAAAAAGAACCTAAACCTAAATATTGAAGTAAAATGTTATTAATTGTACAAGTGCACAATTACTTATCACATAGTCAACTAGAATTAAATCATATGAGAAGGATTTCAAATTCCTTCAAATTAAAGAGGTACAAGAGAAATCATCTATTTAAAGAACTAAAATAATAACAAGTATTTGAAAGACTAAAATCATAATTTAAGATTTTTCAGGAACAAAAGTAAGAATTATATCCTATTGAGAAAAGAGTATGCATATCCCTTAAATGTGTAACTTTTTATAAATTACTACTATTAACTTTAAAACTTTGTTAATCAGTTCATAAATTTTAACTTATGGCCAAATAGATCCTCCTGGTAAGAATTTGATAACACATTAACGTAATAACTCGTGAAAGTACATCCTATAAGTATATTGGTTTATTTTTTTTTTGTTTAATTCATCCATTAATTATTAGTAATATTTTTATTTTTCCTTTAAACTTTAGGAATTATTATCTATTAATATTTGAAGTTTATGAAATTTGAAATAAAAAAATAAATTGATCAATAATACAAATACAAATTTATAATAAAATAATTAGATAATATTATGGCTAATAAGTTAACAAATTTAAAATGGAAGATTTATTGAATTATTAGTTAAAGTTTTAGAACTAATTGAGAATGTCTTACAATTTGTGGTGGTTACAAAAGAATAAAAATAATTTATGAGGATTTTTGTACCTTTTTCCGTTTTTTATCTAAAGTTTCATAAAGTTGAACCAGTTGATGCTAAATCCTATTTCCAAAATAAGACATAGCTCCATAGACCACAAGAAACTGGTTCGAATAGAATCTGCCAAAAGCAACGTGTACTACCGAGAGAGAAGTATATTAATTTCAAAGTTTTGATTAGAAATAACTTACTTCGTTTCGTCTTTGATAGCTTTTTAATTTTCCATAAAATTGAACCTGTTGATGCTAAAACCTCTTTTCTAAAGCATTGCTATTCAAAATTATAAATTTAAAAAGTCTGGACCACGGTACTTTTCAATCGACAATATTAATTCATTCGTTTACTTCCTTTGAACGAAAGCATAGAAGAACTAGAGTTACAAAAATTTGAATTTTCTTGACCCTCACTAGTTCTGATTCTGGAAGGAAAATAATTTTTATGAAATTACCGTTAGTCTTTCTTTTTTTTTCAGAAAAAAAAATCTGTCCTTACTATGACAAAGAATTAACAGATGAAGTGAGCAAAATAAAGGCGTCTGACTTCTTTCATCTCAGCCTACAAAGATTTTCGTAACAAGATTTTGCCCACGTTGTTGTTGGTGTGGGTGGGGGAATTGTTGTAATGTAAAGGGTCCTAAAAGCACAAATAAAGTGGCCAAAATAAATATACATATAAAAACGTAAAAATAAATTGATACAAAAAATTAATGTGATTTAGCTTATAATTTATATTTATATGTCTACAAATAAAAATGATAATCAAATATTTCACTAAAAAATATTCTGAAAAATATAAAGATGATTACACTTAAAATATCCGAAGTACACCTAAAATACTTCTCAGTATATTTTATTGGTGTATATAATACTCAACGCTTAAAATATTACAAAGAGAAAATTCAACAGACCAATCTAAATTGATACTTCTCAATGTGTTATGCAATTGCTCTTAGCTTGTTTTTCTGCTTCAAATGGCTCACAACAATGGTTTTTTTTTTTTTTTTTTTTTAAATAGATGTGGTCTACATGATGTACCTGAAATGAAGTTGCAAAATATTCAAAACTTACATGCAGACAAGCTCAACCTTGCCACCCACGCACAGATCACATAATCAAAATTGCATTTAGTACAATTTACTACTCTATGACTTTTAGCTCGGCGATGTAATGAACTGTGTCCACAAGGAAAAGCAAGTCGTGACATCAGAAAAGGACACAAACGGAAAACCTTTGTCACAAATAACATGAGTCACCAGCAAATATTTATTTGACGAACTCCAAGTTTACAGGATTTAATGATGCTAATGCATACTAAGTCTTCATACATGACCCTTGAACACTTATTTTAGCACCAATTAAGAGCATCGGTGCATGTGTGTGTACTACTTGGGTATTGTGAAAATCACATATTCCATTCTTTTTCTACATGCAGGTATATATCCTCACGGAAATTTAAATTTACTTAGGTATAACAAATTACTCCGCAAGCTTGTTGATGACTGGACGTGCTTTACACATGGCCTTTAATGGGATTAACCTTGACAAGGTGAATCCACTTTCCTCCCTCATGTCAATGTCTTTATCACCAATTCGTTTCCATTCAAAGCACTGGATCAATAGCCCCAAAGTCAAGCTGATTGCACGCATAGCCAAGCCTCCTCCGGGACAAGCCCTCCTTCCCATCCCGAATGCAATTAACTTGTCTAGCTCTCCTTCTTTCTCAAACCTCTCGGGCTTGAAACTTGCGGCATCACTCCAAATCTTAGGATCTCTATGAATGGACCAAGCGTTGATCAATACTATAGTGTCTCGTGGAACTTTGTACCCTCCAATAATGCATTCATCTGAAGAGGAGTGTGGTAACAGCAGAGGAGCAGGAGTATACAACCGAAGGGTCTCGTAGACAATATTTTTAAGGCAAGGTAGTTTTGAAAGGTCTGATTCTTCTAGCAAGCGGTCATGGCCTACGTGGATCTCCAATTCTTCCCTCACCTTATTCATCACCTCTGGATGATTCAATAAACAAGACATTGCCCACTCTAGAGTTACAGCTGATGAATCAGTTCCAGCAAGGAGCATACCCTACAAAGCAGCTCAACTCATCAATCAAATTAAGTCAAAAGTATTTAATCTCATGATATAATAATAATAATAATAATATATTTCGAGAAAATTTAGTCTAATTGCTTATTTCTTAATATTGGATCTTAAATCAAATTATGCCATGTGAATATTTTTTTAACTTAATAACCTGTTTTAACAAGTTTAATTAGTTCTATGTGTGGTTTTTTAATTTGAGAACCGAATAGTAAGAAAACAAGTAAGTAGATTCAAGTCTTTGTCTTATATATTAATAAAAAAAAAAGGAGAAATGTTGTTTTTATTATTTTTTGAAATATTTTATAAGGAATATTGTGAGATATTATTTAAATATTAATTAAAAATAACTTTTAATATTTTTCTTAATCAATATTTAAGTGATACTTGAAGGTGTCTCTTAAAAGAATATAATAACACTACTCATAAAGAAATTAAAACAGCAGCAAGTACTTGAACTGCTAATTATTAATTACCAAAGCAAGGCCCTTGATGATCTGATCAGTGTAGTACTCAGGCTGCGATTCTTGCAGGCTCAGGAGATGGTCTACCATGGTATTCGCATGCTGCTTCTTGTTGCGATGATCATGGATGAGCCCTCTCAAGAACGTGTCGGTCTTGCTACTTATCTTCTTCAGCCTCTTCTCCAAGTTCTCAAAATCAAACAACCTCAGAACAGGCATGAAGTCGTTCTTGTTGTTCGCACCAGACAGCTGCAGCAGCTCCGAAACCATGGCCCTAAACTGCTTGGCCTCTTCCAAATCCGTCATGTCGCAGTCATCACCGTAGTACCTCTTCCCCGAGATCATCCTCATGATGTTGTTAAACGTCATGTCGTAGAACCTCGAAGTGAGTTCCACCTCGGCAAAGTCCTTGGACGAGTCCTCGGCGAGCTTGTGAATCAGCCTTCTCGTCTCGTCCCTCCGGATTCCGGAGAAGCCGCTGATGCGGTGGGTGGAGAGGACGTCGGTGGCGGTGATGCGGCGAAGATTACGCCAGTGTTCGCCGTAAACGCTGGACCCTAAGGTGGTGTAGTTGTAGAAGATGTATTTCCCGGAGAGGAAGCGTGGCCTGTCGGCCAAAACGACGTCGTTTTTGGTGAAGCATTCTTGGAACACCGAGGGCGAAGAAACAACGACCACGAGGCGTGACCCAAACCAGAGGGAGATGACGTGGCCGTATTTTTCGGAGAGGCCTTTGAAGGTGCGGTGGAGTGGCCTTTTAAGGTGGTGGAGGTTCCCTATTATGGGGAGGGAGGGTGGGCCTGGTGGGAGGTTCTTGAACCTTCTGGATTGGAGGACAAGGTTGAAGATGAGGAACATAGCAAGGTAGAGGAGAGAGTAGGACAACATGGGAAGGATCTCCATGGTTGATGCTACTTAGTGAGTGTTTTCGTTTTTGGGTGGTGAGAAGGTTTGTGTGTGCTTTGCCGAATGGCACCTTGTTGCATGCATTTGTGCCAATTTGGTTACATATTTATACAGTGGTCCATAGCTAGCCTGCGTCTGATGACCGTCACCCGTGGCGAAATTTTATATATAAAAAGGATAAAATTATGAATACATTTTATTTTGTGTCTCCCAAATAGTTCTCCAAGTTTTTGCTTTACGGGTATAATTTTATTTTATTTTAAAAAAAAAACTCTGTACGTCTAACGGTGTCTTCAATGCTATGTGTCTCAACGTTCCCATCAAATCAAAATATGTTATAATATATACACTGTATAAAAATATGTATATCACTTTCGTTCTAGAAGTAAGTATTACTGAGCTTAAGTAGTTTGACTGAATTATTATTGACCTTAAATTTTATCAATTGAACTTTTAGGTTGAAATTTCTTATAAGGAGTGTTAAGTTCAGCGAGTTTTATACAATTAAAAAATCTGTTAATATAATTTCATTATATCACTTTATTTTAATCTATAATATGTTTTTAGAAACATGAATAATTGTTAATTATTATATTATAGACTTACAAATGTATTTTATCTAAAAAAAGTTTAATTTTTAAATTTAAATTCATATCTATAATAATATAATAATTTCTTATATTCTTATTAGATGATAGGTACTACATAGAAATTGAACACCTAAAAAAATCTGGGATGCATCAACATTAAGAGAGGGTCATGCAATTCAAAAGTTTGATTGATTAAATGTTGACTTCACAAAAGGTCATTAACCGACATATGTGTGCTAAACTTACTCCTGAAATAAATAAATCTCTTTGCATGCTAAGGGTGATATCGTCACGTAAGGAAGTACTAAACACGAGTATGATTTCATTAGGGTGACTTCTACGGTGCCTAGAGTTACGGCCCGGTTTGGAAATCTAGGTAAGTTGTTCAAATTATTAATTGCCACGTGGCCCAAGCATTAGATTAAAGATAAGTCACCACCATTATTTCTTATTACAGAATCATCTCAATAAGTATGTTCTTTAAACATTACAAAAATTTTATATTTTATATTCCCACGTAGAACTAATGTCGACATGGCAAACATGTTAAATGTTGTATCATTTGAAATTAAAGTGCTACAAGTGCAAAATTTTCCATTTTTTTTTCCTTTTTTTCATCGAAACCGAAGAAGGGAATATCCAATGTTATGCCAAAAATGCATACACGTACATCAATGTTCTTCAATCTCAAAATGACAACCCAATCCCACACAACTTCTGATAATCACCCAGAATAGAAGAGGAAGTTGAATACGCTATATGGACAATTTGGTCGTGGGAGGAGCTCCAGTCCTGGGAGGAGGAGAAAGCCACAAACGCAATGATGGGAATGGCAGCAGCGAAGGAAGAGGATGGCGTGAGGAATGCGAAGGAAGTGGTTGGGGATGAGAACGGTGAAGAAGGCCTTTAATTGTGTTTAGGGAGTATTTGTAAAACATAAAATTTTTGTGATGTTTAGAGAATATAGTTTTTGAGATGAGGAAAAAATTTGGGAATGAAATGTTAGTAACTTTTCTTTAATGCATATACTACGTGGCACTTAGTATTTGGAACACTACACCTCTAGAAGGTTTACAGGAAGGCAATTTTTTTTTTATAATTAAAAAAAAAAAAACTTCGAGGTAACCATTGAGTTTGGATTGAGTTACGTTACGTATATATAGCGTATAAAATACCATACTAATATCTTATTTATTATTAAATATAGTGTGAGATCAATTTAAATAGGATTCATTTCTCATTTAATATTAAATAAAATATGAGTTACTACATTGGCCCACAACTCATATATACTAACAATTTAATTTTTCGTTTGCATTTGTTGATGTATGTGGCTAGCTAACCTCGCCAGTTGCGGATAGGCACGATTGTTATTATTTTATATTAATAATATGACTTTCCAAGCTATTTGGATGCCTTCAAATATGGTCAAACTGAACACAAATTTTCTTTTTGTCAAGATATTATGATACATATAAATTTACGTGAAATCTGTTATACATGTAGAAATAAGTTGTTACTTGTTCCCGTCAAAACAAAAAAAAAAAAGGTTGTTACTTGTTTATTTCATTATAGCTTTGTTTTGACATAAAGTTAACTTCAGCTCTGAGTTTCAGCCTAATTTAAAAAAAAAAAAAGAAAAAAAGAGAAAAAAAAAATCAGAGTGTTAAACCAGTAAAGGGGCAAAAACCTTGGGGTAAATTTACTAAAATGTCATCGAGGATCTAAGGCATCCAAATGGTGGTAGATATTGGCCTGTGGTGCAGATGAATCTTGTGGGGTTGCTGTCTCGGTGGTCATATGCGTCGGCTAGGTTCTGAGGTCTGCTTATACGTTTTGTACGACTTGCTTGATATTTATGGTCCGGTTGTGGACTGAGCTGCTCCTCTTCTGTTTTGAAGAGTCATGAGCCTTTCTTTTTATTCAATGAATTATCGAAAAAGAAAAAGAACGCACGTGGCGTGGAACAACAGTGACAGTGTCCGAGACATTTTTTCACCCTCCTCCATGGAGTAAATGAAGAATTTTCCTCCATCGAGGAAATAAGAATTCTCCGACAGTGTCTTCTGACTTTTCTCCCGTGAGCAATTAGTGACAGGTTGAACTAGAGCAAAACTTTGTTTGGTACACATTACTTTCATGCAATTAAAAGAGGATATAAGCCTTCAGGCGCCATGGCTTTCACAAACCTTGCATTCGTACTGTCCTAAATGTCAAGACAGTAGACTGAAACTTGACGCAGCTAGTGATAATATGCATGGATGGAATCTTGAGAAATTCAAAGATGTTTTGATATTTCAATTTTATAGGTTATTGTTGTTTCTTATTTTTACTAGTTTTTAATGAAATGACTGAATTTTTAAATAATAAATAGAATAAAGTAAGAATTTTTCTTGCTCTAATTACACCTACAAATTTCTCAGACATTTTTATGATGGATAATTTCTTTACTTGAATTTTTATGATGGATTCTTATTCCATATATGCTTTCAGTAAAGTAAAGGCAGATTTTGTGGTGCAGATGTACGTCCGTGCAGATGATGCAGATGTGTTTTCTCTTATATATTGTTAGTGAGACCCAACAGAGCCACGCCTAGTCGCAGCCCAGTTAGTTGGAGCACGCGTCCGGGATTGCCGGGGTCGCGTGTTCGAGCCCATGTCAACCCATTTTGGTGTTTTTTTTGTCTATTTAATTTTTTGAATGAAGAAATAGTAAAAAAAAAAAAAAAAAGATGGGGCAAGAGGAAAAAAAATTATAAAAAGGAAGATCGTACCTTTCCCTTTGTCAATTTGTTGATTGCCAATCATTTTTTTATTTTTTTTACTATCTCTTTTTTATCTCAATGTTAATTATTTTATTTTTTATTTTTTATTTATTTCAATAATAATATTACTATATACAAATAACAAAATTAGTTTATTTTTTCTCTCCTTTTTGTTCAACATTCTACTAACAATTTATTGAAAGCAAATAAAAAATTTTTATATATCAGTCATTAGTATTAATATTTAATATATGATATATTCCTATAATATTAAAATGAAAATTTAATAAAAAAGAAAAGAATTTTTTTCCCAATTCCATCTCTGTCTTTAGGCTATGTAAAATATTGAATTTTTTTATATACAATATATAAAAATTAGGTTATACTGAATTTGAGCAAAATAATTTGTAAATTTATATTATAGATATACTACACTTTAATTTTAAGATTTTTTTATTAAAATATTAAAGAAAGAGTTGGAAGTGAGAAAACAAATAAATTTTTATTGAATTTTTTACTTAAAAATTATAGGAATATTTCATATATTAAATGTTAATTTTAACAATTAATATATAAATTTTTTTATTTGATTTTAATAAATTGTGAGTAGGATGTTCAATAAAAATGATAGATAAAAATAAAATAAAATAATTTTTATCATTTGTATAGAGTGATATTTTTATTTAGATAAATAAAAGAAAAAAAATTAATATGAAAATAAAGAAAAAGATAATAAACAAAAAGAAGGTGGGAGTTGTTTTCTGCTAGTTATGCTCCTTTGTCTTTTCCTAGTTTATTTTCTAATGGTTTGTCTTGCTTCATTTCTCCTCACTTCTAGTGAGTCGAGAGTTGTTATGAATTATCGAAGGAGGGTGAATTACATTGATCTCTTTTGGGGTTTAATATAATTATATCTAATATTTTTTTATTTAGTTATATTGCATTGACCTCTTTTATTTCATATGAGAAACCGAGTTTTGAGTTATCAAGTTCGAGCTAAACCTATCTTTTAACTTGATAATTCACTTCCAAGTTTTGAGTTCTAAAATTATTACATCCATAAAAAGGTGAATTATCACGAAATGATTTCATAACTCGAAACTTAAAAGTGAATTATCAAGTTAAAAGGCAAGTTTAGCTCGAAACTTAGTAATTGGGAACTTTATCTTCCATGTAAAATAAAAGATGTCAATATAATATAATTAAATAGAGGAGTACACTAAACCTTAGAAAAAATCAGTGTAATATATATGAAAAAAAAAAAATGTTCTTGGGCTTTATACCTTTTATTCAGGGAGTAACACCAAAACAAAATATCTTCGACAAAGTCAAAGAGAGAGAAGTAAAGGTACTGTCTGGGTAATTATATTTAGAAATAATAGTCCAAATAGACAACAAAGAAAGAGACTGTTAAAAGAATATAGTTGCATGCTTTGTTCTTATATTGTTGAGAGGATTTAGTACTATAACTTATGACAAGCCAAAGGCAGACCTAAACTTGTGGTTGTGTAGGACTAAATTTATGTAACGGAAAAGATATTAATAACGTGATCGACCAGCTCTTCTAGCGTGCATAAACATTTTTCTGGCCTTTGGCTACCTCTGTGATTCTGATAAATGAAAATTACTCTGCACCCCAAAACACATTTTTAAACAGATGTCAAAGAGATTAGTCGTTTTTTAACAAAGGTTTTAGTCTTTGAAAGATATACAAGATATCAAATTAATCTTTTAAGATTTTTTTGGATATCAATTTGATGATAAAGAGAATGCATGTTGGGATTTAAAAAAAAAAAAAGTATACTAATCATGCCTATAAATAATTTATAATGGGTGAGTCAAGGTAATAAGCAAGGAGATTACATGATTTTTTTTTAATTTTTTAATTTTTTTTATATTGGGATTACATGGTTCATATGCTTTTGTGGTTGCACAAGATGTAATATCATAAATAATTCGCAATTGAGTTTACAGTCTAGTGATTATCTCCTGTATATTTCATTTAAATCTCGAATGTCCCGTGTTAGATTCCCACCCTTTTCTCCCAAAAATATCTTCTAGGAATAATTCATAATCTCACTGCTTTCGATATATATAATTCAACTGGACCAAACCTAAAATATCTTTAGTCCTAAAAATAGTGTACAAATATCCTCGTTAACGTAAAGAAAGGTGAATCAGACAAGAGAAAAATTGTCCAATCCATTATTTGAATAGAGCTGAGGATCAACGATAAGACTGGAAAGTGATCAAACATAACTTTGAACATTCGTCGATGAGATAGATATTCACTTAGAGTCAATTAAAAGGCATTTGAATTTCACTTTGCCAACGTTTGAAAATAACACTTTGTTGAAATTTTCAAAATATGATTAACCAATAAATCAAAACTTCCGTATATACCATTCTCAAGGTGATCACCACTTTGTATGTACACGTCATGGAACTTAGAAAATTCTCAGTTCATGAGTTTGTGATGATAATATTAAGAATTTGTAGCAAGTGCCGATTCCCTAACGTTCTTGATTTAATTTGTTCCGGTATTCCTAATTACTAATGACATTGTGTTTACTTATTTTGCGTGAGTGGGATGTAAATAGCATTTTGAAAAAAAATAAAATTTACCTTTGTCTTTCTCTCAGGATTCTTGAGCTTGGGATTTGAATACTTGCATTTGGAAAATCATAATTGAATGCAGTCCCCAAAGCTTGTTTTGAATTCAAAAGGGTGATTCCGTGCGTCACATTGTCACATGTGACGAGCAAGTTGAAATGTGTATAACCCATACGCAAGATTGCAATGACAAAAATTGAATAAAAGGCCAAATTGATAATTCAATATATTGCTTTATGAGAGGAACTGATCATTGAAATGCAGATTGATTGACAAATTGGCAATGCTAGATATTTCAAAATGGGTACAAGATATTGGTTATGTTGCATTTTAGTTTGTGTTACTGGTAGAGTGAAAACGCATCAAAGGGAAATGTGGCATTATGATCTTTCCACGTGGAAAGACTTGAAATAATCAATATCGAAGAATTTAAGGCACCGAGAAAATTTCAAACAATAAAAATAAATTGAGGTACGACAAAATTCCAACTTGAAGAATAACTGGACTTTTCCGAATAGCAATTGAAATTGTATTCAAAACTAAATAATACTCTTATTATATTTTTTCCTCATTTTCCTAGCTTGAGAAGGTTTGCAATGAAGCTATTGCTAGACCATTTTGTTATAGCTTCAACAGAATTCGGAGCTCTCGCTCTTAATACCATGAATTTCTTTTTCGTCATTTTTAGGCAAGCTGTGATATTTGTACCACAGCTTCCCTCGGCACCTAGAGAGGGAAGGAGACAAGAAAAATTAGAAAAAAAAAAAAAAAAAAAGGAAAAGGTGAAAAAATTGATGGAAGAGAAAAATGAAAAGGGGTGGTTAGATATCAATGATTTGGAGATGTACAAATATATTTTCTCTTTTTTGGCCATCCTAAAGGACGCTCAACATTGTAAATAAGAAGATAATACAAGAAAAGAAATCTTATAACACGTCGGGCCAGCAGGTGTTTCTTTCCAAGTTGTCTAATAAAAAATACTTCCACATAAGCTCTTAAGAAATCTTTCTTACCCAAACTACGTTTGCCTTTTCGCATCTTATCATCTAATACGAACAAACTTTTGGCAACTATAACCCCCAAAAAACTAAAAATCTAGTCGTTATGGAATCATAATCTCTTTGAATTAGAGATAAACAAGTAGCAACGAAAGAACTACACAAGCGCCAAAGATTGTTGTTGACAAACTACCAACATGTTTCCATTTTCTGCATTTAATGTTCCTCTACCTTGGATAGGGTTTTTACTATGCAGATGAGATTAATATATCTCTATTCATGACAAATTCATGCAGGGGAAAGGAAATTCCTCCCAAATATGTGAAATAACTCCTTTTTTTTTTTTTATCTTTTTTCCTGTTACAATCCATTTTCGTGGTTTTTATTATTTTTTTCCCAAAAAGAAAAATATTTGCTTCTAATTATCGATATTGGAACATACTGAAAGTTACGATTACCCTTCATGGTAGGCCGTGCTATCTTACGAGTACCTTTTATATATGTATCTAATTTATAATAAATAATTAGGGGACGGGAAATGAGGCAAATCGGGAAAGTGCCATAGTCCTGAAGGGTATGTAGTCCAATAGCAGTAGGATTTACTCTAGTCAATTTTTTTTTTAAACGAGTATTTATTTCCACTCTAAATTAGGTTTGCCTTAACTTTACTTAATCGACATGTTACTATTTTATTTATACTATGAGGCTTACTTGGTAGACCTGATAATTAAGATAAAATTTGACAGTATAAGATATGATAGTATAAAATTTAACAAAATTTAAATATTATGCAATATTTAATTTGTTATTATATAAAATGATGTATCACATAAAATAATATATTCTTTCACTAACATAAATAATTATAATTAAAAGAAAAAATATAAATATAATAAGAAAAACCCTAAGCCCATGGCAATAAAAGTTGGAATTTAAAACATATTAACTTTTACTTAAACCATACGTTATTATTTTATCAATACTGATGTTGGTGCTTTTTTTTTTTTTTTCAGATATAATTGAGATATACATATAACCGAAGATTCCAATTACAATACTAGTGAATCCAGAAATATAGGAAATCGTACGTTAGTAACCGGAGTTTTCAATTATCTAATTGGAAAGTCCGGTTAAATGAGTTCATATTTATTATTACTGACTTTACCATATTCACCAAAAAGTAATTAAAATCCTTAATTATTCATATATCGATTTGTAAATATCTAAAATAATGTTTAATAAATTATAGATTTAAAATACTACTAAAAAATTGGTTGATTAAGACTGATTTTTCGGTCGCAAAATGAGGGAATTCGGTCGCAAAGGCCATTTGCGATCAATTTTTTTAGTCATATTTAGGTAGATCACAAATTTTAGTCATATTTAGGTAGGTCGTAAATATATTTGCGACCGATTTAATCAGTCGTAAAAATTTGCGATCGATTTAGAGCAATCGTGTATCATGTCTGATTTGGCCGTTTGTTAAAATCGGTTGCAAATTTGCAATCGAAAAATCTGTCACAAAATTTCCACCGAAAAATCAGTTGTAAATTCAAGATTTTGCGACAGAAAAATCGGTCAAAAAATTTGCGACCAATTTTTCAGTCGCAAATACGAAATTTGATATGTCTACTACCATATGTTTTCAGTCACAAACATTAATCGGTTGCAAAGTTAAAAACAGAAAAAAAAAAAATCACTAGAATATTATAAATCTAAATTAAATACATTTGAATTCAACAACAGTCCAGAAAATAATATCCAACAATCCATAATGCATCTTTTTGTCTAAATAATATTCAACAACAACAAGTTTTCCAACATACATAATATAGTCAATACTACTATCAACTACATATATTCTAAATATAATATACATAAACTAAAAACTATAACAACATATATTGTTGACCAAACTATGAGGTTCTTTCTAATAAAACTTTGGAAGATATATTTTTTGCATACTTCTAACTAGTTCTTATTTCCATGGTTCTTCAATTTTTTATATTGAGTCTTCAACTTTTATTAATTTCTCATCAACTTCTAATGTATCTTCAACATTCTCCATTGAGTCTTCAACAATTTCTATTAAGTCTTCTATTTTATCTAATGAATCTTCAACTATTGAGTCTTTAACTTTTTCTATTGAGTCTTTAACTATTGAGTCTTCCACCAACTTTATTGACTCTTCAACTTACTCAGTTGAGTCTTCCACAACCTCTATGTCATCTTCTGATCTATCCATTTAGTCGTCAGTAAATTAAGTAGATATTAAATAGTCATTAATATCAAAAAACAATATAATAATATGAGGAATTAAAACATAAAAAATAGGTATGAGGAATTAAAAAAATTAGAACAACCCCATCCTCACTTTCACCTGACAATATAATTAAACCAAATTTCAATTAAAATAACAACCCATTAACAATAATAATCAATCAATAAAATAAAAAATCAACAAATAGAATAGAAAATTTGTAAAAAAAAAAATGCAATAGTGCAGTTTTGTAAACAAATAAACATAACAGCAAACTAGCAACAACAAATAAACACTTCATATTTATTTCGAAAAAAACAAACAGAAGAGTAATTTTGTGAAAAAAAAAAAACAAAGGCAAATAAGAGCACCACAATGAAGGAGTAGCGGCGGTGGATCTGGCGTGGTGATGACGGCGAGACAGCGATGGCAGCATTGGCAACTTGCCTCAGCGACATCGTCGAGAGTTTCCACTCCGGTGTAGGCAAGTGGCAGCGGCGGCATGGGCTTGTGGTGGGGGGGAGTGTTGGGGTGAGGGGAGGGTTGGTGGTGGAGAGAAAGCGGGGAAGTGAATGTTGAAGATAATTTAAAGAACCAAGAGGGGGGTGAATTGGTTTAGTAACAGAAATTTGAAAATTAAAATAGAATTACAGTTTTGAACAGTTAAACGCAATAGTGCATAAAGTAAAAAAGAGAAGAGAAGAGAAAATAACATAAGCTATTTTTATACTAGTTTAGCCACAATGTGTAACTTATATCCAGTCCCCAATTGCTTGAAATTTTTCTTTACTCTCAAATTCTTGCTTACAAGGATTTGATAAACCTTCCTCTACCCAATTCCCTAGTAGAGTATATGGTGGTTTATTTCTAACAAGGGCATCACTAAACCTCCCCCTATCTCAACCAAAGTAGGGTAATTACACAAGGTATGAATGCTCTTATAGTTGAGCTACAATGGGTTTCAAAGACTCTCAAAAGAAGATGAGCAAGTTAAGGTGCAAAGCCTGTGAACTATGATAGACAAAATATAGAGTAAAGGAATTCTCTCAATTTTCTTAGTGGAGGTTCATATCTCTTCATTCTTGAAGGTTTTTTATAGATGTTAGAGCATTGAAGTTCACTAGCCATTAGAGAGAATTAAGACTTGAGTTCTGACCAAAAGATGCAATTTCGTGTAACTACTATTTCTGGGAGTAATTGTTAGATCCTGACTCGTAGTTGCTGGTTTGATTGCTGTTTCTCTCAGCTTTCATGCTGATACACCAAATTACTCATTTGAACGTTGCTTCCATGATTTCATCTCCTAAACATGATTTTTCTGAGTAAAAATCAGATCAAATAATCTCCAGAAATCAATCATATTTTATAGAAATATCAGACATTAAAAGTGGAGTAATTTCAATAAGATAAAAAAGGAAATAATTTGAACAATATATCTTCTCTTAATGGAGAGAAAGAATCAACAATTATTTTGTCAATATTCATCATCAAAACTATATATCTAATAATAGAGAATGGGCAGAGATGGGTTCTGCAGCTTTTTTACTTTAAAGCTTTTAAATTTGTGACTGAAAAATCGGTCGCAAATTTCAAGATCTGTTATTTTGAAAATTTTTATATTTGCGACCGATTTTTCGGTTGCAAATTTTGTTAAAGTGTTAATTTTGCGATTGATTACAAAACAACAAACTATACAAAATTTGGGGTTCAAATTTGCGACCGAAAAATCGGTTCCAAATTTCAAGACTTTTTCTCAACGTCCAGTTCATTGCTTTGCAAATTGGTCGCAAATTTTGTTAAAGCATTAATTTTGTTACCGATTTTTCGGTCCAAATTTCAACACTTTTCCTTAGCGTTTACTTTATTGTTTTGCAAGCAAATTTTGTTAAAGCGTTAATTTTGCAACCGATTTTTTTGTCGCAAAATTCACCACTTTTCCTCAATGTTTACCTTATTGTTTTTCAATTTTGTTGGAGCGTTAAATTTGCAACCAATTTTTCAGTCACAAATTTTGAGACCGATTTTTTGGTCAAAAATCTTGTTAGAATGTTAATTTTGAGACCGAAAAATCGGTCGCAAATTTTAAGATTTTTTCTTAACATTTACTTTATTGTTTTGCAATTTTGGAACTGCTTTTTCGATGGCAAATTTTTTTTAAGTGTTATTTTTGTGACCGATTTTTCAGTCGCAAATTTTGCGACCGATTTAAATTTCAGCAATTTATTTAAGAAAATTTGCGACCGATTTTTTAATTGCAAAATTTTTTCACTTTTGGGATTGATTTTTCGATTGCAAAAATCGCAATTTTCTCAACACCTTGTTTAATTAACTTTTATAAATCGGTCTCAAATATTGAATTTACAATCGATTTTGTGACTGAAAGATACTCTCCTTATTTTTTCTTTTCCTTTTTCGTATCGGTCGCAAAATTTAGTTTTGAGATCGATATTGTAGGCGTTAATTTAGTCCCATTTTACTTAAATTGATCGTAAAATCGGTCGCAAATCCATTTTTTTAGCAACTAAAAAAATCGGTCTCAAAATCGGTCGCATTTCCGACAAATTCTAATAGTGAAAAACATTTCTCTTATTTTATCCATTCACATCATATGAATTCTGATACCTATCCTTTTGTATGGTTCTCATGCCCATTCTTGTGAAACTAAAAGTTAGAATTTAAAGCCATTAGCTATCTATAACTTAATCTATAACGTTTTTGAAATATATTTGGCTTATCTAAAGTGATGGATGCATATTATAAGTTAAAGTTATACATGTACATGTATGATGATGTGTCATTGATTTTCCATCAATAATTGTAGTAGTACATTTTATTCTCAAAAACTTTTTTGTTACCATTTTATTTATTTATAAAATTTGAATTCAAAATTTTATTTAAGAAAAACAAATATGAAGCCAATTAGACAGAGTGAAGACTTTTTTTCTTTATTTATTTTTTGGTTGAAACGATAGATATTCTCCTATCAGAAGCAATCCTATTTGAGCTAGGTTGGACTATTTGGGTGGTAAAGCTTTTTCTTCCAAATTTTAATCAGCTGTATATCCAAGGCTCGAATCCAAGAGTTTTAGTTATACTAGCCCTGCTCCTACCAGCTAAGCTTTGCACTTGTTAGTGGATTTTCTTTAATTTAATAAAATACATAGTGAATAAAGGCTTTCATGATTAGCATCTAGTATTTAGCTTTGCGGGAGAACGACAAGTTCTATGGCTTTGCCCGACTCCATCCTAGCAGAAAGATGGCACCATCGCACAACTCTTTACTTTCTGTAACAGTAAGGAGTAACCTCAACGAAAGATGCCCAACCTGATGCAAAGTTAAAAAGGGGCTCCAGAAAATTAAACAAAAAAAAAAACCCTATATACATTTTGAAAGAGCACAGTGCTTAATTTAATGGGCTTCATTCGGAAACTGAAAGAGGTCTACGGACAACAAAGTGTTTTTGAGTTGACTTTGGTCACAAAATCTAATTTTAAATTCAAAGTTTATATCATCCACCTCATACTGATAAAATTTTGCGACAATGCAAAATTGTTTTTTGCTTCATTGGCCAGCAGCACTAATTTATCATGTCAGGCAAAAGCTGAAGCAAACACTGTATAAATCCTTCGTCTGCTATAAGGGTAATGACACAATCATCCTTGTACCTTTGCATCTACATTTTATGAATATTTCGGTATCAGAGCACAGGCAGATGATGTCCAGCGTGTCATATATATCCACGTGTAGCAGATTGAATACATTTGTTATTTTAGCATATGGCTACTACGTATATAGCTGTAAGTATTATATTCCAGGAAAATGATGTTATTTTGACAATGGTTTTGTGAATCTATCATGTCTCAAACTAGTAAATGAGATACGTTTTGTTTCAGTATGTTAGTATATTATTACTGCTGTGGAGTGTGGGCGGAAGTATTCACCCTTCTGTTTGTCTCTTGGCACACACAGTTATTTTATTTTTTGTACAGCTTAGCCCGGAGTGTAAATTATTTATAAGTTTAATGGCTCATATAGTGCTCAACTAAAGATTCTGCTTTTAGCTGTCAAACTTATTCTTGTACATTTCACTTGTCTAATCCATTTGTCTTGTTAATTCTCTGTTACGTTTTGGTGTTTTTCTGATCACTTCTATATAGTTTAGCTCCAGCTTATATTAATCATTATAATCTAGTTAATTAATTACCGACTAATCGAGAGTGTGAATAGCAAAAGTAAGAAAGACACGAAGTTCAAATTTTAAACTAGAACTACTTAATTAAGATAATTGAGGAAAACATTAAAAGTAGTTAGAACGAAGTGTTAACATATAAAGAAAAATTGGAGGTATCGATGGCTCAACTATTCTTTTGTATATTGTCTCATATTTTACAAAGCTAAAGCCGTTCAATTAAATTGGTAGACATGGCGTGAGAACATTCCTTCAATAGTCTTGCTGCTGGAGAATGGTAATCGTATCCGTAAAGGCTTGTTTCTTTATAGACGAGGAGATAATCCCTTCCGTTTCGGGTTAGTCTGGTTTAACTTATAGTGAAATTATTTTTTAAAAAATTAAAATTAAAAGAATTATTTTTAATAAAATTAAAGTTAAAAAAATTTATTTGTGTTTAAAAATAATATTTTAAAAGTAAGTTTAAAAAAATTATTTTAATTTATATAATATAAAATAAAGTTACTTTTAGATATAAAATTATTAAAAAAATATAATTGAATTTTAAAAAAGTAAAGTAAAATATTAGTCGGCATAATATGATAAAAATAACATTTCAATTTGGTGTAAGTAAAATGAAAAAACAATTTCAAAGATACTTTCAACAAAAGTAATTTTGAAAGGTTAAAAATTAAGTTTGACCACCAAAAATTTTTATCCAAACAACTCCGATCTGTACTTTTTCATTTAGTTCGCAAGAATTAGATTTGAAGTGGTCAAAAGTGAAACCAAACAGGAACTTCATTTAGGAGAAATGTAGTTCTTACACTTCTAATTCATTTTTGACGTAGTTTTCAATTTTAATTTACTTCAATACTATGTCAAAATAGAATACAAATATTATTACTCTTTTCTAAACTTCATTTTTTCTGTAACATTTCTCTTTTTTAATTCCCTTATCGCCTACAATAACTGAGACGCGGGCTTTTGATATACTCACTGTAGTGCCTCCTCTCTGCAAAACTAAAGTTAGAGCTCGTTTTTAATTTTTAAAAGATTATTTTTTAAAAAAATTAATTTATATTTAATTTAAATATATCAAAAATAATTTTTATTTAGATAAAATAAAATAAAATAAAATTACTTTTAATTATTAATATAAAAATAATAATATTTCACTTCGAAAATACTTTTTTCAAAATAAAAAATAATTTTAAAAATATTTCTCCTAAAAATACTTTTAATTACTTAAAAAATATTTTTAATATAATGATAAAAATTACCAAACACATTAAATTACTTTACAACTTCATTCTCAGGCCAACGAAAATATTTTTTAGGCTCCAAACAAGCTAATAAACTTGAATTTTTATACCATGCATGGATATGATGACCATGATCAAAGTGCAAAGCTACCAATATCTTCAATGAAACATTTTAAATTATCGACTGACGACTGATACCTTTAAAGCAACATAAGGTTGGCAGGTTCTTCTACGTGACATTGATAAAGGACCAGAAGACTACGAGAACACTAAAAACTGATGATAAAAATAGAAACTATCATATTCCACTTTCAACCACATGGTTGGTACAGAAATTAAATATCCTATCCTTCATGTTCACAACGAATCTTCAACATTAACCTCTTCTCCAATCTAAATTGTGTTGTTCCTCAATATTTAAGTCTAGTAGTTAATAAAAGGTACACAGCTCAAAAAGATGAGATGAGTGGTCTTAATGCTAGTTCGATCAAAATTTGACCAGTCCTCATGAATAGAAAATCACAGCAACTCTTAACTAGCCCACTGCAACCTACAATGTCAAATACCACAACCATGGTATCAAGGCATTAAGCAAACAGTCAATGCTCGCAGCCAGAGCTCACATTGAAAATGGAGAAAGTGCGGAAAAAAAAAAAGGCATTAATGAGTATAAGAGCCTATTTAGCACACATAATAGGATAAGATTTAATATTATAAGAATTGATTATATAAAATCTGATAAAATTTTAATATTATACAATATTTGATATAATACTGTATAAGATATATTATCTAAAATATAAGAACAAAAAGAAGATTATAATAAAATATACTTTTTATTAATTATTTAATTAAAAATTAATATAATTGTTCAAATATTTATTATTTTAATTTTTTTTGTTTGTATTATATATAAATATAAATATAATTTATATTGAATATTATTTATTATTTATTTATATACTCTTAATAATTATTTTTTATTTTGAAATTATTTATATCATTTATAATTATTAATATATTTTAATGATGAATGATTATGTATATTTTTTATATTAATTTGAATTGTTATTTTATATTAAATATTATTTCTTCAAATATTTATTTATTATTAAATAATACTATTTTTATTTATATAGTTTTTATTATTTTTAATAATTATTTTTATTTTAATAAAACATAAAAGTTCATAGAGTACAAAAAATCCTTATACATAAAAAACTAATTAGAACTAATACAGACTCTCTGGACTAGATTAAGTTACCTATCATTTTAACGTATAAGAGAGATTTTATGAATAAATTTATACAATACATTGTTTACACCAATCAGCAGATAAGATTATAATATATAATATTAATTTATTCTAACATATCTATTACAACATATCAAACGCACCTTAAGGAGCAAGGTTCATAACTGAAACACTTCACTCCTTAGTTACGAAGATCAAGTACCGTATTATGGAAAGATGCCAATAAAAGATGAGGCAAATAATGAAGACTATAGGAGGATTATAAAGCTTCTAGCTTTTCATTTAATACTTTTAGTTTTACGCAATTATAAGACCGTTATAAAGTGATACTTTAGAAGTATTTAGCATTACTCTACTAAAAATACTTTTCGCGACAAGGCTCATCTAAAGTGAGTTTGCTTTGACGTAAAGAAGTGAGTGTGTATCTACCCTTAATTCAATAAGTGTATTGTGATCTTAACCCATTAAATGATTTAACATTTTGGGTGTGTTTGGCATGGGATAAAAATGGGGTGGAAATTTTCATAGAGTAGTTTAATGTGTAATTTAACAAATGAAAATACACCATGAAATTTTTCACCTCATTTTTACCCATACCAAATACAATCTTAAAGGTGAATACACCCTTACTTGCTCATTTTAGAGATAAATTTACCTTAAAGGAGCTTTTCTCTTATTTTAATTTCATTGATAAGGAGTGACAACAAACCCAATTGCATTACAATTAGGAAACATTGAAAGTTCCAAAAGCTTGTAATTACATCATACACATTATCAGTAAGTACTACTGCTAAATGAAAGGGTAGACTAAATGCTGTAAAGGATGATGTCTGTCACCCACTTCTGCTAAGCAGTTTAAAGGCGTTAATACCGGTAAACAGCTGTCAAATTAGACATTTAACTATTCCAGGTCTGAGGCTGATACCATTTCGGAAGCTAGGCTACTAGGTTTTAGATATTATAAATGGCCATTGAAGGCCAAAGAACAAAACCTGAGCTATATCAATTTCTGGGGAGAAAAAGTGTATTGGAAATTGTAATGGTCATAACTTATTTTGCTACTTAATGGATAAGGATGTTTATTACAATATTTGCTTTTCTTAAATTACAAGTTTTATTATTATAAACTTACCATTTGAAGAACCAGATATTTTCAAATATAACACTGATGGTAATCTTACAATAATAAAACATAAAATAAAATTTTAAAAGGGAAAAAAAAGACAGGCGTGTAGCATGCAATGGCAAGATATAATGTAAAAATTTGTGGAGGTAAATGAGGTATCATTACCATTCTATATTGGAGTTATATGTTACGCTTTCTCTTGAGCTTTCCCTTACCACGGCGCTTGCTCTTGGCCATCTTCAATTTCTTTTTGGATTTCTTCCCTATTCCACCAACAGGCTTTAAGGAAGCCATGCTTTGACTGCCATCAGCCATCTCTACATCTGGCAAATTTAAAAGCAAATACAAGACATTAGATTGAGCTTTCAAGGAAATCAAACACCAATGCATGATTCTTATTTATTTTTACTTCTTTTTGGGGAGGAAAAAAAAAAAGGCAATTTTTCTTTAACATAGCAATTTTATTGTGCAACACATAGTCTTCACAAAAATTTTCAGTTGATGACTTGATGCTCAGTGAAAAGGCAAATGATAAGCAGGATAAAGCAACACCATCTTTTAAACTTAGTTCCAATCAGCCTGTGAGTGGCAGTTTGCCAATTAGCTGAGCTCCTTTGGAGTTTGGAATGACTAGAGACTCAATTCCAGGCTTAGTGATGCATTGCATATAGGAACAACATACTCACAAATAGTATTAAGATCAATTCCAGGCTTATCAATTTCACTCCATTTAATGCATTTTAACATATATATCCTCATAAGTTCTTTCACAAAACCACCATAAGATTGAAACTTCTCATCGAAATTTACATTAATCAACAGATTCCTCACAAACAAAGAAGCAGAGGGAAGAAATAAAGTAACAGATATGATATGATACCCATTTTGGTGTTGTTAGCGGAGGTGGAGGCATCCATGGCACTTTTTGGTGGTTGGCGAACCTCCAGCTTAGGTGCAGCAAGGGCAGCTTCTTGGGCGGCCAGCTTTGCAGCTTCTTTCTTGTCATAGAAAGGCTCAACAATCTCCCTGCGAATAGCTCTCAGCCTCTTCTCCCTCTTTGATCTCAATGATTTTGCCATGTTGTTGTGCTCCCTTTCTTGCTGCTATGCTTCAATTTGGGGTTTCGGGGTATTACTTAGGCCCTGTTTGGAACCAAATCCATTAAGAATTCAATTAAATTATATTATTTAATGAATTATAACAAACCTTAAAATTTATTGAAATAACCTCCACTGTTTAGGATGTATTTTAAATTAATTAATGGAATTCATTTTAATTTCTAAATTTACAATAATATCCCACTTAATGGGGAAACACTGAATTTCATGAAAGATAATTCATCAAGCAGATAAATAGCAAAAGCAAGAATGACCCAAACATTTAGAATATTGAAGTTATCAACTTTCTTTTAGTGAACAAAATCCCTGCATTGTAACCCTCAAAATGAAATCAAAGCATTAGTCAAACTAAATGCTTTGGTCACAGGTGAAAAACTAGAAAACATGAAATAGGCCAACCAATTCAGAAGTACAGCTAGCATATCAGCCTAATTTAAAGCAAGACAGTTTCAGTCTTAGATTCAGAAAACATCTCCACACCACACTCCGCAAAAGGTGGCTTTCTTTCCTTCCTCCCCTCCTTCCAAAGATGACTTCTAAAAACACGTTATATTACAAAATCTCAACGAGAGCACGAACATGAAATCTTAGAACAGTCACAAAGCACCGAGTCTATGATAATTTTTGAAACATCTTGCAAAAAAGGGAAATTTCAATAGGCAGCCATGTGATGCAACGCATCAGAAGACATAAAATCAAATATAGCAGCAAATTCCATGTGTTAAAAACAACAAAGCAGAGAAGAACACGAATGAAACTAAGATATACTACGGGAGGTGAACTAGTAACAACAGAGAAGAACCCACATGGCCCAATAATTCATTCAATCAAAATTTACAGAGACAACCTTAAACTCGCCCAGTAATAACCAACATCGAGGTTTCTGCTAACGAAACACAAAACAAAAAAGAACAAACAAGAATTGCGGGTGAGTTAAAGAGGAAGAGTATAACGTTGTCGGGGTACCTTGTTTGAGGAATTGCGGCTGTGGAGTGTGGAGTCTGCCCTATGACTACGAATTGAAGCGCGAGAGGCGTGGCGGTGGTTCGCTAGCTAGGTTACATAGAAGCAGCAAGAGGAGTTAGTTTGTAAAATAGAATTGAAAGTGAGGGCAGAATTGTCTTTTCGAGTCCAGTCAATTCTCTCGGACCGCTGATCTTTGGAACTTGGGACGGTCTGTTCCCTTTCTTGAAAGTTTGATTGTCTCCCAAAAACATAAAAAGAAAGGCTCAGGCCCAAATTAGGAAAAAAAAAAAAAAAAACAAAGGGGGCGAGTTTGGTGTTTTGAGTTTATTTCATTGATTCATTAATTTCCTTGGAGTGGAATAAATTGAACCAATTTCAAAACACAATTTTTTAATTAGAGTTTAAAATTAAAATTAAACCTCTTAAACTTAATTTTCTATATTTGGAATTTCATGTAAAATTAGAATCTTAATTTTATAAGCTTGTTTTATGCGACTAAAAGGTAATCAGTGCAGGTTCTTTTTAATTCTTAATTCATTCTAATAATAAAAAATTCTAAAACTTTAAAATAAAATTAACTTTCTTCTTTATTGGTTAGTAATTATATTTATTGGAAATTAATAGACATTATAATATAAAAATTGCTCACATTCCAATTTATTATTTTTCAGATAAATATTTTTATTTAAAATTAATATACAATTATCAAATTATTATTTTTTATTTTAATTTGAAATCATTTATCCAAAAAATAAAATTAGAATTCAATTTAGAATCATAATTTTATATGATAATTCCCATTAAATTCAAAAGTAAAATTTAATACTTTGAACAAATTACAATTAAAATTAAAGTTCTTTGTATAAATTCAAATTTTAACAGATAAATGGATCATGTTTGTAAAATAAGATAAAAATTGTTTAAGAAGTTTGAATAATTAGTTTAAACATAATTGTTTGATCTCACACTGGTCCCAATCTTAAGACTATGGTATAATAATATTGAAAGTTTAATTTAAATTTTCTATTGAACTGTTAATATCTTCTCCTATCTAGTTTTTTTGCATCTCTTGTGTTAAAGAAAAGAGAGAAAATAATTTATGTTCCTAACTAAAAGAATTTTGTCTTTCATTCTAAACAGTTTATATCTTTGTTATAAAAAATAAATAAATAAATATCTAAGTTTGTATTTTTTTTAAAGATTTTTTTTTTGGGGGGTCTGTTTTAGAGATTGTTTAGCCCACAATTTACTATTGATCAAATTAGATTGTGATTTTCCTGACCCATGAGTAAAGGGCTTAGAGGCTAATTGCAAAATATTGGCACCCATCAGCAATCTTGGGTTTTCTGATTTAGATTTTCAGCAACCCGATGAAGCATTTTGAACCACAATCCTGAGAACCATACCCATCCCCAAACCCATGCACACACCCTGAGAACCACATCCTAGATTCGCTAGAGATGAGTTCACTGGTACCATACTCAGTTTCCGTTGGCACTTGCCTTAGTTCCCTGCATCCCAAACAAAGTAACTACTATTCATCACGTGTTGTTGTGTTCTCCACTCATCATCATCATCACAAAACACCTTCTATCCAACCACCACCACTAGTACTCATTCCACAAAGTGAGAGCAATCCAACAACCACCCACTTCAAGAGAAGGGATGCAATAGGCCTTGCCTTGAGTTTTGGCCTTCATTGCTTCTTTCAACCACTGCCCTCATCAGCAGCAGCTGCTGAAGCAGCTCCATGTGAATTAACAGTTGCTCCTTCTGGCCTTGCCTTCTGTGATAAACTTGTGGGAACTGGTCCTCAGGCTGTTAAGGGACAGCTTATTAAGGTAGCCATTTTTATTTTATGTTTTTTGCATACACCCCTTTACTTTGTGGAGTCAATTATCATTCATGGTGGCTAATTTGAGAAACTCTGCAAAATGTTAAGGAGTTGCGGCTCATTTGATATCACTGTTCCCTTTGGGCCAAAGTGAACTGAAGTACAAAACTTGACTTTGATCCTATGTTTGACCAATATCCTGGCAGGCACATTATGTGGGGAGATTGGAGAATGGGAAAATCTTCGACAGCAGCTACAATCGTGGCAAGCCACTTACATTTCGTGTGGGTGTTGGAGAGGTATGTATAATATGAATATGATCAATGGTTGAATGATTTCATACACTAACAAAAGCTATATACTACACAATTTGAGTTTGGGTTTTTTCTTTGTGCATTTTTACATTATTATTTTAGAACCTTAGTCTGAGATATAAGTTATCGAATGCCGGGTACAAGTTTGGCTGCCCGGGAGTCTGAAAATTAGCATTTTGGTTGAAGAGTGGCATTATAAGTAGTCTCCTATATTAAGATAGGAGTGAAGAAAGATCTTCTGGGATTATAACTGGTGAAATTACAGAAGGCATTGCTTCTGAAGAATTGTTAATAAAAACCATAGAGTAAATTTCAGGTTTATTTAACTAGCCCTTCACGGCAAGACACCCATCTTATGTAGTCATATTATAGATTAGTACACTTTTGTACTGTCATAATGAGGATTAAAAATTATTCATGACTCTCATAGGTCATCAAAGGATGGGATGAAGGCATTTTAGGAGGTGATGGAGTTCCTCCCATGCTTGCAGGTGCCTTTTTTTTTTTTTTTAATTAACATGTAAATTCATTGATTTATAACAATCAAAGGTAAAAATTATATTTTCTTTTCTAACATAGGAGGGAAACGTATATTGAAGCTTCCTCCAGCACTCGGATACGGCTCAAGAGGGGCGGGTTGTAGAGGAGGCAAGTACTCCTTTTTTTGTGTGTATGTTTGTATATATGTGTGCTCGCAGCAATATATTTACTTTCACATTATTATCACAAATTTTCCCATATATTTGTGTGGCAAATAAAGATGAAATGTTGTTTGCTCTTGACTCTTTTGCGCTGCATCCAAGTAGGTCTTATCTTGGTTTTGGTAAGTTTTATCTTTAACTGGTATTAATAGTATAACTCTAGGGAGAAGTACTGGTTACTGTAGTTTTGAATCGGCTTCACTTTCAATATATAAAAGTTGAGTATCATGATTGTGGCACCATTCGAATTTGCTGCAAGTGACATAACAGAGGCAAATCTTAGAAGAGGAGTGGACTCATGGGAGCTCTATTTCTCTGTTTTTATCCTGTTCACTCACAAGTGCAGGAGAAGAAACAAGAAAAAAGCTCACTCAGTATGGGGAAAAGGATCATTTGTTAAGAGGCACTTAAAGTTGTGTAATAACTTCACTTAATATTACTAGCTAGTAGCTACTAATATATCTCTCTTAGACTAGTAATTTGGCATGGACTTGTTAAGCATAAAGTTTAAAGTAGCTATTTCTTAATTACATAAAGAAATTGGTGAAGGGACATTTGTACGAAAATCATGCCAAGACATACTTATCCTTTGACCATAAAGAACATGGAGTTATGGACACTGTAGAAAGATGACTATAGAACAATGTCGAAACATATAGCGAATTCTGTGGAGAAGCTTGAACTAAGGAAAGCATGTCAAGCGGCCTTAGACTAGCAATGTTCTGTTTTATTAATGAATCTAAACTAGTACTGTACCCGCACATGTTTAGCAGTTTTCTAAGAATAGTAGTAATGTAAATAATTATGTATTGTCTTACACCTATGCAGTACTTTTTGCTCTCTTTTTTTTCATGAATTTTTCTTTTACCATTTTGCAAGCAGAAATTTATACCTATTTTGATGCAGGTTCATGTGTCATTCCTCCTGATTCAGTCCTCTTATTCGATGTGGAGTTCGTTAGCAAAGCTTGATTTACAAGGCCATGAGCAGTCAAATTACATTCATTTTCGTGGAGATTGTGGCTAGATGTATATTGTTTTCTAATTTATACATGTCTGTGTTGATCGAAGTGATAGTTAATTATATTTGTTTACAATGCAAAGTGATAATAATTTCAGTAGCCTAATCCATCTATCAGTCTTATGGATAAGCAATTATAAAATTAATCATTGAAGTAAAACTTGCCCCATAAGTTCATGACTCAGCAATTAATATTTTGTGTATGTTTATCCAGTTTTGTTTTCATAAACACTAGAAACTGTCACCCAAAGTTGAACAGTTATAAGCTCCAGCGGATTAGCACTAAACAACCACTCCTCTAAAGTTCAAACCAAGGCCAAGAATAATAAAGAAAATGGTAATAGCCAAATAAAGAAAACAATCGGTAAAAGGAAAGCTGTCAAAGCACTTTGATTGCTTTTGGAAAGCAGGCAATAGTTGTTTTTGTTCCTCTTTTGTTTTTTTTTTTGGCTTGGCAAACATTTTCAAGAGCCATAGACAAAGCAGCGAAATTAAGTCCTCATAACAACTTAAAGTAACATATTAAAGCGACAAGACCCCTTGAACCCAAAAGTGAAGGCAAAATCATGTCTCAGTGCCTGCAGAGAACTAACTTGCCTCCTCTTCTAGTTGTGTGCTTCTAGCTATGAACCTAAATTTCGGGTTCAAAGTTTTACGGTATGTTTGTTTGAGATTTCTTGAGTTAAAAATTATTTTTTTATTAAAAAAATCAGTTATCATATAATTAAATAATTTTTTAAAAATAATTATAATCTCAAAAAAATTTTATTTTCAATTTTTTTGTAAAAATTGAAAAAAAATAGCCTATAAAATAAATCAATTTTTAATTTTTTTCAATTATATATAAAATTTAAATTTTAAAATTATTTTTTTAAAAATCTAAAATAAATGCACTTTTAAAGTGATGGAATGGGGTCGAAAATGTCCTTCCGTGCATTGCAACCATTACGTTCAACACCGAATTTAGTGAGTGAAACCGTGGAAGTGTTAGAAATGGGAACAATGTACTTCATATCAAAATATGCAAAAGGACAATTTATGATGATTAGCACTTGGGAATCTTGGTAGCTTTGTCCCAAATTTTGAAATCCTGATCAAGGAGTGTACCAAATGAAGCAACCAAAAGTCCAATACACACACTGTCCACTAGACAAGCAAAATAATGAAAACTTACCCAATAATTATTCCAATTAAGTTTGTCATTTTCTAATGATAAACACAGAAGAAAGGGTATGTACTAGCACTATCCAACATAAAGACAATGCATGGAGATTTGTATACGAATTGAGTCAATGGTTTACTTCGGTTTTAATGGAAAGGGACAAAGGGTACTATGGTGGTTCCAGAGAAAGTGATGAGGATATTTTGGGATATTGAGGGAGAAGGATATTGACGCTTCAAACAATACTTTGGATGCCAAATCCTTATGAACTTTTTCGCGCAAAACAATGGTGTTTGAGGGAGGTTTCTAGCTCCTTTTCTTCTACTTCATTTCTCTTTTCATTATTGTGTGCAGTGAGTAACCTCCTCGTCGAAAACAAAAGCACCAAAAACGTTCATATTGCAAATTTGAATCATCATGTCCATCGCTTTTTATCCAACAACATAACACAACACAATTATGACGACAAGAAGTATAGAACCTCATATGCACAAATGCTTTCATGTTTAAATGATTGGTACATGATCATGCTAACAATTTCAGAACAACAATGTGAACACAGACTTCACTGATATCAAACCTCTCTGAAGCCTCACAAATCCAAATGAATCCTTTCCAAATGGGAAAAAACAAAAAAAAACAAAAACAAAAACATAAAGAAAGGAAGAAAGAAAAAGAAAAGGAAAGCCTGAAAACCAATAACACATAAACCACTCTAATGCTAATATCATCCTTTTTCTCCTTTTCTGTGTCTTCATTCTTCTGTTACTGAATTTACTTGTTTGAAATGGGGTTTGGACCACTGGGGACTTCATGCTCACGGGCACTGAAGAACCTCTTTTGCCATTTCAATGGTGGCCGTGGAGCTCGAGAGCGCCCTCCCTTTGGACCCTGCAGCTGAAGGCCTTTGCCAGTTTCTCTCAGTGCCATATCCTTTTTGGAACTTTGTGTACTGCTACTACCTTCTCTTGCTGAAGCAGCTACCATGGTGTTCTCCTTCTTGGCACCCTCTTTGTTTGAAGTTAAGGAAGAGAAGCTGTGTTCTAGCACCGCCATAGTGAAGTGAGAAACCAAGAGCAAAGAGAAGAAGAGGGCCATGCAAGTGGACAAGGGAGATATTGCATCACCAGCCATGCAAAACGAACTGCCTTATAAAAATCATCCAAGAAGCTGTGTGAATTTATATGGTGAATCTTTTTGGAGCTCAAGGTGACAAAGAGAAAGTAAATTAAGTGTTCTGGGGAAGATAGTGGGGTTTATATAATGAAAAAGTTCAGCTATCCATAAAAGAGAGAAAGTTTCCTGAATGTGTGAAAAGGGAAAGCGGGGATTGATGAAAATCTTTGCATGGACAAATTCAACTTCTTTGTGATGAGTGGAAAATGTTATCTAAATCTAAAGCATTTTCCTGAGCTTGTGGGTTGTTACCTCTAGTAAGTAGTGACAAGAAGGCACTGCCGTGCCAGAATGCGCAACTAAATCTAGGATGGTGGGACACACCAACATTGAGAGCTATTTACCATGGAAAAAATCTTGTATACCTACAAACCTAACACCTCGAATTTGGATACACTCTCAGTCAAGTTGTTGGGATCCGAAATATGTAAGTGTATTTTGAATTAAGCTGGTGGAACCCACATTTATTGTCAATGTATCAAAATATGATGTGTTAGAATTGTATTTATTCAAGAATTTCTCATTTAACATGACTTGATTCTTCTCTTTTTTCACACTCAGTCAAAGTTACCACAAGTCCACAACTTCTATTTTACTATTTTCGCTTAAGTTATCTCTTAAGTCATAATTACTCCACCATGAGAAGGAGAAGTGAGAAGGAGAAGCACAACAATTTGATGTAACAATTTCATGCATTAACTAAAATGAAAGAAGAAAGTATGGTTAACAAGACCCAAGTACAAATTAAAATTTGTTAAAAGCAAAACAGAAAAGTATCAATCAATAAGCATTGACAAAATTACAATTGGCCCTAATTTCCCCTTCATCCTGGCCCGTGAGAACTTCAACATTGCCAAGCTTGCCATGGACGCTACAAATTGGTGCTTGAAAATGTAGGGTGCGGGAGCTAATGCAGAAACTATGGGAGAAGTCCTTGGGTCAGAATATAACAACTGATCTGTGGATAACAACCCCATATTCTTCTTGAGATTTCTATAACACACATAATCAAAGGCCCTTGGCGTTGTAGCATCAAGATCTACATACTCTGAAGCCCACCAACACTTTCTTTGCAAGAAGTTGAGGTACTTGGGATCAATGGATGGGTCTGGTTTCCCAGTTCCTTGGCAGTTGTATAGCATATATTGAATGGATCCGCATGAAGCCCTTCCAGTAATATGAGCCCCTAGACACCACATCATATGTAGTAACATTTTTAGAGTAACATTTTGAAGTAAAAAAATTGGTGCCAATGCATGTGTAAGTGTAACTAACAAGTTTAAATTTCATTTAAGTTTATTGAGAGAACAACTAAATCAAGCACATTCATGCTTTTGGATTGGAGAAACTCAACCAAGGAAGGCTCCATTTGGTTATATTTTTGGAGGGCCCAAAAAATCTTTTATTAGAATGAGAATAAAAATACACAATAATTAATATATTTGGGTGTGTAAAGGCCTTTTTTCAAAAGACTTTTTAAAATTTCAAAAGACTTTTTGGGAGAAGTATCCTTAAGGTTACTTTTTATTATAAAAAAAAGCCTTTTAAAAAGGAATCTTATTATTACTCTCATATCAACAACAAAAAATAATTTTACTTTATCGTACCCAAACAAAAATCATTCTACTAAACTCACTTTTGACATATTCAAATCAAACAAAAATTATTCTTTTAAAAATAATTTGTCTAAAAGACCTTTTTTCAAAAAACCTTCTCTCAAAAGTAAAACTAAACACACTCGAAGTAATGTTTTCATGGCCCATGGCAACCATTTCAGCTTCCTTGGCAATGGAGACAAGACCATGGTTCCTGCCACAGGGAACTACCCATTATGGACCACCCAACTCAACAGTGGCATCCCAAGTAGCAGCTGTCAAAATATCAGCACAAGACACTGTCTTGGGGCAATGCTTCTCTAACTCTTCCTTGATATCATCAATCACTTCAAACCCTCTCAGTGTCTTGCTTGCTTGTGCTTTCCTCTCACTTCCGTCATGGTTCAAAAGGATGGAGGCATCACATCCCTGTATGAATGGCAATAGCCCAAATGATTACTATATTTACTAATAAGAATCAAAACTACCCACATTGGTTATACATACATATATATACATATATATATATATATATATATATTGATTATTTACCCTGACAGAGCAATCATGAAAATGCAACCTCAGGAGACTCGCAGCTAAAGTATAATCCTTTTGAATCCATTGTTTCACCTTGCTGTGAAGGATGGATTTGAATTGTGGACAGGTTTTTTGGTAGTAACCAAAGGATGGGAGATTATCCAAGTTGGTTTCCTCTAATGTTGGGACTTTGGAGTGTAGACAGTATCCCCTTGGAAGGAAGTAATTGGTTCATCATGATCTTCAAGAGGATGTGCTGAGGCTGAAATGGTGTAAAGAAGCAAAAGAATGAGCAATGAGAAGGAATAGTTGGACATGTTCACTGTGTTATTAACCACACTTAGATACGTGTAGCGGTTCAGGTAGTTTATACACGAAGGAAGACTTGACTCCAACATTGTGAGTAAGTTATTAGGGTGCACAAACATGGGATGCCCACATATAAACATAGATTACATGCTAGCATGTAGCAAACAGGCTCAGATTTATTATATGACCATACTCCATCATCTGCTAATATTAGTTCTTTAAATGCATTCACCCCTTCTGTTTTGTGTGTGGTTCTTTTTTTTTGGGGAAAGGGGGAGGGGTTATAGGGAAGAGAGAATGGGATAAACAAATAGAGGATGAAACTCTTTACCCAAACTACATCAACCTTAATCACAAAGCACTTGAGTTATTTATTTATTGGTGCTTCATGAGATTCTTTTTTCTTTTTTTTTTGGGGGGGGGGGGGGGCGCTGTGTGGGCTTCATGAGATGCTCAATACATGGAAATATAAGCATCAAGGGCCAAGGTAGGAATGGGCCAACAAAAAGAGCAACAGCCTCAGATGAAGGGGAATATATGCTTTTTGAGTCAAAATGAAGGCGAGTACCTAAATTTTTTCTCAGCCAAGCAGCAATGTAATGGCCTCCCCACACCTCCTAACCAAAAACGAAACAAAACTCCAGCCAAGCCTTGGGCCATTTGAGACGAATAGACCAGAACTATATACCCATGAGAATTGAGTCTTCTGCATGAGATAAAATAGGCATGTAACAGCCCAATGAAAGCATAGGATCAGTGAAATAGAAGCATATTATATATTGTCTTTCGTAAGATATTTATAGATTAATTTTGTTTTAAATAATATTACTGTTGCTACAATTAAACTTTACTATGGATGAGGTTTTTTCTTTTCGTAGGTCAGATGATAATATCCAGCATTATTTTGAATAAAATACTATGAAAGCATTATTTGCTGATTGGGGCGAGATGGGTCAAAATATTTACTATAAATTAGTTATTTATAAATTATTATGTGAATTTAAAATCTTTTCAAGTTCAGTGTTTCCGGATGTATACAAACTCTGATTCCTTATTTTAAGAAAGGATTTGTCATATTCTCCTGGATAAGCATCCACAACGTACAGCTTGTTATATTAAATGATTTTTTTCTTTCTTTTTTTTTTGGTGGTGATTGTTATATTGAATATGATAAGTGTAATACTACGCAAAATTACAACCATTTCTTTTTATATTTTTATTATTGTTATTATTATTATTATTTTTGGTCTTGCAACCATTTTTTATTTGTCGTGTTCTCTTTGATTAGTCAAATTGCGCGTAAAATATTTAGACATTACCCTAGTTTAATACTAAATCTAGCATATACATCCTTATTTGAAAATTAATCATAGAAGTTCTTCTATCATCTCAATGATAACCGAATCAACTCAAGCTTTAACTATTGATCGTCCAACAAGTTTTTATCTCTAATAATTACATCTATACGAACACTATAATGGTAAAAAAAAAAAAATCGATGTTTAGAGTATTCTTATCATACAAATTTTGTGTTTAAAAAAAAAAGGAGTTAGTATGATAATCTTTTTTTATAGATATACAATCAACTAATTAACTAAAGTTTAATATTATCTCTAGTATATATATATATATATATATAGTCATGGGAGAAGATCTTTATTTAGGGCGAGATGAAACCAAAATATTCTAGTCACATCCTTATACGAAACCAAGTCAAACCCACCCCACCCATCCTTTCTTGTGAAATGCTGCGATGACATTATGGAACTTGAACGATGAACCATACTTGAGACAGACTAAATATATTTGGAGAGAATACTTTACAATTAAGATATTAAATGGCATCAACTAGGAAATAAAAAAGGTTCACATCCAATAAGTAGATACTCGTACATAGAAGGTAGCCGTCATACTAGAACCAAGTGCTAGAGGGTAAACACGAACAAATATGGCCATACATGATATGAAACAAGAAGAAATAAATAAAGAAAATGAAAATGAAAGAACAAGGCATATAAGGTCCGATACTTTATTCTGTTAGCTGTAGATTTGTATTTAGCAGTCACTGTATTTGTATTTAGCCGTCACTGTAGCAGCCTATAGGATAAGTTTTGAAAAAAAAAGGGCTCCATATTTTGTTGTATTATAGGCCTTGCCATCTCCGGTTGACTTTTTTAATATATCATGATATTTGTAGTATCCTTTGCTCATGCTCATTTTTGTAGAATGGATATAAAACAACACATGCATCTGATTAATGATGAGACTTGATGGTGATCAATGGAATCATCAGTCATACATTGTTCTACAATACTGATCATATTAGTTTTACCACCCATAGAAAAATCAATTATATTCCAGTGCAAGGAAACGATGATTGTTTTCCACGTGGCCAACATTTGTTTCCTTTATAATACTATTGGGGATTTCAATCAGATTTGGTTAGTATTGATTATGTATTATATTAACCCTTATTACAAGGCTCAATCTTGAGCATTATTGAAACCCATGCAAGTATATATTGCCTTGGATGCATTCTCTGGAGGTATAAAAGAGTCAAACTCGATAACAAATTTCAAATTCAATACGCACATACATTCCAACAGATAGATTAAAGAAACAGATGTTTGACTTAACCATCCAAATCAGATTTAAAATTTCTGGCTAAATTTTGGATTGGCATGGAGTCATAGACATGAACAAAGCAAAAGAGTATAAGAAACATTAATTAACAATTTTTTATAATTAAGTAGGACAACAGTAACATTATTGAGTGGCAAAACAGAAAAAGCAAAGCTTTTGGAGTAGGCAAAGGGGTTACGTGCAACCAATTAGAAAGACGGAACACTACATAAGGACATGATGGTTTGGTAACTCAAACCAAAATGATTGACAAGAAAACAGTGCTACATATAAATATAGAATTCAATTGATTTGTTTTGTCCTTGAACAAACTAAACAGAGTTCTTTAATTTTCCTTTTTTTTGGGGGGGTTTATAAAACAGAAACAGAGTGAGTGTTAGTTGAAAGAACTTAACAATTTATTACCTGGCTTGCGTAGGAATGACAATGCTTTGTGGGGACTTCATTGACTTTGTAAAGCATGGAAAGTGCAATTTCAAATTCCTAAACTCAGATCAACAAGTTTTGAAAAGGGATATTGAACTGCTCGCTTTCTCATTAAGGTCTCATTCATGCTCAGCTACGACACTAAAGCAAACCCACCACAACTATTCCTCCTTGGGCCACCCAACTACTGTACCCCCCTCTTCTAATCCCACATCTTAATGGCTACATAATACTACAATATTTTTCTTTTTCTTTTTTTATTTTGAGAGTCTCAGTCTCTGACTAGTGACCACTGTTCCATTGCATCCTCGTCTCTCTACGATATTTATTGGACCTTTTTCTGCTCCCTTATATTTCCCATGCTATTTTTCATTACCCGTGTTGACCTTCTAATATCAGCTTATCTCTTCTTCATTTAAGGCTTTCTCCCTCTGTTTCTCAGTGACTGAACATTAATGTCAATTGTGGTGCTTGATTGCAAAGTTGTGTTCTAATTTGTCACCCATTTTGCTACCCATTTTAATGCTTTCTAGCAGTACGCAGCAAATACCAACGCATGCATGCCATGAACTCATCAACCTGCTCTGCCTACAAATACACACTTCAAGATAAACCATAAAAGCATAGCACCCCCATGCAATATCCCAATAATAACCACCCCATCTTCCAATTCCACAACCAACACCATAATTTCGCACTGCCTTCATCTCAATCATTAAGAACAACACTTGGTACTACAACTAAAGGCTAAAGATCATCCTCACTTTGTTCAACTGAGTGTTTGAATGTTGCAAGCTTGAACAATGAGAGTTTCAACACTTGCACTAGTTGTACTCCTCTTGTGCTTTTTTTCTTCCATGATCCTAGTCCTTGGCCAGGGCAACTTGGACAGTGAGACAACTTTAAAAGTGCTTTTGGAAGTGAAGAAATCCTTTGATCAAGACCCACAAAACGTTTTGAGTGATTGGTCAGATGACAACAGAGACTACTGTAGTTGGAGAGGAGTATCATGTGGATCATTGAACTCCAACTCAGTGTCAAACTCGTTGGATGATGACTCGGTGCAGGTGGTGAGTCTCAACCTTTCTGACTCGTCACTCACCGGGTCAATATCACCCTCGCTCGGTCTCTTGCAAAACCTGCTCCACCTTGATCTCTCCTCCAACAGCCTCACGGGTCCCATTCCACCTAATCTCTCTAACCTCACTTCCTTGGAATCTTTGCTTCTCTTCTCTAACCAACTCACGGGTCACCTCCCCAGTGAGTTGGGCTCGCTCACGAGTCTTCGAGTCATGCGAGTCGGTGACAACGAACTAACGGGTATGATTCCCGCGTCTCTTGGGAACCTGGTCAACTTGGTCAACCTTGGTTTGGCCTCATGCAGATTCACCGGGTCGATTCCACCTCAACTCGGGCAACTCAGTAGCATGGAGAATCTGATACTTCAGGACAACGAGTTGATGGGACCAATTCCGATCGAGTTGGGGAACTACACGAGCCTCACCGTCTTCACTGCAGCTAACAACAAGCTCAATGGCTCAGTCCCGAGTGAACTGAGTCAACTCAAGAACCTCCAGATTCTCAACCTCGCCAACAACAGCTTATCAGGGGAGATTCCGAGCCAACTCGGTGAAATGGGTGAACTCGTTTACCTGAACTTCATGGGGAACCAACTTGAGGGTGTTATTCCACCGTCTCTAGCTCAACTAGGTAACCTTCAAAATCTGGACTTGTCCATGAACAAGCTCAGTGGAGGAATCCCAGAGGAGTTGGGGAACATGGGTCAGTTATCTTACGTGGTTCTGTCTGGTAACAACCTTAATGGTGTCATACCAAGAACCATATGTTCCAATGCAACAAGTTTGGAGCATATAATGCTGTCAGAGAGTGGACTTCGTGGTGAGATTCCAGCTGAGTTGAGCCAGTGCCAGGCACTGAAACAACTTGATTTGTCCAACAACTCACTCAACGGGTCCATACCCCTTGAGCTTTATGGGTTGCTGGGTTTAACTGATCTCTTGCTTAACAACAACAGCTTGGTTGGTTCCATCTCTCCCTTCATTGGAAACCTCAGTGAGTTGCAGACACTAGCTTTGTTTCACAACAATTTGGAGGGTGCCCTGCCTAAAGAGATTGGAATGCTTGGCAAGTTGAAAATTTTGTATCTTTATGATAATCAGTTGTCAGGGGCTATACCAATGGAGATTGGTAATTGTTCCAGCTTGCAAATGGTTGATTTCTTTGGAAACCATTTCAGTGGGGAAATTCCCAGCACTATTGGAAGGCTGAAAGAGCTGAATTTCCTTCACCTTAGGCAGAATGAGTTTGTGGGTGAAATTCCTGCTACACTGGGCAACTGTTATAAGCTGAATATCCTGGATTTGGCAGACAATCAGCTCTCAGGTTGCATTCCTGCAACATTTGGATTCCTCAAGTCCTTGGAGCAGCTCATGCTCTACAACAATTCTCTTGAAGGTAACCTCCCTCACCAACTGATAAATGTAGCAAACTTGACCAGAGTGAATCTTTCAAAGAACAGATTCAATGGTAGTATAGCTGCCTTGTGTAGCTCTCGGTCGTTTCTCTCTTTTGATGTCACGAACAATGCTTTTGATGGAGAAATTCCTCCTCAGTTGGGAAATTCACCCTCACTTGAGAGGCTAAGATTAGGTAACAATAAAATTTCTGGTGAAGTTCCACGGACATTGGGAAAAATCCATGAATTGACTTTGGTAGACCTCTCAGGAAATTCACTCACTGGACCAATACCAGCTGAGCTTTCTTTGTGCAATAAACTGTCTTACATTGATCTACACAATAATTTTCTTTCTGGACAAATACCACCATGGCTTGGAAATTTGCCTCAGCTAGGAGAGCTTAAGCTCTCCTTCAATAACTTTTCTGGACCTTTTCCATTAGGCCTCTTTAAATGTTCCAAATTGCTGGTTCTCAGCCTAAATGACAACTCTCTCAATGGAAGTCTCCCAGCTGATATTGGTGATCTTGCATCCCTTAATGTCCTCAGACTTGGTCATAATAAGTTATCTGGACCAATCCCTCCAACAATAGGCAAGTTGAGCAAGCTTTATGAGCTCCAGCTATCAAGAAATAGCTTTAATGGTGAGATGCCAACTGAGATTGGAAAACTCCAAAATCTCCAAATCATTTTGGACCTCAGTTACAATAATCTCTCAGGTCAAATCCCACCTTCTCTTGGGACTCTGTCGAAATTAGAAGCACTTGATCTTTCCCACAATCAACTCAGCGGAGAAGTCCCTCCACAAGTTGGTGAAATGAGCAGCTTGGGAAAGCTTGATCTCTCTTACAACAATCTTCAAGGAAAATTGGACAAGAAGTTCTCCCGTTGGCCAGATGAGGCATTTGAGGGGAACCTACAACTTTGTGGAAGCCCTCTTGAGCGCTGCAACAGTGGTGATGCTTCCGACACTGAGCAATCAGGCCTAAGTGAGTCATCAATAGTAATAATCTCTGCCATTTCAACTTTAGCCACAATTGCGCTATTGATACTTGCATTGAAAACCTTCTTCAAAAGCAAGCAAGAATTTTTCAGGAAAGACAGTGAAGTGAATTATGTGTACTCCTCCTCTTCATCACAAGCACAGCGAAGGCCTCTGTTTAATGCTGCTGGAAATCGAGATTTCAGGTGGGAAGATATTATGGATGCAACGAACAATCTAAGTGATGACTTCAAGATTGGTTCAGGAGGTTCAGGGACAATCTACAAAGCTGAATTGGCCACTGGAGAGACAGTGGCTGTCAAGAAGATTTCATCAAAAGATGATTTTCTGTTAAACAAAAGCTTCATAAGAGAAGTTAAGACACTTGGGAGGACCAGGCATAGACATCTGGTGAAGCTGATAGGATATTGTAGCAATATAAACAAAGGAGCAGGTTGGAATCTGTTGATATATGAGTACATGGAGAATGGGAGTGTATGGGATCGGCTTCATGGGAAACCAGCCAAGGCCAGCAAAGTAAAGAGGAGCCTTGATTGGGAAACAAGGTTCAAAATCGCATTGGGACTAGCTCAAGGAGTGGAGTACCTCCATCATGATTGTGTGCCAAAGATCATTCACAGGGACATCAAATCCAGCAACGTATTGCTAGATTCCAAAATGGAGGCACACTTGGGAGATTTTGGACTGGCAAAAGCACTCATTGAAAATTATGACTCCCATACTGAGTCTAATTCTTGGTTTGCTGGGTCTTACGGCTACATAGCTCCAGGTACTGATCAAACTGCTGATTGGAATTGGCCTTGATGTTTCATTTTTGTTTACTTTTAACTTCCACCATCTAACAAACTTGGTTGACATTGGCTTATTTCAGAGTATGCATACTCCCTACATGCAACAGAAAAAAGTGATGTTTACAGCATGGGAATTGTGCTTATGGAACTTGTTAGTGGTAAAATGCCAACAGATGAAACATTTGGGGCAGAGATGGACATGGTGAGATGGGTGGAGATGCACATTGATATGCGGGGCACTGCCCAGGAGGAATTGATAGATCCTGAGCTGAAGCCTCTCTTACCTGGTGAAGAGTTTGCTGCATTCCAAGTGCTCGAGATAGCCTTACAGTGCACGAAAACTACACCACAGGAGAGACCATCTTCGCGGAAAGTATGTGATCTTCTCCTCCATGTATTCAACAACAGAATGGCGGAGTTTGATAAGATGAATTTGGATCATTACAAGTGAACTTAACTCCAAAGAACTGAAACAAATCCCAATGTAATGGCAGAGTATGTCTATGATGCTTCAGTACATTTTTTTTTCGGTTTCTTCTTTCATATTTAGATTGTTTAGATTTTACTGTTGTTGAAGAGTCCTAACAGCCGACTAAAATTGGTGGCACATCATTAATTTTTAATGGTTTATGCTGAATACTTCTGTCCTAATTCCAAGCAGCAAGGATGCAGATCAACTCTTAGTTCGAGTGATTTTATCACTCTATATAGCAAGTTTCATTCCGAAACTGTAAAGGTGTTTCGAAATTGCATTTTTTGCATTTTATCATATAAACTCACATTTTCCTATTGTGTATCCTTACATCAATTTTGTAAGCAGAAGACTCTTCACACTATTAAGTTAAATTGCCACAATGTCATTATGGAATGAATTTTGTTGGAAGAACCCCTCGATCAAAAAAGAAAAAAAGGCTCAAAAGAGAAGAAAATTAACAAAATAATAGTAAATATCAATGTGGTAGAATAAAAACAAAGACAAGTGTTATGTCCACAAATACGAAGACAGGTTGTAAATTTCATCCAACGCTCTGTTGGATCACAGGACTTGGGTCTTTAAAATTAAACCACCTCTATCACCACACCCTTTCCAGCCTCGATAAAACCAAAATAAATAAGCTTGACAGAGAGAAAAAGGAGATTTACAAAGAGACCAAACGTAAACAAGCATATAAACACCATAACCAAAATTGCCTTTCCAACAAATTAAAGGAGTTTTCACAGTTGTTAAGGATTATAAAATTATATTAAAAAAGAAGAAGAAGAAGGAGGAGGAAACAGTATTATGTGTGACGTATAACTTCTTGGAACATTTAATGCATTGAAAACCTAAACTATATTTTTCATTTAATACTTTCCTTTTTAAATCCTTTACAAGTTTCCTACACTTTTAGCAAAACCCATTAAACAAATCATCAAAAGAGTCACCACTTAGCTGTTATTTCAAAATACATATATAACTTAATTACAAGGCATTGATTCATTTCAAAGCGGTGGAACAAATTACACGGGATCGCTAAAACCCCTCCCATCACACGGCATCATTCCAAACCAAGAGAAATTCTTGTATGATTATGGAACACCAAGTTGAATATGCTCTAATCACTTATAGAATGACATTTCACGGTTAGTTGTGGGTCCTCCCAACACTTAAAGCTGAAATGTCATTTTATAAGTGCTCAAAAGTATATCCAACCTGATACTCCTTGACCACAAAAGAATTTCTCCCAAACCAGTGTTAGGCTGTAGTTAATATTTTATCAATGCTTACTTTAAGGGACTGTTGTACTCTTCCAAACATCACCAAACTCATGGCATGAATACATTCAATAAGAGATATAGAAGTCAGTTACTGTGATCTTACAGCTAAGAAAGTTATTCCGATTGAATTTATTATTAAAGGAACCATCATACAGTTTGACTCCTTCCCGAAGCTGCTACTCAACGAAAAAGCTATAACAGCCTTACAAATACAGCAACATGGAACCATAAAACATAGGGAACAAGTTCAATACATTTCATGATTATCTTCACAAAAACGCTGCAATCCTTCAAGACATTGCATTAATCATCATCTCCATCTGCAACGCAATATCACAAATAAATAAAATGCAAGCAATAAGGAAGTAAAGTACATGACAGTCCAAAAACACCACATATCCAAAGCATTCATCTAAAGAAGCAGCAAGCAATCCAAAAACACCAAGTGAATAAATAATTCAGGTTTTGACAGGGAATATGCTGCAGAAATTACCATAAAATTCTAAACATCAAACAAGTTTCACACTGAGAAAGTATAATTCTGGACTTGAAAATCTAAAATTATTCACAAATCAAATAAGAGCACAAGGGAGCCGAGGGGGCAGCGACCATGTAATGCATTGTGACAGCACCGAAGTAACAAATCAATTATGCAATAGGAAGAAGCATGAAATGAATGGAATTTCTTGCTCAATTAATCAGTTATCTCATATTTCAGATGAATTACATCAACTAGTGGGAGCAATCTCCAAATTTTCTCCACGTATTGCAATAAATTGTAAGTCACATCACCACATTAAATCGTAGTTGCTACCTCAAATTCAAAGTGTCTTACTTTTCTATAGCATTCTAATATTACATCTATTACAAAACAAAAACTGCATTACTCAATTCAAGCCACTATAGCACTTAGAGGAATCAGATTCTTCTGCAAAGATAGCTAATGTTTCATAAGGAACTATATCATGCCACTTCAAAATCGCCTCATTTGTGTAGCTTTTAGATTTGCATTGGTTACATTAATCTCTTTTTCAGTCTACTATCTTCGAACACTAGAGTAATCCAGGAGTATCTAAAACCGTAATCCCTTCCTCATAACAGATGCCTCAACAACCTCTGAGGGAAGTTAGTGCACGAAATAAATCTCCTAAATTAGGTAAACCAGGAGGATTTAATATCTTTAAAATCTAAAAACCATTTCTTACTTTCTTCTTTCAGTAATTAGAGGATTATGAGACTGATTCATTAGGGTGACTTAGAACTTTTTCCAAAGTGAAATAAGGGAGGGTCTTATTCCATCCCAAACCCTCTGAGACGGCCCAAAAGTGGTTGGTCGCAGTCCTGAAGCAAATTTTACTAATATCAGGAGTTTAAATCCTGGAGTATTCACTTTGAAGATATCACTACCCCTGGCCCAAAATTGCAGGAACAATTACTCAAACCAAAGAAAAACCCACTGAGACGAAATTATGGAGTCCAGGGAGGGTTTTGGGTTCCCATCCGTGATCCTCTCCACCCCATTGCCTTGAAATAGTTAAGATGCCCCCTTTCCTCTCACACAGTATCAATCCAAACATAGCGATAGCCCATAGGAAATAGCAACAATTATCACTACAATTTACAAATTCTCTCGCAACAGCGCCGCTAATTCCCACAAATTCAAGGCAAACAACAGACACAAATATTATTGAGAAAACATAAAATCAAGAGCAAGAAACAACACAACAAAATTGAAAACACAAGGGATACATATCGGAATAACAGAACCAAAAAAACAGATAAACCCAAAGTTGAAAAGATCGGAAAACAAGAGAAGTGACATAGATATATGTATACCTATGTAACGTCTTTCGTTAGCGGCCTTGGCCTTTTCGAACATCTTGTCGAGGTCTTGCTCGACCTGTGCCTCCCACTTGAGAAGCTGGTGCACAAACACAACGCCCAGCCCCATCCCCAACACGTGCTCCCATGGATCTAAACCAACGCCAACAAGAGAGAGTGAGTGAAATTGAAATTCCCGAGAAACAAACAGAAAGACAGTTAGAGAGAGAAAAGAAATGGTTTACGGCGCATGTAGGGGAGTTTGCGGAGGGCATTGGAGCGCAGCTGAACACCCAAACCCAATAGGGCTCCAATCGCCGTCGCGCTTAGCATTCTTTTTCTGCGTCTCTCTCACTCTCTTCTCTTCTTCCCTTGATTCTTCTCAACCGCTTTATATGTCACCCATTCTATTTGCTTTTTAAGCATTTCCATCAAAATATAATTAAATCCATTAAATTTTATATTTTATACTCTACTTGTTTGATTAAATAATTTGATTATATCGCGCAAAATAATTTAATTATAAGTATAATTAATCAAGTTCTTTCTGTCAAAAAATAAATAGATAGATCTAACAACTTTAGCATTTTTGGTTGTGAAATAATCCAATAACTTTAATTTCGAGAAATTAAAGTTATTAGATTATTGAAGTTTATAAAAATTAGTTTTAGAAAATGAAATAAATGGACATGACATTACATTTACTTGACACAAGATCATTTGTTAAAAATTTGTTTATACGATAATATTGCATTAGATTAGTTAAAATCGTTTGCTAATAATAAAATATTATTTCTTGTGTTTTTCACGTACCAATCAAACATTTTAAAAAATAACTTGTACCTATTATTATATTTGATTGATTTGCAAGTATTCTATTTTTGTTAATTTTTAATATTTCAAAATAAATTTAGCTTTATAAAAAATATATAATTAAATTCTTTTTATAGAATATGAGAAATGATATATTGACTCATTTTTGTGGCATGAATCATAAACATAAAAATAAAAGTAAGATTTCTTTTATTGGTTGATTATATGCTTTTTTTCATATATGTTGGACATATATGTTTAGGGATGGTAATGGGTATTCATAGGGGTGGGGACATGCCCCCGCCCCCGTCCCAGTTTAGGATTTTGCTCCTTGTTCCCGTTCCCATTCTCATCGCGGGTCCCCGTTCCCTGTCCCAATTTAGGATATCCGCGGGTTTCCATAAAAAAAAATCTAAAAAAAGATAAAAATATAAAGAAAATATATTCATAATTCATATTATTATCCAATATAACACAATACAATTTAAATTAAAAATAAAATATATATAATTGTAAATCCATTACAAGATAATAAAAATATTCAAATAACAAATTACAAATATTCAAATTACAAACTCAAATATCTAAATTCCAAACTCAATTAGTAAATTTCCTAATAATTATGTAAGTCAAAGAGAAATATAAGTAGTAAAATCATATATTTAGTTATTATAAGACATATATATATATATAAAGATATTTGTGTAATTTCATATTTAAGCAGAGACTTCGCGGGTCTCCGTGGGGTGATGACTTCATCCCCTATCCCCGCCTCCATTAGCTAAACGGGGACATCTCCCGTTCTTGTGGGAACCAAATCTATCCCCATCCCCGTCCCCATTGCGGGTAACCCCTTTAATGGGTATTTTTGCCATCCCTATATATGTTGAAAAGATGAGTCCATGTATCAGTTTTTGTAAAATGGGAATGAATCCTTTTATGTGAAAAATTCACATACCCTTATCATATATTGGTTTTCATCATCGATCAAAAAAGTAGAGCCAAGTATAGGATCCATAAAAAAACTAATTAATAATAAAAATTAACATATAATAAGGTTATATAAATTTTTTATATGAGAAAATCTATTCCTCTCATGAAATATAGAACAAATATTGTAGAGTAAAATACACTCACCTCGCTTGAGCTTTTAGAAAAACACACTTTACCCCATTTCTTCATATAATATACACTTCACCCCATACATTGACATTTACTTAATAGTAATATTCTAACAGAATATTCCTTAATAAACTAATATTCTAACACTGTTAAATTAATAAAAGATACTTGTAGTTACGTAATCATGAGCAAGAAAATTGGAATGTCTCCCTTTCTATATGTAACCATTTTTTTTTTTTAAGAGGGGAAAACTTGAGGTAGCAAAATTGAGAAACTCTATCAATATAGTTCAATGAAACACAAGGCCTATTATTTCCTAAAAGTTGACAAAATATTGTCACTATTTATGTCAAGTGTATCATGAGTCCAAATGCTCAAAAAAGAAACCTATGGGCATTTACATTAGATTCTAAGCCATAATAAACCCATGTCAAAAAAAATCCTATGAGCATTTACATCAAAAAGCAAAACCATAAAACCCCCATATCAAAGAAAACCTATGAGCAATTAGATTAGAATTCATACCATTATAAACCCGTCTCAAAAGAGTAAAAAACTAACAAATCAACATAATTAAAGTCATTTGGTTGCCCTTTCACTCTAGATGAGGTGGATATGGGGATTAAGATCAATTGCTTCAATGGTTGAGGGCCCACCGGATGCAATAGTAGAAGCTTCTTCATGTGCAATAACTCTAGATGAACTATACGCTCCATCAGTTGCAGCAGTGTGACTTTGGGTCCTTGGTCTTCTAGTTTTGGGTTTGGAACTAGAATTCTCCATGGCCTTTCTCTTCCCCTCTTTCTGTTTTGCGGCAATTCTAGCCCCACCAGTTGACGGCTGAGTCTGCTTGTAGGGACCACTTAAGTTAATCTCAGTTGGATCTTGAATTGTTATTCCACCAGTTGGCTTACCCTTTTTGGATTGTAGTTCATATATCACATTAAATAATCTAACCAATATGTATTTTAAAATGCAGATTTAGTATTAACAAATTTTCCATAAGCAAATTGTTTAACTGCCTGTGTTTATGGTTAACACAAATGCATTAAGAAAAGAATTATAAAGGCTTGTCCCCACCATGCTAAATAGAATAAAAGGCCTAAATTTCTAAACAAAACTATAAAATAATCACATAAATCAGAGAAAGAAATCAGATTGACCACAATTAACACCAATAAAAGCACATAAGTCAGGTTAACAAAACATTTACCTTTCGTGTAGAAACTTTTTTCCTTGTAGCAACAGGGGCCCTCTGGCATGTTCTTTTGTTGTGCCCAAATGCTTTGCAATTATAGCATTTGACTGCTGAAGATCTTTTTCCACCAATCACCTTACCTTGTTCCCTTCTCCTATTTTTCTTGGGTCTGCTTGGCAATCTCTTCAACACAGGAGGCATGACAATATGTTTTGGATCTTCATGTATTTCCACCGTGCTTACATCTGGAACAGGATGGATAATTTCTTCATATGCCTTTAGGAAACTGTCCCTGCTATAAGCTACATCACAATAGTCATGCACATCAAGCCTCAGATAGGTTATGCATGCCAAGGCATGGTTGCATGGGAGTCCTACATCAAAGACATTAAGGAAGCATGTGTTAGAAAGCCTCACAATAAATAAGTACACTAAAATAAATAGCAATATATAAAGAGAACTATATTACCCAATATCTCCCACTGATTACATTGACATTTAGGAGTTTTCAGGTCGACTGGGAATCTTTTCCCATTGTCATTAACCATGAATTCCATTTGTCTAGCTGGTACTAGAGAACATCTGGTGGTCCTTCTTCTCATGATTTCAACTCTTTTCATTGCTTTTGGAGTAATATTATCCTCCTATGTACAGCCTTCACTATACCTTTTATGAATCCTACCCATAATCTTTGTCACCAAACTTTCCACCAAACTCAACACGGGCTTCCCTCGCAACTGCCCAATCCATTGGTTAAAACTTTCTGACATGTTGTTTGTGATGTGATCACTCCTCACTCTTGGATCAAAAGCATGCCTAGACCACATGACTCCTGGGATTTTGTCTAACCATTTGAAAGCTTCTAGATCTTTTTCTTTGATGGTTGCCATACTCTCCTTGAATTCCCACTCAGAATAAGTCTTGGCAGCCTTCCAAAAAAGTGTCCGAAGCATCACCCCCGGGAATTGGCCCTTAAAATTGTTGTATAGATGTCTACAACACCACCTATGTTGGGCCCCAGGAAATATCTCACTAATTGCTTGGTCCAGCCCCTATTAAGCAATAATGAAAAATGATAGTTATGCACTAATTATGGTCAATGAAAAAAATGATACAATAAAGACAAATACACAAGTGCATTAGTAAAACATTACCTTCTGCCTATCAGTCATTATCACAAAGGGCTTCCTATCAACTTCTTGGCCAATCACTTCATTGAGGAACTATAAGAAGAATGTCCAACTATCCTTGTTCTCAATTTCAACAATAGCAAAAGCAATTGGAAATAATCCATTGTTTCCATCCAAAGCAACAGCAGCTAAAAGGACCCCACCATATGGTCCTTTTAGGTGGCAACCATCTAAACCTATGAAGGGCCTACACCCTTTTAGGAAACCTTGTTGCATTGCATAAATGCAAAGAAAGAACCTTTTAAAAACAGGGTTTTCCATCAATGAAGTCCTATCCACTTGTAACCTCACTTTAGTACCCGGGTTTGATTGCCTTATCAACTCCGCATAAGGCCTCAATTTGCTATATGACTTGCCATTACTTCCTTCTACTTCCTCTCTAGCCTTCTTCTTTGCCCGATATATTTGACTTTTTGTCACCTCAACCCCATAATTGGAGAGTATATGTTCATGAATAGTCATAACTTATGTTTGGGTCAGCCTTAAATTGCCTAGTCATTTTCTTGGCTATCCATCTTGAGGTAGCAACTTTGTTGGTGCTATTTTTCATACAAGTGTGTTCACACTCATACACCTTTATCTCTAAGATCACATCATCAACATTGGTACTAGCATGGATGTACCAGTTGCAGCCTCTACCAGCACACACGGCTATGAATCTTTCCCTCTCATTTCTAGTCCTTACTATATCAAAGCCCTCCTATATCATATAGTCTTTCAATACCTCCCTGAAAGAATCTACACTAGTAAACAACATACCTTTTTGCAGCCTTATACTATCACCCTATTTTTCAGCAAATATTTTTCCACTATATGTCCTATCCAAATATGGCCTATTCACATCACCATTAGACCCGTCTAAATCAGTATTGTAAATATCAGGGTCATAATCAAACTCATCACTACATTCCTCCCCTTGATCTTTTAATCCAGTGCTTTCAATATCATTGTCATCTAAATCCACACTATCAGAATAAGATAAATTATAAGTTTCATCATCACTAAACCCATTACCCCCCTTATCATCCTCCATGTGGACCATGATGGGCACATCCATTTTTCCTGAAACTAAAACACACATGTCACAATAAGAATCAACAAGAAAAATCCAATATTATATGCTGAAAAAAGAATTAAAGAGCAACAAAATCAATACAAAGTGATTTCACGTGGACACGTGTAGACATTTTTCATTTAATTATCTTCAAATACAAATTGATTTTATTATCTTCAAATGATTGCGTGAGTACATGTCTATGTCTTCCACGGAATTAAATGGTTTGTTTTATTCTTGGGATGGATAGTTGGTTGCACAATTTACTAATTTGTCTCGGTGCAAAGCGATTATATATCTCCTTGTTGTTTAACTGGAGACTCCACTAACGGACACATTTGTCATGAAACTAGCATCAATCATAGATAATTCTGTACATCAATCACAGATAAATTTCACATTGTCCTAACTCCAATAAAATTCACTACCATAGTATATTAAGCATACAGATATAAGCAAACTGATACAAGGAGAATAGAAACTAAGAACCAAATTCAAGAAACCAAAAACCACAACACGAGAAGCAAAGTGGAGGACTCGATGGTGTGCTTCTCGTGGAAGTGATGGTAAGGAGCTTGAGACTCTCTAATTCCCACATATAATGCCAAGGTAGGTGAAATTGTGTTTTTTTTTTTTTTTTTTGTTATGAGGGGAGGCTAACGATGTTAAGTGGATGTTAGTGTATGGGGTGGAGTGTATATTTTATAAAGAAATGGGGTAAAGTGTTTTTTTTTAAAAAGCTCAAGGGGGGTGAATGTATTTTACTCAATATTATACCTACAAACCTCCTAATGTCTCAAAGCTAGCCTTGATAAACTAATAAAAGGTTATTAGCTCTAACCAATTTTATTATATATATTGTTAACTAGTGATTGAGTGAAGGGTTGGGACAAAAAAAAATAGGGACAAAAAATTTGATTTGTTTGTTAGTGAAACCAACTATTCCTCCAATTTAAGTCCTGCTCATCTTCCTCAATTTCAACCGAAACACAAAGGAAGTATAACGATAAAAAGTAAAAGAGAAGAAACAAACTAGTTTTCATTCTACTTTCTCTCTCTTAGCTCATGTTCGTGATGCATGAGAACTAAATATAGCCAACGAAAACAAGAATGAGTTATAACGAACTCTAAATATAAGGTTTAAGTTTTGAATAACTCCAATGCTTTTGTGCAAGAAAGATTCATTCTCCATCACTTTCTGCTCTTTTGCCTTTGTTGTGTTTTTTCTCTGTCTCTCTGTGTGTTTTGAGAAGAGGTTATTAGGCAGGTTGAAACATTTTCAATCTCGCCATTCTTTACCTTGAAATGGGTTTCTCCTCATTTTTTTGATTTGTCTTTGGACAAATTACATAGCCATTGATCATCCTCATTAAAGGTTTGAGTAGGGAACAAAGAAAAACCAACCAATACAACAAGAAGAGAAAATGGCATCATCCCAAGTTGAAATCGCTTCGTCTTTGCCATTTGATCGTGTTTTGAAGGGCCATAATCCTCATGATGCATGCATCACACATGCTGCATTCAAGGAAAACATCAAGACCTTTGTCTCCCATGATTCTGCACCAGACCAAAACACTCATAAACCAATCAACAATGCTGATACCTGGGTCTCAAGAGTTGCCAAGAACAACCTTGGAAGTCTAAGTTTCGTGAGAAGAAATCACGATACATGCAGGGACAAAGATGATTCTTCATTGCCTGCACTGGTGAGCCCGAGGCACTCAAGAATCGCTGATCGATGGACCGCAAGACAAGCTCAAGAAACGGTGTCAACAGCACTTGAGAATCATCAAGCCAAGGTGTTGAAGGATTTTCCTTCAAGATCATCTAGTTTTGCTTATAGGAAGGAAGTGCCCCCAATATCTTGTGTTGTTGATGGCTCCCCTGAGAGTGAAATCTCAAACCTTGGGGCTTCTTCCCTTGTTCAGATATGGGAAAAAAGGCTCAACCATTTCAATGAGAATGCATTTGGTCAAGTCACTAGTTCCCCACGTATGATTAGGGGGCGTCGTGCATTCAATGATTTGCTTATGCAATTTGAGAATGACAGATATAGAGAGCTCAACAATCTTGCACAGCGTGGTGCAGTTTCCAAGTTCACACAAAGAGGTCGTATTCAGGTAAAAAGGGCGCTTGTTTTGTTTCTTTTTTTTTAAATACCTGATTCTATTGCAAAAGTCCCCTTTATTTTGAAATGGATAAGCAAGCTTTAATTTTCCATTGAAATTCATTTTTTCGTTTGTTATTCTATGCATGCAGTCATTGCTTCGACTTAGATTATTGCAACGTGAAGTAGCAGCTTTTGGTCAGTCCTGTCATAAATCAGCAACATCTAAGGTGAACTGCCAGCCACAAGAATCTGGAATTATGCAACTAAGGTATGACAAATTCTCATCAATGTTAATATCTTGATGCTTTCATGATTGGTAGAACACTTGAATGGAATTGTTATGAGAAGATGTGTTTTCATTAGGTCCCACACCATTGAACCCCACACCTGCTTTGAGAGCATGTATCCCATTTGATGTCCCAAAAATGGCTTCCAATAATGGGATTTTAATTAAAAAAATAAACTCTTTTGGTTCTTTCGTCTTGTGTATATATCTTTTACTTCTGTGGTAATTAATATAATGTCAATGCTACATCTTTTAGCTTAACATGCCTATTATATGAAAAGGAAAAAAGAAAGCTACCACATGCCTGAACTATTAATATTTCATTCTATATTAGTATAAGGCGAAATCTAGGCAGGAAAATTAGAAGCAGATAAAATTAAGCAACACGAGTGGTAACTGCATTTAGATTTTCATGAACATTCTAAGTCCATAATTGAACTCTTATGTGTTATTAACTGATGTAAACATTTTAAATAAATGCAGGGAAAAATTTGGCGCAGGAGCTGAACATAAATCTTCAGCCCTCTTAGAAGTATCTGAGCCGAGAAGGCCTGATAGGGATATAGCAAATAACAGCACACAATTGGATAACTCTCCTATTATTAATCAACTCAGCAAAGACAGCCATTGCAAGGCTGTTTATGGCACTGCCATTCACTATGCCAAACCTGCACAGAACTCAATGCTGCAGGCTAGTGCCAATAATGAAGAAGAAGCAGTTCCAAGTTCATATGTCACATTCCAAGGAAAATGCTTTGAAGGTCAAAATGATGATCCAAAAGAAACAATTAACACATCTTCATCCATGGCTGATTCAAATGCAAATGAGATGGCCAATGTGGTAGAGGCAAGTGACCAGCAGTATGCCGAAAGCACTTACGAATATGATGAAATAGCAGAAGACGAAGATGTTGGTGATGAGAACTATGATGAAGTTAGTTATGACTGGATCAGTCCTATTTCTCGGCCAAGAAGCTATTGGGAAGCACTTAGGCAAAAATGGTATAAGGAGATGCTTGACTTTGGTTCAGATAATGATGAGATACGTAATCTCCTTCAAAGGTATACAAAATACATATTTTCTTTTCTTTTATTTTATATGCTGAGTCCAAGACGTTCATCAGTATAAAATATTGAAGAATTGAACAAGAAATGACTGCTATTTAGGGAAACAAAACCAAATGTGAAGATAATTACATTGTTAATTGAGAATGGATGTCATAAAATATTTTCATTATACAATTCAATGATTGTTAATATAAGTACATTCTACGTTTACAGAAGAACAGTGTCAACTTTTCTTTCTAGTGACTTCCGGGAAAGGATGGATAGATTGATGAAATCACGTATAGGAGCGCAAACAAGTCAAGATGACGATGAAGATAGCCAAGAGAGTAGGGACCAGTTGATGGCATTTTTTCGCGAACACTTGAATTCTCCAGAAGATGGAAGGAACAAAGAAAGAGCAGAGGAGGAAGAGGAGAGTATACATGAGGTACAAGAAGAAGAGGAAGAAAAGGTAGAGAAGCAAGAAGAGGAAAGCATCATCAGTGATTCAGATCATGAATCCAGTGGTTGTTCCAGTCAATCCTCACCATCAATGCATGCATCTTCCCCCTTGAGAACATGGAGTTATAAAGACAATGAAGTTGGGGTTGATTATGATAGAGTTGCATATATATCCTCACAACCACCACCTCAATCACAGTCTTCATATCAGGATAGCAGGCAATACTCTTCATCCACAAGTCATCACTCAATTGTAAGTCTTATTCTAGTCTTTCATAGTTATTTCTGTAGTCTGTACAGTGTTAAATCTCTTCTTAATGACATGATATTGTTGTCACATATAGGAAATGGAATTCCTTTATGATTTGCGAGGGCAAATGGATCAACTTTTCCGTGAGATGTCTGAGCTAAGGAAATCAATTAAGAGTTGCATGGATATGCAGATGCAATTACAACAATTCAAGAGCCAAGATGTTTGCTCAGGTTTGTGCTTATTTCTGTATGTTTTGACAATGTTAATGTGAGTTTTATACTGCAATATTAACAATGCACTATGAAAAATTTCGGGCCTCTGCAATAAGCTTCAAAATGCTAAAATGCTGGAATAAAGGTTCCATTATTCCAAAAAATTATCTTAATTCTCGAGTCAACTAAGGAACTCCTCTATGCATGACAAATGTTAATGATTGTTTTTTTGCAACATTTGACATGATTACGAAGTTGGATGAATAACATTTTATTTCCTCCTTTTGGTCACTTCTAACATAGGATCCTTTAAATGCACATAGCAATGATAAATTTACTTTATCTCACTTAGTGCCCTTTGCACCTTCAACAACATTACCTGAGTTAAAAGTTGAAATTCCAGCAAAAGTGCATGCTCTTATCTACCCCTTTATAAGGAACTCATACAACATTGTATATGAAACTTGATTACAGTTAAAGAAGAAGAGAAGCAGTTCCATGACAAGATGCCAAAGAAAGGCAACTGTTGCATTTGCTATGAGAAGAAAGTTGCCACTGTTCTATATAGGTATTTGCTTCTGAATGGAATAATCTTGTCAGGCATTAGTTATTTCTATTTTCAAAGCACAACAGTATGATCTTGCCTCTAAATTCCTTGCAGATGTGGGCACATGTGCGCGTGTCTCAAGTGTGCAAATGAATTGCAATGGAAAGGAGAAAATTGTCCAATGTGTAAAGCTCCAATACTAGATGTTGTGCGAGTGCATGATGACGAATGGATATTAGAGTCCAATATGGTAGATAGACTCTAGCTGTAGAGGACTAAACTTCCTAGATGTTAGTAATCTTCAACAAGAAGTTGATAATCTTTTGATTTCTCCATTTCACATATACATTATGTATATGATTTTTTTTTTAAGGAGAAATGCATTTGACACTTCTTTATTGTACATTCAATAGTTTAAAATCTAGCCTTTCTTTCCTTTTCGATATGTGTTCAATCTTACCCTAAAAGAAGTTGTTAAATAGGGACTCCAAGAAAGAATATAAAATAAGAAATGTTATTTATACCACTTTTCTAGAAGGAACACCCCAAATAACATTGCTCATATAAAATTACCCGCAACTAAATTTTGGTTTACCTCAAATAACATTGCTCAGTAACACTACATATCATTAAAACAATTACCTGTGAGACAAACCAAATAGAGTGTTTTTATGACGATTGAATTCAAGGCCTTGTACTCCAAAATGGTTAAAAGAAGAGTAAAATACACTCATCCCCTTGAGCTTTTAGAAAAATATACTTTACCTCATTTCTTCATAAAATATACACTCCACCCATTGACATTTACTTAACAGTATTGGAATACTCTAACAGAATATTCCTTAATAAACCAATATTCTAACACTGTTAAATTAATAAAAGATACTTGTAGTTATGTAATCATGGGCAAGGAAATTGAAATGTCTCCCTTTTTATATGTAACCATTTTTTTTTTAGAGGGGAAAATTTGAGGTAGCAAAATTGAGAAACTCTGTCCATACAATTCAATGGAACACAAGGCCTATTATTTCCTTAAAGTCGACAAAATATTGTCACTATTTATGTCAAGTGTATCATGAGTCCAAATGCTCAAAAAAGAAACTTATGGGCATTTACATCATATTCTAAACCATAATAAACCCATGTCAAAAAAAATCCTATGAGCATTTACATCAAAAAGCAAAACCATAAAACCCCCATATCGAAAAAAACCTATGAGCAATTAGATTAGAATTCATACCATTATAAACCCATCTCAAAAGAGTAAAAAACTAACAAATCAACAGAATTAAAGTCATTTGGTTGCCCTTTCACTCTAGATGAGGTGGATATGGGGATTAAGATCAATTGCTTCAATGGTTGAGGGCCCACCGGATGCAACAATAGAAGCTTCTTCATGTGTAATAACTCTAGATGAACTATACGCTCCATCAGTTGCAGCAGCGTGACTTTTGGTCCTTAGTCTTCTAGTTTTGGGCTTGGAACTAGAACTCTCCATGGCCTTTCTCTTCCCCTCTTTTTGTTTTGTGGCAATTCTAGCCCCACCAGTTGAAGGCTGAGTTTGCTTGGAGGGACCACTTAAGTTAATCTCAGTTGGATCTTGAATTGTTATTCCACCAGTTGGCCTATCCCTTTTGGACTGTAGTTCATATATCACGTTAAATAATCTAACCAATATATATTTTAAAATGCAGATTTAGTATTAACAAATTTTTCATAAGCAAATTGTTTAACTACCTGTGTTTATGGTTAACACAAATGCATTAAGAAAAGAATTATAAAGGCTTGTCCCTACCATGTTAAATTAGAATAAAAGGCCTAAATTTCTAAACAAAACTATAAAATAATCACATAAATCGGAGAAAGAAATCAGATTGACCACAATTAACACCAATAAAAGCACATAAGTCAGGTTAACAAAATATTTACCTTTCGCGTAGAAACTTTTTTCCTTGTAGCAACAGGGGCCCTCTGACATGTTCTCTTGTTGTGCCCAAATGCTTTGCAATTACAGCATTTGACTGCTGAAGATTTTTTTCCACCAATCACCTCACCTTTTTCCCTTCTCCTATTTTTCTTGGGTCTGCCTGGCAATCTCTTCAACACAGGAAGCATGACAATATCTTTTGGATTTTCATGTATTTCCACCATGCTTACATCTGGAACAGGATGGATAATTTCTTCATATGCCTTTAGGAAATTGTCTTGCTATAAGCTACATCACAATAGTCATCACATCAAGCCTCAGATAGGTTATGCATGCCAAGGCATGGTTGCATGGGAGTCCTACATCAAAGACATTAAGGAAGCATGTGTTAGAAAGCCTCACAATAAATAAGTACACTAAAATAAATAACAATATATAAAGAGAACTATAGTACCCGATATCTCCCACTGATTACATTAACATTTAGAAGTTTTCAGGTCGACTGGGAATCTTTTCCCATTGTCATTAACCATGAATTCCATTTGTCTAGTTGGTACTAGAGAACATCTGGTGGTCCTTCTTCTCATGATTTCAACTCTTTTCATTGCTTTTGGAGTAATATTATCCTCACATGTACAACTTTCACTGTACCTTTTATGAATCTTACCCATAATCTTTGTCACCAAACTTTCCACCAAACTCAACACAGGCTTCCCTCGCAACTGCCCAATCCATTGGTTAAAACTTTCTAACATGTTGTTTGTGATGTGATCACTCCTCACTCTTGGATCAAAAGCATGCATAGACCACATGGTTCCTGGGATTTTGTCTAACCATTTGAAAGCTTTTGGATCTTTTTCCTTGATGGTTGCCATACTCTCCTTGAATTCCCACTCAGAATAAGTCTTGGTAGCCTTCCAAAAAAGTGTTTGAAGCATCACCCCCAGGAATTGGCCCTTAAAACTGTTGTATAGATGTCTACAACCACCTATGTTGGGCCCCAGGAAATATCTCACTAATTGCTTGGTCCAGCCCCTATTAAGTAATAATGAAAAATGACAGTTATGCACTAATTATGGTCAATGAAAAAAATGATAAAATAAAGACAAATACACAAGTGCATTAATAAAATATGACCTTATGCCTATCAGTCATTATCACAAAGGGCTTCCTATCAACTTCTTGGCCAATCACTTCATCGAGGAGCTGTGAGAAGAATGTCCAGCTATCCTTGTTCTCAATTTCAACAATAGCAAAAGCAATTGGAAACAATCCATTGTTTCCATCCAAAGCAACAACAGCTAAAAGGACCCCACCATATGGTCCTTTTAGATGGCAACCATCTAAACCTATGAAGGGCCTGCACCCTTTTAGGAAACCTTGTTGCATTGCATAAATGCAAAGAAAGAACCTTTTAAAAACAGGGTTTTCCATCAATGAAGTCCTATCCACTTGTAACCTCGCTATAGTACCCGGGTTTGATTGCCTTTTCAACTCCACATAAGGCCTCAATTTGCTATATGACTTGCCATGACTTCCTTCCACTTCCTCTCTAGCCTTCCTCTTTGCCCGATATATTTGACTTTTTGTCACCTCAACCCCATAATTGGAGAGTATATGTTCATGAATAGTCTCATAACTTATGTTTGGGTCAACCTTAAATTGGGTAGCCATTTTCTTGGCTATCCCTGTTGAGGTAGCAACTTTGTTGGTGCTATTTTTCATACAACTGTGTTCACCCTCATACACCTTTATCTCAAAGATCACCTCATCAACATTGGTACTAGCATGGATGTACTAGTTGCAGCCTCTACCAGCACACACGACTGAAAATCTATCCCTCTCATTTCTAGTCCTTACTATATCAAAGCCCACCTGTATCATATAGTCTTTCAATACCTCCTTGAAAAAATCTACACTAGCAAACAACATACCTTTTTGCGACCTTATACTATCACCCTGTTTTTTAACAAATATTTTTCCACTATATGCCCTATCCAAATATGGCCTATTCACATCACCATCAGACCCGTCTAAATCACTATTGTAAATATCAAGGTCATAATCAAACTCATCACTACATCCCTCCCCTTGATCTTTTAATCCAGTGCTTTCAATATCCCTGTCATCTAAATCCACACTATCAGAATCAGATAAATTATAAGTTTCATCCCCATTAGACCCATTACCCCCCTTATCATCCTCCATGTGGACCATGATGGGCACATCCATTTTTCTTGAAACTAAAACACACATGTCACAATAAGAATTAACAAGAAAAATCCAATATTATATGCTGAAAAAAGAATTAAAGACCAACAAAATCAATGCAAAGTGATTTCACGTGGACACGTGTAGACATTTTTCATTTAATTATCTTCAAATACAAATTGATTTAATTATCTTCAAATGATTGCGTGAGTACATGTCTATGTCTTCCATGGAATTAAATGGTTTGTTTTATTCTTGGGATGGATAATTGGTTACACAATTTACTGATTTGTGTCGATGCAAAGCGATTATATATCTCCTTGTTGTTTAACTGGAGACTCCATTAACGGACACATTTGTCATGAAACCAGCATCAATCATAGATAATTCTGTACATCAATCACAGATAAATTTCACATTGTCCTAACTGCAATAAAATTCACTACCACGGTATATTAAGCATACAGATATAAGCAAACTGATACAAGGAGAATAGAAACTAAGAACCAAATTCAAGAAACCAAAAACCACAACACAAGAAGCAAAGTGGAGGACTCGATGGTGTGCTTCTCGTGGAAGTGATGGTGAGGAGCTTGAGACTCTTTAATTCCCGCATATAATGCCAAGGTAGGTGAAATTGTGTTTTTTTTTTTTATGAGGGGAGACTAACGATGTTAAGTGGATGTTAGTATATGGGGTGGAGTGTATATTTTATGAAGAAATGGGGTAAAGTGTTTTGTTTTAAAAGCTCAAGGGGGGTGAATGTATTTTACTAAAAGAACTATCTGTTTCTAGTCTTAAGTTTCCTTCTAAGAAGAATCATCTCATGCCAATATTTGCTTGTTACAAATTTTAATATGATAAATTTCAACAATGCTCATTGCTACAAAATTTTGAATACAAAAAATATATATAATAAAATTAAATTGAGAGGATCCATCCTCATGATATTACAACTGTTATATGGGGTATAGTTCTCTCCTTTTTCATTCTGTGCTAAGTTACATAAATCAAGAATGTCCACTTATCTAATTTTATTAAATCTTAACTCATCTCTCTCTTTTTTTCTCTTTTGGTATGAGTAAAAGTTTTTTCAGGGCCAAGGAGGACAGTTGAACAGTTATTTGCATGGCCTTATTCTTCTTCTGATGTTAAGTACTTACCACTGTAGATATTGGCTTAGTTCCGGTATTTTCAACTTGGTACTGATTTCAATTGTTTTATGCATGCACAAATTTGAACGTAGATACCAAGATAAAGAACGTAGAAGAATCAATAACAGCTAATGGATCAGCCACAGAGAGGTTGAACTTTTGAGCAAGCTAGTCTGATGAGTTGATTTGTTCCTATAAGCATGCACGAAGCCAATATGACTAGCTTCATAATAAATTCTTGATACTGATATCAGAAAATGAAACAGTTCAAATGACAAATCGCAGAGTTTGGGGCGAGCCAACCCTCCACTCCAAAGGTCCAAAATCTGAACATCTCTCCCTTTCACATTTTTCTTTAATCGAAAAATACATAAATATGAAAGTTGCCTATGTTACAGCTTAAAATATAAAGTCCTATATTTGATTACAGGATTTATTTATGTATATTGAAAAAATACTATTGAAAAGGCTCCCATTTAACTACTTAGAGGAGATTGGTCATATAGATATAGTGAAGAAATGCTCTCAAAAATAAAGAAGAAACAAGGAAGAGAATCGCGTTTGGCACAAGAGCAAGAGAGGGGTAGGGAGGCCGGTATAAATGCCGCCTCGTTTGTTTTTAAATGTTATTTTAAAATAACCATGTCATGTCTGGGTGGTGTAATTTGTGCAGTAACCTCCTCCTCATAGTAGAAACTCGGTTTCATCATTCATGCACAAAACATCAATCTTGTATCTTCAAATCGGTGGGGCCCCAGCCAAGTTTCCGTGGTACCCTGCCATCAACTTCTTTATTTTTCTTTTGAACCATTGCATCATTTTTTTTTTTTTTGGAATAAATCCCAAATCAGTTCCTAACAGCATTCTTAATGGAGAATTGGTTCCTAACAAAAATAAATTAGTCTCAAGATTTCTAACAATAACAAATATTAGATACTTTAGTTCCTGATTCATTTGCAATTGATAAAAAGTATGATGTGTAAGTTGCATGCTGATTAAAATATTCTAACCTCATTTCATGTGGAACCAACACCTCTAAAGATGCAAAAAAAAAAAAAAAAATCTCATTGTTTTACTACTAAACTCTAAACCTAATATTTCAAAATTTCAAAACTCTATTTTCTTTTTAATATGCAACTAAAATAATGATGAGTTATTATAATTTGAAAGGAGATTTGGTTTAGATGAGGTTTTATTTTTTGCTATCAATAGCCAATAATGAGTTATCGCAATTAAAAAAAAAAGATGGGGCTTAGTGCTTTGTCTTACTATTAGGGGTTGATGCGTTGGGTTTTTTTTTTTTTTCCTTTTTTCTTGTTGAATATTTAGAGAAGTTTAAGGGGGTATTACATAAGATGGGGTTAGAATGTCTTAATCAATATACAACCTATACATACCAATTGCAAGTGAGTTAGGAACTAAATTATCTAATTTTTGTAATTGTTATGGACATTGAGACCAATTTATTTTTGTCAGAAACCAATCTATCCATTGAGGATATTGTCAGAGATTAATTTGAGGGTTTACTCCATCATTTTTCATTTTGGCTTAGATTGTCCTTTTTCATTTCTATGCTGACTTTTAACTCGAATAATGATATTTGTAAATATTTATTTAGTGTGTCAATTTGATATTGTAAATTTTATGTGTAAATAGTAAAGATTTTATGTTGATGAATAGAATTGAATTGATTGAGATTATAATTGATAATATTGTTAATTATAATTCTTTTAATTTTTCATTTATTAATATAAAATCTCCACTATTTATGTGTGAAATTTTCAATGTCAATAGACAATTTTTTGTGTTAGTAGATCCTCTTGCCATTTATGTTCCTTAATACTAGATAATGTGAAATATAGATAAATAAATGCTCAAAACAGGGACAACTGGCATCTAAAGATGTATTTGTTTTAATTTTTAAAAAAAGTGATTATAAAACTTAAATTTTATATATAGCTGAAAAAGCTGAATTTTTTTTTTTAGAAATTACTCTTTTTAACTTCTATAAAAAAAAAAAACTAAAAATAGAATTTTTTAATATTCTGATTATTTTTAAAAAATTATCCAAATATATGACTTTTTTTGGGTGAAAAATGTGATTTTTTTCTAAAAAAATACAATCAAACATATTCTAAATTTTCTTGTCAATAGTTTATCACATCAACTTGCATCAATTTACCAGTTTATATATTCCTTGCCAAACAATCTCTATTGGTCACTACTAAGCATCTTTTTTTGTAGTTTATCCAACTTAATGCTCATCTTCATATAGGAGGCACTAGTAACTTGACAGAATTTTTTTTTGGTGTAGGTTTCATGCTAACAGCATTAGCAATTGTATCTTAGAAGCAAAGAATTCTACCATAGATTGACATGTCAATGTCATGACCTGTCTTAGATCCGCGACCGGTGCACAGACTATATTAAACTTAATATAGTCTAGCTAGCCAAACGAAATCAACTGCTTTGAAAATAGGAACATTTCCTATGAAAATATACATATATCTAATTATTAATCTCAATTCAGGTCTATTATTAAATAATGCTTATATCTCAAATTTATTTGAGACAATTAGAACAAGCCAGTACATAACCTATAGATGTAGACTCTAGAATCAAAAGTGACATTATCCACCCAAACTATGCTGGAGGCATATCAACCGTATCAGTCAATTGAATAACCTGCAAATATGTTAATATACACAGGGTAAGTCACATAGACTCAATGAGGGCTTATCAAACAAAGAAGATAGGGAGAAGAAACAGTTGCGCGCACGAGTTTTTGACAAAAATGGAATAATTTAACAATTATACCACTCACTGAACATAGTTGATGGAAATCATAGTTCATCCATTATATGCCTGCTCAATGTGCCATAAGCAAAACTCACAAGTAAGGACTCAATAGTTCTTTGTATGCCTCATCAATATTTTTAATAAATCATACTTTCCAAATGAAAACATTCTGATCAATTAACTAAAGTCTCCATTAGGGTTCCATAAAAGAATAAATCATTTGGGGAGTAATATCAATCCATTTAATCATAAGTCTCATACTATTTCATGCCGAGGGCTACGCCTCACTTGGTATAGTCTTATAATTAGGGTCTTCTCACCCTTTATCTCAATGAATATATTATGAGCACATAGGCTGTTATATCTTTTCGTTACGGTGAGCGGAAATTTTAACTTAGAACCCATCATGGTTTTCTCAAAAACCACTTATACCAAAACTTAACATTTAAATTCATAATCAATATCGTTATGATTCCGACCTTAAAATAACAATTCTTATAAATCAATTCAAAATAGAGACAACTAAAATATGTCATCGCCATGAGATTTATAAAAATAACAAAGAAAGCTAATAATAATTAACAAACCAATCATCAATGCCATAATCCAAGATATCCTCAAAGATAGGAAGGTAGCTAGTCAAAACAACAAATCAGATAAATTAAATAAGATAAAGTAAAATTATTAATTTTAATAAGTTAGTTTCTCCTGTGAAAATAAATTTAAAACAATGCTACTAAGTAGATATCCACTCATAGACAATCGGAAACGTTGAATTTACATCCTTGGGCCACTGAATTCGTAGATCAATCTCTTGGGGAATCTGAAATTGACACAAGTGATTGCTCCCAATTTAGCTATCAATATTATGATTTAACATTTAACTCTCATTCTCTTCTTCAATCTCGCAAACTAAAATTTAAATTTCTCATTATTTACTAAATCTTGCTTTTGATTTATTTCAAAATCAATCAAAACACTATTTAGTTACCTTTGGCGTTATAGCTAATTAATTGTTCATATAATAACAATTTCGTTTCTTGATTTGATCTAGCTAATATAAACCATTTGGTGCTAGTAGTTAGTGCTAATTTAGTTTAGCAAAATTAATTCACTTGTAGGTATTCATAGTACTTGAAATTTAAAATTTGATCAAGAGTTAGTAACATAACAATATAAGACATAAAACTATATCACATAAAGATCCATAATTATATGTTAATCTTCGTAGTACATGAGAATTTAAACAACTTCCCACATGACCCAAAAATTAAAACTATAACCCAAGATCAATATAATTTCTATTAATAGGGCTTGACTCTACCATCAACCTTTACCAACAAGACTTATTCGAGCTTAAGCTACTGAAATCTCATTATCTATACCAATAATCCAAACAATTAAAGCTTAGCAATTCAATTTCATAAGAAAAATGCTTATAAGTTTAAAGTCGATAGCTCATCCAAGATTATAGTTTGCTTTGGAAAGGCAAAAACAGCTCCTAGCTGATAACTGGTGAAAATATACTATTTTTTCCCATATTTGTGTATTGAATTTTTCCAAATTTATTCTCATAATGATGATTTTCTTGGATTAATTTAATAAATCTTTATTGTTGATGCTTTTAATGAGAAATTAATTATTTTGAATTTAATTGGCAATTATTCTCACTAAATTTATTTGATTGCAGAATTGATTTTTAGCATCAAGGATTTGAAGATTAGAGGGGAACAATTGGATAAAGATTTGAAGATTTGGAAGAACAAAAAGATAGTTTTTGAAAGATTTGATTTGAGTCAAAGAAGGAAAAAGATAGAAGAGATTACTTGAAGATTTGAATCATAATTTTTTAAAAAAAGATAAAGATAAGATAATGGAGATGAAGATTTGAAAAAGGAGAAAATCAAGAAAATCAGTTTCTTTCTGTTTGGATTTAAATTCTTTTATCCGTTAGAGGGTGAAAAAGAATCAAGGGGGAGAGAGAGAAACGGAGGCTAAGGGCTGGAGACTCTAGAGAGCTATCAGAGTATTGTTTTCTTTTCTTTTTCCATGACTTGCTAAATTTCTTATAGGTGTTAGGGAGATGTAGTCTTAGGGAACTGATTTTGTATTCCGTTTTGTTATTTTAATTATCTTTTCAATATATTACTTAATTTCTAGTGTTCTTAATGCTGCTTTTGGCCTGATCACCCATTAACTGATGTATGGTTTTGTGACGTCGAAAGCCATTTCACTTCACAAAATAAGCCAAACTAGAAATTAACATAGGTTAGAGTAGCCAGCAGTGGAAGTACTCATTTGTGCGGCCAATTGAATTCTTGTTTTTCATCCTTAGAATAGGTTTAGAATAGTCTAAGAAATTAAACTATTCAACTTATCCTAAGAGGGTCCTAGTATCAAGCCATTGAGCTTTGACTATAATTAAGAGTAATTCGACCGGTAATGATATTGTCAAGGAACTAAGTTAATAATTGGGTAATACAAAATTTAGGAAACTTTGATGAAATCAACCCCTAACACCTGCTTTCCATCCATTGCTTATTTCTATTTTCTATAGCTTGTTTAATTACAATTTTTACATTTATTTAAAGTCCAATTTTCTCTCAATTTGTGTTTGCCTGAATAGTGACGTGCCCAAGTGAATCGGTAATTGGTTTTGGTCCTCGTGGGAACGACAATCCCGTACTCATTTTTTTTATTACTTGTGACCCGGTATACTTGCCGGAGCTAGTTTTCTAAATTGGCTAACGCTAGCCACTTGGAAGGAAGCAAGTTGGAGCTAGGGAGATAGCAGGAAAAAATGACCCAGATAGAGAGACCATGAGGGAGAAAGAGATGCAATTGGCAATGCGTGACAGAGAAAGAGAGAGCAACCGATGGTGAGAAGAAGAGAACAAAACCAAGAGAGATTTGAGAGAAAGGAAATGACAGAGAGAGGTAAAGATTGAGAGATGAGTGACGATGATAAAAGTAAAACAGAGAGAAGAATCGAGAAGGAGAATGAAAAATTAAGGAAAGGACTTAAGTTGGACCACTCCTTCCTCCTTTTTTTTTTTGACCTTTTTCCAAAATCGGGGCACTACAGTCAAATAGCTGCCAAGAGAACTCCAGAGTTTGGGGTCAGCAAACCCTCCACTCCAAAGTTCCAAGAGCTCAACATCTCTCTCTCCCTTTAACTCTTTTTCCCCCCTTTTTTGATAAAAAAAAAACATAAATATACAAGTTTCAAAAAGTGTAGTCAGGATACATGTTATACAAGATCTTATAACTATAATAATTTACACTAATAATACAAAAATTATCAAATAAGCCTCATTCCATCTTTATTTGAAAATTTTAAGTTTGTAGTTCAAAATTAATATATACTTTCCTTTATAGGAAATCCCATGGTCTTAGCGTTAGTAGCCTTCCAACAAATTAAATAAGACCGTGGCTTTTCAAATTAATTAAACTTAAAAAATTTTATTATTTATTTGAAATTTCATTTATTTTTAAAATGATTAAGCTAATGCCACATCATGAGTTATGTGGTGATTTCATTATTTTAAGAATAATCACATGGAGAAGTCCCCGAATTAGTTGTTGCAAAATAATCAAATAAAGGAAAATTAAAGCAAAAACTTTTCAGATATATATTGATGAAAAAATAGTAATTTTCGTAGCACAGTGAAGGAGATAGGGTGGTAACATTGTGTGCAAAAGATGGAAAGGCATTCCTATATATTTGTTTATTGAGTAATGATAGGAGGATACACAAAATCGTGACGTATACCCAACACATATGGAGAGTGAAGAAAAATGACAAAAATGCTGAATTACTATCATATTGTATAAAGTTATCAACATTTTCAATAAACTTATCAGTATTTTGGGCAAAGTTACTAGCATATTATATAAGGTTACTAATGTTTTGAGCAACGTTACTAGCGTATTATATAGAATTATTAGCATTTTCAGCAAAGTTACCAACATATTGTATAGAATTACCAGTATTTTGGGCAAAATTACCAGAGTTACTTGCATTTTTAACAAAGTTACCAGCGTTTTGGGCAAAGTTACTAGCGTATTATATAGAGTTATCAGCATTTTCAACAAAGGTGCCAACATATTGTATAGAATTACTAGCGTTTTCAGCAAAATTACTAGTATTTTGGGCAAAGTTACTAGTGCTGGTAACTCTATACAATAAGTTGGTAACTTTGTCCAAAATATTGGTAATTTTGCTAAAAATACTGATAACTTCATACAATATGTTAGTAACTTTCTGGACAATGGTGACTTTATACAATATGCCGGTAAGGTGTGCATGTGTGTGTGTGTGTGTGTGTGTTTTTTTTTTTTCTACTTATCTCTTTTCTTTTAAAAAAGGGGAATACTTTAATCTTTGATTGTGTCATTCAATGATAATTTTTAAAACCAAAATAGGTCTTTATCAAAAGTTTATTAGTACTTTTTATTGTCCACTAATTTTTTATAGAATAAATTGTTGTGAAAATCTTCTTGATTGCTCTATCCTATGCATACAGCGCATTACTCCTTTATCATTGTGCTAAAGGCACGCACATCAGAAACTTCAAGTCTTGATTCCAAGGTGTATAAAGCGCGTAGCTAGTGCGTGTACGAGGATTCTTTGCCCTTCCTTTCTAGCTAAGGAACCCATTCCTTTCTTATCTTTCTCACCATAATGCTATGCATTTTTAAGGGTATTTGTCAAAACTGGTTTTTGATCAAACCATCAGTACTCCAAGACTACTGAAATGTTTGCGTGGATTGGAAGCAAGATGAATCAGAGTTCAAGCAGGAAGAGGACCAATCGTGGTGATCATGGCTTTATGGACATCATGTTTTCATGGTCCCTTGAAGACATTTTCAATGAAGATCTTTACAAGGACAAGGTTAAGAGTTTGATATTACCATTTTTATTTTGATTCTTTGGGAATAATATATTAGTATTATCACCATTACTTCATAAGTAAGGAGAAGTTCTATCCTCTTCTATGCAGAAAAAAATTCATACTTTATAATCATAAATTTAATTTTTTATTATATTTTCTCTTTCTTATTTTTAACTATTGTTTCGTTAATATTCATGTGGACTACAAAAAAGCATTTATTCCGTGGAGTGATTAAGAATTTTCCCATAAGTGAGTTAATAGTAGGTTTTGCATTACACTAGTGCTTCACATGCAGTGTTTGGTGTTGGTAATCTGTTGTTGGCATTTGTACTAGATGTCACACTTGATATTTTACTTTAAGAGTTTGCATTTTAGTCAAACAAAAACATGTTACTTGAGCACCCATTTTAAAATAATCTCCTTGCTGTTTACAGGTGAAACCTATTGATCTATCGTTCAGCTCAGTTGGTCATTATTTTGAGTCATATGTGTACCCCTTATTGGAAGAAACCCGAGCACGGTTATGCTCAAGTATGGAATTCTTGTCCACTGCACCTTTTGCGGAAGTGATTTCTCCTCTTAAGGTGGTCAATTCAAATGGCAAGAAACTCTATAGTGTTAAAACTGGCACCTGGAAAAACAGGTTCTCTGGTCATGGAAAAGAGCCATACAAAACATTGTCTGGAGATGTTTTCATTTTGGCTGATTTTAAACCTGAAACTGCAAATGATTTACAAAGGGCGGGAAGGATGTGGACCTTGGTATTAACTGTTGGTATCCCAGAGGAGGAGCTTGAGGAAGATACTGTTATTGTCTCTACTTTTAAGTTTTGGGCATCGAAAGACATTGACATCAATGAAGTAGGGGAAAGATCTTTGTTTATGGTGTTTCTGACAAATATAATCCCCAACAGAAGAATATGGACAGCACTGCACATGTCGGGAAATTCAAATCTAATAGAGAAAATTTTATGTGCCGGTTATGTGGTAAGACACTTAATTTCATGTCATGGCTTTGTCAGTGTTTTGTGTTCACTATCTATAGGAATGTACTATAAGAAAATGGTAAGCTGTTGCCATCAAACATTGATATTGTGTTAATCTATAGCAAAGCATAGCAATGTAATGATACTCAGGTCAATTTAATATTTAGTGCTGATTGTCTGTAATAGTTAACATCACCTTTTTAGGAAGTAAATAGTGGGAAGCTGTGTTGCTATTCGCACCAACTAGCTTAATTGTTTATAAAAATGTAAATGGCATTTTCTTGTTAATTGTTATGTAGAGTTTGTGCTTGTTTGGGTGCTATTATTTTGATTAAAAAAGATCTTTTAATGTTTTCTAATGTATTTGGGTGAAATTTTTTAATAAAAGTAGAATCATTAGAAGAAGCATAAAAAAATATTTTTTTTAGAAGCTATAATTTTCATCTTTGAAAAAAGATCTTTTTTATAATATAAAAAAGATGTTTAAAAGATAAAAGAAAATATTTTAATATTATCTTTAAATATAAATTAATTTTATATATAAATATAAAATAATTTTTATTTTTTTCAAAAAATCTTTTGAAAAAAATTATTTAAAAAAATATTTTTTGGAGAAATTCATCCAAAGAGCCCTATGTTTCATCTCTAAATAGAACTTATTTTAAAATCTGATTATTGCAACAACTGATCGATGTATGCTGGGAAACAGGATGAGGAAATTTGTGATTGCTGCTCTCCACGGACTGATGTTCTAAGAAATGACAGAACATATGGAAGTTTATTATCTGAGCTAAATGAGTCCCAATATAAGGCAATTTGTTCATGCCTTTCTTCCTCTCGTTGCGATCATAAGTCTACTGTGGATCTCATTTGGGGTCCACCGGGAACTGGAAAAACCAAAACTTTGGGCACACTTCTTTTTGCTCTATGGAAAATGAACTTTAGGACTCTTGTTTGTGCCCCAACAAATGTTGCCATTAAAGAAGTGGCATCATGTTTCTTGAGCATGGTGAGAGAATCATTTGATGGACAATCTGATGCTTTGTTTTGTGCATTAGGAGATATAGTCTTGTTTGGGAATCATGAGCGGCTCAAAGTTGGTGCGGACATCCAAGACATTTATTTGGATTATCGTGTCGAGCAGCTCTTAATGTGTGCTGATTGGAGACATTGTTTTGCTTCAATGATTGACCTTCTTGAAAATTGCGTTTCAAATTATCATATATTTATTAAAAATGAATTGAGAAAGGAGCAAGAGCACATTGATGATAGCATTATTGATAAAACAAAAGATGAAAACTCTTCCAGTTGTCGTGAGGGCATATGCAAATCTTTTATTGCGTTTGCGAGAGAAAGGTTTCTTTCTATAGCATCGCCACTCAGAGAGTGTATTTTTGTGTTATGTACTCCTGTTGCCAGAAGTTACATTTTGGAACATAACTTAGAAAATTTGGGCTGCCTTGTTGACTTGCTTGATTCATTTCAAGCTTTGTTGTTTCAAAGTAATATTGACTGTGAAGTGTTGGAAGAGATTTTTTCACCTTTAGAAATGCGACATAGCTCTACTGAGCCATTTGTGGGTGCTAAATACTCATTGTACAAGAAGAGAACTGAATGCCTGTCTTGTTTAAGAACCCTTAAAGATTCACTTGGTGCACTCAAGTTGCCGAATTTTTTGAACGAAGAATCAATTAAAGAGTTCTGTTTGCAGACATCCTCAATAATATTTTCCACTGCTTCTAGTTCTTTTAAGCTACATTCTGTTGCCATGGAGCCGCTAAACATTTTGGTGATTGATGAAGCTGCACAGTTAAAGGAATGCGAATCAATCATTCCTCTGCTACTTCCAGACATAAACCATGCCATTCTTGTTGGAGATGAACACCAGCTAGCAGCAATGGTTGAAAGTAAAGTATGTACTTGCTTCTTTGTTTTCATGCATATTGTATAAATGTTTAGTTTGCTAAATTTAATATACCTGGCCCTATATCTCCACTTTCTGAATCCTAGAAGGTTTCCATCATGAATTAATATTTATGACTATCGTTGTTCTGTCTAAGGTTTCTTATGAAGCTGGTTTTGGAAGAAGCTTATTTGGGAGGCTGAACTCATTGGGTCATTCAAATCACTTGCTCAATATACAATATAGGATGCATCCAGCGATAAGTTCCTTTCCAAAATCACACTTCTATTTAAACCGGATTGTTGATGCTCCAAATGTTGGAAGAAAGAACTATAGAAAGCGATATCTATCGGGGCCAATGTTTGGTCCTTATTCCTTTATAAACATAGTTGGTGGCAGAGAAGAGTTTGATGATGCTGGACGAAGCAGGAAAAATATGGTTGAGGTGGCAATTGTGGTGAAAATACTTAAAAATTGTTTTGAAGGTTAGTTTGTTTTTGTTTTTGAGTTTAACTGGTATGCACTGACTATGTAAAAACAGTTTTACAGTGTCAATCAATAGAATTAGGGGAAACTGAGAAATCGTGATGGGTCCCTCATTATAATGGGTGGTTATTTGTATGAGTTGGCACTTTCCACTATTTCTATTAGCCGACAGTGTAAAACTATTTTATACTATTAGTACATTTAAATTAAATTCTTTATTTTTTTTTATTCCCTCAGTAGTTATCTATAATGTAATATTTTCTTATTTCTTACAAAGGGGTATGCTAGTCAAAAAGGAAATATTTATTGATTTTAAGACTTAATGTTTGTCAGTATACAACATTTCAGTTTGAAATTTGAATTGTTACTAGTATTAACATTCTTGAATTTAAATTGTTTCTGTGATGATAAATGGCCTGAAGAAAGATGCAGAAAAGAGCACGGTAAAATGTGAAATACACAAGACATATGAATCTTTTTAAAAAATAATTGCTTTGTTAGTGTGCAGTTTTTCTTTTCCCCCCCTAAATTTGAATATACTGCTGCTTTTCCTTGGTATGCAGCATGGATTCACTCGAAGGAGAACCTTAGTATTGGTATAGTGTCTCCATATGCTGCCCAGGTTTTTGCGATTCAAGATGTTCTTGGACAGAAGTATGATGAGTATGATGGATTTTATGTGAATGTGAAAACAATTGATGGCTTCCAAGGTGGAGAGCAGGACATTATTGTATTATCAACTGTTAGAACTAATAGAAGCACTTCACTTGAGTTTATTTCCAGCCCCCAGAGGACTAATGTTGCTCTTACAAGGGCTAGGTAGAGCTTACTATTTATTTACTATTTTTAAGTTTGCTTCTTTTCTTTTTTCTTTCTTTCCTTTTTTTTTTTTGGCATTTGTCTTAAGGTGTAATGTTGTTGCTTTGATATCCAACAGACACTGTCTATGGATTTTGGGGAGTGAAAGAGCTCTAGCAAGTCAGGAAAATGTTTGGAAAGCTTTGGTGCTTGATGCAAAAAAGCGTCAATGTTTCTTTAATGCTGATGAACATAAGGATTTGGCAAAAACTATCTCAGATGTTAAGAAAGAGCTGGATCAATTTGATGATTTGCTTAATGCTGAAAGTGTCCTTTTCAGAAATTCCAAATGGAAGGTATTTGGTGACCCTCAATCTTGCAGTTTGTCTTATTATTCCTGTTGTTGATATTCTCATCATCTACTTGACCTTTGGTTCACATGCTCATTCTTCCACTATTTTACAGGTTCTTTTCAGTGATAACTTCCTTAAATCATTTAAAAAGTTGCGATCAGAGCGGACAAAGAAGTTTGTTATTAGCCTCTTACTCAAACTTTCCAGTGGGTGGAGACCTAAAAGGATAAAAGTGGACTTGCTTTGTGGGAATTCATCACAGATGCTGAAGCAATTCAAGGTTGAAGGTCTCTATGTTGTTTGTTCAACGGACATAGCAAAAGAATCAAGCTATAAGCAAGTTTTAAAGATATGGGATGTATTGCCTCTAAAGGATATCCCTAAACTAGTGAAGCGTCTTGATAGTATATTTGGAAGCTACACTGACGACTTTATAAGTCGTTGCAACGAGAAATGTTTTGAGGGGTAAGTACCTCAAGTTGCATTTTATTCTACCTAAGCTATTATGGCTAGCAGATGTCATTTGTTTTGCTTCTTTTGTAGGAAATTGGAGATTCCAATGAGTTGGGAAAAGTCAGTAGAGATCATCAGATCTAAGAATCTTGATAATAATGTAAATGATGCTGAATTAAGTCTTCGTGCTGATCAAAGAATTTATGTTGAGAATTCAAAGGTCGAGGAAAGTCTCTTGTTGATGAAATTCTACTCTTTATCATCAGTTGTGGTTAATCACTTGCTTTCTGACCGTGACAACAATGAATTGGATCTTCCGTTTGAAGTAACAGACGAGGAACGAGAAATAATCCTTTTTCCTAAAAGCACATTTGTTCTGGGTCGCTCTGGTACTGGAAAAACCACTGTTTTGACCATGAAGTTATTACAAAAGGAGAACTTGCACCATATGTCTGTTGAAGCGGCGCATGGAACTACGAGTGCTGCAAAGAGTTCTACTGTAAATGACAGGCCTGTCTTACGTCAACTATTTGTAACACTCAGTCCTCAGTTATGCCAAGCGGTGAAACATCATGTTGTTCGATTGAAAAGGTATGAACTTCTTGGATAGAGTAGCTGCTTTTCCCTTTCCATTTCCATTTCCATTTCAGATGAATGACAGGCTAAATGTCTTTTTGAATTTGAAATAGGCTTACTATTTTTGCAGCAATCTCTTTTGAAGTCCATTTTACCACTATCTATACACGTGTTTCTATCTTTATCACTTTTTATACACGTGGAAAGAAAACTGTAGTGAAACTTACGAAATGTGATAGTTCAATAACAACTTTCTTTTCATTTTTGTTACTCATTTTTAATAAACTTATTAGCTTTTGTTGGCATCAAAAGTAGCTTTTGTTAGTATCGATATCTTCACAAATTACTTAGTGCTATTAATGGAGGAAATGTGGGATTGCAAGAGCAATGGACCCTTTTTAAATTTCACATTTAAGGTGTTGTAAGTAATAATGTTGTTACATGCACTATATCAACCTCATAAATTAAATAATTAATTAAATGTTGTCCCCACGGGTCAAATCTAGGATTTTTAAATGGAATTTACTTTATCCTTTAAGCAATGCTGCAGTTTTTTTTAAAAAAAAAAAAATGCAGTTTGTTGACTGAAGTACTTTTTGGGAACACATTTTTCAGATTGAAGGATGTCCCCCCCCCCCAAAAAAAACCCCAAAAAAAAACTCACTTATTACTCAAGTCAAAAGATAGAACATTGATGAAACATGCCAACTGTTGTTCCTTTCAGCTCAGACATGATAAATGTATGGTCCCGCTCCCATTTTGACACACCATACAAGAAACATAATTTGTTGCTTTGTAGTGAATTACATGATAAGGAATATGCAAAGTTTCTTATATCAATTTATAATTTTTCATTGTGTTGCCTGTCTAAGAAACTATGTATTGCTGTTAAATTCACACTCTCTCAACCCCTGAACTCTAATCCTCATTATCGGTCTGGCATGTCAAAGTCCTTTATGGTAATTTGGTCCTCATGTACTTTCAATGAGTTCTTTTCAATTTCATTTAAGTCATAGATTTTATGTATGATTTTGTTCGTATCTAATATTATTGGACATTATGTGTACAGATCTATATGTGGTGGCAATATTTCCGCTGACAGCGGTTCTATGGATGAAGATATTCTTGATGTTGATGCATTAGTTCAGTTAAAGAATATTTCAGACTCTTTTATTGATCTGTCTGCCAACTCATATCCACTTGTGATAACATTTCAAAAGTTTCTAATGATGCTTGATGGAACTTTGGGGAATTCCTTTTTTGAGAGATTTAGTGACCTTTATTCTAATATTCAAAACCTTGGTGTAAGATCTGTTGCTTTGGAGACCTTCATAAGAAATAAGGAGGTGACTTATGATAGATTTGCTTCATTATATTGGCCTCACATCAATTCCCAATACACTAAGAAGCTAGATTGCTCTAGAGTGTTCATTGAAATCATATCATATATAAAAGGTGGTATACAAGCTATGGAGCCTGGTGATGGTAAGCTAAGCTGTAATGATTATCTTTCATTGTCTGAAAATCGTGCTTCAAACTTAACCAAACGGAAAAGAGAGATTATATATGATATTTATCTAAGTTATGAAAAAATGAAGATGGATAAAAGGGAATTTGATTTGGCTGACATTGTAACAGACCTGCATCGTCGACTCAGAATTAAAAAATATGAGGGTGATGAAATGCACTTTGTATATATTGATGAGGTGCAAGATCTAACAACGAGTCAAATTGCTTTATTTAAATATGTGTGCCAAAATGTAGAAGAGGGTTTTGTTTTTTGTGGAGATACAGCACAAACGATAGCAAGGGGAATCGATTTTAGATTCCAAGATATAAAATCTCTCTTTTACAATAAATTTCTGTTGAAATCAAGGAGGAGCACATACAATCATGGAAAGGAGAAAGGGAAAATTTCAGATATCTTCTTATTGAAACAGAACTTTCGTACCCATGTCGGAGTGCTTAAATTATCCCAAAGCACCATTGAGCTTCTTTTTCGCTTTTTTCCTCATTCTGTTGATGTCTTGGAGCCTGAGACCAGTTTGATACATGGTGAAGCTCCGATTGTCCTTGAATGTGGAAATAGAGAAAATGCAGTTGTAACTATTTTTGGAAATAGTGGACATATGGGAGGGAAAATTGTTGGCTTCGGAGCCGAACAAGTAATTTTGGTACGAGATGACTTTGCTCGAAAGGAAATTCTAGACTATGTGGGGAAACATGCACTTGTGTTAACCATTTTAGAGTGAAAGGGTCTGGAGTTTCAGGTTGTCACATAACTATCTCATTTAATTTATTTATCCTGTGTATGCTATGTCTTTTTTATTGTTTTTTGTATCCTTTTCCAGGATGTATTGCTCTACAACTTTTTTGGCTCTTCCCCTTTGAAAAATCAATGGAGGGTGATATATGAGTATATGAAGGAACAAGATATGCTGGAACCTAAGGAACTTCAGCCTTATCCAAGTTTTAGTGATTCTAAACACAATATTCTGTGTTCTGAACTTAAGCAGCTTTATGTGGCCGTAACTCGTACAAGACAGAGATTGTGGATTTGTGAGAATACAAAAGAATTCTCTAGACCTATGTTTGACTATTGGAAAAAGAAATGTCTTGTACAATTCAAAGAATTGGATGATTCGCTTGCTCAAGCAATGAAAGTTGCAAGCAGTCCAGAAGAATGGAAGTCACGTGGCATGAAGGTTGTTTTTATAATCAAGCATTATATTCATTGTGTTTCCATAATAAAGAATTGAATTAACATATCAGTATACTCTTTTTGAAATTAGATTGACTCATTGGTTATTGGTGCCTTATCAAGTTGTTCATTATATTTTGCATAGCAATATATACAATATTTGTATACCTATTGAATGATGTCATGGTATATCACAAATAGTTCTATAGCATGTGAGCCACAGAGCAAATTTTCTTTGCGGGCCTCCTCTTTCTGGCAATTTTTCCAAACTGATATCATGTCATTTTGACTGTTCCTTTCCTTTGCAGCTATATAATCAAAATAACTATGAGATGGCGACAACGTGTTTTGAAAGAGCAGGGGACTCTTACTGGGAGAAAAAGTCTAAGGCTGCTAGTCTTAGGGCAACTGCAAACCGTTTGCGCGATCAGAATCCCGAGGATGCAAATGCAATTCTTAGGCAAGCTGCTGAAATTTTTGAAGAAATAGGAATGGCTGATGTTGCTGCTCAGTGTTTTTCTGATTTGGGGGATCATGAAAAAGCTGGTATGAATTTGAAGTTCAGTATCTGTGTCTAAGCTTTTATGTCATCTGCTATTAGTTACTTTCCTGGTTTTTTAGTTTTAAGTATCTGCTTGTTAGGCATTAAGAAATTAATTTACTATGCACACGGCAGGTTTATCCTACATGGTCATGTCCACTGTTGTGGGCTGAGTCACCCAGGTTGCAGATTTGAACCCACTCGGAAACAGAATAAAATAAAGAATGTTCATTTCACTAATTGATATATGAGCTGAAACCCATAAATACAAGCATTTGTAATGTAGTGCTAATAGTTGAAACCCAACATCGGTATCACAGCGGAGGCTGGGGTGGCCTTTGTCAAGTTTGGAACAATTTGGTCACTTATAATATTATAATAATAAAGAATAATAAAATGATTCTTTTATTCTTATTAGTTTATTTCTCTTCTAATCCTCTCCCTCCTTTCCTTCCCCCACCTCTTCAACTGTGTCCCCCTCTTCGACAGCACCCCGCCCACTTTCAGTCAGCAACCACCTCACCGGCTGATGGAAACCAACACTGATAGAAACCACCTCACCTCACCTTGTGTACCACCATGACCAGAAAAAAAACCAACACTGATGGAAAAGACCAAATGCCACCGACCTCCTGAAAATTTTTCTTCAAGGTTGTCAGCATATCCCTCTTTGGTAAAGTTTTGGACAGAGAATCAAGAATACCCCACAACTTGCCATGAGATCTATTCTTACGGGATCATCTACTCTTCCACAGATCCAAATCAGCTCAAATCTCATAGAACACCAAATGAAGCAAAATCAGATCTCATAGAACACCAAATCAAGATAATCACTAGAATTTAAATTAAAAAAAAAAAATGCAACAACATTGCTGAGATCCATGCTCCCCGTCGTGACCACCGCATCATAGCCCGCATAACCACAATCGCTAACCCAGCCTCGCCGCACCACTGCCTCGTGTTGCTGGCCCAGAGCTGATGCCGGCGTGGCCGTCATGGCGCGGAGTTGCTATCACATCCAGCCACTGCGGAAGAAAGAGGCGGAAGAAGAGGGATGCGGTGGTGGGAGTGAGAGCGGCTATAAGAGAGTTTGAATGGGTTCAAAAGAACGAGGGTGTGGCCACTACAGAAGGAGGAGGAATGAAGAAGAAGGGGTGCCACGGTTGATGCCAGGGCAATCCCTCAGTGGGTGGAAAGCGGAGGGTGCCGGCGCTGGTGACAGCAAAGGTGGCAGTGGTGGGGTGCAGAGGCAGCACAAGAATTACAATAATAAGAGGATAAAACAGATAAATTATATAAAATATTTTTAATTAAAATATATAAATAAATTATTATAAAATAATTTTTTTTAACATAAAATTTCAATTTCAACCCTTAATTATAATTTTAATAGTTAAAATTTAATGGCCAAATTGGCCCCAAATTCAACCAGGACTACCACAGTCTTCGCCTGGATTCACAATTCTATCTCCCATGTACAACAAGCATTAATGTGTGTTAATTAAATAAGTTTACCTTGAGTATTAATTACTGTTCCTAAATTATTTAAGCTCATCTTTAATATGTATTTTTGTACTGCTGCTAGAGACAGCTTGCCCATTCTTTTGTATATTTATGCTAAGTTCTGTCTCATTTGCACATAAATGCATTTGATTAAATGCTTCTTGTCTTGTATGCTAAAAAAATAACTTTTTCTTGCAATTTTTTTTATGTATATATAAAAGAATTTTATCAACATTAATGCATATCAATTTCTTTTAATACTTCTCGAAGTTTCATGATGAGTCAAACTTTTGATTGGTGTTTAATTTTGAAAAATCTTACCTTAAGGGGGTGTTTGGTAATATCAAAAATCAAGTTAATATGATACAAAATAGAATGGATTATATTAACTAGTATAAAAATGAACTATTTTTTAATTAAAAGTTGTTTGGTTCCATAACTTAAAAATTAGTTTTAACATATGTTCTTATTCTTTTTTTATACCTTTTTTCTTTTTGACTATGTCATTAAAGAAACTAATCTAGCAGATGGCGGCAAATAGTGGAAGCTAGAGGTGATGGGTGGTGGCAGACTGTGGTAGGTGGTGGTGGTCAATGTTGACAGACGATGGCGACTAGCAACGATGACAAATGGTGGTAACCGATGATGATGGACGGTGGTAGCCAGCAACAACAACGAATCGTGGCAAACAATGGTTGTCAATGGCAGCAAATGGCGGTGGACGGAGCCGGTGGTGGTAATCGGTAGTTGGCGGTGGATTATGGTGAATAGTGGTGGACAGTAGTAGAGGACAGTTCACAAGCAGTCAAAAGATATAAAATAAATGTAGAAAAATTTGGCATGAAATAAAACTAATTTAAAATTAAATTTTTTAAGAGCTGGTTTTAAGTATAAATTGGTTCAGATAGAAACTAATTTTAAAATATTTAATTAATTACCAAATAATATTTATTAAAACCCAGGCCCATTATACTTAATTATCTAATTTTTTTAGTTTGTCAAACACCCCCTAAAATTTTTGGTTTATATTAAATTTCATTAATTTTCTATTTACACATTAGTGAGAAAGAATAGAAGCTAACTTATCATGATAGTTTAACTGTTATGAAGTTAACACCTATCATGTGTGAAAGTGAATTAAATAGTTTGTCATGTGCTTAACTTGAAATTCATTTGGCTTTCTTGTTTGATGATGAATTTCAATCAAACTAGGATTATTTATGCAACTAGAAACTTTTATCTAGACAAAGCTTCTATTGCAGCTACTTACAGCTTTCTTCTTGGGCATTCTTCATATGATTGTTACGATATTTTGCATCATTGTAGATAAATTTTTGTGTTTTTAACTTTGTCTAATTTTTAATACATCAAAAACTTTATATATCATCAAAAACTTATATGATCAATATGTTAGTACAGATCACTTGGAGAATTGAAGCTGTTAAAGAAGTTCTAGTTGTGTTCAAACCATTAATCAGCACTTGTTTCAAGGCTGGCAAGCACATCTAAATAAACAACATTTGATGGACTTGACGCTGAGGAGGAAATAAACAAACCTAAGTCTATACTATAGAGTTCGTCATGTTTTTGTCCTTTATATTATTTGGAGAGAGAAGAGTGTAGATAGAGAGTTAGGGAATTAAATAGAAAATTAGCACCTAACTTGAACATTTTTCTTGTGCATTCTCCTAAAAGATTTGTGGACTTCTACTTTAAACGATTAATTTTGTTTCTGTTTCTGCTAACAGGGGAGCTATATTTGGAGAAATGTGAGGAGCCTGATTTGAAAAGAGCAGGGGATTGCTTTTTCCTAGCTGGATGTTATGAAACTGCAGCTCAAGTGTATGCTAGAGGCAGGTTCTTCTCAAATTGTTTGACTGTTTGTGCAAAAGGAGGGTTGTTTGACATTGGTTTAGATTACATTCAACAATGGAAACAAAGTGAAACTGCTGGCCATAGCATGGTTCGAAGTCACGAATTATACAGAATGGAACAAAAGTTTCTGGAAAGTTGTGCTCAACATTATTATGATAGTAAAGATACCAGATCCATGATGAAATTTGTTCGAGCTTTTCATTCAATGGAATTGAAACGTAAGTTCTTGCGTTCATTAAGCTTACTTGATGAGCTCCTCTTGTTAGAAGAGGAATTAGGAAACTTCATGCAGGCAGCAAACATTGCTAAGATGATTGGTGATATGCTGCGCGAGGCTGATTTGCTGGCGAAAGCTGGTAAGTTCATTCAAGCTTATGAACGTATTCTTTTCTATGTACTTGCAAATTCTCTTTGGTCTGCCGGGAGCAACGGATGGCCCTTAAAGCAGTTTGCTGAGAAGGTTGAGCTTTTGAGAAGAGCCTTGTCATTTGCAAAGGAAGAGTCAAGCAGCTTTTATGAGCTCGCTTCTACTGAAGCTGAAATATTATCAAATGAGAATAGTAACATTTTCAAGATAATGATTCATTTGAAATCTTCTCGCGTGTATGGAAGCATCAGAGGTGAAATATTGTGTTTGTGGAAACTTCTAGATGCTCACTGTCAGCTGGACTCCTCAAAGTATGTCTGGCAAGACAATGTGTTTGATGATTCTGTGGAAGGAATGATTTTGAAGAATCAGCTTTCTGTGCAGACACTGTTTTACTGTTGGACATGTTGGAAGGATAACATTGTTCGTATACTGGAATATCTTCCAAGTTTCAAATCCCAAGGTATTCATCAGCATAGTAGTTATGGAATGTTTGCATTGAATTATTTGGGTGTTCAAAAGCGGATTTCTAATCTAAATGCCATGTACCTCTTGCTCGTCCCTGATGCCAGTTGGGTGATAAAAATGGGGGACAGATTTCTAAAGAAGAATGGAAGGCTTGTTTCTGTTGATGTTCATTCTTTAGTCTCTGCTGCTCAGAGCTATTGGTGTTCAGAAATGTTTTCTGTTGGCATGCGTGTCTTGCACAGCCTTGATGCACTTTACAAGTTTTCGGTTAATGAGTTTATTTCCGAATTTTGTCAAGTCAGGTCTTTAATGCTTATCTACGAGGTCGCAAAATTTCTGCGTGAATCCAAATGGTTTAGGGACAGCCATGGTAACCTGAAGTCCTTGGAGAAATTTGTCAAATATCCAGTTGACTATTTCTCTCGTTACGTGGTGCCCCTAGACTGGAAGAAGTCGTTGACAAAAGAGATGATTTCTCTCAGGACAACTGAGACTTATCAAGATTTGGTGAGAGAGGTTGTCTATGAGAACATTAAAAAAGATAGGTTGACTTATGGTCAAATTGGAAGGGTGGCAGTTATGACTCTTGGCATGCTTAATCCTAAAATGGAACTACTTGAGGAAATTTTGACAAGATTTGAAGATAACCTACCCTGGCAAGAGTTCATTCGTAGCTTGCATTGGAATTCAACGGCAGAAACTTCACAAGGCAATGAAGCAGATAAAGAGCTGCGTTGCATGCTAAAGTTTTACGGAGCTTTGCAGTTTACTTGCAATGTGAATTGGGTAGCCGAAGTTGACTATATTTCTCCCAGTTGTTTTATGTATCTTATTGAGCGCCTTCTGCTCTCAACATCCTGCCGGAACGGGTTCATTTTTGCCACAAAGTCATCTTTTGTTGAATGGCTCATTTCCCGAGATGGAAATTCCCTCCAAAATTTGAGTTCAATGGCTGATATACAACCAGTTGTAGAAGATGTCCATCAGTTCATTGCCAAAGTCCTTCGTGAGCTTCTTAATGATCCAGATGGTATCAAAAATTGGATTAGACAGTCGAACATAAATGTGGGGGATTATTTTCCATTGTTTGTTCTGAGATTGGTTGTTTCAATATGTTTGCTTTGTCTCAGCTCTGGGAAGTATCTGGCGTTACTTCATGATTTGTTGGGGAAGAACTGGAGCTATATGGCCACACAACTGCCATGGAAATTTTCTAGCGTTCTTTGGAACGGAAGAAATCGCCTGGGCCTGAAAGTATTTGCTGAGGCATTTAAGGTGATTGACAATCCCCTGGTAATTGTCAGGTTAAGGAATATTTCTTCAAAAATTGCTTGTCCAGATGCTATTGTTGTTGATTTAATGATATGCCCGCAACGAGAGCTCATATTAAACATACTGTTTCCAAATAGAGTTGCCAGTGTGGGTGAGGACACTGCAGCAGGTATAGCAGAAGCTTCTAACTCGATATCTAATATGTTTCCTTCAACAAATTGTTCTGGTCTTCTAAATAAAAGCTTTGCTCCTGTTTCAGGTCAGGCATCCAATAGTGGGAATAGACACGAAATTAACAAGTCTATGAATGTTCTCAGCTTCTGGAATGTGTTGGAAAAGTTACGGTGGGCAGTTGATGAAGCATGCCTTAGCAAGGTGTCGCATTATTCCATTATGTTAATGGTATGCTAATTTGTTTTTTCGCATTGCGTTTAAGTTAAAAATGGGGTTCGATCAAGGGTCTAGTATCTACTATAATTCATTTTTTTTTTTAATCATAATTATGTTCTTCTCACACTTTTTCCTCTATTCAGGAATTTGTGGATCCTTGCATCGATCTTTTAATTTCTTCAGTATGCGGAAGCTTACCACAAAACCCCGTTAACCTTGAAAACAAAAAAGAAATGGGGGAGCTGTTGAGCTTGCTTGATGAAATGAAGCAACTTTCTTCAACACTCAGTGTGAGGTAAGCTATAAAAGCAACTTTGCCCATGTCATATATTTTCTTATGCAATTTTATTTTGGGTTTGCTATGACAAACCAGCAATTTTAGTATAGTAACAAATATTGCGGTATTTGTAACTTTGTCCTCTCCTCCAGTGATATTAAAAGCCAAATTCCAGTTATTGGTGAACTTTCAAAGAAAATTCTTTCAAGACAATCGAGAGTAGCGCAAGTCTTGAATCAGCTGTTTTTGCTGTGCAAGAAGTCTGCCATTGTCGACTATGAGCCTTCAGAAGCCAGCACTGCTGTCGGCTATGATGACCACGTGCAAAATGATTTGGAGGAATCTAAAGATAACATGTCCAAGAATTCTCAAGCCGACATCAACTCAGGACCCGGAAACACCAAGGAAAATGTCAAAGGGAAGAAAAACAATTCCAAGGAAAGCGAGGGAAAAGGGGTAAGAAGTGAAAATACACTAATGAAAATCTTGTCAGGATTTTGGTAGATACAGATGTAGTAATTATTAATTAATAACTGTCTGGTTTGGTTTATTCTGATTGTATATTTTCTTTGCAATAAACCTTTAACGACTATTTTAGGGGTATGTAAATTTGAAAATGGTGTCTCCTTTTATAATATCGTAGGCTATGCTAATCTTCTAGTTTAGGGTCACAGTGAGGGACCAGTTTGTTGCATTAAAATTTCCTAAACAACTGTGTTGCATTGAAATCGAATTTCAAGCCAAGCAGATGCAATTTGGATGTAAAAATCTGATATTTCTATTTCTAGCCTAATAATCTAGTTATTAAACGCATCGATAGGTTATACCAAATGCTTAATCTGTCCATTTCTTTAATTGAAGAAAATATTTCCAAAGAACTTGATTTTGAATTTTTTTTTTTTAATTTTGGTCGACACTTGATTTAAAGTCCGAATTGATTGAAAATTCATCGCATTTTGTTAGACTGGGCCAATTTATTAAGCAAAAAAGTTCAACAAGTTTGGTCCAATCTGTTTGACTAGTTTAAAAAGATTTAATTATTGCATGATTGAAAATATTATTATCTGACCAAAAAATAGTATTTGGAGACCAAAAAAAGTTGAATGTTACGAACTCAAAATAATCGAATTTAAGGACATCAAAATGTATTTAGATTGGCTTGTTTCACATTTAAACATCTTAATTAAAGAACTTTTGTGAAAGAGCTTTATAAGAAAAGAAATATGCAAGCCAACGGTCAAGCTTTTACATTGTTAACATGGATTTAATTTTTTATTTAATTATAAAAGAACAAATCCTTTGTAGTTTGTTGAATTCAGTTGTGAGAATCCTCGATCACAATACACTCAGCTCGTCATTACAGTTTATTTTTATGGTCCTAGAAATTGTTCCACATAATTTTTGATATCAACAAATAAAATTTATCTGAAATTGCAATTTATTTTAGGATTTTGGATTTATTTTTTCCCCGTGTCTTGGGGTTCATTTGCCAATTTCTTTGTAAAAATAATTATTTGATGTAAAAACATAAAAAACAAGAGAAATGATGTTGAGTACGAGTTTTCAATAAAAGAGTAATACAAATTTATGTATCTGAGATGGAACCTATATTTCTCGTGCCAAACTCTCTCATGCCGTATAGCACTGCTTCAAAAACAAACATATCATTAATAAGCTAAATTTTAAGTATTTAAAGTTTATTGCACAAGATTAAAAAAAAAAGTTTATTGCACTTACCAAAATTATTATTTATTTATTTTAGATATGTAATTAAAAATATAAAATTTATATAATTTATTAATGTCGTACAAATATAGTTAATTTATTTTATACATACTATAATGCTTTTAATAAAAAAATATTCATTATTAAAATTAGAAATACGATAAATGCATATAAATTAAGACATGAAAAAAGTGTATATATTACAACTTGTCATAGAAAATCCATAATAAAAAATTACTTAGAGAAAAAAGAATAGAAAATTCTATTAATCCTAAAACTAATAAACTCAAATTTTTGCCTTAATTTTAAACTCATATAATATGAGATTTTGACTACATATCTCTTTCTTTTAATTTCTTTCATTTAAAATAAAGTTTACAGGCAACTATCATACTGCTTCCCACATTAAGGTTTTTCCTGAAATATTATATTTAAATTGAACTGTTCATTATCACTTAAGTTTTTTTTTTTTTCCAATCTTAACTATAAATAAAAGCAAATTGAGAAACATATAATATCCATAAAATGGCTATTGTAAAATAGTTAACAACCAAGAAAGATATCACGCCTTGAATTTCCTTTTGTGAAATTTTTTCTTTTTCTATGTAAGTTACATATATTGATGAACACTAAACATTTGCAATTTGCTAAAATATTTCTATACATTTGTCGCATGTAAAATGAAATTTGTATTCATATATAGTATGCTTGAAATTGATAAGTAAACATGAATTATATTTTGTAGTGAAATTAACTTATTGATCACACTGCGCATAAGGCGGACGAAAGGCGTAAAAAAAAAAAAAAAAGAATTATGTGCCAACGAAGCACGGATTAAAGTATCACTTTTCAAACAACATAATTTCATAAAGAAATAAATAAGGTCTAATCATATGGCAGCTGTAATATGCCTTTATTATTTTAAATGAAATAACCAAAGAGAGAGAGAGAGAGAGAGAGAGAGAGAGAGAGAGAGAGAGAGAGAGAGAGAGAGAAGAAGAAGAAGTCATTAAAGTATCTCTTTATGCACATGAAAGGGAGCACCAGATTTCCATATCAAATACATGAGCGAGCCCACTCAAGCTTGTTTTTTTTCTTTTTCTTTTTTTTTGATTAATTGTAGATTAACAACATATTTGGATAAATAATTTATTTAAATTTTTTTATAAAAATAAGTTATGAATAAATTATTTTATATTTAAGTACATAATAATAAAATGATTTAATTAAAATATTTTAAAATATATTTTTTGATAAATTAGATATTTTAATTTTTCAAAAAACACTAAAAATTACTTTTTAAAAAATAATAAGTTGTATAACTAAATGAGACAAAAAAATTAAAAACAAGACTTTTAACTTTCAAAAAGTTGAAACAAATTATAAATAGTATCATCTAAATGGCCCTAATTATACCCAAAAATAAGGAGAGATTTTTTTAAAGTTATTTTTTTATTATTTTTTTATAAGACCTATGCCACAACTTGTGACCTTGATGGAGAGACCTTCTAGGGAAGCCTTAAGCAAAAATGGGACATGAAAGGGATATTGAGAATAAGGGGAAAAAAAAATAAATCCTTAAATTGGTTCTCGAAAGAGTTGTGGAATATCAATTTGGTCTCTGAAAGATTTTTGACATCAATTTGAACTAATTATTGAAATAAATTTTATTCTTTTGAGGACCAAATTAATATTACAAATCTTTCAAAAATTAAATTGATGTCATAACTTTTTTAAATTAAAGATCAAATTGATATCCAATAATACTTTCGATGATCAATTTGGAGTTTTATTTGATGAAAAATTGAGACGGAGAGTATTCTCCAGAAATTGAACTCGGCCACTCTCTTTGATATCTCTAACTCTTAAAGAGTATCCTATCAACACAAGACATTATTTCTTTTATATAGATTTCGTTTGCAGTTTGTGAGAAGCGACTCGTACCATTACCATCGACATTACCATACAGCACGATGGGATAAATTTATGTTATTAAAAAAATAGCAGCAGATGCGGATTCATTAGGCCTACCTACACTATAATAATTTTTACTTGATTTTTATAATATTACCAATCAAATTAAATTTATAAAAATTATTATAATAAACAGAACTTTAAACATTTGTTGTTTAAAAAAAGATCTTTCAACTTATGTGAAGAAAAAAAAGGTCAACACGAAAAAAAATTGTATTTAATGAAATGCAACAAAAAGAAACTTGCATTAGAAAACATAAATTTATAAAGAATTTAAGTTCGATGTACTATTATGGATATTTAATTATATATTATCATTTGTTATATCAGTAAAAATATTTAACTTAATTACTCACAATAATAATGTACAAATAATAAATCAAAATTAATCTTATTTATTTAAAAAAATAAAAAAAAGACCTATCTTAATGTATACATGATAAGAAAAAAACTTAGATCAAGTTTCTTTTATCCATTTCATTTATTTCTCAAATAAAAAAATGACATGTGAATATTTTTTTTTCGAGATGAGTGTATATTTTAAACTTTTAAATTACTCATTTAAAAAATTTGTTTATATCTCATTATTTGAATTGAGAATTAGTTGAAATAGATGTAAGAAACTTGGTACAAGCTTTGTCAAAATAATAATTGCTTGTCAGTGGAATTTAATTGCGTAAAACATACACAAAAAAAAAACAATTGCATAAAATTGATGGAGGGCAACCACGCTGCCTCGTGTAACCTATAAATATACCCAACCTTGATGCACTTTGGTATTGTTTTTCTTATTTCTTAAACTTGGTGAGTTGCAGAGCGAGCGAGACCAATGTCTTTCAATTCAGATTTGAAGAGTTTCATTCTGTTGGGATTTAATTTTGTTGAGCAAGTCAGACTGACATGACATGTGAGGCTGAATGCTTTTTCGTCTCTAACATTTTGGGTAAGGTAATTTTTGAAGAGACCAATATCAAGAGTTGTTGCACTGCACCAAGGTTTAGTATAATGCAAAACTAGCACAACAATGCCACATGAATTTCTTCGTCTTTAACATCTTGGTCATTTGATTCAATATATTCGACTCTTTGAAGACATTTGAATCTCCAAGATTCTAGAAAGAGACAAGAACATACCTGATCAAACAATTCAAGATTAAAGGCCAAAAGAAACCTCTAGAAGAGGTGCTATTGATAAAGGGGAGTTGAAACACAAGACAGTGAGAGAAAGGAGTTGCTTGTGTCTAATTTAGAGGATAACAGAAGCAAGCCGACAGAGAAGTCCTGGAAGTGAAGGAATAACGTTAATGAGGATGAGTAATTCAAATTCTTGCACACACACACACACACACACACATATATATAGTAAGAAATGCAAAGAGTGAAAGAGTTCATGAATTCCGCAGGAGATAGAAAATAAGGTTGTTAATGTGTCCAAGTCCAAGGTTTGACCCTCTTCCCACTTGGAGTGCATGCTGTTTTTTGAAAACCCGCTTATCCATTGTGTTAGTTTTTCACTTCATGCTGTTAAGGGGGTGTTTCAATTCCCAGTTTAACAGCTTGTTATGTATAATATGTAGTTCCCTTCTTTGTTCACCAAAGACGAAAAACAAAAAAAGAAAGTATATGGGCCAGTTTAAGCATTAAACAGCTTAATGATGTTACGGCTATTGTATGGATATAGCTCTATCATTTTTCATTTTGTACTAAGCTATATATAAATCAAGAATGTCCACTTATCTAGTTTTATAAATTTTAACTCATTTGTGTTTCTCTCTTTTTTCTTTTTTGGTATAAGTTATTTTTAGGGCCAAGGAGGACAGTTGAACAATTATGTGCATGGCCTTATGCACTTACCATTGTAGATATTTCCTAATTTCCGGTATTTTCAACTTGGCACAAATTTCATTTGTTTTATGCATGCACAAATTTGAATGCAGATACCAAGATAAAGAATGTAGAAGAGTCGATAACAGCTAATGGATCGGTCACAGAGAGGTTGAACTTTTGAGCAAGCTGGTCTGATGGGTTGATTTGTTCCTCTAAGCATGCTCAAAAAGTCAAAACCAGTATGGTGAGCTTCATAATAAATTCTTGATACTAACATCCGAAAATGAAACATTTCAAATGACAAATCACAGAGTTTCAGGTAAGCAAACCCTTCACTTCAAAGGTCCAAAATCTGAACATCTCTCCCTTTCACTTTTTTTTCCTTTTTTAATTGGAAAATACATAAATATAAGGATTTAATTTGAATATATTGTCAGTATAAAAAACTTTTACACAGATATCTAATTATATATTGCCACATAGCAAAAGTCTTTGATATAACCACCCACTACTTGAATGGTTATGCAAATGGAATGTTTTGATTGGATGACAGTGTAAAATTTTTTTACACTATCAGTGCACTCCAATTAAACTCTAAATATAAAAGTTGCCTATGTTACAGCTTAAAATATAAAGTCCTAGATTTGATTACAGGATTTATTTACGTATACTGAGAAAAAACTATTGAAAAGGTTCCTATTTAACTACTTAGAGGAGATTAGTCATATAGTGAAGAAATACTCTCAGAAATAAAAAAGAAACAAGGAAGAGAATCACATTTGGCGCAAGAGCAAGAGAGGGCTAGGGAGGCCGATATAAATGCTGCCTCATTTGTTTTCAAAGTTATTTTAAAATAATGAGTTAAGTATTACTTTAATCTCTGAAATTGTATGCGTACTTCATTTTAATCTCTAAAATTTGGAAATTAACTCTTTAGTCCCTGAAATTGCATTCTGTTGGTCACTTTAGTTTCTGATTGGTCAACCATCAGTAAACTATTATGATTTTACTGATGTGTCACATTAAGTGACATGTCATCATACCATATGGCATTCCATATGACATGCTAGCGTGTCAACGATTTTAAATTGGTTCAAATTAGTCGTTTGTATGCAACTTAACTTTCAAAACTATAGCTAATACATAAATAAAGATGAGCAAGTTCCATTTATTAGGAATGAAATTGTCTTAACAAATGTACGGGGTTAGTTCACCTAGTTGTTCTTTCAATTAAGTTTGACTTTTAGATTTATTTGATGATGGGTTATTTATAAGTACGCCTATCAGTATTCATTAAGTTTAGACGCATTTTTGGATCTTAAACTAGGATGAGCTACATTAAAATTATTTATTGTATTACATTTTTTCATTTCTATATATTCTCTTCCTATTATTCTATATGGAGAGGATTTAGTCTAAGTAGGGTATGAAAATGGGAGAGAAATGAATCGGTTTAACTCATATTAAAGATTTAGAACTTGTGAAGGAGAAGAGAAGAAGTTTAGGAATTTTGGACCATTTTGACATATTTTAAAAATTTCAAAGACTATCTGGACACATTTATAAATTTCAAGGATTAATTTGACATATTTAAAAAAATTTAGGGACTAATTTGAACCAATTTAAAATTAATGACATATCAGCATACCACATGTTATGCTGACATATCACTTAACATGACATATCAGCAAAACCATAATAGTTGATTGATGGTTAACTAAGTAAGGACTAAAGTCACTGATAGAATACAACTTCAGGGACTAAAGAGTTAATTTCCAAATTTCAGGGACTAAAACGAAGCACATATACAATTTCAGAAACGAAAATGATCCTTAACTCCAAAATAACCATGTCATGTCTGGGTGGCGCAATTTGTGCAGGAGCCTCCTCCTTGTACTAGAAACTTGGTTTCATCATTAATGCATGAAACATCAATCTTGTATCTTCAAATCGGTGAGGCCCCAACTGAGTTCGCGTGGCACCCTGCCATCAACTCTTTTATTTTTCTACTGGACCATCGTATCATTTTTGGTTTTGGCTTGGATTGCCCTTCTTCATTTCTATGCTGACTTTCAACTCTAATAATGATATTTGTAAATATTTATTGAGTTTAATTGGAGTGCATTGACAATGTAAAATTTTTTTACACTGTCATCTAATCAAAACCTTCCATTTGCATGACCATTTAAGTAGTGGATGGTTATATCAAAAACTTTTGCTGATGTGGCAATATATGATTGGATGTCTGTGTAAAAAATCTTTACACTGACAGTGTATTCAAATTAAATCCATATTTATTTAATGTGTCAATTTGATATCTAAAATTTTATGCATAAATAATGAAGATTTTATGTTGATAAATGGAATTGAATTCATTGAGGCCATAGGTGATAATATTGTTAATTACATTTCTTTTAATCTTTCACTTATTAATATAAAATCTCCAATATTTATATGTGAAATTTTCAATGCCAATAGACATTTTTTTTGTTCGCAGATCCTCTTGCCATTTATGTTCCTCAACACTAAATAATGTGAAATATAGATAAATAAATGCTCAGGTCAGGGACAATTGAAATTCTTGTGTTTAAAGGTGCATTTATTTCAATTTTTTAAAAAATAATTATAAATTTAAATTTGTGTATAATTAAAAAATTAAAAATTATTTTTTTCAAAAGCTGAAAAAAAAGCTAAAACAATATTTTAATTATTTTTTAAAAATTATCTAAATATATAAAAAATAATTTTTTTAATAAAGAAAGAGATTTTTTCCTAAAAAAATCACACCCACTCTAAATTTTCTTGTGAATAGTTTGTCACACCAACTGGCATCAGTTTACTGGTTTATATATTCCTTGCCGGACAATCTCTGTTGGTTACTATTAAACATCTTTTTTTTTAGTTTATCCAACTTGATGCTGATCTTCATACAGGAGGCACCAGTAACTTGACAGAATTTGAATTTTCTTTTGGTGTAGGTTTGATGACATTAGCAATTGTATCTTAGAGACAAAGAATTCTACCATAGATTGACAAGTCAAATAGCTGCCAAGAGAACTCCAAAGTTAATGGTCAGCAAACCCTCCACTCCAAAAGTCCAAAAGCTCAGCATCTCTCGCTCTCTCCTTTTCACTCTTTTTTTCCCCCTTTTTTGAAAAAAAAAAAAACATAAATATAAAAGTTTCAAAAAAGTGTAGTCAGGATACATGTTATACAAAATCTCATAACTAAAATAATTTACACTAATAATATAAAGTTATCAAATAAGCCTCATTCCATCTTTATTTGAAAATTTTAAGTTTGTGGTTTAAAATTAATATATACTTTCCTTTATAGGAGAACCCATGGTCTTAGCGTTAGTAACCTTACAATAAATTAAATAAGGCCATGGCTTTTCAAATTAAGTAAACTTAAAAATTTTATTATTTATTTGAAATTTCATTTATTTTTAAAATGATTAAGGTAATGCCACATGATGAGTTATGTGGTGATTTTACTATTTTAAGAATAATCACATAAGTCCCCTACTTAGTTGTTGTCAAAATAATCAAATAAAGGAAAATTAAAGCAAAAACTTTTTAGATATATATTGATGAAAAAATAATAATTTTCGTAGCACAGCGTAGGAAAAAGAAGATAGAGTGGTAACATTGTGTGCAAAAGGTGGAAAGGCATTCCTTTATATTTGTTTTTCCTTTCTTCGGCTTGGGTCCCTCAATGTACGGAAAACAAAAAAAAAAACATGAAAAGGCGTGCCACACGACGACCTTGGTCAGACTAAGTCAAGAGTCACTACAGCAGCGCGCTAAGGAAAGAAACCGAGACGGCGTCAGGTGTTTTTTCTTTTTCCTCATCTCTTTTCTTTTGAAAAAGGGAAATATTTTAATCTTTGGTTGTGTCATTCAATGATAATTTTTAAAGCCAAAATAGGTCTTTATCAAAAGTTTATTAGTACTTTTCATTGTGTCTAATTTTCTATAGAATAAATTGATGTTGTGAAAATCTTCTTGATTCTCCTATCCTATGCATACAGCGCATTAATTACTCCTTTATCTTTGGGCTAAAGGCATGCACATCAAAAACTTGATAATGGGGTGTCTTGACTTCAAGTCTTGATTCCCATGAGTATAAAGCGCACTAGCTAGTGCATGTACGAGAATAGGATTCTTTGGCCTTCCTTTCTAGCTAAGGAACCCATTTCCTTCTTATTTTCCTCACTATAATGCTATGCATTTTTAAGGGTATTTGTCAAAACTGGTTTTTGATCAAACCATCCGTACTCCAAGCATACTGAAATGTTTGCATCGATTGGAAGCAAGATGAACCAGAGTTCAAGCAGGAAGAGGACCAATAGTGGTGATCATGGCTTTATGGACATCGTATTTTCATGGTCCTTTGAAGACATTTTCAATGAAGATCTTTACACGGACAAGGTTAAGAGTTTGATATTACACCATTACCATTTTTATTTTGATTTTTTGGGGGAAAACATATTCGTATTATCACCATTACTTATATATATATAGGTTTAGCGTTACACTAGTGCTTCACATGCAGGGTTTGGTGTTGGTAATCTGTTGTTGGCATTTTTACTGGATGTTACTTTAAGAGTTTGCATTTTAGTCAAACTAAAGCATGTTAGTTGAGCATCCATTGTAAAATAATCTCCTTGCTGTTTACACTTTGCAGGTGAAATCTATTGATCTATCATTCAGCTCGGTTGATCATTACTTTGGGTCATATGTGTACCCCTTATTGGAAGAAACCCGAGCACAGTTATGCTCAAGTATGGAAATCTTGTCCAGTGCACCTTTTGCAAAAGTAATTTCTCTTAAGGTGGTCAATTCAAATGGCAAGAAACTCTATGGTGTTAAAACTGGCATCTGGAATAACAGGTTCTCTGGTCATGGAAAAAAGCTATACAAAACATTGTCTGGAGATGTTTTCATTTTGGCTGATTTTAAACCTGAAACTTCAAATGATTTACAAAGGTCGGGAAGGATGTGGACCTTGGTATTATCTGCTGGTATCCCAGAGGAGGAACTTGAGGAAGATACTGATATTGGGTCTACTTTTAAGTTTATTGCATCCAGAGACATTGACCCAAATGAAGTAGGGGAAAAATCTTTGTTTATGGTATTTCTGACAAATATAATCCCCAACAGAAGAATATGGAATGCACTGCATATGTCGGGAAATTCAAATCTGATAGAGAAAATTTTATGTGCTGGTGATGTGGTAAGACAATTAATTTCATGTCATAGCTTTTTCAGTATTTTATGTTTACTATTTATAGGAATATACTGTGGCGGATCTTGAAGAAAATTTTTAGGGAGCCAAATAATTTAAAATGTAAATTAGATAATGAGAACCAAATTAAAACTAACAATGCATCATATATGTAACCTTTAAAGCAAATAAATAACATTACAAAATAATTTTATAGTAAAGGACTAAAAAAAATTAATATCTTAGTGTTAGATATATTAACTTAAAAGTAATTTTAAGTAGTGTTTTTTTTTTTATAAAAATAATTATTTTTATGAATTTAATTTAAATGCACTGACAGTATAAAACTGTTTTACACTGTCAACCAATAGAAATAGAAGAAGGGAGAAATCATGGTGGGTCCTTCATTATAATAGATGGTTATTTGAATGAGTTGGCACTTTCTACTATTTCTATTAGTTGATAGTGTAAAATTGTTTTACATTATCAATGCATACTAATTAAACTCTATTTTTATATGATAAATTTAAAGAAAAAATATGAAATGATTTATTTATATTTTATAATATTTGATGCTTAAAGTTATTTTGAGAAAATCATTATAATTAAAAATTAATCATCTTTTACTTATAATTAAAAGCTTTAAAAATTTGCTTTCATTTATAAGTAGATTTTACACTTAAAATTAGAAATTTTTGCTTATTATCCATTCAAGCTTATTATCTGAACAAGTGAAATTATTTCAAAACAGCTTTTATTAAGGGTTGTTTCTTTGTATTTCCAAATACATACCTAATAATATCAAACATTTTGTAAGCATCTTTAGGACTCAAAATAGAGTTTAAATTTAACAAATTCATTGCTTGATTATCGAACATGCTATTCAGCTTTTGTAATTATTGGTTATTTATTATAACAAAAAAATATTTTTACTCTAAAATTATGCTAAATTGTGATATGATCTTTTCAGTTTTTAGTTATTTTTAATTTAAAAAATAAGCTAATAGGTTTTTAAGTTCGAAAAGCCTATTTATGTTGAGTAGCATCAATTATGTAGAGTAGTATGTTTAGATTTAAGCATATTTATCAAACAAAACTTCTTTTTATATATGGATATAAGTTTTTTTTTAAAATAATTTCATCGATATGCTCAACTCACTAAAGCCAGTAAGGAGCTAAAATATATTACAACAAAAGATAAGTAAGAGTTTATACATAGATAAGCACACCATTATTAGCTGCTCCTAACTAGCAAACAAACACTGCAATATACACTTAAATTAGTAACTCTAAGAGAGTAATATAATTGCAATACAATGTGCTAATACCTAATCCTATATATATATGTATAACTTTTGGAAAAAAAATTTTGGGGGGGGGGGGGGGGTGGGAATGGCCCCCATTGCCCCTCCCCTGGGAATATACTACAAGAAAATGGTAAGTTGTTGCCATCAAACATTGATCTTGTGTTAATCTATAGCAAAGCATAACACTGTAATGATACTCGGGTCAATTTAAAGTTTAGTGCTGATTGTCTGTAATAGTTAATGTGAACGGTAGCTTTATTTTTCAAGCCAACAGTTGATAACAAATGGACGAAAGGTCCACATGTCCTTTCAGTGAAGCAGAATGTTGCAAGACCTATTAATGAAGTTGAAAATTGATCAAATATTGCAGAATGTAGTTGGAAAGCACGGAAGATCATTAAATGATTATGTTGAAATTTTTTCACCGAGAGCTCTATAAATAGAACTTGGTTCGCAAGTTCTTTGCATCACCAAGATAGTTAGTTTTCTCCTCCACGTTCCAGCCATTTAAGAGAATTATTTGTTTTCTTGACTTCCTCTTTTTGAGTGTTGAGTATATACATCGGTGTGAAAAATGCTATAAGGTATTTTTTGATGTATTTGAGAATTGGGTTAAGTAGAGTATGACCACCTTTTGTATTCTCTATCATATTTCCTTAATGAAATATTTGGATGTCGCATTTATCCGTGGATGTAGGCTATAAGTCAAATCATGTTAAATTTTTGCATCTTCTTTTCTTACACTTATGCATGTTATTTTTGTGCTACTTTATTTGTGCCTTATTTGGAGGCAACCTCCACATTTTGTAACAAATTGGTATCAAAGCTCTTATAGAGTTTTGGAATGATTTGTTCAAAGATGTCTACTGCAAAGTTTGACATTCAACAGTTTGATAGGCACATCAACTTCGGAATATGGAGGGTCCGCATGATGGCTGTTCTCGTACAGCAAGGTGTAAGAATAGCACTTGATAGTAAAGATAAGAAGCCCACAACAATGAAAGATTCTTAGTAGGAAGAGGCCGATCAAAAGGCTCTTTATATTATTCAATTATGCCTTACAGACGATGTATTACAAGAGGTCTTTTAAGAGAAAATGGCGTATTCGCTATGGACCAAGTTGGAGTCATTATACATGACTAAGATGTTAGCCAACCATCTTGGTATTTTGCAATATCTGTATATGCTTTATATGGCAGAAGAGATATCAATCTGATCTCACATAGTTGAGTTCACATCACTCATCAGAGAATTGAAAAATATGGACGAGACATTCTCTAGTGAGCATCAGGCAATGATGTTGCTTTGTTCCTTACCACCTTCCTACAAACATTTTCGCGAGACGCTCATATATAGTCGAGAAAGCCTCAAAATTGATGAGGTTAAGTTCGCACTTATAAGTCATGACAAGATGAAGCATGATAGTGGTAGCCATGATGACACTGCATCTAGATTGGTTGTTAAAGGGAGGTCAAAGGAGATTGGATTGAATAGTAGTAGAGGCAAGTATAGACCTAAGTCTAAACATTGTAAAGGCAAATGCCGATATTGCAAGAAGGAAGGGGATTGGAAAGCAGAATATCCAAAGCTCAAAGACAAAAAGGAGAAAGATTCAAGTGATTCAACAAGTGTTGCTGAAAGTGTTGACAATATTCTATCAGTATCAACTGATTTAGTTGGTGATACTTGGATTCTTGATTCAAGCTGATGCTATCACATGTGTCTGAATCGGGATTATTTTACTTCTTACTTGTCAATTGATAGTGTTATTGTCCTTATGGAAAATAATATGTCTTGTAAGGTTACTGGCATTGGAACAGCCCAAATCAAGATCCATGATGGAGTTGTGAGAATATTGACTGATGTTCGACACATATCGAACCTAAAGAAAAATCTTATATCCTTAGGTGTTCTCGATTCTCAAGGTTGTAAGTATTCTCCTTAGGGTGGAGTTCTAAAGGCCTCCAAAGGTGCTCTTATTGTAATTAAAGGCAGATTAGTCAATGGCCTTTATTTACTTTAAGGAAGTATAGTTATTGGCGCTGCTTCAACATCATCTTCATCTGATTCATATTCAGTTACGACTCGCTTGTGGCATATGCTTCTAGGGCATATGAGTGAAATAAGAATATCCATTTTGTGCAAGCATGGTTTGCTAGGTGATCACAAAATTGGTAAGCTTGACTTTTGTGAACACTGTATCTACAAGAAGCAAACCAGAGTCAAGTTTAGCACTGCTATCCACAAGACGAAGAGCACGGTGGATTATATCCACTCTGAGTTATGGGGCCCAGCACCTATTCTGTCAAAAGGCGGTGCCAGATACCTACTAACATTCAATAATGGCTTTTCAAGGTAGGCATGGGTTTATTTTGTAAAGCACAAGAATGATGTGTTCTATACTTTGAAGAAATGGAAAGCACTTATTGAGAACCAGAACGACAAGAAAATCAAGCGCCTTCGAACATATAATGATTTAGAGTTTTGTGAAGGTAAATTCAACAAGTTCTGTGAAAATGAGGGCATAGTAAGACATCGTACTATGCGAAAAACACCACAACAAAATGGAGTAGTAAAACTTATGAACAAAACTCTTTTGGAGAGGTCTCGCTGCATGCTCTCTAAAGCCGATTTGTCAAAGGAATTTTGGGCCGAAACTGTCAATATGACTTGCTATTTGGTAAATAGATCTTCGTCACTTGTGATCGATTTGAATACTCATATTGAGGTATAGCTCGGTGTTCCAGCTGATTATTCGAATCTAAGAATTTTCGGGTGTCCTGCATATGCTCATATTGATTATGGAAAGCTTGAGCGAAGGGCATTAAAATGCATATTTCTAGGACATGCAACTAGGGTGAAGGGTGAAAGGTTATAGATTGTGGTGTGTTGAACCAAAATCACCCAAATTTATAATCAGCAGAGATGTCAAATTCAATTAATCATCCATGCTTCATCCGAAAAAGAGGGTTGCCGATATAGAAATAGACCACGATGCCAATAAACAGGTGGAGTTTGAAGCTAAACCACCAAAGCAAGTACAAGATGATGCCCCTAGTCAACCCATTCAAGAGGAAAAACAACAAATTCCTGACAAATGTGGATGGCCCACAGTAGTTGCAGCATTGTAGCCTCACCAGAGTAGAGCAAGGAAGTAAATAAAACCACCACAGCAATATGGTCATGCAGACATAGTCTCTTTTGTGTTATTGTTAGCAGAGGATATTAAAACACAAGATCTTACAATATACCATGAGGCTATTTCGAGTAGTAAGTCTGCACAATGGATTGCTGCAATGAGTAAAGAGATGGAGTCTCTTCATAAGAACCAGACTTGGGAGTTGGTGAAACCACCAAAAGGACATAAGATCATCGGCTGCAAATGGATCTTCTAGAAAAAGGAAGGATCACCTAGAGTTGAATCGACCTAGTATAAAGCACGTTTAGTTGCTAAGAGATTTAGTCAACAGCAAGGGAAGGAATAGACTTCAATGAAGTATTCTCTCCTATTGTAAGACATAGCTCCATTCGTGTGTTGCTCGCTATGGTTGCACCTATTTGACCTAGAGCTTGAATAGTTCGATGTCAAGACAATTTTTCTACATGGTGAGCTTGAAGAACAGATCTATATGCAGCAACTAGAAGGCTTCATTACTCAAGATAAGTAAGATCATGTTTGTCTCTTGAAGAAGTCATTGTATGGCTTAAAGCAATCTCATCGCTAGTGGTATAAGAGATTTGACACCTTCATGCTAAGTCATGGTTACTCTAGGAGTGACTATGATTGTTGTGTATACCACAGGAAGCTCTCAGATGGATCTTTTCTCTATTTGTTGCTCTATGTTGATGATATGCTCATTGCTGCTAAAAGTATGTCTGAGATCAAGAAACTGAAGGAGGAACTTAGTGGAGAATTTGAAATAAAAGATTTGTGTGCAGCAAACAAAATCTTGGGCATGGAAATTCACCGGGATCAGTATGCAGGAAAATTATATTTGTCTCAAAAGAAGTACATTGAAAAGGTACTTGAACGGTTTGGAATGCAAAATGCAAAGCCTGTAAGTACTCCATTGGCAACCCATTTCAGGTTATCAGTTGCACTGTCACCATAGTCTATTGAAGAAGAGAAACAAATGTCACGTGTTCCTTATGCCAATGCAATTGGAAGCTTAATGTATGTTATGGTATGCACTCAACCAAATATTTGACATGCTGTTAGTGTAGTCAATAGATATATGGGGCATCCTAACAAGATGCATTGGTAGGTAGTAAAATGGATACATTGATATCTTCGAGGTACGGCAAATGTTGGCTTAGTATATGACAAGAGCTCAAAGACTAGTGATAGTGTTTTTGGTTATGTTGACTTTGACTATACTGGAGATATTGATAAAAGAAGATCTCTGATAGGATTTGTCCTCACACTATCAAGTAGTGCAATTAGTTGGAAAGCGACTTTATAATCTACTATTTCATTATCAACTATAGAGGCTGAGTACATGGTAGTAGCAGAAGCAGTGAAGGAAGTCATTTGGCTTACGAGTTTGGTTGGAAATTTGGGTTTGGAACAAGATGCTACAGTTATTTACTGTGATAGCCAAAGTGTCATATATTTGATCAAAAATCAAATATATCATGAGAGAAATAAACATATTGACGTCAGATATCATTTTATTCGAGAGATTATTTCTCAAGGTACAATAGTTGTGAAAAAGATTGGTACCTCAGACAATTCAGTAGATATGATGATGAAGTCAATAACAATAGCTAAGTTTAAGCATTGCTTGAACTTAATTGGCATCCACAATATGTGAGTTTGCCCATACAGGCATATTCGAGAAGGCGACTTCGAGAATTTTAAAGCTTGATGAAAAATCAAGTCAAGGTGGAGATTTGTGAATGGTGGCTTTATTTTTCAAGCCAATAGTTGAAAACAAATGGACATAAGGTCCATATTTCCTTTCGGTGGAGCAAAATGTTGCATGACCAATAAAATGAAGTTGAAAATTGATCAAATATTGCAGAATGTACTAGGGAAGCATGGAAGGTCATTAAATGGTTATGTTGAAATTTTTTCACCGAGAGCTCTATAAACAGAACTTGGTTCTCAAGTTCTTTGCATCACCAAGATAGTTAGCTTTCTCCTCCACATTCCAGCCATTTAAGAGAGTTATTTATCTCCTTGATTTTTTCTCTTTTGACTGTTGAATGTATACACCGGTGAGAAAAATACTGTAAAGTATTTTTGGGTGTATTTAGGAATTAGGTTAAATGGAGTGTGACTACCATTTATATTCTCTATCATATTTTTCTTAGTGAAATATTTGGTCGTTGCCTTTGCCTGTGAATGTAAGCTATAAACCGAACCACATTAAATTTTTATGTCTTCTTTTCTTATGCTTCTATATATTTTTTTTGTGCTACTTTATTTGTGCCTTATTTAGAGGTAACCTCCACAATTTATAACAGTCAACATCACTTTTTTAGGAAGTAAATAGTGGGAAGTTGTGTTGCTATTCGCACCAACAAGCTTTATTGTTTATAAAAATGTAAATGGCATTTTCTTGTTAATTGTTATGTAGACTATGTTTCATCTCTAGATAGAACTTATATTAAAGTCTGATTATTGCAACAATTGATGGATGTATGCTGGGAAACAGGTAGAGGAAATTTGTGATTACTGCTCTTCACAGACTCATGTTCTAAGAAATGACAGAACATATGAAAGTTTATTATCTGAGCTGAATGAGTCCCAATATAAGGCAATTTGTGCATGCCTTTCTTCCTCTCATTGCGATCATAAGCCTACGGTGGATCTCATTTGGGGTCCACCAGGAACCGGAAAAACCAAAACTTTGGGCACACTTCTTTTTGCTCTATGGAAAATGAACTTTAGGACTCTTGTTTGTGCCCCAACAAATGTTGCCATTAAAGAAGTGGCATCACGTTTCTTGAGCATGGTGAGAGAATCATTTGATGGACAATCTGATGCTTTGTTCTGTGCATTAGGAGATATAGTCTTGTTTGGGAATCATGAGCGGCTCAAAGTTGGTGCGGACATCCAAGACATATATTTGGATTATCGTGTCAAGCAACTCTTAATGTGCGCTGATTGGAGACATTGTTTTGATTCAATGATTGACCTTCTTGAAAATTGCGTTTCAAATTATCATATATTTATTAAAAATGAGTTGAGAAAGGAGCAAGAGCACATTGATGATAGCATTATTGATAAAACAAAAGATGAAAACTCTTCAGGTTGTCGTGAGGGCATATGCAAATCTTTTATTGCGTTTGCGATGGAAAGGTTTCGTTCTATAGCATTGCCACTCAGAGACTGTATTTCTGTGTTATGTACTCCTGTTGCCAAAAGTTACATTTTGGAACATAACTTAGAAAATTTGGGCCGCCTTGTTGACCTGCTTGATTCATTTCAAGCTTTGTTGTTTCAAAGTAATATTGACTGTGAAGTGTTGGAAGAGATTTTTTCACCTTCAGAAATGCGACATAGTTCTACTGAGCCATTTGTGGGTGCTGAATACTTATTGTACAAGAAGAGAACTGAATGCCTGTCTTGTTTAAGAACCCTTAAAGATTCACTTGGTGCACTCAAGTTGCCAAATTTTTTGAACGAAGAATCAATTAAAGAGTTCTGTTTGCAGACATCCTCAATAATATTTTCCACTGCTTCTAGTTCTTTTAAGCTACATTCTGTTGCCATGGAGCCGCTAAACATTTTGGTGATTGATGAAGCTGCACAGTTAAAGGAATGTGAATCAATCATTCCTCTGCTACTTCCAGACATAAACCATGCCATTCTTGTTGGAGATGAACACCAGCTAGCAGCAATGGTTGAAAGTAAAGTATGTATCTGCTTCTTTGTTTTCATGCATATTGTATAAATGTTTAGTTTGCTAAATCTAATATACCTGGCCCTATATCTCCACTTTCTGAATCGTAGAAAGTTTCCATCATGAATTAATATTTATAATTGTCATTGTTCTGTCTAAGGTTTCTTATGAAGCTGGTTTTGGAAGAAGCTTATTTGGGAGGCTGAGCTCATTGGGTCATTCAAATCACTTGCTCAATATACAATATAGGATGCATCCAGCGATAAGTTCCTTTCCAAAATCACACTTCTATTTAAACCGGATTATTGATGCTCCAAATGTTGGAAGAAAGAACTATAGAAAGCGATATCTGCCGGGGCCAATGTTTGGTCCTTTTTCCTTTATAAACATAGTTGGTGGCAGAGAAGAGTTTGATGATGCTGAACGAAGCAGGAAAAATATGGTTGAGGTGGCAATTGTGGTGAAAATACTTAAAAATTGTTTCAAAGGTTTGTTTTTCATTTTTTTTTTAAATTTTCTCAATAGTAATCTATAATGTAGCATTTTCTTATTTCTTGCAAAGGGGTATACTACTCAAAAAAAAAATATTCATTGATTTTAAGACTTAATTTAAATTGTTTTTGCGATGATAAATAGCCAGAAGAAAATCACAGAAAAGAGTATGGTAAAATGTGAAATATACAAGACATATGAATCTTTTCAAAAAATAATTGCTTTGTTAGTGTGCAGTTTTTGTTTTTTAATATTATTATCATTATTTTTAAAAAATTTGAATACGCTACTACTTTTCCTTGGTATGCAGCATGGCTAGACTCAAAGGAGAACCTTAGTATTGGCATAGTGTCTCCATATGCTGCCCAAGTTGTTGCGATTCAGGATGTACTTGGACAGAAGTGTGATAAGCATGATGGATTTTATGTGAATGTGAAAACAATTGATGGCTTCCAAGGTGGAGAGCATGACATTATTATATTATCAACTGTTAGAACTAATGGAAGCACTTCACTTGAGTTTATTTCCAATCCCCAAAGGACTAACGTTGCTCTTACAAGGGCTAGGTAGAGCTTACTATTTATTCACTATTCATTTATGTTTGCTTCCTTATTTATTTATTTATTTATTTTGGCGGCATTTGTCTTAACTCTTATGGTGTATTGTTGCTTTGATATCCAACAGACACTGTCTATGGATTTTGGGGAGTGAAAGAACCTTAGCAAGTCAGGAAAATGTTTGGAAAGCTTTGGTGCTTGATGCTAAAAAGCGTCAATGTTTCTTTAATGCTGATGAACATAAGGATTTGGCAAAAACTATCTGGGATGTTAAGAAAGAGCTGGATCAAATTGACGATTTGCTTAATGCTAATAGTGTCCTTTTCAGAGATTCCAAATGGAAGGTATTTGGTGATCCTTAATCTCGTAGTTTGTCTAATTATTCCTGTTGTTGATATTCTCATCATCTCCTTGACCTTTGGTTCACATGCCCATTCTTCCACTATTTTGCAGGTTCATTTCAGTGATAACTTCCTTAAATCATTTAAAAAGTTGCGATCAAAGCGGACAAAGAAGTTTGTTATAGGCCTCTTACTCAAACTTTCCAGTGGGTGGAGACCTAAAAGGAAAAAAGTGGACTTGCTTTGTGGGAATTCATCCCAGATGCTGAAGCAATTCAAGGTTGAAGGTCTTTATGTTGTTTGTTCAAAGGACATAGTAAAAGAATCAAATTATACGCAAGTTTTAAAGGTATGGGATGTACTGCCTCTAGAGGATATCCCTAAACTAGTGAAGCGTCTTGATAGTATATTTGGAAGCTACACCGACGATTTTATAAGTCATTGCAATGAGAGATGTTTTGAGGGGTAAGTGCTTCAAGTTGCATTTTATTGTACGAAAGCTAACATAGCTAGCAGATGTCATGTGTTTTGCTTCTTTTGTAGGAAATTGGAGATTCCAATGAGTTGGGCAAAGCCAGTAGAGATCACTAGATTTAAGAATCTTGATAATAATGTAAATGATGCTGAATTGAGTCTTCGTGCCGATCAAAGAATTTATGTTGAGAATTCAAAGGTCGAGGAGAGTCTCCTGTTGATGAAATTCTACTCTTTATCACCAGTTGTGGCTCATCACTTGCTTTCTGACCGTGACAACAATGAATTGGATCTTCCGTTTGAAGTAACAGATGAGGAACGAGAAATAATCCTTTTTCCTAAAAGCACATTTGTGCTGGGTCGCTCTGGCACTGGAAAAACCACTATTTTGACCATGAAGTTACTTCAAAAGGAGAACTTACACCATATGGCTGTTGAAGCGGCGTATGGAACTACGAGTACTGCAGTTCCTTGTTTGAATCAAGATTATAAAGAGAGTTCTACTATGAATGACAGGCCCGTCTTACGTCAGCTATTTGTAACAGTGAGTCCTAAATTATGCCAAGCGGTAAAACATCATGTTGTTCGATTGAAAAGGTGTGGAACTTCTCTGATAGAGTAGCTGCTTTTCTTTTTCCATTTCAGATGAATGACAGGCGAAATGTCTTTTTGAATTTGACATAAGCTTACTATTTTTACAGTAATCTCTTTTGTAGTCAATTTTACCATAATCTATACATGTTTCTATCTTTATAACTTTTTATACATGTGGAAAGAAAACTGTAGTGAAACTTATGAAATGTGATAGTTCAATAACGACTTTTTTTTTTATTTTTGTTATTCATTTTTTTAATAAACTTATTATCTTTCGTTGGCATCAAAAGTAGCTTCTGTTAGTATCAATATCTTCACAAATTACTTAGTTGCATTAATGGAGCAAATATGGGATTGCAAGAGCAATGGAACCTTTTTAAATTTCACATTTTAGCTGTTATAAGTAATAACGTTGTTACATGTACCTTATCTACCTCATAAATTAAATAATTAATTAGATGTAGTCCCCACTGGTCAAATCTAGAATTTTTAAATGAAATTTACTTTATCCTTTAAGCAATGCTACACTTTTTTTTTTAAAAAAAAAAATCATGCAATTTGTTGACTAAAATACTTTTTAGGAGCACATATTTTCGATTGAAGGATGTTTACTAAAAATAAATAAATAAATAATTCACTTATTACTCAAGTCAACGGATGGAATATTAATGAAACATGCCATCTGTTGTTCCTTTTAGCTGAGATATGATAAATGTATGGTCCCGCTCCCATTTTGACACACCATACAAGAAACATAATTTGTTGCTTTGTAGTGAATTACATGATAAGGAATATGGAAAGTTTCTTATACTAATTTATAATTTTTCATAGTGTTGCCTGTCTAAGAAACTATGTAGTACTTAAATTCACACTATCCCAACTCCTTAAGTCTAATCCTCATTACAAGTCTGGCATGTCGAAGTCCTTTATGGTAATTTGGTCCTCATGTAGTTTCAATGAGTTCTTTTAAATTTCATTTAAGTCATAGATTTTATGTATGATTTTGTTTGTACCTAATATTATTAGACATTATGTATACAGATCTATATGTGGTGGCAATATTTCTGCTGAGAGCAATTCTATGGATGAAGATATTGTTGATGTTGATGCAGCAATGCAGTTTAAGAATATTTCAGACTCTTTTATTGATCTACCTGCCAACTCATATCCACTTGTGATAACATTTCAGAAGTTTCTAATGATGCTTGATGGAACTTTGGGGAATTCCTTTTTTGAAAGATTCGGTGACCTATATTCTAATACTCAAAACCTTGGTGTAAGATCTGTTGCTTTGGAGACCTTCATAAGAAATAAGGAGGTGACTTATGATAGATTTGCTTCATTATATTGGCCTCACTTCAATTCCCAATACACTAGGAAGCTAGATTGCTCCAAGGTGTTCATTGAAATCATATCACATATAAAAGGTGGTATACAAGCTATGGAGCCTGGTGATGGTAAGCTAAGCCGTAACGATTATCTTTCGTTGTCTAAAAATCGTGCTTCAAGCTTAAACAAACAGAAAAGAGAGATTATATATGATATTTATCTAAGTTATGAAAAAATGAAGATGGATAAAGGGGAATTTGATTTGGCTGATATTGTAATAGACCTGCATCGTCGACTCAGAATTAAAAAATATGAGGGTGATGAAATGCACTTTGTATATATTGATGAGGTGCAAGATCTAACAATGAGTCAAATTGCTTTATTTAAATATGTGTGCCAAAATGTGGAAGAGGGTTTTGTTTTTTGTGGAGATACAGCACAAACAATAGCAAGGGGAATCGATTTTAGATTCCAGCATATAAAATCTCTCTTTTACAATAAATTTGTGTTAGAATCAAGGAGAAGCACATACAATCATGGAAAGGAGAAAGGGAAAATTTCAGATATCTTCTTATTGAAGCAGAACTTTCGTACCCATGCTGGAGTGCTTAAATTATCCCAAAGCACCATTGAGCTTCTTTTTCACTTTTTTCCTCATTCTGTTGATGTCTTGGAGCCTGAGACCAGTTTGATATATGGTGAAGCTCTGATTGTTCTTGAATGTGGAAATAGAGAAAATGCAATAGTAACTATTTTTGGAAATAGTGGACATATGGGAGGGAAAATTGTTGGCTTCGGAGCAGAACAAGTAATTTTGGTACGAGATGACTTTGCTCGAAAGGAAATTCTAGACTATGTGGGGAAACATGCACTTGTGTTAACCATTTTGGAGTGCAAGGGTCTGGAGTTTCAGGTTGTCACATAACTAGCTCATTTAATTTAGTTATACTGTGTATGTTATGTCTTTTTTATTGTCTTTTGTATCCTTTTCCAGGATGTATTGCTCTACAACTTTTTTGGCTCGTCCCCTTTGAAAAATCAGTGGAGGGTGATATATGAGTATATGAAGGAACAAGATATGCTGGAACCTCAGGAACTTCAGCCTTATCCAAGTTTTAGTGATTCTAAACACAATATTCTGTGTTCTGAACTTAAGCAGCTTTATGTGGCCGTAACTCGTACAAGACAGAGATTGTGGATTTGTGAGAATACAGAAGAATTCTCTAGACCTATGTTTGACTATTGGAAAAAGAAATGTCTTGTACAATTCAAAGAATTGGATGATTCGCTTGCTCAAGCAATGAAAGTTGCAAGCAGTCCAGAAGAATGGAAGTCACGTGGCATGAAGGTTGTTTTTGTAATCAAGCATTATATTCATTGTGTTTCCATAATAAAGAATTGAATTAACATATCAGTATACTCTTTTTGAAATTAGATTGACTCATTGGTTATTGGTGCCTTATCGAGTTGTTCATTATATTTTGCATAGCAATATATACAATACTTGTATACCTATTGAATGATGTCATGGTATATCACAAATAGTTCTATAGTATGTGAGCCACAGGGCAAATTTTCTTTGTGGGCCTCCTCTTTCTGGCAATTTTTCCAAACTGATATCATGTCATTTTGACTGTTCCTTTGCAGCTATATAATCAAAATAACTATGAGATGGCGACAACGTGTTTTGAAAGAGCAGGGGACTCTTACTGGGAGAAAAAGTCTAAGGCTGCTAGTCTTAGGGCAACTGCAAACCGTTTGCGCGATCAGAATCCCGAGGATGCAAATGCAATTCTTAGGCAAGCTGCTGAAATTTTTGAAGAAATAGGAATGGCTGATGTTGCTACTCAGTGTTTTTCTGATTTGGGGGATCATGAAAAAGCTGGTATGAATTTGAAGTTCAGTATCCGTGTCTAAGCTTTTATGTCATCTGCTATTAGTTACTTTCCTGGTTTTTTAGTTTTAAGTATCTGCTTGTTAGGCATTAAGAAATTAATTTACTACGCACACGGAAGGTTTATCCTACATGGTCATGTCCACTGTTGTGGGCTGAGTTACCCAGGTTGCAGATTTGAACCCACTCAGAAACAGAATAAAATAAAGAATGTTCATTTCACTAATTGATATATGAGCTGAAACCCATAAATACAAGCATTTGTAATGTAGTGCTAATAGTTGAAACCCAACATTGGCATCACAGGCGGAGGCTGTGGTGGTCTTTGTCGAGTTTGGAACAATTTGGTAACTTATAATATTATAATAATAAAGAATAATAAAATGATTCTTTTATTCTTATTAGTTTGTTTCTCTTCCAATCCTCTCCCGCCTTTCCTTCCCCCACCTCTTCAACTGTGTCTCCCTCTTCGACAGCACCCCGCCCACTTTCAGTCAGCAACCACCTCACCGGCTGATGGAAACCAACACTGATAGAAACCACCTCACCTCACTAGCGACAACGACAAATGGTGGTAACCGACGATGATGGACGGTGGCAGCTGGCAACAACAACAGATGGTGGCAAACAATGGTTATCAATGGCAGCAAATGGTGGTCGACGGTGCCGGCGGTGGTAATCAATAGTTGGCGGCATATTATGGTGAATAGTGGTGGACAGTAGTAGAGGATGGTTGACAAGCAATCAAAAGATATAAAATAAAAGTAGAAAAATTTGGCATGAAATAAAACTAATTTAAAATTAATTTTTTTAAGAGCTGGTTTTAGGTACAAATTGGTTCAGATAGAAACTAATTTTAAAATATTCAATTATTTACAAAATAATATTTATTAAAATCCAAGCCTATTGTATTTAATTATCTGATTTTTCTAGTTTGTCAAATACCCCCTAAAATTTTTGGTTTATATTAAATTTCATTAATTTTCTATTTACACATTAGTGAGAAAGAATAGAAGCTAACTTATCATCATAGTTTAACTGTTATGAAGTTAACACCTATCATGTGTGAAAGTGAATTAAATAGTTTGTCATGTGCTTAACTTGAAATTCATTTGGCTTTCTTGTTTGATGATGAATTTCAATCAAACTAGGATTATTTATGCAACTAAAAACTTTTATCTAGACAAAGCTTCTATTGCAGCTACTTACAGCTTTCTTCTTGGGCATTCTTCATATGATTGTTACGATATTTTGCATCATTGTAGATAAATTTTTGTTTTTTTAACTTTGTCTAATTTTTAATACATCAAAAACTTTATATATCATCAAAAACTTATATGATCAATATGTTAGTACAGATCACTTGGAGAATTGAAGCTGTTAAAGAAGTTCTAGTTGTGTTCAAACCATTAATCAGCACTTGTTTCAAGCCTAGCAAGCAAATCTAAATAAACAACATTTGATGGACTTGACGCTGAGGAGGAAATAAACAAACCTAAGTCTATACTATAGAGTTCATCATGTTTTTGTCCTTTATCTATTTATTATCTGGAGAGAGAAGAGTGTAGATAGAGAGTTAGGGAATTAAATAGAAAATTAGCACCTAACTTGAACATTTTTCTTGTTCATTCTCTTAAAAGATTTGTGGACTTCTACTTTAAACGATTAATTTTGTTTCTGTTTCTGCTAACAGGGAAGCTATATTTGGAGAAATGTGAGGAGCCTGATTTGAAAAGAGCAGGGGATTGCTTTTTCCTAGCTGGATGTTATGAAACTGCAGCTCAAGTGTATGCTAGAGGCAGGTTCTTCTCAAATTGTTTGACTGTTTGTGCAAAAGGAGGGTTGTTTGAAATTGGTTTAGATTACATTCAACAATGGAAACAAAGTGAAACTGCTGGCCATAGCATGGTTCGAAGTCACGAATTATACAGAATGGAGCAAAAGTTTCTGGAAAGTTGTGCTCAACATTATTACGATAGTAAAGATACCAGATCCATGATGAAATTTGTTCGAGCTTTTCATTCAATGGAATTGAAACGTAAGTTCTTGCGTTCATTAAGTTTACTTGATGAGCTCCTCTTGTTAGAAGAGGAATTAGGCAACTTTATGCAGGCAGCAAACATTGCCGAGATGATGGGTGATATTCTGCGCGAGGCTGATTTGCTGGCGAAAGCTGGTAAGTTCATTCAAGCTTATGAACGTATTCTTTTCTATGTACTTGCAAATTCTCTTTGGTCTGCGGGGAGCAACGGATGGCCCTTAAAACAGCTTGCAGAGAAGGTTGAGCTTTTGAGAAGAGCCTTGTTATTTGCAAAGGAAGAGTCAAGCAGCTTTTATGAGCTCGCTTCTACTGAAGCTGAAATATTATCAAATGAGAATAGTAACATTTTCAAGATAATGATTCATTTGAAATCTTCTCGCGTGTATGGAAGTATCAGAGGTGAAATATTGTGTTTGTGGAAACTTCTAGATGCTCACTTTCAGCTGGACTCCTCAAAGTATGTCTGGCAAGACAATGTGTTTGATGATTCTGTGGAAGGAATGATTTTGAAGAATCAGCTTTCTGTGGAGACACTGTTTTACTGTTGGACATGTTGGAAGGATAACATTGTTCGTATACTGGAATATCTTCCAAGTTTCAAATCCCAAGGTATTCATCAGCATAGTAGTTATGGAATGTTTGCCTTGAATTTTTTGGGTGTTCAAAAGCGGATTTCTAATCCAAATGCCATGTACCTCTTGCTCATCCCTGATGCCAGTTGGGTGATAAAAATGGGGGACAGATTTCTAAAGAAGAATGGAGGGCTTGTTTCTGTTGATGTTCATTCTTTAGTCTCTGCTGCTCAGAGCTATTGGTGTTCAGAAATGTTTTCTGTTGGCATGCGTGTCTTGCACAGCCTTGATGCACTTCACAAGTTTTCAGTTAATAAGTTTATTTCTGAATTTTGTCAAGTCAAGTCTTTAACGCTTACCTATGAGGTTGCAAAATTTCTGCGGGAATCCAAATGGTTTATCCACAGCCATGGTACCTTGAAATCATTGGAGAAATTTGTCCAATATCCAATTGACTGTTTCTCTCGTTACGTAGTTCCCCTAGACGGGAAGAAGTCAATGACAAAAGACATGATTTCTCTTAGGGCAACTGAGACTTATCAAGATTTGGTGAAAGAGGTTGTCTATGAGAACATTAAAAAAGATAGGTTGAGTTATGGTCAAATTGGAAGGGTGGCAGTTATGATTCTTGGTATGCCTAATCCTAAAAAGGAGCTACTTGTGGAAATTTTGACAAGATTTGAAGATAACCTACCCTGGCAAGAGTTCATTCGGAGCTTGCATTGGAATTCAACAGCAGAAACTTCACAAGGCAATGAAGCAGATGAAGAGCTGCATTGCATGTTTAAGTTTTATGAAGCTCTGCAGCATACTTACAATGTGGATTGGGTAGCAGAAGTTGACTATATTTCTCCCAGTTGTTTTATGTATCTTATTGAACGCCTTTTGCTCTTAACATCCTGCTGGAAGGGGATCATTTTTGCCACAAAGTCATCTTTTGTTGAATGGCTCATTTCCCGGGATGGAAATTCCCTCCAAAATTTGTGTTCAATGGCTGATATGCAACCAGTTGTAGAAGATGTCCATGAGTTCATTGCCCGAGTCCTTAGTGAGCTTCTTACTGATCCAGATGGTACCGAAAATTGGATTAGAAAGTCAAAAATAAATGTGAAGGATTATTTTCCATTGTTTGTTCTGAGGTTGGTTGTTTCAATATGTTTGCTTCATCTCAGCTCTGGGAAGTACCTAGCATTACTTCATGATTTGTTGGGGAAGAACTGGAGCTCTATGGCCATACAACTGCCGTTGGAACTTATAAAATTTATAGATGTTCTTTGGAAAGGAAGAAATCACCTGGGCTTGAAAGTATTTGCTGAGGCATTTAAGATGATTGACAATCCCCTAGTAATTGTCAGGTTAAGGAATAAATCTTCAAAAATTGCGTGTCCGGATGCTGTTGTTGTTGATTTAATGATATGCCCGCAACGAGAGCTCATATTAAACATACTGTTTCCAAATAGAGTTGACGGTGTGGGTGAGGACACTGCAGCAGGTATAGCAGAAGCTTCTAACTCGATATCTAATGTGTTTCCTTCAACAAATTGTTCTAGTCTTCTAAATAAAAGCTTTGCTCCTGTTTCAGGTCAGGCATCGAATAGTGGGAAGAGACATGAAATTAACAAGTCTATGAATGTTCTCAGCTTCTGGGATGTGTTGGAAAGGTTACGGTTGGCAGTTGATGAATCATGCCTTAGCAGGGTGTCGCATTATTCCATTATGTTAAATGTATGCTCATTTGTTTTTTCGCATTGCGTTTAAGTTAAAAATGGGCTTCGACCAACGGTCTAGTGTCTACTATAATTCATTTTTTTTATCATATTTATGTTCTTCTCACACTTTTTACTCTATTCAGGAATTTGTGGATCCTTGTGTTGAACTTTTAATTTCTTCAGTATGCGGTAGCTTACCACAAAACCCCGTTAACCTTGAAAACAAAAATGAAATGGGGGAGCTGTTGAGCTTGCTTGATGAAATGAAGCAACTTTCTTCAACACTGAGTGTGAGGTAAGCTATAAAAGTAACTTTGCCCTATGTCATATATTTTTCTTATGCAATTTATTTTGTGTTTGCTCTGACAAATCAGCAATTTTAGTACAGTAACCAATATTGCAGTATTTATAACTTTGTCCTCTCCTCCAGCGATATTAAAAGCCAAATTCCAGTTATTGGTGAACTTTCAAAGAAAATTCTTTCAAGAAAATCAAGAGTAGCGCAAGTCTTGAATCAGCTGTTTTTGCTGTGCAAGAAGACTACCATTGTCGACTATGAGCCATCAGAAGCCAGCACTGCTGTCGTCTATGATGACCACGTGCAAAATGATTGGGAGGAATCTAAAGATAACATGTCCAGGAATTCTCAAGCTGACATCAACTCAGGACCTGGAAACACCAAGGAAAATGTCAAAGGGAAGAGAAACAATTCCAAGAAAAGCAAGGGAGGGAAAAGGGGTAAGAAGTGAAAATGCACTAATGAAAATCTTGTCAGGTTTTTGGTCGATACAGATGTAGTGATTATTAATTAATATGGTCGAACTGTCTGGTTTGATTTGTTCTGATTCTGTATTTACTTTGCCGTAAACCTTTGACGACTATTATAAGGGTATATAAATTTGAAAATAGTGTCTTCTTTCATAATGACGTAGGTTATGCTAATCTTCTAGTGTAGGATCACAGTAAGGGACCAGCATGGTGCATTATAATTTCCTAAACAATTATTGATGCATTGAAATCGAATTTCAAGCTAAGCAGATGTAATTTGGATGTAAAAATCTGATATTTCTATTTCTAGCCTAATAATCTAGTTATTAAACGCAACGATAGGTTTTACCAAATACTTAATCTGTCCATTTCTTTAATTGAAGAAAATATTTCTAAAGAACTTGATTTTGATTTTTTTATTTTAAAAAATTTGGTCGACACTCGATTTAAAGTCCGAATTGATTGAAAATTCATCACACTTTGTTAGATTGGGCCAATTTATTAAGCAAACAAGTTCAAAAAGTTTGGTCCAATCTGTTTGACTAGTTTAAAAACATATAATAATTGCATGATTGAAAATATTATTATCTAACCAAAAAATAGTATTTGGAGACCAAAAAAAGGTTGAATGTTATGAACTCAAAATAATCTAATTTAGGCACACCAAAATGTATTTAGATTGGCTTGTTTCACATTTAAACATCTTAATTAAAGAACTTTTGTGAAATAGCTTTATAAGAAAAGAAATATGCTAGCCAACGGTCAAGCTTTTACAATGTTAACATTGATTTAATTTTTTATTTAATTATAAAAGAACAAATCCTTTGTAGTTTGTTGAATTCAGTTGTGAGAATCCTGATCACAATACACTCAGCTCTTCATTACAGTTTGTTTTTTATGGTCCTAGAAATTGTTTCACATAATTTTAAGATCAACAAATAAAATTTATCTGAAATTGCAATTTATTTTAGGATTTAGGATTTTTTCCCCCTGCGTTTTGGGGTTCATATAACAATTTCTTAGTAAAAATAATTATTTGATTTAAAATAATTAACAACAAGAGAAATGATGTTGAGTACGAGTTTTCAATAAGAGAGTTGATTTTTTAAATTATTTTTAATACAAATTTATTTATCTCACATGGAACCTATATTTCTTGTGCCAAACTCTCTCATGCCGTATAAGCACAACTTCAAAAGCAAACATATCATTAATAAGCTAAATTATTTAAAGTTTATTGCACAAGATTTTAAAAAGAAAATTTATTGCACTTACCAAAATTATTAATTAATTAGTTTATTTATTTTTTATATGTAATTAAAAATATAATATTTATATAGTTTATTAATGTTATACAACTATAATTAAATTATTTTATGCGTACTATAATGCTTTTAATAAAAATTATTCATTATTAAAATTAGAAATACGATAAATGCATATAAATTAAGACATGAAAAAAGTGTATATATTACAAATTGTCATAGAAAATCCATAATAAAAAGTTATATAGAGAAAAAAAATAAAATTCTATTAATCCTAAAACTAATATACTCAAAATTTTGCCTTAATTTTAAACTCCTATAATATTAGATTTTGACTACATACCTTTTTCTTTTAATTTCTTTCATTTAAAATAAAGTTTACAAACAACTATTATACTGCTTCCCATATTAAGGTTTTTCTTAAAATATTATATTGAAATTGAACTGTTCATTATTGCTTACTTCTTTTTTTTTCAATCTTAACTATAAATAAAAGCAAATTGAGAAACATGTAATATCCATAAAATGGCTATTGTTAAGTAATTAACCACCAAGACAGATATCACGCCTTGAATTTCCTTTTGTGAATTTTTTTCTCTTTATATGTAAGTTCCATATATTGATGAACACTAAACATTTGCAATTTGCAAAAATATTTCTATACGCATGCAAAATGAAATTTGTATTCATATACAGTATGCTTGAAATTGATAAGTAAACATGAATTATATTTTGTAGTGAAATTGACTTATTGATCACTGCACATGAGGCGGACAAAAGGGGTTAAAAAAAACAGGAATTACGTGCCAACAAAGCACAGATTAAAGTATCACTTTTCGAAGAAGAAGAAGAAGAAGTGTATAATAATAAAAGTGTTTATTTAGAATATTTTAAAATATGCTTATAGAGAAATTAAATATTTTAACTTCTCAAAAAATATTAAAAATAACTTTTAAAAAGTGATAAGTTATATAACTAAATGGGACAAAAAATTAAAAATAAGACTTTTAACTTTCAAAAGTTGAAAAAAATTATAAATAGTATTATCCAAATTACCTAACTATATCCAAAAATAAGGAGACTTTATTTTTTAAGTTCTTTTAATTATTTTTTGATAAGATCTATAACTCAACTTGTGACCTTGGTGGAGAGGCCTTATAGTGAAGCAATAAGCAAAAATGGGACATGAAAGGGATATTGAAGATAAGGGAAGAAAAATGAGTAAAATTTTAAATTGATTTTCAAAAGAGTTGTAGGACATTAATTTGATCCTTATAGAATTTGTGATATCAATTTGGATTAATTATTGAAATGAATTTTAATCTTTGAAGACCAAATTTATGTCACAAATCTTTCAAAAATTAAATTGATGTTATAACTCTTTTAAGGATTAAATTAATGTCAAATAATTCTTTTAATGATCAATTTGGGGTTTGACTCGAAGAAAAATTGAGATGGAGAGTGTTATCCTGGAATTGAACTCAACTACTCTCTTTAGATATCTCTAACTCTTAAACTTTGTTTGGTTAGGAGGAAAAGTGGATGGAAAGAAAGGGAAATGAAAGAAATTGAAAGGAAGGAAAGTAGTTTCCTTTGTTTGGTTAGAGAAGAAAAACCCAGAGAAAATAATAAACAGTATAAAGGCACATGCGGGATCCATTTATTTTTTTCCTCTCAATTTCTGCATGGCAGAAATTTAAGGAAAAATGGCAAGGAAAAATGGCCTCAGACACTCATTTCCAAAACTACCCCAACTTCTTTTATTATCGCTAGCAGCCCCCAAACTCAATATTTGCTTCACATCCATAAAGAAAACACTAGAAATAGAGCAGCCCTCCCATCTACCCCCACCGGGTGTGCACCGTCTATCTCCTGTCGCAGCGGCGCCACCATAGTTGGAGATAACTGCACCGTCCACGTTTGCCTCTGTCTGTGTTTTTTCATTTTGGCTACGGGTGTTTGATTTTGAGATGATGATGGCTATGGTTGCTTCTTTTATCCCCTTTTCTATTTCTATATTATGGTCTTACTTCTCAACCAGTGGAAGATCTAGTTCTATACAATGGAATAAAACACAATCTAATCATTTCTAAATTGTCCCAAAAGCAACATAGTGTGGTCCAGCTAGAACAAACAACCATCCAACACAATTGCTCAGTTTATTTGTTGAATAATACTATCGTTGATGACTTGATTCACCTTAAAATAATATTTTTATTTTATATAATTTGAAATAATTTATTTTTATTAATATTAATTTGATTTAATAGGTTGATATTATTTTAAACTTGTTAAATTAAAAATATAAACATGAACACTTTTATATAAATATAGAAGGTCAATTGTTTACATGATTTCATATTTATAGTTAAAATAATTTTTTATAATAATGTAAGGATAAAATTGCTATTTGTCATCATTATTTTTTTCTTTTCTTTCACTTTTTAACATAAACAAATAAAAAAAATAATTCTTCTATTTTTTTTCCTCCAATTTTTTTTTTATCTAAATATACCCATAAAAAATAAAAATTCACTCAATTTTTTTTCCACTCAATATCTTTCTTTTGCCAAATTAGTTAGAGAGCAAACTATCAATACAAGAAATTATTTCTTTTATATAGATTTCGTATGCAGTTTGTGAGAACTGATTCGCACCATTACCATAGATTCATTTGCCCTACCTAGACTAGATTAACGTTTACATGATTTTTATAATATTACCAATCAAATTAAATTTATAAAAATTATTATAATAAACAGAACTTTAAACATTTGTTGTTTTTAAAAAGATCTTTCAACTTATGCAAAGAAAAGAAAGGTCAACACGAAACAAAATGTTGTATTTAATGAAATGCAACAAAAAGAAACTTGTATTAGAAAACATAAATTTATGAGTATCTAATTATATATTGTAATTTGTTACATCAGCAAAAATATTTAACTTAACTATTTACTATAATAATGTGCAAACAATAAATCAAAATTGATATCATTTATAAAAAGAAAAAAAAATGACCTATCCTAACGCGTAAATGACAATTGCTAGTCGATGGAATTTAATTACGTAAAACATACACACACACAAAAAAAAAAAAAAAATTGCGTAAAATTGATGAAGGACAACCCCATTGCCTCGTGTAACCTATAAATATACCGAACCTTGGCCAACTTTGGTGTTGTTTTTCTTATTTCTTAAACTTGGTGAGTTGCAGAGCGCGCGAGACCAATGTCCTTTAGTTCAGATTTGAAGGATTTCTTTCTACTAGGATTTCATTCTGTTGAGCGAGCGAGTTACATTGACATGACATGTGAGACTGAATGAATAATGTCATTAGCTTTTTTGTCTCTAACATTTTGGGTAAGACGATTTTTGAAGAGACCAATATCAAGAATTGCTACACTGCGTTTAGTATAATACAAGCACTAGCACAACAATGCCACACAAATTTCTTCGTCTTTAACATCTTGGTTATTTGATTCAACAGATTTGATTCTTTGAAGACATTAGAATCTCCAAGATTCTAGAAAGAGACAAGAACGTACCCGATCAAACAATTCAGGATTAAAGATCAAAAGAAGCCTCTAGAAGAGGTGTTGCTGATAAAGAGGAGTTGGGACGTTAAACACAAGACGGTGAGAGGAAGGAGTCTTGCTTCTGTTCAGTTCAGAGGATAACAGAAGCAAGCCGGCCGAGAAGTCCTGGAAGCCAAGGAATAACGTTAACGAGGACGAGTAATTCAAATTCTTGCTATATAGTAAGAAACGCAAAGAGTGAAAGAGTTCGTGAGTTCCTCATCAGGAGATGGAAAATGAGGTTGTTCATGTTTCCAAGGCATGACTCTCTTTACAGTTGGAGTGCATGCTTATTCAAGAACCCGCTTGTCCATTGTGTTAGTTTTTCACTTCATGATGTTATGGGTATCTCAATTCCCAGTTTAATAGCTTCTTATGTAAGTTCCCTTCTTTGTTCACCAAAGACGAAAAAGAAAAAAAGAAAGTATATGGAGTAGTTTAAGCTTTGAACAACTTAATGATGTTATGGCTATTATCTAGAGTATAGTTCTCTCCTTTTTCATTTTGTACTAAGCTATATATAAATCAAGAATGTCCATTTATCTAGTTTTATGAAATCTTAACTCATCTGTGTTTCTCTCTTTTTTTCTTTTTTGCTACGGGTAAAAGTTATTTTCAGGGCCAAGGAGGACAGTTGAACAATTATTTGCATGGCCTTATGTACTTACCACGGTAGATATTGGCTAATTTCCGATATTTTCAACTTGGTACTAATTTCAATTGTTTTATGCATGCACAAATTTGAATACAGATACCAAGATAAAGAACGTAGAAGAATCGATAACAGCTAATGGGTAGTCACAGAGAGGTTGAACTTTTGAGCAAGCTACTCTGATGAGTTGATTTGTTCCTCTAAGCATGCTCAAAAGTCAAAACCTATGAAGCATGTATATACATACGAGAGACAGATGCGATATGACACATATATGGGTATACAATAATGTTTAAAAATTATAAAATATGATATGACTGTAATATGATATATAGTAAAAAAAATTAATATAAAAATATAAATCTTAAATTAAAATAGAGAATAATAATTTAAATATTAACATAAATTCTTGCAAATATACTAAAATATATTTATTTTATTAATTACTTTAAATTTTTTTTTTTATATAAATATAAAAATGCCAAAACATAAAGCAAAAATTTATAAAAAATAAGTAGAAGTATTAAAAAATATCTATCAAGTATTTGACATGACATATGTCAAATATGGATATAACAACTATTTTGAAGTATTCATGTAATATTGGCCAAAATCAGTATGATGTCATAATAAATTCTTGATACTAACATCAGAAAATGAAACAGTTCAAATGACAAATCACAGAGTTCGGGTTAAGCAAACCCTCCACTCCAAAGGTCCAAAATCTGAACATCTATACCTTTCGCTTTTTTTTTTGATCGGAAAATACATAAATATAAAAGTCCGAGATTTGATTACAAGATTTATTTATTTATATTGAAAAGATTCCTTTTAACTACTTAGATTAGTCATATAGTGAGGAAATACTCTTAGAACGTGTTTGGTTTGAGTAATTTAGGAAAGAAAGAAAGGGAGAGAAAGAAAATAAGAAAAAAAGAGGTATTTTTCTTTTGTTTGGTTGGAAGAAAAAGTTGGAGTGAAATAGTTAAATAATGCATAAATTTTTATGGGATTCATATGAATGCTAAATTTTTTTTCCGCTCGCTAGTGGACGGAAAGCAGGGGAGGAAGGGGTGTCTTCCCTTTTGATATTTTTGTCCCTTGATTTGCGATACTTTGCGATAGAGAGATGGCGGATATGATGATATGAGGGAGAGATTTTTAGGATGCACAATATCACTGAAAGTGTTGCATAGACCCTCACCTCATTTTTTTTAGTTAATACTTTAAAAATTTTATTTAAAATAATTTTAATTTTTCTATTATTATATTATTAAAATTAAATACAAAAAAATTCAAAATACAAGTTATGTAAAATTTAAAATTTTTTTTGTTGCTAATATTATTTTAAATAGGATATTAAATAATAGTTGAATAATATTTTTAATATTATTTAATTAGTAAAATATATTTTTAAGTAATATTTTTGAAATATTAGATTAACTAAAAATATTAGTTTCATTTTAAATAATTTTGCATAATTTTTTTATTAATATTAATTTAATTTAATAGATTGATATTATTTTTAACTATTAAATTAAAAATTAAAAAAATTATTTAATATTAATTAATACAGTTGAAATATTTTTTACAACAACATAAGAGTAAAATTATTATTTGATAGTATTAACTTTTTTTTTCTTTTATTTTTTCACACAAATAAATAAAAAAATCATTTTTCTTTCATTTAAATATATATATGAAAAATAAAAATCTATTTCTTTCCTCTCAACTTCCTTCCTTCTAATTTTTTTTCCTCCATTTAAACACACCCTCCGAAATAAAAAAGAAACAAGGAATAGAATCACATTTGGCTCGAGCAAGAGAGGGCAAGGGAGGCCGGGATAAACGCTGACTCGTTTGTTTTCAGCGTTATTTTAAAGTAACCATGTCATGTCTAGGTGGCACAATTTGTGCAATAACCTCCTGCTCATACTAGAAAGTAGAAACTTGGTTTCATCTTTCATAATGATGCACAAAACATCAATCTTGAGATTTTTTACATAAATAAATTAAAAAAATTTAATAATTATGAAAATATGATAATTAAAAGCTAATTACAAAAATCCGAGGGAAGCTGGGCCTTTGAGAAATTGGCCTAGCTAGGCCGATTTAAGTGTTTTTAAAAATTGGTCTACCTAGGCCGATTTACGTGTTAATCAGTTTCGGCCTATGTGGGCCGATTTCTGTTGAATATTTTTCTATAAAAACTCTCCAACAGGAAGTAGATGCACATCATTCTTCGTTTGTTACAAATTATATCTTTACGAAAAAAAATGTTTGAGAGATTTATCATATTGATTCATTACAATGGTAAAATCACAAACATAGTAGAGGGTACTATATTTTATAGTCAAAATCCAGTTGGTCTGACTATTTCTTTATCATCTACAACTCTATCAGTGTTGTCAAATAGAATATTGAAAAAGTTGGGTCTTCTCAACCGAAAGCAAATCACTGGAATAGTGTACAGAATGCCCACTGCATTTGGGCCTGGTGTCGTCTGGTACACAAGTTTTCCAGTTGGAAGTGATGAAGATGTGGATATGATGTTCTACTATCACTCCCAATGTCCTGAAATTCAGATTATGGAGTTATTTGTGACCCTTAAAGATATAAACAGCAGCTCAAAATGATCAATTCTCAACCCACAGTCTTTTGGAATGAACGCCAGTGATAGAGGGTCAGGTTCTAATCCTATACCATATCCAACTCCAGTAGCTGCAGCTTCTCCGTCTTTTGATTTCTACTGTCAAAATGAAAATGTTGGGTATGAAGATACAGAGGATATGGAAGATGGTAAAAGTTTAAGGCAGCTAACAATGGACATTGCACAACTGCTTATGGCAGATGACCCAATTGCAGTTGTTGTAAGTTTTGATCATCATGGAGACAAAGAGGAGAAGCTGCTTCAAGTACCAGTTGATAGTGATAGTGGTGAAGGATCAGACGGAGAGGCTTCCCCTATGACTGATAGCCAGCCATCGGAAGCTCGACCAGCAATGTCCGACTCACAGAATCATCTGCATCATTATTCGTATTTGAACTTGGATGCGATGCCACAAAGTACATTTGCAGGGCTCCGTGGAACTGCAAGGGATATCTTGTATAATGTAGGGGAGGATGAGTTGTACATTGGGCAACAATTTCCTAATAAGGAAGTTGTGTTATTTGCTATTAAAAATTACAGCATTCGAAGATCAGTTGAGTATAAGGTATTGAATCAATTGACGTACCACAGAAAATGCAAGCATTTTGGTAATGGGTGTATGTGAAATATACGCGTTACACATTGTCGAAAAAAGGAGCAGTGGCAAATTCGGAAGTACAATGACTCGCACACGTGTTTGTCCACTTCCCTTTCACAGGATCATCCGAAGTTGGACACGAATGTTATATGTGCGACCAGATTTCCTATGGTATAGGCTGATCCGACGATATCGATTAAAGTGCTACAAGGATCGGTGGAGGCGAGGTATGGTTTCAAGACTTCGTAAATGAAGGTATGGCTAGCGAAGCAAAAGGCTATTGCTAAGGTTTATGGCGATTGGGAAGCGTCGTATCATGAGCTTCCGTGATGGCTGCAAGCTTTGCAGATGTTTGTGCCAGGTACCATAGTCCAATTGACTACTTTGCCATATTATAATGGGAATTTTCTCGATAGAAGCTGTGTGATACTCCACCGTTTATTCTGGTCATTTCAGTCTTGTATTAAAGCATTTAAATATTGCAAGCCATTCATTTCAGTCGACAGCACCCACTTATATGGAAAGTATGGTGGCACACTTCTGATGGCAATCGCATAGGATGGAAACTCTAATATTCTGCCAATTACATTTGTAGTGGTTGAGGGTAAGACCAGGGATGCTTGATTATTTTTTCTTAGCAATCTGCGCCAACATGTGACACCACAGCAAGGAGTTTTAATAATTTCTAACCGTCATGGGGCTATCAAAGCAGCATTAAATTTAGAAGACAGTGGGTGGCATCCTCCATTGGCATATCGTGCATATTTCATACGACACATTGCTTCATTTTGCACTTCAATTCAAGAGCAAAGATGCACGTCAAGTCCTCATGAATGTGGCGTATGCAAAGACTCAGCGGGAGTTTGCATATTATTATGGGTTATTGAGAGATGAAAACCCAGCAATGTGTGCATGGATTGATGGGATCCCCAAAGAAAAGTGGACATACTATTGTGATGAGGGATGAAGATTTGGGCATATGATGACCAATTTGTTAGAGTGTATTAATGCCATTATGAAAGGCACCCACAATCTTCCGATTATAGCCCTTGTAAAGTCCATATACTTCCGTCTTATTGAGCTATTTGTAAGAAAAGGGCAGAAGGCCGAGGCCCAATTTGTGAGCGGACAAGTGTTTTCACAGGCGCTAATGCGGGCGATTGAGATAAACAAGCAGTCAATTGCCACCATGAATGTGTCGCAGTTTACACGTGCAAGTGAGTCGTTTGTAGTGGAAGAACTTGCACCAATAGCGGGTTGGAGTCACCGAAGCTATAGGGTGAACTTACGAGAGCATCAATGTGACTGTGGGTACTTTTAGGCCTTACACCTCCCATGCTCGCATGTACTCGCTGCATGTGCATATGCACGAGTTGATTGGGGTACTTATGTGGATGATGTTTATCGTGTTCAAAGTGTATTGAATGTCTACAAAATGGAGTTTGCTGCTGTTGCAAGTTAAGAATTTTGGCCTGAATACTATGGAGTTTCAATACGGCCAAATCCAGAGCATAGGCGATCTACTGAGGGCTAGCCGGTTTCAATGAGAATCCGTAACAACATGGATGAGATTGAGCCAGGGCAACCAAAGCGATATGGTCTTTGCAGGCAAGAGGGGCACATGAGACGAAGATGCCCAACCTTACATGCTTCAAGCTCCAGCAGTCCTAACATAGACAACTGATGTCTTTGTTTTTAGTTCGTCTTCCTTTATTAATTTCTGTTGTTATGTAAATTAATATTTATTATGTTGTATTTGTAGTTAATTTATTCTGTTGTTGTATTCTGTTTTAACTTGCACATTAATTTTTGTATTTTTATTTTGGATAAATACAATCTATATTATATTTTGGAGAACATGCAATCTTGAGTTTAATTTGATACAAATAATTAATTTTCTTTCAACTAATCCTAACTTTATAGCCACAAATCACTGATAAGAAAAGAAAAAAAAATAGAGACTAAGAGAGATAGAGAGACAAAAAGAGTAAAATAATATAACATTAAACATTAAATTACAATATCTAAACTAACTTAAAGTAAATCAAGATAAAACTAAATAATAATGTCACTACTAAATTAAATTACAAGATTACAATTACATTTAACTAAAATTACGCTATTACAGTTAATTAAAATGAACTCTAAGAAAAAATGAAATAAGTAGTGAATGCCAAACAGTATTCTCCGAGCAATTCTTGCAAAAACAATTGAAAATTTTTCCAAAAAGTAAGAAAAAAATACTACAATTGATCTAAAATTTAAAAATTTAGGTATTATAACTTATACCTGATTCATGCATATCCTAACCATTCCGATAGCATCGTCTAGGTGCCGGAAGAGGACAACCCATGTGACACTGATGGGGTCGAATCTCCTGGATCGGTCTGCCTTGTCTATCCACTAGTTATTGCACTTGGTGTTGATCCCGATCCTGATCCTGATCCTCATGGTGGTGCTGCTGATCAAAACTACTAGGATCAATATGTGCTGCCGTGAATGCGGATGGTGGTGTCCCACCAAACATATCAAAACCATACATCATCTGATGTGCAGACTCAGGCGACTGCATCGGCATGGTTGAGAATGGTATGTCTGGTGCATTCAGGTCAATAACATCATCCATAGATGGCCTGTAGCACTCAGATGTTGATGGTACATCATGTGAAGCCTGAGGTACAGCGGCAAGGGCAGCAGCCTCTTGGTACGACCTGTATATGTCCGTCTCTTGAACATGAAAATGAGCATACCCAGGGGTGTCTGTGAATTGAATAGCTCGTCAAAACTCATAGAGAGTCTAGGGTCAATATCTTGGCTGAACCCAGTCGTAAACTGATGAGCCGGGCTGGAAGGGAGTCTAAATTGGGAGCTAGAAGAAGCACCAACCTCGTGAGTAGAACCATAAAACTGATGGTTGGAGTCCAGCATAGAAGGGTTGTTGCAACTCGGCATAGAAAAGAGGCTTGGCATAGAAGGGTCGTTGTGACTCAGCATACACAAACTAAGGTGTCTTCGCTCTCACTTCTGCATACTATAGGGCCTCCATCGAAACTGCAATGTATATCAATTAACCATTAGATGCCATTTTAAAAAATTACAGTCCTAAGTCAATAAACTCTTTACACAGCTTACCTCGTCAATGTCGATAGCGTCAAGATCTTCTCTAGCACGAAACAATTATCTCTTCTCTGAATCAGATGAACATCGATATCCTCCCTACCTGTTAAAAAAATTAATTAGTACTCTTGTAAACTAAAAAATAATAAATCAAATTGACCATTTTTAAACAAAAATTACCTCCCAGCTAGCGGAAACCTCAATGGATGTCGACAATATTCTACAGGACGTAATGCTGGTATTCTGTAGAATGCCCATGATTGTAGAAGAGTTAGGCACCCAACAATGTTCTGGGTTGACTGCTTAACACCACAACATAATTGGCGATAGAGATTCGCCAATACTGCAGAGCCCTAACTTAGCCTCCCAATCTCACCAAAGTCACGAAGAAGAGGAGGCCACTTCAAACTTACTTTCGTAGTTGATGCATCTACCATCAAAAATCTGCCAAGAAGCCGCAGAATAAATGCACGAGTATGGCGTGCAAACATCTCCTCCGATGCATCAACATCCAAAGTTCGAAATGCTGAGCTCAACTAGGTGAGTGTAACACTGCTTCCTTGTATCTGTAACTTATCTGGAACAGCCCTAAGAAGCTCTCTATAAAAGCTCCATATATCACAGGTCCAGTAGGTCTCCCAGTTAGTTGTGCATCCACTAACTGGCTCACCATCAATGCGTAATCCAAGTTGAAATGCAACATCCTGAAGTGTGATGGTGCACTCTCCAAAAGGCAAGTGAAACGTATGTGTCCCCTGCGCCACCTCTCGACAAGCGCACTAATCAATGCGCTATCATAATCAAAGTATGGAATATTTGCCGCATGCCACAAGCCTGCTTGCTCTAAATTATTTTGTATAAGTGGATGTGGTACCGCGACTTGAGACTCCTAACACCGACCTCAAAGCACTTGCTCAGGCTGCAGGTGCAAAATCAATTTCAAAATTATATTTCAATTCAATTTAAGTTTAAATTGTCACTCAAATCCAAATTACAACATTCAAGACATATGTAATATCGATTTTAAATTCAAATTCACATTACGACTGGCATTCTAATTCACATGCCAAATACATATTCAAATTTGAATAGCAAATTTAGATTCTCACTCAAGTTCTAATTCTAATACAATATTATAGGATCAAAATTCAAAAATCACAATTCTCATAAAAATTCAAATTCAAGATTTCAAATTCAAAATTTGAAATTGAACATTCCCGTTAAATTCGATATTTGAATTTCAAATTTTAAATTGAAATTCATTCAAATTAAAATTCAACTTCAGAATCATAGTCAAATTCTAATTATGATTTTCATTCTACCACATACAAATTCAGCATTCTCGCTCAATAAAAACTCGAATTTGAAATTCCAAATTCCTGCTCAATAAAAATTTGAATTTGAAATTCGCAATTCCCGCTTCCGCTTAATAAAAATTTGAATTTAAAATTTCCAAAAATCAAATTTCACATCCAAACTCACATTCAAATCCAAACTCAACTTCAGAATCATATTCAGGTTCTAATTATGATTTTAATTCTACCACATTCAAATTCAAATATAAATCTAAATCCAAATATGACTTTTCACTCATTAATATAAAATATCCACTATTTATATGTGAAATTTTCAATGTCAATTGACACTTTTTTTGTGTTCAGAGCCTCTTGCCATTTATGCTCCTTTATACTAGATAATGCGAAATATAGGTAAATAAACAATTGAAATTCTGGTGTCTAAGGGATGCATTTATTTTAATTTTTTTAAAAAAATATTATAAAAATTAAATTTTATATATAATTAAAAAAATTAAAAATTAATTTTTTTAAAATTATTCTTTTCAGTTTTCATAAAAAAACTAAAAATAATTTTTTTAAAAAATTATAATTATTTTTTTAAAATTATTTAAATATATAAAAAATAATTTTTCAGTAAAAAATAATTTTTATTAAAAAAATCACAACCAAATACACTCTAAATTTTCTTGTGAATACTTTGTCACACCAACTTGCATCAGTTTACCAGTTTATATATTCCTTGTCAGACAATCTCTATTGGTTAGTATTAAGCATCTTTTTTGTAGTTTATCCAACTTGGTGCTGATCTTCATATAGGAGGCACGAGTAACTTGACAGAATTTTCTTTTGGTGTAGGTTTCATGATGACAGCATTAGCAATTGTACCTTAGAGGCAAAGAATTCTACCGTAGATTGACATGTCAAATAGCTGCTAAGAGAACTCCAGAGTTTGGGGTCAGTAAACCCTCCACTCCAAAGGTCCAAAAGCTCAACATCTCTCTCTCCCTTTCGCTCTTTTTTCCCCCTTTTATTGAAAAAAAATCATAAATATAAAAGTTTAAAACAAGTTTAGTCAGGATACATGTTATACAAGATCTTATAACTATAATAATTTACACTAATAATATAAAAATTATCAAATAAGCCTCATTCCATCTTTATTTGTAAATTTTAAGTTTGTGGTTCAAAATTAATATATACTTTCCTTTATGGGAGCACCCATGGTCTTAGCGTTAGCAACCTTACAATAAATTAAATAAGACCATCGCTTTTCAAATTAAGTAAACTTAAAAAATTTTATTATTGATTTGAAATTTCATTATTTTTAAAATGATTAAGCTAATGCCACATGATGAGTTATGTGGTGATTTTATTATTTTAAGAATAAGATGTTGGGCTTAGGGATTGATTCTCAATATAAATCAAATGATGTCAATATAGCAATGAAACACTAAGATAGATTTGATAGAATTATATCTACTAATGCGCGCAATGCAGTAAAAATAAATAGGTGCAAAATAGCAGAAAAAAGGAAGCCAAATTTTAATGTGGAAAATCTCTAAATATTAAATGAAAAATTATGGGATAAATTCTAAAAAATATTCCATTATATTTAGAATAATTATAATATATTATTTTCATATTCTTTTGTATAAGAGGTAAATATAATATTTCTTACTGAAAATCTTTCTATTCAAATACTATAATTTTATGGTAATTTTATTACTTATAAGGAATAAAAATGATACCCAAAAATATTTTTAATATATTTATTTGTTACCTTACACTTATTAATATTTATTTACGCTCTCTATTTTTTCTCTTACTCCTAGAGACTCTTTTATGTCCATCTCTCATTCCACGTTTAGCAAATTCTCAAATGGTTTGCTCGCTATTTATTGTGCGCTGAATGGCAAATTCAAATAGAGGTTCTTCACGGTGTGAAAGCACTGCAGTGTTTCGGCTCACAGGTTGAATTTTCCTTCGCCCCTCACTGGCCCATTGCATTTGGGCCATGAGAAAATTCTTCATGCATGAAGCGAAATTTTCAACCTTTCAACAAAGTTTTAGGCCTTGTTTGATATCTGTTTTTGAAAATAGTTTTGAGTTTTTAAAAACAAAAAAATAAAAAAATATGTTTGAAATGAATTTTTTTACGGTTGTTTTAAAAAACAAAAAAATAGAGTTTGATTTTTAAAAACAAAAAACAAGAAACACGTTAAACATGTTTTGCAATTTTTTGTTCTGAAAACACAAAAACAAGCGGTGGCAATTTTGAAATTAACGTGTTCTCACACTTCAACAATTCATTCCTCGTTCTCCCTCAATCTGAAAAAACTTCTTCGAGCTCTCACCCCCCTCATTCCGGAAGAACTTCACTCTCTAACAAAAGGTAGCTTCTTCCTTCTTCCCTTCCTTCTCCTCTCTTCCTTTCCTTCTCTGCCGTAGCCACTTTCATCCTTTTCAGTTCATTTTCCCTTCCTTCTCCTTCTTTTGTTTCTTTCTCCGTCGGGGCTTCATCATCTTCTCCGTAGATTTGCCTCGCCGATCCGTTCTTGCGTTCGAGATCCACCGCTTAGCCAGCCGCATCCTTCTCCTTCTTCCCTTCCTTCTCCTCCCTTCCTTTCCTTCTACCATGACCACCTTTGTCTTCGTGTTTGATTCGTTTTCCCTTCCTTTCCTTCTTTCCTTTCCTTGGCCAAGACCTCACCTTCCTTCCTCGGCCGTTTGCCGCACGATCTGCCATTTCCTGTTCGAGATCCGCCGCCGCAGCCCCTGGCTTTTCTTCCCGTTTGGGATCCGTCGAACCCGGCCACCATCTTTCCTTTTTAGTTTGTTGTTCCCACCCAAACATACCAACCGGTCCAAATTGACCCGGCCATGCCATCTCATCTGTTTCCTTTTTTCGTTTCCTTTTTTAGTTTCCATTTTCCTTTTACCTTTTTCCTTTTTATGTTTCTTTTGATTTGATAAAATGTTTCTTTTATTTTTCCTTTTTCTATTGATTGTCTATTTGGATAATTCTTGGAGATTTTTCTTTGGATTGTCTTTGGATTGATTGTAAATTGTTCGGGTATCTGTGAATAATTTTTCTTTGTGTCTTTGGATTGGTTGTAATCTGCTAGATAATTTGCTTTGATTTGATAATTTGCTCTGGATTGATAATTTGGATTGGATTGATTTGTATTGTGCTAGACTAATATTTGGTAATTTGGTTTGGACTATTTAGTTATTTGGTTTGGATTGTATTGATTATTTTGTGTTTATATATGAATTTGTTTGTTATTTTTTTGTTACTAAAATTGTTGAATATAATTACTATTGTAGATGGAACATGACAGGAAAGAGATTTCTTCACTTTGGTCCTCATTAGTGGTAAAAACTTATATAGACATAATGGTTGAAGAGGTTAACAAAGGGAATATGAGAAATAACATATTTACACCTAAAGTATGGCAAACCATATTGCAAATACTTGAATACAAGAACTGGGCGTGCATTTGACATGAAACAAATCAAGCAAAAGTTTAATAGGTTAAAGGCAACAACATGCTACATTTTCTCATTTGCTACAACAAAGCTGGATTTGGATGGGATGCGAAACTAATCTTTATTCTTGCACTTTCTGGGAGGAAGTTTGGTCCACCTACCTTCAGGTACACAACAAATAGCTCTCAACATTTTTATTGTTATATATATTTATTTACATATTTCTTAGATTTAGGATATATTATTTATTTATTTTCTTTATAGAGCACATACGATCTTGCACCATTTAAGAGGAAAGGATTGGAGCATTACAAATTATTGGAGTAATTTTTAATAAAAGTAGTGCAAGCTGGGTTACTTCATCATTCGTCCACTCAAGATCCACCTAATACAGATGATGAAAATGAGCTAGAAAATGAATACTTGCATGGTGGGATTCACGTAAATTTAGATGATGATGAGGAGGAGGAAGAGGATAGCCCAATAATAGAGAGAGTCACCGTAGTGGTAAAAGGACAATTAAAGTTGAGGATCGCAAGGCAAGGAAAAGAGTATAAGAACCTTCAAGTTGGGAGAGATGCACTTCAAGCATGGATTGAATCATCTAAGTTGAAAGCGAGAAGCATTTGTAGAGGCATCTAAATGGTCAAGAAAATTTGAAGCTTCATTGGCTAGCATTTGAAAAGTATAGGGCTAGGAGTATGGAAGCCACTAGTTCTGTTTGCTACATCATCTCAATACACTATGGCTAAATGTGTAATTGAACTTAATGAGATGGAAAATATCTCAGATGACTCCTACATGAAGGCGAGTGGAGAAATTTAAAGATCGATTATAGAGAAGCCTTTTTAAACATGACCAAGGATAGGAGAAAGGCATGGATTGATAGACTTGTGTATTTGTTTTGTACTACGGCTTTGTTCTTATGTATGACTTTTTGTTATTGATTTGTACTTTGGCTTCATATTTATGTATGACTTGTGTTGTTAGTTTGTACAGCCTGTATGACATTATTTATTTTATTGTTGATTTGTCCTTTGAGCTGCTTTAAAATTACTTATTTAAATGCATATATGTTTAATGGCGAGTTTTATTGTGATGGAAATAAATAATTATCCTTCAGTGATAGTATCTCCATTGAGATACTTTTGAAAGGTCTTCATCCTCATCTAATTCTAGTGATGATGATTCTGAATTTGTTGAATTATTGATACTTAACCTTATTAGTGATTATGAGTATAAATTTTTACAATAAAGTTCTGGTAGAATATCGCACTAAGCGGTCAAAGAATTTGTTAGTGAGCTTTTGAAGGAATCTGGAATAGTTTGCTACTAATTATTCATTATGGAGAAGGCATGTTATATTAATTTGTGCAATGGCGAGGAGTAAAATTATCTAGAAGACTGAGAAGTGTTCTTAGAAGAACAAGTGGCAATATTTTTATTTATCATTGGGCATAATGTTTATCCTGAGGTAATGTAGCAGATCGATTTCAACATTCCACTCAAACTGCCTCTCACTATTTCAAGAATGTTTTAAGAGCAATTTGTCGTTTAGGTAAAGAAATCATAAGACAAGATTCCCATAGAGTTTGCCGATCATATAAAAAATAATCAAAATACTACCCCCGGGTTCAAGGTTAGTTCTTTTTTGTCACCTATTTTATGTTATATGGTGCATTGTATTATTTTCTTTTGTCAAATTGATATGTTTTTTGCATGTATGTTTGTATCAGAATTGTATAGGAGCAATTGATGGAACACATATAAGTGCATGGGTTCCAGCTGATAAGCAGACATCATGTAGAAGTAGAAAAACAACTATCACACAAAATGTTATGTGCATATGTGACTTCAATATGCTATTCACATATGTGTATTCAGGTTGGGAAGGTAGTGCTCATGATTCAAAAGTTTTTTTGGATGCACTTACTAATCAAAATGCAAACTTTTCTTGGCCTCCTGAAGGTGATATATCTTTATCTAATAGAATAATTATTCATTATTATGTAATGATATTATTAATTTACATATTTGCCAAAATTAATGTTTACTCATTGATTTAGGTTTATTTTATCTAGTGGATTCTGGTTATCCATGTACTTGAAGCTTTCTTCCACCTTATAGAGGTGAACGATACCATGCACAAGAGTTTTATGGTCGTAGACAATTTGAGCTGTTAGGAATTATTTAATTTTAGCCACTATCTTTGAGGATGACAATTGGCGTTGTTTTAGATCTTGAAAGCAAGATTCCCCATTTTGAAGCTAATGCCACCATACAAGCCTTCAAGACAACGCCTTATTATCATTGCTTGTTGTGCAATTCATAATTATGTGCGTAGGTGGGGAATGCGTGATAGATTATTTAGAGAATGGGAGAATATGGATCTTTCCAAAGTGAAACTGAAAATAGCAACACGGGTTGGGTGAATTTCAATAATGACAATAGAGATTAATGATGAAGCTGGGGAAATGGCGTCGTGACCAAATGCAGTACCAAATTGGATGTGGCAATAAGAACCTAATACATAGTATATAAATTGATTTATGAATATAAAAATGTATCAAGTTGTATTAAGATATTTGTTAAGACTTTATGATCATATTATGTATCAAAATTATTATTACATTCAATTATGCTATTACATGTTTGCAACTTTTAAAAAAATTTTGCCAAACAAGTTCTTGTTTTATTATTTTTAAAACTTATTTTTAAAAATAATCATCCAAACAGATTTTTTATTTTTTACCACTAAAAAATTGTTTTCAGAACAAAATTATCAAACAGATTTTTTTGTTCCTTTATTTTTAAAAATTAAACTTAAAAATAGTTTTATAAAATAATTTTTAAAAACTAAAAAATAAAACACTTTCAAATAAGCCCTTAGTGTTTGAAATTTAATGCCATGTCTCATGGCTTTCTGTCTCAGCTGGACCCACATAAGAATAATCACATAGAGATGTCCCCTAATTAGTTGTCGTCAAAATAATCAAATAAAGGAAAATTAAAGTAAAAACTTTTTAGTTATATATTGATAAAAAAAATAATTATTTACGTAGCACAGTGAGGGAAAAAGGAGATACACTGGTAACGTTGTGTGCAAAAGATGGAAAGGCATTATATTTGTTTTTCCTTTCTTGGGCTTGCGCCCCTCAATGTACGGAAAACCCAAAAAAAATTGAAAAGGCATGCAACACGACGAACTTGGTCAGAGTAAGTCAAAGAGTCACTACAACAGCGTGCAAAGGAAGTAAACCGAGACCACGTCAGGTTTTTTCAGAAGTGATGGGGGCGCAATTTTTTCGATATTATGGAAAAAATAATAAAATAATAAAAATATTCGGATAATAAATTTTATATAATTATTATTATTTTTATTTATTTATTTTTAAAATTATTGATGTATTGTTAATATATATATATATATAAAACCGGCCAACGTTCTAATAAATTTTAGATAAAAAAAATTAAATAAAAATAACAATAATTAGGTGGACCATTTTTTTTTTTTGTTTGGTTCTCCCCATCTCTTTTCTTTTAAAAAAAGGAAATACTTTATCTTTGATTGTTTTGTGTCATTCAATGATAATTTTTAAGACCAAAATTGGTCTTTATCGAAAGTTTATTAGTACCTTTTATTTGTCGCTAATTTTTTATACACTAAATTAATGTGTTGAAAAAATCTTGTTGATTGTCCTATCCTATACATAGAGCGCATTACTCCTTTATCTTTTTGGGCTAAAGGCATGCACATCAAAAACTTGATAATGGGGTGTGTTGACGTCTAGTCTTGATTCCAAAGTGTGTAAAGCGCGCTAGCTAGTGCATGTACGAGGATTCTTTGCCCTTCCTTTCTAGCTAAGGAACCCATTCCTTTCTTATTTTCCTCACTATGATGCTATGCATTTTTAAGGGTATTTGTCAAAACTGGTTTTTGATCAAACCATCAGTACTCCAAGCCTACTGAAATGTTTGCGTGGATTCGAAGCAAGATGAATCAGAGTTCAAGCACGAAGAAGACCAATAGTGGTGATCATGACTTTATGGACATCGTATTTTCATGGTCCCTTGAAGACATTTTCAATGAAGATCTTTACAAGGACAAGGTTAAGAGTTTGATATCACACCATTACCATTTTTATTTTTATTTGTTGGGAAAAATATATTCGTATTATCACCATTAATTTGCTTGTCTAACCTATGGTGTTGGTAATCTGTTGTTGGCATTTGTACTAGATGTCACATTTGATATATTACTTTAAGAGTTTGCATTTTAGTCAAACTAGAGCATGTTAGTTGAGCATCCATTTTAAAATAATCTCCTTGCTGTTTACACTTTGCAGGTGAAATTTATTGATCTATCATTCAGCTCGGTTGATCATTACTTTGGGTCATATGTGTACCCCTTATTGGAAGAAACCCGAGCACAGTTATGCTCAAGTATGGAAATCTTGTCCAGTGCACCTTTTGCACAAGTAATTTCTCTTAAGGTGGCCAATTCAAATGGCAAGAAACTCTATGGTGTTAAAACTGGCACCTGGAAAAACAGGTCCTCTGGTCATGGAAAAGAGCTATACAAAACATTGTCTGGAGATGTTTTCATTTTGGCTGATTTTAAACCTGAAACTTCAAATGATTTACAAAGGGCGGGAAGGATGTGGACCTTGGTATTATCTGTTGGTCTCCCAGAGGAGGAGCTTGAGGAGGAGACTGATATTGTGTCTACTTTTAAGTTTATTGCATCCAGAGACATTGACCCCAATGAAGTAGGGGAAAAATCTTTGTTTATAGTATTTCTGACAAATATAATCCCCAACAGAAGAATATGGAATGCACTGCACATGTCGGGAAATTCAAATCTGACAGAGAAAATTTTATGTGCTGGTGATGTGGTAAGACACTTAATTTCATGTCATGGCTTTGTCAGTGTTTTATGTTTACTATTTATAGGAATATACTACAAGAAAATGGTAAGCTGTTGCCATCAAACATTGATATTGTGTTAATCTATAGCAAAGCATAACACTGTAATGACACTCAGGTCAATTTAATATTTAGTGCTGATTGTCTATAATAGTTAACATCACTTTTTTAGGAAGTAAATAGTGGGAAGCTGTGTTGCTATTCGCACCAAGTAGCTTAATTGTTTGTAAAAATGTAAATGGCATTTTCTTGTTAATTGTTATGTAGACTATGTTTCATCTCTAAGTAGACTTATTTTAAAATCTGATTATTGCGACAACTGATGGATGTATGCTGGGAAACAGGTTGAGGAAATTTGTGATTGCTGCTCTCCACAGACTCATGTTCTAAGAAATGACGGGACATATGAAAGTTTATTATCTGAGCTGAATGAGTCCCAATATAAGGCAATTTGTGCATGCCTTTCTTCCTCTCATTGCAATCATAAGTCTACTGTGGATCTCATTTGGGGTCCACCGGGAACCGGAAAAACCAAAACTTTGGGCACACTTCTTTTTGCTCTATGGAAAATGAACTTTAGGACTCTTGTTTGTGCCCCAACAAATGTTGCCATTAAAGAAGTGGCATCACGTTTCTTGAGCATGGTGAGAGAATCATTTGATGGACAAGCTGATGCTGCGTTCTGTGCATTAGGAGATATAGTCTTGTTTGGGAATCATGAGCGGCTCAAAGTTGGTGCGGACATCCAAGACATATATTTGGATTATCGTGTCAAGCAGCTCTTAAAGTATGCTAAATGGAGATATTGTTTTGCTTCAATGATTGACCTTCTTGAAAATTGCGTTTCAAATTATCATATATTTATTGAAAATGAGTTGAGAAAGGAGCAAGAGTCCATTGATGATAGCACTCTTGATAAAACAGAAGATGAAAACTCTTCAGATTGTAGTGAGGGCAAATCTTTTCTTGAGTTTGTGAGGGAAAGGTTTTTTTCTATAGCATCGCCACTCAGAGACTGTATTTCTGTGTTATGTACTCATGTTGCCAGAAGTTACATTTTGGAACATAACTTAGAAAATTTGGGCCGCTGCCTTATTTACTCGCCTGATTCATTTCAAGCTTTGTTGTTTCAAAGTAATATTGACAGTGAAGTGTTGGAAGAGCTTTTTTCACCTTCAGAAACGCGACATAGTTCTTCTGAGCCATTTGCGGGTGCTGAGTACTTATTGTACAAGAAGAGAACTGAATGCCTGTCTTGTTTAAGAATCGTTAAAGATTCACTTGGTGTACTCAAGTTGCCGAATTTTTTGAACGAAGAATCAATTAAAGAGTTCTGTTTGCAAACATCCTCAATAATATTTTCCACTGCTTCTAGTTCTTTTAAGCTACATTCTGTTGCCATGGAGCCACTAAACATTTTGGTGATTGATGAAGCTGCACAGTTAAAGGAATGTGAATCAATTATTCCTCTGCTACTTCCAAACATAAACCATGCCATTCTTGTTGGAGATGAATGCCAGCTACCAGCAATGGTTGGAAGTAAAGTATGTACATGCTTCTTTGTTTTCATGCATATTGTGTAAATGTTTCATTTGGTAAATTTAATATCCCTGGCCCCTATATCTCCACTTTCTGAATTGTAGAAAGTTTCTATCATGAATTAATATTTATGATTGTCGTTGTTCTGTCTAAGGTTTCTTATGAAGCTGGTTTTGGAAGAAGCTTATTTGGGAGGCTGAGCTCAATGGGTCATTCAAATCACTTGCTCAATATACAATATAGGATGCATCCAGCAATAAGTTTCTTTCCAAATTCACACTTTTATTTAAACCAGATTCTTGATGCTCCAAATGTTGGGAGAAAGAACTATAGAAAGCGATATCTGCCGGGACCAATGTTTGGTCCTTATTCCTTTATAAATATAGTTGGTGGCAGAGAAGAGTTTGATGATGCTGAACGAAGCAGGAGAAATATGGTTGAGGCGGCAATTGTGGTGAAAATACTTCAAAATTGTTTTAAAGGTTTGTTTGTCTTCTTTTTTTTTTTTTCCTTTTTTCCAAATTTTCTCAGTAGTAATCTATAATGTAGCATTTTCTTATTTCTTGCAAAGGGGTATACTACTCAGAAAAGAAATATTTATTGATTTTAAGACTTAATGTTTGTCAGAATATCACACTTCAGTTTGAAATTTGAATCATTAATAGAATTAGCATTCTTCAATTTAAATTGTTTTTGCGATGATAATTAGCTTGAAGAAAATCGCAAAAAAGAGCATGGTAAAATGTGAAATATACAAGACATATGAATCTTTTTCAAAAATAATTGCTTTGTTAGTGTGCAGTACCTTTTTTGAGAAAAAAAAAAATTGAATACACTGCTGCTTTTCCTTGGTATGCAGCATGGCTAGATTCAAAGGAGAACCTTAGTATTGGCGTAGTGTCTCCATATGCTGCCCAAGTTGTTGCGATTCAGGATGTACTTGGACAGAAGTGTGATAAGCATGATGGATTTTGTGTGAATGTGAAAACAATTGATGGCTTCCAAGGTGGAGAGCAAGACATTGTTATATTATCAACTGTTAGAACTAATGGACTTGAGTTTATTTCCAGTCCCCAGAGGACTAATGTTGCTCTTACAAGGGCTAGGTAGAGCTTACTATTTATTTACTATTCGTTTAAGTTTGCTTTCTCTCTCTCTCTCTCTCTCTTTTGGTGGCATTTGTCTTAAGGTGTAATGTTGTTGCTTTGATATCCAACAGACACTGTCTATGGATTTTGGGGAGTGAAAGAACCCTAGCAAGTAAGGAAAATGTTTGGAAAGCGTTGGTGCTTGATGCTAAAAAGCGTCAATGTTTTTTTAATGCTGATGAACATAAGGATTTGGCAAAAACTGTCTGGGATGTTAAGAAAGAGCTGGATCAATTTGACGATTTGCTTCATGCTGATAGTGTCCTTTTCAGAAATTCCATATGGAAGGTATTTGGTGATCCTCAATATTGCAGTTTGTCTTACTAATTCTGTTGTTGATATTCTCATCATCTGCATGACCTTTGGTTCACATGCCCATTCTTCCACTATTTTGCAGGTTCTTTTCAGTGATAACTTCCTTAAATCATTTAAAAGGTTGCGATCAGAGCGGATAAAGAAGTCTGTTATTAGCCTCTTACTCAAACTTTCCAGTGGGTGGAGACCTAAAAGGATGAAAGTGGACTTGCTTTGTGGGAATTCATCGCAGATACTGCAGCAATTCAAGGTTGAAGGTCTCTATGTTGTTTGTTCAAGGGACATAGTAAAAGAATCAAGTTATATGCAAGTTTTAAAGATATGGGATGTACTGCCTCCAGAGGATATCCCTAAACTAGTGAAGCGTCTTGATAGTATATTTGGAAGCTACACCGACAATTTTATAAGTCACTGCAATGAGAAATGTTTTGAGGGGTAAGTGCTTCAGGTTGCATTTTATTGTACCTAAGCTATCCTAGCTAGCAGATGTCATGTGTTTTGCTTCTTTTGTAGGAAATTGGAGATTCCAATGAGTTGGGAAAAGTCAGAAGAGATCATCAGATTTAAGAATCTTGATAATAATATAAATGATGCTGAATTAAGTCTTCATGCTGATCAAAGAATTTATGTTGAGAATTCAAAGGTTGAGGAGAGTCTCTTGTTGATGAAATTCTACTCTTTATCATCGGTTGTGGTTAATCACTTGCTTTCTGATCGTGACAACAATGAATTGGATCTTCCGTTTGAAGTAACAGATGAGGAACGAGAAATAATCCTCTTTCCTAAAAGCACATTTGTGCTGGGTCGCTCTGGTACTGGAAAAACCACTGTTTTGACCATGAAGTTATTTCAAAAGGAGAACTCACACCATATGGCTGTTGAAGCAGCGTATGGAAGTACGAGTGCTGCAGTTCCTTGTTTGAATCAGGATTATAAAGAGAGTTCTACTGTGAATGACAGGCCTATCTTACGTCAGCTATTTGTAACAGTGAGTCCTAAATTATGCCAAGCGGTAAAACATCATGTTGTTCGATTGAAAAGGTGTGGAACTTCTTTGATAGAGTAGCTGGCTTTTCTTTTTCCATTTCAGATGAATGACAGGCAAAATGTCTTTTTGAATTTGACATAAGCTTACTATTTTTGCAGTAATCTCTTTTGAAGTCCATCTTACCATTATATCTATACGTGTTTCTATCTTTATAACTTTTTATACATGCGGAAAGAAAACTGTAGCGAAGCTTATGAAATGTGATAGTTCAATAACAACTTTCTTTTTATTTTTGTTATTCTTTTTTTTTAAATAAAATGATTAGCTTTTGTTGGCATCAAAAGTAGCTTCTGTTAATATCAATATCTTCACAAATTACTTAGTTGTATTGATGGAGGAAATGTGGGATTGCAAGAGCAATGGACCCTTTTTAAATTTCATATTTAAGATGTTGTAAGTAATAATGTTGTTACATGCACTATATCTACCTCATAAATTAAATAATTAATTAAATGTAGTCCCCATTGGTCAAATCTAGGATTTTTAAATGGAATTTACTTCATCCTTTAATCACTGCTGTAGTTTTTTTTTTTTTTTTAAATCATGCAATTTGTTGAAGGATGTCCCCCCCCCCCAAAAAAAACAAATTCACTTATTACTCAAGTCAAAAGATGGAATATTGATGAAACTATTGTTCCTTTCAGCTCAGATATGATAAATGTATGGTCCCACTCCCATTTTGACACACCATACAAGAAACATAATTTGTTGCTTTGTAGTGAATTACATGATAAGGAATATGGAAAGTTTCTTATATTAATTTATAATTTTTCATAGTGTTGCCTATCTAAGAAACTATGTAGTGCTGTTAAATTCACACTATCCCAACTCCTTAACTCTAATCCTCATTATAGCTCTGGCATGTCAAAGTCCTTTATGGTAATTTGGTCCTCATGTAGTTTCAATGAGTTCTTTTAAATTTCATTTAAGTCATAGATTTTATGTATGATTTTGTTTGTATCTAATATTATTAGACATTATGTATACAGATCTATATGTGGTGGCAATATTTCCGCTAAGAGCAGTTCTATGAATGAAGATATTGTTGATGTTGATGCATCAGTGCAGTTTAAGTCTATTTCAGACTCTTTTATTGATCTGCCTGCCAACTCATATCCACTTGTGATAACTTTTCAGAAGTTTCTAATGATGCTTGATGGAACTTTGGGGAATTCCTTTTTTGAAAGATTTAGTGACCTATATTCTAATATTCAAAACCTTGGTGTAAGATCTGTTGCTTTGGAGACCTTCATAAGAAATAAGGAGGTGACTTATGATAGATTTGCTTTATTATATTGGCCTCACTTCAATTCCCAATACACTAGGAAGCTAGATTGCTCCAAGGTGTTCATTGAAATCATATCACATATAAAAGGTGGTATACAAGCTATGGAGCCTGGTGATGGTAAGCTAAGCCATAACGATTATCTTTCGTTGTCTGAAAATCGTGCTTCAAGCTTAACCAAACAGAAAAGAGAGATTATATATGATATTTATCTAAGTTATGAAAAAATGAAGATGGATAAAGGGGAATTTGATTTGGCTGATATTGTAATAGACCTGCATCGTCGACTTAGAATTAAAAAATATGAGGGTGATGAAATGCACTTTGTATATATTGATGAGGTGCAAGATCTAACAATGAGTCAAATTGCTTTATTTAAATATGTGTGCCAAAATGTGGAAGAGGGTTTTGTTTTTTGTGGAGATACAGCACAAACGATAGCAAGGGGAATTGATTTTAGGTTCCAGGATATAAAATCTCTCTTTTACAAGAAATTTGTGTTAGAATCAAGGAGAAGCACATACAATCATGGAAAGGAGAAAGGGAAAATTTCAGATATCTTCTTATTGAAGCAGAACTTTCGTACCCATGCAGGAGTGCTTAAATTATCCCAAAGCACCATTGAGCTTCTTTTTTGCTTTTTTCCTCATTCTATTGATGTCTTGAAGCCTGAGACCAGTTTGATATATGGTGAAGCTCCAGTTGTTCTTGAATGTGGAAATAGAGAAAATGCAATTGTAACTATTTTTGGAAATAGTGGACATATGGGAGGCAAAATTGTTGGTTTTGGAGCAGAACAAGTAATTTTGGTACGAGATGATATTGCTCGAAAGGAAATTTTAGACTATGTGGGGAAACAGGCACTTGTGTTAACCATTTTAGAGTGCAAGGGTCTGGAGTTTCAGGTTTTCACATAACTATCTCATTTAATTTATTTATACTGTGTATGTTATGTCTTCTTATGGTCTTTTGTGTCCTTTTCCAGGATGTATTGCTGTACAACTTTTTTGGCTCTTCCCCTTTGAAAAATCAATGGAGGGTGATATATGAGTATATGAAGGAACAAGATATGCTGGAACCTGAGGAACTTCAGCCTTATCCAAGTTTTAGTGATTCCAAACACAATATTTTGTGTTCTGAACTTAAGCAGCTTTATGTGGCCATAACTCGTACAAGACAGAGATTGTGGGTTTGTGAGAATACAGAAGAATTCTCTAGACCTATGTTTGACTATTGGAAAAAGAAATGTCTTGTACAATTCAAAGAATTGGATGATTCACTTGCTCAAGCAATGAAAGTTGCAAGCAGCCCAGAAGAATGGAAGTCACGTGGCATAAAGGTTGTTTTTGTAATCAAGCATTTTATATTCATTGTGCTTCCATAATAAAGAATTGAATTAACATAGCAGTATATTCTTTTTGAAATTAGATTGACTCATTGGTTATTGGTGTTCGGTCAAGTTGTTCATTATATTTTGCATAGCAATATATACAATATTTGTATACCCATTGAATGATGTCATGTATATCACAAATAGTTCTATAGTATGTGAGCCATAGAGCAAATTTTCTTTGTGGGCCACCTCTTTCTGGCAATTCTTTTCCCAAACTGATATCATGTCATTTTGACTGTTCTTTGCAGCTATATGGTCAAAATAACTATGAGATGGCAACTATGTGTTTTGAAAGAGCAGGGGACTCTTACTGGGAGAAAAAGTCTAAGGCTGCTGGTCTTAGGGCAACTGCAAGCCGTTTGCGTGATCTGAATCCCGAGGATGCAAATGCAATCCTTAGGCAAGCTGCTGAAATTTTTGAAGGAATAGGAATGGCTGATGTTGCTGCTCAGTGTTTTTCTGATTTGGGGGATCATGAAAAAGCTGGTATGAATTTGAAGTTCAGCTGTGTCTAAGCTCTTATGTCATCTGCTATTAGTTACTTTCCTGCTCTTTTACTTTTAAGTATTTGCTTGTTAGGCATTAAGAAATTAATTTACTTCGCACACGGCAGGTTTATCCTGCATGGTCATGTCCACTGTCGTGGGCTGAGTTACCCAGGTTGCAGATTTGAACACACTCGGAAACAGAATAAAATAAAGAATGTTCATTTCACTGATTGATATATGAGCTGAAACCCATAAATACAATACAAGCCTTTGTAATGTAGTGCTAATAGTTGAAACCCAACATTGGTATCACACTTCTATCTCCCATGTTCAACAAGCATTATTGTGTGTTAATTATATAAGTTTACCTTGAGTATTAAGTACTGTTCTTAAATTATTTAAGCTCATCTTTAATATGTATTTTTGTACTTCTGCTAGAGACAGCTTGCCCATTCTTTTGTATATTTATGGTAAGTTCTGTCTCATTTGCACATAAATGCATTTGAATAAATGCTTATTGTCCTGTATTTGCTTAAAAAAAAGTAACTTTTTCTTGCAATATTTTATGTATATATAAAAGAATTCTATCAACATTAGATGCATGTCAATTTCTTTTAATACTTCTCGAAGTTTCATGATCAGTCAAACTTTTGATTGCTGTTTAATTTTGAAAAATCTTACCTTAAAATTTTTGGTTTATAATAAATTTCATTAATTTTCTATTTACACATTAGTGAGACAGAATAGAAGCTAACTTATCATGATAGTTTAACAGTTATGAAGTTAAATACCTATCATGTGTGAAAGTGAATTAAATAGTTTGTCATGTGCTTAACTTGAAATTCATTTGGCTTTCTTGTTTGATGATGAATTTCAATCAAACTAGGATTATTATGACACTAGAAACTTTTATCTAGACAAAGCTTCTATTGCAGCTACTTACAGCTTTCTTCTTGGGCATTCTTCATATGATTGTTACGATATTTTGCATCACTGTTGGTAAATTTTTGTGTTTTTTACGTTATTTAATTTTTAGTATATTAAAAAATTTATATATCATCAAAAGCTTATATGATCAATATGTTAGTACAGATCACTTGGACAATTGAAGCTGTTAAAGGAGTTCTAGTTGTGTTCAAACCATTAATCAGCACTTGTTTCAAGCCTAGCAAGCACATCTAAATAAACATCATTTGATGGGCTTGATGCGATGGATGAAATAAACAAACCGAAGTCTATAACGTAGAGTTCATCGTGTTGTTGTCCTTTATCTATTTATTATCTGAACAGAGAAGAGAGATTAATGTGTATATATATATATTTGTGTGTGTGTGTGTAGATAGAGAGTTAGGGAAGTAAATAGCAAATTAGCACCTAACTTGAACATTTTTCTTGTGCATTCTCTTAAAAGATTTGTGGACTTCTACTCTAAACGATTAACTTTGTTTCTGTTTCTGCTAAAAGGGAAGCTTTATTTGGAGAAAAGTGAGGAGCCTGATTTGAAAAGAGCAGGGGATTGCTTTTTCCTAGCTGGGTGTTATGAAACTGCAGCTGAAGTGTATGCTAGAGGCAGGTTCTTCTCAGATTGTTTGACTGTTTGTGCAAAAGGAGGGTTGTTTGACATTGGTTTAGATTACATTCAACAATGGAAACAAAGTGAAACTGCTGGCCATAGTATGGTTCGACGTCACGAATTATACACAATGGAACAAAAATTTCTGGAAAGTTGTGCTCAACATTATTATCATCATAAAGATACCAGATCCATGATGAAATTTGTTCGAGCTTTTCATTCAATGGAATTGAAACGTGAGTTCTTGCATTCATTAAGCTTACTTGATGAGCTCCTCTTGTTAGAAGAGGAATTAGGAAACTTCATGCAGGCAGCAAACATTGCCAAGATGATGGGTGATATTCTGCGCGAGGCTGATTTGCTGGCGAAAGCTGGTAAGTTCATTCAAGCTTATGAACGTATTCTTTTCTATGTACTTGCAAATTCTCTTTGGTCTGCCGGGAGTAAAGGATGGCCCTTAAAACAGTTCGCAGAGAAGGTTGAGCTTTTGAGAAGAGCCTTGTCATTTGCAAAGGAAGAGTCAAGCAGCTTTTACGAGCTTGCTTCTACTGAAGCTGAAATATTATCAAATGAGAATAGTAACATTTTCAAGATAATGATTCATTTGAAATCTTCTCACGTGTATGGAAGTATCAGAGGTGAAATATTGTGTTTGTGGAAACTTCTAGATGCTCATTTTCAGCTGGACTCCTCAAAGTATGTCTGGAAAGACAATGTGTTTGATGATTCTGTGGAAGGAATGATTTTGAAGAATCAGCTTTCTGTGGAGACACTGTTTTACTGTTGGACATGTTGGAAGGATAACATTGTTCGTATACTGGATTATCTTCCAAGTTTCAAATCCCAAGATATTCATCAGCACAGTAGTTATGGAATGTTTGCATTGAATTATTTGGGCGTTCAAAAGCAGATTTCTAATCTAAATGCCATCTACCTTTTGCTCATACCTGATGCCAGTTGGGTGATAAAAATGGGGGACGGATTTCTAAAGAAGAATGGAAGGCTTGTTTCTGTTGATGTTCATTCTTTAGTCTCTGCTGCTCAGAGCTATTGGTGTTCAGAAATGTTTTCTGTTGGCATGCGTGTCTTGCGCAGCCTTGATGCACTTTACAGGTTTAAAGTTAGTAAGTTTATTACTGAATTTTGTGAAGTCAGGTCTTTAATGCTTATCTATGAGGTTGCAAAATTTCTGTGTGAATCCAAATGGTTTAGCCACAGCCATGGTAACTTGAAATCATTGGAGAAATTTGTCAAATATCCAATTGACTATTTCTCTCATTACGTAGTTGCCCTAGACGGGAAGAAGTCATTGACAAAAGACATGATTTCTCTTAGGGCAACTGAGACTTATCAAGATTTGGTGAAAGAGGTTGTCTATGCGAACATTAAAAAAGATAGGTTGAGTTATTGTCAAATTGGAAGGGTGGCAGTTTTGATTCTTGGCATGCCTAATCCTAAAAAGGAGCTACTTGTGGAAATTTTGACAAGATTTGAAGATAACCTACCCTGGCAAGAGTTCATTCGGAGCTTGCATTGGAATTCAACAGCAGAAACTTCACAAGACAATGAAGCAGATAAAGAGCTGCATTGCATGTTTAAGTTTTATGAAGCTTTGCAGTATACTTACAATGTGAATTGGGTAGCAGAAGTTGACTATATTTCTCCCAGTTGTTTTATGTATCTTATTGAACGCCTTCTGCTCTTAACATCCTGCTGGAAGGGGTTCATTTTTGCCACAAAGTCATCTTTTGTTGAATGGCTTATTTCCCGGGATGGAAACTCCCTCCAAAATTTGAGTTTAATGGCTGATATACAACCAGTTGTAGAAGATGTCCATAAGTTCATTGCCAAAGTCCTTCATGAGCTTCTTAATGATCCAGATGGTACCAAAAATTGGATTAAAAAGTCAAACATTAATGTGAAGGATTATTTTCCATTGTTTGTTCTGAGATTGGTTGTTTCGATATGTTTGCTTCATCTCAGCTCCGGGAAGTATCTAGAGTTACTTCATGATTTGTTGGGGAAGTATCTAGCGTTACTGCCATTGGAATTTACAAATGTTCTTCGCAAAGGAAGAAATCGCCTGGGCTTGAAAGTATTTGCTGAGGCGTTTAAGATGATTGACAATCCCCTAGTAATTGTCAGGTTAAGGAATAATTCTTCAAAAATTGCGTGTCCAGATGCTGTTGTTGTTGATTTAATGATATGCCCGCAACGAGAGCTTATATTAAACATACTGTTTCCAAATAGAGTTGACATTGCGGGTGAGGACACTGCAGCAGGTATAGCAGAAGCTTCTGACTCAATATCTAATGTGTTTCCTTCAACAAATTGTTCTAGTCTTCTAAATAAAAGCTTTGCTCTTGTTTCAGATCAGGCATCCAATAGTGGGAATAGACATGAAATTAACAAGTCTATGAATGTTCTCAGCTTCTGGGATGTGTTGGAAAAGTTACGGTTGGCAGTTGATGAATCATGCCTTAGCAGGGTGTCGCATTATTCCATTATGTTAAATGTATGCTCATTTGTTTTTTCGCATTGCCTTTACGTTAAAAATGGGCTTCGATCGAGGGTCTAGTATCAAGTATAATTCATTTTTTATCACAATTATGTTCTTTTCACAGTTTTTACTCTATACAGGAATTTGTGGATCCTTGCATTGAACTTTTAATTTCTTCAGTATGCGGAAGCTTACCGCAAAACCCCATTAACCTTGAAAACAAAAATGAAATGGGGGAGGTGTTGAGCTTGCTTGATGAAATGAAGCAACTTTCTTCAAAACTGAGTGTGAGGTGAGTTATAAAAGTAACTTTGCCCTTGTCATATATTTTCTTATGCAATTTTATTTCGGGTTTGCTCTGACAAATCAGCAATTTTAGTATAAGTAACAAATATTGCAGTATTTATAACTTTGTCCTCTCCTCCAGCAATATTAAAAGGCAAATTCCAGTTATTGGTGAACTTTCAAAGAAAATTCTTTCAAGACAATCGAAAGTAGCGCAAGTCTTGAATCAGCTGTTTTTGCTGTGCAAGAAGACTACCATTGTTGACTATGAGCCATCAGAAGCCAGCACTGCAGTAGGCTATGATGACCACGTGCAAAATGATTTGGAGGAATCTAAAGATAACATGTCCAAGAATTCTCAAGCTGACATCAACTTAGGACCTGGAAACACCAAGGAAAATGTCAAAGGGAAGAAAAACAATTCCAAGAAAAGCAAGGGAGGAAAAAGGGGTAGGAAGTGAAAATGCACTAATGAAAATCTTGTCAGGTTTTTGGTAGATACAGATGTAGTAATTACTAATTAATATGTTCGAACTGCCTGGTTTGGTTTGCTCTGATTTTGTATTTTCTTTGCAGTAAACTTTCCAACGAGTATTGTAGGGGTATATAAATTTGAAAATAGTGTCTCCTTTTATAACAACGTAGGCTGTGCTAATCTTCTAGTGTAGGATCACAGTAAGGGACTAGTATGTTTCATTATAATTTCCTAAACAATTGTGTTGCATTGAAATCGAATTTAAAGCTAAGCAGATGTAATTTGGATGTAAAAATCTGATATTTCTATTTCTAGCCTAATAATTCAGTTATTAAACACATCGATAGGTTATACCAAATACTCAATCTGTCCATTTCATCAATTGAAGAAAATATTTCTTTTTTTTTTTTTTTTGGTTGGGAAGGGGGGTTTAGGGGGGTTCTTTACCGCTTCCAACCAGAGGCCAATGCTTTACCACTTCAACTACGCCTAGCATGCAAGAAAATATTTCTAAAGAACTTGGTTTTGAGTCTCTTTTTTTTTGGTTGGCACTTTAAAAGTCTGAATGGATTGAAAATTCATCACATTTTGTCAGATTGGGCCAATTTATTAAGAAAACAAGTTCAAAAAGGTTTGCCCAATCTGTTTGACTAGTTTAAAAGATTTAATAATTGCACGGTTGAAAATATTATTATCTGACCAAAAGCATATTATTTGGCGACCAAAAAAATGTTGAATGTTATGAACTCAAAATAATCTAATTTAACCACACCAAAATGTATTTAGATTGGCTTGTTTCACATTTAAACATCTTAATTAAAGAACTTTTCTGAAAGACCTTTGTGAAAAAGAAATATGCTAGCCAACGGTCAAGCTTTTACATTGTAAACATTGATTTAATTTTTTATTTAAATATAAAAGAACAAATCCTTCGTAGTTTGTTGAATTCAGTAGTGAGAATCCCCGATCACAAAAGCACTCAGCTCTTCATAGCAGTTTCTTTTTTATGGTCTTAGAAATTGTTCACATAATTTTTAAGATCAACAAATAAAATTCATTTGAAATTGCAATTTATTTTAGGGTTTAGGATTTTTTGTGTTTGGGGTTCATATAACAATTTCTTACAAAAAATAATTATTTGACTTAAAATAGTTAAAAACAAGAGAAATGATGTCACGAGTTTTCAATAAAAGCGTTGAGTTTTTTTTTAATTATTTTTAATACATATTTATTTATCTGAGATGGAACCTATACGAGATACAAAAAAAGAAAAAGGTTTATTGCACCTACCAAAATGATTAGTTTATTTATTTTAGATATGAAATTAAAAATGTATAATATTTGTTAATGTTGTACTAATATAGTATATTTATTTCATACATACTATAATGCTTTTGATAAAAATTATTCATTATTAAAAATTAGAAATACAATAAATGCATATAAATTACCACATAAAAAAGTGTATATATTACAATTTTCTATAGAAAATCCATAATAAAAAATTATATGGAGAAAAAAGAATATAAATTTCTATTAATCCTAAAACTAATAAACTCAAACTTTTGCCTTAATTTTAAACTCCTACAATATGAGATTTTGACTACATATCCTTTTCTTTTAATTTCTTTAATTTAAAATACAGTTTACAAATAGTTTATACTATTATACTACTTCTCACATTAAGGTTCTTCTTAAAATATTATACTTAAAATGAACTGTCCATTATTACTTACGGTTTTTTTTTTTTAATCTTAACAATAAATAAAAGCAAAATGGGAAACATGTAATACCCATAAAATGATTATTCTAAAATAGATTAATTTATATATCTACCAACAGTGTAAAATAATTTTATATTTACAACTAATAGAATTACAAAAAAATGACAAATCATGATAGATAACTATATATTATAATAGCTATCCACCATGATCTAGTTGATAGTATAAAATTATTTTATAATATCAATATATAGAGATTAATTTCATTGTAAAATAATTAACTACCAAGATAGATATCACGCCTTGAATTTCCTTTTGTGAACATTTTTTTCTTTTTCCATTTAAGTACCATATGTTGATGAACACTGAACATTTGCAATCTGCTAAAATACTTCTATACATTTGTCGCATGTAAAATGGTATTGTGTAGTGAAATTGACTTATTGATCGCTTCGCGTAAGGTGGACAAAAGGCGTAGGAAAAAGAATGGAATTATGCACCGATGAAGCACGGATTAAAGTATCACTTTAAAAATCACATAATTTCATAAAGAAATAAATAAGTTCTAATCATAGAGCAGCTATAATATGCCTTTATTTTAAATAAAAATAACCAAAAAAAAAAAGAAGAAGAAGAAAGAAACTTAAAGCCTATCCTTATGTACATGAAAGGGAGCATGAGATTTCCACACCAAGTATATAAGCGACAGCGAGCCCACACAAGCCTGAAACTCATTTTTGAGATAAAGACACCATTTTAAGTATCAAAGAAAACACAAGAAAAGAAACATGAGTCTTAGTTCAGTCGGTAATATCAGGATATCCTTTTACGAATTTTTCCATTTTCCAACCAATTAGCTATGGACTTCGATTGGATGGGTGTTCTGTAGACAAATTTTGATAGAAAACCTTTTTCTTATGTCTCAAAAAAAATTCCAAAAAAAAAAACAAAAGTCAGTAATCTTGCACATAATAAGATGCGGAAAGGCAAGATTCATTAATGATAAATCAGCAACATGATGCATTTGATAAATGATACTGGCACAACAATATCCCACATTTACATAAGGCAACATGCAAAAGGAATTCCATTGGCATAAAGTTTACTCAACACAGAGTTTGGCAAGAAAGCAAATCATTTATTAAATGGAAATATGAACCCACACAAGTTACCCTTACTACTACCACCACCACCACCAGCAGAAACTCATATATGATAGACTGACAAATAAACAATAATAGCACCTCTATCTGAAGCAGAGTTTTATATATTACAACAAATTATCAGAAAATTACATCTAACAAACATGATAGATCACGAAAAATTGTAAACGCAAATACTATTATTGTAAGTGCCGAGTTTCTACAAGACTGTAGTAAAATTCAGTAGAACTAAATTGCCATCCTTATTAGTAGTAGGCCCTAGCATTCTCAGGAAAACATATAAATAAGTTACATCCACCTATCATTTTAAGAATGCTGAAATAAAAGTAAAAGAATTTAACTCTGATGCATGCAGATGAGAATACTCACCTCACCTCGCTTGGGGAAGATCAGACTGCAAAATCTTGTGTCTGTCTGAATTCATCCACACATCCTTATTGTTATTTCAATTGCGAGAAAGGCTTCAACCTTTTCAAAATATTGTTACTCTTAGCTTTCATCTGTACCAAACAATTTCATCCTCGATAACGGGGTCCTCAAGTATCCATCAACCTCAAACTTCTTTGGCGACAACTCCCTGTACTTTGAAAACTGTTCCTTCGCCTCGTCATTCCTATCAAGCAAACTATAAATCATTCCCCTACAAAAATAAGGCCTGAAATCGCTAGGATCCTCTCTGGTAAGCTCCTGGTAAATCCCCAAAGCCTCATCAACATTCTTCTGAAGAAATTGAATCTGCGCCATGATCAACCTCACGTCCCTCGCTTCCTTCGCCTTGTTCTTCTCCTCCGCAACCGCAAGAGCCTCCTCTAGCCTCTTCATCACCGCTTCCCCTTCCCCACACCGGTCCATCAGCAACGCATTCTCGAACAAAGCCTCGAACGACAGCGGATTCGAAGCCAGAATTTCCTCATACACGTTGCGCGCGTTTTCAACATCGCCCATTTCGCTCATCAACCTCGCGGTGAGGAACTTCCAATCCGTTACCCCGGGCTGCGCGGAGCATAACCGTTTGAGGATGCCGAGCGCCTCCTCGTCCTCTCCGACCTCGAGCTTCTGCTGCAGCAGCGACTTGAGCGCGCCGACAGCTTCCTCGTTCGTTTCGAGGAGCTCCGACAGAGGGGAAGACGAGGTTGTTGTTGTTGTTGTTGTTGTCGTTATCGTTGCGGCGTCGTTTTCATTGGTGGATTCTTTGAGGGACTGCTTGGACTGTTCGGCGGCGACGGTGGTGGGCGGAGGTTCGGCGCGGGCGGGGAGGGCGGAGAACTTGACGGCGACGGCAGCGGCGAAGACGGCGGCTCCGGCTAGGATTTTGAGGTTGCGGAGAATGGGGTTGGCGGAGGTGGTAGGGGAACTGGAGGAGTGGGCCCTGACGGTGAATCGAGGGAGGGAGCGGCGAATTGGGATTTGGAAACGGAGGTTTGGGTGTGGGTGTGGGTGTGGGTGTGTGTGTGTGGGGTTGTGGGTGATGGAGAATAGGGAGGGTGGTGCGGTGGCGAAGGTGGAAGACATTGTGGTAATTAGGGTTTACGAGAGGGTGGAGTGAACGATGCTCGATTTTTTGGTGAAGATGAAGGGAAGGATGGGTTTAGGTTGTGCTGTGTTTTGGGGTTTAAACTTCAATTTAAAAGTGTCCCTGTCAGTGTCACGTTGGGCGTGGGTGAGTTGGTGGCTACGGGTTAGGTGTAGCTTCGTGGGTGGGGGTGCATTTATTTGTTGAATTTTTTTTCTTTGAAATTTTTAATAGTTTATTTTTGAATGGATTAATTTTAATATATTATTAATATTAAAAATATGTATATTATTATTTAATTATATGATTCTATTTATATGATTTTAAACATAATAGATAATTAAATTAAATATTTTTATTGATATAATAATATATAATTAAATATTATATAAAATATTTTTATATATTTAATGTATAGAAATTAAATTATTTTTTGAATTGAAGAAAAATATAATTGTCATCTATTTCTTAAGATTGTTATTGTTATTTGGATATTTTTGGGTAAAATATTAAAGTTAAAAATTATTAAGGTTTTCTTTTGTTTTTACTTTTTTTGATGATAATAAATTGAGATTAATTTTATTGTGCTGTTAGTGTTAAAAAAATAAATAAACTATCATCCAATTATATGCAATTATATGTGAGATTTTTGAAATAATAAATATGAAAGTCAAATATTTTTATTGATATAATAATATATGATTGAATATTTATATAAAATATTTTTTCATTGATAATACATCAAAATTAAATTCTAATAAATTCAAGCTAAGTAAAATGTTTATCTTAATTCAAAATCAAAACATAAGCTTCCACTCATCAAACATTTGTAAAAATAAGAGATTAATTTTTATGCATCAATAGAGTAAAAAACTCTACACTATAACAAATCATGATGGATAGTTACTATAATAATAATTACTCATTTTAATTTATTTATTTTTAATAATTCTATTAATTGACGATGTAAAAATTTTTTATACTGTCAATATATAAAAATTAATTTCTAAAAAATAATTATAAATATACAACCAAAAATTTAGTTCGCCAAAAACTATCAATCATAAATAAAATATATTTCTTTGATAAGACTTACAAAGAATGCTTTGACATTGCTATAATAAGAAAAATAGTAAATATTCTTTTTAATCTTAACATTTTAAAATTGATGCCCGGTTAGTGTTAAGAATTTTTTACATCAATTTAATTTTAACACTTTAATTTTTTATATTATTATTCTTTCGACATTATCATTTTTGTCATCAATTTAATCTAAACCCTAAGCATTCAACCTTTCTTTATAAAAAGAAAATATTTCATTTATTCAATTTTTTTGTTTTCTATATGTATCCTTTCATCAGAAACAATACTGCTTTAGTATTTGATATCCCATAAAAGATATGGCTCAAACTCTTCCAATACCGATTATTCCATATCCAAACTTGCACCTAAGACTACTGATTAAAAGGAAGTAATATCTACCACTCTAACTAATCATATATTGGTTTCCATTTCATTTATTCCTTTTAGCTTAAAGTAATTCAATCTTAAAATTGATAATATATTTTCCCAATATATTTTTAAATAACATAAGCTGATTATAATTTTTTTTATATTATGTAATCTACTAATCTACTAATAATTAAAGCTCAAAACAAGGAAAGTTATACCATGTATCAGCTTCTTATAAATTCTAATTCTTCACCACTTTGTAAAAGTTATTATTAAAGTAAATATTTCAACTTTCTATTTATTAAATTTATTGAAAAAATTAAATAATTTCATAATTTAATCTACAATAAATATATGACCTTAGTTCTCTCCTCTAATAAATCTTTTTGAAAGATATGCTACTAAAATATCTCTTCTTTCATTTATTTGAGCCACACAAATTTTTTTCAAATCAATTTAAATAAAATTCAAATTTTATTATTTAATTTATATTTAATACAATGCCTTGATTATCTCCTTCACTAACACTTTTTAAATTGGCTACTATTAAAATTTCTCTCCCCCTATTATTTCATTTTGAGCCACACAAAATTTTATTATGTTTCTTTAACGTAATCTCTATGATTATAATATTTTTATTAAATTTCATAATTTCTTATTTCTATATAGATTCAAGAATACTATTATCCAAAATCACAAACAATATATTATTAATTGCCTTATTTACAAATTTTAAAATTTTATTTACACTTTAAATATTATTTAAGATGCAATTATTTAAAGTATAAAAAGAAATCAAAAGAAAAAAAATGTAATTATTCGGTCCCACTTCTTCAATCTTATTGAAGTTGTATATTATTTCTTATTGATCCTTATATTTGTATAATACTACTTGTTTTCAATGGGATCATATAATACTAAATGTTGATAGATATTAATACAGATTTGTCCCAACAAATTTGAAAAAATTATTATCATAATTTACTCTTAATAAATTGATATCATAACTTATTGAAGAAAAAATATGCAAATATCATCAATTGATATAGGTAATGTAATTATTAAAGGATTATTATCATAACTTACTCTAGTAGCAATTTCTCATTTGAAGATAATGAGTAATATAGTGATTTTAATAATTCTTTTTATATTTATTTAATATAATTAAAATTTTAATCAAATTGTATAAAAAATTTTACTCATTTTATAGAATTTAGATTTTAAAATTAAATTGAAATTGAAAAATTGTCAAGTGCTATGCAAATAGCATATTCTTTAAAATTATTTAACTATGATGTTAAAGAAAGGGAAGGGGAAGAAGAAAGAAATTAATTTAATTTTTAGTTATTTAGTCTTTATTAAAAATTATAAGAATTCTTATAAAGTAAATTATATTTTTAATAATCAACTATGAGATTAATTTTTATATACTAATAATATAAAATAATTTTACACAATCAATTATTACTTAAAAATTGAAAGTGGACATCTTTATAAATGAATTATATTTTTTTAATAATGTGCTGTAATATCAAATAATTTTTTTTTTTTTTTTAAAAATTTCTTTACTTGAGGCCGAAGAAAGGGTGGGTGACAATTAAATATTTTTTTAATTATTCTATCCTCATTAAAGAAATGGTAAGGTAATATCTTTATAAAACAAATTATATTTTCAATAATAAGTTACACAAAATACTTTTGTAAAATTTTTCGTTAAATTTATTTTACTAGAAATTTAAAGAAAGGGAAATTAAGAAAAATGAAAAAAATAATTTTTTATTTTGTTATTTATTTCTCAATTAAAAAAGAAAAATTCCCTTTAAATTAATTAAAAAATAAGAGATAAATTTTAATATAAGAAAATTATGATTACTAAAAAATATAAATCATATATACCATATAATTCAAACTCATGTATCATGGTCAAATATGCCATTGAATTATATTCCTTGCACTCTACTCCAAATTTAAAACATACTAACACAACTTTATTCACGAGTACATATTTGACAATCAAGCATCACATGACTCTACTTATCTCCTCCCCCACCCACTGCGTTTTGATAAGAAATGCGCTACTTTTGCTTTCAACTTTCCATATAGGTAAAAAACACCAAATTGCAACTTGAGTAACAATAGGATGTGTTTCTCGAAGACTTAATAATACAACATGAAAGATTCAAAAGGCATGCAAGTGCATTCACAAGAGATTTTATCCACCCTATATACATATTTAAAAAAAAAAATTATTCCACTAAAAGGATTAATAATGAGATGTTTAAATAGCTTATACGAAGTTTTAGATTTAAACCTCATGTACTAAAATAAAAAATTCCAGAATCATCACCTATTTTTAAGGAGAGAAAATAAAGAAGTAAATAATAATATAAAAAATAAATTCTTAATGATTTCTTTATTTTTTATTACCTTTTTAATATTTTTATTAGAAGAAAAGATGTTGTTAGTATGAGTTAGGTCAAAAATTTGACAAGTTTGTCTCGGCTTGAAATCTTAAATGAGTCAATTTTTTTTTTTTTTAAATTTGATCCTAGTTTGATAATGGCCGCAACTGTTGTTTAAATCAATATTAGATGGACCCTTAATTTAGATATAATATATATTTTCAAAAAAAATTACATTAATGAAAATATTAACATAATATCTACAAATTATTAATTTAAATGAATATTATATTTTGATAAAAGGTCAATCCATTATTGGTAAAATTCTCTCTACATTATTTTTTTTCTTTTATCAACAAGACACAAATTTGTGATCATATTTAAAGAGAATAAGTGCCAAATTACTTAAATCAACCAAATGTTGGTAATAAGTACCTACATCTGTAAATGTTTTGATTATTTTGCAAAAAAGTAACAATTACAAAGAAATATGAATGGTAATGATGTGTTTCTATTACAACCCAAGATGCAAGCATCTCGTGTTGGGACAGTGGAATGGGTTTAAATCCGTTAAGCATGTACACTCTATTTGGAACGTGAGAAAAGAGAGTGAAAGAAGTTAGAAGCGAAGAAAATAAGCAAAAAAAAAAAGTGTTTTCTATCGCTAATGTGAGGAGAAAACTAAGAGAGTAATGTTTATATGTGAAAATTACTATTTTACCTATATAATTTGTTCTTTTATCATAATTGACAATCATTGAATAAGTTTTTGCATATTATCATATTTTTTTTCTTTTCACTTTTCTTCTCAACTAAAGTAAAAAAAAAAAAAATACATTTTTTTCTTCATTTTCTCTTATCTTTATTTTTTTTTTCTATTTTCTTTCTTCTCATTTCCTTTCTTTGCCCAATCAAAGGGATAATGCTTAATTCCAAAATTTATGTGTAGCGAACAAAAATTTTTTTAAAGGATTTTCATTTAAGCGTTTAACTATATACTAAAAAAGTCTTTCATCTATTGATAAGGAAAACTCTCAAGTAAAAGAAAAGCGCAAGCATCCTACAAATTTTTATGAGTTTAATCTTGATATATTAACAGTGTAATTTTTTTTTTATATAATTAACCATATTTACTGATATAGTAAGATATAATTGAATGATATTATAAAAAGAATTTAATTGGTATGCACTGACAGTGTAAAATAGTTTTACACTATCAACAAATAAAAATAAAGGAAAGTAAGAAATTATGGTGGATTTCTCATTATAATAGGTGGTTATTTATATGAGTTGGCATTTTCTACTATTTCTATTGGTTGAATTTTACACTGTTAATATATTTAAATTAAATTCTTATAAAAAATTTTTATACCTTTAATAAATCCAAATTAAATTCATTTTTCATATGGTAATTGTTATTAAAATATTAAATTATAAAAGTGAATTATTTATTCAAAGAGTCGTATAAAAAATTAACGACATTAAAATATAGTTGAAAATTTTTAATATACTGCATAACAACAAAGAATCTATTTGGTTTAATTTTTAGAGTAATTATTTTTAAAAAAATTAAATTATAAAAATTATTTTTAGAGAAATTATTAACAGAATTGACTTACGTTTAATTTAAGTATGTTAAAGCTAAACCTAAAAAAATAACTTTTTTCTAGATAAGATTAATTAAAATTATTTTTAATTATTAATATAAAAATATTAATAAATTTTCATTTCAGAAGTTCTTTTTTTTTTTTGGTTTGAAAAATAATTTCAAAAATTCTTCTCCTAAATATATTTTTAATTACTTAAAAAATTCTTTTAATAGAGTAATAAAATTACCAAACTTCATTCTCATCCCCGGGGCACTTTTGGAGCCCAAACTTTAAACCAAACAGCTCATTTTTATTTTTTTTTAAAAAGACAATTGAAAAAAATTGATAAGTGTCGAAGAAAGAGGTCTTATGAACATGTACGAAATTACGAATAGCAAGCACGTTCATAGTTGCCCCAATCCAGACCAGGCACCTCCCTAGCTGCGTCGTCATCCGCCAACCGTTGCCGTCCTCCGCGCGCCGCCGTACGCCTCTCAAGTCTTCCGTCGTATCCGCCGCCCCCGTTTCCCGCCTTCCGATCTGGTGCGTTCCAATTCTCCTTTATTCTGAGCTGTGAAAATTTTGATTTTAGTTTTTTGATGATGATGATGTTGATGCTGGTAACTTCGATCCTCTTATATGGAATTTCAATTCATGATTCTCTAGATCACTTTAAACATCTAGCAGATTGTTGACACGTGCTCCAATTCGCTTTCCGTTTTTCAGTTTATAGATCCTAATGTTTTTGCTTCATTTGTTGTGATTGGGAGGAATGTCAAGTAAGGGATCATAATTTCGATGGGTCACATGTAAAGGTTGTAAGATCTGTTGGTTTTGTCTATTCAGAAACACTGATTTACTGAGGATTGCAATTTTCAAGTTGGGATATCTTACTCTGTTGGGGATTCCATGAAAAAATGTGGTAAAAACAAATTCAGGGAAGAGTCTTTTTATATGAAAAACCCATTGTTGAAAATTTCAACTCAGTTTTAAGGTGATGCCAAATTGACTCATAATGATGAATGGATAATATGATATATTTATGCAAAACATGTTTTAGGAATGAATTGCATTTTACAGTTCAATTACAATTCACTGTCTATTACCTATGGCTATTTAATAGTTTCTCCATCTTTTGTTGTTTCCCGTTTATCATCTTCAGTCATACCGATGGCCAACAGAGTTCAAATTCCTACAAAGAATTCAGCTCTCATTGCCATGATTGCGGATGAGGTAAGAGCATGGCAATGCCATACGTGCTTCCTTATAGTCTTTATTGCAGAGCAACAGCTACGTGCTTGTTCATGATACATGCCTTTTAGAATTTTCTCAACAATTTTAAAATTTCAGTTTGCAAAGGTTGAAATAATTACTGAGGCAATTAACTTTGACATGTATAATTCACTATGTCTACTTCAATAAGTGAATTTTTAACTCAGAAAATAGAGTACGTGAAGTTGAAACAATCTGATTTCTAAATTATGAGATAAGAACGATGACTATTTTGTGATGTATATAAGAATGATGACTATAGGAATTACTATGTTAGGCATAGGATTTTTTGAAAGGTTCAGGCTCAGCGATTAGGAAACCAGTGGATTGAAAGGTGTATGACAATATGTGAGGGCAAGACTTGTTTGTAAGCCATAAGGTGGGTGAACGGGTCAAATTGAAACCTACTAGTGAGATAGTTTATTCTTTGAGCTTATGTTTTTTGGGATTTCTGTGCTGCCTGCATGTTTCCTGTTCCATTTTAAGTATAATTTTTTTGGTATTCATTCTGATTGAAATAATAAAACATCCTGAAGGCTTACGATGACTACTTTATTTTACACAGGATACTGTAGTTGGGTTTCTGTTGGCTGGAGTGGGAAATGTTGACTTACGTAGAAAGACAAATTACCTCGTTGTGGATTCAAGTATGTGACTGAACTATTTTACTCACTGTTCTGTGTGTGTGCCTGGTCCAAACTCCCCTTAGCTAAAATGTTTTTTTTTTCTTGTTAAATTTACATAGGATATGATATATAGAAAAGGAAAATTCCTATATGGAAGTCCTTGTTCTCTTTCCTCAGTACATAATAAAGGGTAGAGAATACATTTCATAGGTCTAGACACTCCTATGACTAAGAAATTTGCATATCATACTTCTGTTCTGTTGTGCATGGGTCATTTTTATTTCCTTCTCACTAGTTATTAGTAGATATTCTGAAACTATGAGGTTGATTGGGAAGAAAATCTCAAGGAGTACTTGGGTTACTACAGATCTACAAGAGTGTGTCGACTATTTTCCTTTTTTGGGAATTTTTGGTCTTAGTTAGTGTCAACTTCTGAAGAATTAGTTTTCCTGCATACTCTACGGTCAATTTGAAATCAAGTTGATTTTACTCGAAGTTTATGTTTTATAACTTATATTGGTTTTTTCAGAAACAACTGTCAAACAAATTGAGGATGCATTTAAAGAATTCACAACACGGGAGGATATTGCAGTTGTGCTGATTAGCCAATATGTAAGTCATATTTCATGGCTATGAAAAATGTCTAAGGCTATTTGCACTTGTGTAGTTGTGTATTGCAATAGTCAGTTCCTACTTCCTAGGGCCTGAAACATGACCACATTATTTCTAGAAGCCCATTAACATGCATATGTTTAGTTTTGTGATCAAAGTTATTTTCCTTATAAATTCTAGACGGATTCTATTCTTATCATCCGTGTAACCACATTGCCCAATGAACAATGCTATACAATACTGGATTTTTAACTGGACTGACTGATGTGGCAATATCAGTGCCATTCACCCATTAATTTTCCTGCTTTTCACAAGTCATCCTGTGGGCTTGAATGTTGCCAAGTAATCTGGTTTCTCACATTTGGTTCAATTGTTAGTTGCATCCATTTTTTCTGCTCATTCAATCATCGTGGTATCCTACATTCCTACCTGAGATTGAAAAACTATTCATTTCATATATTCATTGTTTGGGCGCCTCCTTTATCACTTGAATTTTTCTTGTGAGCTTGGGTTATGACTGAGCTACTTTTATATCTGCATATTGTGCTCAAATTAAAAGATCTTGTACTCTCTTTCAATGTGCAGGTTGCAAATATGATAAGGTTTCTGGTTGATAGTTATAACAAGCCCGTTCCTGCAATACTTGAAATCCCTTCTAAAGACCATCCTTATGATCCTGCACATGATTCAATTCTTTCACGAGTAAAGTATCTCTTTTCTGCCGAATCAGTGGCATCTGGGAGACGCTAAATTCTCCCTTTTCAGTTGCGGCTTTTTGTCATTTTTATTGTTTTCCTTTGTACATCACTACGTTATGGTTAATAATCTTTTCGTAAAATATTCATGAGTTCTATGTAGCTTAAATAATTTGTGTTGTTTGGTGATAACTGATAATTTGAAATTCCTGTCATAGAACTTTAAGATGGGTGAATGTTTTCTGGTGTCATGAACAAACTTAGATGAAATATTAGGATGAAATATGTGCTTATATCATAGCTAACTCACTAATTTCAACCTTTTGATTGAAGTTTGCACGCTGAGACATAATTTGGGTGCAACATAGTTCGATGAATGATGCCTAATATTCAATTTTAAATTTTTAAAATTTATAGGGGAGAAAAAAATCAGTGTCACAGCAGTCTGTTTATCTGCTAGTTAATGGGAGGCGAATTAAGCTATTTAGTGTAAAACTCATTCAAAAAGATTATCGTTATTTTTATCTTTTCTAATTGAATTTAATTTCTAGTTTTATATGTGTGTGTGAGATACAATCATACAAAGGAAACATTTTCAATAAATATAAATTTTAAAAATAAATGACAATTGCCAGTTAACAAAATCACTTGATGTGGCCAAATTTTTTCTTTACATGTTTTTTAACTTCAACTTTTTTTGTTTTGCATAAAAGGATAAATGTGACTTGAAATATTAACATTCCATCTAAGCTTTCCATTCATCAAAAAGAATACATGAAAAACAAAGTTACATTTTAAATTCAAATGTATTTATTTTCTGAAAAATCCAAAATGGGAACTTGGAAGAGCCTAATTTTACTTAAATGTTTGACAAAACTAGTATAATCGTAAGGGAAAAAAAAATTATGAAAATTATGTCAACTTGGATAAAAGATATTTTTAGGAAAAGAAAACTTGGGTAATTTTTTCTTGTTGGGACAATGGTTATTTGATATTAGAGGCTGGAGCTAGCCACCTCTCCTCCTCGGGGGTCAGAGGGGCTAGCTGCCATTCGAAATTTTTTTTTTTTTGGTGTGTACCATTCGAACTTGAAACTTTATGATTGAGTAAAGATGAAAGTAGGTTAGGTTAAATTTTAATTTAAATAAGTTTAATCTATATTTTAAATTTGTTGTTCAAGCTGGGCTTATTACCTTATATAATTTTTTTTAATAATTTAATTTGATTTTTTAAAAATTTGATTTTACTTAAAAATTTATTTAAAGACCTACTTGATAATTGATAATATGGCTTTTCACGGCCCAAAAAAAAATGATAATATTGCTTTCATATATACCAAAAAGTTTACTTAAATAGGTTAAAAATATACTCTTAAATAGATTAAAAAATTTCTTAAATATACTAAGAAGTCTATTTCAAAATAAATTAAAAAATTTCTATTATTATTATTAAAATTTTAAAATAATAATAATATTTAATTTATATAATAATAATAATAATAATTTAATATAAATAGAGCCGATCTATTAGATTTAATAGACCTTTTTACGTGGCATATAACACAACATGATCTTTTTAATTAAAAAACTTTTTTGAAAAGACCCAACTAATTTACTAAATAAGTTAGCTAAGCTGAAGACAACTAACCAACTGTCTCATCTATTTCCACCTCTAAAACCGAGCCTGTGCTTGACCCAAAATAAAAAAACCGAGCCTGTGCTATTATAATTTATGCTCGCATTATATTACTAAGATTTATTTTATTTTTAAAAAACGAAAAAAAAAAAAGAAAAAGAAAGAAAGAAGGCAAGAGAGGAAGGAAGGAGGATCAGTCAACGCTGCGTCTCCAACCAAAGGACGGGTGGTGCGGAGATGGGACTTAGGTTTGGGTACTGCTTCGAGCGTCAGAAACCTCAGGTATGGTCTCAGCCTCAGCTTTGGACTCCCCCCTCTTCCTTCTCTCTTCGTATAGCCCTTAAATCAATCCCCCACTCCCTCACTCGCACCTCTCTCTCTCTCTCTCTCAATGGCTTCTCTCAAACGCATTTGCAGTGACGCCACGAAGCTGCAGCACCATCACCACAACAAGCAGCACCACTCCGAACCTCTTGACTCTGGCTGAACAACAACTTCATTCACGATAACAACCTCTTCATACTCCTCCATTTCACTCCAAACACGTTCAAATTATTAAATAAAATTAAAATTAAAAAAATAGAAAATGGGGGCTAGGGTTCCGGTGCAGCACTACAACCTGAACTCGCCCTCTTCCTTCATCGAGAGCCCCCTCCACGTCCTCAACGCCGTCGACGCCAGGACCGCCCCCTCCTCCATCGACCACATCGCCGCCGCCGCCGACGTCCACCGCGACCCCGTCGCTGACGCCGCCCTCGACAATGCCACCCACGATGCCGCCGCCACCGCCGTCGTGAGTGGACCCTACTACACTGTTTCAATTTCTCCACATTGCATACAAAAATCTTCATTTTTTTTTTTTGGCTCTCATAGGACTGTATGAACGAGTCCCATAGGAGTTGTTTTGACGAGGATCGCTCAAGTCTCGAGACTAACGAGTCATCGAGGGGACCTTATGATATCTTAACCATTGAGGGTAAAATTCTGTTGTTGTTTTTTTTTTTTTTTTTTTTTTTTTTTGGCTAATTGAGTTTGAGTTGAAGTGTTGAACTGATTTTAGTTCAATTTGGAGGTAGATGTTTCGCCCATCGAGACGGCAAGGGCGAGGTTCCTGCAAATTGTTGTGGATCATTTTATTGATGATCATGTGATAGAAGTGGCTGATTCGGAGGCTGATTATGCCAGCCAAGACAAAATGAACAAGAGGAGGAATAGGGACATACAGTATGAAGGGGACCCGGATTTTGCTCTGCCCTTGATGTATGTGGCCAATATGTATGAAAGTTTAGTGAATGAAGCTAATATTAAGCTTGCTTCCTTGAATGGTATTCGCGAGAAGACGATTGGGGTAGCCCTTGAAGCAGCTGGTGGTTTGTATAGAAGACTGGCCAAGAAATTTCCTAAAAAAGGTAAAATATTTTTTACTTGTGCCCTTTGTATTTAGAAGAGAATTGGCCAAATTTTAATTACAATTTGTTTATGATGTATTGGTTGTAACATTTAATGTGTTTTATCTAAGTTGCTCCTTAACAGGACCGTGTACATATAAGAGAAGAGAATTGGCAACTTCTATGGAAACGAGGACAAGGTTCCCAGAACTAGTCATACAAGAAGAGAAGCGTGTTCGCTTTGTGGTAGTTAATGGTTTAAACATTGTTGAAAAACCAAATACCATGCCTATTGATGATGCTGAGTGGTAAGCTGAGTGTTGCAGTGTTTATTTTTGTTTTTCCTTTTATACTCTTTTAATTGTGGTGTGCCTTCTCTGATTGGCAAGGTTTGTTTAGGTAAAAGAGTTTATAAATATCTTTTTCACTTTAGTAGACGATCTGTTTTTGGTTCATTCAAGCATTAATATGATTTTACATCACTCTAATTCCTTAAGTGTAAAATTGGTTGCATAGAACAACGTGAATGGACTGAGGTTGAAAGTGCAAATGGTGGCATTCATCTTGTTGGAAATGTATTTTTGCCTGTGCAATTTTAAGAAAGTATATTTATAAAGATATTTGATCTGTTGATGATTTGTTTTTTTATTATCACAGGCCTTGTTACTTTATTCTCAAGCTGCTGATGAGTCTAATATGAAAAATGGTTATGAGAAGATTGAGATTAAGTATTTATTTGAACTTGCAACTTGCAAGGTGTGCACCCTTGGTCTGACGTGCTTTGTTCTTGTTTTTAGGTTTAAGAGATTGACAGGTCGGAACGAAGTAGCTATCTCAGCTAGTGACTATAAATTTTACTCTCCAAGACACAAGTTTAGGCGTGCTGCATCAGTCTCACTTTCTGATATCCCTGTAAGCATGATGTGCCTCATTTTGGCAAATAGAGTGCTTCTTTTAAGACGCCTAAAATAATGTGCTACTGCAGTTTTTGTGTGCAATGCATTCTAAACTGCAGTTTCTAAATTTGGGCCATTATGGAAAAGTTTAACTAGTATGGTCTGGCTATGAATATGATGTGCTTTGTCATCCGCAGATGAAACTAATTATGCTGAGTGTGATAATTCAGAGGTTGAATAAATTGTAATTGCTGCAGGTCTTTGCATGAAAAGTTGGAAACTCTATCTACTGTTTCATGGTATTGACCCTTTTTTTATTGTTTTTTTTTTTTTTAACAGGGTTTTCCTGGAGCAGACAATTCTTCTACATTGGCTGCTACTCAAGGATTTCGCTCAGTAAGTGACATATAAGTCAATATATAAATATTTCTTTTGTTCTTGGTTTGTTTCCAGATGGGATGGTCGGTTATTGCTGTTTTTGTTGATTTAGTACAATTTATAGGGTGTGGACTGCAGATGACATCACTTATCTCATTAAATTTAAGTATTTTCTCTTGCATCAAATATAAACTATCTTATTGTGGCAATTGGCGTCACTTTTGGCCTGTGAACTAGAAAAAAAAAATACAAGCACTAGATGTGAGCGCCCCCCCCCCTCCCCCAAGAAACACCAAAAAAAAAAAAAAACAAAAACAAAAAAGCACTTCTGAGAATTGGGTTTGTGTACTCTTTTCTCATTCTGATGGCTTTGGTTATGCTATATGTTGTGCTTGGGATAGATCTTGATTCTTGGGACTTTTTTTTCTCCTGTCACTATTTTTTTTTGAAAAAAATATATTTCAAGAGCATTAACATAACAATGGAACCGTTTTTCTTCCAGCCACAAAATCAGCAGCAAACCCCGTGCAAACATCACTTGCAATCATTTCCACATCAACCTCAGTTTCACCCAGTTCTCCAGAATAATCAAACTATGCACCAAAGTCAGCATGCAGGGCCCTATTCTCATAACCATCAAAGTGGTCCACCTTCCCACCTATCTGAAATTTCTCATGCTCACCAGCAAACATCAATATCTCAACACATGACTTGCTTACAACCGCTCACAGGTGGCCATGTTGGGGGACGCTTGCACATGCTGGTAAGTTCATTTGATAGATTCTATTTTAATGTGGATGGTGAAACTTCTTTTATCAAATGAGAATAGAATGTTTTTGCAATTCAATTTGCATCTCCAAATGCACGGTAGAGCAACTTATGCATGCCATTTTGTGTCATTTGTCTAATTGCTGTACTAGTACTCAGCTACTATATTGTGTTTGCTCTGAACTCTATCCCTTGCATGTTGTTTCAATATTTAAACATAGCTCTGAACGTAGATAGTTGTTTCTGATTTCCCAATCGGACTACAAGCACTAATGATTAACACGATCTGCCTTATTATGAGTAGTAATCAATGAGGCCTAATCGACAGAATAATATAAAATTGTGTTCCATGATGCACTATCAGTGTGCTGGTTTTAATGATTTTAGTAGTTTGATATTTCATAAAAATGCTTTATCATTTGCTGAATTATATCACGTTGCTTATAATACAGCCACCAACTGCTGCAAAGTTTTGCGACGAATGCGGGGCTCAATATTTGAGGGAAACATCTAAGTTTTGCTCCGAATGTGGTTCAAAGAGGTTAGGAATCTGAACAAATTTTGCTAGTCCATCGCCATATTGCATTTGCCATCGTTATTCTTTTGATCACAGGTATATTATGATAGCGTTTTTACATTTCAAGAAATGTAGTTAGCCTAATAGATAGAAAAGAGTGCAGATTTCACTTGAAAGTTGTGATCAGGGGTAAATATTTGTAGATATCTGTATTAGGTTTGCACTTTCGCCAGCTTTGGCTTTTTGATGTAATAGTAAAAGAGAGTTCAAACTGACTATATTTTTACTAATTGGCCACATGGCGAAGTCGTTATATCATGAGCTATATTTCTGATCCTTGATTGTACAAATTCAAAGAAAGAAATCCACGCCTACCCCCGAAGGGATCGAAGATTGAATTGGAAGATTTTTGTGCAGATTTGCAGTGCAAGTTCTATGAAGGTTTATTTTGATTCTTTTGACTTAGAGTTTTTATTTGTGTTTTCATTAATTAAAAAAAAAAAAAAAACCCTTCGTTATGGATTACTTCATACTGGTCGACGTGGTTCCAAAGAATAATCAACAGAAGCAAAGCTGACCACTGAAGCATGGCAATTTAAACAGAAAACTAACGGAAAATGACCCCGAAAGTTCAGCTTAGATGATTTCAATTTTAGTTCGTTTTGTTTAACCAAATAATAACATGAGTTAACTTGTCGCAATTATTGAAAGAATGTGGTAGTTTTTTTTTTTCCTCTCTTTTTTTTCACCTTTGTCCTTTTTAACACTGTATCTTTTTAAAGGTTGCGTTTATTTTGACATCCGCGAGTGCTAGCTTCCTCAATTTTAGTTACCATAAGATGTAAAACAGGCTACTACTCAACGTGATTATATCGTTTCTTTGGTTATTTGGCGACTCCAAAAATTCGATGCAGGAGAATCTAGTGTACCAAATGTTTGCTATAACAAGAAGTCATTCAAGAGTAGCATGGAATGTTGAGGAATATGCAATACTGACACATCGTGTATATTCGTAATGTAAATGCATTACTTGGATCAAGATAGGTTAAAGGAAAGTGGTTAAATAACAATGTCAGTCATTGAAGTATACTTGTTTGTCACTATGCGAATAGCTACTCCTACATGAGGATTACTGTTCCTTCCAAATTGAAGAGAAATATGATTTGATATCATCCATAGTTTTCATGATTACTACTGCACCACTTGTATCTATTTAAAGTAACAAGGGTATCTTATAGTACAGCATTATCACGTCAGGTCACCACCAATGTCGTCTTGTGGTGGTCATAACCCAACATCATTGTCTCGACTATAATTATTGTCCCACTCTTGTCATGGACATGGTGAGGAGCTTGTGAATAAGTTAAGGTTGAAAGATTAAATTATTTTAATAATTATTTATTTATATAATTATTTATATGAAAATTAATTTATATTTAAATATTTAAATTAAAATATAATTTTAAGATAATTTATTTTATTTAAATTATATAAAAATAAAATTATTAAAAATAATATAAAATAATTATTTATATTATATAACATTTATTATTTAGGATCAATTTAATAAAAATATATTAATTTTAAAATAATCAACTTTTATTTATAATTATAAATTCTAAAAATTTATTTATTCTTATAAATTATTTTTTATTTTAAAATTATTAACTTTAAATTATAATCTATTTTGGTAAATTTGCCAAATAAAATTAATTTTTCCAAAACAGTCATTTTGCTAATAAAAAGCTGTTTTGGGAGCTTCCCAAACATGCACATTGTCCTATCATAGCTGTGCAGTTATCTCCTCCACTTTGTCACTATCATCGCGGCCACCTTTGTCACCTCTTATGCCAACCATCTTACGGCCATTATCATCACCGCATTCAATGCCATCACCATTATAGTCCAGTGCCATCATATGCATTATTGTTAGTATTTTATTAGGATATGTAAAGACAAAAAAATAAAATATATTAAATGAAAAATTAGTATTTGTTATTAATTGGCTAATTGCTCTAAGTTGGAGGAAGCATATCATGTTTATTTGTGTCTCCCTTCAACATGTCCATACTTGATCATACATTTGTTATATTTTTTATTTAAACACTGTTCACATTCGACAGATGCAGGTGAAATGGAAAGAAATATTCTTGGAGAAATGTCATACTGCTTAATTTTCTGTACAAAGAATCTAAGTGTGTTTGGTTGTAATTTTTTTAAATAAAAAACAATTTACTGAAAAAATTAATTTTTATATATTTAAATAATTTTTTAAAAATAATCAAAATTTAAAAAAAATTATTTTCAATTTTTTTATAGAAATTAAAAAAAATAACTTCTAAAAACAAATTAATTTTCAACTATATATAAAATTTAAGTTTCATAATATTTTTTTTTAAAAATTAAAACAAAAACACCATAAATAGTGTTTATATGTTCCCCCTCTTACATCATAGGTGTTAAAATGCGGAAATAATCTAATTAATGATAGAAACTAACATATAATAAAGTCAAAATTTTCATATGATATGAACCATTTCCATAAAAATACCGCATACCTGAGCCATGTTCACAACACCCCGCTCCCCGAAAAAAATAAAAAATAAAAAAATAAAGACGCACGAGCTTGTTGGCAATCTTTTATTGGCAAGCTACTTGTAGGTAACAGGATAAATCTTTTCTGGAGCTTCTATCATGTCTTCACGTTGAAATGAAACAACCTCTCCTTAAATGTTATTAATACACAAAAATAAAAAATAAAATAAAAATAAAAATGTATGTGTCCACCCATTTGAATGGCCAACCACCAATTTGTATGAGCCTTAAATCTGTATCTCTATGCTAGAGGTCAGGCTTTTGTACTCGTCGAGGAAGAAATTTCTTCCTGCAGAGAGTATGTGATTGTGAGCCCTTGAAGAGAGAAAAATATCAAAGCTTGAAGTGGTATTATGGATGAAGAATTGCTTTCCACCTGGAGTACAATAGAATTTTCCCTATACAAGATTGGGAAGAGAACTTGAGAAGCGTGAATCTGTCCACCCACTGGGAAGGCAAAGAGACCTTTTAATGTAACCAGCCTTATCCATGGCACCAAGCGCACAAGGAAAAACACACGAGACCCTGTAAGGTGCATAGAACTCCTCAGCTTCCAAGCGAGTGAACAACCTGATTTGGCATAAACAAATAATCGGTTTCCAATTGCACCTTTGGAACTCAACAGTTTTTGAAGGCCTAAGCCAGAACAAGGCAGAAATTACATTTTCAGTAAAATAAGCACCAAGAATTGCATACATATATATATATATATATATTCCATTACTCCCCAAAAAAGAAAAAGAAAAAGAAAAAGAAAAAAGGGGGTAAAAAAAGCAGGGAAATCTTGCATTGTCATATAACGATTAGAAACACGCCTATTTTGTCTCTAGGGGTGTAAAGAGTGAGTGGTATAGCTAGAGACTGAAACCAGCCCTAGAACACTACTGAAGTACAACAAAGAAAAGAACACAGCCAGGCTTCGAATTTTTTCATGAAAATAATAGTATGATTGAAAAATGATAGGGTAACGTTGAAATACATGGATTCATGGAGTAGTCCTCCCTTGAGGAAAATAACAATTTATTCCTATAAGCTCCGTGCAAACAAAATATTAAAGAATATATGAAGATTATTGCAGGATCAAAAGTTAAAACAAGAGATCAATGTCTTATTTGAAAAATAAAGGGATTCATGGCAATCACAAGTAAATCCACTACTTTTACATCGCATGAATTTCAATATCATAATGTCAAACTGATTCAATAGGCTAGGTTTTCCTGCTATCTGTTGTCAATTCCTAGTCAATCCTATGAATTTTGACTTCGTAATAGAAGATAAGAGATGACAGAACTTTACATCTGTCAATGACAGTCCCTTTCTGAGGAGGACTCTCTCCCCCCAGGTCCCTTCTTATGGAGATAGCATAATCCTAAATAAATAAATTAAAAAAAAAAAGATCATTAACAAACAAATTTGAGTAGATCAGTAAGTTCATCAAGTTTTCTGAGGTAACAGTTTGTAACTTCATTCGTCAATCTTAGCCTAAAGAGTTTTGAAATAAGAGGAATTTAATGCTCCAGGAAAAAAAGGAAAAAAGAAAAAGTGTAAGCAAAAGCATGTGAGTCTCTCACCTCAAAAATCAACTGAAGAAGCCATCTCATGTTTATTTGGCTTTAGAATGTAAAACCATCAGCCTTCACTGAAATAACCGAGAAGTAATGAAGTATGTAATCATTTTTCAGCTGAAAAAAGGTGAACAAAAAGTATGATGCTTCCATGGCAACTTCTTCAAATTTTAGAATTAAGTTCTGAAAGACAGGTCTGTACAAGAAGGATAAGTGCTAATCCTTGTACACCCTAAATGCAGCACCTATGTTATATACTGTCACCTATTTATTCCACCTCTTATTATAGGCTATAGCTTTGAATTCTTGCCCATCACCTATATCTGATAAAGAAATTTGATGTACAGGGCATCACGGCCTATATCTGATAAAGATACTTGAGATCATTACCTTGACTTCATGTGTTGACAATATTATAATCACTAATATGCCAAGTATCATACACCTTGTGTGTGTGAGCAGTGAAAAAGGCATCCCTTATGGCTGAACTCCTCTACAACTTCTGTATGAAAGATTCGTTGTTCTGACGATTGACTCTATGAGGATCAGTTCTTGATTGGGAAGCACTCAGCTTGTAGCCTTGTACAATTTCATAACACAGGTCTAGAAGTAAATGCACTGTAACAAAATGAATAAGACTATAAGACAAAGTGCATCAAGTGTATAAATAAAATCTAAGTATATACAAGAACAGAGTCCAATACCTATGGTTATAATCTTTATCACTCACTGAAGGAAATAAAATCTTTTCAAATTAGGAAAGAATCATGTTACATTACAGTCAGCTTGATGATCACATGAGAATATGAACACTGAAATGCAAGTCCCACAAGCTGCAGGATTACATCATGAGAAAACGAGTGCCTTGACAATGCATCAATTGGAATTGGTCGTTGACATTGTAAAATGATGCATCAAATTCATTTCCATTAAGCTGTTGAACGTTGGTTAAAATGAAAATCAAGATTGTGGCCACTCACATAGGAACTGTAAACCAATTATGCAAAACATGTTTTTCCCTCTCAAGTGCGTACAGAGGGAGCTCTTATATCAAGAGTTCCAGCAACTAGGCCCCTCCTCATCATGTCATTATGAAGTGCATGAGCTTCATTGATGTCTCCAAGCTCATAATATTTCCTCAACAGACGAATACATAGAACCTCATCAGGAATGATGCCCTTTTCGAGCATCTCGTAAAGAAATGACTTTGCTCGTTGTACTTGACCACAATGAGAAAAACCCCATACCAATGAAGTATAAGCATGCAGGTCTAGCGCCATACCCATTTCAACCATTCTATTTTGCAATCTCAAAGCTTCTTGCGGATTTCCATGCTTCAGATTCCCATCAATCAAAGCAGTGTAAACTAATTTATCTGGACTGATTCCCTTATCCAGCATTTCATTGAACAACTTCTTCGCTTCTTCAACAAAATCATTTTTACAAAGGCCATCAATTAGAGCAGTATAAATCATTACATTAGGTTGCAGACCAGCGCTAGTCATGCATTCAAAGTAACTAATAGCCTGTTGAACTAATCCCTTTTTGCATAAACCATCTATTAGTGCACCAAAAGTTACGACTGTTGCTTCAATACCCAATTCCTGCATTTCATGTAATATATTAACTGCTTCCGTGGTTTTCCCAATCTTAAAATATCCATCCATAATGGTTGTGTGTATATAACTATTTGCAGTCAGACCAGAATCCATCATCTCCTGTATTATGGCCTCAGATTCTTGTATCTTACTCTGACTGCGAAGGCCCCATATTTTGGTTCCATACAGCACCAGATCCGGTTTTAAGTTTTTCTTGTTCATTTCCTCTAAAATATCCATGGCATTCTCTATCATCTTAGCCTTGATATATCCATGAACAAGGGCAGTATAGATTTGCGGATTAGAAGCCACTCCAGCTTTCAACAATGCCCTAAATAATTCCTCTGCTTCTTTCATTCTACCATCTTCACAAAGGCCATCAAGTAATGCAGTGTGGGTGACAATATTTAGATCAAGTCCAGCCTGCAACATCTCATTTGCCAGTTTGAATGCTTCATCTAGGTCACCTATTTTACAATTTGCATCAATCAGAGATGTATAGGTAAATTCATTTGGTTGAAGACCAACACGTATCATGTCAACAAAAAATTTCATTGCTTCCAGCATCATGCCTGCCTTGCAAAATGCATCAATTAATGTACTGTAAGTTACAACATTTGGTCTTAGCCCTCTTTCCTTCATCTCATGCAGATACTCAAAAGCTTGAGGAATTCTTTCAAATTTACAGAAACAATTAACTAAAGAATTGTATGTTATCACATCCGGTTCAAATCCTGCATCTTTCATTTCCTCAAATACACTCACTGCTTCAGCTAAAAATCCTACCTTTCCATACCCATCAATGAGAGAATTATATGTGACTGTGTCTGGTGTAAGACCTATCTGTTTCATCCGTTCAAAGAAATTCCTAGCAGTTTCTAACTCCCCTTCTTTGGCCAAATAGCCTATCACTATATTATATGTGAAAACTGAGGGCGAAAGGCCAGCCCCAACCATGTCACTGAAAAAACTTGTTGACAATTTCCCTTTGCCTGATTTTGCAAGCCTATGCAGAAGCTCATTACAGGACCTCACCTTTGGCAGAACCCTGAACTTTTTCATCTTCCAAAAGCATTGGCTAGCTTCCTCAAGCATCTCCAACTCAACTAAAACACTAAACAAAGTATCGAACACTCCAAAACCAGGCCTACAAACATTCCTGGTCAACCACAACATATCGAAAAAATCACAACCCGGAAGCTCCCTCCCCAACAAAATCCACTCCCTAATGATGCTCCTTGCATCAAGATAAAACTTCCCACAAAACAAAATGTGAGCTAGGATGCAATAAGACTCCATGGCATGGCGAAACCCGATTCGAGTCCCTGCCCGCTGGAAAAACTTCAAGGCTGATTTGGGGTCCCCTTTCAGCTTCACCAAAACTTTAGACACCAAAACGGGCGCCAATGCCGAATCAAAGATTCTATCAATTTGGGGAACATCTTGTTGTTGCAAGAAACTACGCACTGATTCAGAATCAATGTCATCAAAAGAAGGTTTTGAGGCAAAAGGGTATCTGATAACACACAGAAAGCCACTGAACCAAATCATGGGGCGAGCAAAGAGTGAATTTTGAGATGATGGGGATGAACCAGTGAAGAGAAGGGGAAATGGGTAGGTAGGGCTTTGAGGAAAGGAGGAAGAGAAGGAGCTTACTGAGGGTGAGGCCCTGCGACCGATGTGGAAGAGGTTGCGGAGGAAAAGCAGCATCTTCAGTTGGATTCTTCATTTTGAGGGTTGTATGTTTTTAGCGTTCATCGCTTGATTGTGATGCAGACGGATGAATGAGAATTGTGAATTTGTGAAGGTGAAGAGTGAATGTTGCTAGGGTTTATGAATGGAGATGCTGAGGTTTATGTTATTAAGCCGACTGCACAATGAAGAAAAGGTGAAAAAAATAACTACTTGGAGAAATTCTTTGGGAAAACGTTTCTGATTACTATTAATTATTTATTGTCATTTCTTTTTTATTTATTTTATTTTTTAAAAAAATATTTTAATTAAAAAAATGTTTTTCTTTTTTTTTTTTCATCTACCAAACAAACAAAAAAGATGCTTTTAACTTATAATTTATTATCACTTTATACTTTAAATTATATTAAATAATTATACTAATTAATATTAAATTTGATAAATTTTAAATAAAGTTATGCTATTAAATCAAATTGAAGTGATGAGCCTAACATTTTTTAAATCAAAATATCCCTTTTTATAATTTTATTAAGCATTTTTTTAGTATTATCTTCATATTTTTTTTTTATCTAACACTCTCATCTCTATTCTTTTTTTTTTTCCATGTTCTCCTCTCTTCTTTTTTTCTTTTTTTTTTTTTCTTATAAACGTTCAAGTTAAGAAAAAGAATCACCCCAATTTATCATGTTCTAAGAATTTAAGAATCAAATAAGGGAATATATGAATTGAATTCTAATCATAGCGATGAATTATTGTAAGACGGATTACATGAGTTAACTTCATTAATGTCTCTTTTCAAGCACTAAATAATAAAGAAAATATTAGTATTTTTTTATATTATTGATATAATTTTTTTTTAGTTAAGTATCATTTTGGTCATTGAAATTATAAGTGTGTTTTATTTTAGTTCCTGAAATTTGGAAATTAACTCTTTAGTCCCTAAAGTTGTATTCTGTCGATCATATTAATCCCTAACTAGTCAACCATGATGATTTTGCTGACGTGTTACGTTAAGTGCCATGTCAGCATGCCACGTGGCATGACATATGACATGGCATGCCATGTGGTGAGAACTCTGACACGGCATACTAACGTGACATTGATTTTAAATTGGTTCAATTTAGTCTCTAAAATTTTTAAAATGTGCCAAAAAATCTAAAATTCCTAAATTTTTCCTCTTTTTTCGTTTATAAACTCTAAATATTTAATCTTCTTTAAACTAATTAATTTCCCTCTCATTTTCACATCTTACCTAGATTAGATCTTCTCCACATAGAATAATAAAAAGAGAATATATAACAATGAAATAATGAAATATAGTAAACAATATAACTCAACTTAATTTAAAATCTGGGAATGCCTTTAGACTTAACGAGTATTTATAAGCGCATTTATAAATAACCCATCATAAAAAAAAAAATCTAAAAGTCAAACTTAATCAAAAGACTAATTAGGTGAATTAACTCCATCAATTTGTTAAGACAAATTCATTTCTAATAAATGGAATTTGCTCATTTTTATGTATACACTAGCTGTAATTTTGAAAATTAGGTTACACACAAGCCATAATTAACAACCTTTCAGTAGCCAATAGAATGATTTTAATTAAGAACCTCTATGTATCAGTGGCCTTGACATCCCTTTGACTCACTCTTCAACTTAATATAGTGTTTGTTAGGCCTAATTATCTAAAAACATTTTAGAAGAAAATTTCTGAATTTTAATATAAAAATTCAGAAAGCTTGTTCTACGAGGAGTATGGTCCTAAAAAAGTCTTCAAACTAAGGAACTTACCGATTTCTACTCTTTAGCATAATCAAATACTTGTCCAAGTTCATGCTACTACTTTAATATGATTAATTTGAAAAGGCATCAACGCTCTATCTTTCTATTTGAGTTTCTTATGAGCATGAAATATAATTCATTATAGAAGACAAATTTGTATGTCTTATCATCCAGAGAACCATTTGCAACGTTATAAAGACATTATAAAGGGATAACATCATTACAATGATGATCATTATAATTAGTGGAAACCATTCTATTGGTTACTAATAGGTTTTTAATTAAAATCATTCTATTGGCTATTAACAAGTTATAAATTATAGCTTGTATGCAGCCTAATTGTCAAAACTATAGTTAGTGCATAAAAGATGAACAAGTTCTATTTATTAGGAATAAAATTATCTTAACAAATGTATGGTGTTAGTTCATCTAATTAGCCTTTCTATTAAGTTTGGTTTTTAGATTTCTTTGATGATGGGTGTTCGGAACAAGAAAATCTAGTCTCTAGTGTACGGTAGGAAACATGAATTTGCCATTGAACCTTGCTCCAAGTGGGGGGGTGTACCTACAAGGACTCCGATGCTTCAGTTAGCATGGGTCAAAAGATACTATGTAAATAGAAAATAAATCATATCTAAATTAGAGGTTCATAACGTTATTTATAGAGAGATATAAGGGTTTGAATAGGAGAGATTTTCTCCTCTTTTCATGGGATTCTCCTTCAATTAGGATTCTTTTTCATTACCCTGAAATATCTCCTAAAGTTATAAGATAGAACCCTTTGATGGATGTAGGGTCATATGTGGGCCAAGACTTTTGGCTTGGGCCTTAGGTACCATTGTCTTACCTATGGCTATTGGGCCTATAGGCTAGTCCATAACAATGGGTTATTTATAAGTGCACCTATAAATACTCTTTAAGTCTAGATACATTCTCAGATCTGGAACTAGGATGAGCTACATTATTTATTATATTTCATTATTTCATTTCTATATATTCTCTTCCTATTAGTTTATGTGGGAAGGATCTAGTTTAGGTAAGGTATGAAAATAGTAGAGAAATTAGTTGGTTTAAGAAAAATTACAGATTTAGAGTTTATGAAAGAGAAGATGAGAAATTTTGGAATTTTGGACTTTTTTGACATTTTTTAAAATTTCGGAGACTTTTTTGATATATTTAAAAAATTTCAGGAACTAAATTAAATCAATTTAAAATCGATGCCACGTTAGTATGCTATATGACATGCAGCAAAACCGTCACAATTGATCAATGGTTGATTAGTTAGAGACTAACGTGATCGACGGAATGCAACTTTGGGGACTAAAGAGTTGATTTCCAAATTTTAGGGATTAAAGTGAAGGACATTTACAATTTCAGGGGTCAAAGTGATACTTAACTCATTTTTTTCCCACTTTATATGATTAGGCTTTAATTTGTTGTTTTTGCATGAGTATAATATAAGAGGAGACTAGAAGGGAGATTGTAGTTTTGTTTTGAGTGCACCTGACAAAATATGATTTATTTTATATTTAATCTTAAATAATATAATTAATAATTAAAGTTTAACAATATAAGAGTATAGCAATACAAATTTAGAACAATTTTATAATTAACATTTTCTTAAGAAAATAAAAGCAAAAGTAATTAAAAAAGAGTGACATTTGATGATAGGAAGCGACAATAAAATCTTCTACACTTCTAATATAGGTTTTTTTTTTTGGTCAAGATTTCTAATACAGTTATAATAGGTGGATTCATTTCGCATAATATATCATGCTGACTCACATTCTATCTACCATTTGATGGAGTGTGAGTTCAATTCAAGTGAAGTTTACACCATATTCAATGATAAATAAAATGTGAATTAATATGATATCTCATACAAAATAAATTCATCAAATATTTCTCTTTCTAATATAGGATTGCGCATATAAATTTTGAGGCGGGGCCGCTTAAAGATGGGCCACTTGGAAGGAAGCCTAAGGTGAATATGATAGTGACATAAGGGTGGGGGCTAATGTAAGATCTCTCCTGGCACACAAAGCAACCATGGTGCCATTTGAGGTAGCTTCATTAATGACAAAAAAAAAAAAGTTTAATTATTCTGCAGGTCCCTATAGTTTCATTCAATTTTTAATTTGATCCCTATATTTTAAAAATTTTAATCAGGTCCCTATAATTACAAAAAAATGAAATATTTTGTGAATATTCCATCTCTATCTCCTTCTACTTCCTCCATCCGCTCTCTCCAACCATCCACCACCCAAACTAAACTCCAAACCACCATAGCCACAAACCGCCAAACCACCACACTCCTTTGCTGTTGTTGGTTTCTGCTTCAATGGCTTCTGTTTCGGTGTTGTTATTGGTTTTTGCATTGTTGTTTCTGCTTCTATTGTTGTTGCTGTCATTGGCTTCTGCTTTTGTTGTTGTCATTGCCGCTTCTGTTGTTGTTGTTGTTGCATTGTTGTTTCTGCTTCTATTGTTGGTTTTTGCTTCTATTGTTGTCATTGGCTTCTGCTTTTGTTGTTGTTATTGTTGGCTTCTATTTCAATGGTTGAGTGTGGTGGTAGTGGTAATGGTTGTGATGTGGTTTATAGTTGTGGTCGAGAGTGTGATGGTGGTGGTGGTGGTGGTTGTTTTGATTTATGGTAATTGTCTAAAATACACTATACTAAGTGAGATGTATTGTACTCTATATTATTTTTAACCATAGATTTTCATTTTATATACAATTAAACGGTTTAGATAAATAAGGTGTATGATACACTTGTTTCATTTGGTACGCCATAGCATTGTCACAAATTTTTTTTTAACGATGTTACCTTCAGGGATTTAATTATAAAATTTTGTTTAATATAGGGATCTAATTACAAAATTTTAAACTATAGGAATTAAATTGAAAATTAAGTGAAACTATAGGGACCTGCAAAATAATTAAACCAACAGAATAAAACTAGGTTCATTGACCTTTATCATTTGTTAAATCTTTGTTGCATTCTTATTCCACTTCATACTTTAGAATATTATGTTAATCTGATAAAAGTACAGCACATGTAACATAATGCACCCCAAAAAAAAAACTTTATCGCAACAAATTAAAATAAATGACTCTATTAATAGTATTACCTTTAAAACTAATATTTCTTTTTTCAATATAAAGTGCCAATATCTGAAATTTATTAAATTCTAACTAATTTGACTTAAACTAGATTAATCCATTAAAATAGTAAAGCTCTCACTAATTTTTTTTTCATCCATAAAACTCAAATTTAAAATCTCGTTTAAGAAAAATGTGTGGCGCTTAAATTGACAAAATATTGGTTAAAACTAATATTTTTAACTGTGCATTATATATTAGTGCAAATATTTTATTTTATATGTATCAAATTATATATTATTATATCATTAAATATGTTAAACTTTTACAATAATTATCTTAAAAATCATACATATAGTGTTATATGATTGGTGATTATTTAAAATACTTTAGACTAATAGTATATCAAAATTAATTTCTTTATATATTTATATGATAATATAATAAAAATTTGATTTTCACATATTATCACTATAAATTTTTTTTCTACAGTTATAAAATCATGTATTGTCATATTAACAAAAAATATTTAACTTTGTTAATCATTATCAGCATGTTTGGTAGTCCGATATGGAGCTCCAGGATTGATTTTAGGCCTCTAAAATTGATTTTGGGGAATTTTAAAGATGTTTGATTATTAATTTTGAGAATCAATTCTAGTTATTGGAATTAATTTTAGAAGAAATGAAAATTTTTTATTTTTTATCAGAATCACTTTTAAAAGGATTATTAAATATAAATTAATTTAACTCAAAATAAATTATAACTAAATCAATTATACAAATGTAGAATCAAATATGCAGTATATCAAAGTCACACATTTGCTAATTAATGATAGCATAATAGTGTTAAACACCTGACACCAACTGCGTATATTCATTTTATATATAAAACACATATTTTTAGATATTGTATTAAAATATATATTTTATTTTATTTTAAAATATTTTAAAAACAATATGCTAATGGAGTGCAAATCCAAGAAGATGAAATATCTAATGCTTGCCCATTACTAAAATACCTATTAATTGCCCTTAGTACAAAAAATATATAAAAAAGGACAAAATTAAAATTCATATTATTTTGAAAAATACTAAGCATCATATTTTCAATCGCGTATGTATTTTTCAATATGTGATTAAAAAACACGCACTCTCCTCCCTCAATTTAATTTTTATAGCACAAGTTTGGTCTCTAAATTTTAAATAAATATCAAACTTCAACAGAAGAAAACAACTGCCTTCAAATCTCTTACATAAATTTAATTTTGAGTGAGTATTACTGTATAATCTAAGCATGTGGCTGCATGATTAGGGTCATCAAATTAGACTCTGAGCCTTATTATATCATTTTCCCAACACTAAACTTACCAAATCTAATGAGCTTTGCATAACAAGACAGGTAATAGGAATTGCATAAAGTAACAAAGGGGATTACATTATAGGAGTAGGGGTGGAAGTGGACCACAAAAGCATCTGATGGGAAGCTGAAGCTGTACAATACAGCACAACTCAACACAAGAGGTGACAGTGAGACAAGTCTAGTGTTCCATATTCTTGTCTTCCAATTCCTTTTCTTTCAATCTCTTTCTCTTTCTTTATGTCCATTGAATGCTGAAACAGAAGAGAAGGTTTGTCACCTTTGCAACCAAGAGGTACTTGCTTTAGAGAGTTAGTGCAGAGAGAAACACACAAACTAAGATTACTGCATCTGCACTGCATTATGTAAAGGTTGCATTTTTGATACAATAAGGCCAATCCATTTGTCAAATATGGATTATGAAAGGATCCAAAAGCCTCAGGTACTTTATATATCTCATTTGCTTCATCCTTTTGTTTTGTTTCTTTTTTTTTTTTTTTTGGTTTGGGGGGGGGGGCCTTGGTTTTAAACTTTTAATCTTTCACTTTTCCCATTGTATTATACTTATTGGAAACTGAGTATCATTTTTAAAGCTGTTTACTTTCCTCGAGTTTGGTGCAAAGTGCAAACTCTTCTTTTGATCTGTTCATTTTTGGGTTCTTTAACTTCCTTTTGGTCTTATGGGAACTTGGGTTTGCAGGGTGGTGGGGGATTTTCACCAGGAAAATTGAGGAGCATGCTGCTGGGTGTGGAGAAGAAGAGGAAAGAAGAAGAAGAGCTTGATTCCACTTTCACCACGAGATCTCAAAACTCAGACATGGATGAATCTGGTATGCTTTTTCATGTGATTGTTCTGGTTTCCTTGAAAGTATAATGCTACCCAGAAGGTCGGGAAATAGTAAATCTAAGATTCTCAAAATGTGAGATTTGACTGAGTGTGGTGATTTCTCCTTCACCGTGTTGTGTCTTAGTTTTCTCGTCAATGTGAAAACTTAGCAATATGCTATGATTTAAATTAGATGCACAAAGGGAGAGGAAAATGAATAAAAGGATATGTACTTGGTATTTAATAAGATATGGTAAAACTACTGATTGAACCTTGAGTCTATCTTTTGTTGGAGTTTCAAACATTTTGATTAGTTTGAACTATGATACTGTAAACATTGACAGACATCTGTGTATGCGTGTTATGACAGGATGACTGACACTTCCTATTTTGATTTCGATGATCTTAGTTGTATGAGCAATATCTTTTACAGGTGGTAGCAGTTCTGATCATTGTAAAGATGTAGATGTTGTGAGTGTCGTTCCTGAATGTTCAACATCAGGTATAGCTCGCACCTTTAGCTTAGATGCAGTTGGTGGCGACCATAATGTGAAGGGAAATGCTGTTTTGACTTCAAGGCATAGAATCTTAGAAGACGCTTCTTTGGATTATGATATTGGGCATGATTATATGAGCATGCCCTCACCAATGTTTGAGTTTCAAAAGGCTGAGCGAGCTTCACAGAGACTACCCTTGGGACCATTCTCAAAACCAGCACCATCTAAATGGGATGATGCACAGAAATGGATAGCAAGTCCGACATCAAACCGGCCAAAGACTGGACAGACCCAGGGTCAAGGCGGGCAAGTAGGACCACGCAAGGTTGGTGGCCTTGGCTGTGGAAGCCGTCAATCTTCAATGAAGGTTATTGTTGAAGTTACAGATCAAAAAGAAATTGCTTTAGATGAGCCAGATACCAAGCAAATTGATACAAATCAAACTAAGATGGAAAGTGGAGGACAGAAGTTTGTGAATTGGGAGGCCGATCCCTATGCAATTGCAAATTCTTATGGTAAGCTTTTGATCTTGTTTATGATTTCTTCACTGGAATCATCACATACTTTTTGTCTATTGAAAATATATAATTGTTTTATTTTTCTGTCATTTTTGTAAAAATAGTATGTGGTTTTTTTATTACTTCCATTGTGTCCAGTTGATGTAGGCTCTGCAATGCAGAGTAGATAAGCTTAAAGATTAAAAAATTTCACTGATTTAATTAGATTTGGTATTGGGCTTGCTTGACTGTAACATCTAATTGCACGTAATTAGAATTGAAGCAGATTACTGTTAACTTTGTTAGTAAATTATTTGCAGGCCTAGGGGTATTTGCACGGGCTTTAGTATTGTGTGTTTTCTTACGTTATTATTTGTTTTGAGGGTCTTTAGGCAGACAAATTAATTGGGGAGATTGATTGTGAAACAATCCTCTTCCCAAATGTAATGGCAGCTGGATGGATATTGAGAAAGTGGAGCCTAAGCAGTTCAACAAACTGAAAGCTTTCATACTATTTGTGGAATCAAGCTTCTTAGGGACATTTTTATTTTATTTTTTACAATTTCACGTGGAGGTTGAATAAGGACTATCATAGTGTCTGTATTTTATCTTTGGATCCTTGAATTAGATTTTCCATATACATTCACTAATGGTTAAAGTTAATAGCAATTTTGTTAGATCTCTTTATAATTTTGCAAGAATCTTATTATTCTTTTAGAAGAATTTAAGAAATCATAGTTTAAAAGACTTCCATCCAAGGCAACTTCCTGTCGGTGGATTCAAATTTTACTTAGTTTGCTGTTGATTAAATTTCAAAAGTTTAAGTAGTGTAACCTAGGTCGGTAAAAATTTGGAAGAACTGGATGTACATTTGTTCTCCTACACCATAATGCTTGAGAAGTCTGTTATGCTTTTCAAACTCTTCTATAAATGGAATCCTATAACTTGAAGGTGCTAATACTGAGAACATAATTGCTTTTAAAGCATTCAAATAAATAAGTCACACCTAGTTTAATTTGGTTATTATAGATTATAGTACATATAACTGACTCTTGCTAGTTCTTCTTTGTTTTGTTGTTTCCCTTCTGCTATTTGATATTGGCAGTTAGTCTCAGCCAGCATAATTCAGCCATTGCCATCCAGAGTGCAACAACATTTGTTCCTCCTCCTTCAACAGCTCGGTCTGTATCGATGAGAGATATGGGTACAGAGATGACCCCTATTGCTAGCCAGGAGCCATCAAGAACAAGCACACCTGTGAGGGCAACAACACCAATGCGCAGCCCAAATTCTTCCCGGCCTTCTACTCCCACGAGAGCTGCTCGTTCATCACCTTTAACTAATCCACCTAGTGACCATCTGAATCCCAACAAGAATGAATTGTCTGAAAAGGAGCTACAAATGAAAACCAGGCGAGAAATAATGGTCCTTGGAACACAACTAGGTAAAACAAACATTGCTGCCTGGGCTAGCAAAGAAGAAGAGGATAAAGATGCATCAACTTCACTGAAAACTAAAACCACTGAACAACCAGCTAAAAGTGTCGTTGAAGCTCGTGCAGCAGCATGGGAGGAGGCTGAGAAGGCCAAGTATATGGCCAGGTCAATTTACTCTAAATATGGCCTGAAATGTTATTATTTATTCAGTTTTGGGTTTCTGTCATGTAACTTCTATTGCTTTTAGAGATATAATATCATCAATGCATTTCTATTTAATAGCTTACGGTTTGAGGATAATTGGTCCTTGACATGCCACTGGAGCCTTTATAACCAAGTGGTTAGGAGTTTGATCCTTGTTGTCTTATATGTGGCAAAATGAAAGATGAATAAAATTTTTCTGTACAATTGGCTGGACTTTTGGAATGTGAGACCAATATTTTATGAGCATCTAACCCATTTCAGAAATGCATAGGTTATATTATGCAGTATTTTCAGTCTAAATTTTCTCTGAAGCAGGAATGTGCTGTTAATTATACAGGTTTAGGCATGAGGAGATGAAAATTCAGGCATGGGAAAATCATCAGAAAGCAAAAACAGAAGCCAAGATGAGGAAAATTGAGGTATTTGTGGTCTGTTATTATTACAACTTTTTTTTAGCATGGATGTTTCATTTAGTTTTTCGGGATAACCCTTTGGGTGTTGTCCTGTAGTCCTCATGCTAGTATATATCAGCCTATCAATGGCAAAAATCATCTGTTTAATAAATGCCCTAACTTCTTGTGTTACTGATTTGAGAAAGACAATAACAACAACAAAAACTTCCCCTAGGTGGAATCGGCCGCATGGATTAGATGACGCTATTGCGTCTTATCGTAAACCATGTTTATAGATAAGCTATTTAAATCTAACTCCATCTCAATGTTTTCATTAGTTTTTCTTGATCTTCCTCTACTTTTATCTATGAGTAAGCTTTAGTAAACTTCCAATGCGTAATTGGAGATGCCATGTACTGTTCTCTGATTGGTCTAGATTATGACATGTCTCGAAAACCATGTAATAGTATCAACTAATTGTGTACTTTGACCAGAAAAAGAAATGACTGGTTACATATCTATGTGAGGATGTCTCATCCGCTTTTGTACATTCCATTCTCTTCTAATAAAATTTCTTTTTCCATCAAAAAAAAAGAAATGACTGGTTACCCCTTTTGGTAAACTGAGAACATGTTTATGTCTATTTCTTCAGTCTGTATGGTTTCACCTTAAATTAGGCATCGAGTTAGACTCAACTATTAGTGAACATTAACTTAAAATCTTTCTTTTAGGATAGATAGTTCTTGACATGACAATAGAGCTTATACGAGTGTTCAGGAGTGCAATATTGCCATCCTCCTCCTTTTATATAAAATCAAACTTTAGCAAAAAGTAGAGAGGGCCTTTGCATTGTGCAAACTTCAAGCCACAAGAGCTCTTGCATGAAAGGGCATGTTAGAAATAAAACTATTTATCAAACTTCAGATGTGTTTATAACACATACATTTGAACAGGAAAATCAAGATGTTGGTGTTGAGAATGAAATAAGCAATGGCGACTTACATTCTCAGCAACAAATCTAAGTAATCAAAATAATACTTTGGTTGCAGGTAGAGGTTGAAAGAATAAGTAGTAAGGCCCATGATAAGCTCATGAATAAATTAGCAGCCGTAAGGCACAAGGCCGAGGAAAAGCGAGCAGCAGCAGAAGCCAATAGAAATCATCAAGCTGCAAAGACTGAAGAGCAAGCAGATTATATACGAAGAACTGGTCATGTCCCTTCTTCATATTTATCTTTTTCTTGCTGCAGATGGTGCTCTTAAAAAGAAAGGCAGTACTTTTCAGCGTTTCTTTTTTCTATTGGTATGCAATGCCTTTTGCTGCTTACGCCCCAAGCATATTAATTATGCCTGTTGCATTTCCCTCATGGTGTAAGATGTTATATTGATTTGCACTTCTGCAGAGTAATTGCAACTTGGAAGAGTACTCTAGTATACTGCTTTATCCATTTTTTTTTGAATTTTTTTTGGAGTTTTTTTCCTTTTTTTTTTCCATATGATATCTCTGTAGGTTCGATTTATTTGAACCGCCTATAAGACTATGGAAGCACAAGAATTATATAGTTTCCTCACAAAGGTGCCCCTGGCAACAAAAAAAAAAAAAAAAACCAAAAAGGATTCTTTTGGAGTTGATGATTCTTACTTACTTCCTCATATAATGTTAATGCATGGCTCCCACTCTCCATAAGACGCTTCAAAATAGGCGTCGTATCATGTCTATGTCAAATATAGGAGTTGAGACAAATATTTGTCTCGTTCCCGTAACTTGGGTATTCATTAGCGGTTTATTATTGTGATGTGGGTTTTACATGATACATTGTTAATGTAATTTACAATATTATGGAATCATGTAACGCACCCACATCATGAAAATATTTTTACCATGGCAATATCTACCTACAAACTAAAGTATTTTCCTTTAATAATGTGTCGTATATACTATTAAATGATGGTATAGAAACTTTAATGTTGTAGTGGATTCAAATCTACTGTTTTTATTCTTTTCCTTTTTGGTAAAGTAGGATAACCCCCGATCTATGTGGGAAAATTGGGAAAGTATTGAAGGAACATCACAACAGCCTGATCACATGGAGAGATGTCAATAGACTACTAGGCCATACATTCTTGCATTGAAGTTTCATATTTTTAGGAAACGACGTGGCACAGAGTTGTAACAAAAAATGAAAATTGAAGACAAATGTGTGCTACTGCTACCAGTATACTAACATATGCATGTTCTTTTAAACAAAGTATCATATTCGAGTCTCTAAATAGAAAAAACTAGTGAAAAGAAATCTTTGTTCTATAATGGACTGATTTAATTAGACTCAGATTAATTATAATCCAATTTATTGTAATTTCGATAAAAAAAAACGTGTTACAAGTGCTAAAATTGTTTCTTATTTTTTTTTTTTTTGGTCGGGTAGTACTAAAGTTGCTCAATATCTTGCTTTTGCCTCCCCAAGAATGAAACTGGGTCAAAATCAAACAATCTGACCCAGATCTCCTAAGCCTATAAGCACTGGTATTAGCTAAGTTTCCGTAATTTTACATTTCCTCTTCATTCACAAATTCCCACGTTGTCTCATCCCTGCAGTTCGGTCAAATTATATTAAATTGACCATACCATGTTGTCTATGAAAATGCCGGAAGTGTGGAGTAAATAACAACTGTTAGTTTTGCTCATAATATCTGCATTGTAACCAAGAAAAACTTGGATCTGGGGACAGTTTTTACACTACTACACAAAATAAAAATAAAAAACCATTTACTGAAAAAAAAAAATCAAATGTTTAATATGTCAAACTTGTTTAGTTGAGAAAGTGCCACCACGGCTGTTTGGTCAGCAACGGATTGCAACTTTGTTTGGAAAGCAATTTTTGTTCTAGAATAGAAAATGTCACTCAAACCCAAATCGGAACTGAAGTAGCTTAGATGAGAAAGGCCTCAAACAAAGAGGCTAGCTTACTCAGACTCAGACTTCCCACTCCATTATTTGATAGAATACAAAGGGGAAAAAAAATTCCATAAATTAGCATAGAGAGAGAGGATGACCAACCAATAGAAGAAGGCCAAGTGTCCCATTACACTTTTGGTTATGAACATCGAAATCGAATCAATAACACACAACAGACATATTAAACCTAGATTTCTTTTAAAAAAAAAAAGAAAAAGAGAAAAAATATAATCCATAATAAAAGGGCAAAGGGTAACACAAGCACAAACCAGGCCTACCCATACCTAGCCACCTTAGCTTAAAGCCCATCATATGCACATACTCACTCTCTCTCTCTCTCTCTCTCTCATATTGTGTTTCTCTCTCTAGTTCCATCTCCACCCCAATTTGTGTGGCGGCTCTCTTTCTATTTCTCGTTGTGAGATTTGGATTGGATCCGTCTCTTCTCTCAAAAGGGTATCGGAATCTACCTCCCTTTTTCTTCTTCGATTCGATCTCCTGTTCGTTCCCACGATCTTCCGTTGGGGTGGTTTACAACCTCAACTTCAACCACCACCGCCATGGTAGCCCAACACCCACAACCTCAGCCTCAGCCTCAGCCTCAGCCACAGCCTCAGCAACCTCCTTCCTCTGCACAAGACGAGGCCTTGAAAAGGAACACCGATTGCGTCTACTTCCTTGCATCTCCTTTGACATGCAAAAAGGTTCCTTTCACACCTCTTTTTTCGAATTAAAAAAAAAAAAGAACCTTTTTTTTTTAATTAATTTCTCTCTTTGGGAACAGGATCTCCCCTTCTGCAAATTCTGTCTTTTTAGGGTTTCGGATTCGTTTGTTTCGGGAAATAGTTTGTGGCGATTGTTGTTATTTTTTTTTTCAACAGCATAAAAAAATCGAATTTTTGGTGAAAGGAAGGTTTTGGTGACCGTTTAGATTATTGTTTTGTTTGGGAATTTCCCAAAAATTGTTGTAGTTGTTGGTATTTATGAAGAATTCTGTTGATAGACTGTGTAACCTTTTTTCTTTTTCTTTTTTTAATTTATTTTGTGGATTGTGTTTCTTAGTTATATGAAAGACTCTCATTGATGGTGGTGTTATTAATCGGATCTCTCTTGGCGTTATCTTTTTTGTTTATTTGAGGAAGTGAGGGAAATGAGGGAGAACGGGGTTCTTGGACCCTATTGTGACTGGTGGGAGGAGGACCTTCTTTTTCCTTTTCTCTTTTCTTTTTTGTTTTTTCCTTCCTTTTGTTTTTATTAGATCAATCGTATGGATCCAGTTGGAAAACTACAAGAAAAAATATAGGATTAGATCAAGCAAGCTTTGTTGCTTTGTTTTTTGGTGACAGTATTATGGATGATGTTCTGGTTGAATGAATCTGAAAGTAAGCATTAATTAGTGTATTGAATGAACTTTTTCATTAGAGTAAGAAGTGTAACGAACAATTACCTGGCAGTGGCTGGAGTACATGTGTGAGTCATGATGATAGATTAGTCTGCATAATATCCTGTTAGCAAGATTTTCTGTTCACTGGTGTTGCTGGCTATGCCTTTTGAGATACCCTTGAAGTTGTTATCAGTAAATATATTCGGTTACTTGAAATAACTGCCTGATTTTATTATTATTCCATTAAATGCTTCTTTTTTGGGTGCTTGTACAAATTAAGTTCTTTAATTGGATTACATTGGCATAGCTATGTGCTTCCAGTCACAGAAAGCTGGTGTGACATTTTGATCTCTGAGCTGGATTTTGTTGTTGGTGTGATTGTGATTTGCTTTTTTCTTTATTTGAATAGGGAAATGAATGTGAGTACCGCCATAGCGAGTATGCTCGTGTTAATCCTAGAGATTGCTGGTATTGGTTGAATGGCAATTGCTTGAATCCCAAATGTTCATTCCGACATCCGGTGAGTGTCTATGTGCGCTAAGATTTTATGCATTATTGTCAATTTATGAACTATTTCCCGCCATTTACTCTAATTTTTTAATTTATTTGTGTGACTTTTGCTAACTGTGTTTTGTTTTAACTGGCAGCCTCTTGATGGCTTGTTAGGATCACCGGCAGCGACTGCTGGTGGACCATCTGTTCCCCCATCACAGATTGCAACGACGTCTGCAACACATGCACCTTATAATTCTACTAAACAAGCTGTCCCTTGCATTTTCTTCCAAAAGGGGCTTTGCTTAAAAGGTGACAGATGTGCCTTCTTGCATGGACCAAATCCTAACACTGGTAATAAAGTTGTTATGCAGGTCCCAATGAGTAGCCAGGGAACTGAGACTCCAACTTTTAAGAAGCCTTTTGGTGGCAGTGAAAAGTATACACAAGAAAAGAAAACTTCCCAAGGAAATGTTGCAAAGCCAGTTGGAGGTCTTGAGGCTAAACCTGCCCAAAAAGTTGAAACTGCTCCACAAAGAAATAATTTTGAATTGGAGAAGGAGAAGTGTGTGCCACCACCACTTGCGGGATTTGATAATGAGGCTTCAAGATTTAAGGTAACAAGTACTCCGCCACTGACCAATGGGCCTACTTTAGCCCGGTCTAATCGGCTGCATCAAGCTCGTGTGCCAGATGATCATAGTTTCCACAATGGTAAGGACAGTGATGAATTTCTCAGAGAATCGTCTCCTGGGTTTGATGTTCTTGTAGCTGATGAACTTAGGAATTCTGATTACTACCATGGGGAAGATGAATTTGGTAATGCAAGAGGTCCAGATGAAAGGAACTTGGACTCTTTGAATGAATATGAGTTACGACATTCTGCTGATTATGGTTTAGCGACTGATATTGATCAAGAAAGATTTCGTGTGCCTCAACCTTACGACTCATATGATCACACGCAAGAGCCATACGTTTGGGAGCAGCATAGAAGGGCATCAGCCCATTTAGAAAGGAGGTCTCACCGCAGATCTGACAGTCCTGACAATGTTGAGGTCTCAGATCTTCGACATCATTTATCTAAGCGCAGGAAGGTCAATGGTTTGAAATCTGTTGTTACAAATGACTATGCCCTTGAGAGCCATGGTGAGCAACAAAGTCACAGGTTATTCTCTAGGAAGGATTCGCATCAGTTACCTATGAATGAGAGCTCCCTCAGCAATCGCTTCCGAGGCAGAATAAAACTGCCGGCAAATGGTGCTGATGATCACGCTGAGAGAGAATCAGACAGAGGAAGAATTAGGAGCAGATTGTCAAGTGGAAGGTTGCAGGCCCCTCACCAGGGAAGGCTTCAAGATAGAATTAGAGGAAGAATGCAGGATGATGAGAGAAGGAACTTCAGGGATAGATCAATGGGGGACAGAAGCAGTGATTTTGCTGGGCCAAAAAGCCTTGCTGAGCTTAAAAATGGGAGGAGCACTGAGAATAAGGAGCAACAATCACTAGGAAAGAGGAAAAGTTTAAGGGAACACCCACAATCTGAAGATGATCTTCAGTTTGAAGGTCCAAAACCTCTTAGTGAAATTCTGAAGGAGAAGAGAAGAGTTGGAGCTGATGTAGCCTCCCAGAGTGGCAATTCCTCTGACAACAAGAATAGAGAAATTGTCAATAGCTCGGATGATAGAGCTGCCACAAACACACAAAACGGAGCATTGCCTGAGACCAAGGAAGATGTTAATGAAGAAGAAACCAAGTTTCAGGCCACTGACACAGATGGAAGGGACATTGATAATACTGATGGAAATCATGGTCAATCATATGAGGATGGAATGATCTATGATGAAGGCGCGGAGGATCAGGAGTATGAAGGTGATGATCAGAGGGATGGGGACTATGACTATGAGCAAGGTGATGATGGGGACTATGACTACGAGCAAGTTGATGAGGGTGAGAATCCAGAGCAAGAATACATGGATGATGAAGATGGGGATGACTTTGCTAAAAAGATTGGTGTGATGACTACGTAATTATGAATGTGTTCTGGTGGATCTCAGTTTATGTAGGTCTCTCTCTGACAGAGCAGCATTTCTGCTTAAAGTTTGCTTGTAGAAGTGGGGTATCATTATCAGTTTCTTTTCTTGTATTGATTATTAATCCTTTTTATTTTTACTGTGTTTTCACCTGATTGAATGGATACTTTTATTTGAGAAGTGGGGCATTTTGCCATGCTCTCCGCATACAAGTGTCATGCAGAGTGCAAGCCTGTAACCTTAGAAAGTTAATAATAGTATCTGCATTAGCTCTGCAGTTCTCCAAAACCCCGGTTGATATGGAATAGTGCTGTTGAGAAAGAATTTGGCCCTTCTAAATGGTCTAACTTTATTATTATTATTATTTTGACTGGTTCTAAATGGGTTAACTTCAGAGAGAAAAATAGAGGATTAATGAGAAAATTAAAACAGTGAGTTATATTATGTGCATGCAATGTCAATTATTGTCTATCTTAATGGATCGGATTTCTTACTGTCCAAAGAGAAGCTTATTAAAAGAAGCTTCGCTTGTGGCATTTCAGCGTTCATTGTTTCTCCTAAACTTCAATTGAACTTTTTGACTATTAGTTTTGTCTACTTTTAAGTATTCCTTAGAAAGAAAATTTTGTCCTAAATTACCTATGATTTGAGATTATTCAAGTATTACTTTTTTTTTTAACTTTACTCTCATTCATTATTTTAATTAAATATAATAATTATAATTAATGACGAGAGAGGATCAGAGGAAGAATAGTTTAGTAAAATTAAATTTTTATTTTAATATTTAAATTTATTTAATAATATCCTTAATTCTTATTTATAAGATATTAATTTTTATGTATTCATAATATAAAATAATTTTAAATTATTAATTAATAAATATATAAAAAAATATTAAATCATGATAGATTTTTTATTATAATAGATAATTATAATTTGTTTTTTTGGTAATTTGGATAGTTATAATTTAATATTTTATTAATTAAAAGTGTAAAATAACTTTTCATTATCTATATATAAAAATTAAATTCTATAAGAAATCTTAAAAGATACTTAAAACTAAGCGATGCAGGTTTGGATTTCTCAAGTTGGGGTTGACCGTATAAATGCATAACTTGACTATTCCTGTTTTAAGACGTCGTTACGGTTTTGGATCGGGGTTTAAATCGTTTTGATAACAAATCAACAATGTTACATCAAACAGCGAAGCTGTTCTTCTGTCTCTCTCTTGTTAAAAAAAACACTTTTTTGGTTTAATGAGCGGACTTTTTTACCTCAATATAGTACTTTTAAAAACAATTTACTAATGTGCAGTGATTTCATAACTATTTTATTGTTTGTGATACTCCTTGATGTGTAGGAAAGATGCAAAAAATTTTTAATATGTGATGACGATGGGTGGCGCTGATTAAACTAGCTCCACATATTTTTATAATAAAATAATCAAATCAACAGCTTAACTTGAACTAACTCAGGAACTCCACCTAACACATTGTGTCCATTTTTGGTTTCAGAGTTCTATTTGGTTATGTTTCAACCTAAATTGGGAACTCGCATTAAAATAAAACTCAAAACTCATATTAAAGGAAATTTGAAACTTATATCAAGTTCACCCTCAATTTTCTCATCTTAACTTTACTAACATTCTATTATCTCATTGAGTGGTGTGCATTGATCTAGCAACACTTCTCAGATTCAAAAATACTAAAAAATTTTTGCAATCTTCCAACGTGTTAAAAAGTATTATAGACAAAAAAAAAAAAAAAAGGTCTCATACCATTGTATATTGGTATGGTAAATTGTTTTTAAAAGTGCAATAATGCGGTCAAAAAGTCTTCATGAGCGGCTAGCGAGACAAACGATGAAAACTTTGCTACTTTCCACGTCAAATTCGACAAACTAATTTTTCTAGTGCAGTTTCTCATAATTTTTGTTTCAAGAGTACAATTCTCATAAACTCCTTCATTTTTGAATAAATTGCAATCACACCTCTCAAAATGATAAAAATAAAGATTAAGTATCTAAGTTATATAATTAGTAGAGAGATACCCTAAAGATTTTTTTTAAAAAAATCAAGTAGTACGGCTATAATTAGGTGAAAAAAAAGGTTATATAATGTAGTAGCAATCAAGTAGTACGTCTATAAACTTCGATTTTGTTTAACAGATTCTCAGGTCTATGTGCATGAGTTTTGTCGGGTAATAACTGATTAAAACCTTTAAAACCTTTAATATAAAATGAAAAAAAAATCCAACAATAAAATCTGAATGTGCCCCCAAAAAAAAAGGAAGCATTGATATTTCAATGTGTTGTCGTTAAATATGTGTTTGAGAATATGTTAAATGAAATGAAATTTGGGGAAAATCCAAGCATCTTACTCCTGTTTTCATATAAATTGCTGGTGAATTTCCAATTTACCTTGCTGGCCTAAAATCCGGGTACGGTCCACCACCAACTTTTTTCCAAATTTGAACGTCATTCATGTGGACGCGGAAAAATTTTTAAATAGGCACAACTGTAACACTTCACATTTAGGCACTCACAATAAAATTAATGAGACTCATAAATATATGGGTGTATTATAAATAAGGTTATTAGAATCCACTTTTATTATGAATGTGCCAAAATATAAAGTATTAGACTTATGTTCATGCAAAAATCTCTCATGAACTCTATTAGAATAGGTGAAGAATTATGTACAAATGAGTGAATATTTCAATCGTATTATTGATGAATTTGTTAGTGGACAAATATAAAGAACATTGTGTTAGTAACTGTATATTTCATTTATCTTCCTCGTGGATTAAGTGAAACAATGTTACATTCATTTTTAGTTACGTTACCATATTTATCATATTCACTATAAAGATAACACAAATCCTCAATTATTTACATATTGATCTCCCAATGTCCGAAATAACGTCCAAGTCATGGCTTACAACTTACAAAAAACATTTCTCTTTACAATACTCCTAGACTAAGTTTACGCATTTGATGCTCACAAAATTTGCAAAGCTTCAAACCTAGACATGCCCCCCTAAAAATACATTACCTGCCGCCTCTATTTTCTTTCTTATGTTGGAGTAAAAGATGATAATCCATATCTAATTTTATAGCCTTAACTTTTATCAAGTTCTTATGAAGAACTAAACAAGCTTTGATGTCCAAGCACATGGAATACATGAGGCATTTTGCCTCTAGCGTGTGACTTGTTTGTGTACGGTTTCCTACATGTTTTCTTATTCTTTATGCATGCTAGTTAGTATATGGACGTGCTCATATTATGTGTCAGGCGTGGTAGTAAGGTTTGATTCATAGAAAGGGCAAACAAACTCAAGGCCGAGAGAAGTACTCAATTACATTACCTCCCCATTTCTTAACGTAGTTCTGGCATCCTAGTGTCTCTCAATTTCAAGTGTTCTCTCTCTCTCTCTCTCTCTCTCTCTCTCTGTTTGTGGTGGTGACGTCTAATCGGGTCTTGTTTTTTAATTTTGTATGCTTCTGCATTACATATTTTCTTCTCCTAGAAGAAACTTTGGCATATATAGATCTTGAATTTTGCATTGTTGCATTGTTGAGATTTAAGGTTTTTAACATTTCACACCCAAGTTCATGCATGATCTCTTTTCTTCCATCACCTCTCTTTTTTGGGTCACATTCCACCTTCTTATTTCCCATAACCAAGATTACGGTTCGGCTGTCAAAAAAGGGATAAAAGGTTTAAAGTGTTAACTTGTTAGTTCTTTTAATTTCTTCTCAATACCAACAGGCGTTTGAGGGAAGGAAAAAATATTTGCTTCATTTGAAAGCTGTCTCTGTTTTACATTGAATGCTGCGATTTTCTTACCATGAAATTTTTTTTTCAAACGAACATACTCTTACTTGATGGTAGATAAATATTACTTTCTAGTCACTTTCATGATATAAAAACGAACAAAGTTTATAGTTAAATGTCTCGCCCTTTTTTAGTACGCCAACCAAAAGTGGAGTAATTTTCTCTCTAAAACTTCACTTCATTTTTCACCCGCTAAAACAAGCATAACCTAAAACCAATCCATATGAGATCCCTCGGCAGAAAATTAGTGTTATGTTTTCGTCATCTTCGGCTGATCACAAGTCTAAACGCAAGCTTAGTAGACACATGCACTCCCGAGAATCAAATTTTTAAAGGCATTTCTACAGAGATATCTACTAATGGGAACGTTCTTAAAGTTACTTATTGTCCATATGTTTTGGATTATTCAAACCTACCATTCCTTAAGTGAACGAAGTCAAACCAAACATTCAAGTGCTGACTGGTTGATATTTGATATTAATACCGGTTGAAGATGGAATCATAGGCCAAAGTAGCTAGTTCACTACAACAGAGAGTCCTCGTCAAGCCAGAGCCTCTGGATCCAGCAACCATAAGCAGGCTTCCAGTTCATGGAACCATCAAATTCCGGCAAAGATGCCCCGGGTACGAATTCTTTGATCTCCTTAGGTTCTTGCAAGCATGTTCTGAATTTTAAATGCTTCTGTTTCCTGTTGGTATTGAGTATTCAAACATGGCTTGTCTAGAGGGAACGTTTCAAAGAGGAAATTTTCATTATGCTCAGCCACAAGTTTTTAGGAAGGCAACCGTGAAATTCCAAAAATCAACCAACATAGAATATAATATGCAGACATAAAAATTTAAGGCCTTGCCAAAACGAAATTTAAGCTTCATAGAATTAATGAAAGTCGAGGTATGTAAAAGAATTGAATCTAATTAGTAGGAAACTGACTGAATAACAAATGAACAGTACATTTCACCAACTTGTAGCAGTTACAGGACTTGAAACTCTATTATACAATATATCTATGGTCCCGTTCTCCCCAAAATGGTTGCTCATAGTGTTAAATTGCTGAACCTCAAAAAGCAACCAAATTTTCCTAGAGACAATGCAAATATCACATATATAACACAGCCCAACACGTTTGACAATCCATAAAATGTCAACTTCCAAAATCTACAAACCTTAAGGGAGAACTTTAAAACCCATGATATTAGCTTTGTCATTCAATATAGAAAAGACTGACGCCCTCTGGAAATATCCTTGGAGTGTGAGAAACATCCAGAGAACCACTAATGATGCCCTCTGACTAGGTTTTCTTCATATGTTCAAACTTTTCAGCGAATTGGGTGGTATTGTGTGATACCACGCTTGGGTGGCAACTTCCTCAAAATGAAGAGGACCAAAGAAGAAGGTAATATTTCCACCAACTGCAGCAAAAATGTGAAAAAGGTAAGAGGAATAGTAGTTGAGAGACATACCACAGGTAATACAAACACCCTTTTCGATGGATCACCCTTCTAGACCAAATGCCAAATGTAAAGTATTTGTAACGAGTATTTAAAAAAGCATGGGGAAAACTGCAGTTATTAATACCTAACAACAACAATTCAGTTCCCTTCAAAGCATCAGAGCATCAATTAGCTATTTTTCACATGAAATTTTTTTCATTTTTGGTTGATTATCTGCTTTCAAATAGGATTTTGAAACAGCAATGACTTGATTATGTCCCTTGCCAATTAGGTTTAAGGTAAAAACAATCTTCCCAAGAATCAAGTCTAACCTTAACTCACATGCCAGATAGAAAAGTTGAATCCAGGTAGGTTAACCAAAAATGTACAGAATTTAGCAGTAGACAAATTCAGGCAGGGAATATGTCTACGCTTTCAAAAATGAGCTCAAAATAAGATTGTCCAGATGCATTGAAAATGGACCCACATATACATACGATGAGTTGAACAGCATGACAATAAGCAGAAGTGCTGAAAATGGAAATACACGGACCACAGCAAAGGAATACAAACAAACTCACCACATAATATATAAAGTTTAGAATGGGATGGTCCAAGACATCAAGGTCAGCATCTTCATCGAATGCATCAAAGCACATCTGAAACAATAAAATATGGTCAAACTCAATTTAAAAATCAAGCAAAATGAATCACCAAAGTTTATAATGAAAAAGAAACTGACCATAACACATCTGACAAGAAAACATGAAAAACATATGGTGGTCACATAGCCAACCTGCATTAGAAAGATCAGGTGGATTAACTCTGGGGAGAAGGGAGGGAGGGAGGAAAGGGAATAGCATATGGATCTAGGAAAACTTTCTTTGTAAAACTGGATACCTCTTGCAGCTTCTTCCGTCGACCTTTGGATTCAACAGGAAAGCGTTGCAGCATCAAGAAAAGCCTGTCAAAGAACACACTCAGAAAGGAGATACAAAAATTGGATAGGGCAATGTGATGATTCCAAAGATGTATGCACATAATGCAAGTACATAGATGATAACTCTGACAGCAGTGCGTGTACCCTAGACTCTTCTGGTTTGTTTTCTTGTAAATCCCTTTTTCCTGTTCATTTCCCAAACTGTCAAACCTTCATCCTTCAACAAATCCATTTGGAAATCTAAATAGGATCAACACAAATTATTTGCACTAAGTTCATAGGCTTCACGTAACTCTCTCCCCCCAAACATCTATTGTGCAACTCAAGATCTGAAACCATAAGCTGCTTATTTCTGCATTGCAAAGCAGCTACTTTCTGTTGGAAAAATTGTTTTGGGGTTCTTGATGAGCAAAGGGCACTCAGAGCTGTTAAAGGTTTTGGTCAAAAGAAAGAGGCAAAATTTTTTAGGTTGTTTCTGTCAATTTTTTTTTTTTTTTTTTTTTGGGGAAGGAGGTAGTGTGCTCTTTTGGTGTACTTGGATGTAGCACAATGCACTCATATTAAAGGGTTTTCCTAGCTGTTAAATAGGCTCCAGGATAAGATTTACTTTTGGCCTCTCTGGTGTTCTGCTTGAGTGTTACAATGGTGTAGCCATCCCTGAAACCCCTGGTTCAACCTTACTTTGACCCCGGTTGTACCTTGAAACCTCAAAGCTCTCCATGTACCAGTTCAATGACAGTTCTGATTTTGAAAACACTGTTACAATTATTCCACAATCCAAATCACATCACATGCAGTTGAAAATTGGAACAAATGATTACCTTCCACCGTAGAGAAGAAAGCCAAGGGCTGCAAACAAAGAGACTCCTGTTGCAACATACATGCATGGAAGAACATTAAAATCGTGATCAATAAAATCCTATAGTTAACACAGAAAAAAAGTCTCTAACAACAAACCTGCAAAGAACACCTTAGATAGGATGAGCAGCACGCTGATAGGTTTCCACCATAATATCAACCACAAAGCAATCTGAAACACGTTAAAAAGGGAAAACACATATTATCAACAAATTCAAAACTAGCCAACATGAAATTAGCAGCTATTCAAAATTTCAAACAGATATTATAGAACAACAGAACTGACGACACAAAAGTATAATACATCTAAATATTATAGGTTATTAAATTTACACCTTTCAGTTGCGAGGAACAGGAAATCAACTCATCTATGTATGTTAGATAGTTCAATTAACTGATTTCCAACACATTTTAACTACAGTCACCACTATTTCCATTGCATCCACAGGTTTGAACTCCTAATTTTCCTCCAATGATTTTTACTTAGAGATATTAACATTAGGAGCGGAAGAACAGTGTGATTTGTGGGAATAGTGACTTGTTTGGTCAAATGGGAGCTGGCTTATTTTTCGATCCATTGAGAAACAGTTTGGGACAAGTCAGGTTGAGGCAGGGCGGGCTAACTCATCTTGACAGCTCAAGCTGTAGCTGTCATGTCAATTCTAGTTTCTACATAGCTAAGAACTGGAAGCAGAAAATGGAAACAGGCCCATACAAAATCTATGGCACCCCCAAAAAAGAAAGTCCAACCTAGTGTGCTGACCACAAGTGAAATCTTGGGCAAGAGTTTTCACCTGAATAACATAAACCACAGCATTAATTGTGTAGAAACTTGGTCTGAGTCCATCAGTAGATACCGCACGTGCCTGCAAAACATTCAACATCAAAGTAGGGAATCACCAATCATGCCATTGAAATAACAAAATGCAATGCCATCTACAGTAAATTAAACTTGCCTGGTAATAAATCTCAGCCCAGAAGAGGACCAAAAGCGCATAAGTTGTAAAGAAAGCAAGACTTGGCACATCAAGTAAGATATGTTGGACGATCTACACACAGAAAACCTAACCATTAGATGCTATAATTATGGAAATTCACATTATATTATCTATATGTTGGAATAGGAAAATAGCTGAAGTAATCTATTCACCTCTGGCTGTAACTTCTGCACATTCCGACGGAAGATGAAAACTAAACACCGAACTGCAAAACCAGAAACAGCACGCATTAGCCGCATAATAAACAATTATCAAACCAAATAAAATAAAATACAGATTTATAAAATTGAAATTAAAAAAGAAGGAAGATTTGAATGATACAAACCCCCATTCACCAAAAAATTGAGAAAGTGAAAGACCTTCTGCGTGGTCCATCCATATTCCGGCACTCTCAATTGTATTCGAACCAGTTGAACCTAATAATTACCAAAGAAAAAAAAATAGTAATAATAATAAATAATTCAATAAATCTTAATTGTTGAACGAAAACCCTAACCTAATAGACCAGAAATCCGAAAAACGATGAAAGAAAGGAATACCAGGGCGACGGCGGCTACGATGCCGTAGAGGACGGCGAGGATGTGGAAGATGCGATCCTGCCAGACAGGGGACTCGTTGATGTCGTGCCACCAGTTAGACGACGATTCCGTCAGGTTAAGGGCGGCCGCCGCCGATACCACCGTCGCCGCCGCCTCCGCCGGCACGCCTCTGGCCACCATCGAAACGGAATCGAATCTTCTTCGAAAGAATCAGAGGAACTCGATGTAATCTCTTTCTGTGAAGAATGAAGAAGAAAGAACCAGAATCTAATCTAATTATTGTTTCAATTGTTTTTTCTTTTTTCTTTTTTCTCTTTTATTTTTTTTTTAAATTAATTTTTATTGCTTTGTGAACAGGGCCGGCGAGAGGGAAATAATTTGGGAATTACGAAAGAGAGACAGGCGTGGAGGGCAATGATGATGATGGATCGGTGGAGGTGACCGGTGATAGCCGGTTTGTCGTTTTGGTTTTGGAGGCACCGTCCGGTACGAGAAACCGAAATCCAAGCGTGGCGGTGTCCACACGTAATCACTTATGCAACCCTTGGTCTCTTGCTATTCATTATTTTATTTTATTTTATTTGTTTTTCTAATTACAAACACGTGGCTCTCCCGACCCATTTTAATTTTGTTGCCTTTACCTATCGGTCTATGTATAAAAATAAAAACACTACGCACGTCTTGTTTTTTCACGGAGGGAGTTTAATACTAAATTTTTGCTGAAATTTGATCAACTAGATTTTGAGCAAGTTGAAGCTGTTGATGTAAGGAATTACGCATGTAATTTAATCGTACTTTAACCGTTGTTATTGAATTGTGGTCAACGGTTGAACTTGAACAAATTAGGAGGCTAGGTCCTTGGTCTGACTGGAAATAAAAAATAGACTGCCAAAAAAGACTAAAATGGAAATAAAAAAGAGTGATATGATCGATTTGATAAAGCAAGAAGTATAGGATGTTTAGCTAGATCGACCAAAAGCTCAACTCTTCGATCGCATTAAATGAACTTGCCCAAATTTCTTCATCAAATCAAATTGGTTACATCTATACATATATTAAAATGCGATTCAAATCGAATTGACCGCTTAACTTGTACAGTTACTTAAATATTAATGTTTATGTTTAGTATAGTCAAAAGAAAAAAGAAAAAGAAAAAGATAGTGCTAGATAAGATAGTAATTGATGTTTTCGGCATCTGCATCAATCTATATACGGATAAGTAAAAAATTTGCACTTCATATTTTGATATGAATTATTGAAGTTAATTTAACCTCACATTTAAAGAAATGAAATTTTTAATTAACAAATAATAAAATTAATTGTCTATAATATTTGGAATTAGATTTATTTAAATATTTCATTAAAAGATCAAATTAAATATTTAGTAATTTATTTCCTCTGCGGACAACGGCAACTCATTTGCATGCATGTGTCACGTGGTCGCTATAATATTTTTCAATCCATACAAACTCAAGACTTTTTATTCATGTTGGCGCCTCTCTGGCTGTTCAGCTTTTCCTCCAAGACTAGTAAATCACCAATCTTACAAATTATTATTTAATGTAGGGAGATCTTAATTCTTCACCCCATGTTCCTGCTAATGACACTTCTCAAAGATGTCCTTCTCACCTTACTCATTTTGGCGATGGAAATTCTTACTTACCTTGATGATATATAGTAGGTTTCTTGAAAACGGTGGAAGCCTATCTTGTTTGGGAATAAGCCAACTAATTTCCTGTCATCTCTTTTTTTTATTCATTTAAAAATTGCAAAGTTTTTTCTATAAGCTCTGCAAATTTATGCCCCCAACATTTGATGCTTATCCCAAAGATGCAACAGTTCCTTATGTAAAAGACAAAGTGTAAAAGGAATTTTGCATATACCATACAACTCTAGTGTCATTGAGGAAAAAGAAAGAAAGAAAGAAAGAAAGAAAAAAGGCCTAGGTCATTTTAAAAAATACAGAGCAATCTCCAAGATAGGAGACCTGACATTTTTCACTTATATGTTCATGGTTTGGAAGCCCACAGTCGGGCCTCAAATCCTTATATTGTGCCAATCAGAGGTCCAGATTCATCAAGTAGAACAACCATGACTTCTTTTCTGATTAGGCACTGAATTTAAAATCATGGCTCATCGTTACAAGAGATTGAATAATTAAAAATATAACCTAAAAATGAGAAGAAAATTCAATTAACGAGGCAGCTAGTCAGAAGCTTCGTCTTCAGAAGCAGGAATTCTACGGAAGCGAGCATAGGGCCGAAAGTCTTGATGTACAGTTTTGTCTGGCATCATCGATCTCTTTTGCTTAATCGAAAAACCACATCCAGAAACTGAATCATACAAGCCCCCCATGTCCATTTCCTTTCTATTATTAGCACTTTCATTCAGAAAACTGCAAAAGGAAAATAAATAAATATATATATATTGGTTAAAATCAATCGGCGAACAATCACTTCATTACCTGCTTTCCACAATATGCTCAAAGCGAATGCCAAGATAAATGTATAAAAACATGTATTTTCCCACTTCATCTTATGGTTAGCTAGGATGGTCCCAAATAACATTTAATGAACCACATTTCTATACCCCTCCCCCCCCCCCTTTCTTCTCTCTCCTCCTCTTCTCTCTTTGAGCTCTCCAATCACAATGTGTGTAATGGACTTCAAGCGTAATTGAAAAGAAAAGCAATAAATAAATTAAGATAGGATCCAAATTATAAAAGTTGAGCATCAATTTGTCATTCATATTATTCCCCTTAAGATGACATCTGTGCTTATTGCTTTGGATTTTCTTGCTAAGTATTATGCTTTCCAGATAAAATGGTCAGAAGTCTTCTTTCTCTGGAATAATGGATCAAATCATTTATTAGGACCCAATTGCAAGGTATGGGACTCACATTGGAAGTATGGGATTCCAATGGGGTTTATAAGGCCTTGGCTCTCCCATCACAATAGCTAACTTTTATGATGTAATTTCCCTAAGGCTCTTATCAATTGGTATCAGAGCCTTCCACCATGTCCCTCAGCTGCAATTGAGCGGCATGGGTGGTGACGCTGGCATTGCAATATTCACCCGGGACTAGTCAAAGGGCTAGTGCACAGTCAGCCCACATAGGGGCCGGGGCTGCGGAGAGTGGTGGGATGTTAGAACCCAATTGCAAGGTATGGGACTTGAGTCCCACATCGAAAGTATGGGATTTCGATGGGGGGTGTTATAAGACCTTGGCTCTCCCATCACATTAGCTACCTTTTGTGATATGGTTCTCCCAAGGTTCTTATTATCATTGCAGAAAAAGAAAACAACAGATAAGACAAAAATAAAGATATAATTCACAGAAATATACTTTTTAGTCAAATCTTTTTGCAAAACTGTAATCTTATATTAAAAAAAAATTCACAAACTGAAACATATGATGTTGAAAGTTTATTTCAAAAGGGAAACTATGACAAAAAAACACGCATGCATTTAGAGAAAGATTTGCAATCAAGAAAAGTTATACCGTTCTCGAATTAGTTTAAAAGCTTCTTTAGTAGCGTATGGCAGCCCAGTCTTTGGATCACGGTACCTACATTATTCCAGAGAGAATTCCTTAGCAATATGAGGAAGATAGTGAGAATGGATTAAGGAATATCTTTCTAGTGATCTACTGATAATGTATGACAATTACAGCAATGGTTAGGTCCACATTTTCAAGGGTGAGTTAGGCATAATGGAATTTGCAAATCCAAGCAAAAATCAGCCGGGTTCTAATAAGAAAGAAAGCTTCATGCTTACTAGGCAGCAATTCAAGTTTGGGAAGAGAAGAAACTCTAAGAAAAACACACCAAAAGTTCAGAAGATGCAGGAAAAAGTAACCTAGGCATAATACCTGGTGTTTGATTACAACAAAGCAACTAGAAGAAAGCATTTTGATGCATAATTCATAGAACTGATCATTCCATGCAAAGAAAGCACCGTCAAACTTTGAAAAGACCACCATCACTTATAATTCAAAGATTGGGAATAAAATCTTAATCATACATGGAATTAAACTTTCCACCACCACAAAACCCGTGGTGCTAATAAGATCTAAATGACATGAATTCAAGCCTGAGTCCAAACACAACTCATAACCAGTGACAGCTTACTAATACTAAATGTCAGCAAGCAGTTGAAATTAAAGAATATAGTTGGAGTCATAGTTTATTTATCACAATGAACAATAGACCCAGATCTGTGGAAAATGGCAACTTCACTTGGGCACAGGGGTAATAAAAAATTACACACTATCATCAAATTACCAATCTAACCATCAGAAGTCAGAGAAAACCAACATAAAAATCACCCTTCACAATCTCCTAACACCTCTAATAGAAGGCCCGAGTGAAACCATTTGGACTACAAGAATCTTTAAGTACTGATCCACACCCTGAACACCCTCCTAACCTTACCCTCAAAAGGTCTCTCCAAGTACTTATCCTTATGATGAGCAAAATGCTTCCAATCAAAATTTTCTCAAAAAACCTAGTAACTACCCGTACATTAGAGCTAGAATCTTTTGAACAACCTCCAAACCTCAATCCCTGTCTCCCTCTTCAACCTTTTCACCTTATACTATGTGCCACCCACTTAAAGATACTAGGTTGGTGTCCCCTACAGCCCTACTTGCCCCATGTAACCTTAGACTTATTCTGCCAATTGATCTCTTTTATTCAAGTAAAACAAGCAATCCTGTTAGAAAGAGAGAAACACAACCAAGGCCTAAATAGACAAACCCAAAGATAACAGCGGAGCAAAACCTAAAACCTAAAACAATATGTCCATTAGATGCAGTATGAAGAAAAACTATTATCAAGCAGTTCCAAACTGCACACATATGCTTCTCTCATCCCAACCAGGGTAGTGAAGAATAATGCAGTAACCATCAAACTGGAAAATGAGATCTTACTTGGCAGGCAAACCAGTAATCGCGCAAACAGGTTGCTCTGGATCTGAAAACAAATATAAATAAAATCATATAAGTAAAAGAACATTTTTAAAATAATGTTATTTCGGCAATGTTTTGTTTGATTATCAGAAGATAAGATTAAAAAACACACTTCCAATAAGCTTTTTTCTACATTTGACAGTGAAAGGATGAAACAAAACAAACCAATGAGAAAAGCATAGGCAAGTGATTAAATTCCTTATCATCAATTCTAACTATCATCAACTGTCCTTTGCTGACTGAAATTAAATTCCATATACATTGTCTTTGAGTTATTCAACTGAAATCCCTTATTTCCGTGCAGCTCTAAGCAACTCAATCTTAGCATTGACTATTCCATTAATCTAATCCACCAAAACAATATCATCAGCAAAAAGCATGCACCAAGACTCTTCATCTTGAAAATGTCCAGTGAATTTGTCCATTACAACAACAAAAGGAATGGGTTGAAATTCGAACCTTGGTGCAAGCACATGATGTAAATAATAATTAAATTTAAAATTTTCAGGAAAAAGCCAGCTAATAATAAGCCAATGAAACATGGTATCGGTATGGAAAGCAATGCTATAGCAATTTCGCTGGAATTAATTTCACATATTATGAAATTCATGGATAGAAGAAACAGATTGTGTAATATTATTTAACATAGAAATGAACCAAATTGTCAAATCTCATGTAATCTGCTAGTGGTAGCTATGAGGGACTCACATTGTACAGGTGTTATGGCAATCTCTGAGTGAAATGAGGACCCCTTTGTGAACTCTAAATATGAACAACCTGAAAAATTAACAGATTGCTATATGTAAAATGACTACAATGATATTACCAAATCAAATGCATATAAAATGCAGCACCCAAAGACAACATTGTTATGCATTGAATTATTCTTACCATTTTTCGAAATGTATCGTATCTGTGGTCCATTATAGACAGTTTTATGCACAATTGCTCTTCTCTTAACTTCTTCCTCTCTAGCTAAAACGCGCTCCAAATTTCGCAAGTTCATAATTTCTGCAAAGTAAAAATTACAATTGAAAATTGTGAAGGATCTTCAGATGCTCAAGCAAGAAAACAAATGTCTAAAGCAATCAGTAGATGTTAAGTGTTGTAAACTTGACCTGTTTGAGCAGCTTCTAAAAGCATCTCCTCCTGCGTCATTCTCTTCTCCTCACCTTCCTTCTTTTTTTTGACTGTTTGTGGCTGGAAAATGAACATCATTTTCAGACCAGGTTCACAAAACGCAAGCCTCACTGCCTCAGTGTCCAATATTGCAGGGCCAAGTACTAATAGTAACACAATATTATATAATATAATTACACCCCTGAGCATAACTAATGATGACCACATCACAGATCACTTAAATTTCACTTGGAAAACATAAATACTACTACTAAGGTTCAAAAATGATCGAATCCCCCGGATGAGAAAACCTGGAAACAGGGGACACATTGATTAACAGGCACACATGAGTAGTACCAACCTTCATGCTTGCTTGCAGGGCGCGTATGGCATCTCTCTCGGCTTGCCGAACAATTACGGCAGTTCTGGTGGACTTCCTGATCATCCTCTCCCCTGCATCATCGGGCCCATCGTGGTGTTCCTCCGCAACAGGATGTTGGGCTGGTTTATCATCACCATCATCATCCTTGGAAGAACGTTCCAACTTCGATAAAACTTTCTTCTTTTTCTTCTTCTTCGCCAACGTCTTCCCAGGAAATATTAGCCTCTTCTTTTTATGTACCCTAAAAATGAGAATTTAAAAAAAGTAAAAATAAAAATAAAAACTCAAAATTTTAAGATATTATTGGTAAGGGAAAACAGAGGGAACCTTTCATCAGCAACATCATTCTCAGGTTGTTCATCAGGTTCAGATTCCTGAAAAGAGCAACAATTCTTAAAGCATCAGTCATTACTCTTTGAGACTTGCCAAAGTGTTAGTTCCTAACCCTAATCCTAATTTTGGTTAAACGAATATTAATGATTAGCGAATCATAATCATTGACGATGACATTGAAATTGAGATGGACATGAGTGTAAGTAGGTAACTGACTGACATCGTCATCGAAGTCGCTGTCGAATTCATCGGCGACCTCAGCCTCCTCCTCGTAGTTCTCATCATCCTCTTCATCTTTGAGAGCATCCTGGTTCCAGAACAACTCGTCCTGCTGAATCTCGTCGTCGAGGAGCTTCGTCATACGCTTGCCTCTGGTGGCGCGTGACGCACGATCCACAAGGACAACCGCTGCCTCTGGCTCTGAGCTCTCCATGGTTCGCCGGAGACGGAAGGGACTTGCCACTGCGAACGATTCACAACACTTTCGTATTTGGGATTGGAATTGGGACCTCAAATCCCACACTCCCACGCTGCAAAAGTTGTTCAGTTAACCGGCTGGTTTGCAGAGCTTCTAAAAGTATTTTAATCTAGTAAAACTTAAGTTTAAGAACTAACCCTTCCCTACCAATATCTGTTCTTTGGATATACTGGCTTTGATAAAAAAAAATTAGTTTCAGGTTCCTGCTAAATGAAAAAAATTAAACACTTTAATTTCTGTCTCATTTGTAACTATTAAATAAGTATGTTGTGTAGGTTGCATAACAGTTAAAATATTTTAGCCTTATCTTATATGACATCAATACTCCTAAAAATACAATAAAATAAAAAATAATAACTATTATTATTTTATTTATTAAATCCTAAAATTAATATTTTAAAATTCTCAAACTCTATCTCTTTTTTAATATCATGATTAAAATAATGATAAAAAACTTATTACGAAATGGTTGGTGCTTAATAAATTGATATATAATAGAATGGTGGTAATATAATTAAATATACATATTTTTTAGTCTTCCTATATTTTATATTAAGATTAAGACTATTTAAATATTTATACTTAAATTGACGTTATACGTAGAATAAGTACGATGATCAAGAACAAAACAAAATATCAAAATGTTCTAGGCAGCATGTAATTTACTTATCATATATTTTATTAGTTATAAGTGAGTCAAAAATTAAAATATCCAATTTTTACAGTTATTAAAAATCTCGGGACCAATTTATTTTTGTTAAGGATCAATCTATCCGCCAAGAATATTATCGAAAACTAATTTAGGGATTTAATGTAATTTATATATAAAAGTACAATTAATTTATATTTAAATGTATTATTAAAATATTCTCTTTTTTTGCGTCTTTAAATAAGTATTTAATGTTATAAAAAAATAATTTTTAGATGATTAGAATTTTAACTGTTAACAAATATATTTTTAATTTTTAGTAATTTTATTTTCTCAAAAAAATATCTAAAAATGTTAAGAAAATTCCAAAATGTATATATTTTATTTAAAAAGAGATATTTTATTCAAAATAACACACCTAAACAAGTTAAACGTCCACTAGGTGCATTACGTTAAAATAAAGGGAGAAAAACAACAGAAAACTCGAGTTTATACAGTGAATTTTATATGTGATAACACATATATTATAAAAAGTATAATTTTAAAAAATGCAAGAACATTAAATAATTTATTTATTTTCATATTTTTATTTTTAATTTAATCTCTCTTTTTTTTGGAATATAAAGAAATTTTCATTAAACCAAAGGAGAATCCAAGAGCAACGGGCCCGTTTAGTTTAACTTTTAGGAGAAGATCTTTTGAAAGAAGGTCTTTTAAAAGAAGGTTTTTTAGAAGAAGTACTTTTAAAAGAATAATTTTTATTTAGTTTGAATATATCAAAAGGCCTTTTAAAAAAATGAGTTTTGTTGGGATAGGATAAAATAAAATTATTTTTGGTTATTGATGTGAGAGTAATAGTAAGATTCTTTTTCAAAAGGTCTTTTTCTAGAATGAAAAGTAACCCCAAAGATATTTCTTCCCTAAAAGGCCTTTTGAAAAAAGTTAAACTAAACACTACCATTTATTATATAAAGTCATTTTTCTTTTCCTAAAAGGTCTTCTGGTCATTGCAAACAGAGAACTAAAGAGGCTCAACATTGGGTTATAAATCCAGGAAGACAGTCTATCCAGGTCCCTAAAGAAATACTCTTGGGATGATTAGCTAATGCATCAGCTGCCTTATTACAATGTCTAGGAATTGTTTTACAAACAAAATGCCTAAAACAACAACTATACAAATTAATCTGACTCAAATATTATCCATTATAAGATCTATCCTTAACATTATCAGTAATTATTTAAATACGTCTTATACTTAAGTAGAATTTTTAAAATTTCTTATTATATATAATTATGATTTATTTTTAACTATTACTTTTTATTTTTTATCTTAAAAAATAGAAAACAAATTCACATAGTAAAGGAAATTATTCACCTTAGTCACAGTTTATTATTCTCAAATTAATATTATAATATTATTCAATATTATTATTGTACTTATTATTAATAATTACTCACTTAGATACTTTAAAATTTTTTTAAAAAATAACATAGTCAATATATGTTATTAATCATTTAAGGAAAAAATTTAAAGAAAAACATAATTATTTAGTATGTTTATAGTTTTAAATATAATTATTTTGAATATTTTTTAACTTTTCATAATATAATTATAATTTATTTTAAATAAATTTTTATTTTATCTTTAAGATCTAAATTCAAATTATCTATGCCAAAAAGAGAGAGAGAGAGAGAGAGATAAACTATTATAATTCAATGGTGATTTTTTTATCATTTCGTCCCTTTCCATTGTCTTTTTTTAAACATAGGATGTGAAGTTCTATGTATTCTAATCTTTGATATCTACATAATGGAATAAAATATTTATTTTATTCTTACTTTATTTCATTTTTTCACGTTCAATTTCATTCCACTTACCATGAATAGTCAAACATAGCCTTATGGTAAGATGTGATAACATATATTTAGCTGTGATTGATACTTGATGCAGGAAAATTGTAGAGCAAACTAAATTGTAGATCAGAGTGGAATGGAATATTTATTCCCTTTTATTACATTTTTTATGAAAAGCTTCAATTTCATTTTATCTCTATCATTCCATCACATTCTATTTTATTTCACCCACTAGGAATACTCAAACATATAGCCTTAAGGTAAGATGGGGTTAGATAACATATATTTACTTGTGATTGACAATTGATTATTATTTGTCATACAATTTGTTATACAAATATTGTGGTAATGGTTTAGAGCAGAGAGAAAATTGTAGATCAAACTAAATTATAAACTCTTATATTTTAATTTAATTTTGAGCTCACCTCTTTGTCAAGACGAATTACGAATAATATTGAGCAATAACCTAACTAGAACTTGCAATAGACAAGTCAAATGTAGGCTAAAATAATATATAAGCAAGTAGCTAGGGATCAAGAAATATGATTTTTATTCACCTCTAGTAAAATTCTTAATGAAGGTAGGTTGTTCCGCTCCATGGTAATTTAATATGGAAGACAAGGTCTTCACGCTTTCAAGTCCTTTTTGCTCCTTCATATAATCCAACCAAATTCCAGCATAAAGAAGGCCATACTTGTGGCCACTAACATTTATGTTCTTCTTGTGAAGAACATGAAGGATAGAAGAAGTCTGAAATCCCAATCTAGCTAGCTTAGGATAAAGGAAATGGAGCAATGAAGCAACCACTAGCCTCATCAATATGAACAGGTGTATCTAACAAGTATAAAAATAGGGCAAAATATACTTTACTCTCTTATATTTTAGTGAATATGCACTCCACACTTTTCATTTTAAAAATTTTCATCCTGGCTTTTCATTTATGATCTCAATAGAATCACATTATAGCCTTACCTTACCTTACCTTTACCTCTCTATTCTCCCACCTCAAAAGGCCTCCCAAATTTCTCCCAATTCGCTTATATATTAAGATTATATAGTATAATAAATATTGGACCAAATGGACTTTTGGGTTTATTTGGTTAACCTTTAATATGGGCTAAAGATTTACTCTTCTAATTATTAAATGTCTTATAATTGATTAATATTTATCATTACATTAAACTTTCTCATAATTATCAAACAAACGATTAGACAAACTTGCCAACCAATTATTTTTATAAATCTTCCACTTCTCAACTATAAAAATATGTTCCAACCTATCCTATAATACTTATATCCTTAATTCATCATCTACTCATTTGGTTTTTCCCATTGGAGGAGTAGTTTATTATAAAAGTGAGAGGAGTAAATATGAATCATATAATCATGTATGATTGTTTAAAATTTAAAATTATTTAAAAGTCACATGATCACTTAAAAATATTATATGATTTTATATTTTAATATTAATAATTTATATAAGATTCAATAGCCAAGATTTACTCCACTCACTTTATAATAAACCACTCATTTCATATGATATTTCCTAATAAATGACTCAATTATAATTTTTAATTCAATCCACTGACCTTGATTATGAACATCACCTACAACAACATCATGTAAATTTTTTTATGCCAAAGTGATTCCCATACAAAAACTTGGTGGTAAAAACTATTCAAATTTGGCAATGAATGTTTTAGCACTGCCAAGTGAAGTTTACCGTTAATTTACGGTGCCAATGGTTAAAAACAAACATTATGATTTCAGTGGATCAAAATCTCCAATAGTCAGAATTTTATGAACTTTTTTTTGCTCAAGTGATTTATGAACTCTTTTATGCAAACTCGAAAATCGAAAATAATAAATAAACCACCCGGTAGAAGGCAAGTTGAGACATGACTGGCCACTCCTTGTCATGTTCTCAGTACATAAATTTTTTTTTTTTGTTAACTAGCTAGAAAACTTCAATTAAATAAAAATTAACAATAAATAAAGTTCTTTGGGTGAATGATTATTTTAATTCTCGAAATTATATGTGTGTTTTATTTTAATATATAAATAAAAAATTAATTATTTAATTTCTGTAATTATAAAAAATAATTTAACTTAGTCTTTAATATGATATTTATAGATATTAATTTAAATCATTAAAATAATTAATTTAAATTATTTTTATAATCTTTGAAATTAAATTATTAATATTTTAATTTTAAAAACTAAAATAAAATTCACGTATAACTTCAAAAAATAAGATCAACATATAATTAAATGAGTTTAATTTATATTTACTGAGAATATAAAAAAAAATTTATACTATTAATTAATAAGAATTTAAAAATGACCAAATCATATTAAATCACTGCTTATTATACAAGACATTCATTATAATTTAATATTTTTTTATATTCTCCTTAATTGATAATATAAAATTTTTTTATATTATCAATAAAAATAAATTAATCTCTAATTAAATTCTTTTGAAAATGTCACCATCATCAATTCATCAACCATAAAAAAAATCTTTTGGAAATGTCGAGCTGGAAAACAAAGTTGGAAAAATAACACTAAAAATAGTTTAAAAATCAGGGAGGCATGAACCAATTTGTTTACTTATTATTGAGCCCACGGTTAGGCTGGACGACAAGTCGTTTGTGTGAGTTGGTTGTTCCACTTGCGATGTTATGGGGAGAAAAAGTTGCCGATTACAGATAAAAGGGTGTTGACGTCTAGATCTCAGGCCTGGGTTTGCTTGCTTCCTTTCTCGGTTTGCTCACCTTCAAAACGCAGCCTCTCACTCTCACTCTTCCATTTCAATTATTATTCATTATCATCATATACCAACTTGCATCTCTTTTTTCTTATTACTTTTTATTTTTTTCTCTGTGTCTGACACATCCCATTCCCATAAATGATGTGAATAAATATCCTTTCAGTTGCACGCAACATAAAAACAAACTCGGCGTTTTTTGAGCATTCCGAGGATATTTGGTTCTTTATTGTCCATAAAATTTGCTATATATCTGTCACTCTTAATTCTCATTTTCTGTGCTCCAAGGAAAGAGGGTGTGAAGGAGATATGGGTTCCGTTGATGATGATTCGTCGCTTGTGGAACACGGTCTTCTTCAGGTACCCCACTTTCTTCATGAATAGTACCACATATTTTGAGTAATCATGTCAAGTTGAAGTTATATCGTATGATTCTTCCCTTATTTTATTATTATTAATATTTTATTTTTTGGGGGCTTTAGTTTTGGTTCTAAATTCGATGATTGAGCTTCAATAACAGTTTGACTTGGCCCAGATTCTCAAAATTTATAATTTTGTTGTTGTTGTTGATGGGGGTTTGAGTTTGTGAGTGCAAAAGGGTACATGATGAAACCTGTTTGCTTTTGGTTTTTTGATCTGATGATTGGTCAACCATTAGGTTTGGCTTTGCTAAACGAATAGAAAAATAAATAAATAATTCACTACTGTTTTAATTAGTGTTCATTTTGATTGGTGTGATGATGTTGACCTGCCCTCCAGGCCTCACCTGTACTAAATTGGACACTGTTCAATGATCTTTGATCTAAAATTTGATATACTTCATGTTTGTTATGGGGATAAGGATAGTTGACCAAAATTGAAGGGACTGGTTTGTTTTATCTGCAATTTGATAATATCCAAAGCAGTGCTTCAGTCACTATCTCTTCAAAGAATAATAATTTGGAAAGGTAGAGTAAACATTAGTAAAAAATGATTTTATTTTATTTTTTTTAAGAGACATTTTATTCAACTGTGATAATGAATAGAGCAACTGTGGTGTAAAGGGGTGAATTGAAGCTGTTCTTATAGTCAGTGCTTTAGATCAAAAGTGGTTTTCTGCTGTGTGTTATAATTGTTTATTTTATATCTGAAGGATGAAGAGAGCAGACAATACACCGGAGATGGCTCAGTTGACTTCAAAGGGAGGCCTGTTCTTAAGCAGAATACTGGCAATTGGAGAGCTTGCCCATTTATCCTAGGTAAACTTTTTCATTTCTCGTCTTGTGCACTAAATAAGAGTTTGCATGCATTGACAGTGTAGAATAATTTTACATTGTCAACCAATAGAAATACAAGGAAGTACCAAATCATAGTAGGTCCCTAATCATAGTAGGTGGTTACCTAGTATGATTTGACACTTTCTTGTATTTTTATTAGCTGATAGTGTAAAGTTGCTTTACACTGTCAGTGTATACAAATTATTCTCTTAAATAATCTAGTTTATTGATTGCATTTTTATGTAATATGAATGATAGGCAATGAATGCTGTGAACGATTGGCTTACTATGGCATTGCAACAAATCTTGTTACCTACCTTACCCAAAAACTACATGAAGGAAATGTCTCTGCTGCAAGAAATGTCACCACCTGGCAAGGCACTTGTTATCTTACACCTCTCATTGGAGCTGTTCTAGCAGATGCCTATTGGGGACGATACTGGACAATTGCTGCTTTCTCCACGATTTATTTCATTGTAATTACAAACTAAGATATCTTCATTCTCTGAGTCAATTAATTTTCCATGTACATCTCTCTCTTGATATACTGCTGAAGATGTTGTAGACAACTTTAGAGAGCTGAAGCAAAATACAAACCTGCATTATGCCAAAGTTTTGCCTTTGCATAAGATTTGTGGGCACATTCAAGGCATGTGCATTGTACAGTATTTTGCAATTTGCATAATGTGGTAGGATGTCATTTGTTCACTTCTAGGTCTTTCTATGTGGAATATGAATTCTTTTAGATGTGTCACGTTAAATGATTAGAAAATGGTGAAGGATATGCAAGAAAAGCCAATATTGTGCTGTAAAAGAAATTTGGATAAAGGAGAGTTGATGACCAATTTTGATTGTACTAAGATTCTGACTTCTCCCTTCCACTTTACTGCTTCTACACCAAGTTTCTTACCATGGAAGTGAGGAATTATGGAATTTTTTTTTTTAAAAGGAATTAAGGATTCCACTCAAGCACTAGGTATAATGCTTAAATTTATTTTGTTTTTGAGAAGCTATAGGTTTAATAATAGGAACAATTGGCATTTATATCTGCCTGTTGGTATTCTTTGTCATCATCGTTTTCCCTGCATGATTTGCTTTTATATGCTTCCTTGTTCAATTGTCTTTGCATGTTGTAATCTTTGATATGGCTGTTTCATGCAGGGGATGTGTACATTGACTCTCTCTGCATCTGTTCCAGCATTGAAGCCAGCTGAGTGTTTGGGTTCTGTATGCCCTTCAGCTACTCCTGCACAATATGCTGTGTTCTTCTTTGGTCTCTACATGATTGCACTTGGGACCGGTGGAATAAAACCATGTGTGTCATCTTTTGGGGCAGATCAGTTTGATGATACTGATCCAAATGAAAGGATTAAGAAGGGATCCTTTTTCAACTGGTTTTACTTTTCTATCAACATAGGTGCCCTTGTATCAAGCAGTCTTATTGTGTGGATTCAAGAAAATGCTGGCTGGGGTCTTGGATTTGGCATTCCTGCTTTATTTATGGGCTTAGCTATTGGGAGCTTCTTTTTAGGCACACCCCTCTACAGGTTTCAAAAACCAGGGGGAAGCCCTCTTACAAGAATGTGCCAGGTTGTGGTAGCATCTGTTCGGAAAAGGAATCTGGTTGTCCCTGAGGATAGTAGTCTCCTGTATGAGACACCCGACAAGAGCTCTGCTATTGAAGGAAGTCGAAAACTGGAGCATAGTGATGAACTGAGGTAATTGTCTTCTTTAATTTGAGGTTGCTGTTGTAGTGTTATTCACTTACATTGTCACAATATAGGAAAGGCCGTATCTTATTAGACATGTTAACTTTCTAATGTTCTTGTTAAATGCAGTTTGTTTTTGTGCCAAATTCATAATTGTTAATGGTAGTATGAAATATTCGTTCTGTTCAAGTGTTATAGAAATAGAAGTCGTCTATGTTAGGGTCTTACTTGCAAGTACATTTAGATGGGGCACCAGACACCGGCTACTAGGATTGAATTACTAATATCATACAACTTTATATGGTGTTTGGAGTGCATGACAGATAGCAGAACACTATCTGGCCATCTACTTTCATCAGATGGTTTACGCATGACACAATTGATGGATGTGCTCAGTTATAAATATACAATTTTTTATTTCTGATTTTCTTGTTATTTTCGTATGGATTTATGTGGGATTTCGTATGTAAGTTTTCTGTTCATGACTGAACTTTTCACATAATTGTCTTCTATTCTCGCCTGTGAGAAACAAGATTTATTTGCTTGTCTAATATGGATACCACTGAGGCTGTATTTAAATTTTCTTTACTGTTTTCCTTGAAGGATGAGAAATATATCAGACTGCTGTCAGGGTTCTGACTTTGAGTAGGCTGATGGAAGCTAACAGATTCATTGATTTCTTGATTACTACTTTCCATTTTTGTAAGAATACTGTTCTCTTGGATAGTTTTGTAGGGTATATTGCAAATAAACAAATTTCTTTTAGAAAGTCTTTAGTAAGTTGAGAAAGTCTTCTGTAAGAATGCTGTTCTCTTGGATAGTTTGTGTCCTAATAATGATCTTTCTAATGTTGATAATGGCTAAAGTATCCTTACATTCTGTTTTAGATTTAACATGTCTTTTTAATATATGGCATCTATTAACAGGGCTTCCTGCTCTCTAAAATTCCATTCTTTTGTTTTAATGAAGGTGCCTTGATAGAGCGGCTGTAGTGTCCGATGCTGAGAGCAAAACTGGCAACTATTCTAATCCATGGAGACTTTGCACTGTGACACAGGTGGAGGAATTGAAAATCTTGATCCGCATGTTTCCAATTTGGGCTACTGGAATCGTTTTCGCTGCTGTTTATGCCCAGATGTCAACAATGTTTGTGGAACAAGGATCGATGATGGACACAAGTATCGGATCTTTCAACATTCCTGCAGCTTCCCTCTCAACTTTTGATGTGATAAGTGTCATTTTCTGGGTCCCCGTCTATGACAGGATAATTGTTCCCTTTGCAAGGAAATTTACAGGCAAGGAAAGGGGTTTTACAGAGTTGCAAAGAATGGGAATTGGCCTTTTTATTTCCATCCTGTGCATGTCAGCAGCTGCCGTTGTGGAGATTGTGCGTCTGCAGCTTGCGAAAGAGCTTGACCTTGTTGATGAACCTGTTGCTGTGCCCATTAGTATATTTTGGCAAGTCCCTCAGTATTTCTTATTGGGTGCGGCTGAGGTATTCACATTCATAGGGCAGCTTGAGTTCTTCTATGATCAATCTCCGGATGCTATGCGGAGTTTATGTAGCGCGCTCTCACTCCTGACCACATCATTGGGGAATTACCTGAGCTCTTTCATTCTTACTATCGTCACTTACTTCACTACACAAGGCGGAAATCCTGGATGGATTTCAGATAACTTGAACGAAGGTCATCTTGATTACTTTTTCTGGCTCTTAGCTGGACTTAGCTTCTTAAACATGTTGGTGTACGTAGTTGCTGCGAAAAGGTACAAGCAGAAGAAGGCTTCTTAAGATTTCCCAGACACTTATTTGGAGTTGGAGCATCTTCTGATATTTCTCTCTGTTATTATCCTGGTTGTTCTGTACGTGAACTACGCAATTGTGTACTCTTCTTCCACTTATGGAGGGAAGTTTATGTTATGCCTGGTTCAAACCATTCCCTGCCCCTTGTCATGAAGTCTACTAGGGAAAAGATTGTTTGTTACAAATTTAGGTAAATTGTATGCAGTTAATGTCCACTTTCTCTACATTCAGAAGTTGTGTAATATAGTGAAGGTTGGTCACCCTTTTCTGGTGTTTCATCGTTTATGATCTAGTGTTTGACTTTGATCAACGTGAACACAAAGCAAGGAGATTGAACCACATGGACAAAAGTGTCAGTTGCTCATTGGCACTGGTGAAATAATCAAACATAACTGGTGATATGAAGAGGGTTAATAATGATGGATAACATATTAGTGCAAATTGAGAGCAGAAGCAAATTGCCATGTTTCTGGCGTTGCTATCAGTGAGTATGGGAACATTTTTATTCATTAAGGCGTTATATGCGTGGTTCCAAATATGCTTGGAGCTATTGGAAAAAATAGGCATGTAATTATAAACGGTGTTGTGAGGCTCTTATCCTTTTGGAAATAATAGGCACCTGCAGCATATGAGCGTATGGCTAGTTATGAGTGATGATTGTGTCTGTTTGGTTATATTTTCGGGAGGACAGAAGTCTTTTATTAGTATAAAAATGAAAATGGGTAGTAATTAATATATTTAAATATATAAATTTTTTTTTTTAAATTTTTAAAATTTTAAAAGATTTTATTAGCAAAGTATTCTTTAAATTATTGTTTATTCTATAAAAAGGTATTTTAAAAATAAATTTTATTATTATTTGTATATCAATAAATAAAAATAATTTTATTTTATTCTATAATAAAAGTAATTTTATTTTATTTTATTTAAATAAAAATTATTTTTTTAAAAATAATCCTTCTAAAAATTAAACTAAACATGCCAATTATCTTTCGTTATAATGCCATGTCAACTCTATCTATACAACTGTATAAAAGTACAGGGCTATTTTTTTATTACAAAAGAGGAGGATTATTTTAACGTCTTTCTCCGATTATATTTTACTTTTTATTATTATTTTTTCTTTTAAGTTTACCATCTTTTAATGTTTTTTAAACTTCTATCAATATTTTAAACTTTCTTTAATTTTTTTTAACTTTTCTCAAATTTTCTAACTTTTTAAGTATTTTAGGAATAAAAAAATTTGAAAAAAATTTATTCACTTCAATTTAATATTTTAGAAATAAATAGAAATAAACTTTTAAATTTATAATAAAATAAAAAAATGGATTGATAGGCACTAATCCTATCAATCCATTAGTTCTTGATAACGTGACTCCAACTACGCTTTTAATGGTATTTCTAAGGAATTTTTATTATTTGAATCATTATTTTAGGATATCAAAGAGATATCAATTATTAAAGGTTATATGAGATTTTGTTTAAAGGATTTCAAAGAGATATCTATTTTTAAAGGTAATCCGAGATCTTAACAGTACGAGTTCAATTTAATAAGAGTAAAATCTTAAATTAATTTTTCGTGATATCAATTTAGTTCTCAAAAAAATTATGACATCAATTTAATTATCGAAAGATCAATATTCATTTTAAATTAATTCAAAAAATTAAAAAAATTTAAATTAACTTAAAATAAATTTTAATTTTTTAAAAATTAAATTAATATCACATAACTTCTTTAAGGATCAATTAATATTACAAATCTTTTAGCCTAAAACTAAATTGATATCTCCAAATTTTTTCAAGTAGCAATTTAAAATTTTGCTCGTTTAATAATGTGAAATCAACCGAAACTCTTCCATGAATCGAAATCAACAAAAACTCTGTACATCAAAAAATTCAACAAAAACTCTAATTCACTGATTTCATCTGGTATTATTTTTGAAAAAGAAAGTATTTATATATTTAAAAATATCCAAAAAAATCAATATATATATATATCAGCTAAAGGGCTCAATTATTTACATATTATTACAATAAAGAAATCACAATATTCAATTGCGATTTCATGCAGTCAAAAAATAAAAAAAAATTATTTAATAAAAATCGCAATCATCTAATGCGATTTCAATAAAATAAAAATTAAAATAAAAAATAAAAAATATTATTTTAATATAAATCGCAACACATTGTTGCGGTTTCAATAAAATAATTATTAAAATAAAATAAAAACATTATTTTAATAAAAATGCAACAGATTGTTACGATTTTAAAAAATATTAATTTAATGAAAATTGTAACAATCTGTTGCGATTTTATTAAAATTAAAAATTAAAAAATATTATTTTAATAAAAATTGCAGTTATGAGCTGCGATTTTAATAAAATTATAAATTAAAAAATAAGAAAAATATTTTAATAATGTGTGAGAGTGTGTGTGTGAGTGAGAGAGAGCGAGGACGAGAGAAAGGGCGAGAGGAGAGAGAATAAATAATAAAAAATAAAAAACTATAATTTTTTAATTATTTTTTAAAAACAATAAATCATCAAATTTCTCATAAAAACACAATAAACAATCTCATAACCCCTCAGCTAAAGTATATATAATTTTTAATTTAGAAGATAAAGTATTTGGATTTAATTTGAATATACTGTCAGTATAAAAAATTTTTACATAGATATTCAATCATATATTGCCATATCAGTAAAAGTCTTTGAGATAATTACCCACTATTTGAATGATCATATAAATGGAATATTTTGATTGGATGATACCGTCAATGCACTCCAATTAAACTCAAAGTATTTTACCTTATTTTATGTATAAAACAAAAGACAGTTCCGTTTGTGGGTCGGTCACACGCAAGAGGTATCTTGTACGTTATCACCGCATCCAAGTCTCCCCCTAAAGAAGAGGCGTCGGCAACGGCAATGAGATTCCATGTCGTCATTGCATCAAGGCGCCATTCCTCATGCACCTTGCTTGTCATCTAGCGGTCACAATGTTAGAGTGTATGGATAGTCTCCCAACTATAGTGCACTTTAAAAATGCTAATTCTCTCTCTCTCTCCCCACACACAACTCCCTCGCCTCCAACTCCACCATCTCTCTCTACCCGCCCCGGCGCCACCCACGGCCACCACGCAGCCCCAGCCTCCTTATTTGTCTCTGTGCGCGTTTGCCTCTATTCGCCCTCTGGCGTCGAGCTTCAAGACCAGATCGGTGGCTCTCTCGAAGCATTTCGAGGCGAGTTCAAACCTGCGGACGATGCCACATGAGGCTGTGGCTCAGGCTGGCGGCGCGAAAGGAAACGAGGGAGGGTAATGCAGGTGTGAGGGAAGAGGGTGGTCGACGTGCGACTGTGGCGGGGCTGTGTTGGGAGCGGAGCTCCGACAGCGTCGCGGCGGCACCATGGACAGCAGGTAGGCGGTGGCACGGCGATGCGCTCGCAGGCGCGGACCGAAGGTGGCTGCTTCGTGGAGTTGCTGTTGTAGGCAGTGCTGTTGCAAAGCCCGATGGAGCTTCGTGGTTGCTGCAGAGGGGAAGGCGGACGTCGAGGTTTGTGGTGCCGAGCAACCACGTTAGGCTGAGCAACCAAACAAACCAATGAGAAACGGAGTTGCACAAGCGCCGGAGGTGGGGGTGGGCGGTGGCGGTGGAGGAGGAAGAGGAAGAGGAGGCAGCGAGGGGTAACGACGAGCAACAAGATCTGGTACGGGGTGAGTAAGTAAAGAATTTTATGGTGTATTGCACCCTAATTGATGTATCGATAGTCTTTCCATTCCGATTTAAAGTGCATGATGCACCATTTATAACGTTTTAGCGTCACAGCCTTCAACTCTCCCCACACTCGACAACGATGTTTCTAACTGCAAAACTATTTCAAGATTTGGTTTTTTCTTCCCTGGTTGGGTAGTTGAGACTTTGCATGTTAACTCTGCTGTTGCACGAAAATATCTTCTATTCTGAGTCAGTGACTTGTGACTACAACACGAGGTTGGGTTTCGTGCTTTGATGCTTAGTTACTTCCACTCATATTTATGTCCTGTTATTATTATGACCACCATGATGACGATATCTTGGATGCTCTTTCTTTTTTTAACCATATCTGTATATTCTATCTTATCCATAAATGGCAGCAAAATCTCCCACTCATATTCCCATTTTCTGAGGAAAGTGAAACAGTGAAGCAAAGAAGAAGAAAGAGAGAGTGGCTCTGAACAAAGGCATGGGTTCCCTTGATGATACATCGTTTTTGGAAGAGGGTCTTCTTCAGGTATCCCTTCTCTCTAACTTTCTCCGTGAGCTTTTTAAGTTTGTTTAGCTGAAAAACTCTATCGTGGTTTGACTTGTTGTGTGATGCTAGTTGTATCAGAGCCATGGCATGAACATACTCATAATATAGTCCTAAATTGGACAAATTTCAACGGTGGTATATCCATAATTCCAAACTACTTCATGTTTCTTATGAGTTATGACTTATGAGGATAACTGGTTAAGAATTATTACCTATACAGTCAATTTCATAAAATGTTGGGTAATTGTAATTATAACTCACAGAAATTGAAGCCTGTTGCGCACAATGATTGATTCCACTGATTTGTCCCTTTTTTTTTTGTTTGGGGGGGGGGGGGGTTATTGCCTTATGTCTGGAACCTGATGGCATGTTGGTCATATATTTTAGTCTATTTAACCCTCTAATATGAGCGATCAATCATCCATTTTCACTCCTTATGTTTAAGCTGTTAATTGGATATGATAATCGATTTATTATTAATTTTTGTTATGTTATTTTAGTTGTGGAAATACAGTAGTTTGACATTCAAATCTACTATCTACTCACTCTGTTTTTACCTTTTCCTGTGTCTCTTGGTAGTTGTCAATCTGCAAGATTTAATTTGTCGTTTTCTCATAATCGTCTTGTTAATAGTCAGCAAAACAAAATCATCCTTTTTTTTTAATCAATATTAGAGGGGGGAAAAGGAGAAATGTTTCCTATTGTTGTTACCTTTCTTGTTTCTTCCAGTTTTAATTTTTTATTTTTTTTAAAATGTGGCATTTTTCTGTGCCATATGATTGTTTATTTTATTCAGAAAGATGAAGTGGGCAAGCAATACACAGGAGATGGCTCAGTTAACTTTGAAGGCAGGCCAGTTCTTAAGCATAATACTGGCAATTGGAGAGCTTGTCCATTTATTCTTGGTAAGCTTTTACGTTATTATTTTGTACCAACTACCAAATAATCTATTTTGTTTATAACATTTTTATGTAATGTAAATCACAGGAAATGAGTGCTGTGAACGTTTGGCTTTCTTCGGCATTGCAACAAATCTTGTTACCTATCTTACCACCAAACTACATGAAGGAAACGCCTCTGCTGCAAGAAATGTAACCATCTGGCAAGGCACTTGTTATCTTACACCTCTCCTTGGAGCTGTTCTAGCAGATACTTACTGGGGAAGATACTGGACACTTGCTGTTTTCTCTACTATTTATTTCATGGTAATAGACTACGATAGCTTTCTTCTCCTAGTCAAATATTCTTTCACACACTTCCCTTTCTTGACAGACATTATAAAAAAAGAGCTCATACTTCAGATAGTATCTTTATTGTCAGTAGTACTTGAGTCATGAGAGGTTAAGATTATGGGCATGTTATTCTTGCTTGATTCTGCTTTGGATCTGCTATTCAATATACATAATTACATATTATCATCCTCGTGCTAGTAGTAAGCATGATGGTTGATGACCAGGGATCTGACGCTAAATTGCTGAGTGGAAGATATTATTTTTCAGAGTTTCAAATAATTAAGGTTCACATGAATGGATTTTATCGCATGATATATTGCTGGAAGCAAAAATACAAACGTGCATCATGCCAAGGTTTAATATTTGCGTAAGAATTGTGAGTGCATTCACAGCATATGCATTACACAGTATTTTGCATTACATAATTTGTAATGTTGATAGGATTTCATTGGATGATTTATAACTCTGTGCATGTGGAGTATGAATTCTTCTATGTCATTGTAGATGGTTAGGAAAAGATGACCGATCTGGAAGAAAGGTAAATATTATGCTTTCAAAAACAATTTTGAAAAGGAAGATCAGAATATCAATTTTGAGTGCATTATGATCCAAACTTCTTCATTCTTTTATGCTGCTTTTACTCCAAACTTAAGTGTCTTACCATGGAAGAACATTTCTTTGATCCCACTTCAGAATTAAGGAATTCCACATCGAGCACTGAATATAATTCCCGAATGTATTATCACTATGGAAAAGTTATTGTTTCAATATTAGGAACAATTGATGCTTATATCAGCATGTTATATTGGTAGTCTTTTTCATTGTTTTGTTTTCCATACATCTTTCGGTATATGTTTTGTTGCTTCATGCAGGGGATGTGTATATTGACTCTTTCTGCATCTGTCCCCGCACTGAAGCCTGCTGAATGTTGGGGTTCTGTATGCCCTCCAGCTACTTCTGCACAATATGCTGTGTTCTACTTTGGTCTCTACGTGATCGCACTTGGAACTGGAGGTGTAAAAGCATGTGTGTCATCTTTTGGGGCAGATCAGTTTGATGATACTGATCCCAAGGAAAGGGTCAAGAAGGGATCCTTTTTCAACTGGTATTACTTTTCTATTTACCTAGGTGCTGTTATATCATGCAGCTTAATTGTGTGGATTCAAGACAATGCAGGATGGGGTCTTGGATTTGGCATTCCTGCTTTATTTATGGGATTATCTATTGGAAGCTTCTTTTTAGGCACACCCCTCTACAGGTTTCAAAAACCAGGGGGAAGCCCTATTAAAAGAGTGTGCCAGGTTGTGGTAGCATCTGTCCGAAAGCGGAACCTGGTTGTCCCTGAGGACAGCAGTCTCCTGTATGAGACAACAGACAAGAGATCTGCAATTAAAGGGAGTCGCAAACTGCAGCATAGTGATGATCTGAGGTAATTATATTTTCTGAGTTTTCTGTCAGTGTTAATAGCTTCTTTCATTGTCACAATATAGGCAAAAATTTTTACTATTCACCAACTGTTACTTCTTCCAATGGGCAACTTCTTCCTTGAAAATATCCTGTATTCACAAGTTAGTCCCTGAATTTTATGTGTACAAGTCAGTCCACAAAATTTTAAAACTCATAACAAGTTAATTCTTTTGTTATATCTCATTAACCAAATTAAAAGGTAACCCAGATGTCGCATGTTAAGTGCCTGTGTCTACTGTCAAATGCCACAGGCAGGTTATTCCTCATGCACAGCCCTGCCCCCTACAGCCATTACATTGTTTAGGTAGGAAATTTGATACCCTAAGCCCCTTAAGAACATTTTCCATTGTTTTTCTCAAATTCATGGTCCTTTTTGGCTTCTAGGTGCATGTTTGGATGGAGAAGTATGGAGGGAAAGGAGAAGGTGAGGGTTAGTTTTTCATTTTTAAATTTTAGGGAATTATTAAAAAAAAAAAAAAGCCATGAATAAAGGAATTATCGGAATGTTACATGATAATCTCTCAGTTAACTATTAGGCAGGATAAGATTTACTGCACGTGCTAGAAGAGTTAAGACCATTATTCTAAATATTTGTTATTATGGTTGGTCTGAAGTATCTTTCTTGAATTGTGTATAGTGCATGAAGCATAACATCACTTTCTTCATAGATACTGTTGCTAAGTAGACTGCAGCATCCTGCAGCTTGGCACCAACTTGTGCACAAAGTTCAAACTTGGCAGCAGATTAGGATTTTACTCATAGCCAAATATTTTGTCTTTGGTGCAATACTAAAGGTGTTAAGGCCATGTGTGATACTGCAATCTGTTTCAGAACCACCTAAGCTGAAGAAAAAACAAAAGAAAAGCAGACCATGCATTTTCCTCTATTTAGTTCTTCCCAGGTTCTGTTTTTCTTTGCTGTATTGCAAGACACTTTAGTTGATCCTTCTGCTAAATCATTCCAGGCAGCATACTTTCTACAAGCCCGGATATGCAGATTAATTGTGCAATAGCAGCCATAAGGATAGGTTTTCCGGATAAGGGTAGCTAGCTTCCTATCTTTCTTTTGCTGTAAGAAGCTTCCTCCCTGATGGTTTCTGTGATTCTGTCCCTTCTCTGGAATTGAGCAATGAATGGGGTTTGCGGTGTCCTATTTAAACAGCTTCATGGCTGAAGGGGACATGGCTGGGCGGGTGCAGTAATCTGCAATGTGGCATTTAATGGTACATGTAGACATCTACAGTGCCACATCAAGGGTTACCATTTAATTTGATAAAGGAAACATAACAGAAGGATTAACTTGCTATAAACATAAATGGATTCAGTAACTAAATTGCGGATGTAGATATTTGAGGGACAAAGTTCTCTATTTACTCCTTCTTCCATCATTGCTACTTCTGCTTTGCTGTGTCAACTATCCGCAAGTAATGGCAGATACAAAAAAATGAGCTACGTCATCCCTATCCCATGTTCCACCTCAGAGGCTAACTGAAGGTTCATTTTTTCTTATTTTTCCTTTCCCTTATGAATTGTTGTCTTTGACAGTTTTGTAGGATAGATTACATGTAAACATTTTCTTTTTCCTTTTAAAATGTCTTCAGCGCATCAGGAAATCCGGTGCTAAAATTTGAAGTTTTGACATATTTTTTTTTTTTTTGAAAGTTCTCTTCCAATTAATAATGTATAACTGATAATGGCTAAAAGTGTTCTTACCTGCTTTAGAATGCTTGTGTTTTTACTTTTTCATAAGCCAACTACAAACAGGGTTTCCTGCTCAAGACCTTCTAAAGCTCCATTTCATTTTTGTTTTGATGAAGGTGTCTTGATAAAGCGGCTGTAGTGTCTGACACAGAGAGCAAAAATGGTAACTATTCTAATCCATGGAGACTCTGCACTGTGACGCAGGTGGAGGAATTGAAAATCTTGATCCGCATGTTTCCAATTTGGGCCACCGGAATCGTTTTTGCTGCCGTTTATGCCCAGATGTCAACCTTGTTTGTAGAACAAGGAAGAATGATGGACACACGTATTGGTTCCTTCAACATACCTCCAGCTTCCTTCTCAGCTTTTGATGTGATAAGTGTTATTTTATGGGTCCCCCTCTATGACAGGGTAATTGTTCCAATTGCCAAGAAATATACAGGCAAGGAGAGGGGCTTTTCAGTGTTTCGAAGAATAGCCATTGGGCTTTTTATTTCAGTCCTATGCATGTCAGCAGCGGCTGTTGTGGAGATTATGCGTCTGCAGCTCGCAAGAAAGCTTGACCTGGTCAATAAACCTGTTGCCGTACCCCTTAGTGTATTCTGGCAAACACCTCAATACTTCTTGTTGGGTGCAGCCGAGGTATTCACATTCATTGGACAGCTTGAGTTCTTCTATGATCAATCTCCAGATGCTATGCGGACGATATGTTCAGCACTACCGTTTCTGAATTTTTCACTGGGGAATTACTTGAGCTCTTTCATTCTTACTATAGTAACTTACTTTACTACACAAGGTGGAAAGCCTGGATGGATTCCAGATAACTTGAACAAGGGTCATCTTGATTACTTTTTCTGGCTTTTAGCTGGACTTAGCTTCTTGAATATGTTGGTGTACATAGTGGCTGCCAAAAGGTACAAGCAAAAGAAGGCTTTTTAAGATCCTTCAGCATTTATCAGGAGTGGAAGCATGCTCTGGTATTTCCTTCTGCATTGGGGTGATTGTTCTTTATGTGAAATATATCCATATATTCTTCCACTTACCTGGTTCAAAACAGACCCTGCCCCCTCTCATGAAGGCTCATAGTGAGAACTGAGAAGGTTGCTTGCTACGCATTTAGATCAATTGTTAGCGGTTAATGTTCACTTTGTCCCCATTGCAACAATCTCATGTGTAAATAATTATTATGTAGTCTCAATAGAAAGTTTGATCTCTTTATATGTTCTCTTTAATAGTGGTCGATTAACGAGAACAAAAGGCAAGGAGAATGAACAACCAGCTCGAAACTATAGCTCATAAACATCATCAAACATGTACACTGGTGACATGAGAAAGGTTAATAATAATGGTTAACATATAAATGCAAATTGAGCAGAACCAATTTGCATGTCTCTAGCGTATTGCCTACTGTCTAACGAAACAATTGATTAAGCCGTTATAAGCATGGTTCTAAATATGCCTTTAGCTACTAAAATTAATGGTAAGTAAGATTTAGAATCAATATCCCAGGAATTTTCGCTTCTTTCTTTGTTATTCCCTCCCCATACAGTCCTAAACAAGTTTTTCTATAGCGCGGCAAGTTTATCTGAGTATTCAATTGGTATCTGTGCTAAAAATATCTGGATCAATGATAAGCTTTTAAATGGTTAGATGGATATTCATGCCTATTTGTTACCTCAATTATTGTGATAAGTTAAGGTCGTTATCACATACATGTACAAGGGACACCCAATGATAAAAAATACTGTTGATCAAACATGCTGTAACCTCAATTATTGATTCTCCTAATTTTACTATTTTAGAATTACTTCAAGCAATAATGACTCTGATATCCAATGCAATATTAAGGCCCTCTCAACCTCTTTTCAGAATCATCAACGAGATTTCAGAATGAAGTTGGTGGGTGCAACTTTTTACCGACCATTCTTCGTCGGTATTATGGTTATAAAAGATAGAATACTTGCAATGAGGAGCCTTTTTGAGACATTAAAAATGCCCCCACCACTAGACATTAAAAATGTCTAGTGGGTATGGACCGTTGATATTGTCAGCAAATTCATCAACGGCTGGTTTTGATTAACTTATAACCGTGAGCCTTGTAACAACGGTCAATTGCATGGTTGGTCCCTAAAAGTATGAAGAACTACGTTTAGAGTATACAAAATGATCCCGTTCATGTTCAGAAATTGATAAAATGATCCTTTTTCAATTTTTCTTTTCAATAATTTTTCTAAGATTAATCAGTTAAAAGCTTGAGTTGTTTTTTGTTTTTTTGCTAGAGTATTCCTTCCCTCGACAAGTGAAAAACTAATTTTCGAAATCCATTCCAGCGTTTAAGTGAGAACATCTTTCAAAATATTTTTCACATATACATAAATCTTAAGAACGGAATCAAGACCACTTATTTAAAAATCTTGAGTCTCTTCTACTCGAACCAATACCTTGTTAGCGCTTGAGTTGCAGTTAGGCTTGGCAATTAAGGACTTCTCAGCAAAATAAGATAACTAAAGGTTTCAAAAATAAAACAAAACATTTTACCATTTAAAAAAGAATTGAGTCAACGGAAAGATAAACCTTTGATAACAGAGATACGCTCCAATCATAAATGCCAGCAGTTACATATCTTCCTCGTTGAGACATCAGAGAGCACCAATGGAACATTTGGATGAACCCAGCTCGCTTTTGGAAGATGGCCTTCTGCAGGTTCCTTCCTGCTTACCATATTATCTGTCTGCCCACGTCATCTGCGTATCATATGGCATCAAGTTGATGTAGTAAATCAGTTCAGAAACATGTTGACATGAAATGCTTGCTTGCACATATTGGCATTCACCTCCTCAACCGTGTAACATCAAATATATGTGCATATAATATGTAAAATAGAAGCCGGAAGCCATGGTTTCTGACCACTAATTTCACTTTTAAGTCCTTTATGCTTGTTAGTGTATGATTATATCAAACATGGTCGTGTAAGATACTAAGATTTAGTTCAATCAATCTTCTATGCACTTGAAGCAAATTTGCATAATTCAGCTCCTTTAGTTACACGCCTCTTCTTTTTATTTTCCTCTACTCTGCAGAAAATTTTTAACTCACTTGTAGTTATCACTGTTAGAGTAGTTTCCTTTCCTTGTTTAATTTCACGCATCTAGATTATTATTATTATAATTACTATTGTTGTTGTTGTTGTTATTTGCAGAATGAAGACTGTGTTCACACAGGAGATGGGTCAGTTAGCTTCAAGGGAGAGGTTGCTGTCAAGAGGGAAACTGGGACTTGGAAAGCATGCCCCTTTGTCCTTGGTGAATCAGCTGTTTGATTTTGTTGCTCTTGTTTGTGAGATGTATCCAACACTATATTCAGTATTTTACATATCTGTTGTCTATGATACAGGTACTTTCTTCTGTGAACGTTTGGCCTATTATGGGATTGCCAGTAATCTTGTCACTTACCTCACCACGAGACTGCATGAAGGACCTGTTTCTGCAGCAAGAAATGTGACCACTTTTCAGGGAACATGCTATCTTACACCTCTCATTGGATCCTTCTTTGCTGATGCATACTGGGGAAGATATTGGACAATTGCTGTGTTCTATGGAGTTTATCTCATAGTAAACTCAACTGAAACTATGATAGTCTCATATTATCAATTATCTGCGCTATGTCCATGCCTTTTTATATTGTCATTCTACTTTTAGGTGATAATTGATTTTTCCAGGGAATCTGTATGTTGACTCTTTCAGCAACCATTCCAGCATTGGAGCCAATGGAATGTGTTAATTCTGTCTGCTCATCAGCAACTTTTGCTCAAAGTGCTGTGTTCTTCCTTGGACTATATTTGATTGCACTAGGGACTGGTGGAATCAAGCCATGTATTTGGCCCTTTGGAGCTGATCAGTTTGATGATACAGATCATAAGGAAAGAGCAAGTAAAGGATCATTCTTCAATTGGAATTACTTCACTAGCAACACTGGTGCACTTATATCAACCACCATATTGGTGTGGACTGAAGAAAATTTTGGATGGGGCCTTGGATATGGCATCGCAGCATCATTTATCGGTATAGGAATCATAATTTTCTTTTTGGGAACATCCATCTACAGATTTCAAAGGCCAGGGGGAAGTCCTCTTACAAGAATTTGCCAGGTGGTTATTGCTTCTTTGCATAAGCGGAAATTGGAGGTTCCTCAGGACAGTTCTCTCCTCTATGAAACAGCAATGAAGAATTCCTCTATTGAAGGAAGTTTTAAACTTGGGCATACCGATGGATTGAGGTATGACGAAGCTTCACACATTCCAGTATTTAATACTGAATTAAACTGTTCTTATGTTCCTCAGCATAATCATAGATAGTATTGTTTGCATAATATGTATCCCAAAATATATGTCAAGAGAGAAACTTTTCTACCACTTTGATTATTTAGAGGAACTATTTATGGGTTTCCTATTTGGGGTGAATCTAGAAATGAATCAGAACTGTGCTTTGAAGAGAGGAAGGAGTCCATATGATAGATTAATGCTTATGATTTGGCAAAATAATAGCTTTAAACTTTAAAGTTCCGCATTGATTTGATCTAATCCCATTTATTTCTATTGGCATCTTGTAGTTGTTCTAGATTCTGTACTTTGTAGGGGGGAAAAAAAGACAAATTAGCTCTCTACTGTTGTACTATTTACCCCTTTTAGAAACTGTGCTACAGTACTAAGCTTTGCTTTGCTTTTGTCTTCAGGTGCCTTGACAAAGCTGCAGTGAAATCAGATGCAGAAAAAGAGAGTGAGGAAGTAGCTAATCCCTGGAGGCTTTGCACAGTAACACAAGTGGAAGAGTTGAAGATTCTGATCCGCATGTTTCCAATCTGGGCAACAGGAATCATCTTCAGTGCTGTTTATGCCCAAATGTCTTCATTGTTTGTTGAACAAGGGAAAATGATGGACAGGACTATTGGTTCTTTTACCATTCCTGCAGCCTCTCTTTCAACTTTTAACATCATTGGTGTCATTATTTGGGTTCTCATTTATGATAGAGTAATTGTTAAAGTTGCAAGGAAGTTCACTGGCCATGAGAGGGGCTTCACAGTATTGCAAAGGATGGGAATTGGCCTGTTTCTCTCCATTATGTGCATGGCAGCTGCTGCTATATTAGAGAATAAGAGATTACAAATTGCAAATGAGTTTGGATTGGTGGATGAAGATGTGGCTGTGCCACTTAGTATATTGTGGCAGATACCTCAATATTTCTTGCTAGGTGCTGCAGAGGTATTCAACTTTGTTGGACAACATGAATTTTTCTATGAGGAAGCACCTGATGCCATGCGTAGTTTCTGCAGTGCATTGGCAATGCTAACAAATTCACTAGGCAATTACCTGAGCTCTTTAATTGTCACTATCGTTGCTTACATCACAACAGAGGATGGAAGTCCTGGATGGCTTCCAGATAATCTTAACGAGGGCCATCTTGACTACTTTTTCTGGCTTCTAGCTGCGCTCAGTTTCTTAAATATGTTGGTGTACATTGTCTATGCTAGACGGTACAAACAAAAGAAGGCTTTCCATAGGAGTCTGAATCAAAGCCTTAGATCGTGAAAGCAAGTAGAATTCTTTTAAGTATTATTTGTAAACTATTATCGGACACCACATACAACATCCCTCTCATGCAAACATATACCACATTCATCTTATCTTGATACGATATTCATGTACTCTCAGGTTAATATACAATGTTTATACTTCATAAATTCAAAAAAATATTTCCCGATTATTAAAAATTTCTCCTTTCTAATTGCAGCGTAGAGTCCATTCGATCTGAAAAAAAAAAAATTGCATCTTTCACGCTTTTACAACACAATGTTTGGAGCATGATAACAAGACGACACCACCGACATTATGAAACAACAGCACACGACCCACCCCATAACTGGCTTGATGGTATGGGGCTCGGTCCCCAAGAACCTCCTCGTATTAACCCTAAGAAAAGATTACAATACCATAACCATTGTTTTAAGCACGAATTATTAGGAACCTCACCAATGTGTTTAATGTTACAGTCAGTGTATATTTTCACGTTATTAAAATCTTAATAGATATCAGGCTGGGTAGGCCAAGTAGGATAAAATATGGCATTTTGATCAACATCACTTCACACCACTTATTAACTCTTGAAACTTCGCCATACTGATGATCGATACACAGCGGGGAGAACCCGCACAGGATATTTCAGAAAAAATAATTCTAATAAAAGTAAAAATAAACAAACATAGATCAAAATTTAAAGCATATCTTCATTACAATAGATGGGCTTTCGTAACCATATTGGCATTACGATTGTACTGTGCGAAAGCAATCAACGGCTAACTTCTACGATCCGCAGCTAATACAAAAAATAAACTCCTCAAGCCTATATTTTGATATTGAAATAATCTGGGTCAAAGTGATGCAACCGTACATAACCGTCTTCACCTCCGCTTGAAAAACTACAAAACACATAGGATATGTAAGAGACCCATTCAAAAGTAACTCAGAATCCTGTATCACTACTCATAAAAGTTATCAAGCTTTACCCAAAAAAAAAAAACTCAGACACGGTTAACACAATTACTAAATAAGTCAAGATATATATAGTCTTGAAAAAACAGAATATTAACCATATATATAATATCTTATAAATCAAATGCTACATATGATTTAAAATCAAGACTCAGTCATAACATTTGACCAATTACTCCATTGAAATTAAATGATTTTCACTCAGACAACGTTGAAATACTTAAGAATATTGCACCTACAAAGTCTTACCCATGTTTATTATATGAATAAAAAACTAATGCCTGGCATAAATTGTAAGTCCTATCCATCATAATTGCAATAGGGGTTAACGATCCAAGTTATAATTAATGTGAATGTCAGTCTACGCTACCAAATGTTGAGGTTTAAATATTATACATACATTTACATTATATACTAGAATAGGATTAGATGCTGACACTCACTAAACAACATATTGCTATATGTTAATATTTTTCACAACTATGTGAGAGAAATTTTGCATATACATTACAGACAGCAACTAAGCCTTTACCCAAGGGTCAGCTGCATGGATCAAATAACGGCATTACATCCTATCATAAACCATGTTTATAGAGAAACCATTAAAATTTAAGTAAGAGGCAAATATAATAATGGTCATCAACTTTCCAATGAACGTACTGCCAACTAGCATGCAACTCAATAAGATATGGTAGAGTTCCAACAATTAAAGCATGCCATGATGCAACATAAAAGGGAAGAGATGAAGATCGAAGACTGTACCTTTTTCCATCAGGGTTAAAGGCCAATGCATTAATTGGTCCAAAATGCCCTTTGACACCACCAATTTCTTCTTGAAGAATCTAGACAACCAAAAATAGTAAATATCAAATAAATAAGCAGAATAATCATCCAAGACACATCATTACAGAACTCAAAACGGTAAAGAAAAAGGAAACTAAATTTACCTTATCAAAGAATTTGGCTTCAAATTTCCCTGCACGATGATCAGTAGTTGTAACAGCTGATGCATCCTGACCACCTCCAATTACCACCTTCGAAAAAGAGAGGGCATAAAATTCAGAAGAACATACAAGGGCTGGCATAATACATTAACAGAGAAATAATGGGATTCAAAAATTGAGGTAGATGAGTAATTTCCATCTACGACTATCAAGTATCAACTATTTGGAAGTGTATCTACTTCATGAACTAGTGAATCATTACAACATGCAAGAAAGCATTGATATTTAGGGGGAATAAATTCACAATTGTCTAACCCAAAAAAATGAATGGGGTGTGGTACTGTGGTGTATTATTAACCAGATTAACAACATTATACTGAATGATGAAGACAATAATCAAATAAACAAAAGGCAAAATCACTAGCCTTGACAGAACACTACAATATGAATACCATAAGTGAAAAAAATTACAATGGTTGTGCATACATGATCAAGAAGAGGTGACATTGCAACTGCATTGACCGGGCGTTCTGTCACATATGTCTTGATAAGTGTCAAAGTTCTGGTATCCCAAAGCTAATTAATTGCCAGAAGAGCAGAAAAAACCAGTTAGGTGAATGCAAAATAATCTCAAGCTAAGGCCAAAAAATCGGTATTAACAGGGCTAGACAAACACAAAAGAGTTAAAATGTCCGATACCCTAGCAGATTTATCGAGGGAGCCAGTGAGAAAATGTGAACCATCAGCAGATTTCGCAAGCGATGTTATGGTCTTCTTGTGGCCAGATTCCTTATCCGACTCTTTAAGCAATTTTCCAGTCTGCAAGTTCAAAAGGCAATTCAATTCCAAATACGATCAATCAGCCAATTTCCCCGCAAGCAAAACCCAAAACCTAGTCTAAATCAAGCACATCGCAACCAAATCCATCAGCATAAATTAAAGATTCGCGCAAAACCAAAGCACACAAGCATCACGGGCATAGTTACCTCAGAATCCCAAATCCTAATAATCGCATCTTCTCCACCACTAATAATGGTCTTATTCAATGGTCCCCAAACAGCTCTGTTAATCCTTCCCTGTGGCCCCTTAAGAACAAGCAAAGACTCCCCAGTCTCTGAAAAAAGAAAAAAAAAAAAAAAACAGATCACAACACATCACACCACACATTAACCATCACCAAACCCTAATTACACAACACCCTAATTAGAACTCACGATCTGCGGGGTCCCTGGCAATGCGCTTGACATGGAGCGCGGAAGACAGCTCCATGAAGGGGTCGGTGGTGATAACGGCGAGCTTGTCGCCGACGGCGAAGTCGACGGACCTGGCGGGAGAATCGAAGTTGAATGTGAATAGCTGCTGGCCGGTCTGGACGTTCCAGAGCTTTGCGGACTGGTCGGCGCTGCCGGTGATGAGGTACATGGAGTCACGCGACACGTCGCAGCACCAAACGGCGCCGTTGTGGCCGCGGTAGGTGCCCAAACGCTCGCCGTTGTCGGCGAACCATACGGTGGGATTGTGGTCCTTGGCGCACGAGAAGAGGAGGTCGCCGTCCCTGTTGTACTTCAGGAACGTCAACGGCCTCTCGTGCCCTTTCATCAGTATCGGCCTCATCTTTCTCTAAACGACGGCGTTTCCAAACCCCGCTCTCTCTCTCTCTCTCTCTCTCTCTCTGTCTGCTCACTGCTGCTTTTGCTCCCTTGGAACGCAAGATTCTAGGGTTCTGCTTTTCCGCTTCTAGTTATGCACTGATGATGGTGCTGGTGCTCCTGGTAGCTGTTTATTTCCTTATTGGATCTTGGGCCCACCGACTTGTTACGGCCCCAAGCTTCTATAATTTGAAGGGGGCATTGCCGGCCAATTGTAAAGGGCCGGCCCATATATTCAGCCGGCCTTTTGCTATTAATGAAGGAGTGTGTGTAGCAAAACCCTGGGAATGAGCGATTTCAATTATTTTACATGACCACGACTGACTACCAAAAAAAAAAAAAAATATATATATATATTATTTGAATTCAATTTATTTAGTAATTATTAATTGTGTTCAATTATTTTATCATGGATTTGAAAGTATAATTAATTTTTATTTTATTTTATTTAAAATAATTTTATTTAGTAAGAAAAGTTTTATTTGTCTTTGCTAAGATATTTACTTATTTGTAAACAAAATTTTATTTTCAATAATTCCATATCAGACATATATAAAAAAAATATAATTCTTAAGCTATGAAATCAGATAATATTTAATAAAAAATAATTTATTTTTATATAAGTTAATATAACTAATTCAACTTTGTAATTCGTTGACTTGATTTTTCAAGTTCCTATAGCTTCTAGCTAGGCCCTGCTGGTGCTAGTGGTTTTCTTATTGGACTTTGGGCTGACCAACTTGTTAGGGCCCAAATTAGTTGTAACTTGAAGTGGGAATTTTGAGGCCCAAATGTGAAGGGCCCGGCCCATATATTACCAGTACCAGTAAAGGAGGAGTGTCGTAAAACCCTACCCTTTGGGAATGAATGCCTGTCAGATGCTTCAGGAGCAGAGATCGACCACCGAGTCGGAGACTATAGTAAACTGAGTTATAAATGGTGCTTCAGTTTGTTCAGATTTGACATGTTGTTTGCGAGGTGAGTCAAATGTTTAACCGCATTGGCATTGCAAGTGCTTGATGAATTGGGTGACAGATAAATATTTCTTTCTTCCTGCACTTACTTTTTCACAAAATAATAGCGTTGCCAAGCTAGCTTAGGAACAATGGCATTCAGGTGAGTCTGAGTTGTGCTATTGGAGAAATCACGGTGTGGTTGAGGAGCTTAGGGTAAAGAGACTCGTGTAGTGTAGTGTAGTGTAGTGTAGCAAACCCTTCTCTTTGCAGAAAATATCCTCGCTTCTGAAGTGAGCTGTAAAATCATCCTCCCCTTGGCCTTGAGAGCCCAGCTGAATTGGGACTAATAGGCAAAACTTGCTTTTTGGCTCCTTCTCTGGAAAGCTCAACATTCATTTCATCTGGGTCACACTACGTGATGATAGAAATGAAATACCAGAATTCTTATGATGTTAAGTTACTCTGGCACAAAGTTAATCCTGAATCTTTAACCAATTGAAATTTGTTCACTTGGAAGGGGATCAGTATATAAGGGTTCTCTTGTACACTTGGCTAAATTAAAAATGTTTAGTTGATTGAATTGTCATTTTGGAAGCTGTGCTTCTAAATATCACTTCTTTAGTAATCAGCTCTACTGCTGAATTGGCGTAGTTTCGGTATGGTCGACTGATTCTAATTGTGTCGTCTGACTTATTTGCACTTCATTGCAAAGAAAAGGAAAACTTCAGAAATGTACTTGTCTTTGTTATTGTAAACTTTACCACGCTGATTTCATAAGAATGATAACTCACTTTCAAATCCTTGCCACCTTTATTATTATTATTATTATTATTTTTCACCTTGCAGCTATTTTGACCTCTTTGAACATATCAGAGAACAGGGGAAAAAAGGTGTAGCCTTCCATAGTTTACCTATTTAATTTGGGGAATCAGCGATTGGAAAATACTTACAAATGTCTGCGGCTGCTCAAAGTTCCCTTTTGAAGGTGGAGGAGATACAAGGAAGAGGGAGGGGAATGGTTGCATCCCAACCTCTTAAAGCTGGACAGATTGTCCTCAGGGATTCTCCTATTCTGCTGTATTCTGCCTTGCCCCTGGTCGCCCACTCTTTGTCGTCATCGTCCTCTACCTCAGCCTCTGGCTTCTGTGATCACTGCTTCAGAACCGTGCCACCCTTTTTACAGGGAGATTCTTCATCTTCCACAGTTTTGTGCCCTTCATGTTTCCATCATCGCTTTTGCAGCTCTAGTTGTCTCTCAAAGGCACTGAACTCCTCCCATTCTTCTTGGGTATGTCAAGCATTATCTCGTCTCCGAGCCAATTCTCCATTGCTTGAACAGCCCCTCGAGCTCCAAGTCCAGGCTCGTTTTCTCGTTGCTGCCTACAATCTTGCCAATATCTCCCCCTCAAACTTTCAAACTTTGCTTTCTCTTCATGGTCCTCCTGATGATGACACCATTGCTGAAGCTCAGCTCCTACACCCCCTTATTTCACTGCTTTGCTTGCTTGCTCCTATTAATCCACAGAATGGATTTTCTTTGGAACTCACTTCTGCACTTCTGGCCAAGGACAAGCAAAATGCCTTTGGCTTGATGCAGCCAGTCTCTATTGATGATGGCCAGAGGTCTGTTAGAGCTTATGGTATCTACCCCTATGCCTCCTTCTTTAACCATGATTGCCTTCCCAATGCCTGCAGATTTGATTATTTGGACACTAATCCACCAGATGCCAGCCATAATACTGACATTATTATTAGGATGATTCATGATGTTCCCCAAGGTAGGGAGATCTGTTTGAGCTATTTCCCTGTGAATGAAAACTATTCTAGCAGGCAGAAGAGATTGATGGAAGACTATGGCTTCACCTGTAACTGTGATCGATGTAATGTCGAATCAAATTGGTCAGATAATGACGCTGTCGAAGGAGATAATGTAGAGGATGAAGAAGAGGTTATGGATGAGGAGGACCAATATGAAAATATGGCAGCCTCAGACACTGACAATAATCCCCATGGAGATAATAATGATTTCCCACATGCTTATTTTTTTCTGAAGTACATGTGTGATAGACCAAATTGTGGGGGAACTTTGGCTCCTCTACCGCCACAGGGTGATACTCCATCTAATGTCATGGAATGTAATGTCTGTGGCAAATTGAAGAGCAATGATGACCTTGATACTGAAAAAGAGCTAGATGAAGTTCCCATGGAGGACTGAGCCACTAGGATGCCACTGTTGTAAGTATCCCTGCATTCCTCTAAATGTTTATATTATTTTTATTCTTTTTCTCTCTTCTATAATGTGTTCATTGATTTCAGTGCCCCACAATTTCCATATTTGTATTAGCTCGCTTTTAAACTTTTTGCAATATGTTGTCAAGCCAGTAATTGTTAAGTTTTATGGTAGAAAACATCTGTTGAACTGTTGCACCAGTAGAACTTATTTTAGGAGATTCAGACCTGTTCTTCGAGTCCTAAAACATTCTCCGTGGACATTTTGATGCATGATCTTGTTAGTCGATAAAAAAATTATCTTAATTAGTTATTTCAGTCTTCAGATATGAAGTAATAAGTTTCCATAGGACAGAGAATGTCTTTCTGGCCAAATGGATACTCAGACTGAAAAACATTTTTCCTCCTTCAAATTTTTTGTTGATCAACGATTTAGACTGCTATTACGATTCCTGTCTGGTCGGACCAAGTATGTGTTGATGATGTTATTGAATTACTGCCAAGCTATGAGTCTTTAGTCCCTGTTCAAATTATGTCTCAAGTGAACGATGTTACATATGACTTATGAGAATGCACAATGCTTAATAACCGTTGACAAGTGTAAGAATGAAGAGTAGGAAGAACAGGTAATCTATGGTATAATCTAGAACTGGATTACGGGCCATACAAAAAAAAATTTAACCCTGATATTGAACAGTTGCCTTAGTGAGTGTTTAATGGTCAATGCAAATTGAAAGTTATCATCTTACTTTATTTTTATTAGGGAGTTAAAATCTTTATTTTTCTATTATCCCCTCTTTTGAACGCAGCTTATTTATCACACCTACAACCTTTTTTCCCCTCATTTTCTTTAGAATTTGGAAAAGTATCGCTTGTTAGTTGTTACCCTGTTGAAGCTTTCTATTAATTCTTTATTATTATTATTATTATTATTATTATTATTAGTGTCCTCACATTCTTATTCGAATTTGATTAGTGTTCCATTTCTTGTTTCCGTCCAATTATACATGAAAGGCTCACCACGTTGTCTAATTTGAGTATGGGGTTATTTACTATTTACTAGATTATGTCATCGTAGGTATTGTTGCATGTGATCTGAGGGAATTCTTCCTAGATTTTGCGCAAATTACACTATGTACAAGCGGAGACCAATGCTTACAACTCAGGAATCAACGGCACCATTTTGTGTTGTTTTCGAGAGTGTAATAGCATGTTTTATGCTGTGGCTTGTTGCTTTATTTAAAATCTGCTTTAAAATTGCGGGGAACATATTAGCAATTAGCATATCTATTTTTAAAATATACTTTTTGATAATACAAGTCTCTTGTATGAGCACAATGGTAAATGGTGTGGCTGTATTTATTATTTGTATGATTGTAAAGAAATTTAAAAATTGATTTGCCAAAAGAGAAAATATTGAATAATTAAAAATAAAAAAAATAAAAAGATAATTAAATTTTAAAAATAATTGATGTGGATAAATAAGATGTTATCACATCTATAATGAACACGTGCTTTTTTAATGATGCCTTAAACTAGACCAATTCCGAAATTTAAAATTTAACTTTCAAATAAAATATTGACTTATTCACATATTGATTGTCTTTTATGGAATAGTGTACTCTAGCATAATGCATTTTAGAGTATATATGAAGTATTAACTGCAGGGGCAAAAAGAAAAAGACTAATAATTTAGAATTTGGTTTTTATACCATGTAAATATTTGGATAATAAAAGGTATAAAAGAACAGAAGGTTTATTCATTTAATTTTTGTCTTCAATATTATACATTTCTTTAAAAAGCCAGTGAGTATTACAAGAAAGAAAAAAATAAAGGTGGGGTGTTAGATAATAAGAATCAGAGTAATTCCTTAAAGGGCTTAAATCTGATTATTGATGCCAACTGCAGCACTTATTACACAAATGAACAAAACTTTGCTAAGGTGGATGTTGAACAAGTTGTCACCTCTTTTATCCTTTGGGTGTATTAAATGTGCAAGGTGATAAAGGAAAAACCCTCTTTCTACATCAACCAAACCTCGATTCTTTGGTTCGATCAACATCATTTGGAGACTTAAAACACATAGGGGCTATTTGATTGAAGCAAGATTAGACCCAAAATTAGGACTCATGTAGCTTTACCGTTTTAGGGAGGGACGCAACTTTGACAAGAGCCTTGAGGGAAATCAACATTATTAATACCTACCACAAGGAAAACCACCAGCTCCTACCTGTCTCACACTTGCCCATAAATAGTTGGCTTTAATAGTCTCCAAAAATAGCTATTCTACATTAATATAAGCAACTTATGAGATGAAAAATGATCCAAGTCGAAATGATACTAATCTTCTCTAAAATTATTTGATTTTGAAATTATATCTTATTTAGGTCACTTTATTTTAACTTTAACCTATCATCTCTCTCCATATTAGGTCACAATTTCCTTGTAAAATAAAAGGAATGACATATATTAATATATAATTGTTAATTAATAATTTAAATGAGTTAAATAAAAGAAGCCCTCCCCCCCCCCCCTTTTTGTTTTTTGGTCAGAAAGAAGTGATGAGTACTTATTCGTCAAAGCCTAGCTAGAATTCAATGTGCCTTTTGACAGGTTCAGTAGTGTTTTTTTTTTTTTTTTTCAGTTACATGACATGAAATTAATATTTTAAAAAAAATTTGATTCATTATTAATGTAAAAAAATTTTATACACATTCAATCATGTATTGTTATATTAATAAAAGTATTTAATTCAATCATTTGCTATCCTAAAAGTCATATAAATAAAAATATATAATTAGATGACAATATAAAACTCTTTTATGGTATAATATATCAAAATTAAATCCTTAAAAAATAACAAGAAACAAATCATTTCTTTTCTCTGTTTTTTTCCCATGAATATTAAGCAATTAAAGTGTCCCATGCTATACTTAAATTTTGATTCAACGCCTTGGATTCTATTAGCTAAATTTCCCATTCCCATTAATGCTTGAACCGAAGTATTAAATTCTTCGACATCATAATTGTTTGCCCGTTTCATCTAATACTCAAGTTGATAGAGTACTCAGAAAATTTGTTGCTGGGAATATAAATGGAAAATGCGCTTTTTGTGCAAATGAATTCAAATTTCCTTTATCCTTCACTCTCTTAGACATAAACATTTATTTCTAATCCTAATGTTCAAGGACTAAGTAGATTTTTTATGTTATTGCTTGAATTTGTTATATATATATATATATATATATATATATGTATGTATGTATGTATGTTTTTGCTGGACTTGTAACAAGAGTCTAGTATTGAATTTTGTATTTTTGACAATGGATTAAAAAAATATTTAAAATTTAAAAAATATTCTAATCGAATGGCCCAAAAAATGTTGAGTAGTACTAAACCTTGATTCCAAGGTTCAGCATAAACTGTCTATATATGTTTGTGTGGGAAGATGTATAAATTCAAGAATATTTAGTGATATAAAACAATAATCTCAGAAAATTCTGAACAGAAACCTCTGTTAAAATTCAATCAATTTTGACACGAAGAACCACACACATGTAGACACCGTTTGATTTTGTGTACAACAATCGATATCCACACAAACTACAATGTCTGTGACCAACAAAATTCCACATATAATTGAGCCCATTCAAACCCTAGGATCAAAAAGGTGGTCCACAACACCAAACCCATGATTTCTTTCTTCTTCTTCTTCTACGCCTCTTTTCACCTGGGCCCCTCACCAGCATGCCATCAAGTGGGACCCCTTTGGTTATATATGACTCCCACCAAGTTGATTTTCCAAGTGGTGGAAGGAAGATATGACTGATATGACCCCTGCAATGGGTGAGAGAATGTGCAAGGAAAAATAAAATAAAAAATAAAAAAGGTTCCAAAAGAGAAACGGTTGGTAACCATACCATAGCAGGGTCCAGGGAGAAAAACACAAAAAGGAAAAGCTGAAATTTGAATTATGTCCCTTTGGGCTTGGGGGCATGTCTTTTCCTCACTCTTGCTTTTACATTTAAGAGCAGAAGCAAGCACAATATGATAACCTTTGCAATTATTTAGTCCCCCACAAATAAAACCAAGGAAATAAATTTCAAAAAAATCTTAAAGTGACCACATTTTCAGAATCCCAAGAAACATCCACTTTTCCTTCTTAGCCTGCGTTGACTGACTCCTACTACTGTTTCTCAAACTCATTATCCCAAGTCTCCATAGCTTTTCTATTTTCTTCCACAAACTTGTACATAAATAGACCCATTTCCCATCATTTTTGCTGTAGGGAGCAAGACACACTGTACATACACCCTACTACAAAGATGAATGAGCTTCATTCCCTAGCTTACACTAGTAGCCTCCTTGGTTCTTCCCTAGGTTGGGATTATCACAACCTTGGAGTTCTCAACGCGGACAAAATGTCTTTAAGTACTACTTTTCTTTCTCTTTATATATTTCTATCTATGATGCTTCTTGGGTAACGAAATATATGCTTATGGTGTTGCAATGATTGTTGATGTTCAACATGCAGTGCCAGCTATGGATCACGGGAGTGAACCATCATTCTCACCTCATGAGTCTGATTTCTCGACCGGGTATCTAGAAGATGCTTTGATTGAATTTGGTGAACGTTCCAAACGTAGACGCTTGCTGCCACATGCTGATATTGAACAATGCCAGAGTAGTCCCATTAATGATCTTGAAAAGGTAGAACTATATTATATACTGTGAATATTTTCACTTTATCAGTTTGAAACTCTTCTTCTTCTTGGAATGAGTCTGAATGTTATGTGTATATTCAGAGCTTCTGGAACTTCAACCCCATATGGCACCAACCAGTAGAGAACTTCTACTGCATGAACCAGATAGAAAGGATTTGTGGACTTTCAGGTATTTTTTTTTTTTTTTCCTTTGTTGCATATATTATGTACTGCTTGTTACATTCTTTGTGGTTAGTTCGAAAAATGTTGTTGTTGCAATCAAAACACAAAAGAGTATACTATGTACTTTTGTAATTAGTTTTTGAATACAAGGATCCCAAAGAAAAAGAAAAGAAAAGAACGAAGGAAAATTATATTGATTATTATAAGATGTTGGTTATATATGCTGCTAACCCTTTTTTGATGTGCCATATGATATATTTTAGATGAGCACATAAGCACATTTAGGAGCAGAATCAGCGAGGAGCCAAACATTCTTCTAACAGAAATTGAAACACCGGAAGAGACAATATCAGCCTCTGAATCTCCAAATTCATCCTCATCTTCCTACAAAGAACCGGTTTCATCCAAGGCCACAGACCCCACAGTTACCCCAGCGGCAGGTACTTTTATTCCCTTTTTCCTTATATACCCTCTCTCTACGTAAACAATTACCATAATATAATGATATATATATTATTATATGCTTATATATTCTCTGATCTTATTATAATGAATATGAACAGGAAGTGATGAGGTGAGAAACAAGAAGGTTATAACAAGAGTGGTGTATCCATTCGCATTGGTGAAGCCAGGAGGGAGAGAAGGTGATGTGACACTGAATGACATCAATGAGAGGATCCTAATGCCTCCCACAAGGCCAGTGAGGCACCCAGTTGGGGACTTTGCGTGTCGGCCATGCGTGTCCGCACACGGTCCAGGCCTTTCAGGGAAAGCAGTGGTGGCCCTTACCAGAATTCACACACAAGGAAGAGGCACAATCACTATTATCAGAACCAAAGGTTAAGCAGTGTTTGTGGTTGTGTTGTGCTATGTGTTATGTGTTATGTGTTATAGCCTAGCTAGTTAGCTTTTGCTCGAAGCAGCTTTTTGGGCCTGATTTGCTTTGTTTTCAGTCCTTCCAAATTGTAAAGATGGAAAGCGATATGTATTGTATGTGCATACACGATATAAAATAGTTGCAATCTTGTGTTAAAGCTGTTGTTTCTCAGATATTGAGGCCCCAACATGAACAATTATTTGCGCTGATGAACTGATTTAAGCGTTGTCTGGCTAGTGGAAAGAAAAATTTGTGGGAAAGAAATAAAGATAATGAAAGAAGAGAAGGGTTAAAACAAAACAATACACAGTAAAAGATGGCACAATAGAGTTAAGGTTTCTGACACTGTTTAGGACTTTTGGTCTTGGACAAAGACACACCAATAGATGGCATTGTTTCTGCACCCCCCACCTTTCCTTTTTTTGGGTCAGGGTTGGAATGCTATATATCTATGAATTTAATTATATCTATTATATATGTTGTATGGTTAAATTTGTAAATTGAGTGGGATACACAAGTGAAATGCATTTAATTAAATGCATCTTACGGCGTGTAAAATATTTTAAAATTAGATTTACAAAATATACATGCACGCCTTCTTGTCACCTTGTGGTTGATTAAGAAGTAAACACGTCATAATTGAATCTAAGTGATTAAGAGTATGGTATGTTAAACATCACATGATTGTTTGAAAAGACAGAAGCAGTGCAGTATTCAAACAGACATAGCAGAAGAGCTGCGAGCACATGATTCTTTATTTCAATGTAAACAATTCATTGCACCCGTAATTGGAAATTGTACGTTTGCAGTGTTCAGGACTTTTGCAATTTAATGCAATTTAATCTACTGATGAAATTCAATAAAATCCAATTTCACATTAACAAAACGTACGCCCATACTCAAATACACCTGAGGAACCAGAATAAAGCATTGCTTTATAGGAACAAATTTAATGTAGAAGCAAATCTATCTTCGCTCTTTTCTCTTTCTCTTTCTCTTTCTCTTTATTGATAAGATAATACTAACTTTTACGATACAGACAGACAGACAGAAGAGATAAAAGATCTATACTTAATTACCAATTTCAAAGATTTAAATTGACTATTGGTAATTTAAAGATGACGACCTATAGCTACGTCCCCAAGATTTTTGCCTTTCTTATTAAGAATTGAAGCTGGATCTTAATTTTATTACTATATCATAGGTCATCTTTAAATTAAATTAGCTTCAAATATTTATTCACATTTCATTTCCCTACAGTTAGATTATCTGGCGAATTATTTGTAACACCTTGTAGAAGCAATATTTCTTCTTTTAGCTAATCAACTTACTATTATAATCAAGTTAGCGTTAGATTCTCATAATTTATTATTGTACGCACTAAAGAACAACAACACATGACAAATAGGGAGAACAGTCTCTAGTGAATCTGATGAACTAATACCACGATCATTAGTGCTGCACTTAATATTATAATGTAGTTGTTAGCACTAAAACGGTCTAAATTCTTCATGCGCAGTTGTAATATTGTGGCATTTGCCTCAGAGGTCAAACCCAGATCAATATTAAACATCCAGATTTTAGACAGTGTCTAACATGGGACCCATATAAAGAGCAATTGAATCAGTACTAATTTCAAAACTAAATTTCAGTCACCATCCATCTCTGCATGCTGTGTATAGTTCCACTATCCTACTTTGATATTCTATTCTTTTAATAGTGTTTGTGCTGCAAAATTCAATTCATTGGCACACCACTTAGTGGTATATTGATCTCATGACCCAAGCTGTAGACCTACCTCGCTTGAAGGAAACACTATCACAGCTGCACGGCAAAAGTCTCAACATTTGGTGGGAATTCAGTCATTGACATGAGTGGGAGATGTCTATTCTATGTGCATGGTTTTGTCTCATACAGCAACCGTATATTGTCATTATTTAGAAATAAGTCCACTCTGACTTTTTCCCATTTCAAAATACTTTCTTGGACCATTTGTCACCTACCGTTATATTATTGAGTGAGATTTATATATAATTCTTTGTAATCATTATCACATTAGTTAGGCATATTTTGTTATAATTTGAATGCAAGAACTTTTACGTGAAACTTAAACCCCCTTAAACACTAAGGACAGGTAAGCTTAGAAATTTCTTAGTGGCGACTAGAAAACTTATCTCCATACTAGTAAAAATACAAAATATTAGAGAGTCATGAATTTTGTTAAAATTTACAATTAAATGATGTGATATAATTATTAACATTTAGATGAATAAATAAATTATATCATTTTATTCATTAATTACCATAATTTTTATCAAAGATTAGGACAATATTTTTCATATAACATTACTGAATAGTAAAACCCTGATCCAAATGATGACTATAAATTAAAATGATGAAATTACTCCTTGTGTTGGATTATCACACGTGACAACACAATGATAAACTTAAGCCTTTTTCAAACGGTAAAATTTATAATACACTTTATATGCTTTTGAAAACATATGTAATAATTAACGTCAAATTTTTTGAAAAGTTATTATTTTAAACAATAAAATATGGAAAATAAAAGATATATTTTTATTGTAATGTAATTCATGATTCTACCATCAATTTCATTGGGGGACGAAAAGTAAGGATTCATTCGTTTGACTAGTGCAATTGAAGGTTTTGGCTATTCTAGGCCTTGGAAACAAGAAGACAAAACCATGTGTATATTTAATTAACAGATTATGGTGTTTACACAATTACACGCTACATATTCTTTATAATTTTGATTTTGTTACGAAGATTAATCTAACTGACGCATAGAGAAGTGATTTTATGTATGTTCGTCATAATTAAATTAAAAAATATAAAATATTGAATAAAAGTGTTTCAAAAAACATTTCTTCATTGTGTCAAGCCCGTGATGGAATCAGAAAACATGAAAACCTAACACTGATGAAGTGCGTAGAATTAGAATTTTGCTGTGTTCTTTGACAAATAACGGCATGATCTCAGCTTATTACTAAAATAGTAGGTCAACAGTTGCCGCAATATAGTTTAAACAAAATGTAGATAATCGATATTCTTGAACTTAACTTTCACTTTAATATTCTTCACAAAAAAAAAAAAATCACTTGAATAATTAAAATTTCCAAATGCGGTATTGGTTAGTAATGACAAAGAATACACATTAAATTTTCAAATAAGGGGGAACCATTAGTCCATTGCATATCTTTCCTATTTCCGACGTTTAAACATGATTATCTTTCAAGATGATTTTGTCCAAAATCAAAGACAAAAGAACCTCACGTTGCAAGGTAGAACACATGGCCCAAGTCAGGGTCGTCCCTTCTCTATTATGAAATGTGTGACCATAATTAAAGAGACACAGTATGGGTGAAGGTGGGTTCCACGCTAAAGAAAACAATAATTCATGATTGTCTACTCGAGAATAGATTGTAGGGTCGAGGAACATATCATTTAAGTTCAAATTCTACCACATTATTGTAAAATATATGTTTAACGTTCTCATGTTAGATCTCATTAAGTCTATCGATAAAAAAATTATAAAACTGAAAGTTAATTACTATTAAATGGTGCATGTTCATGACATTAATTAACACCCTAATTAAGTAACTTCTATTTAATAAACATCTTTTCGATACAACATACTCAAAACAATATGTGGGACTCAATAAACAACTCAAAAATTTAAGAGAATTATTATTTTGAAGAATATCTTTATATATATCCTTTATATAATTTTATCTTAAAATCTACTACTCTCGGCTTTACATCAATTTCTTTTTCATTTGAGGGGGAAAAGAAGAACAGGCTTTCGAGCAGATTGCTTATTATTTGGATTCTTCCAGTCAACTAGAAGAAAAGGTATCCAGAATATCTTGGAGCCTCGAATTCTTAATGTAATAGAATGGTTTTGAGGTATAGAAAAATCATAACCTTGTCAACTAATTGAGAAAATATTGTGCACTACTTCAGGGTTGAAGTGATCAAACGCCTGCATTCTGGATTATGGGATCAGCATAATAAAACTCTTCTTCACGATCTAGTATGTATTCATTAGTGTTAGAGAATTTTCACTTTCTTCACAAGAAGTTTCTTCAACAATCTATGTATTACCATTCTAATTCTCCTGCACTTGTCTTATAACTTTTTGAATAGGTTCCAGTTTCTTATTATTGCCAAAACTATAATATCCTGAAGACCTCGAGTAAATTATTCTTGAGTTTTTTTCAAGACGAAATTGTATAAGAGTTATTGAGAAAATGTTATTTAGCTAGCCTTTATTCGATATTAGAGATACGACAAACTAGTAATAGTAATAAACATGCGAATACATGGGCATTAGCTATCAAAGCTTCTATGAATAAGAGATTTAGAGTTCAATCCTTATTTGATCCAATTATTCTAAATAAAAGTTAAATTTTAGTATAAGATAAGGTGAACTTGTGCAAAGTTCATTTTCAAACTCAAAGAAGCACTTGTATAAAGAGGCGTGTTAAAATATAAAAATATTTATATATCTTTGCCCAACAACTTAAACTTTTGGAAGAAATGACTCATGCTACACTGAGAGGTATCCGAACACTGATCTTCTAAATTGAGTAGTCTGATTGAGGCAAGCAACTAAGCCTAGAGAATTAGTCCGGTCCAATAGAATACCTCCATTTTCATCCTCTAATAAATTGTATTGGAGGATCATGATAAATAGTATATGGATGAAGAGTACATAAGAAACGAACATTGTAATGTAAAGCGATGCATGTGATACGCAATAGAAGCTATAAGCTCAAGGAAAATATTTTTATTTCGAAGGATTGGTTTCTATATAACATCGCTTTATTAAATTCTTAAAGTTTGATACTTTCCGTCCTATATCAGAGTCACTATGAAACAATTACATAGCGCAACGCTTTATTTAGGGTAGGCGTAAGAAGCTGTTCATTAATGAAATTGTTATTTCAACACCTTCCTTGAGCACACATCACATAATTTTATTTTTCAACTTTCTAGTTTCTAGTTGCCGCGACGAAGAGCGCAATAAGATTTTGTTTCTGGGCTTCTCATCTTTTTAAAAGAAAAAATATATAGTTGCATAGGGTAGTGTTAGATCATTTATGTCCTCTTCCATTAGGAGGGCTAGGTCTTGTCAACACACATTGTTATCATTTTTCATTATTATTAATTAATTAGTATTACAATAAGAGTTTAATTGGCATATACTAACATTGTAAAATAATTTTACACTGTTATCCAATAAAAATCATAGGAAGTGTTATGTTGTTATAGGTGATTATCTAAATATGAACTATATTGGCAATTTTCTTAATTTTTATTAAATAATAATATAATACTATTTTATACTGTCAGTATATATCCTTACAATAGAAGTCAAAAGGAAATTAAGAACAAGTAAATAATAAACATCTATCAATGAAGAAAAACATATCAACAGAGATAGCTAAACATATCACAATTAATTGAAGCCTGATCTTCAAAAAAAAAGACGAGATTTCCAATTTGATTTCTCACTCTCAAGTAACTCTTAATGTAAACTACTAGCCAATATAACTTTCACTTCAGTAATATTACATATAATATTCAGTCAGAATTTATTAAGATTTCAGGGATGCCAAATAAGTTAAAGTGGTAGAAATTACTCATTCATATTAAAAATCAGTAATAAGGTAATAAGGGTTACCATGTTGGCTCCAAAACTGGTGTATAATTAAGGGTGAACCTCATTGAAAATACATTTGATACACTTTGTTAATATGGAAGTTGAGAAAAGACAAGGAAAAGATAACAGAGAAAAAAAAAAAGGAAGGAATCAGAGTGTGAAATTAAGATATCAAAAAAGAAAATGATGATGAGGACGAGTGAGAGATTTTAGTGAAAGAAAGGTTTTTGAGTGAAAACAAAATAGGTAGGTGTATGTTCCGAGAGAGACAGGAAAAAAAGAGGGGGGAAGACAAAGAAAAATGGGGAAAAAGAAAAGAAAAACAAAAAGATTAGAGAAAAAAAGGAAAGGCAAGAAGGAAAGTGTGAGTGAGAAAATGAGGAGATAAAGAAGAGAGAAAAAAAAGAAGGCATTGTTGTTTTATTTTATGAAATATTCAAGGTTATTCCGAATTTGTGACTATAGAAATTGCTTAGACAGGTTGGATAAGATATGATATTATCTTGGTTGTTTGTTGTTACTTCTTGGTTCTATTCTATAGGCAGGATGCATAAGATTCTAACATGGAATTATATTCGTTGTTGTGGTTGTTTTGAATTGTGTTCCATTTTGGGTGATGATAATTTGTTTCAAGTGTCTGTGGTATCAGCAGACTTGGTATTGCGATATTTTAATGGTAAGATGTGAAGACTCAGCATGTTGGACAATGCCAATAGTGTATGTCTACTATTAGAATGGGATCATGTATACATGCTTGCTAAGTGAAGACACAAGATTTTCTTTCCAAAAAGCAATTTCATACTAACAGTGCAATGTGCTACTGTTAAAGGAGGTAGTATTGATCATTAGAACACAAAGATGCATTTAAATGGATTCTATCTTTTAAGTATTATTGTATCAGGTGTTGTGATATTACTGGTCATTGGAGGTTTTAGTTATTTTTGGGATCCGACAAATTTTATAAGACAGAGCTTTGTATTTTGGGTAGCTGTTTTTTTTTATAGGTTTTTTTACTATTGATACTTTTTTCCTTCTTGCCAGAAGGCTTTGTTTTCTGGCTTCTCACCCTTTTGGGAGAGCTTGATCAATTATCTAAAAATAATAATAATGTAATGTTAATCCATTTGTTAACAATTCTGCCGAAACTAATTCTAGTAGTATTACTTTCCTTTTTGTGCTGAAATCGACACAAACTATTTATAATCGGGAAAACAATTCTACATGAAGACATGGCGAAACTTGCTAGGAAAACTAAGTAGTCTTCGTATACCTAGTACTCAGTCTTTGGCTTGAAGATACGTAGTTAGGTACAGCAAAAGCAGCATAAAATATGTGCGCAGAGGCTAGAGTAACGAAGAGTGCAAGAGGCTGGGAAACATGTATAAAGAACTGAAAATGACTTTGGATTAGATTTTGACAAAAATGCATCGCCTTTTAAAGTTTAACATTAACAGACTCCGAGACAACATCACCTTATGGCATAGTATCCTATATGTCAACCGAAACGAGGACATATGGATCACCTTTTCCTTAGTTGTTCCTTTGCTTGGGCAATTAGTTTGAAACAAGATAAAAAAATTTTAAAGAAGAAGATGAATTATGTAAGCCTCGGCTCGATACTAACCACTTATATAATTTTAGTGAATTTTAAACTCCCCCGTTACAAATAAAGTTGCATGAAACAAAACTCGCCAATGGAAACCATACACGTGATTTAGTACATTAACAACTAAATTTTATCCATAAAAATTTTGAAATCCCTATACTTTCTGCAGTGTGAGGCTGAACTCCGCCCAAGTCTCAGCTTTACGGTAACCACAAAGTATTTTTAGTGGATTTTGAATTCTTACAATGCAAATCATATAACGCTAACTCACCAAGCGAAGCACACCATCATGATGATTCAATTGGTAAATCCAACAACTTAATTTTTACCCCTGAAACGTTTGAATTAGATTAAATCTAGAAGATTGGGTTGTCAATATCAATATCTTTTGCTATATTCAAACTCACCCGGTCTTAGAAACAGTCGCGGAAATTTGTAATTTTTGTTTTTTTTGTTTTTTTGTTTGGGGGGGGGGGGAGGCAAAGACAATACATATAATATGGCAAGATATTAGTTGATTTCACATATTGAATTGCAGTTATCCTATGACAAATTAGTTATCTAAGATGATTATTTCTTCAACTAAAATGTATAGAATTTTCAGTATATATTTCGCTAGTGTTTTAAGTAACTTCACATACACAACGCAAAACCTAAGAAAGAATAACTCATTTGCGTGATTGACAAATTACTTGCAAATTTAAATTAAAATATTTAGAAATATTTGCAACCAAGTTTAATATTGCTTAGTATAAGGATATATATTTTGTTAAATCAATTGCAAATTCAATCAAATTTAACTGTCGCAAACCAGTTGCAAAATTTTATTTCAGAAGGGTTTGGATATTTGATAACTTACTTTAGCACAAAAATTGGTTTATGTTTGTCGTAGTGTCATTGTCAACTCCTTGCATGCTTGTTGCTATTAGCTTTTCTTCGTTACTGTGGTAACATCTGCACATGGATGGTTCTTCTCATTTCTTCTGTTTCTCTCTTTACACATACTAGTGAGAGATTAAAAACCAAAAAGACACAGTTGAAGGAAAATCCAAAGTATACGTGAGAATATCTAATGCTTTTGCTTTTTCAGATCCTTTACGGTGGAAATTAGATTCTCACTTTTGATTTTAATTAAAAAAAATCTTAAATTTACTGAAAATGTTTCAATGATGACAGAAACGTCACCTTGACGTCAGAAGGCCAATGAAAGAAATTGGGGGTTCCATTATCATCGTTTCGTTAATTAAATTAATTTGGTGTTCAATTTTTTTTTTGGTCAACAATTTGGTCTTCAATTCCATGGTTAGGGTTGGGCCGACCCTTCACTGTTTCATTGTTATAGCCCATCCTGGACCCAATTCAGTTGAGAGCGAAAGCCTATGAGCAAAAACTTCAATATCACAAAGGAACCCCAAGTTGTGGTCCAACAACAGCCACGCACCCCTAACGTGAATTTCCCAAAGTCAAATGTACAGTTAGGTGCAGATTTTCCTCTAGAAAATTGTTCAACAATGGTTTCCTGTAATCAACAACACTGTCAACTATTTCCTAGAACTTGGACTTTAGTCCCTTTTTGTATGCATATATACCAAAATAATATGCAATAGCTTCAACAAATCCACATAATTTATCAGTTTATATATTTACATCTAGAAACTGAAAGTGTGACAGCAGTTCTTTTATTACTATTAAAGACCAATTCAAAAGCATCAAGGCAATATAATTAACACTATATGTATAGAGAGAGATCGAGAAGATATAATTTTTTTATTTATCCGATACGTCGCACTAACTATATAAAGACCAGTTTAAATTTGTTTAACCTGTATCATCTTATAACTGAATTGATATTAATATCTTGATGAGTCATGCTAAGCAATTATTTATTCCACAGTATAGCATTCATTTATTTCACGAAAAGAGACTTTATTTTTTAATCAGGTTAGTCGTCATATACTCAAATTTTAGTATTACTTTCAAAACAACATGAGGATAATCTATCTAGAAGGCCACCTGATCATATATAGCTGTAAGAAAAAACAAAGAAATTCTAATACTTCTAATTTATTCTGAGTTTTTTTTCATTTTTTTTGGTCCGGGGGAGGGCATTGGGACTCTACCCTTTGCAACTCGAAGTCGCGTCCTTGAGTGTGCACCTACTTTAAGGCCACTTGCATGACCACTTCAACCAAGGCCTTGGGTGCATACTTTTAGTTTATTCTGAGTGGAAAAACTAGTTGTGCTGGCTTGTTTGCGTTGGAAGCCCCTGTCCTTGTGGCTCGGAACATTGGCAGCTCATGTGTAGACAGCCGCGATATGATGCTCGTGGCATTCTTCCATGTGTAAATTGTGGGCTTCGTCCATGTGTACTTTGGGAGGACACGCCAGCACTGTGATCAGGCCCTTTATCAGGCTCAGTTGGGACCATGTGAATTGATTGACTCAAGCTTCCATCATGCACCCTCCCATCCCATGTGCCTCAATGAATTTGCACAGTGCCAGTTTGGAAGACTATAATAAATTCATTTGCTCCTAGATTTACTTGACTCAGATTGTTTTTATTAAGATTAGTATTTCAAATTAAGAAAAGTTTTGTGGAAAGAGACAACTAGTGTTTCATCCTTAATTGTCCAAGAGCTACAATTAGAATAAATAATAGTGTTAGACAGGTAGAAGTTTCACAATTAAGGGTCTAGGGGTCTTTCAACATAGGGCCACTGGTCCCAATGTCTGAGGCCATTGGACTCTCTCGTGACACACACAAAAATCATTTTTCAGTAAATTTATTGCTATTGCAAAATTAAAACCAAAGAACAAGTAACCGTCAGAGACAATAAATCTTAATTATTACACTTATTTATATCAATAAAATCCTTATAATGTACTAGTTAAAGGAAATTAATACATACTATAATGTACCAGAACAATTAATATATACTATATAACTTTCAATAATCATGGAGATGCCTCACAATTGACAGCAATCATTTTTAGTGTTTTCGCTAATTACTAGATCCCGATTTTTTATGGTCTATGGTTTTCTTTCTCATATGAGATTTTAGACCTAATTTGTACGCTGGGACGGTGTCCGTGGGTCGTGACAAGAGAAGCCCCCAAGATCTAGAGCATCAAGACAAGATTCATGCAATGGGTGGTAACGTTGGCACAATGCCCGTAAAGGTTGTTAGCCTAAATGTGACGCTAGGTACCAATCATCGTCAACTCACTCCCACGTGCGGCTCCTGTATCGGATTCCGCAAACTCCAAAAAATTCGTGAATTAGTGTATAGTTTTTGGCTATATTGCACGACAACCTCACACCTTGCTCCCCTCGTCAAGGTAAACGAGGTTCGATGAAGAAAAAACACGCCTCTCTAGCAGGCACCCAGATAGACAAAGATAACCACTTTTTGATCAACAATATTGTTCAACATATTTCGATTTGCCACTCAATTTTACTTTTTTGACAATTTCGCATTAGTTCCAAAGTGTCGCATCCATCACATTTCAAGCCACGGATCAAAGTGAAAAAGTGCTCAATTTTTTTTTCTTTTTCTCTCTCTCTCTCTCTCTTCTTATAATGAGTACAGAACCCAAAAAAAAAAAAAGAAAAAAACAGGGAGAAACAATGGTGAACAAAAAGAATTACAGTGTTATTAAAAGGGTAAAACACAAGATGCACACAAAAATGTTGAACACTACTAGCTAGCTAGGTTAGGTCCAGTTGTTTTCTTCACACGGAGAAGCATGTAATTGAGATTATTTGAGGAGCCAAACTGTGCTGTCTGGACCAACAAAACCTGAACCATTGTCACATTTCGACGAGTTGTCTGAGGTGGTGTAGTTAATTAGGTGAAATTAAGATCCGAAGAAGGAACTCAAAGATGCGAAGCTGCTGGGAACACTAAAGAGGATGATCTTCTTGTCTTTGGACGATGTGATTCTGAAGAAGCACAACAACAAGAAGAGAACAGCATTTTGAGGATCCTCTTCAGAACCTGACCCCTCTTGGGGATCAAGCGAGGCGCTGAAGTTGGAGCAGCCATGTTCCTTACAATGGTGATCGCAGCTGGAATGGTGGGCGCAAAAAGAGAGAGAGAGAGAGAGAATTAAGTTGTAAGAGGTAGATACAGAGAAAGTGGGGAGTCACGAGTGCCGACGTGGGTTTAAATATGAAGTGTTAAGGCCGCGTAAGCCGAGTAAGAGATGCGCGTGTCGGAGATCGTTCATTCGATGGGGAATGATATGTTGATGTGTCCTGCTGTATTGTGAGAGAGAAGACCCATTCTAAAGTCACCCTTTTCAATTTATTTTTGTAGTTAGTATACTTTGTACCCGAAGAAAAGAGGTAGTTAAAAGTCTCGTACAATGCATGGTCTTCTTGCTCTGCTTTGGGGTACATACATGTAAGCCTTATTTTGAATGGGTCCTGCTTCATTGAATTGGCTAATTAGGATTGAGGGTTCAAACCAAAATCAAAAGGGACACGGTTGCTTTAATGCTTAATCATCTAGATAAAATATCTAATTAAGGACATGGTCCGGGGATTGAATAATAATCCATGGGTAGCCAAAACGAATCTGGATACCTTATTGAGCAATATGTTGAGTTTGAAAAAGTCGCGGTCATGGTATCTTTAATTTCTTCTCTCTCTCCAACACAGTGAGATCGAGATATTTCGTTAATCGATATAAGTGAACCTTTTCTTTATCCACTAGACTTGAAAACTAGTACTTCTAATTATTATTTAAAGAATGGTAATATAAAATGATAAACTATCATCAACGTAACACCTATATCAATAGTTTTTATATATCAATAGTAACTTATTATATACACCGCACTCAAAGCTAAGTGTGTTAAGGTGATAATTAAATAATTTCAGTAGCCTATAATTAATAAAATGGATAAATTACTAGACCTTCCTTGATGTTAGGCGATGTTACATGTAGCGATGTCAATGGGGCAGGGCGGCGGGGGATAGGGCTCGTCTCCGCAGTAACTACCCGCCGTCCATATCCTCATATGCAGTGCAGTTTTTCTTCTGCATTGGTTTATGGAGTAGTGGATATCCATGGATACCCGTTAAAATTTTAAAAATTTTAAAATTTTAAATTAAATATAAAAATTCTAATATCATAAAATACTTAAAATAAAAATAAACACATAAAATAAATAAAAATAAGTACAATAATCCAATTCTATAATCTAAATTCTATCAACTTAAAATACTTAAAATAAAAATAAACACATAATAGTAATCCAATCATTAGTCTAATATATAATAAGTACAAATAAATCTAACTTATAAATTTAAATCTTAGTCTAATCAATTTAAATAACAATAATATTAGTTTAACTAAATTAATAATTTAAGGATAAAATAGTAATTTCATGGCAGGTACCCGCGGGTATGGGGATAATGATCCATGCTGCTTAACTGCAGATTTAAAATCCGTCCCATTCACATGCAAAATCTTCCCCATACTGTAAGATTTTATTATCATGGTATCGTCATGCTGGGTTTTTTTGACATCCCTAGTTGCATGTGACATCTATTGATTTGTGAAAATATACACTAATCTCTTTTAAAATTTACGTGATATTATACTTGATACTATTATATTTTATAAAACGTGATAGTGAACTCTCCTGTAAATATGATATTGAATATCTCTATAAGAAGACCAGTGTAAGCATGATAAATCAAGAAATGTCATGTGTAATTAATATCACCTAACACCTCATGGGATGTTAGTGTAATTTACCTTAACAAAAACAGAAGTTTACACATGTCAAATAGGGTCAGCCTCAACTCCTTTCTTTTATTTTCTTTCTTATTATGATCTTCCCTTTTACGAATATTATAGAGGAGCTATATATCATCTTTTTTCTTTAGTGAAAATCCTATTATTTTCTTTTATTTTTTGTTGTTTAAGATATTTTCCAAATCTATTGTTTTTGTCAAAGACATATTTTGTGTCTTTTATTTTGTTTTGGTTCTCCTTTGTCATTGTTTTGTTTTCTCTTTGTTGGTATTCTATTTTGATGGCTTTGCAAATGGCAAAGAGTTCAAAATCTATTTAAAATTAAAAGAGGCATAATGCATTTTTCAAAGTTCAAGATGTAACATTTTTCATTTGGTCTCTAATGTGAAAAACATTTAAATATCGATAGTTTCCAAGTAATAAGGAAAGTCATATATTGTTGATTAGTTTAGAGTATAAAATATATCAATAAGAGTCAACTTCTTTGTAAATAAAGTTTTCTTTCAAGTCACGAAAAAAAAAAATACAAGTGTAAATATTGAGAAAGTAACTTTTTGAGGAGAAAATACATAATGGTCGTGTTACCATAATTAAATAAAGATCTTGTCAACAAAATAATTAAAATTAGAATTAGTCTTGTAAGTAAATTAAATGAGTCACAATTATCTTAATAATAGACAGTGGTATTAAAGTATTATTATAATTTTCATAAATCCTATCCTATATTGTTGAAAATTTTTTCCCCCTATTAGAGTACATGTATATTTATATATTCACAACAGTTTTGGCAGTATATTGCTTGGGAAAAATATTACATGAATTTGGAGTAATATTCAGCAATGTATGCTTTGAGAGGAAAAAAAATTATACCATTAACTTTAAGTCAATAACCTAAAACTTATAAGATTAATTTTAATATACTGTTAGTATAAAATATTTTATAATATTATTCAATTGAATAATATTAGATGTATGATTTTTGAGGTAATTATTATAAGACTATTCAAGTATTTGTTTATAACATAATAATATATAATTGGATGTTTATATAAAAATTTAAATTTTTTACACTAACAATATATTAAAATTAAATCCAAAACTTATTTAATTATTTTTTTAATTAAATATGTATTGAATATGCTTGCCAAACATGTAATATAATTTCTGATACTTGGGACAAAGCATCAGAACACAGGTTTATAATTCACCGACCAAATTATTTTTCCTCTCTGTAAATACTTACTCCGAACTTTTTCAACGTATAGTCAACCTTTAATTAATCACCAAGTCAATAATAAAGCATACATGAAAGTTGTAAATAGAAGTAAAAGCAATGAAATATAATAATAAAAAGAAAAACGTATACGCTTAGTTTTGCTTCCTTGGGCGAAAGCTAAAATTGAAATTCATGCCTTGACTGTGTCAAGAACTAATCAGTCTAGACTAATTATAAGTGACAAAAAGAAAAAAAAAAGGTTTTATGCCTAACATCAATAGAATATCAACTGTAATAAGATAACAGAAATTCATCGAATTATGCATGGCCTTAGTCATAATTAATGTTATATTGGCACGACTAAAGATGTTTACCAATACATACACAATATTCAACAAAGAGGGGATAAAAAGTGCAACATAAAATGGTGGATTCTATGGCATCTACTCAAAAATAAAGGGTTTCAAACCCTTTTTTAGGTGGCTCAATAAAATCTAGTCATGTGTTTAATTTAATCCACTTAAATACTCACAAGGCAAGACTTTTAATTTTATATTTAAACCCATAATATTTTTATTTGGTTACAAACTTATCCCAATCTCTATTATCTCAATAATATTTTGTAACCATTAAATTTATAAGAACCCTAACTCCTCTTTTCCAAACCTATGAATCCTAATTTTTTAATTGCAGCCAAACCATCGCCGGCCACAACATCATCACCATCTTGCCTACACCCACCAATATGTTCATTCTAATATTGTCATGATTGTTCATCATCACTGTTCATAATAGGGAGACTGAATATGTAACGTGGCTTCGTTGAAACTAATTACTATCCTTAATCCTTATACATAATGCATATGTACATGTATTCTGCTTCAATTTTTTCTATAATCTATTAGATAAGAATGGGATTAAAATAGTAAGATTTGGGAAGAATAATTCTTCCTCCGGAGTAGCATTCACAAAATTCTGAAAACACAATATCTTTTCTTTTTTCCCTTTCAATTCTCACAAATCCATATTAGAAATGATGGACTAGTGATTTAAGCTGTAATAATGATGGTATTGTGGCTGATGATGGTGTTTTAGCGAAGATTAAAAAAGTTAAGGTTTGTAGGTTTAGGAGAGAAAAATTAGAATTAAGTGTTTAGGATTTGTGGTAAAATTCTTGGCCATTGAAATAAAGATTGGAGCAATAGAGATTGGGGTAAGTTTTGCAATTAAACAAAAATATTGTGGATCTAAACATAATATTAAAAGTAGTGACATGTAAGTGTTTAGGTGGACTAAATTAAATACATAGCAAATTTCGTTGGGCCACCTAAAAAGAGTTTGAAACCCCTTATTTTTGGGTGGGTACTATAAAAACTACCACATAAAATAGGTAATTCTCAAATGGTGAAAAAAAAATGGTGAATTCTATGGCTTCTATCCAAATATAGTAGGTTCTAAACCCTTCTTAAATGATCCAATGAAATTTAGCCAAATATTTCATTTAATCCACCTAAGTATCCACATATCAGTATTTTTAATTTTATATTTAAACTCATGATATTTTTGTTTGGTTGAAATTTTGTCCCAATCCTTATTATCCCAATTCCCATTCCAAATATTTGGCAAGTTACTTATCCTGAAATCTAAGTAGCCAAACAAAAGATTATTCGTTCTACAATGTGCTAACCTAAGAAACAGAAATAACACTCATTATTCCTGGAAATAAACTAGCCTAAATAAAAATCTTAAAAGCCCTAACTTTTTCCCCTAAATCTAAGAACCTAAATTTCCCATTCACCTCACCCAGTCTGGTCGAACTTTGTGGACACTTGAACTCTGAGTTCAATTTCATCAGTGAAGAACAATTGAGCAGATAAAGAAATAATAATATTAGAGTCATTGCCTCTGTAATACATGCAAGAACATGACAAATAAGACCTATCTTTAATCTAATTTCTTGGGTTGCAGCATCCAGTTGCACAACTATAACATTGCAATATTTTCATGTCCATCTTGCGTCACAAATTTTAAAATTAGTTTAATAGAAAAAATTAAATAAGACCAAACTTATCCTAAATACTTTAATATTACTAAGAAATTGATCTATCGAACTAAAGGTGGATATGGCCGCAATAGTTGGCGAAGGGAGCTACGACTGTGGTGACTAGCGAGGTCGTTCAAACTGGGTGGGGAAGATTTGGAAATTTAGGGTTCCTAAATTTAGGGGAAAAAGTTAGGTTCTTAAGATTTTTGAGATAAAAAGATTGTTTAGATTTTTAGGAATCAAAATAACAAAGTTCATTCGACGTTTGGGATTAAGATGCGTTTTTTATTTTTTAAAGAGATCTTGGGTGAAATTATAATAAAAAAGTTAAAAGGATATCAATTTAATATTAAAGTATAGACATATCATTGGACACGTATACAACTATTTACCTCAAGGTCAAATGGAATTAAGCCACATAGAAAGAGTTCCAATCCTTTAAAATTAAAAAGATACTATAGAAATCATCAAAAAATAAATAAATGATACCAATGTGTTTTCATGAAACAATTCACCGAAGGAGAAAAGTGAAAGAATTTTATTGAATTTTGTCAGTTGTCATCTATTTTTTAAAGTTTGCTTTTCATCTATTTCGAATCATGATGAAGAGTTTAACATTTACAATAACATTAATGTGAATACGAGTTTAAATTTAAAAAAACAAATTTTAAAAAGATTATATAATTTTTATTTTCCTGTGATCAATCAAACTGTAATATTAAAAACACTTTAAATAAATTAAACTTATAAAACCTTAAGATTTTTAAAAGTTTGATTTTTTTAAAAGTTTGATCTGACCTGAAAATTTATTTAGAGACTTATTTGATAATAAGATCTATTAGGCCAAAAAGCCTTCTTTTAAATAGGCCAAAAATATATTTTTAGATAAGACAAAAAATTTCTTAAATATCCTAAATTATCTATTTGCAAATAGACTAAAAGGCTTCTATTATGTTTAAGTCTTTTGAGGTAATAATATAATTTATTTTACATAATTTATAAAACAGTAATAATGGTAATATAGTATAAATAGAGCAGTCTATTAGATCCACCAAGCTTTTTGGATGGCATGTAACTTGACATTTTTAGTTGAAAAAGCTTTTTAAAAAGTCTTGACTCGATTTATTTACTAAATAGGATAGGTCAAGATAGGTTTAATATATATTAGACTAAAAGCCCCCAATTGATCGCCTACCTATTTCCACCCATAGTCACTATTATTCTTGTTTTTCAAGATACTTTTGCATTTTGATTTTGTCTTCCAATATACATTTATTTTTTGGGCTCAAATTCCAATATACTTTTCTCTTGGCGCATCAATTCTTTTTTTTGGACAAACGTACTTAATTACATTGATGATCAAATCTAATATACATGTTGGAGATTACAATAAGTCAATATCTCAAAACCCACAATTGAGAAACAGGTGCAAGAGCCCAAAACAACTGACTAGCTATAATGGATTTAGAATTCATTGAAACCAAGAAGAATAACCCCTACCTAATTCCAAACAATATTTCACTAAACCAAACAAGATTTTAACCAATATGATTTAATCACAAGTTTTATAAATCTTAAATATTATTAAAAGAAAATTAAAAGTTTACCAATTTAAGTCAGTGGAATACGTGACAAATTTTTATATATTCCTTTTTCTCTAAACAAGACAAGTGCATCAAATTCCAATATACTTTATTGGCTAAGGATTCGTTGGTCCACCAAAGTTGTGGACTAACGCTAGTCCACCTTAAATTTACCACAATGTCCCTAATCTCTCTTTTTATTTCACTCTCTGTAAAACCAACCCCTCACCACCATTCCTTAGAGCAACCAACAGTGCAACCCTTGACAGCGATGACGACCACCACACACCTGCGTTCACCCCACACAACTACACTCACTACCATTAATCACCACCATAACCATCCCTTGCACTCCCGTTCACAACCACAAAAGCCAAACCCAAAACTATGACATCCTCTACCATGTCACCCTGCCTTGCCACCATGTCGACCCACCTCCATCGCGTTAACCCACCTCCACTATTATTAGAGTTCCACATCATTTAAGGATATAGCATAAATAATCTTTATAAGCACTTGAGCAACTTTCTCTTCATGAGCTAGCTTTTGGGTTAAGTTAGATCTACTTAATTCTTAAGATGGTATCAAAACTTATTCTGTGATTATTACTGAATCACCTGCAAATGTCTAGTCCTGCAAATTTCACGTTCCAAATGTTTAGCTTTTGGGGTTGAGTTAGATTCACTCAATTCTTAAGAGCTGCAACCAATAGTCGCACCAACAATGCGCATCCTTACCGGTGTTGCACCAACAATGAGCATCATGAATGGATCTAGACAAAAAGCACACCAACAAATTGCTCAACCAATGGCGACAACAAGGATGTGACCAGAAGCGTAGGCACCTGTGCTGACGATAGCGAGGAAGGGCATAGGGGCAGTGATGTAATGGATGACAGTGATACGATAAAGGGAAGGACTAAGGAGTAGGAAGAGGGATAAAACAATACATTTCTAGGTTTTTTTTTGTTTGTTGACACGCTTGATTTTTTATGGTTTTGTGCGAATTTCCTTGAGAACCTGAGTTGGATAGGTCTTGATTTGTAGAAAAGTTAACTCTTTTGCCTTGGATTTATGGGTTTATTATCCATTTCTAGGTATACATCTCTATTCTGGGTCTTAATGCTACTTCTTCATTGATGCATGTCGATGGCAATAGCAAGACTGCTGGGCACCGGGTCTGCATTTTGACGACATAGGCAATGGCACGGGCACTGGTGGCATAGAGGCTACCAAAGAAGAAAGAGAGGTGGCTGTCAACATTTGAGAAAAAGAGGATAAGAAAAGATAGTGTAAGGATAGATTTATAAAATTATAAATTTGTTTAATTTTTAACATTAAATTTATTTATTTTATTTATTGAATCTGTTCTATTCATTTATTTTAATATTAAATTTAATAATATTAAAAAGATGGACTAACATTAGTTCAAAATTAAGGGTGGATTAAAGATTCCTTAGCCTACTTTCTTTTTCTTTCTTTTTTTTTCCTGTCATATTAAGGGAGGCGGGACATATATGGGGTCCTTGACCCGAGGAATCAAACGCGATCCCTCTTGCTCCTAGGGTGCACTGTTGCAAGGCTAACTCCCTTAGCCAACAAACCAATCCCTCGCGTGCATCCCTAGCCTACTTTATTTATAGCTAAATGTTGATTGTCAAGTATCCAGTCTTTTGGACCCTAAGCCCAATCCATAAACAAGCCCACTCATTGATTTAACGCATCCATTTTTTATGGATGAGGGGTCAACAGCTACGTCTAGAGCCTCGTTAGTGGTTATACAAAAACCTGCATTATAAACTTACAGTCCAGTCCATGACGAAAAAGAAACCTTACAATCCAGTGTTGAAAAAAAAAAAAAAATACAATCTACTATTAATCAATACAAAATGCATTGCCAAAAAATTTAACAAAAAAAGTAATAAAAAATATATATACATAATAATAAAAATGATAGGCTTCCATAATTGAATTTAATTTTAATATATTAACAAAGTAAATTTTTTTTACATAATCAATTAATTATATCATTTCATTTGTATGAGCATTCAAGTAGTGAATAGTTGAGTTAAATACTTTTATTAATATGACAATATATGATTAGATATTTATATAAAATATTTTTACACCGATATTATATATAAATTAAATCCTTCATAATTTATAAAACACTGTAATTTTAATATCAAGCCACCGAATTGAATCATTACGTATATTTTTTCAAACTTGTTATGTATACTAATTTTTTATTAAGTTAATTTAATTTGATCTGAACTAATCTAATTGTTAACTAATCCAAAAATTCGTAATTGAGCCAGATTAGATTGGTAGTGAAGTCAAGTCAATCTAAATCCATATGCATCCATCCCTACTAGAATCCTCACTCCCTTAGTGCCATTGTCACCACTCACCATTTTTCACTTTGAAAGCCCACTATCAGTAAGCCGTCACCCCCACGACTCATAAACTCAGGGTTCAATCATTTCTTATCCCAGCCAATTGAATTGTGTCACTCTAGACAATTTGTTAACTCTTTAATTGTTTGTCTCATTTGTCTAGATAGCACTTTAACCGGTGGAAATCAAGCTGGACGCCAAATGCACATGTGGAGTCACAGTCACTCTCCATTATTGTTCTTATCTTTGTACCTAAAAGACACTATAGTTGTTAAAAATATTTACATGATTTAGGAGTATTATGTGATCATGCTTTTAATTAATTATATAAATATATTTTATATAAAATTATATATTAATAATAGATTTTATATAAAATATAAATTTAATTAAAATATATTGATAGTATAAAATTTTTTTATATTATCATTCATTTAAAATTTTTTTTTTATATAACCATTCAAATAATAAGTAATTATATCAAAAATTATTATTAATATAATAATATATAATTAAATATCTATATAAATTTTTTTATATTAATAATATATTTAAATTAAATTTATAAAATATATTCATATAATTAATCAAAAATATAACCACATAATCATTCCAATTATACAAGTATTTCTCACGACCTTGTCACTTGCTCTCTCTCTCTCAACTGTTGTACATCATTGATTAGTGTCTCAATCCATTGAAACGTGGAACCGAATCTCTCTCGTTCGTATTGTCATCTTCCTTGGAGAATGGGAATTCACCGGACGCTGTCAAACCATTGAAACGTGTTTTGTCATTCCTTTTGTAGGACATAAAGCTTTTTATTAAAATAAAAATAAAAATATATAATAATTAATATATTTAAATATAAAAAAATATTTTTAAAGTTTTTTTAAAAAAATTTATTATCATTTTTACACTAATAATTAAAAATAATTTTATTTTATTTTATTTAAATAAAAATTATTTTTTTAATTTATTTTTAATATATCTAAATCAAATAGAAATTATTTTTTTAAAAATAATTTTATTAAAAAGTTTTCTTCCAAAAAATTTTTTTTCAAAAATTAAATCAAACACATTTAATCATCTTTTTAATAAAATTTTAGTTGTAAGTTATTTTAAAATAAAAAATCATTTAATTAAATATATATTAAACTCACTGAAAAATAAATAATCGCAGAAAACATATGTTACAGTTTGGATTGCACCTTATTTATAATATGAGTTCGTATATCTTAAAATCTCCACTATAAAACATAATTTATTTGACAGTCTCACCACTTGTCCGCTCACATTTATAGAATGAACCATAGACATAATTTTAATAAGTAATAGTTAAAATCAATATTTATTAGTATTAAACCTTTTACAAAGCACGATTAGTTTTTATTAATACTAGCAAATTGATAGATACTTTCATATCTGTCAATTTGTATTTTTTATTTTTTTAAAAATAAAGATATAGTATTTAAGAAAACTTCAATAATAAAAAGAAGTTAAAAGAGTTATTATTATGGAAGATTTAAGAAAATAGAAAAAGGTAAAATGGAAAATTTTTATATGGTAGAATAGATATTATAGTATGCGAGTTCTAATGTGCACCGCATAAAGTATAGTATATGGTACACTATTTACTTTATTTGTGGTCTATCATACACTTTAATAGTTATCTAACCATGTGTTATGATTGTTAAGAATTGGATGGTGGGATCTTCATTCTGATGGAGCATTACACCCGCATTGTAGAGCACTGCACACACACCTATGCCCACACACTTGCTTTCCTTTTCATCCTTCAATAGTTATGACAGAAGATTGTTTGATCCATGCTTCCTTCTTCCGTATGCTTTGCTTCATCCTCCTCTTCCCTTCTTCATCCTCCTTCCTCACTACTGTTTTTGTGCTCTCACCATAGAATACTTCATTCTCACAAGTGTGTCCTAGCCAAATGAATGCTTCACCACCAGTAACACTCCAGCAGAGTACCGTTGAAATTGTTTGTGGTATGTTAGACTCTCACTCATTCTCTTTGGAATTTTTCTCTTCCTCCCTTAATATGATTCTTTGGAACCTATCTTTCTAAATCGTGACTATTCCTGTACTGCAGGTATGTTAGACACTACTAACAACATCCCATGCTTAAGACACTTAATTATTGTTTCATTGCATTTCTATTGTTCGATATTTTGACTAATAGATACTGTTTATAACTGAATACCAGATATAATGGAAAACACATACTCTTGGGTTTTCTTTTTCTATAAACATTCAGACTACTTGAATGCTCAGTTTATTTGAGTTCTCTACTCATTCAAACCATTTTGGAATGATATCACAAATCAAATAACCAATTTTCTTTGCAAAGGAAGAGCACCATTGAATTTTGGAATTCACCGTATGGGTTTTGCTTTTTTCAAGCAACATAAATGACCTTCTTGATGTTTGTATGCGCCCAGCAGAAGGGCCTTTTGGCTTTTTATTGTCTTTTTTTCTTTTTGCTAGATCTTTGTTTGGTTGTTGTTTCTTTGTAAGTTGGTTGCTGGATCTTTGCATGTTTGTGTGTTTTGCACTAGTTTAAACCTTTGAACTTATGTTTGCTCCCTTCTGGTTGGGGTGGTTAAGCTTTGTTTTAAATGAATAGAAAAAAGAAAAAAAGTAACTCTTGTGAGGATCTGGAGGTGAAGTTTTGTGGATGTAGGTGCATTGTTGTGTTGTTAAATTGTGGGAGCTAATTTAGTGACAGCATTTAGCCATATTTTCTTAATGCGTTAGATTGCATTTTTTAAATGTGACTAAATGATTTAGTAGCCATCTCCTTTCCTACACCCTAATTAAAGTTAAATGATGTGTGATGCGCTATATTTAATTCAGTGTACCACAAAATTGGCCACTATAATATATATATATTTGTAGACTTGAAAAAGGATTTTAATAGAGTGAGGAGACATTAAACAACGGTTATTTTGATGAATCCCTTTTATATAGAGTATAGATTTATCATAAATGCTTTTTTAAGTTAATTATAAAGGATAATAAATTATTGTTAATATTGTAATGTAATTGGTCATGATATAAAGCATGTAAGACGATGCTGACTAAAGTTTGTTACTGGCGCTATTTAGCTTTGCCTTCACATTATATATTCTTCATAAAAAGAAATAAATTCTTAATAATAATTTCTACTCATCCATGTTGCTAGGGTCTAAAGCCTTTATTCCCCCCCCCCCCAAAAAAAGAAAGAGTCTAAAGCCTCCGCTTTCGGTTGGTAGTTAGTTGCATGGGGTTAGTTAGTAGATATTTCAATTATTTATCCTTGCTATAATTAGCATGTATAAGTAGATTAGGTTGATACAACGATCCTAAAGATTGAAACCAAACCAATAAAATGTTTTGGATTGGATCGGGGAATCGATCTATTTAAAGGCAGAATCAAAACAAAATAATTATTATTAGTTTAGTTTTAAATTTATAATTTTTTAACCTGATTATTCAAATATCAAATCTGATTACCTAATTAACTATTTTTTAATTTATTTATAATCTTTCAAAATTTTGCATTTAAATTTTTAATAATAGAATCACTTTTGTCTTTTTTTAATATTTATTTAAAGAATTTATCTATACATACATATTATTAAATATATCATAATCAAACTTTACATTATTATTAATTACTATTAAAATAATTTTTTTTTAAAAAAATACAATTTTTTTTTAAACTTCAATCCAATGACCATACTAAACCAACCTAATATCGATTTAGATCAGATTTATTGAAAAAATAAAAATAAAAACCTAATCAATTAATTTGATCGGTAGAAATTTATTTTTTATTCAAATAACCAAACAACCTGTTTCTGCCTCTATTATTTAAAATGCACATTCTCTCTCTCTCAAATTCACAAATCTTCATCAGATGCGACTTTGAGAAATGAGAATCCATCCACTATTAAATTGCCAGAGTATTAAAATGCTTTTAAGAGAAGAAAAAAACGGGAAAAACAAAAATAGATACTCTCTTTGCTCCAGTTCTCCTCGTGAGTCTTGTGCTTCAATTTGAGTTCATTGAAAATAGCTTAGTGCTCAAATCAAATCACCGCCGAGAACCAGTATCAGACGACGAATGATTGATCTTATCTGCAGCGCTACAAATTGTAGGTGTTAGTGACCCATGAGAGTTGAGACATTCCTTTTGTCTGTGTTAATGACCCATGAATATTGCATTCAAAAAATGAGCACCCACTAATCTGAAAACGAACAACATTGTGTCGACATGCAACAAACCCGAATATTTATTAACATCCCTTAACGAAGTATCAAAACTAGAGGACAATTAATTAAGCATTAATTGTAATTTTATTTATTGAAGTTATAAGGGAGGTAAATACTTAAATACAATGGTTTATTTTTCACCTAAACCCGAATCAACCCTTACCCGGTTACGTCCCTAGACTTGGAGCATCTTCATTCATGACAAATTTTCTGGCCGAGTATCATTTAATTTGACAACATGGTATGTGTGGAAAAAATGGAATAATGAGAGGGGGGAAAAAAAGGACTATAAAACGACCAGAGCAGCCGGGCAGGAAGATGCCACTGCCACACTCTCTCTTCTTCTCTCTCACTCTCACAGCACACATGTCAACAGATGGCCCCCTCCACCACCCTTCACCAAACGACGTCGTCCTCAACCTCAACACCACTAACAGTAACAACAATGCCTCCTTCTCCATTCCCAATCCTCCTCAACAACCACTTCCACACCCTCAGGTCTGTCTGGCCTTGCTTCCATTCCATTCCGTGCATATTTGATTTCATGGGGTTGGAGTATTAGCACCGTTAATTAATGATTTTATAATAATGATGTGTCGTATGTGTGGATGGAACAGGGGAAGAGGAAGGAGAAGAGGGAGACATTGTTGCTAGCTTACAGGACACTGGGTGTGGTGTTCGGGGGACTTGTGACGTCACCTCTTTACGTTTACCCTTCAATGCCGTTGAAGTCTCCCACGGAGGATGACTATCTGGGGATTTACAGCATCATGTTCTGGACTCTCACCCTCATTGGTCTCGTCAAGTACGCCAACGTAGCCATCAAAGCCCACGACCACGGTGAAGGTACTCCACAACTTGTATTTCATTTCTCATTGATCTAAAAATAGGATTTAATGCATCTTACTTTCATGTTGTTTTACATTCTATAATTAGTAGTAATCAACAGGGATATGGATTGGGTCTAGCGAAAGGGACTAGTCCTCACATAGTGGCAAATCACCATTCGAATCCCGGTTGGGAGAGGTGGCTACGTTTTGCGCCAACCGTGCCTTGATCAGAATTACCAAAAAAAAAAAATGATTCTATAATAAGTAATAGGAATTATTGCGTATTACGGTAGCTTCTTTGATCCTAACAATTGCTCAAGCAGTTTCAGAACGGGGTGGTAGTTGGTTAAAAAGTGATATATTCAAGATTTGAATCTTTAATATTTAAAGTAATGTTTGACTGAAGTTGCAGTTAAACTTCGACTGTGGCTAACCACTTTTGGGTACAAGTTAAGCTTTGGATGTTTGAACATTATTTCCTCAACTAAAAAATGAAAAGGATGTGATAGAGTGGTGTGAATTATTGATTTATTGGATAATCTTGAGATTTATTGACCAAACTTGTATGGTTACCATGAAAACTGCATGCATGCAACAGAGACCCATCTGTTTTTATGCATTGGTATTTATTTGGACTCTTTGACATACATAGAACAATAAATTGCAGGTGGAACTTTTGCCTTGTATTCATTACTTTGCAGACATTTGAATATTGGAATCCTGCCTTCTAAGCAAGTATATTTGAACTCAAGTACATATTCAAGCCTACAAAGGGGCATTGAAACACGAACTTGGCTTGGCAAATTGTTTGAAAGAAGCATAGTTGCACGAAGGGTTTTACTTTTCGTTGCTATGTTAGGCACTTGCATGCTTATCGGTGATGGCATACTTACGCCTGCAATTTCAGGTTTGCTCAAGAATCTTTTCCAATAATTTGGTGGCTTTTCTCATTCAAACTATTTTTATTCAGCTTTGTAAATTTATTCTCAGTGTTGTCAGCAATGGATGGACTAAGAGCACCTTTTCCCTCAGTAAGCAAATGTAAGTTTTGAGTTTGTACAATTTTAATGTGAGCTTAAGTTGCAGGTCCCATAGTATGAAAAATACAATCAAACTTCTGGAAGATTTTGATATTGTTTGTTTCTTTTGGCAAAATTTTGGGTTTTTACTTGAAAGAATGGTCAGGTTCTTATGTTTTTATTTTCCACCAACAAGCTGGTGTAACTAATTTAATGTGATGCAGAAAAACGTCAGAACGAGCTGCCAGCATCTTCCTCAACTACTATTTAAAAATACAAAGATGTAACATCTGAATATTGCAATATAGGAAGAGATTATGGAAACATTATAGCCTGTTTGATTTTCATTGTCATTATTTAAATTGGAACCAACATGGCAACCTTTGTCTGTGTCACATTCTTGAGAGACTTATGCCTTTTTCCCTAGTGGAAACTATGTCCTTCATAAATCGAAAAATAGCCCTTCTTGCTCATATTATGTTGAACTGTTGAGCAGGATGCAGCCCTAAATGTTTAGCGTTACTGGTCACTGAGATACCAAGATAGGAAAAGAATCTTATGACCACCATAATTCTTTAAGGTCTATCATGAATAGTTTAATGATTTGAATAACAGAATTCAGTATAAGCCAGATATAGTGAAGCGTTTGGTTAGTAAATGGTAAGTTAAATCTGACGAAACCATCAAAGGCAATTGTTACAATAATGACACCTTTTCAGAGTAGACTATAGTTTGTTAACTTTGTCGTACAATTCGCTCTTCTGGTTAATATAACCGTAATTTCTGGTTTTGCTCATGCTGTTGCAGCACTTGTGGAAGCACTCTCTGCAGTTGTCTTGGTCGTTCTGTTTTTGTTGCAAAAATTTGGTACATCACGCGTGAGTTTCCTCTTTTCCCCGATAATGGGTGCATGGACCTTGAGTACCCCACTTGTAGGAATTTACAGCATCATACATCATTATCCTAGTATATTCAAGGCTTTATCTCCTCATTATATTTTCCGTTTCTTCTGGAGAAATGGAAAATCTGGCTGGCTTTTACTTGGCGGCACTGTCCTTTGCATTACAGGTATACATGTATCTTATCATTATTGTTTGATATATCGTCATTAATTTAGAAGTGGGAATATGGGCTATTTGATTTAAGGAAATATTTCCTGTTTTTATTTTCTATTTTTATTTTTTAAAAATAGTTTTCATTTTCAAATTTTCAAGACCTAGAAAGCATGTTTGTTTTGATTTTAAAAATGAAAACATTGGAAATACGTATGGTTTACTTATTTTTAATAAATTAAAACAAAAATTAAAAAATTCTATATGAACTTTAAAATAAAATTTAATGTTAAGTATGTATGTATAGGTATATTGACATTTGGTAAAATGATAGTTTTTATACTATAGATAATGAGATAATTCAAAATTAAGGGATAAAGATCATAAAATAATTCAAAAGTAAATAATTAAACTTGAAACATAAATAAGAAATCAAAATTCCTAAAATCTGAAACACATTTTTACTTTTTTTATTTTGATATTTTTTATATTCTTATGTATTTTTTTATTTTAAGGAACGTTTTTGACGATAAGAAGCCAACAAAAACAAAATTGCATCAAACTCAAGATAGCTTTACAGGCAAATTAAATAAAACAACAACTAGCCTAAGAAGAAGAGGTTGATCAGAGCGGCGATGTGCGGACAGAAGGCTTGCGGTTGGTGCTCTGGGGTGATTGAGCACCAGGATTGTAATGGCTTCACGAAGGACATAGTGGCTGTGAAAAGGAGCTTTGGTCGCAAGTTGTAGTAGCAAAACGGTGGTGAGCTCGGACGGTGGTGGGCTGGTATGCGATTGGTTGAGCAAAGAGAGCGGTGGTCTAGTATGGCGAGAACGCAATGGTTAGAGTGTGACACTGGAGGTGATGATGGCTGCCATGTGTCTGGGTTTCTTCATTGGTGAATTCTATGGTACCATAACAAAAGTATGTATTTTGTGCATTTTTTGTGATGAACGGTGAGGATCGTGCCATAGATTGTGAGGTGCATCAATGCACCAATCACCTATGATGCATTATAATAATATCTAATTTTAAGAAAATTTAAAAATATAATTAAATATATTTTAAAAATTAATTATTATACACTGATAATATAAAATAATTTTATACTGTCAATATAATCAAAAAATTTTATCAGTATAATTTTAATTATCATATATTGATAGTGTAAAATTATATTAGCAGTATAAAATAATTTTATACTGTCAATGTAATCAAAAAATTTTATCAGTATAATTTTAATTATCATATCTTGTGATATAAATTATCTTGTGATTGTAAAATTACACTGATAAAATTTTTTTACATTATCAGTGTATGATAATTAAAATTACATTGATAAAATTTTTTGATTACGTGATATAAAATTATTTTATCACAATATAATTTTATACTGTCAGTGTATGATAATTAATTTTTAAAATATATTTAATTATATTTTTAAATTTTCTTAAAATTAGATATTATTATAATATATCATAGGTGATTAGTGCATTGATGCACCTCACAATCTATGGCACGATCCTCACTGTTCATCACAAAAATGCACAAAATGCATATTTTTGCTATGGTACCATAGCATGCACATTCTTCATTTAGGTGAAAGAAGGAAAAGAAAATCATGTTTCATTAAACATTACAACATTGCCACCGCATTTTCATCCTTTCTAGTTTTTGTTTTCGGAATTTTCATAGAAAACACTGAAAACGAGGATTTGTTGTTTCCAAAATTTTCACTTATTTTGGAGAGCGTTTCCTAAAATTGTTTTAAAGAATGTTAACCAAACACATTTTCAGTTTTATTTATTTCAGTGAAAATGAAAACAAAAAACACTCGAACCAAACAAGGATTGCTCTCTTTCTCTGTCAAATCATATTATTATATCATCATTGCTATGCTCTAGTGCTTGCAGCAGCTTAGGCCATTGACTAAATAATGTTGCTATAGGAGAATTGTGCAAAAAGAGAATCTTGAAAGTTAATGTTGTGGGAGCTACTAGAACATGTCCAAACCCTAAAAAGTGGAATATTGTCTGGAAGGGCAAGCCGGCAGCTTGTCTTGATGTGAATATAGTGAATTAGTGACCACATTCTGAAATATAAAATTTGATTACTTTTAAGTGGAAAGGGAAGGTTCCCCTTTCTTCTGTAAATGGATGTGCATGTGTATCATACTACATATTTGTTCCATTTGTTCTTTCTGAATTGTTCCCTTTGACAGGTTCTGAGGCAATGTTTGCTGATCTTGGTCATTTCAATCAGAGGTCCATTCAGGTTGACTTCTTTCATCTTTTCTCTGCCTTTTAAGGATATGCTTCCATTTCAGCCAGTTACCATATTTCTCTCTTTTTTTTTTTTTTGGGTAACAGATAGCTTTTCTATTCACGATCTACCCATCTTTAGTTCTCACTTATGCGGGACAGACAGCATACCTGATCAAGAATCCCAATGATCATGATGATGGCTTCTACAAATTTATACCAAAATCAGTCTACTGGCCTATCTTTGTTATTGCAACATCGGCTGCAATTGTTGCTAGCCAGTCATTAATATCAGCCACCTTTTCCGTAATCAAGCAATCTGTAGTGCTGGATTATTTTCCTCGAGTAAAGGTTGTTCACACATCTCATAATAAAGAAGGAGAGGTTTACTCCCCTGAAGTGAACTACGTCCTGATGGTCATTTGTGTTGCTGTCATACTCATTTTTGGAGATGGAGAGGATATTGGAAATGCTTTCGGTATGTCAGTTTCTAAAGCCCTTTGTTTGGTTACATCACATTAGATAGTAAGAACCTGATTGAGAAAAAAGGATTTCGTTTTATTTTCATCATATACTACCATACAATTTTCATTCAGGTATTGTGTCAAGTTACAAATGAGGGGCCACAAGGTGGTTCTTCTCAGTTGTAAAATTTGTTTCAACTGTGACCGTTTCTTATGTCTATAAACAAACATAGCTTTGGCCACATGGCAACCTGAGGACTGTCTTCTATTTAGTAATTGAAACTACTTACTGCTGATCTTCGCAATCTTCTAATGATGATATGACATTGATTGCAGGTGTTGTTGTGAGCCTAGTAATGCTTATCACCACTATATTACTAACGTTAGTAATGATCATGATATGGAGAACTCCTGCTGTGCTGGTTGCCCTATACTTCTCTGTGTTTTTTGTTATGGAAGGGGTTTATGTCAGTGCCGTTTTCACTAAATTTTCTGAAGGTGGATGGATTCCTTTCGCCATATCGTTTATCCTTGCTTCGATCATGTTTGGTTGGTTTTATGGTAGACAAAGAAAAATTGAATACGAGTTAACCCACAAGATAACCTTTGACAGACTTGAAGAGCTTTTAGCTGACCCCAGTGTTCAAAGGGTTCCTGGAATATGCTTATTTTATACTAACATTCAAAATGGGCTGTCTCCTATTCTTGGACATTACATAGAGAACATGAAATCCCTTCATAAGGTCACGATATTCACAACTCTTCGATATTTGTTAGTCCCCAAGGTTGCTCCACATGAGAGGATTCTCATCAAGAAATCAAATCTTAAAGGGGTATATGGTTGTGTAATTCAGTATGGCTATGCAGAAGCTCTAAACTTCGAAGATGATTTTGTAGGCCAAGTTATCAGTAGTTTTTCTGGCAATCTTGCACCCGATTCTCAAGAGATTCAAGAAGAAATTTCTAGTTTAGAAGAAGAAAAGTATGCTGGGGTTGTTCATGTACGTGGAAAGACAAGGTTTTATGTTGGCGTGAACTGTGGTTGGTTTGATAAAATCATGCTTGGTTTTTATGAAGTCATGCACAGTAACTGTCGATCTGGTCTTCCTGCTCTACGGATTCCATTGCAGCAAAGGATTGAAGTTGGAATGCTATACGAGGTTTGAAGGGTTAACTACATTCAAGCACTTTAAATTCAAAATGATTCGGTAGCTTCACTTCCTCATACTGTGTCAAATACGCAAGGTAACTGAAAGTGGTGAACAAAAGGGTTTGAGCAATAGGTTTCCACGAAAATCCTGCAAGGCAAGTAGGCAACATCATGTTGGTTGAATCATATTCGTGCATAAATGCCCAGGTCGTAATATATAAGTTTGACAGGTAAAAAAGATGGCAGAATTATAATTTATGATTTTCTTATGTACATATTTCAATTTGGGATAATTAACCAAAACTACAGTTAATCAGGTCAACAGAAAACGCTTAAGTTGTTACTTGTTAATTACCTTTTGGTTAATTGTTTTAAATTAAAATTATTAATTTGAGAAGATCTAAATTGTAGTTGGTTCAAAAATGTTGGTTTTAATGAAGTCATCGGTACTGAGTTATAAGAAGATATGTATTTTGCCTTTCAAAATAGAATTTAATTTAAATGTATTGACAGTGTAAAATAGTTTTACATTGTTAATCACTAAAAATAGTAAAAAATATCAACTTATATAAATAACTATTCATGATAATGAGGGACCTGATTTCTCATTTTTTCAGGATTTCTATTGATTGACAGTGTAAAATTATTTTACATTATCAATGCATATTAATTAAACTCTTCAAAATAACTAACAAGGTGGTGTGTCGATTTTATTTGCGTAAAAATTAGATAACAGCAAAGTCACGAACACGATTGCATGCGAAATAGTCAAATTTCATGCATAAAATTATAAACATGGTTGTAAAATTGAAATAGTTTAATATTATAAAAAATGTAATATGTAATTAATTATTCTTATAGCATTGCTTACCCCAAAAAAAAAAAAAAAGGGACATGTGGCATTGCGATCGACAGCATATAATTTAGGTTGGTTACTCAAAATATGTCGATTTTGTGGTTTAATATTCACAGCTAACTTCAAAGGATTATTGGTATTCTTACAAAAAGTAGGATTCCAAAGAAATTATGAGATATTTAATTTTAATTTAACCATTATATACATATATATTTAATTTTGATTTAATGTGCTAATAGGGGTTGGATCACTTGATTGGTTTTTTGCTGATATATCACCATAACTTAAGTTTAATTTCTAAATTTTTTTATTGAAGTATGATCTATAAATATTTTTGTAAATGTTTGATACGTTTAGAGGTATGCCTTGAGCTTAACTGGATCAAATATTCCTCTTAATCTAAATTTTTTTTAACCAAAAATTTTTGATATAATAGCAGTTTGAAAATTTTTTATACATTTATTTAATTATATATTACTATATTAAAAAAATATTTGACTTTTTACACACGAACATGCCCTTTTAAATTCAATTCCAATCTTAAATCGTGTTTGTTTTATACATATTTGTCCCAGTATGATTTCTGTTGCAACTTGTTTTGGTGAATCTTTAATTTTAAGTCCCGTTTGTAGCACTGTATGCCTTCTTTTGTAACTTGGTTCATACGACTAATTTAGTTTAGGGATATGTTTTATAAATGATGAAATATAGAAATCATATATTAATGTAAAAAAACCACTAAAAATAATAAAAATAATCTAGTAACAAGAGATTTAAATAATTTATATAAGAGTATATATATATATAAGTGCCGCTGTCCTCTACAAAATATAATTGACGCATTATATATTTGTGTAAAAGTAGTAGTGGTACATATTGGATATCCTATCATAATGTCTTGATAACATTACTATTTGAACAGAAATTCAAAATATCTCAAAGGTTGCGATTTGATGTCCAATTTTGTTGTCGTCTTTTTCTTCACAGTGTCTATCAAACGTACTTCACATTTGCGGCCTCAAATTCTTGTCCATCTCGCCGTCAAACTACACTTTTCGCATTAAATGCTAAATATTTGTAAATTATCCATTTGTTAACTCATTTACTTTATATAGAAGGGAAAAAAAATTAACTTGTCAATTATTTTTTTAAAAAAAAAAATTAACTTGTCAATTATTTTTTAAAAATAATTTAGCACTTATCAAGAAATCAAATAGTATAGAACAACATTTAATTATGTGATTTTAACGATGTTTGATATTTTTCTTTAAAATGAGGATAAGATTTAGTACTAGAAAGAAAATGATAGACTGATGACATGTTTGAGAAAGATTATTAAGAGAAAATCAGTTACTTTTTTTCAAAAGCTGTATCAAAAAAAATTTAATTATAAATTATTTTAAACTAAAAATAAATTAATCTAAACAAGCATTAAAAGTATAAGCAAACCTGGCAAAGGGTTGAGTGAATTGGAGCTTTTGGTTATCGCTATGGTTGGAAGTGCTGGAGGAATGGGGCCACTGGTTTGTGCCTTGCAATTTGAGGCATTCATGGAGAGGAATTGCCTTCTATTAATGATCTTGTGTAAACTTCTACATACGGCATAGCCGTTGTTGAAGGCCCCGACTACTTTGAGTGGATGATCTTGGGTTCAACTTCGATTGGGTATAGGCATAGAGTGGATGTCCAAAGTAAATAAAAGTGCAAAGCAGAGCCACTTCTAGATTTTGAATTAGAGGTGTGCACGGGTTGGGTGGGTCGGATTAGATTGAGTCAATTTTCTAAAATTTTGGCCCATAACCCGAGCCAACCCAACCTGATAGACATTGGATTGGTTTAGGTCGGGTACACGGGTTATCACTTTTTTTTTTTGAAAAAAAAATCATTTCACATATAGAAACTACAGAACCAGTACTCTAATAGCAACATTCCTCAGATCTGATCAATTTCCATCACTTTTGTACAATTTTCTTTGGAAAAAAAATAAAAAATGTTGTAGCTTCAAGTAACAAACAAATTAACAATTAACAAGTACAGCATCATCCAATTCAAACAAAGAAAGACAATCCAGATCTTAGCAAAAGAAGCAACCCAAACAAAAGGATTGAAGTAGCACTTCATCAACAACCCAAAGCTCACCTTTGTCGCTCATATCTTGTTGATGTTCATGATGAAAGAGGTAGCTCAGATCTCATGCTTATGATCTCGCAGCCGCCTGTCTTGGTGGCGTGCATGGTGGAAGAAGGCACTACATGGCAGCGAGCTTCTTCGTCGTGGTAGAGGTGGAAAGGGAGGAAGGACCTTGCGAGTTTTGACCAGGAAGGAGAAGGCAAGAATCACCGATCGGGAAGGATGGATGAGCGAGAGCGATGTGGCAAAGAAGTATTAGTTGGTGACACGGTAGGATATGGTTTGAAGAAGAAGAAGAAGAGTTGCCATGGGGGTTTGGGATATGAGTTTCCTTTCTTCAAAATTAGAGGGAGAGTGATTTGAGGGTGGGGGTGATATATATAATTTATTTATGGCGGTTTGGATTGGGTAACGAATATAAATTTGTACCCGTTAGCCAACCCAAGGGGAGAATGAGTTAAATAACGTTTACCCGATCAAATCTATTTACCCAACCTAACATGAATTTTTGTGTTTGGGTCGAGTCGGATTGATTGGATTCGCGAGTCTACCTAAATCTATGAACACCTCTATTTTGAATAATAAAAATATATATTCCCTTCACTTTAAAATATCTATCATTTTTTGTAAAATTTTTTTATTCATATTATTTGTCATTCTCATATTTTTATGAAATATTTAGTATAAAATTTTCTATTTTACTATTTACATAATTCTAAATAAAAATATTAATATAATAAATTAATTATTAAATAAAAATATTTTAGTAGGTATTTTTTTAATTAATTCTTAATTTTAGGTTCCTTAATACTTGTAAAAATGGTTAAAGTGATAATTATTTTAAATTGGAGAGAATATTTTTCTATTTTAATGTGTACTTTATTAAAAAAAAATGTGGGCTTGTCTATTGATGGAGAGAATTTAAAGCTTTTGCAATAAAAAGTCAGATTAAAAAAATGCGTACTTAATTTATATAGAATCTACACAAAAGAAGCTGTACGGATTTCATTTTTTTTTGTGCGGATAGAATAACTATTGGACAGATCAGTGATCACTACTTGGGCATATATAATATTGGTTATTATTGGACATAAAGCATATTACAATTCATTTTGTCGTATATCAGAGTGGGAGTGAGAATACAGGTCACATTACGTGGATATTTTATATAGTTTTTTTTTTATTATTTTTTTTCCTCTCATAAAATTATTAATATTCAAATCTTATTATCTGAAATCTAATTAGTTCATTGTAACTTGACAGAGATCTTTAAAGGAGAAAAGAGTCTCCCTATAATATCTTTCTTTTTTCTAAAATATTTTGTGCATCAAATTAATCTAATTTATTAAAATATTTTAGTCAATTTATTTAAGTTAATTTTGTGATAATAATTAACTGATCTGATAGTTAAATAATGGATATTTACTTTCTAATGTAAGAATATAAAATTTAAAATATATTACTCTATAATAATAATCATTACAATAATAATACAATAAAAGAAAAGTAAAATACCTCAACGGCTTCAAGACTTGGCCATCTAAGTCTTTCAAACATAATAATAAATGAAGTGTAGAAAAAAAAAAGTAAAAGTAAAAACAAATGTTTGTCAACAGGGTAAGTATGAGGTAAAGACATTATGTAAGAAAAAATTGCATAACAACCAATGTTGTTGGAAAAAAAAGAATAAATAAAATAGTAAAATAATCACTTAAATGTCATTAATGGCATTTTCACGGGCGGCAGAAATCCTAACAGGGGGAAGGTCATAGTGCAAGTCAACGAAAAGAGCGAGAACTGATTTTATGAGAGTAACACAAGAGACCGAGGGTCGAGAGAAGAGAAAAAAGGAAAATAAAAAGAGAAAGAAAGAGAAGGGGAAAAGAAATTTGGTGAACACGTATTATTTTTGGCTATCTATAATAATTAAAGATAGATAATAAAATTATTTATAAAATAAAATTATGATTATATTTATTTATTATAAGATCATGTTATTACTCATTATTATCTATCCTCACCGTTTATTTTATGTTTTAAGTTATTTTTATTTATTAAAATTACTCCATATTATTCTTGTTGCAAATTATTCTATTTATCCTCCAAAGTTATTTTATTTAATGTACGTTTATATTATTATTTGCTATTATTACAATCTATTTTACTCTTTCAAGTTATTTTGTTGTCATTTTATATTAAAGTTATTAATTATTGTTGCAATTTATTTATTGTTCTAAGCTATTTTAATCATTGTTATTAAAATTGCTTAGTGTTAGTTTTATTGCAATTTATCTCATTTATTATTTCTTAATATTTATATTATCTATCATTTATTTCCAGTTACTTTATTTTCTTGCTCCTGTATATTAAAGTCACTCCTTTATTTAGTGTTAAAATTTATTTATCACCCATTACTTAGCAAGTTATTTAATTATTCTTTCATCTTATGGTTGCTCATTACTATTATTATCATTATCAAGATTTATTTATATAATGATATATTATTTTGAGTTGTTACGTTTTATGTTAATTTTATTAGGGGACCAATATTAAACTCAAATTATTGCATCTAGCATTTAAAATGAGTAAAATTGATTATATATGGATCTGAACTATTAAATTATTTATATCTTTATTTGGAATTTTATACCTTGACTTACAAATAATATGATGACTCTTGATTTATGTATAATACTGGGACCCAAGCAAGGAGATGATCTTTGTGCACTAAACATGTTATGATGACAAGGACAAACTCATTGACAATTATAAGAAATTTTAAAAAAAATTAAATAAAAGTGATATTAGATTCGGTCTCTTTAGAAATTAATATTTAGAATTAAAAACTCTATGTTTTGAGAAATTTTATTGAAATATTATGCTATTTATTTTACTCAAGTTTATATTATTTCAGTTCTTGCACATTTAATTTATTTTAAGTTTTTGAATTAATTTATAACTTCTACACTTTATTTCGTTTACTATTTAATTCTATGTTTTATTATTATGAGATAAATTTATTCATATTATACAAGCTATTGTTTATTTTATGCTATTTGAGTCTTTTATTTAAGTTTTGACTTAAGTTTATGCAACTATATATATTTATTGTGAATATGTGGCAAGTAAGTAATGTGAAAAGAAGATATTTAAGATTTACTGCTAATCGGTAAGAAGGCAGAGGGATAAGATGTAAGATCCTTTTATGTTGCCTTCCTAGATTAATGTGGCGTAAAAGCCTCAGTTTGTCATTACAATGTCAAGAGTAACACCTAAAAATGGAAATTCCCAAAGAGAAAGTCTTCGAATATGTGTGAGACAAGCAAACAAAGAAAAGTAAATGTTAAAACAAAGAAATTATAATCTTATTAATGCCTATTACATTTTAAGTTGCATAGCGTATTTCCCTTAGTGTTTATTGCTCATAATATTATGAAGTATTATAATTTATTTGTTAGTAATTGATGTGATTATGATATAGTAGCCGTGAGAATTTATATAATAAGATATTATTGGAACCATCATAATTCAAATGCTTTAGAACTCTTTATTATCTACTGAGAATTTTTAATCTTCACTCTAATTCTAGTAGTTTTAAATTAGTCAAATAACGTTCTAGACTAAGATGAACTCTTCCAGCTGCCGGAACAAATAGAGTTGTAATTAAATAAATTGTAGTTTCATTATCTAGCTTAAAAATGTTTAGTTTATGGCAAGCAAGATTTTTATTCCTAATTCTGAACTTTATGTTGTATCTATGTATATCAATATCCAACTTACAACTTTCTATGTAAAGTTATGCCATTAGTTTTATTATGAAAAATATTACACTCGTAATGAATAAATGAGTGTATTTGAACTACGGATATATCAAAACTCTTGTTTATTGATCTTGCTTAGACACAATTCAAGTCATTATTTCTTATTACAATACTCTCATTTCCTAAGGACATTTTTTGTCAAGTTATAATCCAACAGAAAGTTTTTCAATACACTCATATAAAAAAAGTAAAAAAGTTGTTGTATACCCATATCAAAAAAAGAAAAAAATTTCTCGTGTAATAAAACGAAAAAAAAAAGTAGTTTCAATGCACAACGTGAAAAAAAAGCAAACAACATGGTACGCAGTCAAAATAGTTTACCGGAAAAGTTATTATCAAACACAATTGATTTTTGAGTGAAAGGATATAAGTCTAGAGTGAAAAAGAAAAATGAGGTGCGTGGCCTATATCTTATCACATAATTTAGGCATATAAGGCTTTGATAAGCATTTTTTTTTCTTTTTTTAGGAGTGTATTTGGTATCTCATGGATTAGATATATAAATATTACGGGAGTAAAAATTTTATGGATTAGATTTATAATTAAGCAGAATACTCATGAATTTAATCAATAAAATTTTCTCTCTCATTACTATCTCAACACCAAACTAAAAATGGAAATTTTTTTACATAAATGAGATTTATGTATAATTTTATATATAAATGGCATTTGTCAAAACTCCTCCCCCATTTTTATGAGAACTGATAGAGACGTATAAATAGTGGACGTATATGTGACGTATACGAAAAAGTGAGAAAATGACAAAAATGCTTGTATGATGGATTTTATATAATCATTGTTACTTTTGTTCAATTTTTTTTTCTTCAGAAACTTACCAGTGTGTGCACCGTTTATGCTGGTAAATTTTGTAAAAAAAAAAAAAAAAAAACACTTCTAGCATGTTTTGTAAAAAAAAAAAACTTACCAGTGTAAACAATGCATATATCGATAAGTTTTGTGTAATACGCTAGTAAATTTTCTATAAATGCTGGTAAATTTTGCATAAAAAAAAAACTTACCAATATTTTTCAACAATACACTGGTAAATTTTACATAAATGCTGATAAGTTTTGCATAAAAAAAAATTTACCAGCATTTTTCAACAATATGCTGATAAATTTTGCACAAATACTGGTAAGTTATACATAAAAAAAAAATTTACCAGCTTTTTCAAAAGTATGCTGGTAAGTTTTGCATAAACGCTAGTAAATTTTGCATAAATGCTAGTAAGTTTTGCAAATACAAAATTTACCAGTATATTGTTGAAAAATACTGATAAATGCTAGTAAGTTTTGTAAATACAAAATTTACCAATGTATTATCAAAAATACTGTTAATTTTTTTTTATGTAAAATTTACCAATATTTATATAAAATTTGCTAGTATATTATTAAAAAATACTAATAAATTTTTGAATAAAAAAATTAAATAAAAATAATAATAATTATATAAAATTTATTATTTAAATATTTTTATTATTTTATTCACTTTTTCTATATATGCTCTGTATTACGTCCCAAAAATGCGTCCTCGGATATTTTCCATTTTTGTTCCCATCCATAAAGTTCTAGGAAAATAATGGTGCTGCGTTTTGGTTGTTGATGACATAAAGCTTAAGACTTTACATGAGGGATGAGACGTCACCCCACGTTTCAAGCCCATACGACTTTTTATTGAAAAAACTAAAAAGATGGGGCGTGTTCAGTCCCATCAGTTGAGCTGTGTTAAATCAAGAACTGAAGCCAATAACAGGAAGGAGGAGGGACACTAGACTCAGGACAGAGTAACATGGGGGAGGCGTGAACCAGAATATGCTTATTAAGCTGAACATGAAATGAAGCATGTGAATGCCGGGAGGGAATCACACTCACTCTCTGTATGTGGAGAGGGCTCTGGCTTTTTTAGTCAACGATCTTGTCACTTACTCTCTTTGTTTTTTCCTTCCTTGTCGTTTTGGACTGCTTCGTCATCGTTAATCCATGTCCCTCAAACGATTGAAACGTGGAACCGAATCTCTCTCTCTCACTCTCTCTCTCACTCTCTCTCTTATGGGTACAAACAACGCAACAAAACACAACAGAACCCCCCCTCTCTCTCTCTCTCTCTCTCTCTCACCTGATGATAACATCTTCTTCTTGTTCTTCCCAGTTCACATCCGTGCTTTGCTTTGAATGGCGGCTGTGACAGAATCACTGTTTCCTTACAGGATCATGGACCAGCAACAGCCCTTCTCCCTTGCTGTTGCTGCCTCTTCTTCTTCTCCTTCTCCTTCTTCTGGTAATTCAGTGGAGAGTGGGAATCCATCAGATACTGTCATCTTCTTTGGTATCAGTATGGCTCTGGGGATTGCTTGTAGGCACGTCCTGCGTGGGACCAGAGTCCCTTATACTGTTGCCTTGCTTATTATTGGCATTGCCCTTGGATCCATAGGTTCGCTTCCTTTACCATCTTCCTTTTGTCTTATTATGGTTCACTCTTTTTTCTTTTTTTTTTTTAACTACTTAACCTTTGATTTCTTTGGATTTGTGTGTATGATTTTTTTTTTTGGGGGGGGGGGGTGTGGTGTGATCAAGATTGAAGCAGAAGGTAAAAGAGTTTGTTGAATTTGGAATTGGTGTCAAAAGGTACAGGTAACTATAAAGGCATCTGGGAAAGTTGACTTGCTGGATAAGGATGGATGGATAGGATAGGAATGAGATTGCTGATTTTAGTTAGGCAGGCATATGTGTGTAGAATTAGAAACAAGCAAACAAACTGACCAAAAAGGAGAGAAACACATATCATGAATATCATTTATGAGTTTGATCCATATTTCCCTATTTTCGCATGTCATTCGGGAGAATTGACATAGAGTGGAGGAACCCTTTTAATCCTCAAATTCCTTGTCTCACTCCTTATGGAACAAATAGGATTAAATTTAAGAGAATTGGGATATTGAATAATTCTTTTAGTTTTGACCCGTATCATATTCTGAAAAAAAGGATCAAGCAGAAAAGTAAACTGGAACTAAGGAGTTTATACGAACTAAGACTTTATCTTTTCTCCTTTTGTTAATAATTTAGACTTTCATCAGAAAAAAAGAAGTGAAACTAAGGAGTTTATAGTGGAACTTTTTATGTTCTTGATTCTCCACTCATTATTTATTTACTTTTTGTGGGTACAATCTAATAATCTATACATTATTTATTTAATTCTAACATTGATCTTTTGGAGATTCTCATTTTTCAAATTCCATGTTGTAGTTTCTTTTATTATGCTTTGCCATATTTTATTTTTGTATTTAATTCTTGCGTCCAAGGGCTAAGAGGGTCTTCTCCTTGTATTTATAGGAAGTTTTCTTCTGTACAGTAAAGTCAAAAGGATTTGCAGTTCCAACCAAGGACACATGCATACATAAAACATATTTCAGAAGATCAATATATTAGAAATCAAAATAAATAAACCAAAAAAAGGAAAACCAGTAATTTCACAGTGATCACTAGATGTATTGCTAGTTTGCTACTGGGAGGACAGTGGTGAAGAGAAGATGCATGAAGTTGTGATAACTGGCAAAAACACAATGGTAGTAAACCATGCTTATTGAGTCCAATATAGATCAGACAAGTGATTTTCAGAGAATCCTTTCTTGAATTAATGACTGTTATAGTTTCAACTAGTTATGTTCATAGCCATATTGGCTAGCATACATATCCCTAATAACATCTAGTTAACTTGGGATGACAGCTTTCTATGTTGGTTATCATTTCTGTTTATTATTTTTTTCATTCTTTGCCTCATTTGAGGCCACCTGGGTCTCTGAACAGCTTAAAACTTCCTATTGTTGGAAAATGTTGTGTGTCCCGCTCCTGGCAATGGAAAATATTCTTAAGAAAACTTGGTGTTTCTCAGTGATGGAAAATTGTTTTCTGCCAAGTTATGTGACAGCTGATGGATAGAGACATTCTGCATTGTATGCCTTTGCTCTTAGTCCAGGGTCCAAAGTTTCTTCTCATTTAAAGCTACTCTTTGTTTGCCACCCCATACAATATACATTCTATTGTCTTCCAATTGTTTACTGTTTTATTTTTTGTAATATAAGTGACTTGACTAATTAATGGTTAACTTCTAAACAGAATATGGTACTCATCATAGGCTGGGAAAGATTGGGGATGGAATTCGTCTTTGTAAGTTGACTTTGTTCTCTTTTGATTCTAGTTCTTTTGAAAATTATGTACTTGCCATTAAAAGAAAACAAGGAAGGGCTTTTCATTTTACAGCGTTGGAACATGTGTATAGACATGACATTTAGTAAATGTTTCAATTTAAAGAGCTTTGATCTTATTGAAGGGATTGGCTTTTTTAATATGCAGGGTCAGAGATTGATCCAGAACTCCTGTTGGCTGTTTTTCTTCCTGCGCTTCTTTTTGAGAGCTCATTCTCGATGGAAGTTCACCAAATTAAGGTTCCTTTTCTTGGCTTTTTGTATGACTACAAACTGGCTTGTACTTGAGTTATAAAAGTAACGATGTCATACTGTAATCCCGGTTCCTATATCATATATATAAGCATGCGTTGGCACACTCTTACATGATTATGTGCACGTGCATTCAATTGGCAAGCTATTCGATATATAAACTCTTGCCTACTTATAAGTAATTTATACTTGCTCTGTGTTGTAGAGGTGTATTGCACAAATGATCTTACTAGCTGGTCCAGGAGTTGCGATTTCAACCTTTTGTCTTGGAGCTGTTTTGAAGGTATGTGAACCAATGTGTTTGGATTTCATCATTGATGTCATATGATTATATAACTCACTTGTCATAATGCAGCTTACTTTTCCATACAACTGGAGTTGGAAAACGTCACTATTGCTTGGGGGACTTCTGAGTGCAACCGATCCTGTTGCAGTTGTGGCTTTATTGAAAGAGCTCGGTGCCAGTAAAAAACTAAGCACAATAATTGAAGGGGAGTCCTTGATGAATGATGGGTATTCTGTTTTAGTTGCTTTTGCTCTTCATTTAACTAACATGTACCCTTTAAATGAATTTCTGTGTTTACTAAATGAATCTAGGTTATAGGAAGTGGCTTTAGGCCCTGAACATATAGAATGAGTGACCATTTCTGTATGTGATGGTTCTTTTTGATGTCTTTTATTTTGTCTTCAACAAAGCTCAATCTTCATTCTTGTCCAGGACTGCTATTGTGGTTTATACCTTATTCTATCGGATGGTTCTTGGAAACACCTACAATTGGGCTGCCGTTATCAAATTTCTAGTACAAGTTTCACTCGGAGCGTAGGTTTCACCTACTTTTCTGTTGCATTAGTGGCAAACAATATCTTTGCTCATGTGACCCTCTGCTTGGTCCAGTGTAGGAATTGGTCTTGCTTTTGGGATAGCATCTGTTTTGTGGCTTGGGTTTATTTTTAATGATACAGTGATAGAGATTGCTCTAACACTTGCTGTTAGCTACATTGCTTACTTCACTGTAAGTTGCTTTCAAACTTGGATTAGTAGATGAAAGATTATATTTGTATTATGAATAATTATGCAAGTGGAATCTACTAGTTTTATATACCCTAATTTATTTGATGCATCATTATGTAAGATGAGAGATTATATCTGTTGAAATCATATCATCATCTTTGGTTTTTGGTCTTGGTGTTATTTTGAATTATTGCAAGGAAAAATTGATGGCCAAAATCTTTTATAGGCTCAAGAGGGTGCTAATGTGTCCGGCATTTTGGCGGTGATGTCGTTGGGAATGTAAGTTGAACTTTAGTACAAAGTGTATTTTTCTCTTAAAATTTGGAAATCTAGTTATTGAAATCTTTCTATAGGTTCTATTCTGCATTTGCAAGGACAGCTTTTAAGGGTGAAAGTCAACAGAGCTTACATCACTTTTGGTATGCTGCTTGCTTGTGCTTGTTTATATATATTACATTCATTCTATGGGACATTATTTTGATTTTTTTTAACTGACACTCATTTTAGTGGTGATAAAAGGAACAGGTAAAAGGAATCTAAGTTCTTGGCAGAACAGTAAATACATAGTTTACTGGCTCCCCTTCCCCAGCCTAGATATTCATACCCTTATAGAACTTTCTGGCATCATTGTGGGTTTCATCTAATGGTTTCGATCAGGTGTCCTCATACTGTTTTGATGTATTTTTTTTTGTAATGAGTTAGTGTTCTGTTTAATATGGGCAGAATTACTGTCCTCTTATGTATCTTTTTCTTCTTCCTGTCATATTATTAATTTTTTTTTTCCTATAAAGAAAGAAGAACAAAATTTCTGACCGGAAGCTAAAACAGTGAATCACTGTATGCCTTGTGGCTGCAGCAAGGACACGTCTGACATTTGCCATGCTAGATTGTTTTGTGCCCTTGTATTTATAACTTGTTTTCAAATGTTAATATGTTTTAACCCTTTATTTATTTTTCTTCAGGGAAATGGTTGCTTATATTGCTAATACATTAATTTTCATCTTGAGGTGAGAGCTTAGATGGATTCTGAAATCATAACAATCTATTGATATGACATATGAAACAGGCTGTTCATGCCATTTTATTTGTTGACAATCAAACAAATATGTTTTTCTGGTTGAACACAGTCAGATTTGAGCTGCTGTAATATATTTGCAATAGCATATTGTATTCGCTAATATCTTCTTCTCTTGTTTTTGCAGTGGAGTTGTTATAGCTGAAGGAATACTTAGTGATGACAATGTCTTTTACCATGGTAGTATTCTCTTCTTAAATACTCAAAGGAAAAAGAGAAATCAATTCCTTAAGGATAAAGACTTATTTCCATTTAATGTCACAAACAACTTAAACAAGAACGAGTAACCAATTGCTTAAAGATTAAAACTTGCTTTCATTCAATGCCAAAAACAACTTAATGGAGAAATATAAACCAATTTCTTAAGGATTAAAACAAGAGTAATCAATTCATTAAGGATTAAGACTTGTTTCCATTCAATGCCAAAAACCACTTAAAGGAGAAACATGAACCAATTCCTTAAAGATTAAAACTTCCATTCAATGCCAAAAACCAATTAAAGGAGAAAGAAAAACTCATTCCTTAAGAATTAAGACTTATTTCTATCGCCACAAGCAACTTAAAGGAGGAAGAGTAATCAATTGGTTAAGGATTAAGATTTGCTTCCATTCAATGTCAAAAATAATGGAGAGATGTAAACCAATTATTTAAGAATTAAACTTGTTTCCATTCAATGCCAAAAATCACTTAAACGAGAAAGAGAAATCAATTCCTTAAGGATTACGACTTATTTCCATTCAATGCCACAAACAACATAAATGAGAAAGAGAAACCAATTCCTTAAGAATTAAGACTTATTTTCATTCAATGCCACAAACAACGTAAAGCAAAAAAGGTAATCAATTGCTTAAAGATTAATACTTGCTTCCATTCAATGCCATAAACAACTTAATGGAGAAATATAAACCAATTGTGCTTTAAAAACTTATGCTTTCTTGAAGTTCTTTTCATTGCTGCTTTCCCTTCTCTTGTTAAAGACTTATGTTTGTTGAGTCTAAAGGAATGACTACAAACTACTGGTTCTGTTGTAGGAAAATCATGGGTCTATCTCTTGCTCCTCTATGTTTATGTTCAAGTGTCTCGATGCATTGTAGTTGGAGCATTATTTCCCTTTCTAAGATATTTTGGATATGGCTTGGATTGGAAAGAATCTATTATTCTGATCTGGTCAGGATTGCGAGGGGCAGTTGCCTTGGCACTTTCATTATCAGTCAAGGCAAGTATTCATTGACTAATGAATGATGCATTTTTATAGCCAAACACTTCTGCTCCTTATTGCTAATTTGCTATAATTCTTAATGCACATATTGTCTTATCATTATTTCAAGTGTGGGGATATGTACTTTTTGGATTATTTTCTGATGAAAGGAAGAAATTTTGTTGGAGGGAAACATACAAAGAAAAAGGGAATAAGGTAAGCTCCTTAAACAAAGCAATTAAACTAACCAAAGCTAACACACGTGAAGCCAGTTATGAAAAAGAGCTGATCATGGAATAGGAATAATCATGGGATTTGGATACATGGCCTGATAATCTCGTATCTTGTAAATTGTCTACAAGAATACAAAAGTGGACTTGTTGGATTTTAAGAAGTATCATGGGCAAAGTAATTTGAAAATCTAAATAATGTAATTGAATTATGTAGTACGTACTACTGAATAGTCAAACATGAAGTGATTTTTTTCCTGATAAATATAAAATGACGAAAGAATAAATTACATTATATAACAATTGGTAGAAATTTATTGTTAGTCCCCCCGGTTCTGTTCTATTGTTACAATTTAGTATATCTTGGAGTTACTGTCTTAACAAAATGCATTTCAGAATGGCATTCTATATTTAAGGTTCATCATAATTAATGCACCTAAGGATATGACATGTATTACTATATTATTTAACCAATGCTATACTCCAGAACAAATTCCATGGCAATTGTTTTCCTCTATAATGTATGTTTAAGTAAAGCAAGGGAAAAATGTGTCTACATGAGCCTATCATTGATATTCATGTTCATGTTTCTGTAGTTTAATCTTTTAATTATTTAATTTTGGGTTGGTTTAGCGTTCAAGTGGCAGATCATTTGAATTGACTCCAGAGACGGGAACACTGGTATGTTTTGCGATTTATATTAGTAAAACAGTTATAAATTTTAAATGCATGACTCTTTTCTATGATTTTGCAAGGACATTACAACCCAGCACTCAAATGCTTTTTGCTTGTGCAGTTTGTTTTCTTCACAGGTGGAATTGTGTTTTTAACACTTGCAGTGAATGGTTCAACCACACAGTTCATTTTACACTTCCTTGACATGGATAAGTTATCAGCAGCTAAGGTCAGTGTTCCTGAGCTTCTAAGTTCAACTTGTCTTCTTGTTATGAGGGATGAAACGTTTTGATATCTCATATTTTAGGTGGTGTCCTAATGCTTCATGTTCTACCTTACTTGTGAAACAATCTCTCTCTCTCTCTCTCTCTCTCTCTCTCTCATATAAGAAAATACCTTCAATAATCTTATCTATATATAATTCACTGGAGTATGTACCAGTGAATTTGTTTTTGCAACTGTTGTTTTGATAAATTAGAAAGTATATATAGAAAAGAGCAACAAAAAGAAATTAGTGAACGGAAGAGGCTAAAAAATTGCAATAATGCTGTCAAAAGTCTCGTTGCAAGAAAATATGATGTCATCCAAGTAGATTTGTGAAAATGGGATCTTTGTCAATTAGGAGAATGAGTTAAGATTAAATGTAGATTGTGAGACAAAGGAAAGCTTCTGCATTGTATAAGTGCTTGTAAATTGCTTCCAAATGAAAATATCTCAATATGATTACTTCTTTCTCTTATTTCTGAGTTATATTTGGCCTTGGCCCTCATGATTTGCTCATGTAAGTATAGAAACGTATCCTGGATTTCACAAAGCATGAAATGTTGAACAAAGCATTAGAGGCTTTTGGTGAACTTGGAGATGATGAGGAACTAGGCCCTGCTGACTGGCCCACAGTGAAGAGATATATCTCCTGCTTAAGTGACATTGAAGGTGAACGTGTTCATCCTCATGGTACATCTGAAAGTGATACTAATCTGGATCCTATGAATTTGAAAGACATACGAGAACGCCTTCTGAATGGTACAAGAACTTTTACATTTGTTCCAATCCTAATAGTCTTTTGATATGATAGTTTCTCAATATGTTGTGCATCAATTCTTTGAACTTTAACAACAGAAGGGACCTCGTCCAGCCTGTACCATGTCTTTCTGTTTGATTAACTGGTTCAAACATTCCAAGTCTTTGCAGTCCTTTAATTTATAGTAAAAATAAAGACAATAATATACTGTATTGCATCTGCAAGAACAAATATATTCTGGGGTATTACGCTTGACTTCTCTCTAGGATGCTTTTCAATATAATTGAAACTTTCCATACAATTAGTCGTCCAAATTGTTATTTAAGAAATCCATTTGAAACTTGTCCAATTCAAAGTCATAGTAATGCGCTTTCTATTAACTTTTCTGCTGTGCATTTTGTTTTCTCTTATACTTTCAGCTTTGTGGCATGTACAGTTGTAATGAGGGATTAAAGCTTGATCTATAATCTTGGGCACATTTCCTATTAGCAGAGAGCCTTGGGTTAATTTTAAATTTCTGGCAACCAGTCTTTGCATAGAAATTAAACATGAAAAATCTTCATATGATCAAATCCATTTTTGGTAGATGGATTTTTTATGAAGGCAAAGCACTAACAGTTATTCATGATTATTCTGTTCATCTAAAGGCTTATGATAGTAAGACGCCAATATAGTTTTCTTATCGACGCATATCTGCAATTGCTTCAAAAAAGTTTCTTATTTAACTCATGCCAGTTAGTTTTGTGGCAGGCATGCATGCACAGAGACAATTACATTATAAATTAATTTGGTGATGGTCTCTTATTGGCCAAGTTCTTTGATCAGCCAAGTTCTTGTTTGCCAATACTATGAATTTGAATGCTTCAACTACATTAATATCATGACTAACTTGTGAGTTGTTGCTCACATTAGGTGTCCAAGCTGCTTACTGGGAGATGCTTGATGAAGGAAGAATTTCTCAAACAACAGCTAATATCCTAATGTTGTCAGTGGAGGAAGCAATAGATTTGGCTTCACACGAGCCTCTATGTGACTGGAAAGGTTTAAAAGCTAGTGTTCACTTTCCAAATTACTACAAGTTCCTTCAGTCTAGTATGTTCCCACCGAAGTTAGTTACATACTTCACTGTGGAGAGGTTGGAATCTGCATGTTATATTTGTGCTGCATTTCTTCGTGCCCACAGAATTGCTCGACAGCAGTTACATGACTTCATAGGTAATTGTTTACCTCATCGGTTTTGCCTATTTATCTTCCTAATATTATTTCTAGTGTTTACTTTTTTCATCATCTCTAATTCCATTTTGTTTCTTTTCCCGTACTAGTTGTGTTTTGTCTTGTAATACAAAAACTACCAATCATAGCGACAATCACCAAGTTTACAAGATATGCAATAGATATAGTGCAACAAATATGAATTTAAAGAATGCAGAAAACAGAGAATCAAACTGAAGAATTTATCATGGTTCAGCCATCAATTACCAATGACTTACATCCAATCCACTATAAGCATCACTTGGGATGTTTCACTATTTTCAAGTTTCAACTAGGTGCTTGAGAAACTTTTACAAAGTAGAGCACTCCTCATTCTCTTTGGGATGTGTTTGATCCTCACTCACATGGGATTAAGCCACACTCAAACTGTATCAGAAGCTGTCAAAGTAAAAACATACATAACATAATCTTATACTTCTTGGATAATTGATGAGTCCAAACATAGTGAATTTGATGCTATATTTTACATTTGCAGATATTCCTTGGATACTTTACATTTTCCACATATTAGTGGTTCAGTGTTTCCTAGCTTATGATTACATAATTTTTTGAATAATTTTTTAAATTCATGGTACATGTTCAATTTTGTCCTCACACAAGGCACCATATTCTAGTTATTATCTTCTTAATCTCTTTCTTAGAGCATTGTTTTGGTCAGATAATAGATTTTTAGGATCATTTATATTTATTTCCTCTACATATAATTCTGTAGGCAACAGTGATGTTGCTTCTGCTGTCATCAATGAAAGTGTTATAGAAGGAGAAGAAGCACGAAAGTTCCTAGAAGACGTTCGTGTAACATATCCTCAGGTTTGTGAGTTAAACACACCCTCCAAAGTTTTCTGTCTTTAGTTCTGCAATTTGGCCCGTCAAATTGATTTCTCTTTTCTCTGTTTATCAGTTTAAAGTTCATAGTGCATCGTATTTATGGTTATGAAGTGTTAAATAAGCTCTTTTTCTCAATTTTGCTTAATTTGATACAATGGATGTTTTAACTATCAGGTCTTGCATGTTGTAAAAACAAGGCAAGCTACATATGTAGTGCTAAATCACTTGATTGAATACGTTCAAAACCTTGAGAAGGCTGGGATTTTGGAAGAGAAAGAGATGATACATCTTCATGATGCTGTCCAGGTATCTTCTAGTGATGTTCATACTTTCTGTTCATCTGTTGTCTATTGATTCACTCTTCTGTGAATTATAATTGGGTTGTTCGTCTATTAATGGATCATTTATTTTTTTCAGACTGATTTAAAGCTATTACTTAGAAATCCTTCTTTGGTGAAGCTTCCTAAAATAATTAGTATGCATCCTTTGTTGGGTGCTCTTCCTTCTTCAATTCGTGAATCACTTGCAAGCAGTACCAGGGAAACGATGAAATTGAGTGGTTTGACACTGTACAAGGAAGGTTCCAAATCAAATGGTATTTGGTTAATTTCTAATGGAGTGGTGAAGGTAATAAATCATTCTCTTCAGGATGAAGTTTACCATATAACATCTTATTACACATGCAAAAGATGCATGTTCTGAAAATTTCTGTTTTTCCAGTGGGAAAGCAAGATGATAAGAAATAAGGACTCCTTTAATCCAACTTTTACGCATGGGAGCACATTGGGTCTTTATGAAGTGCTGACAGGAAGGCCATATATCTGTGATGTCATCACAGATTCCTTGGTGTTCTGCATTTTTCTTGAAGCTGACAAGATAGTTTCATGTCTCGGATCAGACCCTTCAGTTGAAGATTTCCTGTGGCAGGTATGGTTAGTTAGTTATATTAGTTCGTTATTGCTAGTGCTACTATGACACTAATGGCTTCTGACTGCTTGTGTCGCTGCATCCTGAAAGTCCAGCATAATGGTCTATGAATTTCAAAAGTCTTTGCCACTTAATGGGGATTGAATTTTCCAATTTAAAAAATGCATCTTTAATATATCCTGTTTATTGAGGATATCAGAGTCCATAAAATGTTGTGCATTGCTGAATAATGTTTGGTGCTGTTGAAGACATAGAAATGGTAGATGCTGTAACTACTTTCAAAGCGTTGTAATGAATATGTTTTGATGCTAAACTAAGTTTATCATGATTTTCAGGAAAGTGCCATTTTCCTTTCCAAATTATTGCTTCCCCAGATATTTGAGAAACTGGCTATGCAAGAACTAAGAGCTCTTGTTGCTGAAAGATCGCTAATGCGCATACACATAAGAGGAGAGACAATAGAAATCCCTCATCATTCAGTTGCCTTCTTGCTAGAAGGATATGTCAAAACTCAAGGTCGTCAAGAACTGGTAACAGCACCAGCAGCTCTGCTTCCTTCACATGGGAATCTAAGCTTCCAAAATTTGACAAGTTCAGGTGTTTGAGCTTAATGTCTTCTCAAATATTTTTATCCGTCTAATACTGTTTTCTCTGAATTTCCATTAGCACAGCTGGTTAGGGGACAAGTGGTTTTCTGTGGAAGTGTGGGAAATAGTAAGGCACAAGGAAGTGGAATTCAAGTGCAAATACCGTATTTAGGCTGGATAAGGAAACTAGGTTTATCTAAGCATGCAGCATATTGATGATTTGCTTTAGCCTTTAATGTTCTGGGAGTAAAAGGGTCCTAAGTAAGAGCATTTAAGCATGAGATTTTTAATTTTAATTTTTATAAATTAATCATTATGCTTCTTTGATATTCTTGGCTTTCTGCATTATGAGAGAAAACCACATTGTTAGCTTTATATCTTTGTACTAAAGGTGTCTGTTTAAGACCAACTCCTGTAGCAGCTTAAGCCATTAGATGGAGGGGAATAATGGTTTGTATCTCTAACACGCCCTCTCATGCTATTTGTCTTTTGCGCTTGAAGCCTGAACAATGCACATTTTCATTTATCTGGTGTTGAAATTTGATTGAATTACGAAGAATGGGGGCCACAAGGATAATACCCTAATCAGTTAGTTATAAAAGCTATGACACCTTAAGGACCAGCTTTTGTAAAAGCTTTAATTGTGTTAAAGGCCCAATAATGGTTTTATTACTTTTATTCATGTTTCAGTGTCTGTCAAAATTTAAGTTTGCTAGGGTCTCATCATGCTAACATTATTTTTAATTTGATCATTATGCTTCTTCCTTCCTTGCCTAGTTACCTCTATAAGCCCTGGCCCCGTATTTGTTTGTTTCAGTGCCGGTTTGGGAAAGTCTGACTATGGACGAAAATGATGTTGATAAATCTTTTACCTTTCAATTATACCAGGTATTGAGGAAGCTAGTTTTTCTCACCAAGGATCCTGTTATCTAGTTGAAGCTAGAGCAAGGGTAATCATATTTGACATTGCAGCATTTGAGGCCGATCCTCCTCTCATTAGAAGGTCAAGTTCACTGTTATCACATTCCATGGATCATCCCCATAGGCATAGCCATAGATCTTTACGGAGTAGAGAACATAGTGGTCTTATGAGCTGGCCTGAGCACTTCTACAAGCAGAAGCACCGCAAGCAGAGTTCTGAAGCAACTGGTCAACAAACCAATAGTTTGTCTGCAAGGGCAATGCATTTGAGCATTTTCGGGAGCATGGTATGTCAGTATCTATAGCATCCGACAATAAGCTTCATTGAAGAAAAAAAATTTCAATTTCACGAAATTCAACATTTCAAATTTGATTCATTAATTATAAAGGATATAGCTACCTGGCAGGATTTTGAAAGCATAATCCTCCCTTATATTTTTCATGCTTAAATTCACCCTAAAGCCTTCATAGCCAATATATGCCTCAACAGTGTATATATGGTTCAGTAGGCACTGAAACATATGGATCTGGTCTAGCACGGATTATATATATGCAGCATGCTCAAGTGAAATTACTTGAAATAGTTGATTTCTTATCATTATTTGAGTTGCCTAGTATGCTAGGAACTTTCCCAATGTGAAATTACCTATAATGCGGTTTTCTTACCAGAAGAGGTTTATGTATATCACCATTGTGGATTACCTAGCTAACACTAGCAGCATATGCAAACACATTAACTATCAAATTTCCATGCCTTAAATTCAGTTAGTAATAAAATGTTAGTTTGCTTGAACTTGGAATGATGTTAGGTCTCTGCAGTTTACATTGAGCTTCATTTTATTCTTTACCATTAATTCTTGTCATTTTTCAAGGTGGAATTCCGGCACCGGGGCAGAAGTTTGACTAGCAATCAGGCCAGACCACCTCTTAGTTTGTCATATCCAACCATTGTGCGGCATCGTGGCCACAGACTTGTGTCGGTAAAATCAGAAGGTGCTGCCACTGCAAAGAAGGGCCATGATGGACATGAATCAAGTGGTGATGATTCAGCTGTTGAAGAGGATATCATTGTGAGGATTGATTCTCCAAGCACACTATCTTTTCACCAGTCTTGAGGTGGAAGAGGTGAAAAATCAGTTGTGATATAGTTTTTATTTTTTCTTTTTAACTGTTTTTTTATGGGACAGTTTGTGATATTAGTTGTTTGTGTAATAATTGGTGCTTCTATAGAAGCAATATTGTACATGATAAACCATGAGGGTGTCACAATTGATAATGTAGGCTTAGTTTTTGTGATCTAAAGAATGTTGATTTCATCGTTTTCTTGTGGAGATCAATATATATCAATAGAAAGAAAACTATCTTGGTCATCGGAATTCAGTTCTATTTGGTGAGTTGACCGTTATTAGTAATCTCTTCTTATTTATTTTCCCTTTCGTTTATCACATCTAATTTTTCTGAGTTTTTAACGAGGAACGCACTTCCCTCTTAACTATGAATTTTGTTTATCGTTATTTACCATTGCTTATTTTTTTGGTATATAGAGGTTGAGAAGAAAATTTACCTCGGTCTAAAGTCAGGATATGGTGTTGGATTGAATGTATTTGGTTCAGTTTATTTTAATATAAAAATTGATTTTTTTTATAAAATTATTTTTATAGAAGTTATTTATTTAACTTCTATTTAAAAGTTAAAAAAAATATTTTTAACTTTTAACTAAAAATTAAAATGAGTAGTTTATATAAAAAATAATTTTTTCAGCAATTAAAAATCACTTTTTGTTCAAAAAAAAATTGAAATAAATGTAGGATTATTGAATATTTATAAAGATATTTATAGACTATTCATTAATAGAAAAATTTAAAAGTTAAATCTAAATCATTATTAAGTATCCATCGTTATCTGTACTTGAACCTCAAGTTTAATTATAGAAGATTGCAATAAAGAATTCATTTGATGATTCAAATTCACTGCACTTAAATCGATTAATTCGAATAGATTTCTTGTGCTTTGAAATAATCCAATGATGTGCAGTGAGTCAAATGAAGTTATTATACTCTCACTGGAACCAAAAAAAAAAAAAAAATACTGTGCAAAGTTGGATCGCAGATTTTCATTTAGCATTTTTTTATCATTGAAACATTAGGTCGCTTTTAAACTGCAATTTTTTTAAGTTATGAGGTACGATCTAGTGGCAAGGGTTTTGATAATATAAAAGATGTTTTATATTCAAATTTGATTATCGTCGATATAAAAAAAGAAACTGCATTTTCATTTTAATAATCTTACACGCCCTGCTTTTTCATTTTTTTGAGAAAAAAAGGAAATCTTTCACATAAAATTTATGTTACTTTCGAAATTTACCAGGTTAAGCCGCTGATTATAAATTAGCAGGAAATGATTAGAATAGTTACAGTATTATTAGCACTAACAGGATAACAAACGCCTCACGTACTTTTATATGGGTTTAATTTGAATATACTGTCAGTATAAAATTTTTTTACACAAACATCAAATCATATATTGTTACAATAGCAAAAGTCTTTGATATAACTACCCACTACTTGATTGATCATGTAAATGGAAGATTTTGATTGGATGATAATGTAAAAAAATTTTACACTGTTAATGTACTCCAATTAAACTCTTTTTATATTACTACTAACTTAAAAATAAAAAATAAAAAGAAGATATTAATTTTTAGAGTTTATCTAACAGGTGCCCTTAAGGCACGGGTTAAAGATAAAAAAAAGTGAAGTTTATATTAAAAAAAGGTAAAAAGTTTAAGTTTTTAATATATTAAAAAATCATAAAAGTTTGAAAATTTTCCTTTTCTTGAGTTCTTAACAAATGCCTTTAGCGCATTGTTAGCAAAACTCGAATTTTTAATAAATTTACATTGGGATTAATTTTGATATAACAACAATATATTATAAATCTTATATTAAGCAAATAAATAAGTTTAATATAATATTTAAATCATAAAATTCATAAAAAAAAAGCCCAATCCAAAGATTAGCATATCAGGTATATGAATAAAGTCTAATCCAAAAATTATCTTATTAGATACTAGAAGAGAGCCCAATCCACCATACGACTCTACTCGGGAGGATAAAAATAAAAAATGGAAAGACGAGAAGAGAAAAGGACAAAACATTGTTATAATTTTGTTTTTATATTTGGTCATTGACCGAACCAAAAATGTACTGGTTCAATTGCTTCTCTCTTTCTTCCTTCCTTTCTTTCATTTCTTTTCTTATCTGATTGTGAAGCTCAACAAAGCAAAAGAAAACAGAGAACACAAAGATAGAAAGTGCAGTGTGTGTGCGCCATGGGAAGGGCCAAGTTCTCGACGCTGCTCTTCGCTCTCGCGGTTCTGATCTCTCTCCTCGCAACCCACGTCAGATCCGATGCCTCCAATCACCGTTACAGCGAAGGTGACTCTGTTCCTCTCTACGCCAACAAAGTCGGTCCCTTTCACAACCCAAGGTATCCCTCTTCCACCCCACCGATCTGATTTCTATCCAATTCCTTCTCTTCGTTCGGAATCGCTGATAGTCAAATTTAGGGTCCTCGTTTGTAGGATCCCCTGCGTGAAATGCGAAACGATGCGTTTCATGAGTGATTGAGTGTGTTTGCGCGTGCGTGCGTGTGTGTGGCTTCGGTTTTCTGATTTTTGTTTTTTTGGGTTGTTGTGTATTTCAACGATTTAAGCAGTTTTGGATGTTGGGTTGTGTTCAAAATTTGATCTTGTTATTTTCGAAATTCGTGTTGCTTAATGATGATGTTAATCGTTTTCAGAGGTGAAGTGTTTAGAGTTTGTTATAGTTTCTGTTATCATTCTGATTTCTTACTTACTTTATTTATTTCTTTGTTTGTTTTTCTGTTTGTTTTCAGTGAAACGTATCGATACTTTGACCTGCCATTCTGTTCAACAGGTAAGTAGTGTCTGAAGTTATGCTTCAGCTTTTGGTATTTATTGCTCCTTTAACCTTTATTATTTGTTTTAGTAGAGCTTATTTCCCTTTCTCACTCTCTCTGTTAAGTATTAATGAAAAATGTGATAACTCAAAAGTTAAGCTGTCTAGTTTACCTTTTTATATTTCTTAGTTTGGCAATGGAAGGTCTATTTGTTGAACCGTATGAACAAGGAAAATGACAATTTGTTGCTTTCTTAATGCATTTTCTTGCTTGTATGGGTTCTTAATGTATGTAATCCTGAAATGAGTAAATCTGCATGCCAGGTCATGAGAGAGAAAAGACTGAAGCGCTTGGTGAGGTGTTAAATGGAGATCGCCTTGTTAGTGCTCCATATGTACTTGATTTCAAAAAGGATAAGGACTCGAAGCCTGTGTGCAAGAAGAAGCTCACAAAGAAGGAAGTTGCTCGGTTCCGAGAAGCAGTTAAAAAGGACTATTACTTCCAAATGTATTATGATGACTTGCCGATCTGGGGATTTATTGGAACAGTTGACAAAGAAGGAAAAACTGACCCCAGCGAGTATAAGTATTTCCTTTACAAGCACATTCAGTTTGATGTTCTATACAACAAAGATCGTGTGATTGAAATCAGTGCCCGGATGGATCCTCATTCTGTCGTGGACCTTACTGAGGACAAGGAAGTTGAAGCTGAGTTTATGTATACTGTAAAATGGAAGGAAACAGATACTCCCTTTGAGAAGAGAATGGACAAATACTCTCAGTCTTCTTCTTTGCCACATCACTTAGAGATTCACTGGTTCTCAATCATAAACTCCTGTGTAACAGTTCTTCTTTTGACCGGTTTTCTGGCAACCATTCTCATGCGTGTCTTGAAGAATGATTTTATGAAGTATGACTTGATTGCTAATCTATTGCCATATTATCATCCTATTACCTACAGCATTGTTCTATTAATTTTCTTTTTCTTGTTTCTTTTTTAATCTGCCGTAATTTTCTCCAGGTATGCGCAAGATGAGGAAGCTGCTGATGATCAAGAGGAGACAGGATGGAAGTATATTCATGGTGATGTTTTCCGGTTTCCAAAGCGCAAGTCTTTGTTTGCAGCTGCCCTTGGTTCTGGTACTCAGTTGTTTGCTCTGTAAGAATCTTCTGATCCTCTTTTTCCCTTTTGGGTTGAAGCTTTTTTTTTTAACTTTCTAAATTATAAACTTTATTAAATGTCATTATCAATTTCCTTATACTTGTGCAGTACCATTTTCATTTTTATGCTTGCGCTGGTTGGTGTATTTTATCCCTATAACCGAGGGGCTTTATTTACTGCACTGGTGGTCATATATGCTCTCACATCTGGCATTGCTGGCTACACTGCTACTTCCTTCTATATTCAACTTGAAGGGACTAATTGGGTACACATATGGACTCCTGCATTGATTGTTGCCCATGCTTTGATTTTATTGATATAATACTTGTGAGATGAAATGAAATGGTTTATAAATTTATTTTCTTGTTCAACAGGTTAGAAATTTACTACTGACAGGATGCCTCTTTTGTGGCCCTCTGTTCCTTATGTTCTGCTTCCTTAACACAGTTGCAATTGCTTATAGTGCAACTGCTGCTCTTCCATTTGGCACAATTTTGGTGATAGTCCTAATATGGACATTGGTGACTTCGCCATTACTTGTGTTGGGTGGTATTGCGGGGAAAAATAGCAAAGCCGAGTTCCAAGCACCTGTCCGCACTACAAAATATCCCCGAGAGATTCCGCCTCTGCCTTGGTACAGGAGTACCGTCCCCCAGATGGCAATGGCAGGATTTCTACCATTCAGTGCCATCTACATAGAGCTGTACTACATTTTCGCTAGTGTTTGGGGCCACAGGATTTATACTATTTACAGCATACTTTTCATTGTCTTTATTATTCTCTTGATTGTCACTGCTTTCATTACTGTGGCTTTGACATACTTCCAACTTGCTGCTGAAGATCATGAATGGTGGTGGAGGTATGGAACTTTCACCTTCTACTGTAGTTTTGAGAATTTTCCAGTTTTTATAACCTTATATTCGGATTTTCACTACACATAATATCATCTTTATGTAAATCAGAATTTCAATTAGTTTTCATATTCTCTGTACTTGGGTTAAATGAAATTGCCAATGACTAAGAAAAGAGAAGGGGGGGGGGGAACCATTTTTATATTTGTACTAGTGATATAGAGAACAAGAAATGGATTTCCTATCATCACTCCATGTTCATTTTATTATATTCACATATTTTCCAAATAGAATATTAAAAAACCTAGGATCATGAATGTAAATATGAAATTCAAATAAGTATTATCTAGTGGGTGGCGCTGGTGAAGTTTTTGTTGATGGTATAATGGGATGGAATGTACCTTTGAATATTTAGCTTTTCCAGGGCTAACGTATCATGCACAAAGAATTATGTTTTGAGAGCTGCCTAGATGTCTGCCTTATTATACATTGTGTAAATACAAAAAAAATTTTGTTCTTATTTTTCATTTGGATGTCATTCTCAAAGTATGTGCATTCATTGCCTGGCAGGTCTTCGGCCAAAGCCTAGTGGCTTTAATTGTTTGGGCCTAGGCCGAAGCCCAACTATATTTTGGCTCATTATAAGGCTGGGCCATGGCCTGAGCCCATGACCAGTGCCTGATCCTATAAGAAGACATTTGTATTAAAATTAGGGGAAAACAAGTTAATTGGGTGAAATAGACAAAAAATAACCTAAAGTGCCTTTCTGTCCAAAAAATGAAAAATATATAATTTAAGAAGGATTTGGTATCATTTTTATGGATAAGGGCCTTTTTGTCCATTTGGTTTCATATTTCTACCATGTTTGATTCTACAGACAAAAATAAGAAAAACAAATTTAGAGAGAGAAAATGGAAAAGAGACCAGAAAATAAAAATAGGAAGAAGGAGACAAATGAGGGATATATTAAAAAATTTAGATTAAGTTGATTATTTTGTTGGAATTTTGGACTTCGTCTGGGCTTGGCCTAACACTTGGATTGGGTCTGATCTGAGGCCCATTGACCCAAAAGTTGGGCTAGAGTGCCCATAATCTAGGCCAAGGACCAACTCAACCCATGAATTGGTATTGGATGAGCCGAGGAGCCACTCATGGCATTTCTTGCAATGTCAAATTTCGCAATGTTACAGTTTTAGTGAATAGTGATTATTATTTTCTTCTGAACTTCTTTTCGATAACTAAATGGTGTTCTGATTATATTGAAGGTAGGGGCAGTCTAAACATTGTAGACTCTACATTTAGCTTTTGACATGACATTTTCATGCTGATATTTGTGTTGGTTTGTGTTTCCTTAGGTCTTTTCTTTGTGGTGGATCAACTGGCTTGTTCATCTATGGCTACTGCTTGTACTACTACTATGCACGATCAGATATGTCTGGTTTTATGCAAACTTCGTTCTTCTTTGGTTACATGGCCTGCATCTGCTATGGCTTCTTTCTCATGCTTGGTAGTGTAGGTTTCCGCGCCTCCCTGCTCTTTGTCCGTCATATTTACAGGTCCATCAAGTGTGAGTGAGTAGCTGTGGCTGAACTTTTTGGTAGGTTTATATTATTTCTGTTAGCTGAAGAGAAAAAGGGTCAATGACTTTTCTTCTTCCATAAGGTAGGTTATAGTGTACCTGAGAACAAGAGAAGCATTGACTCCTTCCCTGAAATGGTGTCATGTTATCTATGCCCTTTAACTGCACAGGCTTGGTACTTGAGGAAGATTTTTGGAACCATGGGATTTAATCTTTGATTACTGTAGTCACTTAAATTTATTTGAAGTAGCTTGTATCAATTAATGTTTCAGTTTGCTCTCTGAAAATGACCATTTAGTATGATTATACTGGCCCAGCTAGATATTCTTATATTGGTTTATTTATGATTTAGGAATACATTCTATCTAGCAAATACTAGCCGAGTGCCTTATTTTACTAGTAAAGAAATTGGTTTGGATTGGATAATTGTGGCATTAAGAAATATATGCATTAAGTGAAGTTGTAGTTCAAGAACTTTAGAAATTTAAATTTTTTAATTCTGCATGTATTGAACTCTTTTTAAGTCATTTTAATTTGTTCATTTTAAACATTGAGTTGGAATTTGGTCTGTGTAAAGTACTAAAATTGTGTCGTTAGTATATTATATATTATTATATCATTTTAATATGTAATTGTTTTGTTAGTTTATTTTGTTTATACAAGTATTTTTATTGAAGTAATACAATTACTTAAATTTGTATTCACTCAAAAGGTTGTTTCAGTTTACTCCTTTCTCAGGGGATGAGACCAAAATCAGGACTGGCGCCAGTATTTCATGATCCCGACTTAAATTGGAGAACCTAGTACAATATCAAATAATAATTTTAAATGGAGACAATTCATTCATTTTAACGAAAAGGTTTTTCATAGGCAGCAATTCTTTTTGTCTAGGAAAATAGTGTAGCAAAACTATTTTTGAAAATTAAATTAAGACTTTAATTGCAAAGATTTTCTAGTTGTACGAAAATCCTCCCAGTCTGTGGTCCGTATATCTGACTCTATGATCTGAAGGGTAGAGTACAGAGGTTCAGGGACGGCAACAAGTTCATTTTAAAACCAAATCAACAATATCTGAAAAAAAAAAAAAATCTAACTTTTTGCTATGTATGTAGCATAATTCGCTAGATCATAGGGGAAGGCAGAATAACTATCATTCCAACCTGTTACTAATAAATTTTGATTTCATGTTAAGTTCAAATTCTGGTGGCTAAAAACGATGGGCTTTGTGGAGCCGTATTGGCACCATGTTAGCAAAAGTCTAATTTTATTGTCAAATCATAGCTTTCATGCATGACAAGTGAGTCTATATGTATATATCTTATTTCTTTAGAATTCGTTTCAAATTAGGTGTATAAACAAATATTAGCTGAGTATGAAATCTCTCACTATAGAGAAGAGAAAAATTGGACACAATGTTTAGGAATTTCCATTGGAAAGTTCCAACTCTAGGAATTTGAAGCAGGAAGTCAAAATGCAATCAAATTGTTATTATAAAGATGGCCAACCTCCTCTCCACCTCTCTTATAGTTTTTATCAACTTGTTACAATTCTTTCACCCATGAATGTTATATGTTTCTGAACAGCATATCCAGTATCCACCAATTGCCTCCTTATGCTGCATGACCTAAAGCAATATTCATTTAGAGCATGTTAAGAAGAGAGAGAGAGAGAGAGATGACAAAAGTATGAACTTTAAGATAATTAAAGTAAATTAATGATTCTTCTTCATCACTTTGCTACGAAGTGGGGTATCACATATATGAAAAGGTCATCATAAGGCCTCCCCAATGAACCGAATTTTATTTGTAAAATTTGTAAGCCAAAAAAATTCTGTGACTGTTATTGTCTCTTAACATAAATTATAAATATCATAACCTTTTTATGGTCAACTCTGGGAAAGAAAATTCCCACCACTTGCAGGTTGAAATGTTGAACCCTTGTTGCAATTATGGGGTATAGAGCCTCATAACTTTTACAATAGGGAAAGACAGATTCCTGTTTTAGATAAGATCTAAGCTTTTGTTCACACACGGGCAGCTCTAACTTTCACTCTCCTCAGGTTTCTCCTGGGAACAATTTAACGTAACAAAATGCTCCTAAATTATTGTTAACAGTTGCTCAAAATTGCATTCGTTTGGTATATTGAGGATAATGAGATTTGAATTTAGAACTTCATATAAACTATCCAAATCTTTTTCATCTCTAGTGATTTTTCACAATTGCATTTTACATAGGATGTGTTTGTTTGTGATTTTTTTGATAAAAAAATATTTTTTTCATTGAAAAAAAAATCAATTTTCATATATTTAAATAATTTTTTAAAAATAGTCAAAATTTAAAAAAAAACCTATTTTTATTTTTATTTATTTTTTTATAGAAATTGAAAAGAATAACTTAAAAAATTTTTTTAATTTTTTTCAGTTATATAAAATTTAAATTTCATGATTATATTTTGAAAAGTTAAAATAAACGTACCGTGAATTTTGAACAAAAAAGGTTTTCGATCTCTGGCGAATAGAGTCATATTCTCTATGGTATCATCGCTTTCAATGGATACGTTTAAGCTCTATTAAGAAAAAGGATTCCCAGAATGTGTATGAAAGAATTATTCTCTAAAATCTATAACAAATTTAAATAGTTTTAAGATGATCACCAACTTATATTCAAAAAATACTTGTTGACTGCGAATCCTGTTTTCTTAATAGCGTTCATTAAATCTTCAACTAACATATATATATATATATATATATATATATATATATATATATATATATATATATATATATATATATATATATATATATATATATGTTGCTAAATGAGTAAAGTGATTAAATATTTAGAAATTAGTAACCTTATTTGTATAAATAGTGTTTTTTGGTCCACAACTTACAAGTTACAACTGTATTATATTTTGTATATTTTGATGGGAAGTTACAATTTTTTGTGAGACACTAAACAATAATTTGACCCAACTTTATAATTTAGATTTTTCACTATTGCTTTACAATTCACATGCTTAAACAACAATCATTTCGTCCTAGGAATGCCACTTGTAGGGACTATTATAACAAAGTTCTTATCTACCAGAAAAAAAAAATATTTGTAACAATTTTTTTCAGGTTAACATTCAAAAACAATTAAACAAAGGCTTTAGGACTATTATATTTTTAATAATAATGATAGTATTGCTTGACCAGTTAAGTAAATTAGGGGGGCTACCCCTTGTTACCTGATTAATTCAGGATCATATGCTATAAATTGATTTTATTTTTTTAAAAAAAATCCAAATCTATTGTTAATGTGAAAAAAAATCATATTCACATTTAATAATATGTTGTTATATAATTTAATGAGTTTGGCATTTCATATAAAAGTAAACATCTAATTTAGTCCTCTAAAAATATACTACTTCGGTCTTAAAATAACTATCCACTTTTAAAATTTTATTTGTCTATAAATAATTGTTCATTTAGAAATTTTAGATAATATTAATTATTTTTCTTAATTATATCCCTATTAAATACAAGACAGAAAGTAAATAGAAAGAGATAATTAAATAAAAGATAGAATTAAATAAAGATAACTTTATAAAATGCATTTAAATTTCTCTAATATTGAAATTTTTTCAATCATTTCCTTAATTTGTGTGTATATTTAAAACTAAACAGTTATTTTAAGATGGAAGTAGCATACAACATCAAGTTAGTCAAAGATTTTGGGCATCAATTATGTCATTCAATGTTTGAAGTGGACATCAATTTAGCCATTTAATATATATTTTGGCATCAATTTAAGAATTTTGTTTGTATACACTGTTAGTATAAAAAAAATTTATGCAAATATTCAATCATGTATTACCATATTAGAAAAAATATTTGACTCAACTATCCACTATCTTAAAAGTTTTATACTGTCAGTGCATGAAAATTAATCCCTCAATTTAATCCTTGCAATACTTAATAGAGAAAATATTACATGCAAAAGAATGCATTTAATATCTTTTGAATATAAAAGATATTCAATATTTTTCTTGTTTATAACAATTAGGAGGATGTTTTAGAGGAATTTGTTTTTTTTATTTATACTATAAAGGACCAAAGTGATATCAAATTTAAGGGACAAATTTAATATTTTGTGTATCTTTCAAGGATCAATTTGAGTATTTACTATTCATATAATAATTAATTGCTAACACATTCAGATTCATTAAATGATGTATTAATACAAGATTGAATAGTATATAAAAAATTTACATCAAAGTATCAAAAATTAATCTGAAAAAAGGTTCACAATTAATATATGGCGTCTTTTTATAATGCTATTGCAACACTGTACTTCTGTTCATCATTACGATGAGAAATTTTAAATAGCATTAAGCTCAGATTAAGGTATAATTACAGAAATAAATGCTTACTGTATTTATGAATCTATATCCCTTGACTAAAAAAAAACGTTTCAAACAGACGGAGAGGGAGTCAACTTGAATTTAATCCATAATTGGAGATACACCAACATAAAAGCGAGTCTACATGAACGGATGTTTATCATGTCCAAAATCGAAGACATTATATATACCATCATGAGCATGATATATATATATAAGGTGATGTATGAAAGAAAAAGCCATAAAGAACGCCAACACTATAACCAACAAAAGTCTAGAGTCTTACACGCCAAGGGAATTATCTTTTCATCATTTGAAAAGGCCCTATCTTGGTCACATTTTCTTTGCCACAAGATTCACAAAATGACATGAATGGGGGGAGAGAAAGAGAGAAAATATTGGGATTGGAGAGACAAAAGAGGATACGGCTTTTGGGTCACAATCAATGATTTGGATTCTGTGAGAAAAAAATCTCATCAGTGGGAATTGATGTGTGTGAGTCGGTCCCGGGCGTGCCATGGACGACAACTTGGTCTAACTCCCCTTCCATATTTGCATCAAAAGCCCCACTTCTTTGGGATCCTAGCAATTATCGGTGCCCTATGAAAGGGTAAGTACTTGAACAGGTTTATTTACTTGAAAGAAATCAGGTAAAATAGTGGCATTGAATTCAACTTCACTGCCACACTTGTGACCAGATATAATGTACATTTCAGAATAGCTAATCAAGCTTGTAACACTGTGGTACTGGCACCAACTCAAATAATCACTAATCAGCTACAACTGCATTCATTCTCCAAATTATAAACCGAAAGTTCCCTTAAGTACCATGTCAAAATTTTCAAAGTCGCAATCACACAAAAGAGAAAGCAAAAGTGAATGCATCTGAAATTAAAGTGAAGTATGACTTTCTTTGCCTTTTCTTTTTTTCTTTCTTTCTTTCTTTTTTTTTTTTTTCACTATTTTAATAAAGTTCTATATGTTTTGTTTACTCACGAGGCCCTTCGTTTCATCCTCCTGAAACACCTAACAATTTATATCTTCATGGCTCTGCATTGCGCGATAATATTCTTTAGAGCTAACCATGCATTCTTGAACTAACTAACAATCACTGATTCTTGTAGATCTTGACATTATTCTTAGGGAACCTTACTCATCTCACCCTTACAGAAACCTTGGGGTTACTTTCTTTTTTTTTTTTTTTTTTATGGTGGTTCTAGTTCATGTTCAAAGTATTAGATTGATAGGTATATATCAACAAACAACGGACCAGTATTCTAGCAGCTTGAAGTCCAAGCTCGAAGATCCTCATCGATAATTAAGCACCAAAATCCTCTCGCTACCAGCTGAAACATCCTTATCCTACTCTGCCAACCCTAGCAACCACAAATATAGCCTACTAATGAAAAATCCCAGGATGAGCATCTAGGTTCGTAAACTTAATTAACGCTAGGTTGCCTATGTGAGGATCAAACTCGACATAGCAAATAAGGATGAGGACCGAATTTCTCAGCTAGCAGGAAGCCCATAGCAGTTACCAAATATGTGAACTGAACTCAGATGTTCTAAAATTATCCGCTCAATTTCATTTGTTATTTAAATACTCTTTATGCACATGTTTTTGATGCAGTGATATATTTGTACAAATTTTTATCGTGCAATTCTGGTTTTAAATTATGTACTAATTAGTTTTCTTATAAAAAAATAGCAAGAAAATGCAGTTTTTTTTTTCTTTTTTATAAAGCTTTTTATATGCTTCTTATACTCTATACTTTGATTAAGACTTCTAAACCATAATATATTAGATAGAGTAATTACGCTACTTATTCCAAAAGAATCTTACTTTTTCAGGGACTAGAGAAATTTTCCACTTTTTTGAGACCCGAAACTATACCATAATAGGTCCCCAAGTAGGCAATTGTTGGGTTTAGGGTTTCTGATGAAGAAAAACTAAAGCATATATATGAAAATATTATTGTTATTTCTTTTCCAAATCGTTATCTTCATCTTCAGAGAAATACTATACTGACTCCAAGTTATAAGAATGATATATTTAATCTTTTAGAATTAAAGGGTAAAAATACTAACATGTATTGAATGTATCATCAATCATTATCCATCTATACAAGCAATTGTGTGTAACTGCTCAAATGACAATAAAAAGGAATTCTGTGCGAGTCAAACTCATTTTTAATTTGTCAAGGAATTTCAGGCTTTATGTGCATGTCTATGGAAGTGCTGAGAACCATTCACTTTTACATTCCAAAGTTATCCCTTTCCCTTACTATGGTCCTTTGAAATGATTACCAATGGGTCACCATATTGAACACTAATAATAATAAGCATAATTATCACACAGTTTTTCTGTAAAATCAAGTTCTCTCGGTCAAAATGCAATCCTTCAATAACAGAATAAGAAAGTGAGCTTCTCTCTCTCTTCCCTCGTCGAAATGTCCAGATATTTGTGTTACTTTGTAATATTCATCTTTCGGTTGCAGAAAATGTATTTAAATAAAGGGGAAAAAATGAAGATAAAGAAAACAGCGACTGAAGTTTTATTTGTGATGTATTCGACAACATTGCTTTTCTCCCGCGTGGTGCTAACTTTCGTTCCATCCTATGCCAACTAAAGTGATATGATTAATTTCATGATTGTTCATACGATTACTGTATACATTTTTCAATTAATATGTTGAAGTTCGTACTATAAATTCATTACTAACTAACATAGTACTTATATAGATGGTGAAAATTATTGGAAAGTCAAACGTAACCTCAAACATTGACCTTATATAAGCAAAGCAGACAATTGAAGTAAATGGAACCTGCCTTTTGTTTAAGTCTAGTGTAACCCATTATTCAGTTTATTCAATAGACTTGACACAAAAAAATTAAAAATACCTTCACCGCATATCTGGGAAAAAAAAACTAATTAAAATGAATCTGTATATTGGTCACGTGGCCTTGCACAATGTTCCATTAACTTCAGGAAACTATAATCCTTATAGGCTCCAATAAACTTGAAATTGAATAAAAGTGTTTTTGAAATTGTAGTTAGCACGCATGGGTTATGAACATGCAATCTAGACTTAAGGGTTTGATTCTTACTAACCTGTCTCTGCTCTCCAGGTACTTGAACTCTAATGGTAAAAACCAGCAAGGAAAAAAAAAGCAATTGTAAAAAAATTCTTAATAACATCAAAGACGTAGTTTTTGTGCAGATTAACTAATTACACATAAGAATAATAGATAATCTTAACCTCGAGCGGTTAACATAGTGTTAGGAGCATACAACTAGATAAATAGAACACTCATAATTATAAATACTTGATTTAGCTAATTTATGTGTTACACGGGACTATAGTTAAATATTAAATTGCGAAAGGAGGATTTAGAATTTCACGAGTTTGAGGTTAGAAATTGCATAACGTTGTTTGGATATAGTAAGTGCATATAAGAGTCAACGTACATAAAGAAATAGCCACAAAGCATTTTTGTAATGATAAATGAAATCGAGATTTTATATCTTTTTTTTTCTATAGTTGTCCACTCTTATACCCACTTTTTAAACCTAAATAACATTCACTCTTAAAATTTAGCATGGGAGTCATCAGGATATAATGACATGATTTTACTTTTAAAAATAGTCATTTAACTATTTAATTTGTGAATGCTCTTTTTTATAAGTAAAATGTTATTTCAATTCTCCCACAAATATACTTACATACATTTTGATCAATCATAAGTATGTGAATAGAGATGTGAATAAGGTTAACAACTCACTATTTTTACAATAAATATCTATCGTTTTGCTCATTCCATTTCAGGAAATTCAATTGTTGGTGACCAAATTTTAGGGGTAGGTGGTCCAACCACAATGAATTCAATTTATATGAAAATGATATTGAGTTGAATGTGACTAAGGTGTGTGGAAATGTGCGTAGGTATGAATGTGAATGCCTATAAAAGGGTAATCGAATAACAAGTTGTATGATGAATGTATGTTGATTGGCATTTTCTTGCATAGATAGTCCCTAAGCTAGGCATTGCTGATATCATCTGATATCATTTGTGTGGGATGAACCGTAAGGCACAAATCCTAAACGGCTATGTATATCAAAGAGTGCCGAATAATGCCTATGATTCAATTTGTATCACGCATACTTGAGACTTGTAAGGATTGGAGACAGCTAGCTAATTTTACTCCTTATGTCGGTCTCGAATAGCATTATGACTTATGAGATGGGTCTTGAATAAAACCGTTAAAATGGGAGGGGAGATTCGAATTAATTCGTTAATATGTTAGATAAATTTAAATTTATATTCGTTTGACATAATTTAGTTTTATTTAGTCTACTTTTGAGTTGTATTAGCTTGTCTCAAGCTAGTCTAGTAACATTTTAGTTTAGTTTATAAAAAAACAGTTTATGACTCGAGCATATTATTATTTTTATTTAAAAAATAAAATATGCTTAATTTGCTAATTTGTTCGTTACTGGCCCAAAATCAAGTTGCTTAAATGTCCTAATTATCAGTTATTTAATTTTTTATGTTAAATTTGTTAGGCATTTATGGAAAAATAATAGATCAGTGAGCTAATCTGCTTAATTTATAGCCTACAATAAATTGGATTAGGTTAATTAAACATTCAACTAAAACATATTAAATTAAATTTTACTTAGCTTGACTCGGCTCATTTAAACATAAGTACACATTTCTATTTACTTGGATTATCTATCCTTTTCAGTTAGTAATTCAGTATACTTGCTACCTTGGTTGTTGACCTGCATCTGTCTTGTGATATGAAGCCTGTAAGATGGTGATCCAAAGTTGATTTGTTGTGTTTACAATAATCTCTCTCTCTGTCTCTCTCCCTGCGCGTGATGAGGAATAGATTAAGTGAGGTACATATATATGCAAAGACTCATAAATTCATTGGCTTTGATTTTGGATCAAAATGTGACGTTAGATTTGATCCATTATGGAGATATCAAATTTTGGAGGATTTGTTCCCAAACCAGAATGTTAAAATTTTAAACATTAGTAATGAAGTCCTACAATATTATAAATTGACTAATTGAGAAACATATATAAATGTAATGATTCATAGACTCATTACTACAAAATTGAGTCAAGATGTGGTGTTAGGTTCACTATTACGACTTTTCTCTTAGCCTATCAATGGAAATCTCCTTAAATTTTGATGTCCCCGACACCTCTAATAATATACACATAAATTTTTACAAATGAACTTAATTTTGCTCAAAGCAATTAAGTTTATAGTCAAGTGATTTATGTTCGTTGAATGATGTTGAAAAACTTTCATCTTGATGTGTAATGTGCTTAATAACAGTGTTTCGTTGTTTATGTTTGCATTAAACTAAAATTTAAAATCTTTTGTAAAATATACTTTCAAACTTATTTTGGGTCTTATTACAAAGCTATACACCCTTTTGTGTGAGATTAAATATACAGGATATTAAAGTTATGGAAAGTAATAAACAACCAAAACTATACTATCGGAATTTTTACTATAACGACGTGATATTATTTTTTATGTTTAGATAAATAAGTAATTTTTACCTTTTGAACTTACTCTAAAGGGATCTCTCTCTTGCTTCTTTCTGATTACTCAGGGGTATCTACTCCCCGGATGATTCCTGTTTAGTCTTTTATTTCTTTGGGGCTTTTTGCCTTCTAATATAATAATAATAATAATAATAATAATAATAGTACTTTTGACAATAATTATAATAAATAATTCTACGTGGATTCTCCTAAATATACTTTATTGCGAATTAAAACCGTAAGGTATAAAAATTCTTCAAACGATAAATCAAATTTACTTTTTCAATTGGATTATTGTTATAGCAACGTTTGATTGGTTCAAACAATTTCATATTTAGTATGTGTTTGGATTAGAGTTTGTAAATGGGAGTTTGTGCCAACTTGATGATATAAAATTAATTTTGATTAAAATTGAGTTGATGTTAATGTGATTTATATTTAAAATTTTTTATGTTAAAAGTGATTATGATAGAATAAATATTATTTGGATGATAGTTATCAAAATCACTTTTGGATGTAAAATCACTAAAAAGAATGAGTTTTATATTAACAACTCTAATGTTATTCTTTTATTTCATTTTTATTTTTAAGTATATATGAATAAATTATATGTAAAATATTTATAACAAAATGTATAAAGTAAATAATAAAAAATGATCATATTAAAGATTTAATTAATAAAATTATAAAATATATGTCAAGAAATGAAATAATAAAATGTTCATCCAATATATAAAAACAAATAATCTTTTAAAATAAATAATTTTAAAAGTCAAATCGAATTGTAGGATTTATAAAAGACTTACCTAGAACAAACCATATAATATTAATATATATAGGAGAGTTGTTGTGACCGAAGAAAGCACATAGAAAGGTAAGAGTGGGAAATTAAAAATTTAGCTTTTATTGTTAACTCCAACGCATAAAAGCAAACGGAGAAGCAACTATGTTTCGCTTTTGGATCAGTTGGAGTTGGACACCCAAATCCCGTTGAAGGAGCTTCAACCGAAAAACACTCAAAACATCACTACTACTACGTTCGAAAGGGGTGAACGTGGGTTGAGCATTTTGAATGCTTATTCAAACAGGCTCTTATTCTCCTTATGTTAAAGTGTTGGGTTTATGTTATGTGGATTAAAAAAATTAATATTGAGATAGTTTAAAAATTATAATAAATCAATTTAGATCAAGTCAAATTAATTAGAATCTAATAAATTCTTAATATTATTTTGTTTTTAAAATGAAAAAAATAAGATATATTCACCGTTAAATTCTTTAATAGATTATGAATAAGAAACATATAAATTTAAATAATTAAAGAGTTCAGCAACACAATTTTATTTCTTAAACAACAAATGGTTCAAAAGAACCAAAGCATAAAATTAGCTGTAATTTTTGTGAATTGCAAACCAATTTGATGAAGTAGCATATTGTCAAACGTAAACTGTGATCGAAACTTTTGTGCACTACCCTCCAAAACTTCCGACATGCTCTAACATTCATACTTGCTTCTCATTTGCTAATCGCATTCTCCAATTCCATGGTCAAATTTATATTGTTTCTGCAAAAAGGGATTATTTCTTCAAACTGACTAATGATTTTCTAATTCTGTTTTTGTAACTTTCAATTCATGAATCCGGGCTTCCATTTGACTCATATTCTTTCTCTTATAAACACAATTTAGGAATCTGATTAACCGTTTTCTACCGCGAACTGAAGAATATATGAATAGGGAATTTGCTTCCTTTTTGAGCATTGAAAATGTATTTTGAGGATTCTAGTTCATTTTGGCAATAACTATGGTTTTGGCCTAAATCTTTTAAAAGCTGTTGTAAAAGTACTTCATAATTAAATGTCCTTTCTTTCCTACACATTAGTTTGCGCCTCTTTCTAAATGTGAGAAATAATATTATGAAAAATGGGTTTTTAACCCACACTGGGAAAAGGACAATAGACACTATATAAAATGGATTTTTCTAATCAATATCCTAAGATCATTGGTTAAAAAATTAAGAGAAGGAAAATTTTCAAGTTTTTACTGTGTTTGCTGTATTGAAAACTTAAACTTTTTACTTTTTTTAGTACAACTTTTCTTTTTTGAATTCTTAACCAATGCCCTACTAATTAGATAAATTCATATAAAACACTATATATTAATATGAGTATGAGTGAATATCAAAATATTTATATATCAAAATGAAATAGATATATTATATGTTATATGTGAGAGATATATTATATTCGATGTGGAATTTTGATGTACAACTAAAATATCCCTGATATTGGTTATATACTATTTTTATTAATTATATTAATTTTACCTTTTTAAAAATAATAAAAACCACATTCCAACACACACCCTCATTAACTTTATTTTCCCAAACAAAATGAGTGTAAAAGTGATATATTAAATAACATGGAGACTCAATTCTCTCTTATAAAGAAATTCATCACTTGTAGACACAAAATCTTAACTAGGTGATGCAAACAACTCAACTGGGATTCACTAGCAGAATCTGCTAATTAGAGTCTGTTACAAAGTTAGGGATGGCCCCAAACCCAGCTAAAAAGTTAAATCTTTAAAGATTTGGGTGGATTGAACCCAGTCACTATTTCAACAGTCAATGGTGATATGGAAGGGCCTCAGCCCTGCTTGCAAAGGAAGAATGACAAATGAGCAAAAAGGGGCATCATCACCTCTCATGCCATTAACACTGAGCTCATTGATGTTGCTTCATGGTGGGCCTTCATTTGTTTACTCCACTACATTATTTTTTTCACAGGAAACATTCAACCATAACGCACTATGATGAACTTCCCTTCAGATTTCAACACCTGGGGCCCTCACTAGAACATCTTTCAATTCTTTAACAGCCTATATTCTACACCAAATCACGCTAATGAAAAAGCTCATCTGTAGATCTCGATTACAAATACAGTCCATACTCCAGAGTATGGTTCCAATGCAACTGGGGTAATATCATCACAACGGTGTAGATGTAGCAATAATAATAATAATAATAATAATAATAGCAGTGTATGTTTATTTTTGCTTGCCTGATAAATCAGTATTGGCATTCATACATAAAAAAATTTATACATCATTTTAACGCTTTATGAAACATAACAAAATTTTTTAGTTATCAACAAATGATTCCCCAACAAACATGATACAAGAATAAAAATTCACATTAGAACAACTAGAATAGTTTGATAGATGATTTATCACCGGCGCATTTCAAGGGTTTACCAACAAATGTACTAGCAAGGTGATTAAAATGTTCAATTACTCACCTACCCGGCTGTTAATTTAGTGTAAGGAATTTTGATGTATGAAGATCATTTTCGTTTATCAATCTCACAGGCTATGTATGCTGTCACTCTTTTGGGTTGCAAATATTGAAGTATTTAGTTATATATGCCAAGGCTGCATACAGCTTATATATGATTTGTCTAGAAGACAATGGAACAAATACGAGGAGAAACACTGCTCCAAATCAGAAAACAAGCAGACATGGTGCACACGGTGCCAATATTGTATTCACTAGCACTGTGTGTGCTGCCATATATATATATATATATATATTTATATATATATATATATATAAGGAAACATTCTCACGCTTACTGACAGACAGTGACTGTTGGATCAAGCACAGGCCAAGTTCTCAGGTTTTGCTTTTTTTCTTTTCTTTTCTTTTCTTTTTTTCTTTGCTCTTTCTGTATAGCGCCGATCTTTAGATGTAGACCTTTGTGTGTGGGTCCCAAAACACTTGACCAAAAGTCAATTCAATCCTTTCACTAAATTCTCTGTCTCTCCATCTCATACTCTACACTGTTTATTATATCAATAACAACGTACAGGTACCATACCGACCACCCCACATAAAACCTTATTCCTTCTCACGTTCCCTCCTTTCAATTTTATAAAATCACATAAAAGCAACTCCTTTTCCTAAAGGTTTTGCCACAACAAATTCCCATCATACTTACCACTCTCAACTCACACTCACTGTGTCTTTCCTTTCCTCTCTCTTCAGTTCACACTTCTCTATATCTCTCTGCAAGATCCTTGAAAGGTCTCTCTCCCCCCCTAGGCCTTGTGTTCTGGCTTTGTACAAGCTTGTTTTCCTCAATGGAGAACAACCCAGTTCAGCTTTTTCCTCATCTCACAGTGATGCTCCTCCTTATGTTGACCTTGTTGTTCCCTATAACTGAAGAAGCTGCACCAGTTTCTTCCATCAAGACTGATGCACAGGCCCTTCTCATGTTCAAAAAGATGGTTCAGAAGGATACAAATAGAGTTTTGTCAGGGTGGCAGCTGAACAGGAACCCATGCAGCTGGTATGGAGTTGCTTGCACCCTTGGAAGAGTTACTCAGCTTGATCTTAGTGGCAATAATTTGGCTGGGACTATTTCTCTTGATCCTCTATCTGCTTTAGATATGTTGTCTGTTCTGAAATTGTCTTTGAATTCATTTTCTGTAAATTCTACTTCTTTGCTTAAGCTCCCTTATAGTTTGACACAGCTTGATCTATCCTTTGGTGGAGTTTCAGGTCCTATCCCTGAGAACTTTTTCTCAAGGTGTCCAAATCTTGTTGTTGTGAATCTTTCTTACAACAACTTGACTGGCCCTATTCCTGAAAACTTCATGCAAAATTCTGATAAACTCCAGTCCCTTGACCTCTCTTCCAACAATTTGACAGGGTCAATTTCTAGCCTGAAAATTGAGTGCAACTCCTTGTTGCAACTTGATCTATCTGGGAACCGTTTATCAGACTCAATTCCAATCTCTTTGTCAAACTGCACCAGCCTTAAGAGTTTGAATTTAGGCAACAATTTGATTTCTGGGGAAATCCCAAAGGCCTTGGGGCAGCTAAACAACCTACAAACTTTGGATCTTTCCCACAATCAAATTTCTGGCTGGATGCCTTTTGAATTGGGAAATGCTTGTGCTTCCCTTGTAGACCTGAGACTTTCTTTCAACAACATCTCAGGTTCAATCCCATCGAGTTTCTCTTCTTGCACTTGGCTGCAAACTGTTGACATATCTAACAACAATATGTCAGGTCCATTACCTGATTCAATATTTCAGAACCTTGGATCATTGCAGGAATTGAGGTTGGGAAATAATGCCATCTCTGGGCCATTCCCATCTTCAATATCTTCCTGCAAGAAATTGAGGATTGTGGATTTCAGTTCAAACAAATTTTATGGATCTATCCCCAGAGATATATGTCCAGGGGCAGCCTCACTTGAGGAGCTGAGAATGCCAGATAATCTCATCACAGGAGAAATCCCAGCTGAGCTGTCAAAGTGCTCACAACTGAAGACACTTGATTTTAGTCTCAACTATCTCAACGGTTCAATCCCTGAAGAGCTTGGACAACTTGAAAATCTTGAGCAGTTGATAGCATGGTTCAATGGCTTGGAAGGAAAGATTCCATCAAAGTTGGGTCAATGCAAGAATCTCAAGGATCTTATACTGAACAATAACCAGCTCACTGGTGGAATTCCCACTGAGTTGTTCAACTGCAGCAACCTTGAATGGATATCACTGACAAGCAATGGACTCACTGGTGAAATTCCAAAAGAGTTTGGCCTCTTGACAAGGTTAGCAGTTCTGCAGCTTGGAAACAACAGCTTCACTGGGGAGATACCAGGGGAGCTAGCAAATTGCAGCAGTTTGGTGTGGTTGGACTTGAACAGCAACAAGCTCACAGGAGAGATCCCACCAAGACTTGGCAGGCAGCTAGGAGCAAAGTCATTGTTTGGCATCCTATCAGGAAACACTTTGGTGTTTGTAAGAAATGTTGGAAACTCATGCAAAGGAGTTGGAGGTTTGTTAGAATTCTCCGGAATTCGACCCGAAAGGCTCTTGCAGGTCCCAACGTTGAGGACCTGTGATTTCACAAGGCTGTATTCTGGTCCTGTCCTCAGCCTGTTTACAAAGTACCAGACCTTGGAGTATCTTGATCTTTCCTACAATGAGCTCCGTGGAAGAATCCCTGAAGAATTTGGGGACATGGTGGCCTTGCAGGTTCTTGAGTTGTCCCACAATCAGTTATCTGGGGAAATCCCTTCATCACTTGGCCAGCTCAAGAACTTGGGTGTGTTTGATGCATCACATAATAGGCTGCAGGGTCATATCCCAGACTCATTCTCAAACCTCTCATTCTTGGTGCAAATTGATCTATCTAACAATGAGTTAACAGGGCAGATTCCATCCAGGGGACAACTAAGCACACTTCCAGCTTCCCAATATGCAAACAACCCTGGCCTTTGTGGCGTTCCATTGCCCGAATGCCGCAATGACAACAGCCAACCTGCAACAAATCCAAGTGATGACCTTAGCAAAGGAGGCCATAGAAGATCAACAGCATCATGGGCAAATAGTATTGTCATGGGAATTTTGATTTCTGTTGCTTCTGTATGTATCTTGATTGTGTGGGCAATTGCAATGCGTGCAAGGAGGAAGGAGGCTGAGGAAGTGAAGATGCTTAATAGCTTGCAAGCATCCCATGCTGCCACAACATGGAAGATTGACAAGGAGAAAGAGCCCCTAAGCATCAATGTGGCAACCTTTCAGAGGCAGCTGAGGAAGCTCAAGTTCTCACAGTTGATTGAAGCAACCAACGGCTTCTCAGCGGCAAGCCTTATTGGCTGTGGTGGTTTTGGTGAAGTGTTCAAGGCCACACTCAAGGACGGATCAAGCGTTGCAATAAAGAAGCTCATTAGGCTGAGCTGCCAGGGTGACAGAGAATTCATGGCTGAGATGGAAACCTTAGGGAAGATCAAGCACAGAAATCTTGTCCCTCTATTGGGGTACTGCAAAGTTGGTGAAGAGAGGCTCCTTGTTTATGAGTACATGGAGTATGGAAGCCTAGAGGAAATGCTTCATGGGAGAACAAAGACGCGTGATCGGCGCATTCTAACATGGGAAGAAAGGAAAAAGGTTGCAAGAGGTGCTGCCAAAGGACTTTGTTTCCTGCACCACAATTGCATCCCACACATCATACACAGAGACATGAAATCAAGCAATGTGCTACTTGACCATGAAATGGAGTCCAGGGTCTCTGATTTCGGAATGGCAAGGCTAATAAGTGCACTTGACACACATCTTAGTGTAAGCACACTAGCAGGAACACCAGGTTATGTTCCACCAGAGTACTACCAAAGTTTCAGGTGCACTGCCAAGGGAGATGTTTACTCATTTGGGGTTGTGATGCTGGAACTGCTCACCGGGAAGCGCCCTACCGATAAGGAGGACTTTGGTGACACCAACTTGGTGGGGTGGGCCAAGATGAAGGTGCGTGAAGGGAAGCAAATGGAAGTGATTGACCCTGACTTGCTCTTGGTGACTCAAGGAACAGATGAAGCTGAAGTCAAGGAAGTGAAGGAGATGATTAGGTACTTGGAGATTACATTGCAGTGTGTTGATGACATGCCTTCCAAAAGGCCAAACATGCTGCAGGTTGTGGCCATGCTGAGAGAGCTGATGCCTGGATCAAACGATGGAAGCAGCAACAGTGCTTGAAGTACCATGTTGTTATTGTCCATAAATTATGACAAGTGAATGAAGATAAATATGAGGCTTGTAAGATTTTCTCTATAGTATAGCTGTCGCTGAGTTTCTTCTGCCTAGTTTCTCAATTTATGTCTTCATTTGCTGTGTTATTTAATATTTATTTATTGTCAGAAAGTGATACAATGTAACTTCAACCAATATTAACATTGGAGTAATTACATATGGAATGCCAATAAATTGAGCTGATCTAGTGCAATCAATTAAGGCAATTCACCAAACAGACAGGTGCTATGCGGAAGAATGATCACTTACTGATTCTCCATGCTGTGGGAAATTCAATTTAAGAGAAAAATTGAGGTCCACTTAAAGAAACTTTAGCTATAGCTCGAAACACTTTGCTTAACTCTGCTACCAGCAAAGTCCTCCTTGACAGGCTATTTGAAGTACACGTATGTGTATGTTGATGCTTGTGACATTGGTTAGGATTTCCATATGCTCCAGGGAAATATAACCTACCATCAAAATGCGTTAAAACAATGTGATTATGAGTATTATGGATTTAGTGTTATTTTTAGGAGCACAGCCAAAAAAAAAAAAAGGTACTGTGAAGAGTGATTTCAATGAAAAGAAAATGTGAACATAAAATTTAACCGAAAAAACTATTCTTGATAATAGAAGAATCAGATTTTTGAAATTATTTTGTTACAAAGAGTTATTATCAGAATGAATTTTTTTTCACATTAAACAATAATTTTCTCAGACAAATAGTACCATTTTTTTTATATTCAAATTTACTCATCAGGTTTTGTGCGATATATAGCATGAAGTTTCTCCCTTATAACTTCTTATAATTTTTTTTCACATTAAACAGTCTTTACTGGGTCGTTCGATTTGTGTTTCCTTTGTTTTTCTTTCAATTTTACCCACCAATAAAAAATGAAGAACCATGATGAAATAATTATGGAGTGAAAATCCATGTAGGTTTTCCTTCAACTATGCAAATTTGTGGTAATTTATTGCAATTTGTATGTCTTACAGTCATGATGAAGATTAAGATGAGAAAATCCATGTAGGTTTTCCTTCTTTTTTTTTTCTTTTTTTTTAAAGATGAGAAACTCAAATTTTATGAAGAAGAATGTCTTTTTTTTTTGTTTTGGGGGGGGGGGGGGTCAGTATTAAGAAGAATCTGAAAGTAACAAATGCAGCATTTTTCTGGAGGATCTGGATCCACACATGAGCTTAATGAAGAAAAAGGCCTAAAGGGCAAAGGGCCGAAGCATCACTAACATCAACGTATGATCCAGAAGGAAACCCACGATCTCATTCGACAAAACCAAGAATAACACGACCAAAAAGGAAAATCAAGAATACATGTTGCTGTCTTGACAAATAAAAGAAGAGTTCGACCCAAAAAAAAACCAACGAAAGTAAGTTAGGCTTTTAACTTAAATGGATGTGGCATAATACATATATATATATATATATATATATATATATATATATATATATATATATATATATATATAAGCATGGCCTTTTTAAGATTTTAATCTAATCTAAAAATTTAATTATAAATTTGATAATAAGACTTTTAAATAAGCTAAAAATTCTACTCTTAAATAGTTGGGGCATTTGTGATTTGATTTTAAGACAAAAAGGTAAATTTTATAAAATAAAAAAGTAACTTGTAATTTCAATAAATTATGTTAATCCTTAATTTTTTATAAAACCATGCAATTATATAATCTAAATTAATTATTCGAAGTTATAAATGTCTAATATTAACAAGTTAAGCAAATAAGAAAATATCTTAACAAAAATTATGTATATTTATATAAATATAGATAGGGATAAGGAATATGTAATATATAATATGTCTCATAAATACATATAAGTATTATTGTATAATATATTATTGGTTTAGTTTGGTTTTGTCTAATTTTAGAAACTAAAACAATAAATTGAACTAAATTGATCAATTTTTATAAAATAAGAACTAATTCAACCCTATTTATTTTCATTTTAATCAATTTTTTATTTTTTTTGGATTGATTTTTGATTTTAATTTGATTTAGATTAGTTTTGAACACCCCTGTTAAATAAGCCAAAAGCCTTCTAAATATGAAAAAAAATTTCAAAATAGGCAAAAAAAAAATTGTTTCTAAATAGACCAAAAGACTTATATTATCATTAAGTTTTTTGAGACGATGACAACAACAACAACAACAACAACAACAATAATAATAATATAAATAGATTAACCTATCAGGCCTAATAGGTTATTTTTTATAGCCTATAGCATGGCTTTTTTAGTTAAAAAGACTTTTGAAAAGCTTTATATTAGCTTATTTATTAAATAGACTAAATCAAATTAGGTCTAATATAGGATAAGTCAAAGGCTCCTAACAAGCTATCTGGCCTACTTCCACCCTTAAATTTGACTATACGGTATTCAGTTGTGTTAATGGACAACATGAAGTAATGTCAAAGGTTCTAAATGTTATGAGGCATAGAATGCGACATGTTTGATACTTTGTAGTTTGTAAGATATGGACACAATATACTTGTGTGAACATTCATCTTTTGAGAAATATTTTTTGTATATCCCATCAATTGACATACTTTGACACTCTGTGTCTATTTCTCTCCTCTCTTCCCTTACTTTTTCACTTTTCCTTTTTTTTTCATAATTTTTTTTTTCCAATCTTATCTCTTAATGTCTAAGTGTCTACAATAAAAGAGTAATACACATAACACTCCTCTTATCTTTCTACTTGCTTTTTGTGTAATTTTTTTTTTTTTTTGAATGCTTGTATTAGAAGTTGCTTTCGATTAAGCTAAGGATGCTTTTTCAATAATCTTTATATATTCTATCTAACAAGTGGCAGTTTAAATAATAAGCATGTTTTAATTAAATTGTTGAGGGACCTTTCTAATATTAGGTTTCTTTTTAATAAATTTTTATTAATTAATAATGAAAGATAATAGTTTGTCTAAAATAGTGAAATTGGTATATTAGACCAATATTTAGGTGGTTCAAATGATTCGATATTTGTTCCTCTTAAACAAGGTTTTGGATTTGAGTCTTATAGATGAAAAAAATTAATGCTAAAAGAATGTTTTTTCCATCATGAGCCAACCTAGCTCAAATCAAATTAATTAGAATCCAATAAGCTTTCAGATACTAATGATCCTCTATATATATATATATATTGGTACACAGAACAAAAGCTAAGCATAACATTATAACCAACTAATATTACACAAATCTTGATAAAGACATCATAGCATTTTACATATCACTCTATATAAACATGATGACAAAGATGAGCTCATCAAAGATTGAGAGCTGTATAGTAGTATCTAGCTTAAAGATTAACCACTGACTATAGTATTACCGCCATAGATTTTACGGAACCAAAACACCAAGCATGAGAACACCAAGCCTAATCTATGGTACACATAGCACTTCAACAATTATATGGAACAAATGCATTGAATATGGGGGCTCCAAGCCTACTATGTGGTACACATCAATACACTAGCAACCATACAAGACTAAAGTACTGAATACAAGGCACCATTAGGATGCTGGCATACGTAAAGGATAACTAAATTGCCAAAGATAGAGGCCTACAACCTCAAAAACATATGTTGTTATTGAACAAACCAAAAAACTCAACCAACCATTAGTACCAAGAGTGGCTGTCAAAAGAAACTCATCGAGCAAGAATATCAAACAAACCATTATGCAAGGGGAAGATAGAAAAAGAAAGGAAGAAGAAGAAGAAAAAAATTATAAGCAATGGATCACTGCAAACCATTATTAAGGGGGAGAGGCACCTCAATTGCACTTGATCCCTCTATCAAAAACTGAAAAAATTGAGGCTAACCTAATTTAGCTTGAGTCAACCTAATCCACTATACATGAATATAAGGATAAAATTCATCCCACACTTTTTCTTTCACCACTCAATAACTTTTGATTATATATAATTTTTATCAATTCAACCGTTAAATTATAATTATAATAAATAAAAACCATGACCACAAGATGATGTAAGTAAGATTCACTTGTAATATATAAATTTCAAATACACTAATACGATTAGAACAAAGTCAACGCTTTGGAGAATGAATAAGAGAATTATATTTCACCATATTTTATAACAACACAACTAAAACACAGTTCTTGTACAGAGGAGAACATGGGCATTGTAAGTTGATAGTATGAATGAAGTCCTATCTGAATTCCACAAGTTATCCTAACCAGAGGATTAGGATGATTCCCTCTTGGCGGCTTGTACGATGCTCTTTGCAAGTCAAGGTGCATTATGCACCTTGCCATCCGACAATGAGGATGTGATGGTCTATCGGTGAGACCAATGACAATGATGCATTTTAGAAACATCCTTAAACATTTCTCTTCCCCCTCTGTGCCTAGCACTCCGCAATACTAGATGGACCAGAACTACCTCTACACCTGCTTCGAATTGATGTGAAAAAATAAAAATAAAACTGCTTCAAATGGATATGAACGATAGCTTTTTTTTATTCTTTTGAATTGATTTGTTGACGTCGAATGTTGGGTAGAGCTTTAGATTGAACGGGGCTATTTTTATTTTTTGAGGAATGGAAGATTGTGGCATGTTGTTGAGGGTCAAGGCAGTGGCAGTGGTGCTGGAGGGCGAGCCATGGAGATGAGGCAAGCGGTGGCAGGGGGAGAAGAGAGTTTGGAGAGTATTACTCGCATAGGGGGGAGAGAAATGTTGAATGATGTTTCTAAAGTGCATCCTTGTCATTGATTTCACTGATAGGCCATCAAATCTTCACCGTGGATGACAAGGTGCATAATACACCTTAACTTGCAAAGAGCATCGTAGAAAACCAGTCAAATACGTAGTTACTTTTCGAAAACCAGTTGGAAGACAAAGAATTTAGAATTCTTGTACCGTAGCTGTCTACAAAGTACAGAGCCTGGTTAAGGTGGGGTGGTAGCTAGAATCTACAATATAGAGAGCCAAAAAGGGTGGGGGTGCATTAAAAGGTGGGGAAAGAGGTGAACGTGGTCCCAATAAAATAAACACTAGATACCATTAACAGGGTAACCCTGTTGGAGCACCGTCCCTCTGCCTTCGCTTCTGCTTTTCTTTGAATTGTCAAAGAACAATCACCAAACGCCATGCCCACTTTCCCTCCTCATCTTCTGTCCTTTTTTTATTTTTTCTTAATTAAGTTGTTTTTATAAAGGAAAATACTATATACACATAATTTTAGTGCAAGAATGATGTGATATTATTATTAATTCTCGAAAAAGGAGATGGATCTCACCACTTTATATCCTTCAACTACCACCACGATTTTAGACAAAAATTCTGGTTACATCCTTCTGATTATGTAGTATTGCTCTTTTATAAAAGAGAGATCTCAAGGTATATATTTTAAGAGTAAAAAAAATCTATTATTTATATTTTTGAAATATATTAATTTAGTTTAATAAGTCATCATTATCTTCTATATTAGCTATATTTTAATATTATAAATAAAGTATTATAAACATCAAATTAATTAACACCAAAAAAATAACTTTCGTTATTTGAAAAGCATTTAGGAATTTCTTTTTGTAAAGACATAATGGTAAGCCAAAGGTCTTTTTAAGAAAAGAGAAAGATTCGAATCTTAAAAATAACATGAACAAAAGCCTGAGTATATTATATGTTAAAGAATTAGTTTGACACTCGAATAATATAAAGGTAAATTGAGAAACAAGAAAACTGAGTTACTTCGAGTGTTTGTTTTCTAATATCTTCTGTTCATTGGATGTATCAGTTTTACTTAATGCTATATGGTTTTTCTATATGATGACGTGTCAATTAAATTTTTTATTATCAATATTATCACGTAAATATTCATTTAGCACAATATTAATACTATAATGAATTAAATGGAAAATAATTATAAGCAAGCATAACATTGGATGCAATTCATAAATTAAAATACAACTATACATTATATAAAGCCAAAACAAATACAAACTAAAAATATAATTACAATTTTTTTTAATTCGATTTTTTCAATTATAAATTTGGTAAACTATATTTTGCACTAATATATATTTTCTAATTTAGTTTTTTATTAAATAAATATCTATTTATAATTTTTTTTAAAACTTTTAAATAGATAAATATATATTAGTCATAAATTTAAACTTCCGTGTATATCATCGTATTAAAAGAACAAATATTAAATTAAAAATTCAAGTAATAATTTCAACTACTCGAGTCCAAACTTGCAAAAGTTAATATGAAAATGTTTTTACTTTATAATACTAAAAGTCAATTTTAAAAAGGCAACTATATAATTCCATTGACTCCAAAAGAAAAGCTAAAACCAATTTATTTTTTGCTTTCAAGATTTCAACAGCACGAAAGTTCCCTTCCATAGTATTCCAAAGAGAAACGTCCATTTTTTAAATTTAAAACAATGAGATGGACTCCATGGTATTTTGCACCTAAATTAATGAAAAAGCTAGCTACCGTAGAGTACCCCCACTATGCTGCTGACACTGCACCCTTCCCCTCCGCTGTTAAAAGTATGTGCGTCTTTAGAGGCTTGTGTGCGTCTGTTTATGTTGAGAGGGACGAATGCCTGTGCACAACCCATTCAACTGCGGCACTGAAAAACATGGTGTGTTTTTATATGTATTTAAAAGGAGCACATATGCAGCGAAAACGACCCTCCATCTTTCACCCTTTCTCCCTCTATTCCTTTTTGTTTTCCCACATTGAATTCGACCCTCAAAAGGGAGATATACCCCCCTTTGGATCGTATAGAGAAAATGGTCCCCAACTACTGCCATCATTCACCCAGATGAATGTCACATGTGTCATTCATTTAATATAACTTAAAGGGTCCATATGCGCAAGCAAACCGACATATCAAACATCATACATTAGTCCAAGAACATTAATATCATTGTCTCGATTTTTATCTGTGAACAATAATAAACAATTCTCCTTTTTTCCACACCACTTGCATGCATTGCCGCTAATGTATAATGCATATTGGATATTTCCATATATAATTGACCATGGAAAAGAATTGTAATTTTTTTTTTTTTTGTAGATATATAGATCACCCTCCTAGCTAGTTTTACTCAATTTTCCTTAGTTTAATCCTGAATTAGAATCTAAATTAAATTTCGACCCAAATTACCACTATATTCTAGTTACTATTTAAGCCACAGGTTAGTGGTATCCAACCAGTATTGTGGATTAATATGTGATTATTTTTGTATAAGAAAAGTAGTAAGTTACTTTAAACGCCAGTAAGCTGCTTTATTGCCATCCAATAACAATAATTGAAAAAATTGCCCATAATGTAATTAGGTTAGACATATATAAGGGTAAAGCTAACTTGACATGATCTTGAATTTTTTCCAATATAACAAATGAACAGATGAATATGTCAAATGAACAAAACAAGTTACAACTCACCTTTAATCAAACCTTCAACAGTTGTCAGACTCAAACTCCCTAAACACTGCATCTCGATCGCCAACAATATTAATAAAGAATATGAACTTTCTTTTTAAATAATACAAATTTTCAGCCCGTCAAGAAAACAGGAAAGAAGGGGGGAAAAAAAGAGTAAGAAAGCAAACATGAATTCTTGGAAACTTTTCCTGCGACATCATCTTTCCCTTATGCAGATTTTATCTCTTTCTTTCTTTCTTTTTTCTGAACAGCAAAATGGGTTTTGGTTATTGTTATATGTCATTCTGCTTCCCCATCTGTGTTGGCTGAGGACATGTAACTCATTACAATGGAGGTCTCTTCTGGTGGAAGCCCAGCAGTGGAAGACTGGAACTGTTGCTTGCAAGCTTGGCATGTTATTTCCATAACAGTGGAGCTCATCTTCTTGATGGCTTGCTTCCTCAAGGCTTCAGCCTTTCCAAGCTCAGCTTGTGCTTGTTTCCTTATCCTCTTGGCATTCTCAAACTCAAGCTCAGCTATCTCAATCTGGCGCTTAGCTTCTCTCCTAGCCTCTTCTGCATAGGCCTTTTCTGCCATGGCCAACTTCAGCTCCTCACCAGCAAACTCTTTCAACCTTGCCACTTCCAATGTGGAATCATTCATCACATTCCTTTCTGCAGGTTGGCTTCTATGTTTATCTGAGCTTATTGGTCTCTCAGATATTGCACTCCCTTTGTCATCACTGCATGAGCCTATTGAAAGTCTCAACCCCGTTTCATAGTTTTCCTTTGGATTTCTTTTTTCTTGAGAATTTATTGAAGAGGGTAAGAGCTGAAGTTCTAAGTTGTGCCTGCGATCCGAGGTGATAGGATTATTATTGTGCATCTCTGAAGTTAACAACGCAGCTGGTGGTTGATCAGATGGTTTTGGCAGTGGCAGTCCTTGCAATGGGGCTATGCTAAAATTTGCCTCACTAGATGGACTTGTGCTTGAAGCTGTTCGAGAAGAGCATGCAGGTTGCAGTGCTTGTAACTCTGGCCGGTGCTGCCGGACTGTGCAGGCATCTTGATGTTCTATGAAACTCTCCACCCTGAAAATAGGGACAAAAGTTTTTAGAGTAAGTAAAGTAGATTATATACTATTATATTAGATTATGATATGTAAATCTATGTGTTATGGCTACATCATATTGTCTCCAACCAAGCGGCAAATAGGGAATGATAGCTTGGTCAAACAAAGATATGAAATCTTATTCATCAGTGGCGTTTATAAAACAAACATAAAGCAATAAAAAAAAATATATTAATCAAAGATCTAGTCGATGGATTATGTAGGTAAGTTCAAATAGAATAGTATAATATATAACAAATTAAGTAAGACAGAGTGATCAAACGGGATCTCCATATATGCAAAGAATAGCTGTTTCCATCCTGTATGGTTTAGTGGATCTTTCTTTAGTTTATCGATAAAAGTGTAGAGAACTGGAGATAATACTATCCTTAGAACTTAAAAATTGCCGCGGCTCTCCTCGACGATATGTGCAATGCCAGAAGGAGGTCGGATATATATACTATTCATAAGATATTGCTAATGAATTTGAAAATTTTCAACTTACGTTTAGAAATTTCCAAAATAAAACATTTAAATATTGATAACGTCAAGACTATGGAAATCTTTGACATGAAAGGTATCTGAGAATTAGAATTTTTGTTTCTCTCCACAACAACAGAATTTTAGGGTTTGACTCCCAATGAAGCTGCAAAAGAATAATCGTAGACTGTATTATATAGTATAATTTAACAAGTAAAATAATAATAATTCGGTTTATGTCAAGAACAAAAACAATTGCTCAGCCGAGGCTGAATCTGTTGAGCCACACACACACCGAGAGAAAGAGAGAGAGAGACAGAAAGAGAAAGCAAGAAACTTGGAATAATGACCATAATTGTCATCATGTATGGGAAAGTGGTAAGAGAAGAGAAAAAAAAAAAAAAAAACACAAACAAACCTGGAAAACACACGGCCACAGTCACACGAATGGCCTCTGGTACCACAGGTCTTGATGTGAGCCTTGTAATCAGATTGAACCGCGTACCCTTTGGAGCACTTGTCACACACCCACTGCTTGTGGTTGCTGTGCTTCCTCCTGAAGTGCTTCTTGATCCCCACAAGATCACCGAGGGCATGGCACGGGTCATGGTGCAAGCAACTTGGCTCGGGACAAACAAACACCTTCTTCTTCATCCCTTGTGTCTCCCTCTTGAGAAGCTTCCACGGCACCTTGTGCCTTCTCCTGTGCATTTGGAGATTCTGGTCTCTCTGAAACCCTTGGTTGCAGATCTCACACACATACCTGTCTGATTCCAGCAACGTCTTCGGTGAGAGAGACACAACCTCAGCATCTGGATCTGCTTGTGTGCAAGACACAGCATGAAGAACAAAGAACAAAATTAACTTTGGAGAAAGAAACAAAAAAAGACTACAAATTAAGAAAAATCTGACCCCAAGAAAAAAAGAAAAGAAAACTTTTGTGGTAGCTAGCTCTTACCTGGTGTTCCTGCTGGTCTTCTTTTTCTTTTGTTAGCAACCCCATTTTCAGATAATGCAAAAGCGGCATCAGAAGAAGATGGTGCACCAGAAGAAGCACTGTTGTTATTGTTGTCTAACATGGGTGGAATTTTGTGATTGCTTTGAGGACTATATGTTGGGAGGAGTTAACACACAATTAATTCCCACAAAACCAGTACAGCAGGTGAAGTTTGTAATAGTGGGGTTTCAGCTTTACTCGTAGAAAGCAAAAAAAGAAAAAATGAAAAAAAAATGAGAATTGATAGTGGCACAACACAAGGACGAGATAGAAAGAGAGAAAGAGAGAAGGAGGAAAAAGCTATTGCTTTATGTAATCAGCTTTCTTTAAGGCTTTTCCTAGCTTTTTTCTTTGCCCACGAGCTTTCTTGCTTTGTTGCTTCATTGACCCCTCACCTCGAGCAGGTAAGGTTGAAGGCAAGTCTTGTTTATAAAGCTCCTTCCACTGTGTGTATCTTTTGTGACTAGGGGGCTAACATGTGTTTTGCTTGGGGCTGACCCACTCCAATCACATGGCTAACCATACACAATCAACAAAAAATTATCTTAATTTTTTTATTAAAATAAAGATTTAATTGTAATTTTTACCTAATTATATATTATCACATCATTAAAATATTTAATTCTTACAATAATTATATAAAAAAATCACATAAATAATGAAACTCTTAGTAGTAGTATAAAATATTTTATACTACCAAGTACTAACATGAATCGAATCTAATAGAATGAGTTTAGTCTCTTACAAAATGATAAATCAAGATTTGAATCTCAATCTATATTTAATATTCAATCATATTTGAAATAAAATTACCTCTAGTAAAAAGTATAAGTAAAATACCAAAAAATTAAAATATTTTACATTGAAATTGTATCAGTATTATTCTTTAAAAGTAATAATGGTAATTAAATAGAATAAACATGTCATGTTATCATGAAAAATAGATTTAAGCAAAAAATCTATCCAACATTTTTCCAATCACATTTGCTTGAAACTTTGAGCCCCACACATAGAATCTGGACAGAAACAAAAAAAACATCCTCCTCCAAATACGCTAAGAAAAGAACAGCACGGTCAATTATTCGTGGAACTGTAATTTGCATGAATAAATGCCGGCCAAGGGTTCCTCCCATTACGCGTGACCTCACACATATATCACATCTTTGCTCACGTGACTAAGTGACAAAGTCACAGCTCTTTGCCTAAAAGGGCCAAACAGCAGGGTGAAAAGTGGAGATAGATAGGGTAAAAGAAAGAAAAATTCAGTTGCCATTGGCGCATGTAACGGGCGCCAACCTCTAGTACTCGACTGAAGCGCATATATTATGGAGAGGATATATATATTGGATCTAAGGGAAAAATACTACAATATGGATATGTAAGGGGAAATATAACATTTATTTGTGAGTGATTGAAACTCCACTAGAAAACTACATCTCTGTGGTAAATGTCACAGAAGATATACCATATAGAATATGGGCTCACTTGATTTATTCATTTCTTAGTTATGACTGCAAATTGGATTTACATGTAGTCTTTTCTTTACATCTATTGATAAAATATTGTTATTTTTTTTTTATTAGTTGACATTATTTGTTTTTAATTGACAGAATTTTGTTAGAAGAGTGTGACTGATTACTAAAATAAATTAATGGACAGAGTATTTGATGAGTATTTGTAAATCGATAGAAATGTCTAGTTTCAAACACAATACAACTTTAAAGCATTTTTGGAACTATTTCTATATCTGTATAGCTAGCATTTTTTTTTGGCTTGCTGTAATTTTCTTTTGTGCTGCGTCATTTGTATAAAAACACACTATTGTGCCATACGTTCCAATGTAAATAGAGGCGCCAAAGCTGAAAGCTATATGTAAAACTTACCGGGCATGGCATGTGAAATCAAGGGCAAAGTAAAATTTCACTCAGTGGTAGATTATCAATATAAAAGTTTTTAATACAGTCATCTAATCATGTATTGTCACATCATAATTTATAATAACTATCTAAAACATCACACATATGATAATATTTAATTGGTTAATAGTATAAAATATTTTTATATTGACAATAATCTATCAAAATTGATATTAATATCTCTCTCTATATAAAAAGACTATTAAATATGAAATATATGTAATTTACCTTATAAGGATTATCTACTAAATATATAGAGATATATAAATAATATTACAAACTTGGCCCTAGCACCCACCAACTTGTTTACCTTGGTGGTGCAATGAGTGATGTTATTTGAGGAAATGAGTCATTTTATATGTGAATTTTATATGACTTGATTATGTATTGATTTTATTATTAATTAATTTTTTTTATGGATTTCGTACTTAGCTCCACTTTCTTGATCAAGGGTGAAAATTAACACATATGACTAGATAATATGAAATTTTCATATAAAAAAATTATTTTTCTATTACTAGGATATCATTCACATGAAGATCATTAGAAAACCTAAGAAATTATGTGTTAATAACTAAAGATTTTAGTTATTTTACTAGTTAATCTAGTGAAATAATTTCATGTCCATTATTAGTTATCTTACCCACATCAATCTCATTCATAAAAAATATAATTGAAATTCTCACTTATTTACTTGTCAACCTCCAAGTGTCGAAAATGACATCTAAATTATGGGTTCAAAAAAATTTTCTCGTGAAATAATATTGAGCCACCCTTACTAGCACAAATGCTTTTGTCATTTGTAACTCTAAACTTATTTTTAAGGAAGCGTTTGGTAGATGGATTAATTTTTAATTCCTGAGAATATTATTTTCGAGAATAGTTTTCCCATGCATAACACTTTGGAAATGTTTGATAGATAGATTAAAATCTCATAATTTTTATAAAATATGATTGGGTATAAATATTCTTATGTTTGGTTGACAATCACATTTCTGCGAATATTATATGTTTTTTCAAAATGCCCTTGACTAAATAGCGGTGGCGGCAGAGGTCAATAGCAATCGACAGAGGTCTAGTGGCCATTGCGGCAGAGGTCCGATGTCATCAATAGCAGACCAGTGGTGGTGGTGGTTTATTATAATAGGGATAATTTTGTTTTTTTACTTTTATTAAAATATTCACTTCCCTAACATTCCCATGATAAAAATGGGAATAAAAATATGTCAATTTTTATTTTTGGGAATACAACTTATTCAAAAATATTTTTTTAAACCATCTACCAAATATAGGAATCTTACATTCTTATAATAACATTCACAGAAATATAAAAATATTCGGTCTACCAAATGTCTCCTAAGTTTATTCTTTCTTTGTCATATACTCCTATCTTTTATCTCTGATTAAGTGTCACTTTAAATATTTAGCACGTCACTAAATATCTTAAATATTAATATTATGTATGTTTGCATAATGAAAAATTTAACTAAATTTTAAAAAACTGGATATGTAATGCTTCTAGAGTATTTAAAAAATTTTCTAATGCCGAATGAATTTAATGGGCAATATGGCATTTGGCTTGGTCCTAATGGCAATATTGATCCACCTGGAAACATCACAAAATGCCACACAATATCCCATGGGGCTTTGGTGCTTCTATTTGTTCTTGAATGTGTTGATCTTGTGCCACTTAAGCATATTGTGATAAGCTTTCATGGACAAAATCATTAAGAAGAAAATTATTGCCTGTTCTAATGATAAATTTTGCCGAGATTAATGATTTGCTTTAACTTTAGAATAAGAAAGTGCCCTCTCACACTAAACTTTTTCTATTTAAAAAAAATATCCATAAACAGAACTATAGCGTGTCAAATAAATTGTAGAACAAAGGATATATTTTCAAAACGGTTGGTAATTATCTGCCGCCGAAGAAAAAACCGGTTGTGGATTGGTATTTTGCTTGAGAATGGACCCTATGTGGGTCAAAATCCCCCTCATAGCAATTCAAACTTTAATCATTCTTAGTCAGAGGTATCAAATGGATTGGTCCTACACACATGGAGCTAACTCGTCCAATTTTTCGTACTTTGCCGACCTGAATGGTATGTTTTTCAAATGATTTTTTATATCAAAAACAAAAATAAGTCTAACTCGGTCTATTTTGGCAGTCATATTTTGCATTTTCTCCACAAAAATCCAAATTAGAGATGAACATTGTTCAGCTTCACATTATCATCACATTAATTATACCATTAGCTACACTAGCGTGTTGATTCAAAACAACACCTCAAATTGTTTCAGGGGTCCAATTAACGCCTCAATAAAACCGTGTGCTTGTGCTGCAACTACACTCTTTTTGTGTTCAAGTCGACCGCATACCATTGATACTGACATGCCAAATACAGTTTGCCGTATATCTTTCATTTTGTTTCGATGGCTAGCTTGATCATTTATTCATCATCACAAATTAAGGACAGTAAGACCTTTTGTTAATGTCCAATTTATCCGCACTATCACTCCCTAACAAATAAATGTTCATTTTGGTCCTTAAAATTGTATGTGCATTTTATTTTAGTCTCTAAAATTAATTATTTAGTTCCTAAGGTTATAAACCATGTGTCATCTTAGTCCCAAAATCATATGTCATTTTTGTCCCCAAATCGTGTGTCACTTTTACAAATTAAGAATTAAAATGACATACAGTTTGCAATTTCAGAGATTGAAAAATTAATTTTTTTATTCCAGGGACTAAAGTAAAACGCATGGTCCAAATTATTCATATGTTTTTTATCCGTCGGTGATATGGCTTCTAACACATGTGAGGCCTATTGTATATGTCGTGTGGTTGTTCATCCACAATAGGTTCAGGAAACCGTATATGATATATGCTCTCAGTCAGGCGGATCATCATTGTTTTTCATACAATTCCACTCGAGTCCAGGACTATGGATGTTGAAAAATTATTGCATGAATATAAATTCAATACTTTATATTTAAAATTTATAAAATTTACGAATAATTGAGTATATTTTAAACAAAACTAATAAAAATCTAATTTTATTGTGAATATATTTAAATATAAAATACAAAATGCATATCCATATAAAAATATTTCGTATTTGTTAAATGCAGTAGAATCTGTTTCTTTTTTGTGTTATTTACTTTCGAACACTACATATCCGATGTAGTTGCAAGAATCCTGGACCACATTTCCCGATTGATAAATAGTCTTTATTTATTATTATTATTATTTTTTTTTGGGTTTTGCAAAGTATACCTTCACTCAATAAACCAAAGATTAATTTTTTAAGATATAGTCAAACGCTTAAATTGAGACTTCTCCTGACCTTTTTCTATATACATAATCTTAAGATCAAACCTAATACTACATATTTAAGACATTTGAGCTCCTAAATAGCCCAATTTCACAGCACGGCCAGGCACAAATTTAAGGCAATTTAAGACATATTTAAGATCAATTACCGGTGCAAATACTGCAACCATCCCAATGTGTTATTTTCCCATCAACATGGGCCAACTCAGGCTATGCCCAAAGTTCCCACTTTATCAGTAAAATATTCGATTTTACTCTGTAAAAAGATATACACAACACAACCTAGACGACATGGTACAAGGACTAAATAAAATAATGACAGACAACCTAGAATATTTTACAAAAAATAGAAACAACAGAGCAAGACCACTAGGATCCATCTTTGCTGGGACCCAACCACCGAAGGAAATCTCACCTAGATTATCCTTTTGTTGGCCTAGTAAAATTAGGGAATCTCACCAAGATTACCATTTTACCCACCACCAGAACAGTAGGACCCAACAACCGCGCTAAGTCAAGATCAAGATGGCACACTGCAGTTGCTTCAAGCTTCGAATCAAGATTTTCATCCATTAAAAATCGCCAATTTAATGTACCAAGAAAAAATTTGCAAATTTATCATCATCCTATGAAGCTCGTCTTTATTCATAATGCTACTCTACAATCGTAGCACCTGAAATGGTGCTCAGAAAGTGTCGTTTGTTTTTTGTAGTGATTTATTCCAATTCGTCTTCTGCTTTGATAAGCAAATTGTGGCATATCCAACATCGGATCCATCTGAGGCTCAGACTTTTCATCGTAGACATTGCATTATTTAGAAATAAAAATGTATGAATTGATGACAGAAAAAAAAAAAAAAAGTTCAATTTCGATTATAGAGAAATTTTTAAGTATTTCATAAGAAGTTTTTATGATAAAATTTTATATATTATTATCTAGTTATATGTTGACACATTTTTAAATAAAAAAAACTTATTTTTAGGTAATTATTTCTATAGTGGTAATAATATAAACAAACTTTTTGTAGTGACAAATAAATCAAAATTAAAATTGATTAAAAAGGCTCGTGATGAGATTAAAAAAGAAAAGAAAGGTGATATGAAGTTTAAGGGACGAAAAATTCACATTGTCCAAATTGAATAATTACAAACACGCACAGTGTATGTGTATATATTTCCAAACTCAATCAACCTAAGGTATTCGCCTAATGTTTAAGGAGCTATATTCCCTAAGTTAATTGACTTCAAGTCTCAAGCTGGTATTTATGAGGAGCTATTCTCCTAGATGTATTATTACCATGTTTAGTTTTTTGTTTGGAAAATTTCAAATCATGGTTTGAGTAAAAGCTACTCTGATTTTTGGCCAAATCATAATTTTGGAGCTCCAAACGAAAATCCAAACATATTGTAAGTCAATGATGGCCCGTCACTAAACCCCTTGGGTTGTTGAACCAGGGGCTGACAGATGCCATGGAATAGGCAACCATTCGCTCCCAACCAAAGGATGTTCCTTCACTAGATCTTACATTTTGGACCTTTACATGGCAAATACGATCACATACGCAATACATGCATGAAAAGGATATCACGAGGCGTTCATTTAACTAGAAAATTGGTCAATAGAAAATAAATACCGTTTTTCTTGGTCGTATAGAAATAAGGAGTGTTTTTTTTTTTTTTTGTGGTCTGAAAAATAAGGACTTTATTGTCAAAATGAAAATAAGGACTAAATAGCAGTCATAACAGATGTAGATATGAAAACTTAAACGGGCTTGGCCCAATGTAAAGAAGTCAAAAGGTCCACACACCCCCACAAAAATAAAAATAAAAATAAAAAGAATAAATATTTATTTTAGTTTTTGAAATTGCATGTGTTTTACTTTATTTTCTAAAATTAAGAAATAAATAATTTAGTTCTTGAAATTGTAAAAAGTAAAATTAGTTTAATCTCTATGAATATTATCCTAGAGACTAACTTTGATCATTTTTTACGAATTTAGGAATTAAATTATTAATTTATTAAATTTAGGGATTAATACAACTTTAAGGATAAAATGGAATATTCACTTGTTAATGTAGTTCATCAAGAACCAAAATAAAACATTCACTCATTAATACAATTCTATGTACCAACTAAAAGAAAACTAACAAAGTTCTTATTGTATGGGAAGCTCTATATATTTAGGAATCGATCCTAATTCCTAAAATATAAAGCTCCATGGTAGACAAGGCCTTGGCCTCAGGAGACAATCCTACAAGCTAAGGGAATAATTCGATTCTCGTGGGTTTTGGGTACATTGGTTTATACATTTTAAATTATACATATGAGATATATGTACACTTTAAAACATTGATATTATCTAACGAATGGTATAGTATCATATAGTATGCGGATACTTTACCAAGAGACTCGTTCACTGGAAGACTTTTTCATCTGGAATATTAAGTCGACTTTGAGTTCAAACCCACCTTCAGCTTGATTTCACTTTGATTTTTATTACACTTGGAGATGAAGCTTGATGACAAGTACAAGTTCATCAAGGTTTCAAGCAGATTAAAATTCCAAATTGAAAATAAGGTCTAATTCAAAAGAAATCAATACCTTAAGACATGTTGTTCCTTTTTTGGACGTTCAATACCCTCTAAGATAAAACTCAGAAAACAACTAGAGGTGGTTTTGATTGAGAAATGGAGTCAGTGGGGCTCTTCAAAATGATAGCCAGAATAGGGGCCCAAAAAGTTGAGTTTATTAGGCCTCAATATTGAGCCTCCATGGCCCCAACATTCAAGGCCATTGTCTGAGGAATTGAATGCTTTCTTTGCTTTAGCCCAATCTTAGCATTTATCATTGTTATTACTTTGGTAGATTTTAAACTCTATAATTCCTAAGATTGGCTCATGCCGCATAAGATTCTTTAAGAATTTGTAAAGATAAAGTGCATATGCAAGTTTCATTATTTTTTGCAACTAAATGTCAAACTTTTGATTGGGAGAGGACAAAACTTATTTTCAAACCAGCTCAGCTTTAAAAAAATTAAAAAATCTTATTTTTTAACATTGGACGAGGACCCACCCATTTTCTGTAATCATGTGAGGCGATTTTGTCATTGATCTCCTAATTTTTAGTTTAGCTGTCCAATTAAGGTAAATTAAGTACTGTTGGAAAGTTACGAGCATCCACGTCACAGTGAAACTAGTTCTGAGTTAAAATATTAGTGGGTCTAAAAAAATGTTAAATAATAATATTGCCCCTCACATGCAACCTTTGAATCGTAAGTCCTAATAAGGCAAGGAAAGTGTATTTGAAAAGTGCATAACTTGTAGTTTTCAAAAAGCACAGAAAATGAAACATTTTCCCCTTTATCAGAAAAAGTCCTTTAGATATCTTATAGAAAATTGGGTACGAAAATAAAATGTTTACAAATAGTGATATAATCCATTAGAAAATTTTGTTATACTCACGAAAGGATTTCAGTCTGACCAAAAAAAAAAAAAAAATGGAAAGGATTTGAGGAAATATTTTATATGAAATATTGATATAATTCATTTTTATTGTCAATGTACTTTCAAACATTAAAAATTCATTATATATGAAAAGATTAAAAAAAAATAAGCATATGATGACTTAATATAATTTCATAATATTCGTATTACATTTGTCTAAGAATAATTAATTTAATGTTAATTGAGTGAACTATTAACAATATAAATAATACTTAAGTCATCCCATGAATCAAATGAAAAAATGGATTTAAAACAAGAGTTAACCTTACCCAAATTATCTATGTATCCCTAAAACAAGTTCGTAGTTTGTCAAAAATCTATTTATTTGTTCGTGAATTTTAATTAATAACTGTGAAAAGCTTTTAATTTAATTATTTAGTAGACAAAAATTTATAGAAAAAGGAGATATTTACTATTTTATTTATTTATTTATTGCAAGTTCTAATATTCAAATTTGGTAAATGATTTTTGAATATTGTAAAGCCCAACACCCCCAAAAACACTCCATTCAAATTTTAGGAAAAGTTGAAATGAAAAATTTAGAATACAAAATCAAGTAGATCGAATGGTTAGTTGTAGGGGTATTCAAATCTAATTCAATCAAATTAAAATCGCCAAATTAATCTAATCCAAACTAAAAATTGATCAGAATTACAAAAATTTAGATTAGTTTGGTTTTTATTTTTCACAAATCGCTTGGATCAGATTGGATTTTAGATTTAATTTTAAAAATCGATCTAATCCAATTCAAACTAAATAATATTATATAATATATTTTTTTATTATTAAATTTATATTTTTACTTATAATAATTTTAATTTATCACATAATTTTTTATATTTATATATTATTTTTATTTTTATTTATTTATTTTATTAATTCAAGTTACTTTTATTTATAATACTTTATATTTAATATTTTTTATAAAAAATTAATTAAACTGATCAAATCCAAATCGTAAAAATTGATTCAAATTGGATAAAATTTAAAATTTAAACTAAACTAATCTAATTTAAATTATTATATATTTTATTATTTAAATCAAATAAATTTTTTATTTAAAATTGATTCAACCCACACCATGAACCGTGATAGGGTGGTGAGGAAACACCCTCTAATAACACTCCCCTTCAAATTTAAATACCTTCTAATAAATACGTAACGTGGATGGTACTGAATTCGACATCAAAGTGACATAATCAATGAATTGAGACAAATTGACATGAATAAAGGCAAGCACTATTCTAAGGCCAACATTTTTTTATCTTTTTACTCCTCTCACGTAGTTCATGTACCTACACGGCTCTTTTCTTTGTTTCTTATACTATGGGAGATGGAAAAAAGTGAAAGAGGAGGCGTGAAAGGTGAGTTTAATTCCACATATTTAGATGCTTATGAATAAAATAAAAAAGAAAAACCTACGTTTCGTTCATATTAAATAGTTAAAATACAAAATGGAAAACAACATCAAATTATACAAAATTTCATAATTATATCTAACATCCAAAATGTAACACATAAACTATAAAACTTCTATACTGTTCCATAATACTTAGTTGCCCAGTTATTAGAATCTTTAAAATTTTAGTAATAATTATTTATTTAATTTATCATTTTATTATCTGAGTCAAATAATTTCAGTTTTTTCTTTTAGCAAATATAGAGATATAAACTTCTAACAACACTATCAATCACCAAAGTTAATTTATTAATAAGAGTTAAATATAATGGTAAGTGAATTGTATTTAGAAAGAAAGCCAAGATCCAAATCTTACGAAAAACAATTGTGTAAGAGGACATTTTAGTTATAATAGTACTTTAGAGTAGAGATACTTAAAGATAAAATAAATTACCAAGGTTAATTTGATCTCACAATTAATATATGAATAAAAAATATATATTTTATGGATAATATATTTATTACACATATATACTTTTTTTGATTCACAATAGATGTCATTTTAGCTTTTTATATAAGGATTAAAAAATTCAAAATTAATTTTTTTTTTTGTTGAAACTACATGTATCCCATATCAAAAATAATCTTATTTGAACATTTGAAATTCTATAATGAGGTATGACTCTCATAATATTAATTACTTCATACTAGAACTTGAATCGGAGAACACTGATTAAGGGGAGTGAACATTTGCCACTTTAATAAACTATGCATTGATAAAAATCAATACTTAATCGCAAAGTATGTTTATTAAAACATTCTTATTTAATTTTAAATATTTAATTAATTTATCGTATTAACAATTAGAAAGTTAGAAAGTTAACAATAAATGTGAAAGGAAAAATCGGAAAATTAACAATAAATGTTTCATTGAAATGTGGCATTGACAACTAAAATGAACAAAAAAAATTTACTTAAAGTGATATCTACTGTGAATTGGAGATAATATATCTTTATAACTGGAAAGGATTTTGACAGTAAAAACAATGCATAAAAAATTTGTGTGATAGAGGAGACAACATCTATTTTTGTTACAGAGTAACATATCAAAATTTTAATAGGAAATTATAATGTTAATTTTATAAGAATTTAATTTAAAGTCTAATTTTTACACATTAATTTTATATTATTAGTCAAAAAAATTGAAAAAATATATCAAATCATGATAGGAAGCTATCATAATAGATAATTATTTATTATAATTTGATATTTTTTTTTTACAATTCTATTGATTGATATTGGTGCATAAAAATTAAATTAAAAAATTAAACTCTTTAATTTTAATAGAATGTTAATATAAAAATATTTTATATAATTATTTAATTATATATTATCATATTAATAAAAATATTTAATTCTCATATTAATATTTCAAAAGTTTTACATATAATAAAATATAATTAGATGACTATATATATATATATAATTTAATTGATATTTAATTTTTCCCCTTCTTTACCTAAAATTTTAAAAAAATAAATTTCAAGTTTTTAATTATCTCATTTTCTTCCTTTAGCTGTCACTAAATTGTTCAAATGAAAATAGAAGTTACATATACTTTTTTGCTAGTTAAAAATATAGGAAATATTACTATCATAACTCTGAAAAATAGAGTATTTAAAATAACACCTTTTATAAACAAGTGAACTTCCAAGGAGTCGAATTTACATTCTCATTCTTACAAATGACAATTACTTATAACTCGTCTGACAATTTGTTGATAAATAAAACTTAATTTACTTTTTCATTTAATTTACTTTATCATTTTCCTCCCTTTTGCTCCTTGCTCATGTTCAAGCACTACATTAATTATTTTAAACATCTTTCATATGGGCTTGCCATACCTACCAAAAGAAGGATATCCTATTGAATTTTCTATTATTATTATTATTATTATTATTATTTTAACCTATTAATAGTATTATTTTTTTAATATCAATTTTTTAATCTTTAATTTGAATATATTATCAATATAAAATTTTTTTACATAGACATCGATCATATATTGCCACATCAGTAAAAATCTTTGATATAACCACCCACTACTTGAATGATCATACAAATAAAAGATTTTGATTGAATAATAGTGTAAAAAAATTTTATACTGTTAATATACCCTAATTAAACTCTTATTTATTTATTCTTAAAATGAGTGTTGCCAAAAATATATTATATAGTGCCCATACAGAACCCTATTTTTTAGGTCCGATTTCTCTCTCACATTCAGATTGTTGGCTTGGCTAGGTCATTCTCTTTCCTGCCTCCAACTCTCTCTCCTCTCTCTTTCTCTTTCTCTTTCTCTTTCTTTCAGATTTCTGTCTCTCTCATCTTTCTCTCTCCAGCAAGGGCCAAACCCTAAAGAGCCGTTTGCACCCACCAAGTAAGTTTTCTCTCTCCTCTTTCTTCTCTCTTTCTCCCCTCTCTTTCTCTTTCTCTTTCTCTTTCCTTTAAAATTTGAATAGATGGGGTCCTTCGTCTACCGTTGAACCCTCTCACATTTTTTGCATCCTTATATAAATATTCTGTTTTATGAATTTATGTTTTGGTTTTCTACGCCGTTGTAAGCAAGATCTCCCATTCAAGATTTCAAATTTTTGGAACCCTAGCTTCGATTGTTGATTCCCAGAATGGGAATTGGGGATCTGCACCAGATGCTCTGCTTTTGTCTGTGTTCGGTTTGGTTCTCGGGAAAATGTGGGAGCCACAATGACTTTCAGATCGCGGGTTTTCCACTTTGTGGTGATTGAAATCGAGGAAGTTCCCATTTTTTAAACTCGGAAATGGTAAATCTAGGCTTGTTTGAGCTTGATTTGGTAATTTGGCTTTGATAATGTTAGAAAGTTTCAATCTTTTTTGGAATCAAATTGTGGGGTGTTTCGTTTACCGGGGAAGATCTATTTGGGTCATTGATTTTGGTTTTGTTTTTCTGTCTCTGTTCTTTGGTTGTTAATTTATTTTCTTTGATTCCGTTCATGGATTTTATTGCTTCCAAAATATGGTTCCTTGTAATGGTGTTAAGATTTTAATAATGGACACTGAAAGCAGCAGCAAAAGACAAACTTTGAAACTATATGATCTTCTTGTCTTTGTTGTGTGTAGTTGCCATGGATGATGATGTGTTGAACATGACCAATTGGGGTTATTATGAACCCTTCAAAGGAGGGCATCTTGGTCTGCAGCTCATGCCTGGTATGACAGATCGTGACACAACAAAACCATTTATGCCTGGTCGTGATCCAACTATGTTAGTTGGTGCAAATGGAACCTTTCACCCTCGGGATTGTGTTGTCTCCGAAGTGCCAATGCCGATGAGCTATGTGAGGGATAGTTGGATAAGCCAGAGAGATAGGTTTTTCAATATGCAGCCTACAAATCCTAATTATGCTGTTCTTCCAGAAACATCAGCAGCTCCCTCGCAAATTATGCAGCCACCTGATACGTCAAAAGATGAGAAGGCTGATAGAATTGAAGAGCCAGTTCAAAAGGAAGGTGGCCAATCAAAGAAAAGGCAAGGAAGGGGTGCTTCAACAACCCCAAAAGCTAAGAAACCTAGGAAGCCAAAGGATAATAGCAATGCTCCTGCTCAACGATCGAAGCCCATGAAGACAATGGAGCTTGTAATAAATGGAATTGATATGGACATTTCTGGTTTACCCATTCCAGTTTGTTCATGTACCGGCACTCCTCAGCAGTGCTATCGATGGGGCTGTGGAGGTTGGCAATCTGCTTGTTGTACCACAAATGTGTCGATATATCCTTTGCCAATGAGCATGAAGAGACGTGGTGCAAGGATAGCCGGACGGAAAATGAGCCAGGGTGCTTTCAAGAAGGTTTTGGAGAAACTAGCAGCTGAAGGTTATAATTTTGCTAGCCCCATTGATCTGAGGACTCACTGGGCTAGACATGGCACCAACAAATTTGTCACTATCAGGTAGATAGGTGCTTCTGAGACCCATGACATTTGGTCTGTTGCACTTGTATATACACCTGTGTGGTCTTTTCACACAGATGTTGAGTTATTTGTTATCTAAGAATTTTCTGTCATGGTACTTCTACCTTAAATTTGGACATTCCAGTTCTTTTGTTCTTTTACCCTCTTCAGCTTATGTGACAAGGGATGGCTATGTTATTGCATCATCATTTATGTAGATGATCTGTTACTAGATCGATTATTTTTGGATAATACTCATTCACATTTTAATTTAATTTGCTCGAGATTTTGCAATGCTATGATCTTTAAATTAGATGTGTTTCTATTAACAATGAATTATATTTTCATCATTCGTTTGGCCTAAAGGTTCATTAATTATATGTTGATTTTATTTCTTTGATTTAAGTTAAACCAATCAGTTTGGTAGGTATTGGGTTTTGATAACAATACTTTCACTGTATGCTGCTTGAAACGTGCCTCATTAGGCTCAAATTATCTCAGTTAGAGTTCTAGCAGAACATGACTTAACCTCAGATTTCCTTTTTTAGAGCCCTTCAGAGCTTTAAAGGCTTTACAATGGGGGCAACTGGTTAGAGCCTATGTCTGTGTTGTATAATCTCACCCCATCTGTTACCAACGAAATCCATCCCTGGGACTTATAGGATGGAGAACCTAGTGCCTAACCATCGTGTCCCTTGACCTTGAGGGCTGACATGTGAATCTTGGATGATTTAAACTGTTAATTAATTCAGTGGTGTTGGTTACAATATTACCGTCTTTGTATTATCCATTTCTTGCTCGTGTTCTTAACAGTCTAGACTCTAGAGGCATATTGGGAGATATTTGAATGAACATTGTCTTTCTCCCAGATCTGGTTGAGAGCTATTTATTTTTCTCACAGGAGCCCCCCCCCCCCCCTCTTCTTTTCTTTTCTTTTGTCAGAAAAGCTTCATTAATTAATAAAGAAATGTATTTTTCCCTTAACAATTGAGAAGGCAATCATTGTGGGATGGGGTTGAAAGTTTGATCTCTAGTGACTCTCTAGTCCAGCAAATCTTCTATGCCTATATCTTGTTAGACAGGGTTGTGGCATTGTCGGTTGTTCCTGGTTCAAAAATAGGAATTTGGTCTCCATAAGTTACTATTTTTGTTATGAATAGTTAGTTAGTAACAAAGTCTGATGTCAGTAGTTGGCAACTCCTAGTGGAATGCTCACCAAAAATATGGATGCATTCTGTAATTACGAAAATCTACGGTAGTAATATTACTTTAAACTGTTTGGCGTAAATCTAGCTGACATGTGAAAAACCAAGGTATGAAATTTTGGAAATGTTATTTGCATACCATTATGGTTATGTCAATTTTATATCGGTTAATGATGTAAGAGTTTTTAATTAACGATGTGTACTAATGCCATATAAATTGAGGTGTGTTGTACGCACTGCACGGACAAACTTTCTCATGTTTACAATATAGCTTGTAATTTTCTGTTATATATTTAAATATAAAACTGCTAATTGATTCTGCATTTCTTTTTTGGTACATAAAGAAATTTCCATTGCACGGACTTGAACGGGGTTCTTTCCGGTGAAAGCCGAGTACCGTAACCATGTAGGCTCCAACGGATTAGTCTGCATTTCTAAGTGATAACAATAAAAAGAAGAGACGGGAATGTAACACTGCTCAAATGGAACCTGAGTTTCTTCCACACTGCTCTGTTTGAAATTTTAACTTAACATTAAAAATTAACAACTTTAGCATCAAATGCTTGATGACAAAAAAAAGAAAGCACCGAATGGTTCGTTGATATGCCCCAATATTTTCTTATTCCAAATCCATTGGTATTCAATCTTATATGTTGATTTGAAGATCTATGCCAAGACCTTAAAGTACATTTTTAAAAGGTTATTCAAATGCATCCGTAATAAATGAATTTTTTTTTTAAAAAAAAATGAAGCCAAGGTAAAGGGGAATGTGAATTAAACACGAAATATTCTAAGCTTAATGAGACATATAGTACATAACCATTAGGCTCCAACGGATGATTATGTACATAATATTGCACTCAACTGCAATATTAAATGAATGTTATGATATTAAGCATTTGAATTATAGAGTTGCTATTTTGTAGAAGATTTACCCAATTATCACTTTCTATTCGAAATTCTGTGAGCAAATTTTAAGGAAAAAACAAACTATTCCAAAGAAACACATGACATGACCATAAAAAATTGGAGAGAAAAGTTTATATACACTAGCCTTAAGGCCCCAAAGATGCTTACCGGGTGTCGTAGAGAGCATAATTTGGGTATTTAATTTTATGTTAGAATATCCGGATCAATTAGGGATCGAAGGGAATGCAAAGATTGGGAGTTCCCCTTTCGAGATTTACAAATCATAATTCGAAACTTTTGAGAATGAATAACTTGAACCGTAAGTGGCTAAAGATTAAGGATTACAAAGAAAACCAAATTTTCAAGAGAACATGAGGAATATGATAGGAAGATCCTAAGGCATTAATCCTATCATGAATGTAAAGGTGCTCTTATCTGTACATTCTTATCCAACATAGTTTAAGGACATCATAAAGTACAAAGGCTAAAAATATTTATAATAGTTTTTTCAAGTTCTTTTATGAGTGCTGCTATATGGCACCAGAGTATTTCACACGAATATAGTATGAATTAAAGTGATTGGTGGAAAAGCAGTAATATTTGGCAGAAATCATATGAATTTGGTGGAAACCATGGTCTGGTGTGGTTCTATACAAGTGACACATCATTGGTGCCGTGGTATATAAAAATGAGAAATGTTAGGTGAATTCAGTTTACTTAAAATATTATACTGATTTATCTATTATCCATCATTGAAAATGATAAATTTTTTGTTTTAATTTTTTTTTATCATTTTTAATGGTGAATGATAGATGAATCGACACAATATCCCAGGTGAAATGAATTCATTGACATTTCTCTAAATGTCTACCAATAATCATTTTTGTTCTTTTATTATATACATCTCTCATCAATTCATGAATGACCCTTTGATGTCTACTTTTTTTTTATTTACAATTAATTAAAGTTTCTCTTAATATAATATGCTCTGCAAGAATAGTTCACAACAAATACAAATAGAGGGAGGAAAAAATTATTGAATAGCGTAGTGGAAGCAATTAGTAAAAAAATTATGTGTTAGCAGATTATTATTATTACTATTATTATTTTTGTTCTTGAGAATTTCTAGTAGTCCTATTAGAAAAAGGAAGGAGAGAATGAACAAGTAGGGGATTGAACCCTTATCTAAAGTCGGATCAACTCTCTATCCATAAAAATTAGGAAAAGTGTTACTAAAGATTGACAACCTCAAGAGTTAAGGTAAATTTGTAAAGTTTCATTAAACTCGAATTGTAAACTAGACTCATAAACTCATAAAATTTACATATTAAAAAAAAATCTGAAAAATATATTTTGGTAATTAAACATTAGATAACATATTTAAGATATATATATGGTTATACTCTACTTAAAATTTTAGTGATAAAAAAATATAATAATTTATAAAGTAGTAGTATTTTAATTACAATTATTGAAGAATATTCTATATGAAAAAAGATATTGAAAAATATTCTATTACTTAAATTTGTAACGGTTCATTAGGTAATTTATTAAGCAATAATCTCTAATAGTAATGATCATTAATTCTAATATTTTGTCATTTTCTCGTATATTTTATCTTTGTTTTTAATAATAAATCACCTAATTCCTCCATCTATATATTTAGAATGTACAATAAACTCTTTTTATTTTTTATAGATTTATATGATAATTAAAATTATGGAACCACTCTTTCCCTTTGAGTGACATACACTTATATAAACTTTAAAGTGAAACCGGTCAAATATGCAACTATTTTATTTTCAATCAACATACTCTATTATTGTTTATAAAATTTATTTGAACTTGTATTCATCTTAACTTTTTAAAATAAAAATGTTGATCAATGATGATCATTATACATTTCTTATTAGTTTGTCCTTAAGCATATATGAATGAAAAATAAAAATGTGAGTTTCATTAACCAACTTTCTATTAAAAATAATTAAAAAAATATCAAAAGGTATCTTTTCTTTTTTATTTCAATTAAAATATGAAACCTATTAAAAAATATTAAAATCATATAATTTATCTAATCTTTCTTTTTTATTCTTTTTCTCTTTCACATTTTCATTTTCAATAAATATGTTATGTTATGTAATAAATTATAAAAGAAAATAACTATATGAGAGTTTTTAATTTTTTTTTTTAATTATCAATCATAAAATGTGAAAAGGAAATAATTTTTACATGAGATTTTGAATGAAGTAATTTTTTTAATTGTATATTTATGATGTTAGTCTTAAATTGAATGGATTATAAGTAAATTTTGTATGTTAGTAAGAAATAAACTTTGCATAAAAATTTTAAAGAAAGTAGTATTCCAATATTATATATATGATTGTTGTTTAAGAATTTTTGTTAAATTTTTTTAAGATCAATTGTTTGCAAATTGATTAAAAATCAAACTAATTAAACTCATAAACTCATTATTAAAATTGAGAGTCTACCGAATTTATTAAAGTTTACTTAAACTCATACGAGTTTATTAGAAAGAGAATTTCTATGCGAATTAACTCATTTTTGTATGGTAAAATCGTAAACTAGTGAGAGTTTAAGAGCTAAATAAGAGTTTGACAACCATAATATTGCTTGAGCTACAGTTTGTTTATGTGCTAACATGTTATCTAACCTTGGAATGGATGGGTTTGTGCACGTCGGCGATAAATCAGAGATGCTATGCGACACACACAGGATGAAAAATCAATACTGAAGTGCAAGCAACATGCAACATGCAACAACGAATAACAACGAAAATGAATGTATACAAAGAAGTGATCATAAGATAGATGCATAGGAGCATAATAAAAAAATGAGATGCAGACATGCAGAAAGAATTCAAAACTAAAGTAAACCATCTGAAAACACAGGGAACGTGATTCCAAAGGTTTTGAAGCTCTCCACCTGCACTTGATAGGTTTTCTATACAAGAAGACATATACATGACGACAAACAAAAAGGAAAAGTGAAGGACAAATACAGCGTGCACGCGCGATAGACAAAAAGAACACAAATGGGAGACTATTGATAAATTTGATAAATTATCATGTGTGTATGAACTCCCATAAATCAGATTATAAGTTTTAATTCTAAAATTCAGATTAATTGAATGCCAATTATTAGAATATTTTATTAAATCCAATTGTGTGATCCATATTGTTATTGGGTTTAACAATATAAAAGGATATAATATAGGCCATGTGTATTAGTCTTGCTATGATGAGTGGCTTGGCCTTGTATTTTGTTAATACAGGGAGAGGTCCCTCCTTCTAGTCCTATATATAAATGTCTGTGGCCCTATTAAAATAGAATGTTCATTTTGAAATTTCCTGGGAATAGGAGGATTCAGTCTCTCTCTACTTCTCTCTCTCTTTTCTTGCCTCTCTTCCTCTCTGTTTTCTTCTTAAATCTCTTCCCCTACTTCTCAAATTAAAGAACGGAACCAAGTTAGAGTCATGGATTTCATGAGTTCTTCTACAACTCCAGGTAAACATAAACTCAAATCGTATTCAAACAATTATATTGGTTGCATGCTTTAATTGGAGAAAATTCAAGATCCAAGGGGTGTTAAATCTAACAATTGGTATTAGAGCCAGGTTTTGACTCTGATTATGGCTACGAAATCAATTTTGGTGAGAAACTGGATGGTTGAGAAGCTGAAACCGTACATACTTTGTGAGCCTTAAAAGGGGTTAATTTTGGATTTTATTTTTTGGACCGATTAATTCCAAAATTTTTAGAGGGCTCTTGTTATTCATGTTGTTGTGAATCTATTAAGCTAATTATTGTGTGATTTGAGATTGAATTAAGAGAGAAATCGAAGAAAAACATAAAGAACCCTAACCTTTGATCGAAACTCCAACTTAGTCATTTACATCGATTTGAGTTCGATTTCTATAGGGGTTTTGTAGCTTTCATCACGACGAATCTAAGAAGATCAAGAACACGAATTTTCGTTGAGATTTGAGAGAGAAAAGGATTGAAACCCGAGTTGCTCATCGCGTTTTTTTTTAGCAACAAATAGCCATGAATCCATGATTTCTTAATGGGTTTTGTTCGTGTGATGTCCCTCTTTTGATTTGGGCTGGAGTCACATGACAAAACGCTGGAAACGGAGCTTGGAGCGAGCTCTAATGGCAAAACCCGCATCTGACTTGCAAGAGAAAGGAGATGATGAACAGTGTTGGGTCAGCAAGGCCTACTGGCAGGCCTGAAGCGCGTGCACCGCGTGGAGGGCCCTAATTTGGCCCATATTTCACCAAATTTTGCAGAATTTAATAATTAATTAAATTAGAATTATTGGTGAATTTTATTTAATTTTTTGGGCAATAAAAATAAAAAAATAATAATATTTGCTTTAATTTATTCTGGATTTAAATTGCTTAAAATATATGGTATCCTCTGTATTTTGGCATGAAAATTTTGTGTATATTTGTGCTATTGTTGGCCATACTGTGTTAAGTATACTCTCAGAGTTGATTTATTTTGCTTATTGAAATAATTTTGCTCTCTTTATATTTATTATATTGCACATTAAAATTATAAAATATCATTATTATTGAATATTGTGTAATATTGTTCTGAGAATTGCTGCTTGAGATATATTAATGATATTGTTAGACATTTTTTTGTCATAATTATAAACTCGCCTTCGTGGGATTAATTATGATGAAATGTCAATTTTGAAAATAATATTGTTACTAGTGTTGCATTGAGAATTATGTTGATAATGAACTTACCCTTCGGTTTGTCTTTATTGACACTATTCTTGATGAGTTGATAATTATGTCCTTAGAATTTTCATTATTCTCTCGATACTAACTTTAAGGATATGATTCTATTGTTTATTGGGAGTTTACTTATGTAATGTAATTCGAGACCCTTTGACGGAATTACAATTGCATGAGGAAACTATATTATTGTTAATGGTTCAGTTTTATGTTGATATGCTCGACATAAAAATCTCCCACTAATGTATGAAATCACTCCAGCTTTGCCTGTGAATATGAGCACTTTGATAAAGCTCAATGGGACGAATTATGAGGATTGGCTTCAATCTGTGAAACTGTACCTTGCTATTTTGAATATTGATGTTGCTCTCACTGAAGATAAGCCACCAAAGCCCACGGATCAATCTTTTGATGCTGATAGGGCGAAGTATGAAAAGTGGGCTCATTTTAACAAGGTCTGTTTGATGACATTGAGGTACAACATGGATAAAACTATTAAGGATAATATCCTTGAGACAGACAGTGCAAAGGAATTTCTTGAATTTGTTGACAAGAAATTTTAGAAATTTGATAAGACCAAGAAAGTGCATTATCTTGATCTGCTGACCAAGACCAAGTATGATGGCCTTTTTGGTGTTTGTGAGCATGCCATGAAACTCACTAATTGGTATAACAAACTGCAGTCTATGAAGGTGGAATTAGGAATAGATTTTTTGGTTTGGCAAATATTAGACTCTCTTCCATCTAAGTTTGATGTGTTGAGGACTTCTTACAATACGCAGAAGGAAGAGTGGTCTGTCAATGAGTTGATCTCCATCCTTACATAGGAAGAGCAGACAATGAAAAAGGGCAAAGACCGCGTTGTACAGCTAACTTCTCATAAGGACGCTGATAATAAGAAGAAATTTCTCAAAGGGAAGAATGGTAAGCCTCAATTCAAGAAGAAAGGAAGGAATAAGGCTGGACCTTCTTCAACTCAAGAAACCGGTGAGAATGCCAGAATCAACCTAAAGTTCACTGGCAAATGTAGATTCTGTGGTATAGTTGGACATAAATAGTCTGACTGTTATAAGTTTAAGAATTGGCTTGAGAGAAAGAAGAAAGGTAATCCTCTGGCTCTGGTGTGTTTTGAATCGAATTTAGTTGATGTTCCTTCTAATACTTGGTGGTTAGATACTGGAGCGAGCATTCATGTCACTAATTCTTTATAGAAGTGTCAAACTAGGAGAAAGCCAAATAAAGGAGAATTGACAATCACAATGGGAAATAAAGTTAATGTCAAAGTGAAGCATATAGGAATAGTTTGTTTAAAGTTATGTAATGGACATGAGTTAGTCCTGAAAGACATAGTTTGTGTACCTTCGATGAGACGAAATTTGGTTTCTGTTTCTGCTTTGAATCGTTGTGGATATTCCTTTCAATTTGGCGGTGGAAGAGTTTATGTATATTATGACTCTGTTTTGGTTGGTTATGGCATTTTGTCAAATGGTTTATATATGTTGACTCTTGATTACTTTTAGAATCGAATGCTAATAGTGTTGTTATGAGGAAACGCGGTGGAGCTATTGAAAGCCCTTCTATGCTATGGCACAAAAGGCTAGGACACATTTCCAAGGAAAGAATAGAAAGGTTGATCAAGGAGAACATTGTTCATGATTTAGATTTCTCTGATTTTGAAACTTGTATTGATTGCGTGAAAGGAAAACTCATTGCTGGAGCCATAAAGAATAAGGCCAGTAGAAGCAAAAGAACACTGCAGTTGATTCATACTAATATTTGCGGGCCCGTTACTCCTATTGCATCGAGAGGTTTTAGATACTTCATTACCTTGATTGATGAATCTCTAGATATGGATGGGTTGAATTATTGTGTGAGAAATCTGAATCTTTGAATGCCTTCAAAACATTTAAAGCTGCTGTTGAATTGAAATTTAGCACTCAGATCAAGGGTGTAAGATCTGATAAAGGTGGTGAATTTTATGATAGATATGATGAAACTGGCAAAAATCCTGGGCCTTTTGCTAGATTTCTCCAGGAATGTGGTATTGAGGCACAATACACGATGTCTGGCACTCCGCAACAAAATGGAGTTGCTGAAAGGCGAAATTGTACCCTAATGGAAATGGTGAAATGTATGCTTAGTCATTCTACTCTTCCAGAGTTCTTATGGGGAAAAGCCTTGAGGACTGCAACTTACATTTTAAATCATGTGCCAAGTAAATCTATTTCAAAGACTCGATATGAGCTGATAACAGGGAAAAGGCCTACTTTAAAGCATTTTTGTGTTTAGGGTTGCAAAGCAGATGTAAGATGTTATAACCCAGAAACAAAGAAACTTGATCCTAGAACTATAAATGGTTTCTTTGTTGGATATTGTATCGGCTCGAGAGGCTTCAGATTTTATTGTCCCACACATACGATTAGAATTATAGAATCTGATCGTGCTGTTTACTTGGAAAGGGAATTAGAACAGGTTGCAACTCAAGAGCCATGTGTTGTTAACTTTAGAGAAGAGAGTGTTATTCTTCCTGCAGCTATTACTTCTATTCTAGAGTCTATGCCATTTGTTTTAGATCCCACTAATCCCACTATTGATGTTGGTGTTGATCAGCATATCGGGGATGATGTACAAAATCCAGATATTGCTGTGCCTCCACCAAGACGATCTGAACTAGTTCATGTATCTACTGACTTGACTAGATTCAGAGATTATGTTGTATATCTACAGGAACATGAGTTCACATCTATTGAGGATTCTAATCCCATCACTTTCCAAGAGGCTATCTTTAGTTCTCATAGTTCCCAATGGTTGGCTGCTATGGAGGAGGAATTGGCTTATATGAGAAAGAATAATGCATGGGATTTAATGGAATTACCAGCTGGTTGCAAGATTGTTGGCTGTAAATGGGTCTTCAAGACCAAACGTGATGCCAAAGGAGAAATAGAAAGATGTAAAGTCAAACTTGTTGCAAAAGGATACAATCAGCAATAAGGTATAGATTATAAAGAGACATTCTCTTCTGTTTTTATTAAAGATTCCTTTCGTGTTGTGATGGCTCTTGTTGCTCATTTTGATTTGGAGTTTCATCAAATGGATGTTAAAACTACCTTTTTAAATGGTGATTTATATGAGGACGTTTATATGAATCAACTTGGTGGGTTTGTTGAAAATGGCATGGAACACATGGTCTATAAGTTAAAAAGATCAATTTATGGCTTGAAATAGGCCTCAAGACAGTGGCATATGAAGTTTGATCGCATAGTCACATCTCTTGGTTTCAAGAAAAGTGCAGTGGATTAATGCATCTACCTTAAGAATACTAGGAGCAGGTTCATCATTCTTATTCTATATATTGATGACATTCTTCTAACGAGTAATGATGTTCACTTTCTAAATGAGACCAAACGGATGTTGACTACTCATTTTGATATGAAGGACCTCGGTGATGCATCTTTTGTTTTGGGCATCGAGATTCATCGTGATCGATCTCGTGTTATTCTTGGTTTGTCTCAAAAGGGATATATTGAGAGAATCCTGAACAAATTCAATATGGGGTCTTGTAAGCCTTATAAAGTGCCCATTCAAAAGGGTGAAAGGCTTTCTAATGACCAATGTCCTCGTAATGATGATGAAATTGCAGAAATGGAGAAGGTCCCTCATGCTTCTGCTATTGGCAGCCTAATGTATGCTCAAGTCTGTATGCATCCAAACATTGCTTTTGTTGCTGGTGTACTTGGGAGATACTTGAGCAAACCTGGTGTGGCTCATTGGCAAGCTGCAAAACTAGTTATAAGATACCTGCAGGATACCAAAGATTATATGCTCACTTACAAAAGAGCAAACTATCTTGAGGTGATCGGTTATTTTGATTCTGATTATGGCGGTTGTCCAAATGATTATAATTCCACATCAAGTTATATCTTTATGTTCGCAGGAGGTGCTGTTTCCTGGAAAAGCACCAAAAAAACACTTACAACTACCTCAACCATGGAAGCAGAGTATATTGCTTGCTATGAGACCACACGGCAAGCACTATGGTTGAAAAACCTTATTGCAGAATTTGGTATTGTAGAGAGTATCTCTAGGCCTCTAGCAATATATTGTGACAACTCTGCTATGGTGTACTTCTCTCATAACAATAAAAGTTCAAAGCAATCTAAACACTTTGACACAAAACTCAAGTTTGTTAGAGAGAAGATTCAGGAGTTTCAAACATGTGTCGAGCATATTCCTACTAAGCTTATGATTGCTAATCCCGTAACCAAAGGACTGAATGTCCAAGTCTTTGTTGATCATGTAACCTGTATGGGTGTAGTGAGGTCTTTCGATATTTTGGATTAGTGGGAGTTTGTATTTGAAAACTATTATGACCTCATATATTTTGTAATGTCTTAAGACAATTTTTAATGACTGTTATTGCCATTATTGTTGTTGCATTTGTTTATATATATTTTGCATAACTTGATTGCTGTAAATAATGGCATATTGTGGAGATATTTTGGACCCAGTCTCATTTTGTTATTGGGATATATATCTCATATGGCATCTAGGGCAGATGCTTGGGCCATTTTAGTTGGGAATTGCACTGGATCACATATTGGTATGCCATTTCATTATGCTTTCCCAACAATTCATATCATGCTTTTGTTTAAAGTCACTGAGATATAAGAGTCTTGCGTGTATGATATCAGTACTCCTTCAAGTGCGATTTTCTGCACTGTTGAGATCTCATAATCCCATATTGGACCTATAGCTGAAATATTGGCTTAAGTTTGGCATTATATCGTGGCCACATATTGTAAATTTATTTGGAGTACTATTTTACTCAAAATCGTAGTATAATTTATGTTGTCCAAGTGAGAGAATGATAAATTTGATAAATTATCATGTATGTGTGTGCTGCCATAAATTAGATTATAAATTTTAATTCTAAAACTCAGATTAATTGAATGCCAATTATTAGAGTATTTTATTAAACCCAATTGTGTGATCCATATTGTTATTGGGTTTAACAATATAAAAGAATATAATATATACCCTGTGTATTAGTCTTGCTATAATGGGTGACTTGACCCTATATTTTGTTAACACAAGGAGAGGTCCCTCCTCCTAGCTTTATATATAGATATTTGTGAGCCCATTGAAATAGAATGTTCATTTTGGAATTTCCTGGGAATAGGAGGATTCAATCTCTCTCTACTTCTCTCTTTCTTTTCTTGCCTCTCTTCATCTTTGTTTTCTTCTCAAATCTCTTCCCCTGCTTCTCAAATTAAAGAACGGAACCAAGTTAGAGTCATGGATTCCATGAGTTCTTCTACAACTCCAAGTAAACATAAACTCAATCTTATTCAAACAATTGTATTGGTTGCATGCTTTAATCAGAGAAAATTCAAGATCCAAGGGTATTAAATTTAACATCTACAACAAAACAGCATGCATGGGGATAAGTTTCTTGACTTCAAGATAGGAGACCAGCTCTTTGGATTTTCAAGGCATAAATAGCATGGTTTCATTTGGCATTCTAGAAACAAAAAAAAATTGATAAATCATTAAAATATGGTTAGAAAAGCTTTATGCAACTTCAAAACTTTTTTCTTTTTTCATTTTTTTTTTGGTACAACAGAACGAACTTTTTTATTTTTTCAGAAAATCATAATTTTTTTGCATGTATTTTTATTTCATATCCTTATTAGCTACGAATCATAAACACTCATAGTAGCATGTAGTCTTCTAGTCCTGATTAAAATTTGTTTAATAAAATTTATTCAACCAGGATTAAGAACAGAACTTCAATGAGAGGAGAGCAATGAAGGACTTGGGCAATAATAAAACAACTCATGAGCAATAAGCCTAGTGCTCCTGGCAAGGCATCGTGCTAATTATTACTTTACAAAGGTTTATAACAGAATAACAGTCCAAGATTTAGACATGATAGCAGCAAAGTATTAATCACAGAAATTGAAATTTGATAGCGTAGAAGACTCAACTGCTCCCTGAATCAAAGATCTCTCAGAATCTGAAAGGAACTAAGGATACCATCTCTTCATGGTATCATTCCAGATAGTGATTAATGGTACATCGTAGCACATCAAATAGGATGCTCGTGAGATTCCAGTCTTCAAGTTTCTTAAGCCTCAAAGCCAGAAGTCTATAACTATAACTGGTTACTTGAACGCCCATGTGTGCTAAAAGACTCTAGTAAATTATAATGATATAGCTTTGTTTTGTTGTTGCTAGTGACTATTCCTGTCTAAATATTATTTCCATTGAATCAATCATAATATAGATGCAACCCTGGCCCCCATTAACTCCCACACGAAGAAGCAAGAATAATTAATCTATCACGTTATTCAAAATGGTCTTAGGTCCATGATACACATATATCTTATCTTCAAAATGTTCAAAACAGGTTAACATCAAAGGGAGAAAAAGAAAAAAAGGGGGAAAAATGTAAGCAATAATCTATTTATGTATGGATAGATTATCATGAATACATTAATTCTAAGATCTAGAACTTCATGCATTTCACATAATTTAGATAAGGAAGCGTACCGTTCTCCATTGGACTTGAATGAAGAAGATAGTCTTTATGCAAACACAATATGGAGGATAATGATTTCTCTCTCTTAACCTCTTTCTTAATGACACAATAGTGATGGAGACAATGTGCTCTTATTGATGAATGAGAGAGGACCACATCCTTGGTTTATATAGACAATGAAAAGGTGCTTCCATCAGACACCTCTAATAGTCATGCCTTTAGATTCCAATATTCATGTCTTTACGTATTGAATAGTCATGCCTTTACATTGAATAGGTATGACCATTCATAATAATGACTCTTCAATATAACTATTCATAAAGATGCCTCTTCAATAAGCCAATTAATGAATTTAACATTTATATAATAATTATTAAACTATTATATGGGACACAATTCTTACATTCTCCCACTTGTCCCATAGAACAATACTTTATAGTTTAATAAGATACATAATGCGCAAATTAAGATAATGTTAAATCCTCATTATATTGGCTAGAACATAATATCATGACTAAGTAGAAAATTAATGCGAGTCATGGCGGTTGTATGTCACTATATTTCTCGACACAGTCCCTTCCACGTACTACAACACTAACCTTCTTACTTAACATGACCCATAATGAAGAGTATGGTCCAACTTTAATGTCTTTATTAAAAGACCATTATTCCTGTTGCCATTACACTAATCCAGTAATGTATACTAATTAGAAACAGGAAATAAATATCAGAAACAAATTTTATTATTGAGCTCAGAGTGTCAAACAAGTCAAAACAATCATAATACAATATCATCAATGACGTCCAATAATGCCCATTCTCTCAACATGCTCATAAAATGTCTTGGGCCGCAGTCCATTTGTTAATGGATCTGAAACCATAAGGTTTGTGCTAATATGTTCTATTGATACTCTTCGTTTCTAAACTTTTTCTTTAACAGCAAAGTATTTGATCTCCATATGCTTAGCACCCTTAGAATACTTGTCGTTCTTAGAGAAGAAGACTGCTGCGGAATTGTCACAATAAATTTTCAGCGGCTTGGCTATACTATCGACAACCCCAAGTCCTGAAATAAAGTTCCGTAGCCATAATCCATGAACAGTGGCCTCAAAGCATGCCACGAACTTAGCCTCCATGGTGGATGCAGCAATGACAGACTGCTTCGCACTTTTACATGAAATTGCCCCTCCAGCAAAAAGGAACAAATAACCAAATATGGATTTCCTTGAGTCAATACATCCGGCAAAATCTAAATCTGAATAACCAATTATCTCTAGATTATCAGACTTGTTATAAGTGAGCATGTAGTTTTTTGTTCCTTGCAAATATCTGAGAACTTTCTTTGCAGCTTTCCAGTGATCTAATCCAGGATTACTTTGATACCTGCCTAGCATACTGACAGCAAAACTGATGTTTGGCCTGGTACAAGTTTGTGCATACATTAAGCTCCCAACAATAGATGCATAAGGAATATTTTTCATTTGTTCTCGTTCCAATTCATTCTTTGGACATTGCATAAGGCTAAATTTATCCCCTTTCTGAATTGGAACTATTCCTACTGAACATTTGTCCATCTTAAATCTTTCTAGAACTTTATTAATATAGGCTTTCTGAGACAACCCTAACAATCCTTGTGACCTGTCATGAAATATTTCTATTCCAATCACATAGGTTGCCTTTCCTAGATCTTTCATGTCAAAGTTTCTAGAGAGAAATTTCTTGGTTTCATGTAATAAACCAAGATCATTAGTAGCAAGCAAAATATCGTCAACATATAAGACTAGAAAAATAAACTTGCTCCCACTGATCTTCATATATATACACCGATCAACGGCATTTTCCTTAAAACTAAAAGAGGTTATGGTATCATTGAACTTAAGATACCATTGACGGGAAGCTTGTTTAAGTCCATATATTGACCTTTTAAGTTTGCACACTATGTGTTCCTTGCCTTTAACTGAAAAGCCTTCAGGCTGATCCATATAAACTTCTTCTTCTAAATTCCCATTAAGAAAGGTAGTTTTAACATCCATTTGATGTAACTCTAAATCATAATGAGCCACTAAAGCCATAATGATTCTAAGTGAGTCTTTTTTAGACATTAGTGAAAATGTCTCTTTATAATCAATGCCATCTTTTTGAGTGAAACCTTTTGCAACAAGTCTAGCCTTATATCTTTCGACATTGCCATTTGAGTCTCGTTTTGTTTTAAAGACCCATTTACACCCAACCTTTTTGCAATCTTTAGGCAATTTGACAAGATCCCAAACTTAGTTATCATCCATAGATTTCAACTCATCTTTCATTGCATTGATCCACTTATCAGAATCATCGCATTCAACGGCTTGAGAAAATGAACCTGGATCATGATTTATTCCTAAATCAACTTCTGACTCTTGTAAATAAACCACATAATCATTAGGGATGGCTGATTTTCTTTCCCTTTGAGATCTTCTTAATTGTGGCTCATCTACTATAGGGTCATTATTGACATCTTCGTGATGGAGTATTTGATCATTAATATGTTGTTCTTGGCCATTATTATGTTGTGTAATTACTGCAGGAACAACAACTTTAGAAGTCATGGGCAAAGGAATCTCAACCCTGGCTTCTTGAATGCTAACATTACGCAATTCTTCACTCCCACTAGTTTTACCATTTTCAATGAATCTAGCATTTCCAGCTTCAATAACTCTTGTACTATGATTAGGACAATAAAATCTATACCCCTTAGACTTTTCCGGATATCCAATGAAAAAACCACTAGTTGTTCTAAAGTCCAATTTTGTTTCATGTGGATTGTGAATTCTTACTTTCGCTAGGCAACCCCAAACATGTAAGTGTTTTAAACTAGGCTTCCTTCCAGTCCATAATTCAAAAGGAGTTTTTGAATCTGCCTTACTAGGAACCCTGTTTAACAAATACATAGCGGTTTTCAAAGCATACATCCACAAAGAAATGGGTAAAGAAGAATGACTTAACATACTCCTAACCATTTCCATTAAAGTACGATTACGCCTTTCTGCTACACCATTTTGTTCTGGTGTACGTGGCATTGTGTATTGAGCACAAATCCCATGCTTTTCAAGGAATTTAGCAAATGGACCAGGATTTTGTCCTGACTCATTATACTTTCCATAATATTCACCACCTCTATCTGACCTAATGATTTTCACCTTCATTTCTAGTTGTCTCTCAACCTCATTAATGTATACCTCAAGGGCATTCACAGATTGAGATTTCTCATGTAATAAATAAACATGACCGAAATGTGAAAAATCATCAATAAAGGTGATAAAATATTTTTCTCCACCAAAAGATGGAACATCAAAAGGACCACATATATCAGTATGTATAATTTCAAGAAGCTGTGTACTTCTTGTGGCTCCTTTCTTAGTGTGTTTTGTTTGTTTTCCTTTAATACAATCAATGCACACCCCAAGATCAGTAAAATCCAAATTTGGAATGATCTCATTCTTTACTAATCTTTGCATCCTTTCTTTGGATATATGACCCAATCGTTTATGCCACAAATAAGCAGAATATTCATTAACTAAACTACGTTTAATGCCAATATTATGATGCAGGGTCATCAAGGTCTCAATAAAATAATAATCAAATTTAAACTTGTAAAGACCATCACATAAGATTCCAGAACCAATAATATTATTATTCTTCAATAAAGTAAAAGATCCAGAACCAAACTTAAAAGAGAATCCCGCTTTATCTAGCTTCGGTAAAGAAACTAAATTGCGAGAGAATGTGGGTACATAAAGGGTTTGAAATAGATCCAAATAATGTCCAGTATCTAATGACAAACGATAAGTGCCAATTCCTTCAACTGGAGCCTTGGTTCTGTCTCCCATGTACACAAATTTCTCACTTGGCTTTATGGTTTGGATCGAAAGGAATCCCTGCATTGTATTGGAAATATGAGTTGTGGAACCAGAATCAATCCACCAAGTATTATAAGGAACTTCAGTAAAGTTTGATTCGAAACATACAAAAGCACTAGGCTTACCTTTCTTTTCGAACCATGCTTTACGTTTTGGGCAATCTTTCTGATAGTGTCCTATTTTATGACAAAAATGACACTTATCTTTCTTATATTCCTTCTTGTGGACTTTGAGAAGATTCATTTAGGTTATGTAAACCTTTCTTTTTGCCTTTCCCTGGTTTCCTCTTAAAACTACTTCCAGCTTCTTGATGCCTTACAAGATGAACTGAATGAGACTGTTGACTCTTTAATCTTGTCTCTTCTTGAACAAGCATACTGGCTAATTCATTAACACTCCATTTGTCCTTAATAGTGTTATAATTCATTTGAAATGGCCCATATTGTTCTGGAGGCAAAGAATTGAGTATGAATTGCACCAAAAAGTATTCATCCACGGACATCCCCAATGACTTTAATTTTGCTGCTAAGTTTGTCATCTCAAGAACATGTGCATGCATGGTACGTGAACCATCAAATTTCATGGTGGTCAGTTGACTCATTAATGTACTAGCAAGTGACTTGTCAGCAGTTTGTGAACGTTCTTTCACAAATTTCATAAATTCCTTAGCACTCTCCATTTTGGAAAGGGTAGACTTAATGTTGTCTGCAACTGTCATTCGCATGAACATTAGGCTTAATCTGTTCGACCTTTCCCATTTCTTATATAATGATTTTTATTCAATACTGCTTTCATCTGTAATAGCAGCAGGTTTCTCTTCTTGAAGGCCTAAATCAAGATCCAAAACACCTAAATGAAATTGGACTTGTTCCCACCAATCAGAAAAATTCATTCCATTGAACAAAGGAACAGGTGAAGCATGCGAATGAAGTGAAGGAATAGGTACTGCAAATAAGAATCAATCATAACTTAATGCTTTGAGACATAAAGTTTATGTAAGAACCGGTATCAGGTAAGTAAGTAAAGAGGAGAAACTGTATGAAATTCCAGGAAGAAGAGCAATACCAGTGTAGTATTAGCTCACTCCCTCTGCTATATGTATTATTCACAAGAAGAAAATAAAAGTGTATGAGAACCGACTAGGTGTTCGAGAGACCTAGCACCCTCCTAACTTCTGTTCTATACCAACTTTCTAAGTCGCCTCACAAAGACTCTCCCTCACCCCATATATTTCCTTCCTCTTCCCATAATGTAATTAACAAAGGCCCTTTCCCCACTAACCTTGCCACCTAGGCAAAGTTAGTTACAAGTCTCTCCCAACCCTCTTGGCTACATGCCTTGCCCGTGTCAATCTCACTCTTTCTATGCTTTCTACTATAGACCTTAGCATATGGTGAAACAAAATTACTTGGGAAATATTACAAAGTGATGGGGGCAGGGTAGTAATATTTATGTTTGGGGTCCTAACAACACCCCTTTCAAAATCCACCTTGTCCTCAAGGTGGAAAAAGGGAACATCTTCTCAATGTCACGCCACTCCCAAGAATTTTCAAAATCCCAAAGCTTGCCGCTTAATCAAGACTTCCAGCTGATCCGCTAAGTTGGTGCGGACTGCAAGAACTCTTTTTCAGTTGCACTTGAAGTTCCCACCCTTCCGGACAGAGCACCGGGAGTGGTTAGGCTTGCATATTCTGGAGCAACACATTTCTTCACAGGATATGTGAAAGACAGGGTGCACTCTAGAGTCACTTGGAAGCTTCACTATATGCAACAAAAAGTCCTATCTTCTCCACGATCTCATAAGGTCCATAATATCTCGGCTTAGTTTTTGGTTGACCCTTTTGGTAAGCTGCTTGAGCCTATAAGGCCTCCAGCCTTCAAGTAAGTCTTGTCCCCACTTCAAATTCCACCTCTCTTCTTTGAGGTCCGTGATAAGACTTCATTCGATTCTGAGCCCTTTCCAATTGGAATTTCAGCTCATCCAACATGTGATTACGCTCCTCCATTAGCATCTGTACCTCCTCAACCGTAGACTTTACCACCTTTAAAAGTGCCTGAGGGTCCCTTCCATAAAGTGCCTTAGCGGGGGTCATGCGAATAGTTGTGGTAATTAGTATTGTACCAATACTCACCAAGGAAGCCACTTTAGCCATACTGCCGAGGTTTAGAACTCAGAAATAGCGGAGATAAGTTTCAAGGCACTTATTGACTGCTTCACTTTGCCCATCGGGCTTTGAGGATGATATGCTGAGCTAAATTTCAGTTTAGTCCCCGCCATCCTAAAGAGATCTGCCCAAAAGTTACTCATAAACACTCTGGCCACGATCTAAAACAATCGAACTTGGAAACCCATGAAGGCTTAACCACTTCATTAACAAAAATGGCAGCCACCTCCTTAGCAAGATACTTGGATGGGTTAGAGGGCGTAAATGGGCGATTTTGTCATTCTATCAACTACCACCATGATTGTATCCATTCCTAGCGCTTTAGGCACTTCCCTCCTATAAAATCCATGGTCACATCCGCCCATGTGTTGCCCGGAATTGGAAGCGCTGCAAGAGTCGCAGGTGAAAGAGTTTGATGTTTGTTTCTTTGGCAAACATCACACTCTTTGATATATTTCGGATGCAAGATTTCATGCCCTCCCAATACAACAAGCCCTGGAATTCTCTTGTAAGTTCTCAAGAACCCTAATGACCCCCCAAGATTAGAGTCATGGAATTCCCCGCAAGATCTCGAGAATTTTCGCTGATTCTTTAGCAATCACCATCCTTCCTTATAGTACAATCTCCTTCCTCGCCTTCAAACCCCTGGATGAGAGTCCTTTTCTCGCAAAGATCCTCAATAATACGCCGCAGCTTTGCATCCGCTTGAACTTCCGCTTCTAAGTCACCCAATTAGCAACACCGACAATGGAAATGGCAGAATATTGAAGCTTCCTTGATAGTGCATCGCCCACCCGATTCTCATTCCCGCTTTATACTTGATCTCAAGTCATACCCAAGGAGTTTTGTCACCCATTTCTCGCTAGTCTTCACCCACAATTCTGATCCAACAAATATTTCGTGACTCTTCCAATCCAGATGTACCACAAAATGTCAGTCCTAACAAGTAATGACGCTACTTTCAGACCGCCAACACTATGGCCATTAATTCTCTCTCATAAATGGACTTACTTTGGGCTCTTTCAGATAAAACATGGCTCATATATGCGACTTGGTCTTCCCTCTTGCATCAAAACCGCACCCTAGTCCCTTACCCGACGATCGCTTCAATCACAAATTGTTTGGTGAAAGAAGGATAGCAACATGTAATGATGTCATAGCTTTCACCTCAAAAGCTATCTGAGTCTCCTCTCGCCACTTAAAGTTGTCTTTCTTAGGGAGATGGATTAGTGGCCAGGCAATCTTCCCATAGTTCCCCACAAACCTCTTATAGTAAATCTCAACCCCAAGAATCCTCTAAGCCCCTTTAAGTCTGTGAGGGTGCCCAATCTACCATATCCTCAAATCTTTTTGGGGTCAGCAGCCACCCCTTCTCTGGAGATAATGTGCCCCAAATATTCAACCTGGGGTTGTTCAAAACAACATTTTTTCCTGTTGACATACAGTTCATGAATCCTTAAGACCTCAAAATCTTCCTCAAGGTGTGTAAGATGCAACTCAAGATTTGAGCTATATATTAATATGTCATCAAAGAATACTAGAACAAACTTCCTCAAGAAAGGTTTCAACACCTTGTTCATGAGGGCTTGGAAGGTTGAGGGAGCATTTGTGAGCCCAAACGGCATAACTAGGAACTCATAATGCCCTTCGTAAGGCCCTAAATGTCGCTTTTTGGGATGTCTTCACTCATCATTCTAATCTGGTGATAACCAGATTTCAAATCCAACTTGGAGAAAATGCTTGCATCGCCTAACTCATCCAGTAACTCATCAATAACAGGGATTGGGAATTTATCAGGAATGGTAATCTTGTTTAAGGCCCTATAATCCACAATAAAAACGCCATCCTCCATCTTTTTTTCTTTACTAGAATCAGGGCCAGAAAAAGGGGCTAGTACTAGGCCTTATAATTTCAGGATTGCATCATCTCATCTATAATCTTCAATTTCGGCTCGTAATGAGGATACCGTAAGGGCGGATATGGGGAATCTCGAGTTCCTTCCTTCAATACTATGGCGTGATCATGCTCCCTAGTCAAGCAAGAAGTCTGTGGGAGGCCGGAAAAGGTCTTCATATTCAGCCAATAAGTTCTGTACCGCCTCGATAAATCGTAATTTTCCTTCCTCGCTATTTCACCAGACTGTGTCACTAAATAACCTTCCCCTCACTCGAGAGCCTTCAAAGTCGCTTTCCAAGACGCCTCGCTTCTTGCATAAAGTGGATCCCCGCAGTTGATACACGGCTCCTTTTTCCACCCAACTTAGTAGTCATGTTCTTGTAATTCCTACAAAATTTCCCGCAAGCCACCAAAATTAATCCACCCCCAACACCACTTCTCAGTTCGCTAATTCCAAGACAAAAAGTCTTGGATAACCCTTATGCCTTGCATTATCAACTCTACTCCCCTACATACTCCAACCCCTTCTTCAATGGCTCCATTACCCACCTCCACCTTGAATCCCTTCACTTTTTCTAATGGCAGCTATAACTCCTCTACCACCTCAAATTAAATAAAATTGGCAAGGGTTCTCTTTAATCTACTAGAACTATCACTTGCTCCCCTTGAATCTCCCCCCACACCTTGAAAGACTTGTTTGAAGTTAGCCCCCAGTAGCTCAGTGAAGACAATTGCAACGCCCTTAGTTCTGCCTCCAGATCTTCTTCTATGGGTGTTCTCGCATCTTCCCCTCCTAAGTCCCCCTCCGCTCCTTCCTCCATCAGGATGAACTGGTAATGGCGTAGCTGGCAGATGTGCTCGGGGTTCCACTTATCCCCACAAATGAAACACAACCCCCTTTCTCCGCCTCTCTCCCGCCATTCTTCATTGGAGAGCCTCCTAATACCATTTGTTCCCGTCGGCTACCATTAACACCGCCGCCACCCATTCCTCTGTGGCCCCACTGAGCTACTCCGCCCCACCTTGGGGTCTAATAGGTCCGGGCCAATGTTACTCTTCAATCCACTCTTGGGAACTTCCAAAGATTGTATCCGATGGAGGTTGGGTCCGAAATGAGCTTGACTCCTTGAAGGTCCACTCAAGACCCTTCACCCTGGTACACTCAGCTTCCACCCAGCAAATTTCTGCTCTATTTCAAGAGCACGATTCATCATCGCCGCCGGGTTACGAAACTCCCCACCGCTATTTCTCGCTTCACCTCTTTCTCAAGTCCATTCATGAAGATGCACATCGATCTCTGGTCCATGTTCTTCTTGGTTCGCAACTAGCCTCGAACTCGCCAGATTGCAGCATCACGACTCGCTTGTTTCACGCCCAACAACGGCCCCATGGGGTTCTCGAGCCTCTCGGTTGAAATCGCTCCTGAGCAAGTCTTCCTTAAACCTCCGCCATGAGGAAATTGGCCGCTTCCTCCCACCACTCATACCACGCCAAAGCTTCACCTCCATGGCCATCAACACCAAATCGAAGTCACGCAGACTGACTTGAGTCACCCGGAAGTAGCGCTCGCGCACAAGCCACCCATAGGCGCTCGCCGGAAAAAATGGGCATCCATTTTCCGACTCACCTCCACTCTCGCGTGGTCGCCTCCGCTTCGCTCCATCTCACCTCAGATTGGTCATTGTCGCCGCTACCCCTTCCTGCGTGACTCCTCTTCCCGCTGCGGCGTGAGTAGTCCTTTTCTTTCCCCGCCGCGACGACTGCCTTTGCCGTCGCACGATGATGGTTCCGCGCGCCGATCGCCGCCTCGGCCTGCTACCCACTCTGAGCTCCGATCATGTCTTATCTGCTCGATCCGATGAGCCAAGGTCGCTGCGCCCGCCATGGCACGCATATCTCTCTTCCTCAGATCTCGACCACCAAGCGCTTCCACATCGCTCCAACCTAGCTCCATTGCAGCTGGTAACCATTCACGAGCTCTCAATATCGAGGGCTCTAATACCGCTTGTAAGAACCCAGTATCGTAAGTAAGTAAAGAGGAGAAATCAGATGAAATTCCGTGAAGAAGAGCAATACTGTAGTATTAGCTCACTCCTCGCTATATGTATTATTCACAAGAAGAAAATAAAAGTGTATGAGAACCGACTCAGGTGTTCGAGAGACTCTAGCACCTCCTAACTGCTCTATACCAACTTTCTGAGTCGCCCCCCACAAAGACTCTCCTCACCCCATATATTTCCCTCCTCTTCCCATATGCACTAACAAAGCAGCCCCTTCCCCACTAACCTTGCCAGCTAGGCAAAGTTAGTTACAAGTCTCTCCCAACCCCTCTTGGCTACATGCCTTGCCCGTGTCAATCTCACTCTTTCTATGCTTTCTACTATAGACCTTAGCATATGGTGAAACAAAATTACTTGGGGAAATATTACCAGTGATGGGGGCAGGGGTAGTAATATTTATGTTTGGGGTCCTAACAGTTTATCACATAAAAATCAGATTCAAATAATGGAGACAATCATTAAACACATATCAAAGTTCACATTTGGGTGATCCTAAGACATGCAAACATAACGATGCTAATATAATACATTAATCTAGTTATTGAGGTATGCTAATTGGAATTATTTGCTATCTTTGGATATGCAGAATAAAACTACTAGACATATCAATTACTGGCAATTATGTTCACTAATTATAAGAACAAATAATCAACCTTTGGGTGATTACAGAATTGTCCCATAGTAATGAACTTCAATTTACCCACATAACATAATGTCATATATAAGCATCAAAATTTATGGGTTATTGAAAATACTATTACAATTTAAAATTTATCTTCTTTAAGATTTGGCCACTTTGGTGACTAACAAATCATACATCATATAAAGTTTTAAATTGTAAATAAACATTTAAGATAAACTCCAAACATAAATATTACTACAATATAATCAAATGTTTGCAGTAAATATTTAACATAAAATATACATATTCATATATTGAAAACATACATCTTTAATGTATTTGTTCATAAACATAATGAATAAATAAATAAATGATAATTAACAATTTATACATATACATATATTTAAATAGAATAAACGTCACTTTCATTCGGTTCATGGAAACAATTAACAAATAAAATTAGGATAACAATGATATTATTATTGTATAAAAATAGAATGAATAGCCACTGAAAGTGATGTTAACATTCCAAATCGCTAAGAATGGTTTCAATTAGAAATTCCAAACCGCTAAGAATGGTTCCGATTAGAAATTCAAGAACGGTTATTATATGAATAGATGCTTATTCATAGAAAACTGTTTATTGCAAAATAGTTTTAAAACTGTTATGTTCTTCATTTGGAATAAACGCAGGCCTTACATCAGTTTGGGAACAGCATTTGTAATTCCAAACATTTAAAGTTTTCAGGCAAAACAAAACAGTAATATGTCATGTAACACAAATTTGCCTGATTAGGCTTTGGTAATTGTCATGCACATAAGGACAACTTAATTTCCCATTCAAAACGGCATTTGCGAAAAACAAATGCTTTACTTCAATTGAGATAAGCTTCGGTAATCAACAAAACAAAAAAGAAATGCTTCTACTTAAAATGAGTTAAGAGTTAATGGCACATTCGCGGAAGACATAAATTTGGATGAACTTCAAACAAGCATTGCAAAACCAAAATGGACTATGCCTAACAGACAAGCATGGCATCAGCGAGGAATCATGGTTTGAATGACATCACTAATTACCAGCCATTTTCAGATATAAATGAAGATGACGAAGAAATAGGCCAATATCAATATAGAACACAGAATTAAGAATAAAGCAAATATTCATCAATATTTATCTTCAAAGGAAAATACATGAGTTCTTAAACCTAATGCTCTGATACTACATGTAAGCAAATAATCTATTTATGTATGAATAGATTATCATGAATACATTAATTCCAAGATCTAGAACTTCATGCATTTCACATAATTTAGATAAGGAAGCGTACCGTTCTCCATTGGACTTGAACGAAGAAGATAGTCTTTATGCAAACATAATATGGAGGATAATGATTTCTCTCTCTTAACCTCTTTCTTAATGACACAATAGTGATGGAGACAATGTGCTCTTATTAATGAATGAGAGTGGACCACATCCTTGGTTTATATAGACAATGAAAGGTCTTCCATCGACTAATTACTACGCCTTTAGATTCCAATATTCATGCTTTACGTATTGAATAGTAAATGCTACGTTGAATAGGTATGACCATTCATAATAATGACTCTTCAATATAACTATTCATAAAGATGCCTCTTCAATAAGCCAATTAATGAATTTAACATTTATATAATAATTATTAAACTATTATATGGGACACAATTCTTACAAAAAATCCAAGATGGCAAGACATGCTGGGTAACTTCACTATCTAATCATAACATTAAGAACAATAAGAAGACACTTTCACACGTTTTAAAATTTTCCTAATACTGAAGAAGGGGGAATCACAAATTCTCCTGCTAATGTGGAGAAGAGAAGACATCAGAAGAACTTTTTCTGGTTTCTACTTTTCCCATATTTCCTTTTTCTCAGAAGAACAAATATATGCATATCACAATAAATCTAGTGAAGTTAAAAAAGGGAACCATACATTAACCTCAGTGCTATGATTCTAAAAACTAATTAGATCAGGAAGAACTTGATTGTGAACAACAGGATGACAAGGTACGAGGCTATAATCATAATTATATGGTTCCTCAAAAGGGTTGGTTGTTGTGACAATAGCCCATGAACCATTGCAGGCATCATTCCCTTCACCACCAACCATTATGTCATCATCAAACACCTCCCATTGATGTGTAATCACTGTGGTCAAGCCATTCTCCGAATCCTTCTGCTGAGAAATGGTGGCAGTGGCGGAGCAATCTCTTAGCACAATGGCCTTCTCCTCGTTTGCAACAACAATAACACCATCATTACCCTCCAAGCTTTTCTTTTCACCACTAATTATCTTCTCGAGATCCTGAGTATCTTCATCTGAGATGCTTTCAATCTTGGGGCACTGAGATGCATTGAGGACACCGATATCCCTACAATATTCAAAGTACAAGGAGAGATCATCGCCTTGAACCGAAGCTTTCTGCAGAACCTTGAGGGCAACACCAGCTTCCACCTTCCCTCCAATATCATATATCCTCAACAACACCCTCGCTATCCTCTTGCAAAACTTGCTATACACATCGAAGACCTCAACAATGATACAATCCATGGCCTCAAGAATAAGGCCATTGTTCATGTTCATATTGCGGGGCTTGATATGAAGGAGCATATCAATCATGGCCTGCAACCTTTGCAACTTCTCAAGCTCTTCCATCAACGTCTCCTCAACCTCATCAACCTCCTTCTTGTTATTCTTCATGTTATTCTTCCTAACCTCGGAGGACACAAACGCTGACCTTTGGTCCAAGTATGCAAAGTACGCACGCACAAAGGCATTGAAGCCCCAAGCTTTTCCGGGGTGCAAGTGCCCATCGGAGAAGTTAGAGAAATCAAAGGGCAACCTTCCCATCTTCTGCACCGCGGGGATGTTGGTGCAGAAGACGCCATGGATGAGCATCAAGCCTTTGATGGCCACCACCCAGCTTCTTGTCTTCTCCATGCGCATGGACAAGGCGTGCAAAAGGGGCTTGAGGTACAATGGGGAGGTTCTCAGCCATTGGAAGACTCTTTGCACGTTCTTGCAATCGATGCGGTGTGCATCATGGCTTGTGGCCTTGATGATCACCGCTTCGAGGGTAGGGTTGCGGGATGCGCCGTGACGTGAGAACTTTGCGGCCCATATGCTGTTCCTGTCCTTGAGAAGCCCCGTTGCCCTTTGCCATAGCCTCATTTTCCCCTTTGTGCTTGCTCCTTCTTTTTTAGCTCTTTGCAAACCAAAGGTGAGGAAGCTTGTGAAAATGGGGTGGTGGTTTTATCCCCAAGTTCACAACCTTCCCTTGTTTAGTTTCGTTTGTTTGTTTGTTTCTTCTCTCTCTTTCTCTACATCTTTCTTTTGTTAAATATTTTGGTTTTGTTTTTTTTTTGGTGAGTGTTTGTGAATTGTATATGGTTTGGACGTGTGGACGACGGGGACAACGCACAACAGAAAGGCTTTCCTTGTTGTTTTGTCCTCCAACTGCAATGATGATGTGATGTACTCGTTTTTTTTTTGTGTTTTCGTTGTGTCATTCATCACAGTTGTCAACGTGTATTTTTTTGTTGTTCAAGTGGTGGATTTCGTCAAGGTTGTTGTTAACGGATTCAAACTATTTTTTTTTTGTCTCATGACTAAATATAGATTAGTCACTAATGTTAATTGAGCCACAAGGAATTTATTTTGTCTTTGTTTGCGCTAGCTTGTCCAATATGACATGGACATGCATGCTGAGACTGCTATACATATGCCTCATGGCATTGCCAGTTTGCTCTTGTGAATGTCGGATGTTGAGGCAACGAACATTGTTAATGTCTCCAACTACGAACGTTTGGAGCTGTCTGGAAACTTCTTTATTTTTTATTCTTTTTCACTCAATGGTCATGCTCCAAGAAGGGCTTATGAAAACGATATATATAGGTAATATAATATTGCTTGAAAGCTTAGTGGTTGCCAAAATCTGGTTGCTTCTCATTGGCAGGAGCAGGACATGTAACATTAGCCAAATCAAATTTGCCTCTATGCCAAATTGCATACAAGCTGATATAGTATTGCTACTTGCTAGCTCAATTAGGAAGAGTTTGAAACATACAGGGAGAGTAGTAAAATTTAATTTCAATTTCAATTTTTCTTTCTTTCTATGTTTCTCAGTCTCTAGTGTTGAAAGCTATTTCTAATTATGGTAGTAATTATTAATTAAAGGGAGCTGGAATTTTACTCCGTTTTCTGAGTTTCTTCCTTCAGATAATACATAGAATAGATGCTCTAAAAAGCCGAGTCTTCTGCTATATACGCAGAGGGATAGTTTTGATAGAATCCGGTTGGGAGGGTGTTGCAGTGGCAAATCTGCTGTTAGGAGTTTATAGGACTCTAGGAATGTCCCAACAGTAAAAACCTGACCATATAGGACATGTTTTGTGGCAAGCTAATCTACTTCATTCCAATGAGGAAAGGCTCTAGTGGTTTAAGTTGGAAGTCTAAGATGCATTGCATTTGCTTCGAAACTGGGCTGAGGCCAGGATTGTGTGAGGGAAAAAACAAAAATGTTATTTGTACTCATTTTAAGGGGATATAAGGTGTTCCTTAATCATTGGTTGAGAGTGGGTTCCTCAACAACAACATTAGCAGGGTTGGGATTGGCAGAAAACATGGTTGGATAGGATCAGAGAGATGCGATTAAGCTAGAAGGCGATTGATACCATACAAAGCTATAGTTTGGGAAATGAATTGCATGACATTTACTGAAAAATGATCGAGTACATATACACAGCAAATCAAATAACATTTCCTCGAAAGTAGCCACTTGATACAACAGCTATGCAATGGATAAGGATTAGAAAAGTAACAAACTGGTTCTGATAAGCTAAAACTATGTAACCAATTGACATCAGCTAAGAGTAAGTAACTAAACTGATCTTATCATCTAATACTATACAACTGAATTGACTAATTCAATTTTCAAACTATGAGATTGTATTATCAGTATGCCCCTTAAAATAAGTCCTAAAATAAGTACAAATAATATTATAGCAGAAAAATGGTACGTAGGCATAGTTGGACTGCGTCTCTTAGTGGGGATTGGTGTTTGATTTCCTCTAGCTGCCTGCCAAATAATTGTTGGTAGTTTAGACTTTATAAAAGGAGTTGGAAGTACAGGATTGGTGATTACTATGAAATTGGGCTTGCTACACCTTTAAAAGATTGATGTAAGTGGCAGTATTTGTATAAACCTAATCTTATGATAATCTTGTGATCCTTCAAGGCTACATTCAGTCCGCAAAGTAGCCTTGTAGGTTTGTCGGGGGGTGCCCCTTCGGGTGAAGCTTAACTCCGTGTCTCCTTCAAAAGGCAATACAAGTTCTTAGTAATAATAAAACAAAATGAATTTTTTTTAACTTAACTTTTGTACACACCATTTGCATATTGGAGCATGATTCATAATTGAGATTTTTAGTTATCTTATTGATAAATTTGCTGATAAAATTTTGTATTTATTATTAGTTTTTTTAGATAAATGAGCAAGCTCTTCCCAAATAAAGGAGAGGCCACAAAAAATGCCCCAAGAGAGAACCTTGTGGCAAAAAAGGCAAGTAACACCAGTAATAGAATGTACACCACAATCAGCTTTCCAAAATACAAACTCCACCTAATAGAAATATAACACCCCAAAAAATCATGTTAGTAACCACTAAAAATCTATCATGTCATTAACCACTATGGCACCAGAAACATCAGCACCTAAAACTAGGACCTATTTAGATGCAACTTCAACCTTTTCGTTCTAATATGCGAAACTCCAACCTTACTAGTGGCACCTTGCATTGTTGGTGTGATGATGGTTTGTGGACACCAAACTCAAGCCCCCACTTGATCAGCATATAAAAATTGATCCATTCTGTACTAACCAAACAATACCGCTTTGACCTCGTACTATAGATCACATTCAAACATTATGTTCCAGCAGCAACCTCGAGGAATGCGTGTCTTGTCCTACCTGCCAAAATGTGTTCTGCAGCACTACTCACAGCAGCCAAGGCAATTTGAAAGATAAAACATCAATGTTTGCCTTCTTTTTTTTTTTCTTCTCTTTGTACTATACCACCTCAATTTTCTTTCCACTGTCGTATTTACCTATCCTTCAGTCTCTGATCTTTGATTTCCTTTACTATTTTTCTACTTTGTGTTTTCCTTCTTTTCTAACTCTCTTTATCACCCACTCACCATGCTCTTCCCTATTGTATGTTGACTCATAATCCTTTCTTCCACTAATATGATTTATTAACTCGTCCCGCTATTATATAACTCTGTTTCCATTCTCTGATTCTTTCCCCTGCTTCCCTTTTTTTCTCCTTTTTTTTTTCTCTCTTTCTTTTTTTCTTCCTCTTTTTTTTATTTTTCTTTTCTTTTCTCCTCCCCCCTTTTTACTCTGATCTCTTTTAAGTAACTCTCTTTTTTCTTTTCTATTTTTCATTTTTTTCCTTTTTTTCTTTTTCCATACTTATACAATGTATTGTATGTATTGCGGTTCAAGTACCACTATACCAATTTCCACTCACTATTGATTTCTCATCAGAAATGAACCACCAAAATTCGATTACACTAACAAACCATATTCTACTATCTTACATCAACAACAAACCATAGCAACCAACCACCCTGACATCATCTCCGGATTATAGCATCACACCAAAATGACTAGGTAACATTTAAATACCTCCATTACAAAGTCTACTTATAGACATATGAAAGGAAAAATAGAGAAAAGTCACCTCCAGTCAAAACTATCAACCCCTAGCCCAAACAATTCACCATGAGTTTAACTCTTTCCCACCACCCATATCCTATACTACAAGCTAATCATTCTCTACGCACGAAACATGTCCTAATCAAGAACAATGGGTACCCAAACAAACTAACGCATGAAAATCATTCACCCATACTAATAATTGCAAAACAAACAATCCCGAATATTGTTTCTTTATCATGAAAGCCACTTTTTTCTTTTTTCTTCCTTTCTCTTTTTTCCTTACATTTTCGGCTCACTTCTTATTTTCTTCTTCTCCTTTTTTCATTTTATTCTTTTTCCTTCCCTTTTTCTTCCTTTCTTTCACCCTCTTTATTGATGTGATTCTCTTTTTTCACTTCTTTTCACAAGTCATCCTTTTCACCAGTTTTGTTTGTTTCCACCCCAACAGTTCTGTTACTCAAATCTTGTCTATTTTTCCCAAACTCTCTGTTTGACCTCTTTTTTTCCTTTTTTCCTCTCCCTCTCTCACTCACTTTCTTTTTCCTGCTTTTTGTTTTGTGTCCTCACACTTGTCATACCAACCCTTTTTAGTTGGCTTCCATTCTTTTTGTTAAATACTTTTGTCATTATCACTATATCCATAGCATACAACATTCACTTCACTAGGATTCTTCCTGCTACCGTTGAAATTGGTCCTTGTTGGGATGCCATAATAGCGCCATTGTACTTACACTCAAACAGGCCATCTTTCCTGCACTATGCTAGCGAAAATAATATATGTATACATGACAGAACAACAATGAACACATGTATTTGATGATAGATCCCTTTGTTTAATGCATTATCTTACACAACATGGATACTCCTACAATATGAACTAAATAATCATAGCATCACACCACTGTCAAATTTATTAATAATATAAGTGAAAATATTTCTTATTAATATATGATTTTACAAGTATTTTAATAGTGTCTAAAAATAAATACAAATAAATTATTAAAAAGGTACAAATAATAATGTTCTTAAAAATAGAGTACATAAAGAAAGAATAATAATTTTCTTTTTTTTGGTGGCTACATCGGTAGTACTGACATTCGAACATATAATATTTCTAGTGGCTTAAAAGAATAGTAAAATTTAATAATTGCTAATATTTTATTTTAATTTTTCTTTTTTGCATGCTAACCCTTTCCTCATCGTACTCCATGGGGGTACCGCCTAAGGACCTGACTAAAGCCCTTTTGCCAGGCCGACGAAGTGGACCAATGCCACATCGGAAAAATGGTGGCTTTGAACCTAGCTAATATGGGGATCTGACCTCCTTTGTGGCATTGCATATATATATGGGCTTACGAGGAGTCATTGTAGAATCTGATTATCTGATGTTAGTCATTATATGTTGCGTGATCCACTCCTGGGGCTCTCCTTCTGCTGCAGCGGCCCCCATCTGTTTTGCCAGTTTTGTTTGCTCACATCACATGTATATAAGTGGGGCTGAATAAGGCCATTAATCTAATAATAATGCAAAACTTCAGAGTCCAAAAACAAAACCGAAACAAATCAAGCAATAAAAATCACGTTTTTTTGAGGAGACATGCAAAGAGAGAAAGGGGAGGAAGAGAAAGAAACGGACCTGCCTCAGCAGATGTCACCGCCGCTGATAAGATACCATCAGCAAATCTCTCAAACGGTTGCCTTCTATCTCTTCGTCGCACACTAAAAATGCCCTAACGCCCCAAATGCTAGCTCCCAATGCAGGACGCGACAAAAGCCACAGAAGGATGTCTTTGCAAAAAAAAGTTTAAAGCCCCACATTGGCAATTTACAAAATAAACAAGCGGTGTTAGTTTTGTAATTATATGGATGGATCATCCCATAGTCCAACACAGGTGACGGACCATGGTAACACGCACCCACTAATGGTTTCCTTTTGCTTTTTGGGCCTAGTGTCCCGTTCTGCAACACAAGCAAAACATGTGATAGCTAGTGGTGTTATTTGTACATAAATATTCTAGATATCATTTGGATGTTAACCAAAAAAATATCATTTGAACACATTGAAAATCTTGTATTAATAATCAGTATGCTGCGGAAGAGCCTCTGGCTCAGTGGCAAATACCGCACCCAATGTCTACAATGGAGTCCGTTCGACTTCCAGGAGTTCAATGTTACACCCTAAATTCCCCCCTCTTGGGCGCAGAGTGACCCAAAAAAAAAAAATGTTAATATCAAAAAATTTCAATTATTTTTATGATAAATCAAATAAAAGAATTTTACATTTATTATTTGATATCTTGCTACATTTACTAATAATGTATTAAAATTTTTAATTGTTGATGCATAATTCCTTAAATATTAAAATAATGTCTAAAAACACTTGAGTGCAAAAGACATTCCTATATGATATTCGATTTGTCGAGGCATGCCACAACAAATCATTTCTCACGGTTTTAGTATTTCTTTTTCCCAACTCACTCATTTAACCTCAATTTAAAATTTAGAGAAATTTTTAATTGTACATAGCGTATAAAATTTTAAATTGATATATGCTAATTGTTGCTTAAATAAATAAGAATTTTAGTTATATAGGTATCGAATGTAATATAAACTAAGAATGGATCTTTTTTATTAGCAAAAATAATATGTCAATGTGATATTTATTAACTAAGATTCACACTTATTTGAACTGTAATTCTCACATATCGATTTAAGTATTTTTATCACTATATTTAAGTAACGAAACTGTAAAACTTAACATCATTTTTTTCAAATCTTAAAGATGGGTTTCTGTTATCTAGAACTTCTCTTAATGGTCGATCCTAGCATAAAACATATGTCACGAGGGTCTCACAACCATATACTAGCTAGTAGGATGACAATAGATAACTCTCACGGAAAAAAAATTAATATGAGAAGTACTCAAGATATCAAAAATACCGGAAAAAAAAAATTCCTGGAATGCATAAATCGTAAAAGTTACCATTAGGAACTGCAGATGTCCTAGGCTTTTCCCTACCAGTTGCACCTTTGTCCTCGATATCAGAATTAAGCTTGTAAACATTGAAACCAGAACCACTCATAACATACGACTCAAAGTACACAATAAAAGGATTAATCGTCCCAATCTATACCATATTCATATGCATGCCAACGAAAAGTGTGTTGTATTACGCGTGTATAATTTAGCTTTTAATATTGAATCTTCCACATTCTACATACTACGTACCATATATATGTTGCCCTACTTTACGAACGTTGCATCGATATGAACGAAGGGCTACAATTCAAAAGTGCGAGGACTAAAGTCATGCCAACAATGACGCTATATTTTTGCTTTCGGCTCTCGCTTTCTCTTTCTCCACAGCTCATTTTTTTTGCTCTTTACGAAGGATGGTGTTGAGTGTATGTAACATAGCAGCAAGCACAAAATCCGTTGGACATTTTCCCCTCTCCTGCAAAATCCAAGAAAAGCAGAAAGTGTTTGTGTGTGTGAGGAGAGAGAAAGAGAAAGAGAGAGAGAGAGATATAGATATGATGCTAACATTTTCAACCAAGCTACACTGTCACCAACCTTCTTAAAAAGCAGCAAAGCAGAAAACAAAGGAAATAAAGGCATGCTTCTGATTCGCCAAGGGACAAGGACCCAGATAAGAAGAAAGCGAAAAAAAATAATAATAAAGAGATAACATTTTAAAAGCAAGCAGCAAAATCCCAATGGGAATCTTTGTTCGTCTTCAACTGTACATCACAGGGTGATCCCACATATTGCCACCCTCCCTCCTTCGTTCCTCTCTCACCCTCCTCTCCTTTTTATGCAGTCTTTCTCTTTTCATTTCTTTTCCTCTTTCTCTCTCTCTCTCGGACACACAAACACACACTCTCAGAGAGGGACAAACCAACATTTTCTCAGCTGCTTCTGGCTGGCATGAACTTACATGTTCATGGGATTTTCATGCGGGGATCATTTGATTGTAAGTGCTCTTAAGCCTTCATTTTTTCATTTTTTTTTTTCTGTGTCTCTATCTGCAAACTATTCATTCACAAAATGGGTAAGTGGAGAATGTGTTCTTCTTGTGATACTTAATTATATAGCTGCATCTGGTTCTAGCTAGCGAGCGTGTTTAATTACCAGACATGTAACAACTTCTTTTGTGCATTTTTAGGACGAAAAGGAGGGCGAGTTTCCCTTGATAGATGAGACTAGTGCAACACAACAAGGGAGTGTCATCATGGAAGTGCATCAACATAATCAAGGTGTTGAGAAGAGCACAGATTTCTTCCCAGTTGAACACCCTGTGGAGCCAACAGATGAAGATCGTCCGGTGAAATGCCCAATGCCTGAATCCTCCGTTATCAATGTAAGCATATATGCTATTTATAGGTTAGTTATCTACTTATTTTGTGGTGTGAAAACAAGGTTTTGCATGGTGAGGAAAAACAATGCAGCTTCGTTTCTTATGTTTGCCTTAAGTCAGTGATATATAGTTTGGTACGGTTTCCTTTAGAGATAAGCCTATTTCTGCATTTGCATTGTAGTTGGTCTCGCAATATAATAGTCTCTTGTTAGCTAATAGTCTCTCTATACAATATATAATATAATATTAAAAGGAGGACTAGAGGAGTATATATTTAACTTCTATAGGGTGTCTAACAATTTGAATTTGGTATACTACACATAAAATATTTATTTGCAGCTTTGCACTACCCTTCAACTCATTGTGAACAACCTATAGATCCAATTATGCAAACACACATCTTGGACTTGAGGCCACACCCTTCATTTCTACCACTTGAATTATAGGTGTGGAAGGTGACTTTTTAGGGTACTGTACATTGTATAGCATAGAATCACAGAATGGGACGGAAGCCTTCGAAAGAAAAGGATACTGTGTCCGAAATGAACATCGCTATTCAGATTGGCATATTATTTGCTTTGAAACAAGGCAAGATAAATTTTGCTACAGTCATAATATATTTCTCGTTTACCAAGGTACCAGTTTTTATTTTATTTTATTTTATTTTATGTTACTGTATGCCGGCATGAATTGTCAAACACCTTGAGGTTGATTCTAACGAAAAAAATGATATTTTGATATAGTTCATCTCGTACTTTGAGTCGACATACTATCCGTCCACCATTGGATGGGTGTGTAGCCCCCGTTTAGACTGGGTCGTATACCCATCCGATGACACTGGATTGTGATGTTTACCAAAATACGTAGAGTATGTACATATAATCACATTTCTTCTAACAATAAATATGTGAAGCTTAATTAAATATAATTAGAGCCAAGGAATGTTTGGCAACTACTGACAGGTCCTGGTCGCAGCTAAAAAGAAAAAAGATTAATGATAAAGTAATTCTCACTTGATGTTTGATTTCACTCAAATGATTATGACGGGACAGTTGTAAAGGCGCTCCGAAAATCTATTATGGAAAAAAAAAGAAAAAAAAAAAAAAAGAAGAAACTTCAATGCATTTTGAAGTTCACTATGAAGTTTCATAGAAGATATTTACTATTTACATATGATCCATATGGCTTTGGCAGGATGGAGGCATGCATGAAAAAAGGTTTGCAGAAAGCTTAAGGAAGAGAGTCGAGATATCTGGAGCCACGGCGGATGGAGAAAGAACAGCTGCTGCCATGGATACAGAGCCTCCTGCTCGAGGAGTCCGAAAGCGGCATCACACCCTCACACATGGAGGAGACCTTGTGATGACTCCATTGATGAGAATGCCACCTCTCCCTCCCCTCCCCTCACAGAATATCACCATCTTTGAAATGCTTCAGCAGTTGGACAAGTTTGAGTCTTAACAAAGAAATAAATTCCATCACAAGATTCTGTGTACTCAGGAATGATGCATTTTGATTTTATGTTGGGTTAGCAGCTTCAATCAAATAGATCAAGAAGAAGCATAGGTGCAGGATACCCTTCATATATCGTTGGTAAAAAATGTATCTCTCATGTTTTCCATTAAATTCAGACATTATTATACCTTATAGTTTTCAAATATGAAAACTAGATTAATATTTATGGAGGTAAAAGTTTATGTCCCTTACTAGGCACCTCAGTGATTGCATGTTAAATGCTCTAATCGATGTTTCAAAATCTAAACCTGAATATTGAAATTTTTAAATATCGACCTCCCTGTCCAAATGTAGGCCTGTAGGTTCAATTTCAATTGGAACAAAAAAAGAGATAAAAACAAAAACAACAACTAAAGACAAAGGAAGAAAAACTGTACAATATCAATCAGACACAATCAATGTTTTCATCTCACGTGCATCAGAAAGAGGAAAGCATTTTGACTGCTATACAGCTCAAAAGGAATAAGAATGTTACAAGCTACATAATCTGACAAAGACAAACGGCTTTTGCAAGGCTAGTAACATTAAAGGAGCATCTACTATACAAGTTCACTCTGTTGGGGAGAAAGGAATCATTGCAAGTTTAAGCCTGACCACTCTGTTTGATCTATCATTTTCTCCCAGTTCCCCTACAAGCTTTTCTGGGTCCACCACTTACCAGAGAACAAGTATAATGAAACGATGATTTTTAGACAGGTTGCATACTTTTTGTGAAATAATTGGCACATAAAAAATTAAGATATGGAATTCCTGAGACTATATATTCCATTCATTCTACAAGGGATATAACAAGGGCAACAGCCATGCCCATTGTCAATGATATTATTTGGACGGCTGTACTTCTCAATGTTGTATTCCCACTGTTATTCATTTCTGCAAGCACTCCCGCTATCGCAATATATATAAATCCACCTGCTGTAAAGCCCTGTCAAAAGGTAGATATGTCATCGCCAAAATCAATTTAAAACTCAACCAACAGATTCATTATGAAATATTCCTCACCTCAATCAGAGATGACTGTCCAGGATCTTTCCCCCAGAGCAAAGCCTGCACCCAACAGTGATTTGCTATCTCATTTTATGTTCACTCTTGGAGACAAATAACGAAGGGCGGCAAATCAAGAAAGGGGAAAGCGGGGCAAGCCAAGTGCTGCTTCTATTTAGGGGATGGGCACATGGAAATGAATGTAGATATGATACTTACAATTGTCTCAACCAGTAAATTCTCCGGAGTTACACAATTTTTAAAGTTTTATACAAGTCCGTAGAAGTCTAGAAAGAATGACCTTGTTACCACACAAGAATCTAAGATATAATTAATGATTCACCCTTTTTCATCATTATCTCATTTTAATTTAGTACGCAAAAATGATTGAATTGTTTGCACTTTCTAAAGCATGTAAAAGTTTATTGCCTTTCTATTTCTCCTATCCTCATTCAGCTTCCATACTGCACCTTAACTACCAAATAAATTTGGGAAGTCTGTATTGTCAATATTCAAATTTCTATTTTTGTTTTAATGTTGTGTTTATATCTTCTGTTTCTGGATCCACTAAACAACTCATTCTATTGAATGAAAACAACACTCACCAATGCAGTTCCTACGAGTGCCACAAGTGCTGATAGAAAGTTGAAGAACAGAGCTTTGGGTACGCTAAAACCAGATCTTATCAAAATACCAAAATCACCAACCTGTATGTGAAGAAAAAAATAGCACAAAACTTTTGGTGTGAAACAAAAGTAATATCTGAAACAAATAACACTAATGCAATGTACATGATGACAATACATATAACCAACGCAGAAGGAATCAGAAGAAGAAAAACAAACAAAATACTAAGCTGAAAGGATTATAAATTTCAAATAACATACTACAAAACCCAAAATGGCAGAAAAGAAAAGTGATCACTTGCAGCAGTTTTCCTTCCACAATTTGGGGATGATACCACCTAATGTTAAACTTATATTTCCCAGACAGTGTCACTAAGGAAGGCTACTTAAGATCTGGCAACTCTCATGCCAGATTGATCAGCATTCCAACTGCAAGCATAAAGCCTACTTAGTCCCTGAAGAAATCAATCCTATTTACACTATACAGGTTGTCAAATTACACAAACAAATTTTTAGGCTCTTTGGAAATCTACCATTTATGTAATGCATTAAGAGTAAACAGTTCTGTAAATTGGCATGATGCTGCTATACATGTTATAGAATAAGGATGAATTTGAACCTCTTGAGGAAGCTCATGTGCGAGCAAAAACAGAGTTCTAGACCAGCCACCAACAGATCCATAAAGCAGGAATGCACTTCCTAGAGCCATTCCATCAGTGAAATTATGCTGCAATGTTAACACATTTTGCATGAATACGAGGAAAGTTTTCCTTCAATTCAACCAATAAAAGCAAAATATAACTTACAACTCCATCAGAGAACAGATTGAGATAACCAAACACAAGACTTGTTGTTGGTGTTCTAACTGGTTCCTTAACATTCAAGGATTTGATGTTACCTGTGGAGCTATCTACACCACTAGCATTGAGATTATCACCTTTGGTTGGTTTGCTACCTTTTCTCTGTAATACAAGGATATGTCATACATCAGATAAGTTTTTCTCATCACTTCCAATATTCCATTCAAGCTTAGATACGCTGTTCAGTTTTTGCATCTACAATGTACTAGAAATAAGATTAAGATTAAGCAATTTTATACATCTGATAGAGTACTATATAACTTGTGTAACCAACCTATTTGGGCTGTTCAGGTTTTGCCTGTATTAATATATTATTTGTTGTTAATAATTGTCAGCACAACTGGCCAAACATCTGAAGTTTGAACAACAAGGTCAATTGGTAAAAGTCATAGCATCTGTGACATCAAATGGTTCAAAACAAACCAATGGTGTGTTCCAACTTCCAACTTCAGTAAGCTGTAGTGACAGCTCATCTTACCTTTCTAAGCGAGGATTCAGATTGAGCTGGATTATCTCCCTTCAAAGAGTCATCGGGTACCTGATTGTACTCTTTTCCCTCATCTAACAGTCTATCTTCTTTTGCAGTTGAGTTGTTATCATCTTTCAGTTTTTTTTTGCTGTTGTGGTTATGGTGGTGGTGATGGTGGTGTCCATGCGTCCATGAACTAGCTCCTCCAGAGTTTTCTTCAACATACCTCACTACTTTCTCCACAAGAAGAAAGAGTACAATTCCAGCTGCAAGAAAGAGCAAACATGGTAAGAATTAATGGTGCTAAGAACCTATCTGTATGATCATAATTTCTGAATATTAAAATCTAGCTAGAGAAACCTGCATGATCCTAAGACACATAAACTTATTCCATGCAATTAACCAGTAGAAGAAAAGGAAGCCAATAATGCAACACATCTTTGCAAGGTGAATATTCAACACAGTCAGTAAGAAACATCAAGCATATCATTACTAACCTAGGATGGATATTCCTGTGGAGAGCTCGGCTAAAGAATGTGCATGTCCATGTCCAGAACTAGCATCATGGTCATGGTCTACATGACTACCATGAGAATGGGAGTGTTCGCCGCCTACAGTAAAAGAGAATCATACTTAGATATAGAAAATAACAAATATTTTTTTTATAGGAAGGGAAATATTATTACAGGAAAAAAAGGGACAGCAAAACTAGAGAGAGGATAGCTATACTCCATAACAGAAAAGAAGAAGGAAATACAGAGAATCATCTCAATCAAGAATACAGCAAGTTTGTCCAGTCTCTCTGCAAATCAGAAATGGAAACTTTCTTCTAAAGTGAAGTGCACAGCAAATGTTGGTTTAAGTAAACGACAACCTATAACCCAAACCCTTATCCTAGTTTCTACTAAAACATTTAAAAGGGAGCATGAGATATTGCTTTAAATTAAAGAGAACACCTAAGATTCAGCACACACACCCAAAAAGAAAAAATATCCAAAGGAAAGAAACTGCCAAGGCAATATAAAAATTAATGGCTCACTGTTTCTAAAGTTACTCTACACAAGACACAAATCTCAGTATAAAGAGCTGTACAGGACTGATGAATCTGCGGCATGTTGTTTACCATTAATCCTACTAGGTATTGCTCTCTAGACAAAAGCCTTGAATTTAGTGAATTGTAGATTTCCAAATTAGCTGGTCAAGAAGAAAGTGCTCTCAGTTGAGAAAATGAATAACAAGACACTAGGAATTAGTAGAAAATGCATGCACCAGAAGAATCAATATCCTAAATCCTCAAATCTTTTAAGGAAACAATAAGAATAATCGAGTAGGACAAGAAGGGATTGAAGTTCAAAGCTCCCTATCATTCAGCTTCCTTCAAAAGTAAAAATGCTGAGAAAGATTAGGAAATTTTAGTAAAGTAAAATATAACCAGTACCCCGCTTTTAATCCTTCTGTCTCCTACACTAACATTTAACACATGCTTCATTCAAGGGTTGATTAACAAACTTCAGATTTTTTTTACACTTTCAGAACATTAGTAATCAAACTGACAAAACTGTTAATACTGTAAGGTCAACACCAGTAAAAGAAAAGGAAGAGAGATACACACACAACAAATAAGAAAGAGGAGAGAGAAAGAAACAAAAATAAGTTCCTCTAATGTATCAAATAATGGAAAACTAGCAATTACAAGAATTTAATTGCACATAAGCATTGGAAGAATTCTTAAACACCAAAACCTAAATTAAGACATACATTCATAGTGAAAGCAAATTTCTTTCTAGTATTTTTCCCCTTTTTTTTTTAATTTTCATTTGGGAGGGTGGGGGTGCTGAGGAATGCGTTTCTAAGCATGCATGTAAACTGAAGCACAGAATTCACTTAACCAGTAAACTTATTTAAAGAAAATTGCTAAGCACGCATCCGTTGATAACAAAATTAATCAACAAAGGCATTGACTGTATCGAAAACAGGTTCTGATGCATTTCATACCAAAAGCATGTGGTAACTGGTGAAGAAAAGCATCCCCCAACATAGCTCCTGCCTGCAAAAGGCACGGTCAATGAGCATGGAGCAAAAAATGCGAACCAGAAACAAAAGAATAAAAATGACTTTTCTTTCTTGACCAGATATGGTTCATATCAATTTCAAAACTAGACACTCAACGTAAAGTGAGTAATGAATTGTCGGACTTGTTTCGAGCTCAATTCATAAATAATTTTAAAGAAAATAACAGATTGGATACACTAGTAATCTTGATGATAAACATAGTAAATTCAAGATGGCGAACCAAGGCCAAAGAAAGGAGGTAGAAGAAACCTAACCCCAAATAAAGCCAATGAATCAACAACAGCCTTGGATGGTTTCCCTTGCACTGAAACAGGTGAACAACCCAGAATATTCAGTTTTGTGGGGAAACGAACAAATTTGTGTGATACACAGGGAGAAACAAATTACTTACCAAAAATTACCGGGAGGATAATGAGGCAGATAAGGGAAGCCATGCTCACCAAAAATGAACATCCCAACGCATTCATCCAAAGGCCTAAAATGAAATTAAAAAAATAAACTATATAAGAGATGATGAATTTGAATAGCTGAATGGTTGAATCAACAGAAAGAGCTCATTCTGCAACACAAAAAACACCAAAAAGAAAAAGCAACAAGCCAAGAAATAGAATGGTCAAAAAGGCATAGTCACAAACAGATAGAATACCTAAACCGGACAGTTCTGAAGCCCCAATATGGTGGTGGTGCCCATGGCCATGATCATGATCATGCTGATGGTGATGGTGATGGTGATGGGGGATCCCAAACCCATACAGTTTCATATCCTCCTCCTCCGCTAACTCCTCGGGAAGCTTGAACCCATCAACCGTTTTGTCCTTCTCGTGATGAACATGGCCATGCCCATCTCCGCAGTGATGGTCATGGTGATGATGGTCATCATGATGATGATGATGGTCATGATGGGTACAGAAGGCAGAATGGGAGTGACCCTGATGCCCAGTTCCCAGATCCGAAGATGACAGAAAAAGCAAAGCCACGAGGACCAATGCGGATTGAAGCAATGCCATGAAATTGAAGAGATCAAAGGAAGTAAGAGTATACAAGTAAGAGGAGTAGGGACTAGGAGCGTGATTTGCAGGTGCCTTCGATGGTGATGTAGCAAACGATTACTAGGAACAGCACGATAATTCCCACTATGACTCCGAAGGTTATCACATCCATTTTTAGTATAATAACATAACATATATAAATAAATAAATATTTTGATTCTTTTCTTAAATATTTTTGTTCTAACGTCGTACAATTAGATTCATTTTCAGTTTGTTTCCCTTATATCGAGGTTCCAGATTTGGTGACCAGCAACATGAGCGAGCGCAGCCACACAGGGGCTGTCCAATTCCAAAGTCCAAACCCTCGTTAGGAAATAGATTATAAATAAATTAAATAATTAATATTAACCCGTACGACTAATAGTCACTTTTGGCATGAACTAATGATCATTTACAATGTGGCTCCACAAACCTCATCTCTAGCCTCATCTCTGTAATCAATGAGTTAAGGGAGTAGGAGTAGGCCCTGTTAACCAGTGGATTAGGCTGGAATTGGGTATTGAATTTAAGTCCAAAACACAAAATAAAAAAATGAGGCCCACATCAAGCCCATCTATGACTTCGAGCGAACCAAATGTAAACGGTTCATTAGGTTTCCCTCCCGTCCCCAAACGACAAGAGGTGTTCGACAACCCCCCCAGCCCAAAAAAAAACCAAGAAAAAATAGAAGAGGTGTGTCTTAAAAAAAAAGCAACTAGGTTATATCACCTATTGCCTTTTTATTTTAGGCTCCAGCTAGGTCAAATTATTATGAGAGTTAAATTTTCTTAATATTATTTTTTTTATTTATAACACTTGAACTTTAGATTTTTTTAAAAAGAATAAATATTAAATTACTTGAATTAACTAAATATTGGTAGTGATTATTGTTTTTAATTATTAATCAATAAATATTTTTTAACCAAAAAAAATGCAAATAGGTCTTTGCCCTTCCCCAAATCTAATGAGAATGGGTCATCCCACGCTTCTAAGTAGAGATTCTTAAGTAATTTTAAAGTTAAAAAATGCAGATGAAGCTCGAAGTCAAGTGGTTAAATTGTACATCTCATATCTATTGTATTTGAATACAAGTTAGAAAAAAAAAAATCATTGACAAAAAAAAAGGAGCAAAAGAAGTCACGCACATTCACAATTTAACACATCTAATATTTCATTAAGAGCTTTGATATTTGTTACAAGCCGAAAAAATGACGAATATGTAAAAGAGGAAAAAAGAGAATAACAAAAATCATGAAAACAATTGAAGGATGAAATGTGGATTCTAAAAGATAGAAATACATGATTTTAAACAAATTACCATCTTCTGTACATTTTGTGTAATATCTTTTCATACTCTTAAGCATTATCCCTTGTTAAAAATGTAGTGAAAGTAAAAACAATCATAAAGTTAAGTGTCAAATTTCTCGCTTCCAAGCCCTCGCCTTTGGCTGCGATCACAAACAAAGAATGTCTTAGTTTAAAAAGTAAAGCTACGAATTAGTAACGGTAGGATTTTTCTTTTCTTGCTATAAAGTTTAGCTAGAATTCGAATAAATGATGATGATAATGCTCTTAACTACACGTAATACAGCAAATGCTTATTTAATAAGTCAATTCCTTGGAGGGTTTTTTAATTCTTTTTTTTTTTTTTTTTGGATGCTGCTGAAAAACCGAAAACAAAGACAAAAGAAGAAACAGTATGTTCGCTCAAAGACAGCACGCAATGAAGGAAGAATAGCAGGCGGAGGATCCTCCAAGATGACAAGCCTCTCTCTCCTCCACGGAAGCACCTAACTCGGCCAAAAGATCAGGATCAGCGCAGGAATTACCCTCTCTAAGAACACGAGTTACAGAAGGTCAGCTTTGGGGACTGGAACTGGATCAGAAGTGCATGGGCCTCTGACTCCTACGATGATAAGGTTGGTTAAATGGGTTTGGCCTCGTCATGGTTTTGTGAAACTTAATGTGGATGGGAGCTCTGGGGGAAACCCGGGGTGGCGGGGTTTGGTGGGTTGCTGCGAGGGGATCGTGGTCGTTGGATTTTTGGGTTCCATGGCTTCTTTGGTTTTGACTTTTGCCAGGAATCTCCTTCCTGAGCTTTTACCGGTTTGCCATGGTTTAAGACTAGCTTGGGAGAGAGGTTTTAGAAGGATTCTTTGTGAGTCAGATTCGCTTGAGGTGAAATACGTCTGTGCAGTGTCATCCATCACTTTCAAGCTGTGATTATTATGGTCATGGACATCACTTACGAGAGACTGGAATGTCTCTGTTCCTTGGAGGTTATTACATGTTAACATAATATAATCTGTCAAATTATTTTTTCTCTTCAAAAATAAAAAGGAAATAGCGTAGTGCTTCCGAGAACTATATATATTACGAACCTCTTGGTTTTGGGATAAGTTTATGTAGAGACACCAAACTCAAGCTTTTGCAGCATGTGCACAATTGCTGTGTTTAACATCACATTTTCTAATCGCTTTTATCATTCTCATTTTGGATCCTCATTTCATCAAGGTATGATTTCCCACGGAATGCTCGTGAAAAGTACCCTTTGAAGTGTTCTACAACACTTACACTTCTAAATTGTGCTGGTCTTTCTAGAGTAACAAGGCTCGGTGCTGGACCTATAGTTGCCTGGCTGTTAGGGCCGTAAAAGGTAGCTATGGAAATCCTCTCCTTCTTTGAATTAACCGTTGCTCGATGTTCAATACTCCTGTAAATCCCATTCGTTATCATCTGCAAAACCATGTTGGGAAGTGTCTTTGAGCATTTAATATGTCGCAAAATCATTACAAATAAAGATGTTTCCTAAGGTAACTGCTAATTAACTATCATATATGGACTGATTCAATTATCAAATGAGACCTAGGGAGAAAGTTGTGAGCATTTTTGGCCAAATACCTCAAAAGTGTCTCCGATGTTGATGATGAAAGCATTAGGGAGGGGTTGAACAGGTATCCACATTCCATCTTTTCTTATTTGAAGGCCTTCTACATCATTGACTTGGAGTACGATGGTGAGGCCACTAGCATCAGAATGAGTGTTCAGGCCAATCACAAGCTCTGATTGTGGGCATGGAGGATAATAATTCATCCTTATTATTTGTGTGCCTTCGTTAAATAGCTCTTTAATTTCCTTGGGGTCTATTGCAAGTGCATTTGCCATAAGCTCGAGGATTTTGATGGCGATGTTTTCTAATTCCGCAGAATAGGTGTCTAAATTATCTCTGCATTCAAAACAAAGATTATCAAGTCATCATGAGATTCGTGACATAAATAATCAACATGTTTGGCTTGCGACATTTTCCACTACATGAATATAGAAGAGAAGAGAAAGACGATTCAAGGTGTTGAGTGGTGGCACTTATGGTGAATGACCTTCCCACCTTCTAGTGGTGCATTTTAGATTGTAGGCTGAACATTTTAATATATATATTTAGTTTCTCTTGGAAATTCCTACCAGTTTATCGTATATATTCAAATTGAACAGGCCAAAAACAAGGAGGAAAAGAAGCATCCAAATGTGAAATGAAATGGAGAAAACGGACCTGAATGGAAGGGGGATTTTGGGGAATAAATGGGGTTTCCTTATGTGAGATGGAAGTGTCATCATGTAAAACCTATCTGCCCAATCTAGTTTCTGTTCCTCAGAGAAAATAAAGGACTGACCAAATCCCTGAGTGTCTCCTTCTCTCTGCCAAAATTTCTTCTTCTCTTCCATTGGAAGATCAAAGAATTGTTTAGCACCCGTTTTCACATTTTCCACCAATGGAGTGCTCACTCCATGGTTAACCAGCTGTTGCCAAAAAGCAGAGTTGGTAAGGTCATTTGCATCATGATTAAAAATCATACTTTATGTCCACACCAAAAAGAAGAAACCTGTGTATTTTATTTTTATGGAGATGGAACAGTGACTTGAACAGTATTCAGGCCTAGCAATCAACTACAACTACTAAACTAATAGGAAGTACTAAGATGAAAAAATATCAAAGTAATCAACTAAACATTAAATGGCAAAAACAGAAGAGGCTAAAGGAGCAAGAAGGTAAAGGGAGGTAGGTGGAAAACCTGAAAGAAGCCCCACTCTTTGCAGGCATAGTGTAGGTTCTCCAGCTCAGGTCCCTTGAGACCTCGGGACAACAATTTGCTCATGTCAATGGCTGGAACTTGGGGCAAAGGCTTATTAGTGGTAGATAAGACTGTAGGGTCTTGATCTGGACGAACATATCGCTCTGGAACTCTGGTCAATTGCTCCTTTGCTAGCTCCTGGACGCAGGGCACCGGAACAGATGTTGCTTCCATAGTTTCTAGTTTCAACTGAGCACAAACTTATTCTCCGTTCACTTGTTTGGCACTTGTCTCGCCTATGGCACCGTTGACTAGAAGTTAAATGGGAAATGCTTTACTGGATCTTAAATTAGAGAAAGCTAAATACCACTAATAAGATTTTAAGAGCAAAATAGGCCAAACAACCTAAAAAACAGAGAAGATAAAATATGAATTTTATACTGACCCAGTCTAAACAAAAGTGATATTGTGCGTTAGGAAACACAATGTATGGACAATGCAAGGAAAGCAAAGTCTTTGACAAACTGGGACTCAGCAGGAAGCCCGGAACAAACAAGCACAGGCCAAAAGGCCCAAAACCCGCGAGCCAACAACGCATACACAATAAAAAGAACATGACCAAAAAAATGAGAAGAACCACACGTTAGAGATCATGCCTATATAGTACTCTTGCCGAACTTGATTCTCTGCCCCTGAAGTAATTAAAGACGAGGACTTCTCTCGTGAGTTCCTTCTTCCATTTTCAAAACAATATTATATGGTGCTATTTAATTTGTCAGCTTGCATGATCATTTCATTTGGCTGAGAAGTTTCCCTCTCTCTCCCGTGTACAAGGCCAACTAATTCATTTTCTCAAGTTAATTTCAGAGTAGTTTGGAAGACAAATTAGATGCTTAATTCGCGGGAGAGTTCCCTGATTTGCTTCAACATGATTAAGGAGCCATTCTATGCTGGTAAGAATCGAATCACTTTGTTCATATTTAATTCTATTATTAGGCCATTTAGTAAATATTATTAGAAAGATCTCGTTGCAACTTTGAGACAGGAACTTGGAATAGGGTAGCCACTCTTCTTAAACTTTTTACTTGAAGAATGCGAGGGAAAAGAAAGAGAAAAGCTGTATAAATAAAGACAATTTTCTTTTGCTACATGTATAAAGACAATTTATCATATATATGACACGAATACAGTTTATTCACAGACATGGAACAGCTGTCACTGAAATTGGTTTACCACATGTGCTATTTTGACATGCTCACTAGCTGATCATCCGCTTATACATCATCATCAATATATCATCATCACCATTATTATTATGATAAAGCAGCAGAAGCTTTTATTACCATATGCATAATTGTGTTGTTTTCGATCACCAAATCTATTGAGGGTTTTTATCATTCTCATTTTGGGCCCTCATTTCATCAAGATATTTTTTCCCACGTAGCTCTTGCGAAAAGAACCCTTTGAAGTGATCTGCAACACTAATTATTCTGAACTGTGCTGGTCTTTCTGGAGTTACAAGACTTGGCGCTGGAGCCAAAATTGCTTGCATACTAGGGCCGAAAAAAGTAGCTATGGAAATCCTCTCCTTCTCTGAGTTCACTGTCGCTCGATGTTCAATGCTCCGGTAAATCCCGTTTGTTATCATCTGCAAAACCATTTTGGGAAGACAACTGGGTAGTGTATCTTGCTCGATTCATTTGGTTTTTCTCTATTCAAGTATCTCTACATTCGTCTACTTATGTATGCACTTACTTAATTAGTGTATAATATATATTATATATTTTTGGGCTAAGTTTATTGCAATGATTATAAATGGGTGTCATATGTACCTATAAATAGTTGAATCAGAGTACTTAAATTGAACTAGGAAAATCAAATTGATTTTGATTAACTATGGACTGATACCATTATCAAATCCGACTGAGACAGAAAGTTGGGAATGTCTTTGGTCATATACCTCTAACATGTCTCCGATGTTGATGATGAAAGCATTAGGAAGGGGTTGAACAGGAATCCACATCCCATCTTTTCTTATTTGAAGGCCTTCTATATCATTGACTTGGAGTAGGATGGTGAGGCCACCAAGATCAGAATGAGCTTTTAGGCCAATGACACGCTCTGGTTGGGGACATGGAGGATAATAATTAATCCGAATTGTTTGGGTTCCTTCGTTATGTAGACCTGTTATTTCCTTGGGATCTATTGCAAGAGCCTGTGCCATAAGTTCAAGGACTTTGATGGCGAGGTTTTCTAATTCTGCACAATAGGTCCCTAAAGTTTCGCTGCACAGAAATAAAGATTATCAAGTCACTGACATAAACAATCAAGTATGGTAAATGATCTAAAATTCAAATAGAAAATTGTTGGAATATTGAATAGGAAAAATTGTGTTTTAACAATTGACGTCAATTCATAATAATATTCAAATCTTGCATATATGGATCACTTAGATCTAAATGTTATAATCAATTCTTGAATTTTCTGGAAATTTTTCATCACTTTATCATACCATTAAGATGGTAATAGCACCATCTAATGAGACAAGATTTGGTTGTTGGTGTAAGAGAAAAAGAAAGGGAACCTGAGTGGATGGGGAATTTGGTTGAATAAATGGGGTTTCCTTAAGTGTGAGGGAAGTGTTGTCAAGTAAAAAGCGTCAGCCCACTCTAGTTTCTGTTCGTCAGATAAAACAAAGGCCTGACCAAATCCCTCCAAGTCTCCTTCTCTTTGCCATAGCTTCTTCTTCTCTTCAATTGGAAGTTCGAAGAGTTTTTTAGCACCTGTCTTCATATTTTCCACCAATGAAGTGCTTACTCCATGATTAACCAGCTGCAAGGATTTATTATTGCCCATATATTAGCCAAATGCAGAGTTGATAAAATCATTTGCATGGTATTTAAGATCTTAATTTATGCGCGGAGTTTGATTGTTGATGTCAAAATAGTGAAAATTAATGTCAACGACACTTATGAAGAAAAGCATCCAATCTTGAGAATATATAATATTTTAATTAGAATTTAATTTTGATATACAGTAAAAATAAAAATTTTATATATTGTCGTCCAAGCATATAATATTACATTGGCAACAATCATGTATTACTATAAGTAATAATATTTAAAACTTACAATAATTATTTCAAAAGTCAAATATAATAACATGTAATGTGATTAGATCACAATATAAAATTTTTTTCACTAACAAATATATTGGGAAAGGAAAGTAGTTAAGCTGACAACAACAAGAAGGTAGTTTGGGTATGTGAGACTTGAATAACTAAAGTTGTTTGGGTAACCAAAGTACACTTTATATGCCTAACTAATACGACAAGGTCGTGAACAGTATTCATGTCTGGTAACTACCAAAGTAATATGAATAAGATGTATATAACGACTATGGTAATTAAATAAAGGTTTAATTATTCTGCATATTCTTATAATTTTACTTAATTTTTAATTAAGTTCTTATAATTTAAAAATTTGTTATCAAGTTCTTACATTATATAAAATTTTTCAATCAGATCCCTAAAAATAACGATGTTACAAAAATATTTTGGCCAATAATATAGTGCACTTGATAAAATCAAGTGTATTACATATCTTATTGATCTTATTTGTTCAATGTATATAAAATAAAAATTAATAACTAAAAATAATATAGAGTACCAATACATCTATTTAGTGTGATGCACTCTAGACACACTCAAACCACCACACGTCACTATCTTTAATGACAATAGTAAACAAAGGTAGCACCAAGTAGAACCAGCCAAGATATAGAAAAAGTAGTAGTGGCAAACAACCCAAATAGTGGCGGCTAACCACTCAAGATGTATGGCAAAAAACCACCCAAGTAGTGGTCGTGACCTTCTCAGCAACAAGAAGGAACTCAGTGGAACCTTCTCTTTGGAACAACGACAGTAGTGGGTCGCTAGGGGGTGGTGGTGGGCAGCTAGGGAGATGGAGGAAGCAGGAAGCCAAGAAAGAGGGTGAAACAAAATCAAGGAGTGGAAGGAGGGATAACATGGTGGGTTGGTGGTGGTAGTGAAGGGGTTATGAGTTTATTCAAACGGTTTTGATTTTTGAAACCATTCTAAGACACAATAGAAGAAGGGCAACATCAAAATCCTTCTAGTGGATGGTAGATTGGTGGTTTGGGTAGCTATAGTGGATTTTGGGGGAGCAATTATTTGGTTTGGGTGGTTGAGGTGGTGGGGGAGGAAGGATAGAGGACGAGGAGGGAGACAGAGATGAAATATTTCAAGAATATATATTTTTTTTTTTTGTAACAGTTGTTATTTTCAGGGATTTAATTAAAAAATTTTATACAATATAGAAATTTGACTATAAATTTTTAAATTATAAGAACTTAATTAAAAATTGAATGAAATTATAAGGACCTATAAAATAATAAACCTTAAATAAACTTCATTTTTCTCAGATTTAGATCTGGTCTGTCAGATGGAAAATAATGACAAGAGAGTAGGAACAGAAAGCCAAAAATAACAAGGGTGGTTATTGGTGAAGGGGAACGTAGATGCCAAACCTGAAAGAAACCCCATTCCTTGCAGGCATAGTGTAACTTCTCTAGCTCAGGTCCCTTGAGATCTTGGGACAACAATTTGCTTAGGTCAATGACAGGAACTTGGGGTAGCGAGCTAGCGTTAGATACTATTGGAGCATCTTGATTTGGCACAATATATCTCTCTGGGACTATGCCGAATGGCTCCTTTGCTAGCTCTTGCACAGAGGGCACCACAACAGAAGTTACGTCCATGGTTTCAAGTTTCAACTTTGCACAGTCAGATGTGTATTGTTTTCCTCTTTTGCCTCTCTTGATCCAAAATCCTCTACTATGCACTGCATTTATAGAAAAGAAAAAAGGAAGAAGAAAGAAAAACAAGAAGAGAAACAAAGGAAGAGGCTTTAATTTTGTTTATTATTTTCTTCTAGTATGTGAAATTTTATAATTACACTTAGTCGTCATTGTAGCCATGAGCTTGTTTTAATAGTTCAGGGTTGGAGCCGTCTTCTTGGAAATATCAATAATCAATAATTCCGGATGTTGACTTTCACGTACCATCATTGACCAAAGGGATTTACAAAACGATGATACTCAAATGCTACTTGCATAGTTTATCTGGGAAGTGAAATGCACTCAATATAAATCGACATGTGCCTCTCGCACATACAATAATTGTGTATATATGTATTGAGTACTTCACTTGTACTAATATTTAGGTAGTTTAGTGATCAACGCTTTTTTCTTTAAAGTAAATTTGATCGTATTTAAATTTTTTGAAGGAAAAGAAATTAATGTTAGGAGAATTTGACTCCCTTAATACAGATTAATTGAAATTTAATAAATTTTAAATAGTGTAAGTCTAGAAAAAAATTTACTTCACTTGTGAAGTAATAAACGTCACTAGAACTCTATAATTGACGATAAGAAAATTATTTATCTTATGACGTACTAGAATACCAAAAATGATCATAGCATTTTCTTGGCGTGTCCTTCTCTGCGTCTTATAAAAATTTCTAACTCTACATATTGGATTCCCCTTAGGCTTGCCTTCACACTGGCAGCTTTCTCTCGACATATTAAACAAGTGGCTCAATATATAATTCTGACTTTACCAATTTTAGTCATATATGGTATATTTTTACTAATTCTTTAGAGCAAAATGCACTTTAACCCCCTATATTTTAACGAATGTGCACTTTACCTATTATATTTTAAAAACATGCATCCTAACTGCTTATCTTTTATTAACTATATGCTTTAGCCCTTCTGTCAAGTTTTTTGTCCATATTTTCCATTAGTAATCAGGCGACTTGCACATAAAACCTGAGTCATTCCCCTTTTGGCTAAACTTCTTCGGTTGCATTAGCTCATAACTTGGGTTCCAACTCGAAGATCGAGTTTGCCAACAAGATCAATATCTTTCTTTCGGTCGCATTAGATCGGAACTCAAGTTCCAACTCGGGGATCGGGTCTACTAGCAAGATCAATATCTTTCTTTCGGTCGTATCAAATCAAAACTTGGGTTACAACTCAGAGGTTGAGTCTACTAGCAAGATCAAAAGGGGCAAGGGCATGTTTTTTGGTCACATAAGATCGGAACTAGGGTTCCAACTCAGAGGTCGGGTCTGCCAGCAAAGATCAAAAGGGGCAGGATCACTAAAAGAGAGTATAGACAAAGAACTTAACAAAAAAGTCAAAGTACACGTTTAATAAAAGACAAAGAATTGGGATATACATTTTTAAAATGTAGGGGTTAAAATACATATTTGCTAAAATATAGGGGGTAAAGTGCATTTTCCCCAATTTTTTATGAAATAATAACATGTAAGAGAAGATTGGATAGTATAAGCTTTTAGCATACCGTCTTATGTATTGTTGCACTGGATAGGATAAGCCTACACTGTCAGGCCCTTTTACTCAGCCAACAATCGTTGAATTTGTCCATATAACTAATTGAAAAAGAATAAGAAAGTTCAACATTATTCTCGTGTATATCTCCGTATAATCATCTTCAATGCTCATGGTCACTCTCTGCCCTTCAATCTAGTTGCCATGATCAATCCTCTTTCATCTCCAACTGCGGTCATCACCCTCTCAAACAAGAAATGGTATCAATAGAACATTTTGCGTTATTAGAACTTTCTTTGAGGAATTCCTATCTGTTATATTAAAACTCATAATTAAATTATTATCGCTTGTTGTTGCTACAAGGAAAATGGCTACAGGTCCAATGGACTTCTACCAGAAATATTTTAGGAATAAGTGTTTTCCAGTATATGATTTGAAACTAGTAAAACATGTTTGGCAAAGATGGTGCTGAATGGAAAAAGTTATTGAAGGCCATACTAATATAGAATTGAAGAGGCTATTAAAGAGCCAACCAAAGAGAATCATCTTTAAGTATTAAGCTTTTGCTATAGCTTGGGACATGTGAGTACCATTGAAGCACATATATAGATATGAGATACTGATGCGATATAACATGGATATAGAGATACGATAATGTTTAAAATTTATAACACATGATACAATTATAGTATAATATATAAAATTAGTAAAAAATTAACATAAAAATATAAATCTTAAATTAAAATAGAGGAGTAATTATTTGAATATTAACATAAATTCTTATAAACATACTAAAATACATTTATGTTATTGATTGTTTTAGAATTTCCACTTATATAGGTATAAAAATGCCAAAATATAAAGCAAAAATTTTTAAAATATAACTAGAAGTATCTAAAAATGGTTGTAAAATATCCGACATGACATATATCAAATATGGATATGACGACTATTTTAAAGTATCCATGCAATATAAGTAAATACTTCAAAACGAGAAAATCCTATTCTCCCTCAAAATTTATCTTTGCAAAAAAATATAAAAAAGAAGTGTCCACCAAAAGACGCAATGATGACATTGAGAATTTATATCACCCCATCAAGCTATATTTATGATTAGGGGTGGAAGTAGTTAGGTTTGGCCTTAGTTTTAATGGATTTTGCTTGTATTTTAAATATGTAGCCTAAGTCTAGATCTATTATTTGATATAGGTTTTTTTTTAAGGTCAAATCTGGGCCTTTTAAAAGCTTTACCTGGCTTAAAAGCCTATTTAAAGGCCTATTTGATAATAAAATTTAATTTTAAATAAATCAAAAAACCTTCCCTTAAATTAGTCAAAAACATAAACATAAATAGCTCAAAATTTTTTTTAAATATGTCAAAAAATCTATTTTTAAATAGACTAAAAGATTTCTATTATGATTAGGTTTTTGATAATTTACATAATTTATAAAAGAAGCCCGTTAGATTTAATAAGCTTTTTGCATAGCTTGTAATTTGATCTTTTTAGTTAAAAAGGCTTTTGAAAGAGTCTTGAATCAATCTGTTTACTAAATAGGCTAGCCAAAATAGATTTAATGTAGGTTAAATCGAAAGTCTCTCCATAGCAATTTAGCTTATTTATCACTATTTATGGTAAATAATGATATTATATATTTTTCAAACTCGAATTTTTTAGTGGCAAGAGAGAAGCCAGGAGAAGGATATCTTCATTGCTAAATTGGACTTAACTGATGTCACTAATGAGATCAAAGTCTGCAAAGTATAGAATATGCAGTCGCAATATTTTCCCCTTCCCCCAGCACCCTCTGATCTTATGTAGCTAGTGGTAGTAATCTTACAAGTGACAACAATAACATGTAGGAATATAATGTCATGAAGAGGAGCATAGCCTCAATTTATTGTGAACAAGCAGCAACAGAAAAAGGTAAAGAAAATATACAATATCTGCAACTGAAGTCAATAGCCATGCATGCCAAATACAGACGCTCAACTTGCACCACTACAGACAAATTTTTCTGTTTCCAATTTCCATCAATTGTATAGTTTTAATTAAGAGCTTTTCTCATTTTCAGCTTGGATCCTAATGCTTTCAAGGAATGATTTCCCACGGAGTTCTTGTGAAAGATATCCTCTAAAGTACTCTCCTGTACTAATTCTCTTGAACACTGCTGGTGTTTCTGGAGTAACAAGGCTTGGTGCTGGACCAATAATAGCATCTAAAGCAGGGCTGTAAAATGTGGCTATGGAAAGCCTCTCCTTCTCTGAATTAACAGTTGCTCGATGTTCGACGCTACTGTAAATTCCGTTCGTTACTACCTGCCAGGTCAAACGGGAAGGTAAGGCTAAAGCAGTGTTAAACTGTTAATTTGTAAAAACTGCAAACCCTAAGAAGACTATTCTCCATTACAAAATATGTATTGTGAAGTAAATAGGAATAATTAATTGATGTAGCTATAATTGTCAAATTAAAGGAACAGTAGTTAATTACCTCCAACAAGTCCCCAAGGTTGATGATGAAAGCATTAAGGAGGGGTTTAACAGGAATCCAAAGTCCATCTTTTCTTATTTGAAGGCCTTCCACTTCATTGGCTTGGAGAAGGATGGTGAGGCCACCACCATCAGAATGAGAACTGAGTCCCATCACAAGCTCTGGCTGGGGACATGGCGGATAATAGTTCATCCTCACTGATTGCTGCGCTTCACCTAACATTTCTCTTATTTCCATGTGGTCAACTGAAAGAGCTTCTGCCATAACGTCCAGGATCTGAATTGCGAGGTTTCTCGTTTCTGCACAATAGGCTTCTAAATCATCTCTGCAATCAATTGAAGATATCATGTCATAACCACATGGATATAATGATCAATGTATTAAATAGTAAAACCAATACTAATCTTCATACTTCCATAATCTTGTCCAATATATAATTCTTCTTAATTTCAACAATATTTCTTTTTCCGGAAAAAAGAGGTTTGATGCGTCAGATGGTTTGAATATCATATGGGAGTCAAGAGTTAGTTAACCCTCAAATTGCAATACTTTTGATCATCCACGCCAGTAAAAAATCCATAAATCTAACACATTAATTTGAAAAATGCGTAAATCAAACACATCAATTTATAAATATTTAAGAATTTGGAGAGATCTCAATATATATTGTAAAATCTTTATAAAAAATATAAATATATGCTCTAAACTGCGAAACTTATAATTGGTTACCAAACAATAAATTTATAATTAATTTTTTTAATATATATGTATTTTTCAAAAATACATTTCTCCATGTAGGTTATATCCCTTAAAAATAAATTACTTAATTGTTAGTGCATCTAACATATAAATTATTATGTTTAAATTATAAGTTAGAATAATATATATAAATAATTTCCAGATATATGAAACATGAGACTTGCTAAACTAATTAGTATGTAATATTGTTAAAAAGCTATTCTTAAGAAGATTATATTGTTAAGACAATACTAAAAAGGTAGTCTCATAATAATAGAATATCTTAGCCAACATTAAGTCTTTATAATATATTGTCTACATTAAAACAAAATTAATATACTATTAACATAAATAAATTTTTGTAGATATTTAATCATATATATTGTAGCACGTAGTAATATTATTTGAATATTTAATTATTAATATATTATTTATATTGGAGAAAAATAGAGTAGAGATAATATTATTTAGGTAAATAAAAATAGCATAGAGTGAATATTAATTAGATGAAAGAAAAAATCTAAAATAATACTTAATGTGAATAAATTTAAATTAATTAAAAAATTGTTCAAAAAAGAGAGAAGTGATTTTTTTTTTATTTAAGGCAAAATATTTGCTGACTTCCACATGATTCCCCACCTATAAATACTTTTCTTTTTTTATATTTTATTGACATTATTTACATATATTATTACAAATTATTTAAAAATAATTAATATATTAGATGTGCTAATAATAATTAATTTTTTAAGGATATAATCCACGAGAAAAGATGTCTTTTCCAAGAAATATATATTATAACTTTGTAATGATAATTATTTATAAATTTTATGAAGAAATTAATTTTCTATTAAATTATTAATAAAATATATTTATTTAGTATATAATAATATTATTTTTATTTTACGTATTAATATATTATTTTTTTGGATAATACAATACAGTATTTTTTTTATAAATTTGGAGTTTAATGTCTCTTATAGAAATTTTAAGGAGGATTGTTGTACTTTTCCAAAATTTTTAAAAAATAATTATTTTCTTTAAAATAATCAAAACCATACCTTTACTCAATTGATCACTAGAAGTGTCTTTTGAAAGTCTATTCTTTGACAAATTGCTATAGTTAGTCTCGGTTTCTTTTCTTTTTTTTTTAGCGATTCCTACTTATATGTTGGATGTTATTCTATTTGAACATTTAAAATTCTACAAAGAATATGATTCTCTCAATACTGATTATTTCATATATATCGAGAGCTCAAAGTTGAAGCCACTAATTAAAAAAAAGGAGCAATTTATCACTTTAACCTAGCATGCGTTAGCCTAGATTTAAATATTAGTAAAAGCCTCTTAGTTACATCACAAGTTATTATTAAAACGTGTCCAAGCAGAGAAGAAAATTCTTCAGATTTACAATCACAATTATTCATTTCTGAAACTAGGAGATGTAACACGACCCTTAATTGAAACTCAGCACATTGCAAACTTTTAGCATATGAATAGAGTCTTGGTTTTACCTTTTTTTTTTTTTTGAATATCCAGTGCCCCATTAAGGGCACTAGTTAATTAAGAAACTTAAAGTAAAATGTTTTTGATTGAAAAATAAATTTTTAAAATTTTTAATTTATTGAAAGTATTGAAAATTTTAAAAAAATTTCACTTCTAAATTATTTAACTTGTGTCTTAAGAGCACTGATTTAAAAAACCTAGACTCTATAATATTACTGTTTTACTTAAACGCCGCTGCGGATTTATCACTTTTTGCAAATAATAATCTACAAAATCAAAAGCAGAGAGACGTGTGTGTTTGTGTGAGAGAGAGATAGAACACAACCTGAATGGTAGGGGAATGTTGGGGAATAAGTGGGGCTTCCTTTTGTGCTGTGGCAACGTGGTTATGAAAAACATATCCACCCAATCTAATTTTTGTTCATTGGACACTACAAAAGCCTGACCATATCCCTGCACATCTCCTTCTCTCACATCTTCTTCTCTCTGCCCAAACTTCTTCTTCTTCTTCTTCTCTTCCATTGGAAGATTGAAGAATTCTTGGGCACCTTTCTTCACATTTTCCAACAATGAAGTGCTCACTCCGTGATTAATCAGCTATAATAACGGTTTCCCACAGTAGTCAAAACCATAGATTTATCAGTAAATTATTCACTTGATAATTAACAACACAAAATTCTATATATCTAAATAATTTTTAATTGAGTTTCGCTCCCAACTACCATTACGGCACTTTTAAAGGAATAAAAATATAAAATTTTTAATGTATTGAATACATTTAAAACTTCAAAAATTTACCTTTTAAGGTGTGTTTGATATGAGGGATAAAAATGAAAAGTAAAAAAATGTTCATGAATTCCATTCATACATAATTTCTATCAAATGCAACCTTGCATATGACAAAACCCTTCATAATTTCTATCAATTTGTATATGACAAACCTGAAAGAAACCCCAGTCTTTGCAGGCATAGTGTAGCTTGTGCAGCTCAGGACCCTTGAGATCTTGGGACAATAATTTGCTAAGGTCAACGACAGGAACTTGAGGTAAATTAGGGGTAGTGGTAGATAAGATTGGACGGTCATGATGTGGACGAACATAACGCTCTGGAACTTTGGCTAATGCCTCTTTTGCTAATTCCTGGACAGAGGGCACTACAACAGATGTTTCTTCCATTGTCTCAACTGAGAGAAAGCACATTCAGATGGATGGTTTCTTCTCAGTTTACAATTCGGCATATAAATTTGCTTGGGCTGTTGATTTGTCACTTTCGTTGACTAAAACGCCTCAGAAAAAAATTGTTGATATATAGTTGAATTCATAGAGGCTCAAAGCATCTTGATAGTTGAATTCATCAAAGCATCTCAGAAAGAGATGAGCCAATGAAGGAGTTTAAACGTACAAAACAAGATTTAAAAGAACATCAAGTCATAGATGCTGCAAAACATCAGCAGGAGGGGGTAAAATGTTATATTTTATCATATGCTACTTGATCGTTGATAGAAATAGTCCAACTGAAAAGATTAAAATTATTAAATAAGAAAATCTCATCATGACTTAAACAATTAAAATAATTTTAATTTATGACAGCTATAACATTGCTAGCGTAAAGGAAAAAAACTCCAATGTTGGCCAAACGGACTTGTCGGATTTCAAATCAAGATGCTTGTTTAATGTCTAGTTGTCCACCTTCCTTTCCCATGAAGATGAAGTCGACATAGCTAGCCTAACTCATGAATCACGACTTTCGCAACTCCATGCTTTTCTTTCAATGAGAATATATATGAATAATTTTATTTTTTTCAAAAAAAGTCTCTTAATTATCATCTCACAAAATCTAATTATTTAATAAAAAATATGATTTTAAAATGTAAAATGTATTTATTTTTATTTAAAATTCTTATTAAATATTAAGATAATTATTAAATAAATATTTTAACAAAATATAAAATTAGTTATATATATGCATATAGCGAACAAATTAACGAAAACAGAAAAAAGTATCTCTCCGTGTGTCTTATGCTTAAAGTCCAAATCTCATTGTCTAAGATAAACTATTTATATGTAAATGTATTTTATGAATAAATACTTTAAAGTATCAAACTAAAATTACTTATTGAAAAAAGTATTAAACAAAATTTAATTTTTATATTTTTTACTTTTGGTGAATGACTAAGTTTACGTCTCTTATATTCTACACAAGTGTCCAACAGTTAGTCCTAAACATAAAAAGAATCCTTTCCACTTACATGAGACAGATAAAACACCAAATTTCTGCACAACCCTACTCATGTCAAAGTCTTCCACACCTCTTCTTATAGTGATCGTTCCGTCTTCTCTGTTTAAGGAACATCCCAAGCTCCTAAGACTGGCCCTAACCACCAACCCGAGGAGACTGCCTCCAAAATTCTTGAGCCATCATCTTGACTGCACAAGCTTCCTAGCGAAAAGCCTCCATCTACTTTATGTAAACCTCCTAACATCATAATTTCCAAACACCAAAGTGATACCCATTAGTGAGTATTTGATGATGGCTTCCATCAAAACCAAGGACAACTTCAGACAATTTATCACATCGGCCATACCTCTCCTCATACTACCTCTTTATTTCTCAGATAATGACTAGCCTTATCATTGCACTTATTTTGCCAACCAATGCCAACAAAATTATAATATTCTTTTAAATTTTCTTTTGACATATTCAAACCAGATACAAATCAATTATTTTAAAAGTAATTTTTCTAAAAATAATTCCTTTATAAAAACTTTTTTTAAAAGTAATTTTTTCAAAAGTTAAACCGAGCATACTATTATCGGATGTACTATGTCTTTTTTCTTTGCAGTTCCATGTTTTTCGTTCAATGAGAATATATATGAATAGTTTTCATTTTTTTAAAAAAAAACTCTGTTAATTACCACATCAAAAAATTTAATTATTAATAAAAATTTTTGAAAATTTTCATTTTTTAATTTAAAAGATATTTATTTTTAATCTAAACTATTTATATGTAATGTATTTTATGAAAAATACTTTATAGTATTCAACTAAAATTACTTATCCAAAAAAAATATTAAACAAATTATAATTATTATTTTTTTCAATTTTTGCTCCGAATGAGTAAAATTATTAACCCCTGCTTTTTTTGTTTGTAAAGCAAGCTGAAGTTGTTGTTTTCATTTTTTTGGGGATCAAAGCTGAACTTGTCTTAGACACGCATGCCCACCCCATCTAATCGGGTAGATGTAGGTCTGATTTCGGTCCATTTTTTCGGCCCATTTATCTAGAAGATATCTTCGTGGATCAGAGATATTCGTTTGCAATTTATCCGTTGGGCTGCGTCTTTTTGGTAAGCTGACTTTTTTGTTATTTACCAGGAAAAAAAATGTCACCTTCTTTGTTTAATGGTTCTCGCTGCTTTAGATATATACGTTGGCATAATGAATATATAAAGCCTTATTTATTATCTTATACAGTATTAAATATGTACAAAACAAAAACCACACATGCTCAACTTCAACTGAAGTTCACAGTTTAAAGCTGGTACTTTATTGGTAGATTATTTATTGTAAGCATCACTCTAATGTAACATTTGGTACATTACCTACTAAAATTATCAGTAATATAAATTATCACTTAAAAAGATTATCATCTTTTAAATTATTGGTAATTTTAAATATAATATTTGGTATCTACAAGTAATCTAAGTAGTAATTCACATTATCTTATTTAGTATATTAAAAAGATTACTAGGTAATATATGTATTAAACAAATATAATAATAATTATAATAATAATTATAATAATAATAATAATAAAATAGTTTATTATTATTAAGAATGAGAAAATTTAATTATTAATTATGATATAATAGTTAATTTTATTAATAATTATTATTAAAAAATAATTAATAATAATTATTATAATAATTAATAATTAATGATTAATAATAATATTTATTTTTAATAATAACAGTGACAATAACAACAATAGTAATAATTGTTAATAACAATAAATTATTATTATTTTTTATTGATAATAATAATATTATATTTAACAACAACAACAATAATAATAATAGAAAGATTGCCACATTGGTGGTAATTTATATTACCATATTTCAAGAGAACAATCCATATTACCAAATTGATGGTAATCTACATTATCTTAAAAATTTGGATTACCAGTAATATTGTTCAACCAAATAAGATAATATTGTGAGTTTAGGTAATTTAATCAAATATTACCAATAATCCAAATGGATTACCTCATACCAAATGCTACCTAAGTTCTTGCCGGAACTTGTGACATGAGAAATTCTTAATTGTTCTTAGAATAAAAGAAAAGTTATATATATAGGAAGCGTATCACATAAGAGGAGTAATTTATTATGAGACTGGGGGAGTAAATCTTGACCATTGGATCTTATGTGAATGGTCAATATTAAAATATAAAATTACATAATTTTTTTAAGTAATCACGTGACATTTAAACAATTTTAAATCTTGACCATCCATATATAGTTATACAGTCTAAATTTGCTCCTCTTACTCTCACAATAAATCACTCTTCTCATGTGATATATATATATAAAGCGATGAGCCAATGAAGGAGTTCAAATGTACAAAACAAGATTTTGAAACGAACACCAAGTCATATATGCTGCAGATTAAACATCAGCAGTAGGGGGAAAATGTTATCTATAATAAATAGAATCGAGGCCTACTTCTACTTAATGTTATGCCATGTGTTGCAATATCGTGTATTACAATGAATTATTATTTTTGAATATTCTATTTAATCTATCAAAAAATAAAATTAATTCAAAATTACTCTAAACAAATATTAAATCGAACACTAATGTATCCCTTAATTAGATCTTAAATTCGAATACAAAACTGTCGTCTTCCAAATAAGGAAAGTTTGAATTCTATAATTCAAATACCCGTATATATTATTCTATTTAAATTCAAATTCTATTTAAATTTATTACTCAATCATTGTACTGGTAACGTATATAAATTCTGAAGGCAATTCTAATCACGTAAATCAATTACCTGTTTTAAGTTAATTAATTAATTGTTTTTATTCAGTTTTTAATCAATTGCCTTGATTTATGCTCAGACATTGGAACGTTTAAATTCTTTAATTCAAATGAGGAAACTTTGATAAGGAAAGTTTAAATTCTTTAATTCAAATACCGTATACATTTTTTTAAATTCAGCTTTCTGCACGTTGAAATTTGCTAATATAGGAATTGGTGCAGCAGTTAGAGTCGGGTATATGAGCCGCGATTTGCGAATTGGTCAGTTTAATCCACAATTCGCACCACTTTACCTACCTATTAAGTGGTCCATTTTTTTTGCAGATTTTTTAACCCACACCGTTTAGCTTGCAGGTTAAACGGGTTAAGTCCGTGGGTTCGGAGACCAACCCGTTAGCCCACATGATTATTTTTTTTTCTTGTTTAGTGCTCAGGGTCACAGCCCACACTCACACACTCCACTCCTCACTTTCACATCCCTCACCCATGGCCCACTCACTTCTCATTTAAGTCTCTCACCCACGACCCGCATTCACAACCTACTTCTAGTTTCAGTTTCAGACTTCATTCCACTTTAGGGATGTAAATGGGGTGCGGCGGGTGTGGGGATAGCCCCCCTTTCCCGGCTCTGTGGATGAATACTTGCCCTCGTCCCCCACCCCATATCCATACGGGTATCCGCTTTTGAATTCCCCACGAGTTTATGGGTACCCATAGATATCCATGAATATCCATTAGGATGTAAAAAATTCAAAAAATTTAAATTAAATATAAAAATTATAATATCATAAAATACTTAAAATAAGCACAAATACTAATTTAATTCTACAATTCGAATTCTAACAACTTAATATACTTAAACCAAAAATAAACACAAAATAAGCACAATAATCCAATTTTTCAATCTAAATTTCAATAAATTAAAATAAAAATAAACATATAATAGTAATACAACTATTAGTCTAACATATAATAAGTACAAATAAATTTAATTTCTAAATTTAAATATTAGTCCAAGTAATTTAAATAATAATAATATTAACCTAATTAAGTTAATAATTTAAGGGTAAAATAGTAATTTTATATCGGGTATCCGCGAGTATGGGGATAGTGATCCCCGCCCCCGCCCCGTTTAATATGCGGGTATTTAAAATCCCTATTCCCATTACCCGCGGGGCAAAATCTTCCCCCAATATCTATCCCGTTGCAGGTATTACCCGCGGGTATCCGTGGGAGCGTATTTTTTTGACATCCTTAATCCAATTTCACAAACTCTCTTCTAGCTTTTGGACCAAAAAACAAAAACCAAAAAAACTCTCTTTTGACCATATTTATTTTTGGTCAATTATCTAACCATGTTTATCCTAGTGGGCCAATGGTGTTGCACAATAGCTATTCAAGTCTAAGCCCTCTTTAACCCTTACCATTAGGAGTTAGGTTGACAAGAAAAAAAAAACATGAAACAAGAGCCAATAGCACCCAAATACTATAAGAAAAAAAAAAAGGGTGCGGGCTCGCCCCCAAGCCTGAGGCTTGTGCAGTGCGGATGCTAGCCAACCATTTTGGAGTCTATCTGTTATGCAGGCCAGCTCAGTCCGACTTGTTAAAAATTGGTTCGCCGCGAACTGGGTTAAACGGGCCGAGTTGGCCCGCTTACCCACCACTAGCAACAGAGTGGTATAGATGACTCCTAACAAATATTCTTGGCTGAACAAAGTGGCACATTCTTCACTATTTTTCTTGGTAATGTTGTTTGGTTAAGCGATTATGTTTTAAATTGGCTTTCTTTTTGTTTTGATGTATTCCAATTACATTCAAATACATTTACCTGATGCTTTGAGTTTCTTAGTCATTGTGTTTAACCTATGTAATTGATCTGTTTGAGGTTTCAAGTTATGGTGTGATTTCATCTAGTGTGTGTTTAGGAAAACTATAAAATTAAAATTATCTCAATAATCATTTTTTTTATATAATCGATTATATAAGAATCAATTTATGTTTGGGTACTCAAAAATGATTTTAAGATAATTTGTTTTATTTGGATTGTATGAAAAAAATTACTTTTATGAGGCAAAATTATTAAAAAGAGTATGAAATGATTATTTGTATTATATAATATTTGATATTTAGAATCAATTTAGTAAAAACATAATATTATGTATACTGTACAAAATGTTTTTTTGAAATAATACCCAAAAAAAAAAAGCTTTTTCAAATCTGATTTATTTTGCTTTTTCAAAGCTTTTTCAAAAAACATAATATTTTATTTTTTCCCCTCAAAATAGCTTTAATTTTTCAAATTTGATTATAATCTAATTCAGTAAAACTTAACTAAACATGATTTTTTTTTCTTCAACAATTTGTTTTTGGGAAAACAGCTTTTTTGGCTGTTTCCCAAACATGCACTAAATCTTCTACTCTCATAATAATAGGCTTAAATGCAATAGTTGTCTCTTTGAAATTATTTTTTCTTCTATTTCTTCAATTTTTTTTTCCATTACTTGATGCTTCTATGGTTCTCATAAACTCTCATTCACACTGTTAACATTTATCTTTTTTCATCTAAAAATGTTAAATATGATTGCTATTTATTTATTATAAATTCGATGCGTGATGTTTGTGTTTCTTAGTCCTTCAATTTAATCTGTAAAATTGGTTTCTGTGAGGTTTCACTTTTAGTCATGGTTCCTTAGTAACGGAGATATGTCTACCACAAAACTCAAGGGTGTTGTTTTGGTTGACTAAGTATTTTGTTTTTTGTGCAAGCTTGGTTTATTTTTGTATGCATCTTTCTTCCAGAATTGCCTTGGTGTGAATCTTCATGTGTTGATCTTATCCTGTGATTTCTTTACATTTATAACCTTCCGAATATCAGTAGTTAAGAATTTCAGGTTTTTTATTTGATCTTAATCTTATCATATGGATGCTTATGTTACTTTGGGCTACTCTTTGCAACCCTCTTCATAGTTAAACTAATTACATATTGGTTTGGGTATTGTAATCTGTTTTGATATATGATTGCTGTGTGTTTTACTCTTCAGTGGTTTCAAGTTTCCATATTTCATATTTGATCTTTAGGTACGCATCTTTATGTCATAATTGACTTGGTATGCAGAGTTTAACTTACTCTTCATATGCATTTTGATATTGTCATCTTTTTACTTGCATAGTTTTCTGAGGATTGCATTGGTTTGCATATTGGAATCCCTATTGATTTTTTTTTTTCATCTTTTTTATTTGCATCTTTCTTTGAGAAATGCCTTTCTTATTGTTTGACTTATACTCATTTATAACCATCTGGATGTCAACTTTTTAATGTTGCAGTTTTCATATATATTTTTATTATGTGCGTGCTTCTCGTACATGTACCTTGCCCTAGAGATTGCTGCCCCATTTGATAGATATGATCTTTTTATATGTATCTTGCTTTCATAATTACCTTGGTCTGCAGATTTGATTTTGCTTGCTGTTTCTCTTTTGTGGCTGTCTTACATTTTCACAGCCTGAAGTCACAGTACGATTTTCCCTTGGTGATACCACTTTAAGATTACGTTTTCAAGAAACTCAATCTTCTGTTGTCATGGTTTTAAAATATTAATTTCTAAGTCTTTTTATTTAATTTAACTTAAAAAGTTCATATATGTTACAGAATTTAATGACTCAATTTGGGAAGGGGATTGTCTGCAAGCGTCTGAAATTAAAAATCAACCGCCGAATTTTGCATCTTCTAAGAGGAATTTTGATGAGTTTCAACTTCATCCTGATGGACAATTCTCTACCACTAAGGTGAAATCAGTGAAGAGTGAAAAGGAATGAGGTATTGTGATTCGTAGTTTCATATGCTATTTGCTTTGGACCTGTCTTTGTTTATGGTCTTTTTGGTGTATTACTCTCTTTTCCTGGAGTGAGTTTGTATTTTGGAGTTTTAACTGCTTTGCATTTTGTGGTTGGTGTAAGCAACTTAATTGTAACCATCGCTTTTATGGTTACTTTATTATGCTTTTTATAATCAAGATTGCCCTAATAAAAATATATATGAAAACTGCTTGTGTATGAGACTTTATGCTCGTGTACCATATGCTTACTTTTTCTGTTTCCATCAATAAGTTCTAAGAGCTTTCCTCATTTTCAGCTTGGATCCTAATGCTATCAAGGAATGATTTCCCACGAAGTTCTTGTGAGATGTATCCTCTGAAGTACTCTACTACACTAATTCTCTTGAACACTGCTGGTGTTTCTGGAGTAACAAGGCTTGGTGCTGGACCAATAATAGCATCTAAAGCAGGGCTGCAAAATGTGGCTATGGAAAGCCTCTCCTTCTCTGAGTTAACTGTTGCTCGATGTTCAACGCTAGTGTAAATGCCGTTCGTCATCATCTGCCAAATCAAATGGGAAGAGTGTGTTTGTGAGGATTGAAAAGGTAAGAAAATCCTTACAAGTTGCAACTAAGAATTTTCCCTATGAGAAGACTATTCTCCATTAATGTTGTGAAGTAACTAGTAATTAATCTGGCTAATTGTCAAATTAAAGAAACAATGATTACCTCCAACATGTCCCCAAGGTTGATGATGAAAGCATTAGGGAGCGGCTTAACAGGAATCCAAAGTTCATCTTTTTTTATTTGAAGGCCTTCAACTTCATTGGCTTGGAGAAGTATGGTGAGGCCGCCACCATCAGAATGAGAACTGAGTCCCATAACAAGCTCTGGTTGGGGACATGGTGGATAATAATTCATCCTCACTGATTGCTGCGCTTCACCAAATAACTCTCGGATTTCCATGGGGTCTAGTGCTAGAGCATTTGCCATAAGGTCAAGGATTTGGATCGCAAGGTTTCTCATTTCTGCACAATAGGCTTCTAAATCATCTCTGCAATCAAATGAAGATATCATGTCATAACAACATGAATAATCAATATGCATTAATTAATTAGATAATAGAAACCAATAGTATTCTTCAGATACGTCCATAAATTTGAACAATGTATACCTGTTCTTCCATTCTTTTATCACCCGAAAAAAGGGAGACTACCAATCTGTCATTTCAAAATAAACAACTTGGATGTTTGGAGTTGATTGTTATGCCAATATTGAATATCTATCACTCTAATCGATGATATATTGTTGGGAAAGCCTCCATATCTTATATATCTTTATATATGCTCTAAAATGTTTGTGAAAAGTATAAACATTTACTCTCGAGTCTAAACTAAGAAACTTGTAATTGGTTACCAAAAACAATATATTTGAAATTGGGCGCTTAATATTTCTCTTGTCACCAAATATAGCTTTGGCAAACTTTATCATATCTTGAATGCCTTTTTGATTTTGTGTTTATAGCTAGGAAAATGGATAATCAGATCATGTGAAATTTTGACATGGAAAAATCTATTCCTATAGAATTATTTTTGAGCCTAGTTCTAAAACTCTATAAGAATTCTAATGAATTCATTAATCTGATTATTCAGAATATGATTTACAATGAATCAATACTCTTATTTATAGGCCTAACCAACTAACTGGTGAGCCTAACTAATTAACTAACTAACTAACTGAAGGATTGCACTAGTAACTAACTAGTTTGCGTTGTAATTGAGAAAGACCATGGATCTTCCTGGAAATTGTTTCAAATTGTTGTTGGTAATCAACTACGAATCCTTGATGTTTCAGTTCCTTGAAAGCTTCTTCCGCCATGGAAGACTTCTCAATCAAAGCACCAATGATAGAATTATTTTCGAGCCTAATTCTAAAGCTCCACAAGAATTACAATGAATTCATTAATCTAGTTATTTACGATATCATTTACAATGAGTCAATACTCTTATTTATAGGCATAACCAATTAAAACTAACTAACTAAAGAATCTCACTAGTAACTAACTCGGTTGGGCTATAACAATTCCCTATTACGAAACATGAGGAATTTTAGAGTGTATTTGATTTCAAAAAATATTTTCTATTTTCAATATTGATTATAAAATTGTCACTTTATTTTTATTTTGTTTATTGTAAGAAAACAATCAAAACATATAAATTGTCTATTTATATCACTAAGTTCTACGTTCATACAAACAATAATCTACAAAAACAACAGCAGAGACTAAAGTATGCCGGAATGAGAGGGAGGCGGGCAGAGCACTGAACACAGTACCTAAATGGCAGGGGGATGCTGGGGAATAAGTGGGGTCTCCTTTTACTTGGTGGCAGAGTTAACATGTAAAACATATCTGCCCAATCTAACTTCTGCTCATCGGACACTACGAAGGCCTGACCATATCCCTGCACGTCTCCATCTCTCTGCCCAAACTTCTCCTTCTTCTCTTCCAGTGGAAGATCGAAGAATTCTTGGGCACCTTTCTTCACATTCTCCAACAATGAAGTGCTCACTCCATGATTGATCAGCTGCACGAACGTACGGTTTCCCATATCAGTCAAAACCATAGAGTTATTGGTAAATCATTCACTTCATCAATATATATATATATATTTATATATTTAGTTTCTATCAATTAGTATATGACAAACCTGAAAGAAACCCCAATCTTTGCATGCATAGTGTAGCTTCTCCAGTTCTGGTCCCTTGCGATCTTGGGACAACAATTTGCTAAGGTCAACGACAGGAACTTGAGGTAAATTAGGGGTAGTGGTAGATAAGATTGGACGGTCATGATGAGGACGAACATAACGCTCTGGAACTTTGGCTAATGGCTTCTTCGCTATTTCCTGGACAGAGGGCACTTCCATTGTTTCAACTGAGAGCACACATTCAGATGGATGGTTTCTTCTCAGTTTGAAATTCCGCACATAAATTCGCTTGGGTTATTGATTTGTCACTTTCCCTTGACCAAGTCCAAAACGACTCTGAAAAGTAAAATGTTGTATTTTATCATCCTACTTGATGGATTATAGAAATGGTCCAACTCAAAAACACTAATAAATTATTAAATAAGAGAATCTTATGACTTAAAAATAATTAAAATTTATGAATGGTATAACGTTGTTAGAGTTGAAAAAACTCCATTGTTGGCCAAATGGTTTTGTCGGATCTTTGATCAAGATATATGAATAATTTTTATTGTTTTTTATAAGAAAGATATATGAATAATTTTAAAGTCTCGTTGTCCACCTTCCACATGAAAATGAAGTCAACATAGCTAACTCATGACTATCGCAATTCCATGTTTTTCCTTCAGTGAGAATATATATGAAAAATTTTAAATTTTGTTTAAAAAACTCTCTTAATTACCACATCAAAAAAATTTTTATTAATAAAAAAATTACCAAAATTTTAATTTTATAATCTAAACGATATTTATTTTTAATCTAAAGTATTTATATGTAAATATATTTTATGAATAAATACTTTGCAGTATTCAACTAAAATTACTTATCGAAAAAATGTATTAAACAAATTATAATTATTTTTTTTTCAATTTTTGCTACGAATGACTAAAATTATTAACCTCTACTTCTTTTGTTTGGCCAGCAAGCTGAACTTCTTGTTTTTAATTGTTGTTGTTGTTTTCATTTTTTGGGGTGGTCAAACCTGACCTCTTCTTCTTTCCCCCCGATAGTTCAAAAGTCTCGACCCGCTTGAATTAAGTGGGGAGGAAATGGTCAAAGCATGAACAATTATTCAAACATAACAGCCCATCGACCTATTCAAAGTTGAACTTATCTTATACACGCACGCCCACCCCGTCTAATTGGGTAGATGTTGGTCTACTTTGTTTTTTGCCGCCCATTTATCCAGAAGATATCTTCATGGACCAGAGAAATTCGTTTGCAATTTATCCGTTCGGCTGCGTCTTTTTCGTAAGCCGCGTTTTCTGTTATTGGCCAGGTAAAAAAATGAGCTGCGATCTTTATTTAGGGCAATACTCTGGTACCTCTCTATATGGCTACATTTTGTATATTTTATATGATTAATCAATGGATATTTAGTTTTATATATACATCTTAACTTCTCTATTCTACCTCATACATATCTCTTTTTATTTTCCATTATTTTGTGGGAAAATGGAGCCCACCAATGTCCAACGCCACACACTCTCTCTCTCCTTCTTACTTGCTTCCTTCCATTTACATAGCCATACGTCTCGTCTTCTCAGTTCCACTCAATCGCTCGCTTCCATCCTCATATATATATATATATATATATAAAAGCCATCAACGCTTCCAATTCCACTCTCAACACTCATATTAATTAATCAATGCGCGTTAATCAATGTGCGATCGGGCGCCACCTCAACCTCAGCCTTCCCCTCCTGGAGCCCTCGGAGCGCCGCCTCCGCTTCCCTCTCCCGTTACCCCCGGCCTCCTCCTCCAAGGCCTCCAGCAGCGACGCCATCACCCCCAGCGACATTGAGAAGCTGCAGGTGCTAGGCCACGGCAACGGCGGCACCGTCTACAAAGTCCGGCACAAAGCGCACCTCCGCAATCTACGCCTTGAAGGCGGTTCAATGCGATTCTGACCTGGCAACCCAAGGTCGGTCCTGAGGTACTCCAGGACGAGCACGGCGTCTTCGTCCTCTCGCCAGAAATACTCGTGCAATACGACGACGTTTGGGGATCCCTGCAGCATCTGAAGGGCTTCGATTTCTCGGAATGCGGACTGGTAGGCGTGGATTTCCTTGAGGGCGACGGTGACGTTGTCGGAGAGGCGGCGGCCGCGGTAGACGTCAACGTAAGCTCCGGAGCCAACCCGCTCCATCATTTGGTACTTGGCGATGATCTCGGATCGGGTATGGATGCTCCAGCTCTTGGGTGGAGGGTCCATGATGTCCACGTTATTCCCTCACCTCACCTCACTCACTCACCCACCCGCAACCCACAATCAAAGGCGGCAGCTGCCTTCCTCTCTCTCCTTCTTGTACGGGGGAGAAAGAGGAAAATAAAGAGAGATATGTATAAGGTGGAATAAAGAAGTTAAGGTGCAAATATGAAACTGAACATCTATTGGTTAATCACATAAAATGTACAAAATGTACCTATATAGAGAGGTACCAAAGCATTGCCCCTTTATTTAATGGTTCTCGCTGCTTTGGATATATTTACGTTGACATAATGAATATAGGATAGTATAAAACCTCATTTATTATCTTATACAGTATTAATTATGCACAAAACAAACACCACACAAGCTCAACTTCAACTGAAGTTCACAGTTTAAAGCTGGTACTTTATTGATAGATTATCTATTGTAAGCACCAATCTAAGTTTTTTCTGGAACTTGTGACACACGAGAGATTTTTAATTGTTTCTAGAGTAGGAAAATTTTTGCTCTATATCATTTATGGTTTAATATATCAGTTTTGTGGGCGATGTGTCAACTGATATCCCTCACTTTTTTTATATTTTTATTGTAATAACTGATATGTCAAGTGATTTAAGGGAGAGAGCAAAACTTTTTTCTTACACTCTAAGAACGTTTACGAATTTCTTCTTGTGACATATGCTCTCCTCCCAAACCCTTTTGTACATTAAAAAGGAAAAACTGAAGTCCAAAGCAATGCCAGATATTGAAGCTTTTTGTACCATATGCTTTCCATCAATTGCAAAGCACTAATTAAGAGCTTTCCTTATTTTCATTTTGGACCCTCAAGCTATGAAGGTATGATCTCCCACGAAGTTCTCTTGAAAGGTATCCTGTGTAAAATTCTGACACACTAATTGTTTTGAACACTGCTGGTGTTTCTGGAGTGACGAGGCTTGGTGCTGGACTAATAATAGCATCTCTAGCAGGGTTGTAAAATGTGGCTATGGAAAGCCTCTCCTTCTCTGAGTTAACTGTTGCACGGTGCTCAATGCTTCGGTAAATTCCATTAGTCATCATCTGCCAAATTAGTTGATTTGGTGAGGCCCAAGCAATGCTTGTTAATTAGGATTGCAAAGGTTAATTGGAAAATATTTGTAAATTCAAGTTTTTGTAAGGTCACATTACATTGACAATTGATTCTATATATATTTCAAAACATTGATCAAACTAATTGTCAAAAGAACCAATTATTACATTACCTCCAACATGTCGCCAATGTTGATGACGAAAGCACTAGGTAGGGGTTTAACAGGAATCCACATTCCATCCTTTTTTATTTGAAGGCCTTCCATTTCATTGACTTGGAGAAGGATGGTGAGAGCACCACCATCAGAGTGAGGATTGAGTCCCATCACAAGCTCAGGTTGGGGACATGGTGGATAATAATTCATCCTCATTGATAGAGTCCCTTCATCACCAAATACCTCTCTCATTTCCTTGGTGTCCACTTTAAGGGCATTTGCCATAAGGTCAATGATTTGGATCGCAAGTTTTTTCAGTTCTGCGGAATAGATCTCTAAGTAGTCTCTGCAACCAAATGAAAATATCATGCCACCCACATGAATAATCAACATGGTTTGTGTACAATAAATTCAAACTTCCATACAAGTACAATTTGTGCTTTACGTAACTTTTTTCAGTTGAATTCAGTTCGGGACGATAGTTTGTGGGATTGAGCTATATTACTTTGTCACCATCCTTTGGCGTATTTATCCAAGGATCAATTGACAATAGCATGTGATTCTGGCAATAAAATTTTGACAAAAGTTCCAATTATTTAGCATTTTTCTTTCTGTTACAGACTTATAGGCCATTAAATCGTGAAGTTTACTCATTAAGACAAGATCAATTTCGTAACATCAAGACATCAAAGTCAAGAAAAGTCCGATAATGTGTAAACTTTTTGCTTGAGATTTTTAATTTCAGAAAGCACATTTTTTTTTCAATGGAGAATTAATTAATAACGAAATTTTGCAAAGAAAATTGTTATCACACAGGAGGTCAAAATGCTAGCAGAACAGCTGACCACATGAGACAAGTGATAAAGTTAAAATCACGTTGTATCCACGTGATATGTCCCCAGCCACAAGGCGACAAACTAAATTTAATCATAATTTTTCTTTATTTTAACAAAACAAATAGGTCTGAATTGACACAATTATTTCGAACCGGAATATATTTGTCACTAGGTTGGTTGGAGTTATATGGAACGCCTGCATTGTGTGCAAAGAGAGCTTCTATAGTTAATCGATAGCGATTAAAATCAAATACAAAATACAGGCATACAGCTGTACCTGTAATTTCTTAATTAGATCTCTTTGCCTCGGGTGTTTCATATATGAGAATATATAGAAAGTAATATGAACACAAATCTCAACATAATTTTGATTCTCCAGATCAGTGAAAAAAAGATTTATAGAAATCCAACATATTTAAGATTGCTGCATGTCTCAATACATTCTAAACAAGAAATTTATAATACTTACAAAAAAAAAAAAAGGATGATAATTGGATATGAAAAATTTTAAGGAGTCTTGAACAAAATTTTTAATTTTGTGCCCTACCAAACATTAGGAATTTAAATTTCCATATAGTTAAGTCGATCATAGCTGGATATATCTCAAATACTCTTAAAATTTAGTTGATCTAACTTAATTGCAAAAGCTAATTTATGGAGAGAGGGTTGTCTATTCTCTTATAAAGGTTATCTAGATCATATCTATAAGTGATATAGGTCTTTAATACACCCCCACCATGTCTAAGATTGAATATTTCGAGCATAAAATTTGTAAAATTGAACATCTACAGGTGATCAAATAATAATTACGTGATAGATTTTGATATTATCTTAAAATTGAATAGGTCTAACTTAATTTCAGAAACTAGTTCATGGAAAAAGGATTGTCCAATATCTTATCAAAGTTATCTAAATCATATCCTTAAGCGATATTGGATTCTAACAAATACCACAAAATTATTATTTTGAACAAATGTGTTTATTGTAAGAAGAAACATAAACAAGGATAAAACTGGGATTAAAGTGAAAAATAAGGGCGAACCTAAAAGAAATTTCTCTAGATTTCATATTGAAACTTTTTTCCCCTTTTCTAATTGGAGGAGATGTAACATCATGACAACGAAAACTTCGTAAGTTGAGATGCTAAAACTCTCTTCTAACGTTTTATATCTGAAATATTTTTAGTTAGTTTTCATATATATAGGCTCAACTACTTAGATACATAAGTAAAACTTAAAATTTGTGAAAGGGCAGAAGAAAATACGTTAGAGTTGAAATTTTTTCCCTCTTTGATTGGATATGTAATATCATTAGTTCATAATAAGTTGCAAAATTTAGACCTTACTAATTAGAGCTTTCTCCAAAGTCACTACTTATTTATCATATTTTGAAAATTATAAATTATAATCGAAGTTAAAAAAAGCATAACTAAAAACATAATATGTTCCGTATTGATAGCTCAATAGGTAAAGCTAGGGCAGCTAAGTTGAGTAGGGTTCAATCCCTGTAGATGTTCTTAACTCAATTTTCTCTTCTATCCCCATATCCCTTCTCATGCCTTGTTAGGGAGTTTCTCAGGGACCTCACTAGGAGGCCTCTCTAAGGCTCACGGGGTGGATCCGATGTCTTATAGTATGTTTGAGTCACAAGTAATGAGGGAAATAAAGAGGAAACAAGTGGAATGAAAATGAGTTATCTTATTTGTGAGTTTAAATATAATAGAAAAAGAAGGTAAGACAGCATCATATGGACATATGATAAGAGAGAGAATGATAACCTGAATGGTAAGGGTATACTGGGGAATAAGTGGGGTTTCCTCCTGTGTGGTGGTAAAGTGATCATAAAGAACATATCTGCCCAATCTAATTTCTGTTCCTCAGAGACCACAAAGGCCTGACCGTATCCCTCCACATCTCCTTGTATCTGCCCAAACTTCCTCTTCTCTTCAATTGGAAGATTGAAGAATTCTTGAGCACCTTTCTTCACATTCTCCACCAATGACGTGCTCACTCCATGATTAATCAGCTGTGATTGTTCCCCATATTAAAAACTATGAGCTAATATGTTTAATTTAATTATATCAATAAAAAAGTGTATTTTAAGAATTCATGACCTGTATCTAGCAAAATCGCATGAAGTACATATGAAGATTAATAATTAATCAAATTTTCGCTTGTCTTGGTAGTTAATTCTTTCCATGAATTTAATTGTGGGTCAGGTAAGGTTGATGACAAACCTGGAAAAAACCCCAGTCTTTGCAGGCAAGGTGTAGCTTCTCCAGCTCGGGTCCCCTGAGATCTTGGGACAACAGTTTGGTCATATCAATGACTGGAACTTGGGGTAAAGTCGATAAGATTGGACGCTCATGATGTGGACGAACATAACGATCTGGAACACTCGTTAATGCCTCCTTCGCTATTTCCTGGACAGAGGGCACTGTGAGAGCTTTTATTTCCATAGCTTCGACACTATACAGTGAGAGATATTATGGACGTGTTTGGTTGTTTTTCTTCTCAGTTTAAGTAATGGCTTGGGTGTGAATGTGTGATTTTGATAACGTACAAATGAGACTCGAATTGGCGAGGGATATATAAATACTCTATTCGTTTCAGAATACGTGTCTAAAGTAAAAAAATTCATAAATTAAGGAAAAAAATTAATTTGGATAATAATATAAAATTATATAAATGAATAAAATTAATTTTATTTAAAAATAATAGATTAATTTAATATTTTTTTAATTTTAATTACGATAATAATGAATAATAATTAAATTAAAAATATAATTAAAAAAATTGATATTACCTTAATATTAAAAATAAATAAATATTTTAAAATCTAAAAATATTAAAATTAGATAAATAGCCTGAAATTAAGGGACTATATTGTAGAGAAGGGGCATACGTACGTCCACGATGCCACCACAGTCCACTTGTACGATAAAGTGACTAAGATAGTATTTATCGTTTTTGGAGGGAGCAATGTGCTACTTTATTAAAAACGTAGATAATTAAGTTGACAGAATTTGTTACGCCTTAGACGATATGGAGCGGAAACGCAACCCTAAATTTACCATCCCCCCTCCCAAAGAAAAAAGAGCATAATGTGGGTGGGTGTGAGATTACTTTCAATAATCAATTTAATGAATATAACTTTCTTAATTATCTTACCCTTGAGTTTAGTGTATTTAATTGGCCTTCCGTTCATATATCCCTATTTGATTTGAAATCTTAACTTAAAGAGATATATCCTAACTATAAAATAAAACGAATCTTTTTCTTCACCTGAACTCTTTAAACACGAAAAAAGAAGCTCTCTTACGTCATATTACAACGTTTCAGGAAACATAGTACGGTGATGAGAATGCCAAAATCAACCCCTTTAAGATTAATGTAACATTTCATGCTTCCAGAACCGGCGTGCTAGGAGTTAGAGGCTAATTTTATAATTGTTTAAGCAGGCCAAATATTACATTACATCAAAATCTTTGTCTCTAATCTTTGATCTCTATCCTTGTTCATAACTTGTCTCTGTTATCTATCTTTATTCGTATCTATATAACATAGTAGTTGACATTTGTTCATAGATTTAAAATGTAGTATTCATCACAACAAAAAAAAGTACGATTCATTAATAAATTATTAATTAATTTTAAATTTGATGAAATATTAGTAATTTTATTTGTTTTATAAAAATTTTCACTTCAAAGATTAAATTAATAAAATTTAATACTTTAAAAAATACTTTATTAAAATGATATCTACATATTTCTTTTACGTAAGGTTCGACCTCGAATCAATGAATGGATCACTTGAGAAATCGTCAAGCTAAGAAGTTTTTTTTCCATAAAATTAATGTCTATAACGTTTTCGCAATTTTATATTGGCCACGAAAACGTAGACAAAATTTACGAATAGTATAATTTAAATTAAAAAAGAATTAATTAATCAAAGCCCTAGTGTTCACTTATGTATCTTTTATCCACTTTTGTTTGGTTTACATTATCATATTGTCAACTCATCACTATTATGTAATTCTAAAATTGTCAATAAATAGACCAATTCTTAAATTCAGATGAACAGCCACTTGGCCCTATTGAGACCTCCTGCTAATTTAAAGTTGAAATGGATGGAGAATTTAAATTATTTAATTGGTTAATCTGGATATTTAATAGGACGAAATATATTAAAATTTTTCTATCACTTTTGCATTAAAATAAATCGTGATCTATTACGTTTAGACATTTGAAAATTGGATATCGAAATATTACTCCTAAATGTTTATTTCCTCTGTTAACTAGTCTTAATTTTTTTCCTCTAGCCAATTATTTTTCTTAAATTATTAGTATTTAAAGTTTATTAAACTTTAACTAATTAGATTTGAGTCAAATTGATCAACTATAAAAGTAAAATTTTCTTAGAACTAATTTTTTTTTTTTATCATCTTTAAGCTCAAATCCAATATTACTTAAAAAGAACAAGTGTTAAATCAATTAAATCAATTAAACTACCGTCCCATACCTACTATATAATAATTTAAGTAAACTTGTATTTTACTTTTATACTTTACTTATCCTTTCACTTTTTTTTTTTTTTTGGTAATTAACATCAAAATTACATCACTACTAGAAACTATTGATATTGCAACTGAATTTGCGACTGAATTTTTTCAGTCGCAAAAACTGAAATTTGCGACCGATTTTATGACCGATTTGAGAATAAAAGAGATAAAATGTAGAATACTAAATCAGTCACAAAATTGGTCGCAAATAATGAAATTTGCGATCGAAAAATCGGTCACAAAATGAATAAATGAAAGTCAAAGATTTCATTAACTTTGCGACCGAAAAATTGGTCGCAAAATTTAACTTTTTAAATCGTGAATACAGACATTAACTTTGCGACCGAAAAATCGATTTCAAAATTTAACATAGCATTATTGAATTTTATGACCGAAAATTTAGTCACAAATAATGAAATTTGCGACCAAAACAAATTTAATAGACTAAAGACATTAGTTTTGCGACTAAAAAATCAGTCACAAAATTTAACATAGAATTATTGAATTTTGTGACCGAAAATACAGTCGTAAATAATGAAATTTGCGACCGAAAAATTAATCACAAATTTAACAGACTAAAGACATTAGTTTTGCGACCGAAAAATGGTTGCAAAATTTAACATCTTAACGTAAAAGAATTATTGAATTTTGCGACCGAAAATTCAGTCGCAAATATTTAATTTTGTGACCAAAAAATCAGTCACAAAATTGCAAAATAATAAGGTAAAGATTAGGCAAAGTGTTGAAATTTGCGACCAAATCGGTCACAAAATTAACATTCTAACAAGATTTGTGACCAAAAAATCGGTTGCAAAATTGTAAAGCAATAAGGTAAACGCTCGGGAAAAGTATTGAAATTTGTGATTGAAAAATTGGTCGCAAAATTAACGCTTTAACAAAATTTGTGACCGAAAAATCTGTTGCAAATTTAAAAATTTTCAAAATATCAAATCTTGAAATTTGGGACCGATTTTTCGGTTACAAATTTAAAAATTTTAACGTAAAAAAGCTGCAGAACCCGTCTCTCCCCCATTCTCTGTTATTATCTTTCACCTTTACTTCCCCACTTTTTCTCTACCACCAACCCTCCCCTCACCCTAACACTCCCCCCCACCACAAGCCCACGCCATCGCTGGGCCGCCGCCACGGAGAGGAAACTCGAAGACGCCTCATCGCAGTTGTCAGTCCCACCGCCGCTCCCCACCCCAACACCGCTGCTGCTGTCCCACCGCTGTCATTCCAGATCTGCCGCCACCGTGCCAGATCTGCCGCCACCACTCCTCCATTGTGGTGCTCTTATTTGACTTTATTTTTTCTTTTTTTTTTTGCAAAAATTTACTCTTCTGTTTGTTTTTTTTGAAATAAATTTGAAGTGTTTATTTGTTATTGTTAGTTTGCTGTTATGTTTCATTGCAGTTTTTTTTTTTTTTTTACAAATTTTCTATTCTGTTTGTTGATTTTTTTATTTTATTGGTTGATTATTATTGTTAATGGGTTGTTATTTTATTTGGAATTTGGTTTAATTATATTGTCAGGTGAGAGTGAGAGTATGAGGTTGTTCTAATTTTTTTAATTCCTCATATCTGTTCTTTATGTTTTAATTCCTCATATTATTAGATTATTTTTTTATATTAATAATTATTCAATATCTACTTAATTTGCTGAAGACTAAATGGATAGACCAGAAAATGACATAGAGGTTGTGGAAGACTCAACTGAACAAGTTAAAGACTCAATAGAGTTGGTAGAAGACTCAATAGTTGAAGACTTATTAGATAAAATGGAAGATTTAATAGAAATTGTTAAAGATTCAATGGAGAATGTTGAAGATACAATAGAAGTTGATGAAAAATCAATGAAAGTTGAAGACTCAATGGAAAGAATTGAAGAATCATAGAAATGAGAATTAGTTAGAAATATGCTAAAAATTTATCTTCCAAAGTTTTATTAAGAAGAGCCTTATAGTTTGGTCAACAATGTATGTTGTTATATTTTTTAGTTTATGTATATTGTGTTTAGAATATATGTAGTTGATAGTAGTATTGACAATATTGTGTATGTTGGAAAACTTGTTGTTGTTGAATATTATTTAGACAAAAAGATGCATTATGGATTGTTGGATATTATTTTCTGGACTATTGTTGAATTCAAATGTATTTAATTTGGACTTATAATATTTTAGTGATTTATTTTTTTTTCTATTTGTAACTTTGCAACCGATTTTGTAACTGATTAATGTTTGCGACTGATATCGAATTCCATATTTGCGACCGCAAAATAGGTCGCAAAATCTTGAATTTGCAACTAATTTTTCGGTGGCAAATTTGCGACCAATAACCAAAAAATCGGTCGCAAAATAGTCAACAAACGACCAATTCAGACATGGTACATGATTGCTTTAAATTTTTGCGACCAATTAAATTGGTGGCAAATATATTTGCAACCTGCCTAAATGCGACTGAAAAAATCGATTGCAAAATTGATCGCAAATGACCTTTGCGATCGAATTTACTCATTTTGTGATCGAAAAATCGGTCGCAATAAGCCAAAATTCTAATATTGCATCAAATCACTGCAGCGAAAAATATTGGAAAAATATTTCGTGGGGCTTCCGCTTATTGCTGTGTCTCGCTTTCATATTTAGTGCTTTTCTACATTATCACGGAATATGACAAACTATAATCACATTGAAAAATAATCATTATGCAACATAGAATAGTCAAGAAATAAGAACATAATATATTTTGATAAGTTTACTGTTAACTAAGCATAACTGTTAGAATAAGAGTTAAATACTTTTAGTAACATAATTGAATATATACGATCGGATGATAAAATAAAAAGGTTTTATATTAATAGTATATTAAAATTAAACTCTTAATTTATTTCTGTTAGTATCACCATACTAAAATCCACAGCAAAACGGTATCCTTGTTTTTTTTTTTTTTTTTGAGGACTGCATAAAAATGTTCAAGTTGTGATTCTTTCTTCTTCTTTTTTTTTTTTTATGTTGAAAAAATGTCTATCTCAGCTGCTAAAAATTTATTGACAACAGAAATGAGGATCACAAAGAGTCATCTTTATCGACAAAAAATGATAATGGAAAGACTAAAAAAATACCGTAACTGTACGATAAATTCTTATAAAATTTATAATTGTGTTCACAATTAATCACAAAAATTAATTGACCTGTAACTTGATGCCTCTCTACAATCATACTATTACTAATCATGGAAAGAATCAACATTGAATTAACAAATTCAATAATATGAATTGTTTTAGACAAGATAATAAAATGTAGCTACCAAGAAATTACATGATTCCAAACTATAAAAGGCTGAAAAAGTTCACTCAACATTTTTAAATTCCTTAGGGCATGCATGGATAGAAAACTAGTCCATCTGCAGGGGTGGGATGAGACCTGTTCGTACGTGACAATTGCCAAGAGAACAAGCGCTAGCTTTTCCCCTCTTTAAAGATCAAACTGTTGGGCCTGCAGTCATTGATAGTTGAATTTTGATATCAACTATAAGAAAACCCATGTTCCTAATTAATAATTCTTATTGAATCAATCAAGCCAATCCATGTATGTAGCTTGTGCCAATCAAACTGCCGCATTCCTTCATCGATTAAGATAAATTATAATTTATAAAGACACACTTATTAATAACAAAAGCAATAGGATAACCATAGGACCACATGTAAGCTCACATTATTATCCAAGTTGTCACCATGTCAAATATGAATGAGAAAACATGCTTTTACAAACTCATATTCTCAAATCTCAAAAGAATTAGAGTTGAAAGGGAACTACACTCAAGCTTTTGTGCCATGTATATGTTTAACTTTTCTGATATTTGGTCAACTGTAAAGTTCTAAGAGCTTTTCTCATTTTCGTTTTGGATCCTCAAGCTATCAAGGTATGATTTCCCACGAAGCTCTCGTGCAAGGTATCCTGTGCGGTATTCTGTTACACTGATTCTTTTGAACGCTTCTGGATTTTTTGGAGTAACAAGGCTTGGTGCTAGAACTAAACTTCCTTCTGAACTAGGGCTGTAAAATGTGGCTATAGAAAGCCTCTCCTTCTGTGAGTTAACTGTTGCCCGGTGCTCAATACTACGATAAATTCCATTTGTCATCATCTGCCAAATCAGTTTGTGAGGATTGAAAAGATTAGAAAATTATTGCAATTCAAGAGTATTTCCTAAGGGTATATTCTTCATTTTAAAGTACTGATCTAGCTACATAATAATGTAATATTGGGTTAAAAGAACAAATTGTTACCTCCAACATGTCTCCAATGTTAATGATGAAGGCATTTGGGAGGGGTTTAACAGGAATCCATTGTCCATCTTTTCTTATTTGAAGACCTTCCACTTCATTGGCTTGGAGAAGGATGGTGAGGCCGCAGCCATCGGAATGAGGATTGAGTCCCATCACAAGCTCAGGTTGAGGACATGGTGGGTAATAACTCATCCTCACTGTTTGGACCCCTTCGGCAAGTAACTCCCTAATTTCCTTGGTGTCTATCGTGAGGGCATTTGCCATAAGCTCAAGGATCTGGATTGCAAGATTTTTCAATTCTGAAAAATAGGTCTCTAAATCATCTCTGCAAATAAATGAAGATATCATTGATTTTCATTAGTAGTATTGAATTTTTTTCTTCTCTGAATGTACGTAGGGGACTGAATATAATTGATTGAAATTTACTATGTTGGTCAGGTACTAAAATTTTCTTTAGCATTTGACTTTAATATTGTTAGTATTTTCACATAGGATGCATTATGTCTCTAGATAGATACATCTCCATTTAAAATTAAACTTGTGCATGGACAGAATAAATTTTCTAGATTTACTCCGCAAAGCATATTTTATTCTTAGTTAGAGGTATATAGTTTATTTGTTAAATAAAAATGTTATTCGTATTTTTTTTTTATACTCTTGTGAGACCACCATGAGTTGTAATATAATTAGTATTAGGTGTAGATTATTGTAAGTCCAATTCTTTCTTTTATTTTTGTCTTTTTTTAAGTGCTTCATTTTGATATGTTAAAATAGCAGCACTGCTCTTTGTTAAGTGCCTACTTTATGCCTAAACATTTTTGGTAAGAAAAAGCAAGTAAAAAATTTTTGACAATTTTTTAAGGGGCGGCTATAGGTAGGCACCCCTAAAAGAAATCGAGGTAGCAAAAGTTATAATATCATTGACAGACGAAGCAAATTGTAAGTTTATGTTATATAAATCAGACAAACGATCACAGCAAGCTATTGTTTGGAATATTCTAACCTTATCCGCGGCGAGTTTTGGACCAGTTGATCCTTGATGGTAAATAAAAGGGGGTGTATTAATATATTTTTTTATATGATATATTATAATATTTTTTTAGATTATATAAATAAAAATTAATTAAATTTAAAAGTGATAAATTTTTATTTTTGTAATATTTAAAAATATCAAATTTTATCTGTATAATATCTAAAATTTTTAATTAATTTTAAAATTTCGTAAAAAGTGATTAGATTTTATCTGTATAATATTTTTTATATTTTAGAAATGATCAAATTTTTATTTCTATAACACTAAAAAAAATCAAATTTTATCTATGTGATACCTAAAGACTTACAATTAATTTCAGAATCTCACAGAAAAAATTTTAATAATTTTCAAAGTATATTTAACCTTTTTTCCTTTTAATTTGACTAAACCAAAAAAATTACAATATATCATATAAGAAAAAGTATATAAATACACCCTTTTGATCCCCTATCAGATTTCAAAGACCAACTTGGTCCTTGTAAAAAATTCGCCATGTTAGAAACATCCTTGAAACAAGTGGTAAGTAGTTTAGTGCTAGGAAGAAGAGTGAAACAAGTTATATTTTTGGGAAGCGCATTTGTTGGGAGAAAGAGGGGTAAGTTGTGGGTGTTTGTGATGTAATTTGGATTAATTTTGAGTGAAAATTTTATCTTATTTAAATAATAAAATATATAATAATTTAGATTGGATTGATATAATTTAAATTTTAAATTTGATCTAATCTAAACTAATGTTTTGTGTTTTGGATTGAATCGATTCAATTGATTTTTTATTAAGAAAAATTTTAAGTATAAAATATTATAAATAAAAGATAATTTGAATAAATAAAATAAATAAAGAAAAATGGTTCATAATATATATATTATGTGATAAATTAAAATTATTATAAGTAAAAATATAAATTTAATAATAAAAAATTATATTATATAATATTATTCGATTTGAATTGAATTGGATTGATTTTGAAAATTAAATCTAAGATCCAATTAGATGAAATAGTTTGCGAAAAATAAGATCTAAACCAATTCAAACTTTTGCAGTTTTAATCGATTTTTTATTTGGATTGAATTGATTTAATAGTTTTAATTAAATTGAATTAGCTTTGAACATTTCTAATAACCATAAATGCTTCATTCCTGGAATTGCTAATGTCTTCCACAATATATATATATATATATATATATATATATATATATATATATATATATATATATATATATATATGATCAGGATAGTTTATCTTGAAAGTCCAACGGAAACACAAGCAGGGAGAAAAGAATGCAGATATATAAGTATGACAGAGAGGAAAAGAAACCTGAAAGGCAAGGGGATGTTGGGGAATAAGTGGGGTTTCCTTATGTGTGATGGCAAAGTGAGCATGAAGAACATATCTGCCCACTCTAATTTCTGTTCTTCAGAGACCACAAAGGCCTGACCATATCCCTGTATGTCTCCTCTCTGCCAGAACTTCTTCTTCTCTTCCATTGGAAGATTGAAGAATTCTTGGGCACCTTTCTTCACATTTTCCAACAATGAAATGCTCACTCCGTGATTAATCAGCTGCAGTGTAATGGTTGCCCATATTAGTCTAAGTCAGAGTTGATATGTAAACCATATAGTACACCAATAAAAAGTGTAGTTTCATATGTAGCTTACAAGTCTTTGCATCTAGCTACCAAACTCCAATCTAATAATTAAATTCTTTGTGATGTGGAAAATTCTTTCTATCAAATTTTGAGTCAGGTTAGTAACAAACCTGAAAGAAACCCCATTCTTTGCAAGCAAAGTGTAGCTTCTCCAGCTCAGATACCTCGGGATCTTGGGACAACAATTTGCTCATGTCAATGACAGGAACTTGGTGTAAAGGTGTAGTGGTGCACAAGATTGGACGCTCATGTTCTGGACGAACATAACGCTCTGGAACTCTCGTCAGTGCCTCCTTTGCTATTTCCTGAACATACGGCACCCGAAGAGATGATGTTTCCATCGCTACAATTCTGTATACCGTCATTAATGGGGGCAAAACAAGCTAACACAATTAATAGGAGGCTCTTGCACTAAACGTTGTGTTGATTTTTTTTTTGGCACCTCAAAATTTGGATAATTTCAATATGACCCCAACATTTGTTCCTTTCTTTGGCCCTCCCAATCCATGTCTTTCTTCTTGTTTTTGTGTCCTTTGCTTCGTGGGTAACACGTTATCGGCAATCAAACCGCCTTAATTTATTACTAAACTATAAATAGAGTTCATTATTTGAATTTCATGAAAAGGACTCCCACCCATTGACTTACTGTCTCCATCTTTTATTGATGCTTTGGAGTTTTTTATTCTTTTTTGGCCTCTATTTTTTTACTCTCCACTTAGTCTCATGAGAATGGGATGGCAATGAATATCCATAATCGTAGGAAGTGACATATCCTTTGCCCTTATCCCCATTTAGAAATTTGCTTTCCATTCTTATCTCTATCATGGACCCTTGTTTCTCATTTCCTACGAAGATTCAAATTTTCAAGGATATTCGCAGGTATATATAAAAAAACTTAAATTTAAATAAAATATTCATAAATATTTATAATATATTATAATATTAGTAACACAACATAATATAAATTAAGAATAAAAATACATAATACAAATCTAAGTTATTGTAAATTTTATTTTGATCAAAGTTAGTCAATTATTAGAAATTTAATTTTGATTAAAAGTTTAGTCTATTATATGTTGACTATATTTTGAATCAATTTGATTTTATTGTGTATTATTATTAAAATATATTTATAAGTTAGTCTATATATATATATATATATATATATATATATATATGGTACATAAATGAAAATTTAACGGATCTCCATGTAACAGGGACCTTATCTCCCGGCCTCGCCCCATTTAATAATTTGGGATTTTATCCCTATCTCCGTGGGGACCAAACCAATCCTCATACCCGTCCCCGTCCCCGTCCCCATCCCAGTCATGGGTAATTCCTGTAGATATCCGCTTTGGCGGGTTTTTTTGCTATTCTTTCCTAAGATTTCGAATAAGTAAAAAATGTCAAAAACTTAATAAAATAGAATAAGTAAAATATTAATTCAATAATGTAGTATAGAAATAATATTATTAAAAATAAAATGATATTAATTTTGTTATGCTATAAGTGTAAAAGAGTTTTATAATGTCATTCAATTATATAATATTATAAGTGATACTTTTCAAGTAGTGAGTGTGAGAGTTAACATTGTTACTGATGTGACAATTTATGATTGAATGTCTATATAAAATAATTTTTATACTGATAGTGTATCAAAATTAAATTATATTAATATGTAGAAAGTTAAGTAATTTTTAGTTTTTATTTAGATTAATATAATAATATGATATAATATTGATTAAAAAGAGGGGAATTCTATGGCACCCTTGAAAATTTAAGGGTTTAGAATCCATGCTGACTTAGACCAATTGTAGCATGACATATAATTTAAATATATTTTACGTAGAATTTAATAAATTTAGTTATTGATAAATGTAAATCAGCCCTTTAAAAAATTTTAATTGCAAAAAACATATTATCAGATCATGGAGAAGGAAGAAAATATATTCTCTCCCAAAAAATATGGGATTCAGTTTAATTTTTAATTTATTATTATCAAGTGGATAAGAAAAGAAATAAGACCACCATATCTATTCATTGAACGTAAATACTAACAAGTAAGATTTTAAAAGTCAATCGAGCTTTTAAATATTGCTTATTTTTATTTTGAATTATTTTGAATTATTTTATTTTTGTTATATACTTATAATTTATATTTAATATAAATTTTAGCAACTTGATTTTTAAATTATCGTCATTAATCAAATTTTTTAAAATTCAAAGAAAAATATAAAAAATATATATATCTCTAATTTTATTTTATCTTGATCTTTGAATTTTTAAAAAATAATTAATAATTATTTTTAAAAAATAACTACCAAAAAATTAATTTAAAAAGGATAATTTTATATTTAGATCAAGGAAATTTAAAATAACAATAAGCTTATCAAGTGGAAAAGAAAAGCAATAAGACCACCATATCTATTCATTGAACATAAATAAATATACTAACAAGTAAGGTTTTAAAATTCAATCAAGGTTTTAAATATTGCTTATTTTTATTTTAAGTTATTTTGAATTTTTTTTGTTATAATTTATATTCAATATAAATTTCAGCAACTTGATTTTTAAATAATCATTATTAAACAAATTTTTAAAAATTCAAAAACAAATATAAAAATAAAATAAGATATGTCTATAATTTTATTTTATCTTTATCTTTGAATTTTAAAAATAATTAATAATTATTTTTTTGAAACAAGGACTATTGAAAAAGTAATTTAAAAAATATAATTTTATATTTAGATTGAGGGAATTTAAAACAACAATGAACTTATTAAGAAGAACCATACCTACATCTCAGAGCTCCTGTGTAGAGACTAGACTGAGGTATTAGAGAATAATATCTTTTTTATTTATATTTTGAAATTTGATAATTAAATTAATAAAATATTTGCTAACATAAAAAATTATGGTTATAGTTATTCAAAATAAATTATACCAATATAACAAAAAGTTAAAAGTACTTAAAATTAATTAAAATTAAGTAGTATATATATCCATAATTTTATCTTATATTTAAATTACTAAAATTAGTTAATAATATAAAATATAATAACTATTTTGATATTAGTAATCATTAATAGATAGATAATCATTAATAGGTAATCCATTTATTTCATGAGATAGCATGATCCAGTTTGTTTAAATTGATCCATTGCTGGGCTATCCAATTTATGTCTATGGGTTAGACTTAAATGGGTCAAGTCATCATGATAATGTCCAATTGAAATTTGCTATAAGTTGGTCTGATCCATTTAACTAGCGGACTCAAATGTGTTAGGCCAATATTATTATATTTAGGATGTAATAGTGTTTACAAATTCTAATTTACAAAAGTTGGTTGGCTTCTTAGTGTTTAAGCTCGCAGGCTAACCCTAAACGAACCGGGCTGATATTTTGTTCGATTGTTAACATTTGCTATAGGTTAGTCTAATTAATTTAACTCGTAGGCCTAAATGGGTTGGCATGACTTATTTAAGTCTATGCACTAACTTTAAACGAGTCAGGCCAATATTATGTTAATTCATTAACATTTGCTATAAGTTGACTTGATTTATTAACTAGCGGGCTTAAACGAGTAGATCCTATATGGGCTGGGCTATTTAAGTATGTGGGTTAGTCTTAAAAGATGGCCCAATATTATGTTAGCTCGTTAATATTTGCTATAGGCTGATTTGACCCATTTACTAGTAGGCCCACATGAGTTGGGCTTAAATGGATCGAGTCGACTTGTCTAAGTTTATGCGTAACCTTAAATAAAATTGGCTAACATTCTTTTCATTCAGGATTTATTTAAAACTTCTAATTTGAGAAATTGGCTCGCTCGTAGGCTAACCTTAGACCGGTTGGCTCAACACTATATTGAATTGTTAACACTTGTTTTAAGTTAGTCTAACTCATTTAACTTGCATACCTATGTAGGCTAGGCCTAAATGAGTTGAGTCGAGTTACTTAAGTTTTGGGACTACTCTTAAATGGGTCAAGATGACAATATGTTGATTTGTTAACTAACAGGTCTAAATGGGCTACGCCTAACAGGCCAACCAATACGGACTATATTGGTCTGTTTAAATTTGTAAGCTAACCTTAAATGGATAATGCCAACATTATGCTAACTCGTTAATATTTCTATATGTTGGCTCAACCCATTTAACTAACACTATTTAAAGCCAACATTATGCTGACCCATCCTATTTAAGGTTATTAACAAGCTTAAATAGGTTAGCTTGGCCAATTTAGGCCTAACATATTTAAGTCTGCCAGTTAAATGGATCAGGCCAACTTATAGCAAATTTCAATTGGACAACATCATGGTGACCTGACCCATTTAAGTCTAGCCTATAGACATAAATTGGATAGCCTAACAATGGATCAATTTAAACAAACTGGATCACGTTAGCTCGTGAAATAAATGAGCTACCTATTAATGATTATCTATCTATTAATGATTACTAATATCAAAATAGTTATTATTTTTTATATTATTATCTAATTTTAGTAATTTAAATATAAGATAAAATTATGGATATATATACTATTTAATTTTAATTAATTTTAAATACTTTTAACTTTCATTATACTGGTATAATTTATTTTGAATAACTATAATCATAATTTTTTATGTTAACAAATATTTTATTAATTTAATTATCAAATTTGAAAATAAAAATAGAAAAGATATTATTCTTTGACACCTCAATCTACTCTCTGCACAAGAGTTCTGAGATGTAAATATAGTTCTTCTTGATAAGTTCATTGTTGTTTTAAATTCCCTCGATCTAAATATAAAATTATATTTTTTAAATTATTTTTTCAATAGTCCTTGTTTCAAAAAAATAATTATTAATTATTTTTAAACTTCAAAGATAAAGATAAAATAAAATTATAGACATATCTTATTTTATTTTTATTTGTTTTTGAATTTTTAAAAATTTGATTAATAATGATTATTTAAAAATCAAGTTGCTGAAATTTACATTGAATATAAATTATAAGTATATAACAAAAAAAAATTCAAAATAACTTAAAATAAAAATAAGCAATATTTAAAACCTTGATTGAATTTTAAAACCTTACTTGTTAGTATATTTATTTATGATCAATGAATACATATGGCGGTTTTATTTCTTTTCTTTTCCACTGGATAAGCCCATTGTTATTTTAAATTTCCTTGATCCAAATATATAATTATCCTTTTTAAATTATTTTTTGGTAGTTATTTTTTAAAAATAATTATTAATTATTTTTTAAAAATTCAAAGATAAAGATAAAATAAAATTAGAGATATATATATTTTTTATATTTGTCTTTGAATTTTAAAAAATTTGGTTAATGACGATAATTTAAAAATCAAATTGCTGAAATTTATATTGAATATAAATTATAAGTATATAACAAAAATAAAAAAATTCAAAATAACTCAAAATAAAAATAAGCAATATTTAAAAGCTCAATTGACTATTAAAACCTTACTTGTTAGTATTTACATTCAATGAATAGATATGATGGTCTTATTTCTTTTCTTATCCACTTGATAATGATAGATTAAAAATTAAATTGAATCCCATATCTTTTGGGAGAAAATATATTTTATTCCTTCTCCATGATCTGATAATATGTTTTTTGCAATTAAAATTTTTTAAAGGGCTGATTTACATTTATCAATAACTAAATTTATTAAATTCTACGTAAAATATATTTAAATTATATGTCATGCTACAATTGGTTCAAGTTAGCATGGGTTTTAAACCCTTAAATTTTCAAGAGTGCCATAGAATTCCCCTCTTTTTAATCAATATTATATAATATTATTATATTAATCTAAACAAAAACTAAAAATTACTTAACTTTCTACATATTAATAGAATTTTATTTTGATACACTATCAGTACAAAAAATATTTTATATAGACATTCAATCATAAATTGTCACATCAGTAACAATGTTAACTCTCACACTCACTACCTTAAAAGTATCACTTATAGTAATATATGATTGAATAACAGTATAAAACTCTTTTACACTTATAGCATAACAAAATTAATATCATTTTATTTTTAATAATATTATTTCTATACTACATTATTGAATAAATATTTTACTTATTCTATTTTATTAAGTTTTTGACATTTTTTTTGCTTATTCGAAATCTTAGGAAAGAATAGCAAAAAAACGGGCCAAAGCGGATATCCGCAGGAATTACCCATGACTGGGATTGGGACTGGGACGGGGACAGGTACGGGGATTGATTTGGTTCTCACGGAGATGGGGATAAAGTCCCAATTTATTAAATGGGGCGAGGGCGGGAGATAAGGTCTCTGTTACATGAAGATCCATTAAATTTCTATTTATGTACCATATATATATATATATATATATATATATATATGGACTAACTTACAAATATATTTTAATAATAATACACAATAAAATCAAATTTAAAAATATAAATAAAAAAGATATTATTCTTTGAGATCTAAATATAAAATTATATTTTCTAAATTACTTTCTCAATAGTCCTTGTTTTAAAAAAATAAGTATTAATTAATTTTAAAAATTCAAAAATAAAGATAAAATAAAATTATAGATATATATTATTTTATTTTTATATTTGTCTTTGAATTTTTAAAAATTTGATTAATAATAATTATTTAAAAATCAAGTTGCTTAAATTTATATTGAATATAAATTATAAGTATATAACAAAAATAAAAAAATTTAAAATAACTCAAAATAAAAATAAGCAATATTTAAAACCTCAATTGACTTTTAAAACCTTACTTGTTAGTATTTATGTTCAATGAATAGATATGGTGGTCTTATTTCTTTTCTTATCCACTTGATAATGATAATTTAAAAATCAAATTGAATCTCATATCTTTTGGGAGATAATATCTTTTCCTCCTTTTCCATGATCTAATAATATATTTTTTGCAATTAAAATTTTTTAAAGGGCTGATCTACATTTATCAATAACTAAATTTATTAAATTCTACGTAAAATATATTTAAATTATATGTCATACTACAATTGGTCTAAGTTAGCATGGGTTCTAAACCCTTAAATTTTCAAGGGTGCCATAGAATTCCCCTTAAAAAGAATAAAAATGTATATATTTGAGAATTTAATTTTGATATACGATCAATATAAAATATTTTACACATACATCTAAATCTAATCATATATTACCATATTAGTAAAAGTATTTGACTCTCACATCTATTATTTTAACAGTCTCACATATAATAATATGTAATTGGATGACAGTATAAAACTCTTTTATAATGATATTGTATCAAAATTAATATCTATATTTTATATATATTATTAATGATAATTTTGAGATTAACTTTGATATACTATTAGTATAAATTTTCAAAGTAGTTAATAGTTGAATCAAATATTTTTATCAATGTAGTAATATATGATTCAATACTTGTGTAATTTTTTTTTTTTTAACACTAGTGTATCCAGATTAAATTCGATGATTTAATAATTTTATGTATATGAAAATCCTACAAGGAGGGAGTGTGATCTCCATTTTAGTTCCTTAACGATTTGATAGAAACTTTCATCCACTCTTCCTCTCAGCAGCAAGGAAATTTCCAAATTTAGGTCTCAAATTGGGCAGTCAAGTATAAAAGACCCAAGCACTGGAGACAACTGTCATCCTCTACTTAGTGATCATCACCGTACTTTTATTTTTTTAGTACAGTACAATAAATTTTATCTTTCTCTAACGACTACATATTTGTTGTGAGGATTCTTTAATTTTACATACAGTTAACCTACTTCTAGTCATCTCAGAAGTAGTTAATATATATGATCCAAAATTTCCAAGATTCTTTAAGATATGATCCCAGGCATAGTTGAGAAATTGAAAGAAAGAACAAAGTAGTCAATAGGCATGAGTGGGATAGGATCCACGCGGAGAGATCGTGTGGCCGGCAATAGGTGAAAGTGACTAATAACGCGTCAGCTAAGAAAATCCATGTGCATTATTGATAACTTTAATAGAAGCATCCTAACTAATCCTAGCACATAACCTATACCAGGATCAGTGATGTATTCCCATAAAGCATTAAATTATAGTTTGGCAAAAAGAACAAGACCTTAAATATTCATTAGGTAGTAATCCTGTTCCATTCTGTATGGTGGCTGAACATAGTGTCAGTATATTGTGTAGAGGACAATATGCAATAGATGTCACTATGACATGCTCAACTTCAACTGAAGCCCATGGCAATGCCAAACACGGAAGCCTCTGTACATATATATCTTTATTTATTTATTAACTTATTTATTTTTGTTTCCATCATTTGTAATGTACTAAAAGCTTTTGTCACTTCCATTTGGGATGTTCATGCTATACAGTAATTCTTTCCCACGAAGTTCCCGTGACAGGCATTATAGTATTCTTCAAAACTAACTCTTCTGAACAGTGCTGGTCTTTCTGGAGTAATGAGGCTTGGTGCTGGACCTATAATTGATTCCATACTAGGGACGTAGAATGTGGCTATGAAAGCCTTTCCTTCTCTGAGTTAACTATTGCTCTGTGTTCGATGCTTTCATAAATTCCGTTTGTTATCATCTGCCAAGTTAGTTGGGACGATCACTATTTAAAGTATACAAGACAAAGATTTGGGTATATTCTCTATTTTCATGAGATATAGATCATAATGAAACCTCAGCCCAACAGCATTCAGCCCAGGCCCATATTAAAGAAGCAAGATAAGTCTCGGTCCAAGACTCAAGCTGAAGTAAAGGATTCTACACAAGGAAGGCAAGGATGCACCCGACGGCGTCGTTGCAGTGGTTAAAAATTCCGCCCCTTATGAGCAGCTGCATGGCAAGGCGCGAGTTTGACTCGCAAGGGCATAGCCCCGTGCCCAAAAAATTACCCCTCTCCCTCAACCAAAAAAAATAATAATAATAAAAGGAAGGCAAGGAAGGCAAGGATGTGCACATAGAGGCCGGCATAAACGGCTCAAGTTTCGCCTTTTAAAGCAAGGTGCACTTCAAGGGCGCGAGTTCAACTTGCAGGGCAGAGCCCCGGTGCCCAAAAATTCCCCTCTCTCCCGACCAAAAAAAAAAAGGAAGGCAAGGATGCAAGAAATATGAATAGGATTTTAGATGATTCTCCTCTGCATATGCCCGTTCGACTCGTAGGGGCATAGCCCCGTGCCCAAAAAATTACCCCCTTCCTTCGACCAAAAAAAAATAATAATAAAAGGAAGGCAAGGATGTGCACCTAGAGGCCAGCACAGACGGCTCAAGTTTCACCTTTTAAAGCAAGGTGCACTTCAAGGGCACGAGTTCGACTTGCAGGGCAGAGCCCCGGTGCCCAAAAATTCCCCTTCTCCTGACCAAAAAAAAAAAAAGGAAGGCAAGGATGCAAGAAATGTGAATAGGATTCTAGATGATTCTTCTTTGCATATGCTTGCTGGATGTGTTCTATTTTCTGAAGTTTGATATTTTCCCTTGTATTTCGGATCTCATAACCGCTTAGGTTGGTTAGCACACCTCACACACCACACCGTTCTTACCTCACCTCTTCCACACATCAAATGAATGATAGTTGAGAAATTCAAGCTGGTGTTCATCACCAAGCTCATGTCTAAGTTTCTTTTTCTTTAGTTCTTGAAGTCTTTTCAGATCTAGCTATAGGTATAATTGTGTTAAAAGATAAAATGATTACCTCCAATATGTCTCCAATGTTAATCATGAAGGCATTAGGGACTGGTTTAATAGGAATCCACTGTCCATCTTTTTTTATTTGGAGACCTTCAACTTCATTGGCTTGGCGAAGGATGGTGAGGCCAACACCATCAGAATGAGGATTGAGGCCTATGACCATTTCAGGTTGAGGACATGGAGGATAATAATTAATCCTTATCGCTTGAGTCCCATCACCAAATAGCTCTTTGATTTCCTGAGCTTAGTGTCCATTGTGAGGGCATTTGCCATAAGTCGGAGGACTTGGACCGCAAGGGTTTTCATTTCTACACAATAGGTCCCTAGATCATCTCTGCAACCAAATTAAGATATTATCCCACCCATATGAATAATTAATATGTTTTGGATAGTAAAATCCCATAGCAATATTCATACTATACAATTTGTAATATCTGTTTTTCCTTTTCATTCTTTAAATTGAAGAAATAAGTTTGAGTTAACCCAATGAATTCAAATAAAATTATTTTGTTAATTAGCTGCTTGGCCAATGAAGCAGAAAATTTGACTGGCAAAATATTATTAGAATTTACACATATCTGATGCACTATATATATCTCTAGATACATATCAGCAGTTAAAATCATAGCTTGTGCAAGCACAGAAGAAAATTCTTCCGATTTCAAAATGGAAGTTCTGTTTAATGATTAGAAAAAATATTTGAAACCTTTTCATTTCTGAAAGGAGGTGATCCAATTCCATGATATATGATGGATTGAAAATAATCTATGTTGCAAATTTAGCATAAATTAGACCCATTTTTCGTAAAGTCCCTAACCATGTATCATATTAACTTTGCAAATAGTCACGGACGAAAACACAAGCCGAGTATATGAGAGAGATAGAGCACTGAACCTGAGGGGTAGGGGAAGGCTGGGCAAAAAGTGGGGTTTCCTTTTACTTGGTAGCAGAGTAAACATGTAATACATATCTGCCCAATCTAACTTCCCATCGGACACTACAAAGGCCTGACCATATCCCTGCACATCTCCTTCTCTCTGCCAGAACTTCTTCTTCTCTTCCATTGGCAGATTGAAGAATTCCTGTGTACCTTTCTTCACGTTTTCTAACAATGAAGTGCCAACTCCATGAGTGATCAGCTGTACTAACGGTTTCCCATATTAGTCCAAACCAAAGTGTTATCGGTAAATCATTCTCCAAAAATACAAATTATAAATATATCTGGATTATTCTTAGTTTCTATCAATTTGAATATGACAAACCTGAAAGAAACCCCACTCTTTGCATGCATAGTGTAGCTTCTCCAGTTCAGATCCCTTGAGATCATGGGACAACAATTTGCTCATGTCAATCACAGGAACTTGGGGTAAAGGTGTATTGGTGCTGGTCGATAGGATTGGACGCTTATGTTGTGGTCGAATATAACGCTCTGGAACTTTGTCTAATCCTCCTCTGCTATTTCTTGGACAAACGGCACTGAAAGAGAAGTTGGTTCCATAGCTTCAACTGAGTATAGAGAAAGATGGATGTTTTTATTTGTTTTGTGATATATACACACTTGCATGTATACAGTGTTCATGTGATGGCTTGCTTTTTTTTAGGCAAAATTGTCAAGTCAAAGTTAGTGCGTAAAGAACATGTTAAGACAATAGCACTACTCTTTCTTAAAGACGTACTTTGTGACTCTAATCATTTATGATAAGAAGAAGCAACCAAAAAAATATGTGACCACTTATTGAGGCAGAGCTGTATATGGCACCCTAAAAGAAATCGAGGTAGCATAGCGAATCTCAAAGTTATAGTATGACTGATAGAAACAAAGCAAATTGCAAGTTTTTGATATATAAATAATTAGACAGATGATCATAATAGTTTATCTCGAAAGTAAAACCAAAAACACAGGCATTGAGAACTAAAGCATGCAGATGTATATGTGTGACAGAGGAAGAGAAACCTGAAAGGCAAGGGGATGTTGGGGAATAAGTGGGGTTTCCTTATGTGTGATGGCAAAGTGAGCATGAAGAACATATCTGCCCACTTTAATTCCTGTTCCTCGGAGACCACAAGGGCCTGACCATTGCATTTTATGTCTTCTCTCTGCCATAACTTCTTCTTCTCTTCCATTGGAAGATTGAAGAATTATTGGGCACCTTTCTTCACATTTTCCATCAATGAAATGCTCACTCCGTGATTAATCAGATGTAATGTAATGGTTGCCCATATCAGTCTAAAAATCAGAGTTGATATGTAAACCATGCCCTAGAAAGTGTAGTTTTATAGGTAACTTACAAGTCTTTGCATTTAGCTACCAAGCTCCTATAATAATTAAATTCTTTATGATGTGGAAATGTTATACCAAGAATACTCTGAATCAAGAGTGTGAATATTACTGAATGTAATTGCTGGAAATTGGCATTGAAAATCCAACAAAAACACAAGGAAAATGACTGGTAAAAGATGAAGCAATAAAAAGAAATGATAACGTTCCCGTTCCTTCTGAGTCCAGGGGTAAGAACTCCACTAACCTCCCAAATATCACTCTGCTCTCCATGTCACTCCTGATACATTTCATTTCATTTGATTCCTCACAGCACTCAATCACACTACGTAACTAACTGCCAGGTCAGCTTCCTGGAATATTTCCCTGCTTGACGCTGCATCAGGTACAATAGTCCTTAGCCCAAACTGGGACACTTCTAACACGGCTACTCCTTCTTGGGCCACGAACAGCTTCCTCATCTTGGCCCATATTGGTTGTCTCTGCTGATGGATCCTCGGTTACTGGGCTTTTCTCCACTAAACTTGAGGTGTCCGAACCATTTGGAATTGGGCTCGTATCAGGAAAATTCTTTCTATCCAATTTTTAGTCAGGTTGGTGACAAACCTGAAAGAAACCCCACTCTTTGCAAGCGAAGTGTAGCTTCTCCAGCTCAGGTCCCTTGAGATCTTGGGACAACAATTTGGTCAAGTCAGTGACAGGAACTTAGGGTAAAGGTGCTGTGGTTGGTGCATAAGATTGGACGCTCATGACGTGGACGAACGTAACGCTCTGGAACTTTGGCTAACGCCTCCTATGCTATTTCCTGGACAGATGGCACCCAAAGAGAAGATGGTTCCATCGCTACAATTCTGTATAGAGTCACACGGGCGTAAAGTAAGCTAACATGATTAAAAAGAGGCTCTTGTCCTGAACGTTGTGTTGAATTTTTTTTGGCACTTCAAAATTTGGATATTTCAATATGACCCCAAAATTTGTTTTGTTCCTTTCTTTTGCTCTCCCCATCCATGTCTTTCTTCTTGTTTTTGTCTTCTTTGCTTGGTGGGTAAGACACACTACAGGCAAGCAAACCGCCTTACTAGACAATAAATAGAGTTTCATTATTTGAACCCTTTTTTAATTCATTAAAAGGACACCCACGGTCCCACCCATTGACTTACTGTCTCCATTTTTTATTTTTATCTCTGGTCTCTATTTTTTAACTCTCCACTCGTTCCCGTGAGATTTCGAATAAATAAAAAATATGTCAAAAATTTAATAAAGTAGAATAAGTAAAATATTAATTCAATAATGTAATACAGAAATAATATTATTAAGAGTAATATGAGATTAATTTTATTATATTATAAGTGTAAAAAAATTTTTATATTGTTATTTAATTATATATTATTATAAATAATATGTTTGAGATAATAAGTACAAAAGTTAATATTTTTGTTTATATAACAATTCACAATTAAATATATGTGTAATTAAATATTTTTTACATTGGTAGAATATTAAAATTAAATTTTATTAATATTTAGAAAGTTAAAGTAATTTTTAGTTTTCATTTAGATTAATATAATAATATGATATAATATTGATTAAAAAGAATAAAAATGTATATATCTTATAATTTAATTTTAATATATTGTCAATATAAAAGTATTTTATATATACATTGAAATTTAATCATGTATTACCACAATAATAAAAGTGTTTGGGTCTCACACCTACTATTTTAATAGTCTCACATATAATAATATATAATTGGATAATAATTTAAAACTCTTTTATAATGACAATATGTCAAAATTAATAACTATGTTTTATATATATCATTAATGATAATTTTGAGATTAACTTTGATGCACTATTAGAGTTTTATACTATTATCCAATTACATACTTCTATTTATAAGAGTTTTAAAATAATTGATAATTGAGTCAAAAATTTTTACTAATATAACAATACACGATTGAATGTCTATGTAAATTTTTTACACTGACAATATATCAAAATTAAGATAATTCAATAATTTTATGCATATGAAAATCCCACAAGTAGGGAGTGTGATCTCCATTTTAGTTCCTTAGCAATTTGACAGAAATTTTCATCCACTCTTCCTCTCCGCAGCAAGAAATTTCCCAAATTTAGGTCGCAAATAGGCAGTCAAGTTACAAAGATCCAAGCAGTAGAGACAATTGTCATCCTCTACTTAGTGATCATCACCGTGCTAATTTTTTTAGTACATTACAAGAAATTTTGTCTTTCTCTGACAACTACATACTTGTTGTCAGGATTCTTTCATTTTACAGGCAGTTAACCTAATCCTAGTCACCTCAAAAGTAGATTAGCAGTATGATATAGGTTAATATGACTTAAAGTGCATAAAATTGTTAAATAGTCTTGTATATGAAAAATATTCAAGTAGTTAATATGTATGATCCAAGATCTCCAAGATTCATTAAGATATGATCCTAGGCATACTTGAGAAATTGAAAGAAAGAACAAAGTAGTCAATAGGCATGGGTGGGATGCGATCCACGCCGAGAGATCAATTGTGTGGCCAGCAATAGGTGAAAGTGACTTATAAGGTGTCAACTAAGAAAATTCATGTGCATTATTGATAACTTAAATAGAAGCATCCCAACTAATCCTGGTACATAACTTATACCAGGATTGGCGAGAAGATGTATTCCCGTATCAGTAAATTGTGTAGAGAACAATATGCAATAGATGTCGCTGTAACATGCTCAACTTCAATTGAAGCCGACAACAATTTCAAACATACAGAACCCTATGTACATATATATCTTTATTTATTTATTAATTTATTTATTTTTGCTTCCATCATTTGTAAGGTACTAAGAGCTTTTCTTACTTTCATTTTGGATCTTCATGCTATACAGAAATTCTTTCCCACGAAGTTCCCGTGACAGGTACCCATTGTAGTATTCTTCGTAACTAACTCTTCTGAACAGTGCTTGTCTTTCTGGAGTAATGAGGCTTGGTGCTGGACCTATAATTGATTCCATACCAGGGACGTAGAATGTGGCTATGGAAAGCCTCTCCTTCTCTGAGTTAACTATTGCTCTGTGTTCGATGCTTTCATAAATTCCGTTTGTTATCATCTGCCAATTAGTTGGGACGACCATAAGTCTAAAGCACTATTTAAAGTATACAAGACAAAGATTTGGGTATATTCTCTATTTTCTTGAGACATAGATCTAGCTATATGTGTCAAAATATAAAATGATTACCTCCAATATGTCTCCGATGTTAACGATGAAGGCATTAGGGAGTGGTTTAATAGGAACCCACTGTCCATCTTTTTTTATTTGGAGACCTTCAACTTCATTGGCTTGGAGAAGGATGGTGAGACCACCACCATCAGAATGAGGATTGAGGCCCATCACCAGTTCAGGTTGAGGACATGGAGGATAATAGTTAATCCTCATCGCTTGAGTCCCATCACCAAATAGCTCTCTCATTTCCCTAGTGTCCATTGTGAGGGCATTTGCCATAAGTTGGAGGACTTGGACCGCAAGGTTTTTCATTTCTACACAATAGGTCTCTAGATCATCTCTGCCAACAAATTAAGATATTATTCCCATATGAATAATTAGTATGTTTTGGATAGTAAAATCCCATAGCAATATTCATACTATACAATTTGTAATATCTCTTTTTCCTTTGCATTCTTCAGATTGAAGATACAGGATTGAATTAACCCCATGATTTCAAATAAAATTATTTTGTTAATTGGCCAAGAAGTAGAAAATTTGGCTTGAAAAATGTTATTAGAATTTATATTTAAATATATTTTTAATCTCTAAAAATAAAAGTCATTTTGGTTTTAATCCATCTAAAATTTTTTCTTTGCTTTTGATCTCTCTTTTTTCAATGTTTTGGTTTTGGTCTTTACAATATTAGCCTAATGGTTAAGTGGTGATATTTGAAAGGACCAAAAGAAGAATCTTAAAATATTTATGAGGACAAAACAAAATTTTTAATATTTATAAGTACTAAATATATATTCTTAAATATTTAAAGGAATTAAAACTAAAATGATCTATATTTATAGGGATTAAAAATATATCTAACTATAGAATTTAAAATCATGGCTTGTTCAAGTACTGAAGAAAATTCTTTAGATTTCAAATCGGAACTTCTTTTTAAGGATTAGAAAAAATGAAATCTTTTCATTTCTGAAAGGAGGTGATCCGATACCATGATAATGAATTGAAAATAGTCTATGTTGCAAACTTAGCATAAAAATTAGACCCATAATTAAAACCCATTTTTTGTAAAGTCCCTACCCATGTATCATATTAATTTTGCAAATGGTCATGGACGAAAACACGAGCAGAGAGAGTACATGAGAGAGATAGAGCACTGAACCTGAGTGGCAGGGGAAGGCTGGGTAATAATTGGGGTTTCCTAATACGAGGTGGCAAAGTGAGCATATAAAACACATCTCCCCATTCCAATTTCTGCTCCTCAGAGACTACAAAGAGCTGACCATATCCCTGCACATCTCCTTCTGTCTGCCAAAACTTCTTCTTCTCTTCCATTGGAAGATTGAAGAATTCCTGAGTACCTTTCTTCACACGTTTTCCAACAATGAAGTGCTCACTCCATGATTGATCAGCTGTAATAGCGGTTTCCCATATTAGTCCAAACCAAAGTGTTATTGGTGAATCATTCACTACAAATACAAATTATAAATATATCTGGATTATTCTTAGTTTCTATCAAGTTGTATATGACAAACCTGAAAGAAACCCCACTCTTTGCAGGCATAGTGTAGCTTCTCCAGTTCAGGTCCCTTGAGATCATGGGATAACAATTTGCTCATGTCAATCATAGGAACTTGGGGTAAAGGCGTAGTGTTCCTGGTCGATAGGATTGGACGCTCATGTTGTGGTCGAATATAACGCTCTGGAACTTTGTCTAATGCCTCCTTTGCTATTTCCTGGACAAACGGCACTGAAAGAGAAGTTGGTTCCATAGCTTCAACTGAGTATAGAGAAAGATGGATGTGTTTATTTGTTTTGTGATATATGCATGTAGGTATGTACATAGAGTTGATGTGGTGATTTTTTCTTTTTTTTTGGGAAAATTGGCAAGTCAAAGTTTGGCGTTTGAATTTTAATATGGGAACAGTGTAATAATATTATGAAAATATGGTATTTTGAATTTTATTACGAAAGTATGGAGTAATTGTGAGAGATTTCGCCCCATAGAGGCAGAAAAGTGTTGCGCAGGATTTACTACTTCCTGGAGGGCGAAATTTACACAAAATTTTGTAAAGAATTCGCTCCTATAGTGTAAAAAATTGAAAAAATAGGAACGAGTGCAGTTTCTGACATATGACAACGTTCACTCTCTATTCTATTCTATATAAATCCCTCCTCTCAAGCCTTTATTGCTTCTTTCTCTATTATTATTGTTTTACCTTTTTATTAGTGTGTCTTGTTCTGCTTCCTTTAAAGTGAGAGTGAATAATAATACAAGGAAAGTGAGAGAAAATTATCCAAAAAAGAACCAATAACATGAAAATAATGTTGATTTTGTTAAATCTTGCTATTAATTATTGTGCAAATCTTTGCTTTTGATATATAAGCCATTTACTTTAAATGGAAGTGACTTTTGATTCGAGACTTCGATTTGCTATTATTATACCTTTCTGGAAAGCTCTAGATGAGCTTGTCAGCGTGGCAACTGGCGGGGCCGGTTGGTGCCATATTTGGTCTCAAAAAATGTTATTTGAAGGTGTTTTGACTTTTTTTTATTTGTATGATTTTTGATCTCAAAAAATGCTGAAATCTATAGACTTGATGAGGCATGAATTATACTATAGTCTACAGCTCCTGTCCTATAGATTTTAGCAGAGATTTGCACAATAAAGAGGGTTTCATTTAGTTATCCTTGGAAAGCATTTATGTGAATGTGATCACCTCTTCTTACTTTTATCCCGACTTGCATCTGAATATCAATCAGAAGCATGCACAGTGGGAGGATGTGAAATAAGGAGTTGAAGAAGAGAGGATTGAAATTGTAATTAACAGCAAAATTTAACAAAATCAATATTATTTTCATGTTATCGATTTTTTTTTTGCATAATTTTCTCTCACTTTTCTTGTATTATTATTCACTCTCACTTTAAAAGAAGTAGAGCAAGACACACTAATAAAAGGGTAAAACAACAAGAATAGAGAAAGAAGCAATGAAAGCTTGAGAGGAGGGATTTATATATAATAGAATAGAGAGTGAATGTTGCCATATGTCAGAAATTGCACTCATTCCTATTTTTTTCAATTTTCTACATCATGGGTGGCAAATTCTTTGCAAAATTTTGTGCCAGATTTCGCTCTCCAGAAAGTAGTAAATCATGCGCAATACTTTTCTGCCTCAACGAGGGCAAAATCTCTCACAATTACTCTATACTTCCGTAATAAAATTCAAAACACCATATTTTCGTAATATTGTTACACTGTTCCCATATTAAAATCCAAAGGCCTCAAAGCTAGCGTGTAAAGAAACTTTGTTCAAATTGCTTTATTATGTCCAAAGACTATCAATTTTTCTTTTCCATGAAGACATTAGTGTTAACCATAAATGCAACCTAATTGTTGCAAACTACTTTATTATATTGAATTTTTGTTTATTCTCAATTTAATAAATTTTTTATTTAATTTATTTTCTTCAACACCATAAAGAAGAGCAAACAAAGTTTGAAAGAAATAAATTCTATCTATAATATTTGTATTTATCTCAAGAAGTTATACTTGTACTCATCTCTCTCGATATTCGAACAGATACACACTATGAATCTATTGGAAAAGATAAAAAAAAAAGAAAGAAAAATTAAATAAAGAACACGTGTACCTCAACAGTGAATTTAGAGCCTACCTCACATGTGTGTCTGAAAAGATGAGTTTATTTATTATTATTTATTTATCTCTTTTCATGTGACCATGTGAAAATAAAGTAGATGTATTCCCATTATGCATTAAATTATAGGTTGGCTAAAAAATAGGACATTAATTATTTAGAAGGCAGCAATCCTACTCCATTTTGTATTTGCATTATCCTATACAATGGCTAAACATAGCGTCAATTCATGGTGTAGAGATTGTGACATATGCTCAACTTCAACTGAAGCCTATAGCTAAGTCAATTACGGAAGCTTTTGTTGTTATAGTAATCCTACTCCTTCAACTGAGACTGCGACAGCACCGTTGTTATATAGGTTTACTTTTTCTGTTTCTATCAATTGTAACTTGTAAGGTGCTAAGAGCTTTTCTCATGTTTCTTATATAGATTTGATGACGATAGCCAGGCTTTGGTAGATCTATGAAAATCACTCTGAGATGTCGACGTGGTGCCCGGAGCGAGGATTGAGGATCGAGACGAGTAACATGCGACTGAAAATCACAATGAGATGTGTCCGCAGAGGATTGAGGATGAATGGTATGTGTCTGGAAATCCACTTTGAGAAGTATTTACATATGAACACGTGTGATATGCCAACTAATCAGCAGTTTTTTTTTTGCCCTCAAACTTGAATGCATACTTCTTTACTTTTATTATTTTTTTACATAAACTATCAATATTCAAAATCCAGTTAGATTTTAATTAATCTGATTCCAGCTTCTAACACCAGTTTTTTTGTTCCATTTTAGAGTAATAGTAAAAAAGAAAAAATAATCATTTTATAATTATGTTTAGTACATAGGGCCAAAGCCCCAAAAAAGAGAGAAAAAATAAATAAAAATCACTCAGGGATTATAACTAGGGAGCATTGCCATGCCTTCTATAAAATCATGATCATGCTTTTTTGTTGTTCCTTTCTTTCTGGTCCATTTTTGTTCCTTGGATTACAAATCATGATCACGCAAGAGGCTCACAAGTCATGCGGGGGTGCCTAACATGAAAGCCCGAGCTCCCTCTTTAGTCTCTCCCCTGCCAACTAATCTGCGCGCCTATTTAAGCGTGGTTCATATTGATATTCTTCTTTCAAGATTGCACATTTTACATGCAGTTAGCCAAATCATAGTCACCTCAGAAGTAGATTTGCAGTACGATATACGCTAATATGACTTAAAGTGAATAAAATTGTTAAAGGTGTATATCATAAGAGAGAAGTGGTTTATTATGAGAATGAAAGAATCAAATTTGGACCATATTATTATATATAAATGGTCAAGATTTAAAATTATTTAAAAGTCATATGATCACTTTAAAAAAATACATGATTTTATACTTTAATCTTGATCATTTATATAAAATTCAATGACCAAAATTTATTCCTTTCACTATCACAATTAACCACTTCGCTCATTTGATCCTCTCTCAAATTGTTAAATAGTCTTATATATGAAAAATAGTCAAATATTTCATATATATGATCCAAGATTTCCAAGATTCTTTAAGACATGATCCTAGGCATAGTTGAGAAATTGAAAGAAAGAACAAAGTAGTCAATACGCTAATTTGAGTGCAAGCCAATTTGCCGAAGATATAATTCATTCAAAGCAAAGACGAGAAAATTGACAAGAAGTGTGTTGGAGTTTGGCTCTTGTTTGCTGAGGAAAAAGAGAAAAATCAACAAGAAGTATATTGCAGTTTGGCTCTTGTCTGCTGAGAAAATTCTTTGATGGTTGTTTGAGATATATAATTTTGTAGATCATAGGAGAGGGTAGGTCGTCCTATGAATAGAAAGCATATTGTGATGAGTGGTGGGTGTTTATTTGGGTCTAATATTTTGGATGAAGTCTTCTAATACAACTTTGTGCATTTCGGTAGAGTTTATTGGCATCAATGTTCCAGGGAGATTGAAAGCAATGTGAAAGGGTGTAACAAGAAAATATCATTTTTTTTTCTCACGGCCTGAGTTGGTGTTAATATGAAATATGCATTGAGAGGAGTTTCCTATTCAAGAAAAGTTGCAGGATATCAGGAATGATATTGTGTGTGCTATCTAATTCACTTGATTGTTGGCATAGCTCGCGGTATAAATTTTGGCTTGGTTTGGTATTGTTGTAGTTTTTTGAAAGTTATTAAGCTCCTTGGACTCTTTAAAAGCTGCTATTAGAAAGTCATATTAATAACACTTGATAAAATAATGTAAAGTTGCTCTCAATAAGTAAAAGTCACAAAAATAATTTTTAGTAAAGTTGCTCTTAAAATTTAAAATGACTATAATAGATATAAATATTAAAGAAAATAATTTCTACTGTTAATGTTATTAATAAGAGTAAATTATATATATAAATATTAAAGAGAATAATTTCTACTTTTAATATCATTAATGAGAGTAATATTATATTAATCTTTTAAATTTTAAAGAGTATAAACCAGTTATGAAAAGCATAAATCGACTTTGAAAAGCACTTCATGAAGGCTCCCGAGAGTACCCCTAGCTTTTAAAAGTCAGGAGCAAAAGTACTCCAACTTTTTTGTTTATCAAACAAAAAAATTGACTTATACTTTTCATAAGTCAAAACACCCGTTCAAAAAGCACTGTGAAGCCAGAGCACCCCAACTTTTGGTTGTTGGAGTGTTGCAATTCTAAAGTTCAGTAATGAGATTTTTGTGATAACCAATTCACCTTGATTGGCGGAATAGTTAGGAGTGATAAAATCTGTCGCTGATCAGCAAAAGGGTGCAATTTTAATGGAATCAATTCCATATAGTCAGGAGCTAAAGTCATGAGATTGATAGATTATGATGATAAGTGGTGAGGGTCTAGTTAGGTGGTTATTCAAGTTTGGTTGTGCTGTGTTTTTTTGAAAGATTTTGATCCTTATTTTATGATTTGTTGTTGACTTGCTTCTCTCCTTCTGGAGAGTTGAGCCTTAATCTTAATCTATCGGGGAGGAAAAAAAAAAAGGTGTAGTCAATACGCATGAGTGGAATGGGATCCGCGCGGAGAGATCAATTGTTTGGCTAAGAATAGGTGAAAGTGATTTTTAACGTCAACTAGGAAAATCCACGAGCATTATTGATAACTTAGATAGAAGCATCCAAACTAATCCTGGTACATAACTTTATACCAAGATCGGTGAGAAGATGTATTCCCATCAATCAAGCATTATATTATAGTTTGGCAAAAAGATCAATATAGTGGCTGAACATAGCGTCAGTTTTATTGTGTAGAGACAATATATGTCGTTATGACATGCTCAACTTCAACTGAGGCCAATAGCAATGTCAAGAGCTTTTCTCACTTCCATTTTGGATCTTCATGCTATACAGAAATTCTTTCCCACGAAGTTCCCGTGACAAGTACCCACTGTAGTATTCTCCAAAACTAACTCTTCTGAACAGTGCTGGTCTTTCTGGAGTAATCAGGCTTGGTGCTGGACCTATAATTGTTTCCACACTAGGGACGTAAAATGTGGCTATGGAACGCCTCTCTTTCTCTGAGTTAACTATTGCTCTGTGTTCGATGCTTCGATAAATTCCGTTTGTTATCATCTGCCAAGTTAGTTGGGACGATCATAAGTCTAAATTACTTTTGTAAGGTATACAAGATTTGGTATATTCTCGATTTTTTTTTTTAGATATATTAGATCTAGCAATATGTATAATTGTGTCAAAATTAAAAATGATTACCTCCAATAAGTCTCCAATGTTAATGATGAAGGCATTAGGGAGTGGCTTGATAGGGACCCATTGTCCATCTTTTTTTATTTGGAGACCTTCAACTTCATTGGCTTGGAGAAGGATAGTGAGGCCACCACCATCAGAATGAGGATTGAGGCCCATCACAAGTTCAGGTTGAGGACATGGAGGATAATAATTAATCCTCATTGATTGAATCCCTTCACTAAATAGCTCTTTCATTTCGCTGGTGTCCATTGTGATAGCATTTGCCATTAGGTCGAGGACTTTGACCGCAAGGTTTTCCAATTCTACACAATAGGTCTCTAAATTGTCTCTGCAACCAAATCAAGATATTATCCCACCCTTATAAATAATTAATATGTTCTGGATAGTAAAATCTCATAACAATATTCAAACTATACAATTTGTAGTATCTTTCTTTTTCCTTTTAATTCTTGAAATTGAAGCATAAGTAGAGATGTTTATGGTATAATTTGGATAGATTTTGCGCGAAAATTTATTCGATTTAAATAATATAATTTATAGTGATTTGAATTGGGTCGGATCGGTTTAATTTAGATTTTAAATTTGATTTGATCCAATCCTTTTTTTTTTTCTTGGTTGGGATTGGATCAATTTGATCAATTTTTGAAAAAATAAAATTTTGAATTTCAAATATTATAAAATAAAAGTAACATAAGTCAATAAAATAGATAAATAAAAATAAAAATAAGTTATTTAATATGTATAAAATATTATTTAGGTGAAAATGATATATTAATACAGAATTATGTAATAAATTTAAATTATTATAAGTAAAAGTATAAATTTAATAATAAAAAATTATATTATATAATATTATATGATTTGGATTGAATTTGATTGATTTTAAAAATTAAATCCGAAATTTGATCCAATGCATATGGTTTATAAAAAATAAAATTCGATCCAATCCAACTTTTTACAATTTTGATCAATTTTCAGTTTGGATTGAATCGGTTTAATGGTTTTGTTTAAGTTAGATTGGATTTAAATACCCGTAGACATAAATTTGAATTAACCCAATCATTTCAAATAAAATTATTTTGTTAATTGGCTGTTTGGCTAAAGAAGTAGAAAATTTGACTTACCAAATATTATTAGAATTTACACATGTCAGGTGAACTGGATACATATCACTAGTTAAAATCATAACTTGCGCAAGCACAGAAGAAAATTCTTCAGATTTCAAAATGGAACTTCTGTTTTCAGTTTTAAAAAAATGAAACCTTTTCATTTCGGAAAGGAGATGATCCAATACCATGAAAATGAATGAAAAATAGTCTAAGTTGCAAATTTTTTAGTATAAAAATTAGACCCACAATTAAACGGTTTTTGTGTATAGTCCCTACCCATGTATCACATTTTGCAAATAGTCATAGACGAAAACACAAGCAGAGAGAGTACACGAGAGATAGAGCACTGAACCTGAATGGTAAGGGAAGGTTGGGCAATAAGTGAGGTTTCCTAATGTGGGGTGGCAAAGTGAACATAAAAAACACATCTCCCCACTCTAATTTCTGCTCCTCAGAGGCTACAAAGAGCTGACCATATCCCTGCACATCTCCTTCTCTCTGCCCAAACTTCTTCTTCTCTTCCATTGGAAGGTTGAAGAATTCTTCAGTACCTTTCTTCACATTTTCCAGCAATGAAGTGCTCACTCCATGATTGATCAGCTGTAATAACGGTTTCCCATATATATTAGTCAAAACCAAAGTGTTATAGCCTTATTGGTAAATCATTCACACTTCATCACTACAAATGCAAATTATATATATATCTGGATTATTCCTAATTTCTATAAATTTGTATATGACAAACCTGGAAGAAACCCCACTCTTTGCATGCATAGTGTAACTTCTCCAGTTCAGGTCCCTTGAGATCTTGGGACAACAATTTGTTCATGTCAATCACAGGAACTTGAGGTAAATTAGGAGTAGGGGCAGTTAAGATTGGACGGTCATGCTGTGGACGAACATAACGCTCTGGAACATTGGCTAATCCCTCCTTTGCTATTTCCTGGACAAACGGCACCGAAAGAGAAGTTGGTTCCATAGCTTCAACTGAGTATACAGTTAGAGATGGATGTTTGGTTGTTTTGTGAGATATAAATGCTGTATATGTACAGTGTTGATGTGGTGACTTGCTTTTTTCGGCAAAATTGTCAAGAGTCATACTGTGCCATAAGTAAAAACCTTTGTTAAATAAGATGACTAAATTAATTATATCACTCCATTTAATAATTATCGCAATTTTTTGTCAAAAAAGTACTGCATAGCAACCCAATTGTACGTTGCAAAGAGCTAGTATTGTGTGGCACGTCAATATATGGCAAAAAAGTCTTTGTGCATTAATAACTGTGTGGTCAGCAATCGGTGAAATTGATTTTTAAGGTCAACTAAGAAAGTCTTTGTGCATTGTTGATAACTTTTCTAGAAGCATCCAAACTAATCCTGGCACGTAACTTACATCAACCACAAATCTGGCCAGACTCTCCAAGCGGGAGTGGGGTTTAATGGCGTAAAACTTGGGTTAAAATAGTTTACGTCCAATTTTATTTTTATCTTTTGAAAAAACATTCCTCTAATTCAATTTTTAATGGAGCTAATATTTTTAGAACTTAATTTAAATAGATTGATAATATAAAATAATTTTATACTATCAATTAATAGAAATAATAAAAAATATTAATTCATATAAATAATCACTCATTATAATGAGGGACCCATTATAATTTCTCACTTTCCTCTATTTCTATTGATTGACAGTATAAAATTATTTTATACTACCAATATATATCAATTAAACTCATATTTTCAATTGATTAATAAAGCATGCATGTCTATTGAATGTTTGTTATTCACAATATAATAATTTTTTATTTAATTTATTTTTTTCAGCGCCATACATAAGAGCAAACAAAGTTTGAATTGTATTTACGACTTTTCGTATGACTATTTGAAAATAAAATATATTATTTAAACTTATATCAGATTGTTTAAAATCCAATAGATTTTTAGATATAAGTGATTTGTATCAAAATAAAAAAAAATAAAAATATTATTTGTACTTATAATTAAGATTTATTTTATGAAATTTACTAAAATATTTTTTTATCATCAATTAAAAGTGAATTTTACTTTTTTTTCAACCAATGATTGAAAGGTATTTTAATCAATCCCATAAAATGAATATCAACTATAAATTTAAATAACACATCTATTTCAAAATAATAGTGAGAGATGTGTTCCCGTTAAAGCATTAAATTATAGGTTGGCAAAAGAATAATAGTATATTAATTATCTCTTTTGGTTCAAATTATCTATCATTTTGAGTGAAAAGTTTTTATTCATTTTATCTATCATTATCATATTTTAATAAAGCATTTATTATAAATTTTTTAATTTTATCTTTCACACAATTTTAAGCATAACAAATAATAAAATATTAATACAATAAATTAGTTATTTAATGAAAAAAATTTAGTAAATATTATAATTAAGCCTTAATTTTGAATTTCTTAATTAATGCATAAATGGATAAAGTGACAAATAATTCAAACTCAAAGAAGTATTTAATAGATAGTAATTCTATTCCATTGTGCCATTGTGGTAAACCATTGAATAGGTTGTAATCTCATTATAAATAACCATTAGTTTGACAAAATTGATACATTCCAACATAACGGGCCATGCTTGGCGGCGGCAGCCCCCTTTCTTGACCCCAGGCCATTTATTTGCCACCCTATGTCAAAACGAGCATTTAAATTTTCATCTTTGTAATCTTTGAGTAACAATCTTCTGTTCTCTGTCGGTAAGCTAGCTAGTTGCGGGTGTTCCTGATATGATATCACCATTCATCAAATCAGTCTGTATATAATTCCGTCGTCATGAATGAATGAGATGAGCACAATGAACTCTGAAAGTGTGTGGAACTGTTACTAACAGCTGATGGCGGGAGGCAGGTTTTTGTTGACATTTAGCTTGCTCTATGTTTTGCTAAGCCGATTTTTTTTTAAAACGAATAAATGCACCCAGGTGGTTGCAATAGAGTAGTACAGGAGCTTTAACTACTGTGACATTTTGTTTGGTTTGTTGGATCAACCCCTAGAAAATCTATACTTCAAGCTGAATAGAAACATTTTGTGTCTGATATAATTGAGGCCAGAAGCCCATTTTTACGTTTGATGTTATCATAGGCTAGATTTTGCCATATTGATAGATGACTGAATTGAATCTACAAAGACTAACTGATATATAAGCTGGTTTTATTTTTTATTTTTTATTTTTATTTTTTAAAATTAATATATGTATTTAGATAATCAATTTTACAAAATAATACTCCACTGAGATACATTCAGATATCAGGAGGGCAAGGAACAATTAATAATTGACAGATAAAATTATGCTGATCAAGTGACAATTAGCCTATACGAAGCCTTCAAAATTTAATATAGACACGGCACTCTCTTCAGTAGGGTCTTGTGTTATGATATTGCTTCTTAGCTGCGCCACCGTTGTTTAATTGAGCTATAACATCAACATTTCCGTGTTTCATTTGCGCGCAGGCTTTAGCTTCATGTTTCTTAGATTTGATTACGATCGTCAGATATAGACATGCGTCCGAAAATCACATTGAGATGTGTCAACAAAGTGAGGATTGATGAACGAGATGAGTAGTATGCGTCTGAAAATCAATATGAGGTGTGTGGACAAAGTGAGGATTGAGGGCGAGTAGTACGTGTCTGGAAATCTACTTTGAAATGTCTTTATGTTTTTGTTTTTTTTTTTCCAAACTCCTGTGCATACTCCTTTCATTTTATAGTAATGCAAATCTTTGATCAAAGATCAAAATATCTTCCACCTTAATCAATCCCATGTCGGTAGTAGTGGTGGCTTTGCAAAAAAAAATTGTTTTATATTATTTATATTTTATAATTATGATTTTCTTTTTGGTACATAGTCTGGGCCGAAGCCCAGAACGAGACCATCCCAATATCATCATCACATAAGAGGGTCACAAGTCACAAGGTCATATTGCAGGGGCCTTTGCCGAACATGAAACCCAAACTCCCCGTTATAGGCTCTCCCCTGCCAACCACTCTTTGAACCTATTTATGACAGCAGAGAGACGATAGCCTCTTGAGTCAGTTTCCACAATGGGTTTACAATACTAACCCCTTCAGACCAGGCCAATTTGAGGCCTATGAGATTGCCCCAAAGTTTCTTTAAATGGCCCTGCGCACTCCAACATTGGTGAAGCCCCAAACCCATATCTTCTAATACCTTCACACCCAGCACTCCCTGGGTTCCCCTTTCATGCACCGTCCCTGATTCTATTTAATCCACCCATATATGGTGTGGTGTCTCTTTGCACTTAACAACTCTAGGCCTAGGATTATACAATTTTATTCAATATAACAATTTAATTGAAAACTTTTTTTTCGGCAATTGATCATAGAAAGCTCGACCCTGAGCAACAGGGGACCAAGCAAAATCAGTTCAGCAATACATGAGAACAGCAAGACGAAAAACAAAATACACAAGATCAAACAAAAACAAAAACAGCCAAGATACATCCAACAAATAGCAGACATGCTTTCCCGTATAACACGGCCGATGAGTTACTCCTATACCCAGCTGGTACATTGATGCCACTTTCATAGCGCCACAGCAAATTGCTATTTATATGCCCCTGTTTCTGTCATCCTTCGAGCATTTTCCTGCTTTAGAACAGACCAAACATGCTTCCAATTTCTAATCTTCTGCGGTTCGTGTCAGAGCTCCACATTTTTCAACCATCCTTCAAAATTTAATTAAAAACTTTCAAATTATAATAACTTAATTCAAATTAGGTCAACATAAAAACTAATAGGTTAATTAAAAGAATAATAAATGCTATATTATAATTAAAAGATATTGATTTTGATATATTGTTAATATAAAATATTTTATATTGTTAAATATTATAATATCATATCTTTTCTATGATTTTTGAGAGATGAGTCAAACAATTTTAATACTATGTGCATATATATTTGAATAACTGTATGAAAAATACAATAATGGTATATCAAAGGTGTGGGAGGAAATGCTTGTTAACTCCCACATCAAGTCCCTGTATCAATCTGGGTGGTTCCAAGTTAGACGTCCATATATACATTTCCAGCCACATCAATGGTGATAAAGAAATATTCCGTTTTATCTCATATTTTTGTAATGATAGATTACTTGAAGAACTTAATTATAAGATTTTATGTAATATTAAAATCTGATTAAAATTTTTAAATTATATAAATCTAATTAAAAAATAGACCAAACTGTAGAGGCCAATCTTTATTATTTATGTCAAATTCATTTTTACTTTCATTAAATATAATATTTTCTCTCTTTCTCTCTCTCACACACACAAAAATTCTTTTGTTGATTTATTATAATTTTTTTAATTAATGTAACTTAATTGATATAATTCTTTAATAAATTAAAGGGTAATTCAATATTTTAAAATTATTATTTCTAAAAATTAAAACTATTAGATGTTTTTAATCCTAATATCAATACTTTGAATGATAATTATCATAGAATGGAGGAAATATTTGTCTAACTTTTTGAAAATGTGATACATGTGAATACAGTAATAAGCACGTTTAACATGGAGCCCGCCGTCCATCTAATGAGAAAGTGAGAAGTAGTTTTCCGAAACCCCACTGTCCATACTTCATCCGTATGAGAATTTAATGTTGTGTTGGAAGAGGTCAAAATAATCACGTCCCCAACCCCAAACCAGTCCTGACAATATTCGTAATAGATATATTGGATCTTGACAAAAAAAATAATTGGTTATTTGGTTTTTAATAATTATAAAAATTAAATAATTTGGTCTATGACTCATTTGTAATGGACAAAAAAACTATTATAAATGTAAAATGATGACTAAAATTTTTTTAACTCTATTTTATATAGCACTATTTAAATACATAATTTGCATAATTTGAATAATCTCCCAAATACACTGCTTTTATTTATCACACACAAGTCTAACCTTTCAAAATGGTGTATTTGTGAGATTTTTTGAAGTTGTTCAAATTATAAATTTAGAGGATGACACGTGGAACTAGGTTAGGGAAATTTTAGTCATTAATTTATCTTTATATCAAGTTTTTTACTAAGTATAAGTGAGTTAAAGATCATTGATATTCAATTTCTATAATTATTAAAGATTAAAATATCTAATTTTTATAATTATTAGTAATTATAGAACCAATTATTTTTTGTTAAAGACTAATGTATCTACCAAAGCTATTATTAGGGATTGATTTAGGATTGATCCAAAAAAAAAAAAAAAAGATCAAAATAATAAAGCAATGAATACACAGAAAAAAAACTAATATAATAATAATAATATATAAGAGGAAAACCTTGACTATGCCACATGTAATTTGACTTTGTCATTTGAAAAACACTTTTGAAAAACCTTTCGCTCCATATACAGCCGTAGGTATTTTATTTAAATTCCTTACCTCCGTATATGCTGGCGTCTAAAACAAACGAGAAGTGCTACTTGGTACGAATACCAAGAATATGAAAGTGTACGAAATATTTGACAACAAATAAAATTCGTTCTTTTAATGGAAATCAACCAGGAAAGAGAAAGAGAGTTAATTTATAAGTGAGAAAAATTTAATATTGTTCGTATTAAAAGCACGAAAATGTTGTCATGCCAAATATCATTTCTGAAAACAAATTAGTTGTATCATCTATGTAAAACAACTCATTTAGTTCCTTATCTTTATTTTTTAATTTATTTATTATTTCTAAATTTTTTGATTTATTCTTTTATGTTTTAAATTATGTACTAATTTATTCTTTTGTCACATTTTCATCAGTTTTATTCAAGGGAATAATGTGTCAGCACTAGGCATCACTAGTCACTTCTATTTGGCGACAACGTTACATCACTCTCATTAAGATTTATTAAAAAATCATTATTAATTAGTACACGTCAAAAAAAAAAGTAGTACACGTTTTAAAAAATAAGGAATTAAATTAAGAAATAAATAATAAGTAACTAAATTAGAAAATAATAATAAGAGACCAAATTCTTTATTTTATTTATCGTTTACATCTCATTATCTCAAAGCAAAGTCAAGGCAAAGGCAAAACACTCTAAAAATTGGCGAGGGCTAAATCAACAAAGTTGATGCATGGGTACCCATATAAGTCCCTTAACACTAGGCAAAATATGAGTGCGCTAGTTATTTTGTCGCCGAGAGAAAGTGAGCGGATTCATTTCTTCGTGTGCTTGAGTTTTATATTATGTTCGATAAATATATAATAGAGTTGTGTTTGAACATGTCTTTATAGTCTCAAATCATGATTTGATTAAAATAATAATAAAAAAAAACCTTCTACATGATGTCAAGCAATAATTTGCAAAGTATTATCCAAACACCTGATACTCATAGGGTAAATTAAAAAAATCTAAATTAGGCAGACCGCCATTGATGAGAATGAGATGATATAGACACAAACACATATAATCAATTGCATTCGCATGGTGCTGCAACCAATTGCCATAATCATGGAACCAAGAAAAAAGATTCCATTCAATCCATTCATAAAGCAATGCTTATGCTATGCGCCTGTTTTTAAGAGTATTTAAGAACTCGACTACTAGAGAGCGCAATAAGATTATATATGATTTGGTGATTCGGTACAAAAGCAAAAATTGTTCAAGTTGACTTATGTATCATCTTAGCTTTTGCCTTGGAGTAGGCACTTTGTCGTTAGCGAGTCAGAAACTAAATCAAATTGAACTGAAAGCCTTGAGCTGATAAATTTAACCACAATGATCATACCCTCACTATCAATTATAACTTTTGGTTTGGAAGAAACACTCTGATCTATGGCGAAGATTTTGGCAGTTATGATATATCTCATTGTCAAACTACTACAGCATCACATGATCTCTCCATTTTGTATCCAGGATTCAGAGTTATATAACTTGGGTACGTGTATGTTGAACCTTTGAAAGGTCCAGTGATGATCACTTGATCTTTTAGCATTGGATTGAAAAAAAAAAAAAAACACCATAATTATAGATTACTTATAAATCTAATATTGGTGGAAAAGAGAATGACCATCACTGGACCTTTCAGCTTCAATATAAACAACCTCCTATGACTCACCCTTCCACTAGCGCTGACACACGGTCCTGCGGATCGGTGTCTTCCAAAAAGGTGAACTTCGTCTTGGTTGATGCACAGGAAAATCGACATGGAAGGTTGGATGCATATTCAATTTTAGTCCAAATCACGAACTTAGGGTAGAAGATTAAACTAAAAACGTGTGATGCATCACACTTCACGTGTATTCACAATCACACAGCAGTAGAATTATTGCTAAGGGACCAGTTAATTGAAACAGAAGATAAGCCATCAACAGCGAATTAGCTTAGACGAATAGAATACACAATATGCCAGAAAAGGGGAAAAATGCATTTTGTCATATGATTTTATTTTTGTTAATCGATGAATTGATGAATTTATGACAAAAATCAATTTTATCATAAATTATTTCATCTAAAAATATAAGTTATTACGCATATGGATTTAAATAATTTTATATCTTAATAGTTCTTTTCATATAAAAGTCTTATGCTTAAGCTTAAAGCTTGAAGCGTGAACTTTTATATATTTAAATAAGTGTTTTATCATATTTTTATTGGATTTAATTTAAATACACTGTTAGTATAAAAAAGTTTTACGCAAACATCTAATCATATATTGCCACATCAGCAAAAATTTTTGACAGAACTACCTATTTTGACAGTACATTCCAATTAAACTTATTTTTATTTGGTTTACTTTTTATACTTTATAGTAATTTACTCTAACTCCAAGGAGTTGTTTAGTCGTGAAACACGTGATACATGATAAGCGCACCATCTTCTTGTGAATATCTTAACCATAAACACCAGTTATTCTCAATATTTTTTTTTTCGAAAACAAATATTATTTTACCCATAAATATAACATCCTACTTGTCGTGTTGTCATACTCTTTGCCTTTGACCAGTAAAAGCATTTTGTGATTTAGTACTTTTCTCTTTGGAATGGAATATCAACTAAACATAGAGCTATGATTCTAGAAAGCGACGATATTATATATGGTTCTTTAGCCTATGAAACACAGATACGATATTATTGATACAGATATGATATGATATGGTTATATGTATATAGTAATGTTTTAAAATTATTAGATACGACAAGACTATAACATAAGATACAAATTAATATAAAAATAGCATAAAATTAAATAATAAATTTTACATTAAAAGATAAAAATAATGATTTGAAAGTTAACATAAATTATTGTAAATATAATAAATATGCACTTAGTTAGAAGTATCAAAAATTATTTGTGAAGCATCGGTTTTTTAACTTTAGCCCATGTAATTTTTGAGAGATTCTTGCAGAGGAAGTACTTCCTCCTTGAGCATATAAGAAAATTTCATAATTTTCATGTAGAATTAGATATTATATGCATGACGATTTCGACAAGTGTAAACTATGTAATGAATCCCAGGGGAAATTATCTTAAAAGAAAAACCTTAAAATGACTTAAGCTTTTCAACTCTAATAGTTAACTTTTTTAGTATCACTCTCCCAAAGACTTATACTCGTTACAAATAATGCTTTTATTGAGAGCAGGCGAGAGGGCTACCTGGCTAATGAAGTCTCACAGAGTATAGCTATCAGGACCTCGATTTTTGAAGAGTTCACAATATAATAAGCCTCACATAAAAAATATCACCTTAAAAAGGAATCCTTATAAGAATTTGGGCTTTCTAACTCTAATAACTAGTTTTTGAGGTATGGCTCTTTCAAAGACTTATGCTTATTGCAAACTAATATACTCTATCTATTTCAGAATATCTGTCCAATTTTGATATTTAGGATTTTAGAATATCTATCAATTTTTAATATCAAGATAGCATTAATTTTTTTTTCATTTATGTCCTTAATTAATTGTCATCCACTATCATCATAATTAAAGTTGAAGAATGTGTTAGACAAACTTATTATCTTTAGATAAGGATCATTTAATTTATTTATACAATTTTATATCACTACTAAAGTTAATTTTTTTTCCTTAATTTGTGTGTTTCTTGATTTTGCACAAATATTCTAAAATAGAGGGAGTAATATATTAATTAATTACATGCAAGTTTGGTGCATTAATTAAGCGCAACAAAATGTTCGGCATCATAAACATTCAGGCACGACTTGTAAATCGCACGATCAAATCCCAAAACTGCCAACGGTAATATTAAAAATGTCATGTTTTAGTGGGGTAATAAACAAATAAAATAAAAAATTTGAAGTAAAAGAAAAAAAATGTTTTTTAATATACAAATTTGTAGTGTACCACGATGATATCTAATTAAAAATATTAATATTTATACATTCAAAAGTACACATATTATAGACATATTAAATAGAAAGTGGAAGACACAAATTTTTATATTGTAATTAATATTGAGCCAGAAAAATCAAGAATGTACGTCTTTCTCTTTCAACTATATATTAAAAATGTCTACTATTAAATGTACAACTAACATCTCTTTTAATAACACATCTGTATGCATTTTTGTATAAGATGTGAGATTTTTCACTTTTCTAGAGTGCATCATGATGTCATTTTGTTAACGTCTACATCAATTTACTGATCCATGCTGGATTCGTAGATTCTCTCCTATCCACCATCTTTCCAACGTGTTTTAGGCATTAGCTGCTTTTCGCCTGACTTTCCAAAATTCTATTGATCACTAGTAGGTCAGGACATTATTTAGGATGAAATATATATTTTGGTAGAGAAGGTGAAAATTCGCAGTAAAGTTAAACTGAAAGGTATTGGAGCAAAAAGTGGATTAAAAATACTTTCAATAAAAATGAGGTCTTTCAATTATTATATATCGCTGCTGAATAAAACAAGTATCGATTATTATTCACCTACTCACTTTGAGCTTAATTTCTTGCTGAAAATTAATGGTGAATTGCTTGGCACAGGAGGGTAAACTTGCATAGAATTAATTAATCAATTTGCGGCCTAGTGGCAAGTGGGGTTTGAGCCCAAATTAATCCAGTCAAGGAAATAGTAGCAGATTTTCCTGAGCATCTTCCGCAGAATTTACCAATAAAATATTTTTACCCCTCGTTTTACCCAACTTACTATAATAGACTGTTCCACTTGGTTGAATTCCCATAGGACTTCCCCTAAAAGATAGCATTTCTAAGTATGTAACCCTATTGAACACGAGTTTGATATTAACTTATTGTTATAATTTAAACATTTTTGTCACATCATAAAAAACATTTTATCTTTCAACTAATTTTTCTAGAAATCAAACCCTTTTTTTTATAACGACTACGAACGCATATAGTTAGATACTTAAGATGAATTAAATTGATTGTATGTATGCGTATGTATTACTATATTTACTAATGAAAGCAATTCTTCTATTACGGCATTTTTTTTTATGCATACTATAGCAAATTTGAGAGCAGTATTATTTGTTCTCATTTTATTTGGACAGTATGCCGACTCATCTATTTTTTATTATTAAAAATGATGAGTTTTTTATTTTAAATTTTTCTTATCATTTTTAATGGTGGGTGATAGATGAATCGGCATGATATTAAAGTAAAATGGGTACAAATAACATTACTCTAATAACAATGATAATCTATTATTGGAGTTGATTGAAATAAAATATCTTAAAATAAGTCCCACATCACATAGATTGCAAGAGAAGAGAGCCCAAAGCTATATATGGACTAGGGATGTCAACTGCCCGCCCTGCCTCATATACGTATGCAATGCTTAACTACTACGCGGGTTTACGAGTACTCGTGGATATCTATGGATATTCGTTAGAATATTAAAAATTCAAAAAATTTAAATTAAATATAAAAATTCAAATATCATAAAATATTTAAAATAAGTATAACTATTAATCTAATTCCACAATTCAAATTCTAACAACTTAATATACTTAAAATAAAAATAAACATATAAAATAAACACAAAATAAGCATAATAATTCAATTCTACAATCTAAATTCCAACAACTTAAAATAAAAATAAACACATAATAGCAATCTAACCATCAGTCTAATACATGATAAGTATAAATAAATCCAACTTCTAAATTGAAACTTTAATCTAATTAATTTAAATAACAACAATATTAGCCTAACTAAATTAACAACTTAAGGAAAAAATAGTATTTTATGTCGGGTGCCCATGGGTATAGGGATAGTGATCCCTGCCCCCGCCTCGTTTAACATGCGGCTAATTAAAATTCAATTCTTAATTATCCGTGGAGGCAAAATCTTCCCCCATACTCGCTGCATTGTGGGTATTATCCGTGGGAATTCGTGGGGGCGAATTTTTTTGATATTTATAATATGGACCCAAGTCCTTTATTTCAATTTGCACATACTTTAAACTTGTATCTGACTTTCTTCTTTCCTTTCTACTCTTATCTTAGAGTGTTGTGAGATGTAGATCAAATATTTGCTTTGGAGAGTGTAAATGTACGGGGTCATGGGGTATTTGAGAAAAAAGTATGTGTGTTGTAAAAATTTTCATATAGTATTATTTTTTGGTTGTCTTCAGCCAACAGTTATGGGTTTTTTTTTTTTGTTCAATTTTTGAGTTTTTCATATTAATTCTTGTGTTGTGATTGTGTTCCTGCTATATTTTATTTCTCTATTTTTATGAAAGTTCTCAAGGGGAAAATGGCTAAATGGCATTTTTCCCAAAAAAGTGATATCAGAGCTTATTGTTTGATAAGATATTAAATTTTTAGTATGCTCTATGGTTACAGCATTATCTGATCTTCCACGTTAGAAAGAATTATACTTTGTCATTTGAGAACTATTCTTGATGGCTGGAAAGAAGTTTGATAATGTGAGAGTGCTATTTTGGAAAGGTTCTAGTTAGGAAAAATTTGATAGTTAAGCGTGTTCATTGTAACCCACCTCTCTTTTCCGAAAATTTACTTGGTGCATGGTTTACAGTCTACATACATTATTTTAGCATACAGTTGCAATGTCAAAATTTTCAAGTGATGTAAAGTTTGACATAAAGAAATTTGATAGAAAAATCAATTTTGGCTTGTGGCAAATATAAGTAAAGGATGTGTTGATACAATCAGAATTACATATGGTGTTAGAAAGGAAAATTGTCCAGGTGAAGCAATATCAGAAAAAGGTTGATCTTTTCTAAAAGATGAGAAGTGTATCCTCATGGCATTACCGTGCTGCCATAGAAAAGGATAAATTATTGCTAGCGGATCCATAATTGCACATGAGCATTGGTTGGCGTTGATGTAAAGTGTGTGGTGGAATTATATTGATGGCTTAAGAACTTTCAGAGAAAGTCAACACAAAAGTTGCACCATGAATTTTTCAGCATGATTTTGACATGTGTCGAGAAGAAATTCATAAAATTGCCTAAGTTCAAGTAAGTATACTATTTGTGGTGGAGTATTATAGTTCTTTTGAACTATGATTATCGGTATAGACAATGAAAGCGGAAGATGTGTCCATTTCAATCAAGGCGGAAATTGTTGGAGTTGATTGAAATAAAACATTTTGGAACAAGTCTCACGTTGCCTAGGATTGCAAGGGAAAAGAGAGGCCAAGGCTATATATGGACCCAAGTTCTTTATTTCATTATACACCAATTGGAAGTATTTTTATGCTTGTATATGATTTTTCTTCTTTCCTTTATACTCTTGTTAGAGTGTTATGAGATGTAAATCATATATATATTTGCTTTGAAAATTGTGGATGTACTGAGATTGTGAGATATTTGAGAGAAAAGTACGTGTTATAAAAATTTTCACATAATATTATTCTTTGGTTGTCTTTAGACAGCAACCATGTTAATTTTTGTGTTATAATTATATTCTTGTTATATTTTATACCTCTATTTTTAGGAAAGTTTTCAAAGGCAAAAATGAGATTTATTTTCCAACAGCTGTCGTCATTTTGTCACACTCAATCCACTCATCGTTTTTATAATTTTTTAATTTTTTAATTTGCAAGAACGGGTCCAAGCAGAATGCATAAATATCAATCACATCTGCCGGTGGCATGCACGGTTCACCTTTAGCTTTCTTTACCGATGGCATCATCGCAGGCTAGCGTCCTTGGAAGCACTCATTCTGTTCTTAGCGTGTTGGGCGTGGCCAAGAAACCAGAAATGGGAATACCAGAAATGTATATACGCCCAGAACTAGAACCTACAATTCGATCTGATGAAACCACTCCTTTGCCTACAATTCCCGTCTTTGACTTGAAAAGCTTGGTATGCGGAAATGCTAGAGACACTGAACTCGAGAAGTTGTACACAACATGCAAAGACTGGGGTTTCTTTCAGGTTTATTCCAATCAACATCCTTTCACATATACTTTATTGATTAATTTTCATTATGCATGAATACTATTGAATTCTTTGTTATCATTTTATGCATATCTGCTTCAAAGATGCAACTTTATGTTTTCCTCTCAGCTGACAACATTGTTTGTGCAGCTGGTCAACCATGGTGTTAGCCCTCAACTGCTTGAGAAGCTCAGACTTGAGATCGAGAAATTTTTTCATCTTCCCACTGAGGAGAAGACGAAGTACCAAATTAGACCAGGAGATGTTCAGGGTTATGGAAGTATCATCAGATGTAAGGATCAAAAGCTTGACTGGGGGGACAGATTCTACATGGTGATCAACCCTGTTGAAAGAAGAAAGCCACATCTTTTTCCTGAGTTCCCTCCATCACTGAGGTCCTTTCTCTCTTTTTCCTCCTCTATGTAATCAATCAACTTTATCCCTCTAAAAGACATATAGTTGATTATTTAATTAATTTCTATGGATATGTGAAGGGATAACTTGGAGTCATACTTCTCAGAGTTGACGAAAATTGGGATGGCACTCCTAGGATTACTAGGAAAAGCCATTGGCATAGACATGCAGGAAGTGGAGGAGATCTTTGATGATGGAATGCAGGCAATAAGGATGTCATGCTATCCACCATGCCCACAACCAGAGCTCGTTGTAGGCCTTACCCCACACTCTGATTCCACAGGCATAACCATACTTAACCAGGTCAATGGAGTGGAGGGTCTGGAGATAAAGAAGGGTGGGGTTTGGATTCCTGTGACCTTTCACCCGGATGCCTTTGTAGTCGTTGTTGGGGACATAATGGAGGTTTGTCATGTTCCTTGTCTCCTTTTCTTTTTCTTCTTTTTTAATTTGATAATGAAAAAAAAAAAAAGAAAGAAAAGAAAAAGGCACATGGTTTATTGATCCAGTCCTAGGCTATCAGTTTGGTTTTCTGATTCAAAGTAAAATCCTTCTGTCAACCTTGGTAATCATATTAGTACCTTCATTGATGCATAGCATAGATAATGCAAAGTCAAAGATCTCCATGTCATCATGTTGTATATTTAAAGACCTTTTTTTCTGTTGTAGTTAGTTGGATTCGAGTGCTATGATTTCTTCACTTGTTGGTTGGCTACAACTGTCATATTGAATGTTACTCCTATATATACATTTTTTGGATGTAGATTTTATTTGCATGTAGTATAAACATTGCTATACTTATTGAACTGAATTAACACGGAATGGTTATGGGGCTGGGAAATAATTTAGAGGATAGAAACAACAATGACACACAGATAGGCATATCGAGTGAGAGTGGCGATTTATTATGAGAGTTAGAAGAAAAAATTTAGGTACACATATGTATAATATAGGGGGCATATTAAGTGAGAGGAGAAGAGCAAATCTGGGCGCGCGTGTACACACACATACATATATAATAGAAAGTTAGCAAGTGAGAGGAGTAATTTATTATAAGAGTAAAAGAGCCAGATATTGATCGTATAACCATATATGAATTTAATTTTAATCATTCATATAAGATTTAATAATCAAGATTTACTTCTCACTCTCAAAATAAATAAATTTTTCCATATAATTATGTTGTACATTTAATGACCTTTGCTTTTATGTTGTAGTTAGTTGGATTCACGTGCTATGATTTCTTCCGTTGTTAGTTGGCAACTACTGTTATATTGATTGTTATTCCTATATATACGTTTTTGGGATGTAGTGTAAGCATTGCTATATTTATTGAACTGAATTAACAACGAATGGATATGTGGCTGGGAAATAATTTGGAGGAGAGAAACAACAATACACACAAATAATAGGCGATGTATCGAGTAAGAGAAGTGATTTATTATAAGAGTAAGAAGAGTATATTTAAATCATATAACTATATATGAATTTAATTTTGACTATTCATGTAAAATCTAATGATCAAAATTTACTCCACTTACTTCCGTAATAAATTATTCCTAAAGATTGACAAGTAAAAAAGAGAACGGGACTCTTTCGAGTGATATATTTTTGTCAATCACTCGTGCTTTTGGTGATTTATCAGATTCTAAGCAATGGGGCCTACAACAGCATGGAGCACAGGGCAGTAGTGAACAAAGAAAAGGAGAGAATTTCTATTGCCATGTTCTTCAATCCTAAATTTGAGGCAGAGATTGGGCCTGTGAAAAGTTTGACAAGTCCAGAAAACCCACCCTTGTTTAAAAGAATGCTAATGGAAGATTTCTTCAAAGACTACTTTACCCGCAATCTCAATGGGAAGTCCCACTTGGAGAAAATGAGGATAAGAAGTTCTGATGAGTAAAAGGTTAAAGAGTTCACTATCGGATCAGGATCTTTCTGTCTGCATGTTGTATTAGTATATCAATAAGAAACTCTCGTGCCAGGCGTTTCTACTGTGAGATTACATTCTGTAGCAGCACTTGATGCCATGGGGTGAATTTGTGTGACTAATATTTTAATATTGTATAGTAAAAAGCTTCCTTTTTTTTTTGTGTTATACTAAGTTTGAATCAATTGAGATCATGCAAGTTATGTAAAATTTTTATAGATCCTAATTATCATGTGTCTCAGTTTTAAGCATGGTAGCGGGGCAGATAAAGGTAGGTTTTGAAGCAACCGTACACCACTTGCACCATTTTAAACAGCTTTTAATTTGCCCTTAAACTCTTCTACAGGTCTTAAAAGTAAATATTTATAGAAAAAATATCAGTACATATTTATAGAAAAATATCAGGATCAACCTCTGCTCGAATCCTACTTAATGCTATCTTTTATTTTCTTTTTTTTTTTCAATACCTTCGTGATATGATTTACTGGAGTATAATAGATTTAAAAAGGGGAAGAATATATAATGTTTTGCGTCAACAAAAAAAAGAAAAAAAGTTGAATAGTTAAATAATTACCTTACTTCTTTCGCTCTCTTTCCCATAACCAGTCCCCTTTCTTTAGTATTGTCCCACCGAGCCCTATTCCCTTTTTATTTTTATTTTTATTTTTTAAAAAAGCACTAATTCCCTCTCTCCCGGCTCACTTGCACGATGCACAACTATCCACCGGGGAAAAGAAAAGAAAAGAAAAATTTAATTTCTCTTCCTCTTTCATCTATTGGAATTTGTATTCTTCTTTCTCTCTCAATTCCATTATCACAATTTCTTTTACCTTTTTTTTTTTTTTGCACTGCTCTTATTAAATTAACACTTTAAAAGCCAAAATCATTCATCTTTATAAAGGAGGAATTAAGTTATTTACAGATTCATTATGGAGAACAAGCTCCACATGCTCAATCTTTTCTTTTTCTTATTTTTTGATATAAATCTTATTCTAAAACTTCATTTTTGAGTAGAATAAAAACAAATTTGAGCTTACAAAGTTAGAAAAAATTTTAAATAAAACTTAAGGATCCAAATTGTTTGGGGGGGGGGGGATTTTTTGCTATTACTTGGAATAAATTTTAGGCATTTTACAACATTTCTATGGATATAGAGAATTCTATTTGGCACAAAAGTGTGCAAAGGCACTTTAGTTATGAGTAGCTAATATTTACTGTGCAAATTTTAAGTACTTATTGTTTTTTTCATTGCTTGTTCTCCCTATTATCTGTAGAAAAGTATTTTACAGTATTGTTTGGTTAATTTTAAGTACCCATTATTATTTCATTTTATATAAAAATATTATTTAATTACTTTTAAGTTGTTTATGAATCTCTATAAAATTCTGTTACATGCTCTATGCCCTTATATATTCTTGGGTCAAGCTCATTTTTTAAGTTCTCTTTGATTTTATTGTGCAAATTTAAATGTAGATTTTGTTAGATTTTTCTTTCTGTGAATTGTAAGACTCTTGTTAGAACACTACAGTTAATAGTACTGGTTGTTAATATTTGATACCTTGATTGGACTCAGCTAGTAGGGGATTATTAGCCTCAAGCCAAACACAGTTTGGGATTGAAACTATTTGAATAATTGACCATCTGACTTATTGTGAACAAAAAATCTCGGAATATGGAATATCCGAGGACCACCCCTTAAATATTAAATATGTTATATAATTGTGAATATTAGGTGTGAGTTCTAATTCTATTTTTCTTTATTAATTTTATTCTTCATTTTACATTTTTTTACTCCCAATTTATGAGGCTAATTTTCAAGAGCAATATTTTTTTATGAGTTTAACTTATATACATTAATAGTATAAATTTTTTTTTACACTATTTTTCAATCATATATTGTTACATAAGTAAGCATGTATGACTCTTATTGATTGGATAACAGTGCAAAAAAATTTTATACCGTCAATACAAACAAAATTAAATCTTTTTTTATTTATTACTTGTGATTTTATTGAAACCATTATTGTCAGTTATGTTGATTTTGAAAATTTGTGCCTCGTCTCATTTTTGCTATAATAGATATTAGCGGATTATTGAATATATCATTTACTCTATATTTTATTTTTTACAAATAAGGGAAAAGAAATAATGTATAATTTAAATATGTGTGACCAATAATCTGTTAGATAAATGGTAAACAGTGATTCTATGTAATGATGAGAACATGAATTCAAATATTGAAAAATGCATTTATTGGGAAGAGGAGTAATTGTAAATACTTCATTTTCGAGAATTGTGAGAGTAATGTTTTTCATAATTTTTCAGTAAATAAAATTTTAAATTTGTGTGGTGAAGAGTGTAAACTTTGGAGAGGCTACTTGTCTTAATAGACAAATTTAGTAGCTTTTGTTTATTAACTTCTATAAAGTTACTCAGTTATTTTTACCTAGGATCCACCTTGTGTATTAGATATGTTTTGATATTTTATATTGTCATAGGTTAGTATGTTGATACCAATTATTATTGTTGAATTGTTTAGATTGGAGTTGAACTACTTGAACTCTATTATCATCTAAATAGATATTTCTTTTTGAAATTTAAATTCCGATCAACTGTTGTGAATGTTTGGGATGTCATCTGTCTGATTTTTTGTGAAATTTTTTCTCTTAATTATTGTTGGCTAATGGTAAGAAGACTTGTTAGGTTGGACATTTCTTCTTATGCTTCGGTCACCACCTTTTTTCTTTTTACGTAGAGTAAAATTTTAGGTGAGATCGATATTGATCACTCCATAGAGGCTAGGGCATGATTCCTAGGTTCAAAAAATATTTATAAGAATCTTATGAGATAGCCTATCAATAGGGTTCTCATATTAATAATAAGAATCAAACTCATATTCTTGTAAGATAAAAATTTGATCCTTAACAACTATGGCAACTTTCGTTGGCTCACTATAATTTTTTTGAGGAGGGGTGAGGTTGTGACATAATAAGTCTAAATGAAAAAAAAAAAATGTATAAATTAAACGAGATACGGGGCAAGTATATCCTAAATATGAACCCACTCCATCTTGCAACAATAGTTATACTCTGATCTATCTGTCTCATTACGGGATGAGCTTAAAACCTGGCTTAAGCGGCATGACATGGAGCAAGTATCGGGCACCAATTGTCATTCACACTCAATGTCGCACTCCTGCCATCATTTCTTTATGTCAATTACCTTCAATTTAAATAAAGCTCTCTTAAAAAAATTTAATAAAACTGAAGTCAACTCGAAAAATTAAATCTTGCTTTTGATGATGCTCTAATATTGCTTTACACTATAACATCAAAATTATCAAAGCAATTTAGAAATAAAAATGCTGATCATTAAAAACCGTAGTTTACAATTTTTCAGACCAACTCATCGTAACTTGCATTTATTAGTTATGAAAATCTCAAACCGTTTCTTTTACTATCAAGACTGATTGATCAAAAGATTTTTATAGCCTTTTTCAAATTTTCGTACTACGTATATAACAATACTCATTTTTAATTGAGAGTGACTCTCTTTTTTTACCCTGTTTCACATGCCAATATGCCATTTGAAAGTCCTGTGAAGCGGTGCAAGAAGCGAAATTGTTAAATGACGAAGCGGTGCAATGCAAATAGGATTCTTCAACTTCAATGAAGCCGTACATACTTGTCCACCTGTTAGGGTTGGCAAAAGAAGGGCATCGTCAAAACTTAGATAGGTTCCTAAGTTTACAGAGTCACATGAAAAGCATTTTAGTCTAATTAGTAACTTTTAGTTAGAAGAATAAGAAATGACACAGGAGATTTCAACCTGAAAAGGTAGATTTTTTGCTTCAATTATAAGCGTGTGTAGAATAAATAAATAATTTTGTGCCTGCGTGTTCCCTTGAGGGCACCGCTGGAGAACTTCCCATTTTTTGCTTTAGTGTGACCGAAAGTGGCTGTGTTTGAGCCCCAACAAACAATCCAATTTATTAATCCCCTCACGGAGATTATAGAAGGAATTTTTCTAGTCTCTTCCGAATAATTTAACAATAGAAGGATTTCAGCTATATATATAAAAAATTTGTACTTAAGCAAGTTCAATTCTTGAAAAGTATACATCTGTTTTATCAAGTAAACTCTTAAGTTCGCCCTTAAAAAAACAGCACCAAACATATTAAATTATGAAGGATAACTCTTAACAAGATGCTTAAAAATTACAAATACTAGCTACATTATTAATCATTCAATATATTTGCTTTAAAAAAATACTAATACGACTGCGACTATAATTTTCAAAGACTATACTTAAAAATTCTATATTTCAGAAATTAATATTTTTATGCTGTTTTTCTAGAAAATAAACATAAATATTTTTTCCCCCATTAAAGGTGTGTTTGATATGGGGATAAACATGTCATAAAATTTTCATGCAATAGATCCATTTAATATTTTCATTCATGAATGTGAAATTTTCACCATTAGATTATTCCACAAACATGCTGAACCCTCGTACATAGGACTTTCCTAAAACATATATAAGTGTAACACTATTGGTGAGTTTAATCTAAAAAAAAATGCTAGATAACCTGAATTTTTGCTAAAATTTATTGTTAATCTTAATTTATTGTTACCACATGATCACGTGTTATAACTAAAAACATTCAATCTTTCCACTATCTTTTCCCGATATCAAACTTAATTTTTTTTCCTATTATGAAACACATGGTTGAATTAATTAAAATGATTGTATGTATGTACATATTGCATTAGTTATTAATCCAAATTCCACACTACATCTTAATAATTCTTTAACCTTGAAGAACGAGTCCAAAATGAATTCTGCATCTTAGTGCAGCGTAATTAAATACCAGTTCTGCCTTCGGTCACCTTGAGCTTTGCCAATGGCACCATCACAGGTTAGTGTCATTGGGGGCACTCATTCTGTTCTTGGCGTGATGGGGGCCAAGAAACCGGAAATGGGAATACCAGAAATGTATATTCGGCCAGAACAAGAACCTTCAATTCGATCTGATGAAACCACTCCCTTGCCAACAATCCCCATTTTTGACTTGGACAGCTTGGTATGCGGAAATGCCAGAGCCATTGAACTTGAGAAGTTGTACACAACATGCAAAGACTGGGGTTTCTTTCAGGTTTGTTATCCCAATATATCCATTTAGATATAGAATTAGGAACTACTGTATTCTTTTCATTTTGCAATCTATACATATAGTTATGAATGTAACTATGAATAACCTGTAACCCTTTTAATGCATATGTATATTTTTCAAGAAAAAAAAAATTTGTTTTTAAAATGAGAAAGTAAAGTGTATCCACCTTAAATCACTAAATTATCTTATGATAATAGGCAAATTTACTTTAGAGGAGTTTCTTTCATTTTTCACTGATGTTTTCATCTCAACTGACAACCCTGTTTATGAATTATGAAGGTGGTGAACCATGGTGTTAGCGCACAATTGCTGCAGAAGCTGAAACTTGAGATCGAGAAATTTTTCCAGCTTCCCATTGAGGAGAAAACGAAATACCAAATCAGACCAGGAGATGTTCAAGGTTATGGCAACGTCATCAGGTGCAAAGATCAAAAGCTAGACTGGGAAGACAGATTCTTCATGATGATCAACCCTGTTAAATTAAGAAAGCCATATCTTTTTCCTGAGCTCCCTTCATCACTGAGGTCCTCTCTCTCTCTCTCTCTCTCTCTCTCTCTCCCTGTAAATGATATGTAACTCATGATTTCTATGCATATGTGAGTGAAGGGATACCTTGGACTCATATTTCTCAGCAACAACGAAACTCGGGATGACCCTTCTAGGATTATTAGGAAAAGCCATAGGCATGGACATGAAGGAAGTGGAGGAGTTCTTTGATGATGGACTGCAGTCAATGAGGATGACATACTATCCACCATGCCCACAGCCAGAGCTTGTTGTAGGCCTCACCCCACACTCTGACGCCACAGGCATAACCATCCTTAACCAGGTCAATGGAGTGGAGGGTCTGGAGATAAAGAAGGGTGGGGTTTGGATCCCTGTGACCTTTCACCCAGATGCCTTTGTAGTCAACGTTGGGGACATAATGGAGGTTTGCCATTCGCCATTTGCCATATTTCATATCTTCTTTTCGCTTGAAACTTTAAAGCCATAGTCTAAGCAAAACTTACAAAAGAAAAGTTTTTGCCCCAAATCATCCTTTAAAGATTTCCTAACCCAGGACCAAACATGCCATCTTTACCTTTAATTTGATTGAAAAAAGCACGTGGTCTGCTGATCCTAGTCCTTGGCCATCACTTTGGGGCTCTGTATCAAAGTAAAATGATTTTCAATCAATCATGTTAATAATATCTCTGCTGTTGCATAGATGATGCAAAATCCAGTATCTCCATATCATAATGAGGTAAAAAAATGACTTTATCTGTTGTATTTGGGTAGCTTCAAGGGTCATTGAATATACTTCAATAGTTTTTTGGGAGTAAATTTTATTTGCATAATACATTGCTATACTAATGCCAAAACTGAACACAATAAATAATGTTTTAAATGGCCTGTATTCGAAGTTCTCTCTAAATAATTCATATCAATATAGTGTTTTGCATTACAATATTTCCGAGCCTTATACTTTTCAGATTCATTAGTTATTATTAGTAAATCCTACTCAATTACATCAACCAAATTTTATACTACTATAGAAGCAATGAAAAGATTGATAAGAAAGAGATAGAAACAGGACAGTGGCAAATGATTTATCCTTATCCGTCACTGATGCCTTCGGTGTTTTTGCAGATTCTAAGCAATGGGGCCTACAGCAGCATAGAGCACAGGGCAGTAGTGAACAAAGAAAAGGAGAGGATTTCTATTGCTATGTTCTTCAGCCCCAAATTTGAGGCAGAGATTGGGCCTATGAAAAGTTTAGTAAGTCCTGAAAACCCACCATTGTACAAAAGCATGTTGATGGAAGATTACTGCAATGACTTCTTTTCCCGGAATCTCAATGGGAAGTACCACTTGGAGAAAATGAGGATAAAAGGTTTTGATGGGTGAAAGATTTAAAAGCCGACTATCAGTATAGAAACTTTGGGGTAGCATGTCGTATACTATGGTATAATCAATTAGACACCCTGGAACTTGACTTTATTCTGTGCGAGTTGATGCTAATTAGGTGTGATTGTGTGATTCTATGTGACTAATGTATTGTATATCATAAAGATATTTTAATCAATACAAATATGTTGGCGTTTATGTATTATTTTGTTTTCTGAAGTTTGAATCAATTGAGAGATCTACACACCAGAAAAAACCAATTGAGAAATCATAAAAATTAAGCAAAATTCTTATTAATTCATAAGTCCTAATCATAAAAGAATACTTGTATTCAATATGAAATATTATGATAGTATGCCAAAGCAACAGCCACCTCCTTGATTAACACGCACACGATCCATGAAATCAATTGCTGCATTGCATACCTTTATGAGAAAAAAGAAATTAATAACGTACTTCATACACATTGAAAGCAATAATGTATGCCATCACTATCTTTTTTCTTAAATTTCTTTCTTCTCTCTATTTCATATAATCCTTCAGAGCTCGAAATTCAGAATATTTTACACTCTTCAGTAACATCTATAGAAGAACACCAATTATCTCATATCTTTTGATGTTTCAAAAAATTTGGCCTTTGGACAATAAATTATTAAGATGCCAACACAAGTATAAAGTGAATTTTGCATTTTGTATAGGAGGAAGTCATTCATTTTTTACCGGTGAATGAATGTTACGTTCCCCGAAAGCCGCCATTAGCATTGAAATCTCTGCCTCCTTGGCTGTAACAGTCTGATGAAGACGTGCTTTGCCTTTCATCAACCTTTCTGTATTAGATGCATGCATAATGCAGTCTGTCAAACCATGGAAAGTTGGAAACCGGAAAAAAGTGAAAAAGAAAATAAGAAAAAATGAAGGATGGAAGAAAAGAAAAGAAAAGTATATAAAATGTCAAAAAAAAAAAAATTAAAAAATAAATAAATTTCTCTCTCTCTCTCTCTCTGTCTTTTTTTTTTTTTGGGTACATTTTATTTCTCTTTTTATCTTTTCTACTAAACACAAACTATTTCAAACCAACCCAACACTTGACCTGCCAATCATTCTATTAGCAGCACATAGTATCTCATAAAAACAGTAAGAATAAATAGAGCACTGCAATGTAGACGGATTACAAAAGAACAAGTTTAAAATGTCAAACACAACTGAGCATTGTAATGAGCATAACAGGCCCAATGGGCCCAAGGATCACTTTCGAAGCATATCGATGATATTAAAACAAAGAAGTCAGACCAAAACAAAAAAAACAAAAAAAAAAAAAAACAAAGAAGGGAGCATGGAAAGGAACATAAGTGTGGCAAGGAAATATTCTTCTTCTTCTTCTTCTCTCCAATTCCCTTCTCTTTTAATTCCCTTGATTAGCTTATTCTCAATTACACCATTCACTAAAATCTTCTTAAACACTGCAGGTATTGGTATTGGTATTTGTGTTAAATTAGATGGAGCAGTACAAGCTTCTTGAATTGTTGCAGATTTGATTTTCAAATCCTTCTTATAGTTCATTGTCTCAGACTCATGTTAAGTGTTCGTTTGCTACCATAGTTGTTGTTATCCTTTTATTATCATCAGCACTATTACATTGGGAAATTATACTACTGCATTTGCTGCTATATCAAAATCCTCTTTTATAGTATCTCAACTACTGTTAGATTGTTCTGCTGTAAGTCTTTATTTGCATCAGTGTTGAGTAGCAAATCTGTTACAAGCATACACACTATTATTCATGATCTATGGAATTAAATTAGCACACCAAGGGGTTGAAGAAATTATAATAACTTTTTAAATGCATGAGAATCCGAAATGGGCAAAATAAACCAAGCATGCATAAGAATCTAAAAATCAAGATGAAAACTCAAACTACTGAAATTTCAGAAAGTTTCAGTAACCTATTTGCAGAAAAGCTACCATGTCAAACTTCAGACTGAAAAACAATGGAGACAAAAATAAAATAAAATAAAATAGAGAGACAATCTTTCAAATCTGATGCTCTCATGAGCACAACAGAGTCTCCTTCCCCGATAATAAAATAAACTACAGAGACTCTATATTTATGAAATGAATATGACCAGACAGTGAAACAGACAATTCCCCAGGTGAGAACCAAAACATCATTTGTTGCAGTATAGCCAATAAGATATGGAATTGGTATCATAAACAAATAACTACAAGCAAATTCATAAGCAAGAGAACAAGCCGAACAAAACGCTTAACTTCTGCTGTACCCAAATTCCAAAACCTAGCAATCTCAAACATCTCAAGTCCTCTAAGCAAAACTTGAAGTAAAAAAGAAGATAAATAATTAAAAGAAGAAAAGGAGTCTGAGCAAAGCAGTGCAAGCAGTAATGGCTGGGTACCAGTAGTTAACCCCAATCACCAGCATTATTCATAAAATCTAATCTTCAGTCTATGCAAGTATTCTACCTAAAAAAGGTCTATGCAGGTATTCTAAATTTGAAGAAAACCCTACGAATTAATGTTACACACTCTTAAACACCACAGCAGGTTATGGGAGAGTGAACCACAAAGTTCCTAGAAACAGATGCCAACTAGAAAGGTGAAAGAGCCTTTTGAAAGAAATAAAGCAAGAAACCATTTGGGTATCTCAGGTCAAAGAAAGACCAAAAGACCAAGAGACATTGGGTGTCCCCATTTCGTCACACATGCTAAGCTTCCTCAAAACTGAAGCTTAAACAAACTGCTCTCCCACTCACTCACTCTCACTCTTCAAACTCTTTTAGCAATCAAAAAATAAATTCAGAAATATGAAGTGTTTATATTCTTCGTTAGTTCTAGATGACTCATTCCATAGTCTAAATCACTAAGCGAAGCATGCAAGAATAAACATTTCCTATTGATCCCTATAATTATTCCATTATAACTCTAGAAAGACATGATTAAACTTTCAACATATACATAAGGATTAAAAGGCACCTTTGGTTCATCAGAAAGTGTAGCCAGCCTCCTGATTCATAACCACTCTCCCTCAGTAGGAACATGCACTGAAGAGCTAAATAAAGAAACGCATTCATCTTGATCAGTCGGTGTTATTCAATTTCTTGTGAGAACCATTTTTCATTGCTTGTCCTTCTCTGTAATTGTTGTAAAAGGGACACCGTTTCCCGATAATGATACATATTCAAAAGGTATCCGTGAGACTTCATCCTGCCAATAAGATCAATAGCGTAGTCCTTTTTATCTATGGAAAGAAGAAGACACTTCAGGAGTTGGTTACAAACATTTGACTGCAACTTGAAACCTTTCTCCAGAGAGTAAAGAAAGACGTTTACTGCATCATCCAGCTTCCCTTCTGCACAGAGACCATTAATCAAATGTACACAACTTGTAGGGTTGATATCAATATTGAACTCGCCAAGAACAGAAAATATAATTAATGCTTCATGTACTTTTTTGGCCTGGCAGAATCCAATAAGTAGAATTGTGTATGGAGCTAAATTAAAATCTCTAAACTTGAAGTCCATTTCTAGTAAACCTCGAATTGCTTCTCCCACTTTTCCTCTGACAAAATATTCCCCCAAAGCATTGATTGAATCATCTTCCCGCCCAGGAAGGCTCTTCAAATATTCCAAATAAAGGTTGAAGGCCAGCGAGATCTTCCTCTTTCTGCACAACCAAGTCATAAGGGTTTTATAATTTGAGAAGCTAGGTTCACAGCCGTGCTTCAACATATGTTCACGGATCTTAAAGGCATCCTCTTCTCTGTCAACCCTGTAAAGCCCATCAATAAGTGTCCCATAAGTAACAGAATCGGGTGAGAGCCCCTTCAGTTGTAGATCCTTGAAAAGCTTGATAGCACCATTGATATTGCCAGTCTTGCAAAAGCCGTTGATTAAAATGTTGTATGTCATAATGTCGGGCACAACCCCACTACCAGCAAGTTGTATGAGAAGCTTGTAAGCATTCAAAATATGTCCAGCCTCACACATTTGCTCCACCTTTTTCTGGAGACTAACACTATCAAAAACCCGATCAGGACCCTGCGAAAGCCGGAAAAATAAAGATGGACTTCTCCCAATCTCCATCTTGTACAATAAAAGGTGTGCCTCCTCAAGTTTGCCAGCCTTGCAAAGTCCATTTATTAGAGCATTGAAGGTCACAACAGAAGGGAAACATCCAAGTTTCTCCATCTGATTAAATATTTCTTGTGCCTCCCCAATCATTCCCTTGTTACACATGCCACAGATGAGAATGGTATACGTATAAGTATTATGAAAATGTTCATGCTCAGAAATCTCAAGTTTAAGAGATTTAGCTCGATCCAAAAGACCAATGTCGCAAAAACCTTTAATTACCGCATTGTAACAATAAGCATCAGGAACCAAGCCTGTTTGAGTCATCTCATCTAACATCTTGGCAGCTTCACCAACCCTGCCCTCTTCCGACAAACCACGTATCATAATAGTGTACAAAATAACATCTGGCACAATGCCCTCCTTAAACATCCTAGTGTACCATGAATGCGCTTCATTATATCTCCTAGCCTTGAACAAGCCATTAATCAGAGAACTATAACCATTTCGTTGAAGAGAATACCCGTCTCTTTCCAACAACCGCAGGAAAGAAAGCGCTTCATCTATCCTCCCCAACTTGCAAAACCCATTAAGCAATACATTATAAGAGACCAGATCAGGCCAGCACCCTCTTTCTATCATTGTGTTAAACAACCTATGCGCCTCATCTACCTTCTTCCCCTGGCACAGGCCAGAAAGAATAGTTGTAAACGTTATAACATCAGGCAACATATCCCTCCGGTTCATTTCATCAAGCATCTCAAGAGCACCATTAATGTTACCACTCTTACAAAACCCATCAACCAATAGGTTATAAGTATACTCATCAGGACAACAATTGGCCTTGAGCATCATATTATACACCGCACAAGCAAGCACAAACAAGCCTTTCCTAAGGACAACCCTCAAAATGGTGTTATACGCGTGAGCATCAGGCTTACAATCCAACTCAGACATTCTACCAAAACACTCTACGGCCTCTTCAGCGAGACCCATCGTGGAATAGACCCTAATCAAAGCTCTAACGGACTCAGAAGTTATCAAAATCCCAGATTTCTTAAGAATCTGGAGTGCTTCCCAGTAAAGGGACAACCAGTTGTTAGTGGAAAGAATGCGACTCACCAAGTTACGGGAACGCTGGGAGAAAAGGGTCTCGAACTTGAGGGCCACCCAGATGCAGAAACGGAGACCCACTTGGTGGTGGTGGCGATGGTGAGGGAGCTCTTGCTGGTTGGTGATGGTATCAGAAGAGTGGTGTGAGTGAAGAGAGAGGAACCTTGTGAGGTGCTTGGAAGCATTGCGGTTTGAGGGGAACCTTGTGAGGTGTTTGTGAAAGAGGAACATTGAGGGGTGGTGCTGGGTTGGGTTGGGTTGGGTTGGGTTGATGAGGGAAGCTGAGGAGAAGGTGTTGGATCTGAGGGTCACGTGGATGTCACATGAAGGGTGGTGCTATGGAGGATGTGAAGATGAGTTTGATTGAGGAAGAGTGTGATAGTGAGGAGGGACAGGGTATAGGAATGAATGAATGAATGAATGAATCTAGGAGAGTTCAGTTGATGTTTTACGATGACGATGTTGAGAGAGTAGAGATGGGTTTTCCGGCGGCGGCGCTATGCGTGTCTGTTGTTCGGTATTCTTTGTCAAGAGGAAACCGCCGCGAGAGGGCATGGTTTTTTTTGGAGGGGTTTTGGTTTGAGGGTTTTTTTTGGTTTTGGGGCTTTTTTCACTTATGCTCGATAATACGCTTGCCGTAGTGTAATAATTTCACAAAATCACGTGAACCAAATAAAATTCCAAAATCGCAAAATGCAACCAGTAGAATAGAGATATGGAATTCTATGCAATCACGCTTGCGTGCGTTTGTTTTTAAACTTTTAAAAAAAAATAATTTTAAAATTTAAATTTTATATTTAATTAAAAAAATTGAAAATTATTTTTTTTCAGAAACTATTCATTTTTTTTTAGGAGCTACTCTTTTCAATTTTTTTAAAAAAATTAAAAATAGATTTTTTTTAAATTTTATTGGTTTTTAAAAATTATTAAAGATACAAAAATTAGTTTTTTTGAATGAAAAAAGTAATTATTTGTGAAAATAATTCCAAACAAACGCACCCAATTCCCCTATGGCATGGAAGCTATTTTTGTTCGAAAGAAGGATTAACGTGTATAATTTAAAATTATAAGCTAACGGAATTAATTTATTTTAGCATTTCACTTTTATTATGATTTAAATTTATTTTAAGATTATCTCTTATATATCTTGTTGAGTTTGAAATGCTCCGTGTTCGATTCTCATTCTCTTTCCCTCTACCTTTGTTAAAAAAAATATGTTTTAAGATTATTTTCAAGAAATATTCCCCATAAATATTTGTTTGGATAAAAAAAAATAAAAAGAAAGAAAATGAAGAGAAAAGAAAATGAGAAGAAAAATAAGTTTACTTTTTTATTATTTGGATAAAGAGAAAATAGAAGAGAAAATAAGAAGAAAAAAATAAGATATATATAAAATAATATATATATCCTTTTATATAATAAATAATAGATGTTATTTTTATTTAATTTTTATAAATTACATAAATAAATAACATAATGATAAAAATTATTCAATCATGTTAAACATAAATATAAACTCTTTTATATTAATAATATATTAAAATTAAATTTATAAATTATTTATTATAAAATATTATTCAATAAAAAAATACTTTTATTCAAAGGGTAATGGTGGCAAGTACATTTATTTTATTACCATATTGTATCAATTTTTATTTGCTTGAACATTTTATAAAATGAAAATACGAATAGAAAAAGCACATTTATTTTATTACCATATTGTATCAATTTTTCATTCAATAGTTAAGAAAACAATCAATAAGAGCCAAACACATTGCAATATGGACGGTGGGGCCGCGGTGAAGAATGGGAGATAGAAGAGAAGATAAAGAGAAAAGTAGGGTTGAAGTCCCTGAAGGTAAAATAAAAGGGTGCTTTAGTAAATATCATTTGGATATGAGTCTAGGTGCATTACACGCAGTTGGGCTCAATTAGTCATAACAAATAAAAAGAAAGGGATAGTTTTGTAAATTTACAAAAGAAAAGAATGATATTGGTTTAGATTATGAAACTTATGTAGAGTAATGTTGGGAGAATGGTCAATAGTGGGTTATCAGAATAAAATTTTTCCTTTTTTAGTAAATTTTTTAAAATAGTCTAACGGAAAATCCATTGAAATCTGCCAAGTGGAAACACTTTTCAGTTTATAGTTCTCAAATATTATATTAATAGATTACGGTAATTATGAATGGTCCTTATCGTACATGTTACGTGATTAAAAAAAAATCAAAATTAAGCACAATAACAAATAATTAATATTAAATTAAATTAAATAAAATATTAAAAATTATTTATTTATGATCACTAACCACTAAAAATATCATATTTTAAATTAAAAAGATTTTTAAGCACATTATTGAAAAGGTTTTAACATTTCTCTTCCTTTTTACTAACAATAATAATAATAATTGATAGCAAATATAATGGAGATAAACTCTTCTAAGTTTTAGAGCTCCTTTATCATTTTTGTCAAAATTTTTTGGGACAAAAATTAAAATATAGGAAAGAGTAAAAGCTATCAAACCTATATATCAATTAAAAAAATAAAACAATATATGTTATTGATGAAAAATTGAAAATGTAAAACCTAAATGCCATGGATACTTAATACTACTAAAATATTTGCATTTTATTGTGTTTTGTAATTAAAAATAATAATATTCACTCATGATAGTTGAATAAATTTTTAATAGTTGCATGTTAATAAAATAACAAAATGTCTATAACAATAAATATAATGTAGGCAGCTATTTTTAGTAGATTATAATAATGAAAGATAATAGCATCACTTATCAAAAAGAATAATAATCTATACATCTATACATATAATAAAGGGGTTCCCTTTAGTAATTATTGGTCTTTCTAAATTATATTAAAATAAATTTTGAGTTTCATAAATATATTTAACTAACATTTATGCATAATCAATTAAATATAAATTAAAAAATAGATAAAATTGTCAAAAAAAACTATCTATTAATTAATTAACTCCCATTATATACACTTTAATTAAAACTATTCATTAACTGCTATAAAAGCATTAACATTTTTATCCTCTCTTAATTTTAGTTATTTTTTCAAATAAATAAATAAAAATTTATTTTAAATTTTACTCTAAAAATAAAAAATGTGGATCCACTAATACTAATACTAATGCTAATAATAATAATAATAATAATAATAATAATAATTTTTTACCTTCCTATTGGCATGTGCTCTTTAACCACGAAAAAGATCCATTGGGTGGTTTTTTTGCCTGTAGTCTGAACATGTTCAACTTTCTATACAATTACTTCAGTGCTTGAACCAACCCCTCTAACATTGAGACATAAGTAGATTGATAGACAATCATATGATATGCAAACTTCTATAATACAAAAGAGAAATCTTATGTTAATATGTTTTGTGAAATTTTATTTTAAAATTTACTCTAAAAATAAAAAATGTGGATCCACAAATAATAATAATAATAATTTTTTACCTTCCTATTGGCATGTGCTTTTTAACCACCAAAAAGATCCATTGGGTGATTTTTTTAGCCTGTAATCTAAACATGTTCAACTTTCTATACAATTACTTCAGTGCTTGAACCAACCGCTCCAACATTGAGGCATAAGTAGATTGATAGATGCTCATATGATACGCAAGCTTCTATAATACAAAAGAGAAATGTTATCTTAATATATTTTGTATTAGATATTATGTCGACTCATATTCCATCCATAATTAGATAAAATGTGAATCTCATTCAAATTGTAATTATTGATAAAAATGCAAGTAGTAATTATTGATAAAAAGTATAGATTTAATTTTAAGTTATAGTCAACGTAAATTTTTTTTTATACAGTATTATGAAAAGTGTTTAATTTTTATAACAATTACCTTAAAAATTGCGTAAATAATAACATATAATTAACCGATTGTGTAAAACTTTTTACACTAATAATATATCAAAAGTGATCTCAGAAAATAACAAATGAGTGTGTTTTGACATTTTTATCAATTATTAATCTCTAATTTCTAAATTACACTTCTCAACTTTAAAAAAGAAAAAATCCAAATCCAAAATTTTAATTACAAGGTTCACATATCTTAAGTTTTCATTTTGAACATTTCAATGAGGTTTTGCTAAGCTTACCTAGTTGCTTATCTGCTTTTACATTCAACGCAAAAACTCGTCCAGGGAATGATTATATGTTATGTAATAAGCAAACTATTAATGGTTTAATTATATATTATTGAATGATTACGTAATAAATTTTACAATAGTGCATCAAAATTTAATTCTTATATTATCTAAATGTTATTTTAATAAATATAAATTCAACTAGTTTTAAATGATTAAAATTATATTTTAAAAGTGATTTTATTTTATAATATTTAAATAAACTATAATTGTAAAAGAACTATAATTAAATTTTTTTATTTAAATTTTTAAAATTGTAAATAAACCATAATTATATGTTTAAATTAATTTGTTTTTAGTTTAACTATATCTTTTTTTGTTAATTATTCATGTAAAAGTATATTTTGTATTAATATATCTAAATATTTATCATTTTAAAATTACTTTTTAAATAAATATTCCCAAACATAAATCATGTTAAAATTAAATTTAAAAAATTAAATTGATTCAAAATTAAATCATGTAGGAGTGGAGATTTTGACATCATCAAACAATGAAATAAATACCAAAATCACAATGGAAGAGGAGGGAAAGAGCTTCAGATTCTCAAGGTTCTATGGATTTTTGAATGGGGCTGATAGAGACAAATCATGGCAAATAATGAAAAGTTATGCAGGGATGATAACACAAGCTAGGTGGTGGGAGGCAACTTTAATGAAATTCAAAATGAAGAAGAGAAGCAAGGCAGTCTTCTCAAATCTCAAGTCAAATGAACTCATTCAGAGAAGCAATAAATTACTATGGCCTCCCTGATTCACAATATTCAGGATACACATATATATACATGGTCCAATGGAAGATCAGGAGACAATAACGTCCAATGTAGACTAGATAGATTCCTAGGAAATATTCAATGCACTCACTCTTGGCCAAGCATTAAAGTGACACATCTACGCTCATCTTATTTAGATCATCTACCAATTATGCTGAAATTATCAGATCTTAGGCAACAAAGAGGTCAAAGAAGAGAGAGAGCTTTCCGGTTTGAAAAGATGTGGTGCAACATAGAAGAGTTTCCAGTAATGATTTCGTCAATCTGGGAAAGAATAGGTGATAAACAAGGCATAGCAAAAGTGGCTGTAGCAACAGACTAGGAAAAGACTTAGAAGGGTTGGAATAGGAATGTACTTGGAAATATTAATACTCAGATCAAGGAAGCAACAAAGGGAATGGAAAGATTAGCTACTAGAAATCTTTCGGCTGCAAATTTAAACCAGTTACATAACTAGAAAAAATTGGTGAACAAGCTACTTCAAAGGCAAGAAATCATGTGGAGGCAACGATCAACGGTCAAATGGCTAAAAGAGGATGACTTGAACACCAAGTTTTTCCACGGATGAGCTTCAAAAAGAAAAATAAGATCTCCAAACTCAAGAACAGTAGGGGAATGGGTTTATGACTATGAAGAACTAGGAAGAATTCAAATTGAGTATTTTATGGAGTTATTTGCTACCTTGCAACAAAATGGCATTGATGAGGTCATAAATGCGGTTGAAAATAGAATAGACCAACGAGCATTAGAATTCCTAGATCTACCTTTTACACCATTCGAAGTGAAAGAAGCCTTGTTCCAAATGGGTCCCACGAAGTCACCAAGACCAGATGGAATGCATGCTTTATTTTACCAAAAATTCTGGCATATTGGGGGCGAAGACATTACTAGGGCAGTGTTAAATATTCTAAATGGTCATGACTCCATACATGAAATTAATCACACATCTATTGTTCTTATCCCAAAAATAAAAGCCCCCAAGAGTTGTCCCAATTTAGGCCTATATCACTTTACAATGTCATATACAAAATGGTTAGTAAGGTGATAGCTAATAGGATCAAGGTTATTCTATCCATAATTATATCAGAATTCCAAAGTGCATTTAATTGATAATGTTTTTTAGCCTATGAGATAATTCATAAACTAAAAAATAAAAGAACAGGTAGGAAGGGATTCATGGCAATGAAATTGGACATGTCAAAAGGCTATGATAGAATTTAGTGGTAATTTGTATTAGCTATCATGCGCAATATGGGGTTTAGTGATAAATGGATCCATTTAGTACATCAATGCATCTCTAGTGTTTCATATTCTATTTTGTTAAATGGTTATCCCATTGAACCTTTTCTTCCCCCAAAGGGGTCTCAAGCAAGGAGATACTCTATCCCTATACTCTTATTTTCACTGAAGCTTCTATGAACGATTGTAGGGGAATATTATCAATGATAAATAAATATGGGGAAGCATCGAGTCAGCATATAAATTTTGATAACTCTTCGCTACTCTTTAGCCCTAATGTGAACCAGCAGGTTAAAGACCAAATTTCAAGATATAGCAACATTCAATCAGTAGTTTTTCCAAAAAGATACCTAGGTCCATCCATGATGGGAAGATAAAAAATGAGCTTATTCCAATCACCCAAGGTGAGAGTTTGGAAGAGAATTTAGGGCTAGAAGGAAAAATTGTTATCTTAGTGAGGGAAGGAAGTTCTCATAAAAGCGGTTTCCCAATCTATTCCAACTTACTCCATGCCTTGCTTTAAAATTCCCTCAACTTTATGCAAGGACCTGGAGAACATGATGGCTACATTTTGGTGGGGGAACCACATTGATGCGAGGAATGTACATTGGATTAATTGGGAAAAATTGTATATGTTGGCCCAAGAACCTATGAAGGCTTGAGTTTAAGGATTGTCATATTTTTAACCTCACAATGTTAGCAAAACAAGGATGGAGGCTAATAAACAATGAGGACTCCCTAGTTACTAGAATATTAAAAGCCAAATACTATCCCAATAATGACTTCTTGAATGACCAACTAGGCTCTAACCTTTCCTATACTTTGGAGAAGTATTTTGAATAGAAGAGTAGTGCTAGAAAAAGATCTAATTTGGAGGGTTGGCAGTAAGGAAAACATAAATATTAGGGACTCATCTTAGTTTCCTTAAGCCCCAATTTTAGAGCCCAATTGAGAAATGATGCTGATAAGAAGGTAATTAAGGTTAGTGAATTATCAATAAATGATAATAGGAGGTGGAATTTGAGGTGCTAAGCAAAATGTTTAACCCCCCAGTAATCCAACAAATCCCAGTATTGCAAACTATTGATAAGATACAATTGCATGGTTTGATAACCAAAAAGGCAAATACACTCTTAAAAGTCGATACAGGATCTTTTGGGAAAACAAATTAAAGAGTCACACAGCGAATTCTCAGAATATACAGCAAAACTATGATGTCCTATCTAGATATACACAAGTTTGGAAACTAATATGGGACATGAAAATACAACCTAGAACCAAAATCTTTATGTGGAGACTAGCTAGAAACATCCTCCCTACTAGATCCAAGCAAATCTCCAAAAATATCGAAGTGGGTAATGGGTATTACCTTGTAACGAGGATTTGGAGGATGCATGGCACTTGTTTTGTAATTGCTCATATACCTCTACTGCTTTGGTTTTTTTTTTTTTTCTAAAATTTGCAGATTCAAGAGCCAATGGAGACACATGAACAAAGTACTTAGCTTTCAGAAAGTGGAATGGATCCTAACCCCACTAGAAGCCCACAAACACAAGCTCGCTGCGGTAGTGTGGGAAAATGTATGGCTTCAGCAAAACAATGCCCAGCAAAGGAAGAATGTGCTAAGCCCACTCCAGGTGTTCCTGCAAGCGGCGACGAACCTAAAGAGCTTCAAGATGGCGCAAAACAAGAATAAGCCGGACTGCATCCCAACCCCAATTAGTGCGAAATGGGAAGCTCTGCTCACAGGGGTGTAGAAGGTGAACAATGATGGGGCCATTTTTGAAGAAGATGAGGCATATGGGATCGATATCATCATCAGAAAATAGCCTAGGGAAATTTATTGGTGCAAAATCGAAGAAGATCCATGGCATTGTTGATGCCCACCAAGCGAAGGTAGTAGCAGTGGTAGAGGGGCTAGCTTTTGCAAGAAGGTTGGGGATTAGGGCTGTCATGGTGGAAGGGGATGCCTATCTCATATTTGATAGTTTTGAGCAAAATGAATAGGATTTATCCCACACTGGGTTAGTGTGTGTGTTGAAAACAACTATAAGATTAAAATTATCTCAAGAATCACTTATTTGTATAATCACTTTTTTGCATAATCGATTATGTGAGAATTAATTTATGTTTGTATACTTCAATTAAATTTTTTTTTAAATAATCTTTTTTGTTTGGATTATATGAAAAAAGTTTCTTTTGTATGATAAAATTACTGAAAAGGGTATAAAATGATTATTTATATTGTATAATATTTGATATTTAGAATCAATTTGATAAATTTATAGCATGTTAGATGTTGTAGATTTTGATTATAATAAAAAAATCCAAAAAGTAGCTTAAGATTATTTTTACAAAAAAACTTAAATTATCATATTTAGATTATAATCTTATCAATCAAAATTATCCAAACATACTTATTTTTTCCAATATAGCCTTTTTTTCAAGAAAAAATTGTTTTTATTGGTTCCCAAACATGCACTTAGTCTAAGCAAATGTACATGGTCTAGGGATGGTAATGGGTATCTATGGGGGACATGCCCCCCACCCCCTGTCCCCATCCCCTGTCCCCATCCCCATCTCAATTGCAGATCCCCATTTCCTGTTCCCTGTTTTCCGCAGGGATTCGGATTCCCGCGGATATTTGCGAGTTTCCATAAAAAAAAATCTAAAAAATCTAAAAAAAAGATAAAAATATAAAGAAAATACTTTTAAACTTAATAAAACGTTTATAAATATTCATAATTCATATTATTATCCAATACAACACAATATAATTTAAATTAAAAATAAAATATATAATTATAAATCCATTACAAGACAATAAAATATTCAAATTACAAATTATAAATATTCAAATTACAAACTCAAATATCCAAATTTCAAACTCAATTAATAAATTTCCTAATAAAGTGTGTAAGTTAAAAAGAAATATAAATAGTAAAATCATATATTTAGTTATTTTATATATATATATATATATATATATATATATATATATATATATATATTTATATATATATATATATATATTTGTGTAATTTCATATTTAAGAGGACTTTCAGTAGGCCTCCATGGGGGGATCTCATCCCCCACCCCCCATTAGCAACGGGGACATTCTCCCATCTCCATCTCCATTGCGGGTAATTTCCACAGATACTCGCTTTAATGGGTATTTTTGCCATCCCTAATATGGTCTAGCTTCTAAATTTTAATACTTCAAAGCCCATTATGTGCCCAGAGATTGTTAATTCTGTAGCTGACAGGTTAACCCAATTAGTTAAGGATTGGAATGACCAAGAATGGTTAAATGAGACTCCTAGATATATCTAGGAGATATTGTTACTTGATTATAGTGGCTGGATAAAATTGCATTCCAAATAATAATAATAATAATAATTTTGTAAACTCTAATGCTAACACAATAGTATTCTCTCAATCTCGTTTCCTCATTTTTGTTGCGTTGAGCATCTCATCCTCTACCTCGATCGCATATGCTCCCGTCCCTTTCGACGCCATTGGTTTCATCATGCCGTTTACTTTCTACTAACGACTCAGCCCAATACCAATTGCAATTGTATTGCACCATCATTTTTGTAATGTACACTATCATCATATTATCATACTGGTATTGCGTTGGAAACTTAACGTAAAATACCAGGTATTTGTTACACGCTGCGCTATATATTTTGAATTGCACCAGTATTTGGCTAATTCATTTAGCAACATGGAGGACTTAATGGACCATGACCTCAACACACCGCCGCCGCCGCCGTGTCTTCCGCCCAACGCCGATCCCCGCGCAATTCACGCACGTGCCATAAAATCCCCCATAACAGACCGTTCGACATTCAACAACCTCGTAACGCTCTACTCCAAATCCAACAGGCTCTTGTCCTACTCCCTCCGCGTGTTCAACCAAATCCCTTCTCCCAACGTTGTGTCATGGACCGCACTTATCTGCGCTCACTCCAACACCCTCCTCTCCCTCCGCCACTTCCTCTCCATGCTCCGCCACACCACCACCCTACCCAACCACCGCACCCTCGCCTCCCTCTTCCGCACCTCCGCCGCCCTGTCCGCCCTCCCCTTCGGCCTCGCCCTCCACTCCCTCTCCCTTAAACTCGCCCTATCCAGCGACCCTTTTACGGGTTCTGCTCTTCTAAGCTTCTGCTTCAAGTGCCGCTTGCCCCAACACGCGCGCAAGGTGTTCGACGAGATTCCCCATAGAGACAGTGTTTGCTATTCCGCCATGATTGTCGGTCTCGCTCAGAATTCCCTTTCTGTGGATGCATTGTTGGTCTTTGCTGACATGAGGCATCGTGGATTTGCGTCCACTGAGCATAGTGTTTCGGGGGGTCTGCGTGCTGCTGCTGAGCTTGCTGCGTTGGAGCAGTGTAGAATGATACATGCTCATGCGGTTGTTGCTGGGTTTGATTTGAATGTGGTGGTGGGTAGTGCTCTCGTTGATGGGTATGGTAAAGCAGGTGTTGTTGAGGATGCACGGCAGGTTTTTGAGGATAATTTGCCTTGGATGAATGTGGTGGGTTGGAATGCTATGATGGCTGGTTATGCACAACAAGGAGATCATCAATCTACTTTTGAACTGTTTGATTCGATGGAAAGTCGGGGACTGGTGCCGGATGAGTATAGTTTTTTGGCAATCTTGACAGCACTCTCTAATGCTGGGATGTTTGTTCAGATTGATCAGTGGCTGACAAGGATGAAAGTAGATTATGGATTGGAGCCGACTCTGGAGCATTATACTTGTTTGATTGGTGCAATGGCCCGTGCTGGACAATTGGAACAGGCAGAGAGGATAGCGTTGACAATGCCATATGAGCCAGATGCGGCTGTTTGGCGAGCTTTGCTATCAGCTTGTGCTTTTCATGGTGAGGCTGATAAGGCTTGGTGTATGGCTAAGAGGGTATTGGAACTTGAGCCTCATGATGACTCGGCTTATGTTATTGTTACAAATGTGTTGTCAGCTGCAGGAAGGTGGAATGATGTTGCAGAATTGAGGAAGATGATGAGAGATAGGAGGGTGAAGAAAAAAGGAGGGAGGAGTTGGATTGAAGTGCAGGGGAAAGTTCATGTTTTTGTGGCAGGAGATTGGAAACATAAGAGGTCAGTGGAAATTTATCAGAAGTTGGAAGAGCTTATGGGGGAGATTGAGAAATTGGGATATGTTCCTGTTTGGGATGAGTTGTTGCATAATGTTGAGGAAGAAAAGAGAAAGGAGGCTCTTTGGTATCACAGTGAGAAGTTGGCTGTTGCATTTGGTGTGTTGTGTGGGTCTGCACCAGCGGGGAAGCCATTGAGGGTTGTGAAGAATTTGAGGATTTGTAAGGATTGCCATGAGGCTTTTAAGTATATGACCAGGGTTTTAGAAAGGGAAATTATTGTGAGGGATGTCAACAGATACCACAGATTTCTGAATGGTAATTGTACTTGTAGAGACATATGGTAGCATGTACAAATGATAACAAACATGTCTGAAGCTTCTTTCTATTGGTGAAGGATGCTGAACAAGAAAGGAAACTCATTTTTCCTGGTAATGGTAAGTTTTGTTTATATGGTAGTTTCCGTTGTTTGGTTTCTTGTTTCTGTTCACACTTTGACCTATCTTGACCTTTTCAGTGATACACTGATAGGTGAACCATGAATTTGAAAACTTTAGTTTACAAATATCCTTACAAACAAGGAGAGGTGCGGAAATATTTTAGTTTACAAATTTTTGTTGTTTTCTTTGTGCTTATTGCAGGCAACTAGTTAGATGTAGTTAAAGAGGGTGGGCAGTACTCCACCCAAACTATCTGGGATGAATAGGCACGTTATTCCTACAACATTGCAATCTCCTTGTCAGGTAAACCTCTTGTTTTTCTGAAGTTCAAGGAAGAGTTGTACTGACCTCCATATTAGATACCAGGACTACATGTATAGCACTTTTGCTTAAAATTTAATTAAAGACATTCAGATCACGCTCCTCCTTTAGCAGCATCAAGAAAATTGAGGTCAATTTTGATCGTTATCAAAGGTACAATGGCTAGTGATGCACCGGACAGAGCAGACTGTGAGTGCATTTTTGAGCCCAAAGTATGGGTATGGGAAAATCACGTTGGAGGAGTTCATGAATGCAGTCAAAGCACTAGGTGGATATTCCAAGTAAAACGAAGGAAATTGACAATGATGGTGATGGCTTCATTTCACAAGACTCGAATTTTAAAGGAAGCTTCCAACAAAGTCTAATCCCAATGCAATCACAGGAATTTTACATTCATGATTCCTTCCTCCGTTGTCCACTCTTTTTTTTCTTCCCTTTCATCTATTATCTATTATCTATTATATATTATAAAGCACAGTTCATGGCAAGTGGATTTGTCCGGCCATCATCTTCTGCTTCTCTCCATTTCCCGCCCAAAATTTTGGCTGCCCTGATGGCCAATTATAATTTTTTCATTTATTTATTTTTTCTTCTCTTTAGGCACAAATGATTCTTATACTTACTTGAGAAGTTTCAGCACAAGCTTTCATAAGATGCTTTTGTTTATTTCTATCTTATCTCTCTGCCTGTTGCTATTCTTTGTTATCCATTCCCCCTTCTCATCCAGTGTTTTTCTCTGTCCTCCTCTTACCGTCGACTTTAACTAAGCTGCCACCATCAGCTGGGTGCATGCGATGTCAGCGTTAGAGATTGTGGTGAAGGTTGGTCGCAATGAAGGGTGGAGGGCGGCAGCCTAGCAGAACCGTTGGTGGTTATAGGTGCAGCGACTATCGGTTGAAGGTGTGGGCATGGCTATATGACTCTTTCTCTCTCTGTTTGTGCATTGGATTTCGTTTTGTAGTTTGAGCATCTGATCCTCTCTTTCATTTCGTGCATTTCAAGCTCATCTACCATCAACTTCTTCACTGCAACTTGCATGTCATAGATTGGTTTATAATCAATTTTTTTTTCTCAGTTGTGGTTAGTATTTTTTGATGAATGAACTATTTATTCTGCTTTGTTTTAATAAATAGTTCCATATTACATGTATTGCTGATTTCGTTCTTCTTTGCACGTCTTCTTTGTTGTTATTGGCAACCAATCAGTAAGTTTTTTTTTTTCTATTTTTTTTTTTTAAATTGATATTAGGATTAAGGTCTTCTTTGGTGGATTTTGTTGCTGCAATGCTGAAATATCCAATTTGGGTTGTGACTATTGCTCCATTTGATGCAAAAAAAACAATCTTGGCATTGTCTAGGCATGAGGGATTTTGTTGACCCTTGATTTTATTTGGCTTCAAATGTGCGAAATTTATGAATGTCCATGTTTCTTTTAAATTTCTTAATTCAATTAGCCTTTTATCTCTTAAAGTTTCCTTTTTGCAATTTTTTGTGTGGTTTAGGTTCCTTTTCAAAGCTTTTTTTCTGCTTTTCTTTGTTTCGCTGCTCCTAAACACCTCAGCAGATTCCGCAACACACATGACATGCATGTGCATCTCAGCAAGCTCATCCAAGAGGCATCATCACTGTTTGACAATCAACTATAGTTATGGTAATTTTTTGTTTCTAACAAGTGAGAATAAATGTGATGTGTTGTTCATTCTTTGGTGACATGATACGATTAGCACTTGGTTTTTACTGATTTAACAGGCTTTTATTTCCTACAATAATGAATTTAGTGTCTTTTGTGGTCACTCACACACAAGTTGCATGATGAAATTCCGAATAGCTCTCATGAAATGGATAATTAGATTGAGTTTGTTGTTTTCTTAATTTCTAAATTTCTAAACTCCAATGGGTAAATGGTCATAGGCATGGGAAAGTAGTAATATAAATTGGTTACAGACGATGTTGTCTTTGCTTTAAATTTCATGTTTTGCTAGATTTTTCTTTCGAATATGAAAGTTTATTAATAGAAATTTGTATTGGTTCTATGTTTCAGGTCATTGCATGAATCAGGTTACATTACATCCATGTTTTATTCATGTTTCAATTAACCTTTTTATCTCTTAGAAGTTTGCTTTTTTGCAATTTTCTGTATTTGTATGTTTCAATCAACTCTTGGTCCCCAATTCCAAAATCTGTCTTCTTGATGGCAATTTGACATTTTGATTCAGGAAGCAGTAGCTGTTGGTCGATCTTTTGCTGTCATTAAAGGATACCATGTTGATGGGAACAAAGAAATGTTATCAATGGGAGTCATGAACGTTGCAGGATCCTTAACTTCATGCTATATAGATATAATATGCAGGTTAACATGTGTATGTTCGAGCTTTCTCCCTTATATTTTGATACACATTTTTTTAGTTTTCTCATACATGGTTTTTTTAAGTTTATAAGCCTGTTGTATTAAATGTCATTTAAATAAGCAAAAAATTGTTCTATAATGATAAAAGAGAAAGATACAGTGATATTAATTATTGATCCATAGGGACCATTGTTGGTCAATTAGAGATATATTGACTATGCCCAAACCAACTATTGCTTGTTCTTATATTGTTTTGCTATGGATTGGTTTGGAATAAAATGGTTATATTAAGTTCTCTTTTTATTTTAAACTATTATGAATTATGAATTTGATATTGTGACTATGTATGGTTTAAACTTTATTGTCATTTCCATCAAAAAAAGAAAAAATGTTTGATTAACATCACTTCCTTTCTAAAACGGGTGATACTAAAACAGGCGTGTCCATTTATGACTAGGCTCTATGTGAAAAGAAAAGATACAAATGATGCTGGAATCAATTCAAGCTTTGTAGTCCAACAGCATAATCTTTCTTTCACTCTCCCCTCGCCCTCTCTCTACTTCTTTTATCTGTCGGTCTATTGCTATTTACATAGGATAACTCTTTTGCTTGCAGGTTGTGGATGGCAAGGCTATTGGTGTTAGTTTGGGATGGTCTATTGCCCTTGATTCTCCTTTCACTTTTGCCAGTTCATTAGAGCATGAATATAAGAGTGATATCTTTTGAATTTCATGGTATCTTTGTTTTTATGAGTTAGTGACTTAGCTTAAGGTCAAATGTTTTTTTTGTTTCAATAAGATTTATATGGAAGATCTTAGTGTTGGATTTTATGGTTTCTTGGTATGTGAAAGCAAAAAACATGAAATAGGCATATTTTATTTCAATACATGCAATACAGAAACTTGGCTTCCCCAGTACAATTATTACTGTCTACATTGGCTATGGAAGCATAGTATCATTTCTGGTTGAGAATATAGTTAAAATAAGGTCAAATATTCCTGTACTCCATTTAGTTATTTATGCTACTTTTACCAAGCTATATCAGCAACTAATTTTTAATTTTTTTTTCCCTCATGACAGTAACATGCATGCCATTCCAATTGAAGAGCTTATCAACTTCATGAAAAACCTTTACTCAAAGACTTTACAAATCAAGTTGGTACATATTATCTGTTACTTACTTTAGTCTATAAATATAATTTTCTATAACCTGGCTGATATTTATTCAGTTTATGTGGTTTACTATAATGCAGCAAAAATAATCGAACTATTCGCCAACAATTGTCTACTTATAATTAGGTAGAATCATGACAGCATAATTTGTTAAGTGATCACCAGTAACAATAGAAATGCAAACTTGGTTAGATTTTGGAGCAGATAGAATAGAGATCATTACATGAAAAATGGTAGATTGTGTTAATGATATCTATTGTAGATTCTGTTTTTCAAATCGGAATTACTAAATATAAGTGTTAACACAGTAGTTAGTTTAACTGATATCTATTGTGTTATTATATCTATTGTTCCTTTCAACTATAATCACTATATATTCATGGTGGATCTTAGTACTCAATATTAATTTCTCTGTTCCAGTGGCCCTTTAGGCAGTTGTTGTGCTGATTTATAAAATTTCACATCTAGAATCCTTTTTTTTTTTTTAATCTTTTCAGAATGTCAAATAAATTGCAGCTTATTGAGTTCAATGATTTGATTATAGACAGCTGGATTTATGGACATTACTTGCTTTTATGCATGTGTTCTTGAATCAATGACCTGCCAGGTTAAGATTATGACTTTATGAAGTCCTATCCAGTTTTTATATTGCTTCAATCAACGCACTATGAGCTGGACATTTATAGGAGTGATTTCCATGCATATGAGTAGTAGACACATGTTATGTTATTTAACATGAATGAATGTTCAGTTTCTTTGTATGCTTGAAGTTTGACATTTCTATTTAACATGAATGAATGTGAAAGTTGGACAATCAATATTGTGTACAGAGAAATCATATCCATTACTCTAATTTCTCTATTATTTAGCATGACTTACCAACTTGCTAATCAAATTCAGTTCAATCATTTTTGTTTCTACTCAAAGATCAAGTATTCTGATTTTTCTGCTTTTGATGGAATTTATGAAGTTGCTTGAACTGGTATATCTTCAAAGCTGAATGTGATTGCTGTAGATGAACCATGAGTGTTTGAAGAATTATATGACTTTGGGCAAGCTATTGGTCATTTTGCAGACTATGCTCTGCATATGAACTCGAACATATGCCGTGGATGCTTGCCTTTTCAAAGAATACATGATGTGCCGATCATAGTTAGATGCATGATATACTGATTTATAACTTCAAAGTTATAACATCTTTCATGATCGTATGCCAAGTTCAAGTACTTACCATGTTTGTTTTTGGAGTCCAATTTTGAATAAGACTAGCTCTGTTATTACACAAAGCTAATTCTAATTGTGAGTTACTTTCTTATGTCGCTATCATTAGCAATGATGTTTTGCTTCTACCAAGGTATGAATTGTTTTCTAGAATTTTGAAATATGTCATGAAACCCGTATGTTATTATTTTATTTTGAGACATACAACTACTTCTTAGTTGATTAGTCTTGAAACTTTTGTTCTGTTATGAAAAAATAGACCATGTGTAATACTCGAGGTTCATTACCAAAGATCGTTACAATAATTAACTTTTAACTATGATGATAACAACTTTACTACTACCTGAGTTATTCATTTTATTTTCTAGGAATTAATTTGATTTAATATGCTCAACTTTATAGCCTACTTTAATAGTAAACTTCTTATAGGGAACAAATAAATATTTTTTTTTATTCAGGTACTAATGTTACTGACAAAATTCAACTTCAAAGACTATAATTTTTTTTTAAAAAAAATTATGTGCAAAATAATTTAACAACGATTACAATAATATTTTTCAAATGTATTTAACTTAATTGAAAATTTTCATTAATTATAACCCATAAATATATTTTTAATGTATTTAACTTAATTAAAAATAAAATTATATAAAATGATTAACTCATCTATATTTTAAAATATATTCAAAATTAACATTATGGAAAATTAAAAGTTGTAACCTTCACGTGAATCAAGAATCGCATAAGTAATATTAAAAGATATTTTCAAGCATTCTTATAATTACGGGATAATGTCAAACTGATTTAATATATTTGTCATATGAATTTAATTCATATTTAAATCATTTGACCTACCTATGCATTGCAAGGGAAGCCGGAAGGTTACACAATTTGTATGGAGCTGGGACGGGAAGTGGAAAGGTTAAACAATTTGTATGGAGTGGGGATAAGGAGTCAGAAACTTAAGCAAATTTAAATTTAATCAACTATTATTAAATTTAAATTAAATTTATCAATTTATAAATTAATATTTTTGTATATTGTTAAATTTGGTGATAATTATCAACTTAGATAATTATTAAACATGATAATAAAATATAAACGACTTCAATTGTTATTAATAGTTTTTTTCGTTAATAAAAATTTCATGAATTCAATGCCTAAAAATAGTAAGGAATGAAGAATTTTACCATCTTTACAATTTACGCTACAAGTTCATATTAAAATCTTATTTAAGCCAATACTAAAGGCATGATAAAAGGTGTTGTTATAAATGTTATAAATGTCATAAAATGATTTTGTTATAAATGTTTATATTTCAATCGGGAGATACCAAAATATATATTGCATGAATGATATTAGACATGTACACAGTACACTGCATGTGTGAGGATTTGCTCATAAAATGATTTGTGTTATAAATGTTTATATTTCTTCCAGATGATACCAATATGTATATTGCACGAGTGATAGTAAATATGTACATTATTTGTCAAATGTTTTGCTTGTTATATAATTATTATCAATTTATATTAAATTTGAATTAATTAATAAATTATATTTATATTTTTTTCTAATCTTCTAAAAAATAATTTTTTAACTTTGATAAAAAAAATAATAAGTAACTTAAATTATTATAGATCTATATATCTTACCACTATATCTGTTGGATTAGATACTTTAAGTTTTAATAAGTAATATTATTTAATTTTATATTAATAAAAGACCATGTACTATGTTTTTAATGGTTCAAGGAAGTAGGGGATGAGGAATTTCTTAAAGTTTTTACAACTAATGCCATAAATTATAGGTATATACATTTTAAACATTATCTATCTATTTATTTATCTATATTATCTATATTATAAAAGATAGTTTATAAGATAGTGGAAATATATACATGTCATTTTCACATTAATTTACTTTCCCTCCAAAATTTAGCTTCTAATTCCATCAATCAAAATTTTTCTATTATTTAATAATTTTTAAATTATTTTATTTTCCCAATACAACTAACTAATGTATTCCATTAATTAATTAAATATTTTCTTATCTTTTCGTTTCTCAAATAGTAGATCTATGTTATATATTTATATTTATAAAATTAGATATTTGAAACTTTACTATGTAATATTATTTATTTTTTATTAATAAAAATGTGATAGACTTAATGATTAGAAAAGCAGGGGATGAAGAATTTTATAAGTTTTTTAAAACTATCTCGTAGATTGAAATTTTAAAAGATCCTAAAAACATCTAGGAAATTTTAATGATATATAAAAAATAGTCATAGATTGATTTTTTAATTAATTAATATCTCAAATAGATGATATTTAACGTGTATTGTATGTGTGATATAAATATAAAAATTGCACTATGAGATATTACAAAATATATATTACACAGGCGATGCAAACATATAAATTGCACCATTAATCATTATAATTATTAATGGTTAAAATCAAATTTAAAATTAAATATTTAAACTCTGATACTTAAAGCACACTGTAAAGTTATATCTATTAATTAATTTTTCTAATTTTATAATACTCAAATTATAAATCTATATCATATATTTATACCTATGAAACTAAATATTTGAAGCTTTAATATGCAATATTATTTACTTTTCTATTAATAAAGATGCCATAAATTTAATAGCTCAAAAAGTAAGAAATAAAAAATTCTATAAGTTCTTTAAAATCACTCATACATTAGATTGTTTTATAACATTGATCCTCAAATTTTTTCCCATGATCATTTGTCAAAAAATATTCATATTTATTACTTAATCATTAGTGATAGTATTTAATTTTATATGCTATATATTTAATCAAATTATAAAAAAATATTTTTAGCAAATAGATTTATTTTTCATTAATTCAATTTATTCAATATCCTTGTTTCAGCAATTTATTTATCTTTATAAATATATAATTACCTGTGCACCGCATAGGTAAAATACACTCTCTTTTTCTTGTTCCTTTTGTCTTCATTTTCTATCACATTAATTTACGTTAATAATTTGTTCACCCCTGTGATCTTAAAGACCTCAAACATTACGTATTTGTCTGAGTAAAAGAAGAACTTTTTTTTTCAGTACATTGGTATAAAATAAGGTCCGAATCTAAGACGTCGTACATATAACTCAAATCCCCTTACTACTATAAGAAATTAAACATGTATAAAATTTTACCCAAAAAAATAAAAAATACATAAATTTCTCTCCAAATTTGTTAATTTCAGTTATAGATAAGTGTGAAATTAACATATTATCTTAAATAATAATGAACATTTCTTTATAGATCAATCATCAAATGTCAATTTAGGTGCCTAAATATTATCTACAAAATACATTTCTCATTTTTAGTGCATTTTTTCTGCTTATTTCTCCCACTCCTGACATTGGAAGAGAAACAGAATTTGTGGATCCCACGTCGTTTTGGTTCAATTTTTATGTCTTTACTTTGGAGAAGCCGTGTTATTTTAATATACTAGAATCGACGCATTTGGGGACAGCCACAAGTAAAATGTGGTGGCGACTGTGCATTGCATTTCACTTTGAGTTATGTTACGTGTATTTATTTTGTATTAGATACTTTGCCAACTTACATCTTATTTGTTATTGGATATTGTGTGAATCTAGTTAAAGTAGAATCCATAACATATTTAATAATAGATGGGGCGAGAATCGATATGATATCCCACACAAAGTGAATACAAAAAATATTTATCTTTCACTTTTTCTTCTTTTAGCTCTCTTTTCATAAATATCTGACTCTGTATAATATCAAAAAGAAGAGATGAGGAAATAACTTTTCTGATTTTAAACAGTCCATCCAAATAGAGGAGAAACTTTCTTTTATATATCCTCCGATAATTTTCTTTTCTTCCTTCCTCATTTGTACCGAAATAAAGAATTAGATTATTGGTAACTCAGTTACTAAAACTTGGCAACTTACGAAAATAGGTCATCTGAGGACCTTACTAAGAACTTTTCGTCCGAACTAAAGCAAAGATTCAAAGGATGAATCACTTCTCTCTAGACCTATATCCTTCAAAATTCTAAAACATAGCTTTAGCCTCACAAAGTATAGGCTGCTACTCTCTCAAAAGAAGAGTTCCATTTTTCCTTTTATATATCTTCATATAAAATCTAAAATTGGCAATGTAAGCATGAGAAAAAAAAGTCGCAAGTCCATGTAAGTCGGGTACTGATTATATAGCTATAGAAAGCCAAAGAATGTTTGACAAGAAATCAACGTGGTCACACAAATTCCTGCCAGTCAAATTGACAATTTTGGCTTGCATGAACGTCAACATAATAGGTGATCCGTTCATTAAGCCAAAAAGACCGAGTCGAGGCCCCCCCATTAATTTGTTCTCAACATATTAAACGTCTCACTCATTCAATATCCTTAATTCACATTCATATTCCTCTCTTGATCATCAAGAAATTAAATTAAACGTACTATGGCTGATAGAGCTGAATGTGAGCGCGTTTTCAAGCGCTTTGATGTGAATGGGGATGGCAAGATCTCGTTGGCTGAGTTTGCTGATGCTCTCAAAGTGCTTGGCTTAACTTCGCAGGTGGAAGTTGAACGGCGCATGGCAGAGATTGATAAAGACGGTGACGGCTTTATTGCACTGGAAGAGTTAATTGAATTTAACAGTGCCAACCCTAAATTGATGAAGGATGTTTTGCAGAAACTCTAATCTTTATACCTTTCTTGGATCCTTATATTTTCTTTAGATAATCTTCCTTTATTGTTATCATCTTCAATTAATTTGTTATGTAAAAACTGTTTTATGTGGTGCATCCTGTGGTTGTTATGAGAGGGTTGTCAATATTCCAGATTTTCCTTTGTATTTTCTAAACTATGATTTTGTGGTAAGTTTCTGTTAGCTAGTCTTCTCACCTTTGAAAAAATAAATAAAGAATTGTCAGTGTGCTTTTGAGGGTTTCCATTTTTATAGCAGGATGTTACTCGTACTTTTGTTGTTTTACATTTCTTTCGTGGAACGCACTGCGTACCCCTTCCCACCGAAGGGAAGAACACATAAAATTTTATTAGTTAATTATTAAGTTAATAGATCTAATTTATATGCATTCTCAATATAAAAAAAATGAGAAAAACTATTCAGTCAGAACAAGAAGCCCGAATTCACACTGACAAACACAGCTGACAAATAATTTAAATTAATTAGTATGTCACGTCAACTTTCATTAGAATTATTATATTTAATAACATCTTATAAATTAACAAAATTCGCTACAACTTCCATTAAAAGAAAAAAACCTTGTTGCACGTTATCAAATTCCTTTGGTAACATTCAGACGACGGCAGATTCCAGACTCAACAGCGGAATTACCTTTGTGAGATTGAACAATATACTAGTTCCATAATATCACTGCAAGATTGAACATACTCTGCTTTAGTGCACAGACCACGTCAATTGTTACCCAATTGCAATTCAGTAGGCATCTAACAGAGCACATGGAATCATCAAATAAATAAATCTAATACAATCATCTCATATCAAAATATCTGGAGGAAAGACAAAAATAATGAAGAGAATATAGAACGAGTCACGCGGGTTTGGAATTTGGGTTACCCGCAAATGGGTAATTGCGAGGTGGGTTTGGATCACTAAAAAAAGGAATAGGGCAAGATCAGTTTTCTTATGGAGCTCAATTGGGCCTTTACCAAAGGGAACTACAACGGCGGCAACCTCAGCATGAGGGTGGAACGCCGTGGAATTCACCGTCTAGGAGATGCTGATTGTAAGTGGCAGTGGGTTGTTTCAGTTCATTGATAGAGCATGATGGCCAAGATTTTTTTGGAGTAAAAATAGGCAGGGCCCATTGAAGAAAACATGTGAGCCATGTAGGATGCCAAATGGATCAGTATGGGCAATCGTTCGGGTTAAGAATCATTTTCCAAAAAAAATTTCCACATATATCTAATTATATATTTTTATATCAATAAAAATATTTAACTTAATTATTTATTATTTTAATAATTATATAAATAAAAAAATATAATTAATTAATAATATAAAAATCTTTTATATTATTAATACATCTAAATTAAACTCTAAATTAATTACATATAGTTAATTGTAAATTAATTTAGTTTAATCAACTGATTTTAACTACTTATGATCCGTTTGGATACTAGAATTGGAATTGCTACATAGAATTTCAATTTCAATTTCAATTTTAATTTTTTGGAATTAGAATTGACTTAGAATTTTAAATTTTATGTTTGAATTTGCTAAAGAATTAGATCATAAATCATAATTCTGAGTTTGATTTTAGTTTTATTATATAAATGTATGATTCAAAATTTAAAAATAATAAAATACTAATAAACAACGATTACTATAGCAATTTTTTATGAAAATTATTTATATGTAAAAGCAATTTTGTTTTTGGATTTGGATATATAAAATAATAAGTTAAAATTTAGGAAAATTTTTATATTATTTTTTATAAATATATTATATTTTAACAAATATGATAGATAGCATATAAATGGAAAAAAAAAAAAAAAAGAGAATCATATACACTTCAATAAGAAGAGAGACATTTAATAAGTCTTAGAATTGGTAATTCATATGATATGAGTTAAGAATTCAAAAGAACTTACCTTAATTATTTTTCAATTCCATGGAATTAGATTGTGGAATTATAACTTTAGTTCTATATGTTACTCCAAACATGAAAATTAGAATTGAAGAACCCAATTCCAATTCCAGGTTTTAATTGCATGCCCAATTTCAGAGGCTAAACGGATTATAAAAAATGATTAAATTAATTACTTATCCAAATTAATGATTTAACTACTTATCCATAACACATCACTTAGTGCATGGTAGGGTTAGGACTAGGTAAGTTAGAGAAGAAATTATTGCATGGTCGTGCAATAATGTCTCAAGTTAGAGAGCCACGCCTTTCTTCCAACTTTACGTTGTCATAGAAATTCGATAGATGAGTTGTGAAGGTGACTCTCTTAGCAGCACTTTCTCATCAAAAATGCTAACACAAAGGGGAATAGACACAACTAATATGCGCGATTGGAGTCGTTAGTCTTCTCATTTCTATTCTAGCTGTATATATTTGAATAAAATCTTCTGATGTGCTTCATATAATCAAATATTAATTTCTCGTTCATATATAATATATTACGAATTTTAATTTATTGTTGGCTTATTTCTATCCGTTTCGTTCAATTGGGATCCGTGGCATCCCTGTGCTATTTCATTCTACACTTGGCGAAGGATTTGCTTCAGAAGGATTGGGAGAATTGTCTTGAAGCAGGTTTCCAGAGACGGAATGCTTGTGCCGATGATTCCCTAGCTAAATGGTCATGTACATCACGTCCTTCAATCTGTGCCATCTTTTCAGTCTTTAGCTTTATTACCTGATTCATGATGCGCACTGCCCTTCATTTTATTTTATTTTTTTGATATGGAGATGCGCACTGCTTTTGTTGTGAACTATAGTTGCAATTTGTATAAAATAGTTTCTATCTCATTTTATTATGATTTTTCACTACCGCAGCAAAACATTCTGCAGCAAAATATTGTCCAAATTTGAGATGCTTTATGTTTCTTTTATGTATAAAATATCAATGTCCTGTACTATAATTTATTGTTTTTATCCTTTTCCTCCCTATTGTATAACCCCACTCCAGCTAGGTAACACTTATTTTTCAATTATCCGTTACATCTCTTTGTCGAATGGAAGCAAGATGAAAAAGATGCTAAGCTACTCGTGAAAGAAAGAAGAAAACGATATTTAAGATAAGGATAGCTCTACATAATATATTGATCATGACCTTATCATGATCCCTACTCATGACATTTAATACACAAAAATCAAAATACCACTGCCCTACTTTCATCTTTTATGATATTTTACCATTAATCAAACACAGCGACAGTTTTGGAATCCTTTTCTCAAACCTGTAACCAAGGAAAAGTGATGCACGTACTTTTTTTTTGTGACTTTGATATATACAGATGCTTTTAGTACAAGTGTTTTCAAATATTACTCCAAGGTATCTACTCATAACTTATTTAATGCACAAAAAACAAAATACTAACGACCCACTTAGAGCTTTTAGGATATTTTACCACATATTTAATTAAAACAAAGACATTCTTGGAATCCTTTTCTCAAATCCTAATCAACCGAGGAAAGGGGATACACATACTTTCTTTCTTTCATTTTTTTTTTTGGTGACTTCGATACACATACTCTTAATACAAGCTTTTGGACTTCGAACCTGGGAGGACCAGGACCATTACCGTGCACTTGGATTTCCAAGCTCGGAGAACACCCCATGCACCAAGGCTTGCTCCTCCTCACTGCATGTCGTTGTAGCCTTGCTGCCACTAGACTCACTCACTCCCCTAAACATGTCATCAAATTCTTTATGACCTACAATCTTGGTCAAGCTAATTGCTACCTCCTCGCTACTCTTGCCCTTTTCCCCAACAAGGGCCCCACCTTGACTTCCACTCTGCTGCAGCCTCAACGCACACTCCAACCCTTTGACCACATCCCTCATCATGGGCCGTTGCTTCCCATGATCATTCAAACAACTCAACGCAACCTCAACAAACTTGTCCAAACACTTGGGCCTAATGGTCCCCCTCAAAGCAGGATCCACCGTCCGATCAACATTCCCTTCATAAAAGCACCTCTTGACCCACGCCGCGAGGCACTCTTCTTGCTTGTCCACCCTACGCTTGAGGGGTGGCCTCCCACACAATACCTCCAACATAACCACCCCAAATGAGTACACGTCAGACTTCTGAGTCAACCAAAGACTCACGTAGTACTCGGGATCCAAATACCCCAAACTACCCTTCACGTCCGTGGTCACGTGCGACTGGGACCCATTGGGCCCATTAAACTTGGACAAACCAAAATCAGCAACCTTGGCAACCCAATCCTCGTCCAACAGTATGTTTGTGCTCTTCACGTCCCGGTGGATCACGCTCGGCCTGTTCCCGCCGCCGTGCAGGAAGTGCAGCCCACGCGCCGCCGCCAAACATATTTCTAGCCGTTGGTTCCATGAGAGTGGGTGGTGCTTCGAGCCGTAGAGGTGGTCGCCTAGGGTTCCACGCGCCATGAAATCGTAGACGAGGATCATTTCATCACCGTCGTTGCAGTACCCTATGAGGGAGACCAAGTGAGGGTGGCGAAGCTGCGAGAGCATGTTGATCTCGGTCTGGAACTCGCGTGCTCCTTGCTCCGAATCCTGTTTGAGCCGTTTGATGGCGACGGTGGCCGCGCGACACGTGCCGATGTGTCCTTTGTACACGTTGCCGAACCCTCCGTTGCCTATGATTAGGGCATCGTCGAAGTTGTTGGTGGCGGCTCTTATCTCCGCGATGGAGAAGCGACGGCACGTGCTGGATGCTTTAGGGTTCGTGTCCCTTGCTGAAGAAGCTCTTTTCCGACACCGGAAGATTAGGAACGCGATTATGGATAGTAGAATGAAGGATGTGGCTGCAATTGAGGCTACGATGGGAAGTGTTGTTGTGCTTTTCTTTGAGGTTTTGGTTGGAGGGGGAGGTAAGGGTTTGGAGCCCCCAAGGTTGTACGAGGTAACGTGGAGAGCGAAGAGATGGTCGTGGTGGAGTGATAGCAGAATTAGGGAAGAGATGATACGGTGGTAGGTTTTGAGGTTTGCCATGGTTGCTTGCGCTGCAGCAATAATACAATGCTATCAATCAAAGGTGTCGTCGTTAAGGATAATTATTGTTGACACTTAAGAGTCTCGACAAGCTGCTTTTTCTTGTTTCTCTCTTTAGTTAATTTTTTCTGTTTCTTTTTCGAAGGTAATTTCTGTTTTCTTTGCTCCTCAAACGTGGAGTTGCTTTTCATAAAGGAAGCTGCTTTTTACACCGGAGTGACACATGTGGACTTTATAACAAGAATTTAGATTTCATTCTTGTTTACCTGATCTTCTTTTCTTTCTTTTTCGGTTTCTCACATTAAATAAAATGTTAACGATTTAATAAACAAAACTTTAACAACTTTACGTGTTTTGGTAGGAGATTAAAAATGAAGGTAAAAAAAATTTAAGAATCAAATTTTATTTTTAATTTAGGGTATATTTATTTCAACTTTTAAAAAAATGATTATGAAACTTAAATTTTGGGTGCATTTATTTGTGATTTATTTAGCAAAAATTATTTTTTTATTAAAAATATTAATTTTCATATATTTGAATATTTTTTTCAAAATAATCAGATTCTAAAAAAAATATGTTTTATTTTTTTGTAAAAGTTGAAAAGAGTAATTTTGAAAAAAAAAATAACTTTTAAGTTTTTTAATTATATATAATATTTAAATTTTATAATCACTTTTTCTAAAAGATAAAATAAATGCACTATTTATATATAGCTGAAAAAGTAAAAAATTGATTTTTTTTTCCAAAAACTATTCTTTTCAGCTTCTATAAAATGTTGAAAATATTTTTTTTAATATTCTGATTATTTTTAAAAAATTATCTAAATATAATAAAACTAATTTTTTTCAATGAAAAAAATAATTTTTTGCTTAAAAAAATTACAAACAAATACACCCTAAAAGCTTATAAACAAAATTTTCATTCATCAACTTTTATTAATTTAAAAACTAGAAACAGAAAATGTAATAAATAATGCTACATATATATTTGTGTAGTTTTATCGGTTGATTATAATTAGTCTTGACTTTACTTCCTTTCTCGCCTAATTTTTAATTAGAGAAAAACTATAATTTCATCCCTAACATTGAGTTATAACAGATTCTTTCTTAATATTATATTTATATACATTTTGGTTTGAATTTAATCAAACAAAACACATACAATTTAGCCCCTAAATTTAATAGAAAAAATTAATAGAGAAATTAACTTGTTCTTGTATGATTAAATTTAGGAACCAAAATACAAGCATTTTTTATTTCATGTACAAATATATTACAACCCGAAGTTTTCAGCGACGAAACCGTAGTTTTTCTCTTTTTAATTTTGTCACATACCTCAAGTGTGCTTATATAATTGGGCGTGTTGATTTATTTTCTGTTTTTATTTTTAAATAAAGTATATTTATAAATAATCATAAAAATGTTACAAATGTGTTTAAACATAAAAAACACCAACATGTTAGACGCTTCACATCCAAATTTAGTTTCCTATCACGACCAAAAAAAAATTTTTAGTTCCGTAGTAGAGGGTGTTTGTTTTAAGATTTAAAATTATATTATCAAGAATATAATTCTATGAATGCTATACTTAGGAATGTCATTCTTAGGTATTTTATAAATTTTGTTTGTTTAGTATTAAGAATTTCTGGATATATCTGTTGAGAATTCTGAGAATAAATTTAAAACTTATTTGATTTTTAGGAGAATATATAATAATTCTCAAAATACCTCTAATATAATTTATTGTATTATTAATTATTATTAATTGAGAGATATTTTTATATTTTTGTTTAATAAATTTTATTTCTATGTCATGAAAATATTTTATTGCTAGCCCCTATAGTAGGAATAAAAAGCTATCAAAATAAGAGAATATAACTTTTTCATGGGAATAATTAATATCCGGAAATACTTTTTTAAAATTTGAAACAAAGATAGGAATGTATCATTTCCAAGTGATTATTATCAAAAATAATTTTACATGTATTGAAACAAACGCCTCATCAAATAATCTTATCAAATAAGGAATTGAATACGAACCGTAAAATAGCTTTCGCTAAAAGATAAAAGATAAGCGGGAGATAATCTTGTCGTAAAGCAATCCAATAAAGATGGAAACAAATACCAAATTCTTTCATTCATTTATCAATGATTTTACTAACATCTATATTATATAGATTAGTCCTTAATTTATAAATATAATTATTTTTTAAATATTAATATGTTCTATCCAATGACAAATTTTATTATGAGTTCCATATTGAATAAATAAAGGAGCTCAATGTTCATAAGACTCACTACACCATATTTAACTTTTAGAGTGTGTTGAATAATGACACTACCAGCTAAGCTGCGCCTTGCGTGTCTCTCATGCAGATGCTTGAGTTATGCAAATCTGCAATTTATCACCTTTACAGCCCTCTGAAATTCCTGGCCTATGAAGTCCTCAATTAAATTAGAAATTTTTTGCAAATATGCCTTAGTCATAACCTAGTTTCGAGAGTCAAAATTGTTCGGTATATTGACGTGAAATTGCTTTAATGAACGAGACACAATATTAACAATTCACATTTCGTTATAGTCACAATACAAGTAGTTTCTATCAACTTTTTTTATGATGCACTCGTTTATGATCCTACTAATTTTATTATGAGTGTGCCTAAATATAAATTGTTAAACTTGTCTCAATATACTGTACAAGAAAATTTCCCCAACGAATGCCCTCCGCTGGACTAAAACCGTAACTGCTGCTTGCTCTAAACAATCTTTTTCTTAAAATTTGAGAAAACTTTTATATATATATATAATTATTTTTCATAGAAACAAGACATTATACAACTAGGCAATAGATCCATAAAATATGCCACAAATACCTATATTTTGGCATTACTTTTTCAACATAAGATAGTATGCATTTACTAGATTCTTAAACCTTTGTGGTTGATATATATGTTATGATTCCGGAGTTCTTAAAGGAATTATATATTTACACGATGTATTTGTATGGAGTATGGTTCTATCGTACGACTTAGATATCTTTTTCACTTCATACAGCATATCAGATTATTTTTTCTTCAAATTATTTGATACATGTTCGATGAGGCACATTGTAGGAACAGGCTACTGGTTATTTTTTTTTTGGGGTCAGGAACAGGCTATTGTTCTACCTGTTCACTCATACCAGATGTTTTTGGGGGCAGCCTATACCAGATACCAATAACAAAAACAGAAACTACTAAGAAAATTTTGGTATAGGCCCAGCCCAATTTTCAAGGTCACACTCCAGTATATATCCATAGACTACTGCCCATCCAAACTTCGGACAAATTACCAATGCGAAAACAATAACAAAGTATGAATTTCGCAATTTAAAATGGAACAAGAAGGGATCGACTATAAATTTTGATGTGCTACATAAAGAAAACTGTGTCTCCTATAGATGAGCATTTCAGAATGTGTAGTATTTAACAAGCAAGTTGTAGGTGACGACAACAAAAGGACTGGTGTGGAGACGATTCAAGATCCCTTTCAGATGGAGTTGGATTGCACAACTCTAACTCAGAAGCTCCTCTTTTTTTTATGTTTATTATTTGTCCTCAAGGACCGCATGTAAGCTTCAAGTAATATAACACTTGCCAGAAAAAACACACTTGCTTATTTCTTCTCACAAGTTGCATTTATGAAATGATATCTTCTACGCATGTTTTGATTTAACAATTGCCCTATATCCCTTGAACAAAAAAAATAAAATAAAGTTATCTAACTATGCTCTTTTCATGCACAGAGAGGATAAGAGGGTGATGCTCCACTTCCTATCAAAGATCTAGCCAATGTCCTTCCAACTTCCTGAATGATTGGCTTAAAATATATTCTGTCGCTTTGCATAGTAGTTGTTTTCTATTTGATTCAATATCATTACAGTTTGAGTCCTCCAATTTATTTGATTTCCAGGTTGCAAACAACAAGAAAAATTCGATTTGTTTAAGCCCCAAAAGGCAGGAAATTATATATATTGGGAGTATAATGCTTTGATAGGCTTTGACATCTTTCACATAACATGAATAATTGAACAACAATCAACTTCACTGTATACTCATCAGCAAAAACTTATCCTATAAGTCACGAGTCACCCATATTCCTCCTCTGCCAGCACTCTTGTAGTTTTCAGATATAAAATTAAACATTTATGTACATAATCACACTAATGATTTACAACCGGAACAACAATCAACTTCACTGTATACTCATCAGCAAAAACTTATCCTATAAGTCACCCATATTCCTCCTCTGCCAGCACTCTTGTAGTTTTCAGATATAAAATTAAACATTTATGTACATAATCACACTAATGATTTACAACCGGAAACTCAATTGTTTTTCACAAATAAATTCATCAGCGGTTGAAACTTCAAAAGGGGTTTTAATTTGCTCAAATCTTTCTGATAGGAACAAGCTGTGCAAGTTTCTTATATCTGGTGAAAGCCTGACTTCTGCTGTAAATATTGCCTTGACAGGCCTGTGATCCGATAGTTTTGACTCACTTCTACTGTACTCTAGTTGCTCCAAACCATTTCCGTACCATACTATACGGTCACACCTAAATTAAAAACAAACAATAATTTTAATAATTATTCAATAGTAAATGTTTTGAACTTGGTTATGTGATCGTAGTCATGGATTGTATATTATCTCTTACGTACCACGCTGGTGCTCGTCTCTTTTCTGCCTTCTTCCCGTGATAACAACATCCATAATACATATCTGAATTTGGAAAATACTTGTACGTTGGTGCAAATTTGATTGGTCCTTCATGCCACCCTCTTAACATGTTTGCGTTCATTAGCTCCATCATTAGCTTCATTAATTTCCATTGTATCCAAATAAGTTAGAGAATGATATCCTAACAAATGTAAAGACTTTTTTAAAAATGAATTTTAAGAAGCTTTTCCAATCCTCAATAATATATATACCTGATCATTTTCTAATAAGGAATCCCAGTCTCTTTTTTCAACAAGTAAGCGGGTAGTTTCTTCTGGTAGAGAAATTCTATAATTTAGATCTCCAAGCAATACTACATGACTGCACAAGACAGAAAGTGTGATTAGGTGGCTAAAATAATACAAGATGTATGTCAAAGTACAACTAAATATGCAAGTAGGAAGAAAGTAAATTAAATTTTCATTAATTTGATGATTCAGTGATTACTAGGAAGTCAATTGTTTAAGCCACTTGGATATATTTCTATAGCTGCAAACAGTTTACCAGCGCAAAAATATCTCTTTACTGCGTTCTATTCTGTTTGGCTTATTTGGAAACTTTAATTTGATTACTCACTGACCCACTATATAGCAGATCAATTTCCTTACAACTTCTCAAAGTTAATTAACTAAGAGTAAAGTTTAATTACAAAAATGTAACAACCAACCAATAATAATGTTTTGGTGCTTTGGCGGCATTATTTTCTATTGGTACAAATTCAAAGCCGAAGAATATCATTAATGATGCTTCTTCATCAAGAAAATTAATTATTTCTAAGAGCCAGAAAACCAAATGAAAAACAAATCTATTTAATATTTGCACCTTGTTTTCATGATTTTGAGAGAAAGGAACTTAATTAACAAAGAAAAAGCATAGGAAAAAAGAATTATTAAGAATTATTCTGGACGGTTTCAAGATTGGCATTATACTTACTCATGATCAAGAATCTTTCTTGGCAAATTAAGCAAAGGGCCTCTAGGAAAGCTTGTCCGGGAAAATATCTCGGCAACATTAGAGTTCCTATACTTCTCATCCCCTTCTCGGCCCCCAGAAGCAAGATGGCTGCACACAAAGCAGAAGCTTGTTTCATGTAACTGAAATCTCACTGACACAGAACCCTGCAGAGTAATTATAGTTTTGAAACAGAAAACAAATGTTAAAAACAAATAGGATTAATTTTTAAAGAACCAATTCAGATGTGAACTTAAGATTATTGAGCACTAGTTATGAGTACTTCAAAAAAGTTGATGTTGACAGTGATCACTTAATTGTGAGTTATGAGGCGTAGGTATCAAGTGCAAAACTAATGTCAATTCTGTGGGGTTAATTTGTTAGGTCACCTTGTTTCCTAAGCAGCCCATGATGCCACATCCTACACATGAGACACTTGGATGCTGAATGAATGGACGAAGATCTCTCCTTGTCCACACGGATATGAATATACCAACCATTTGCTTGCTAACGATACACTGGAATTCTTGTGGGGCTCTGCAGTGCTGTGCTGGACTTTCTATCTTATTGGGACAAATATTCTTCAGCTCATGTTTTTTAGCATCGCCTTGTTCTTTGTCCTTCTGATGTGTTATTGTCTTGTTCAAAGCTTCCCTGATTAAGGAATTCCATTTCGTAGAAACCTCATTATTTTCGGATCCCAATACGTTTGATGCTTTTAGAGGCACTATTTCTTGAAACCTGAATTGTAAAATAATAATAATGATGATGATCAGAGAAAAGCTTCAATTTCTTTATTGCTAGAAAAGCCTAGCCTGAAGCAGTTCTGACAATACCCAAGTACATAGATGTCACAGGAGTTGTTGCATGTGTCCAACAAATCCTCCATATTCAAATCTTCATCTGGTGCAATCCCACCTACGTTCCATGTGCTAACAAAAACCCTTAACATGAATAAAGAAAAACGGTGTCAGAAAAATTATTAAAAGGAAAAAAAATAGAACCAACCCAGAATAGACTTGAACATAATTAAACATATACTGCAGTCATCTGCAGCTTTTCTATATTTGATGTATAAGATTATCAAATATAGAAAAGTGCTATAATAAAATTAGAGGAAGGGGATATTTTTCTTCTTACTTGTACATTTTTATGTGCTTTTGATCATTAAGAACGGTTTTAGAGCTGTGATCAATGGCCGCAACGGCCAACAAAGGTTCTTCATAACTATGATAATCTGCTACGAAGTTGTTGCTTCCCAGTCGCTTCTTGAGTATCTTATTAGCCACTAATGTAGGCCACATGACATAAAGAAACTGCATATACAAAGTTGACGTCGATAGAGATCGACCTGTAATTAAGGAGCTTGATTAGTAGAGGAGGGTGAGACTGGATGGGCTCACTTCTGCATGCTTTGCTCGCATGATAAGGTGCTACTTTTGGTGACAGAAAGGAATATATAGAACATCACAGAGGGACAAAGGGAAATGGAAGAGATCGTGCCGGGGAAGAGAGAGGCTTCTGTAGCCTCAAGAGGAGGAAGGCTTTTCATGTGACGTAAAGATGATGTACGTTAGGCTACATTAATTGCTTCTAATTTATGTGTGTGTATATATTTTCCTATGCTTGCTTACTTTGCTTTGGACCACACTCCCACTTGCACCCATCTTCAACAATTTTAATATGGGAAACATTAAGATATCCTTTAAAATCTACTCAACAAACGGAAGAATTCAAATCTGCAAGAGTAGACCCATGTTTTTCTGCTATATTTCTCTCTCTCCCATTAGGTCATTATCTCTCTCTCTCTCTCTCTGTATATAAATATAATAGCTGGTTTATTGTGCTATGGTTGATGATATTTAGGACATAAAATTTTGATCCACCATCTTCGCATTTGGGGAATTATGTAATAATAATTGAGAGATTTTAGTTATTTTACAGGTAAATTTAGTGAAATAATTTCATATATATTATTGGTTACCTTACTGGATTTATAATTAAGATAACTGAAATCTATAATTATTAATATATTTTTTTCCTATAGATAGATTTAAAGTGATGTAATTAAAATTCCTAATTATTGAATTTACAGATGTGATTACTCATTGCCCAATCATCATATAGAAGGGAAATGTTTTTTGAATCCTATGGACATTATCTAAATATCATATATTAATGTTAAAAGTGTGTTAATATTGAGATCAAATAATTGTAGTGTATCTCATATGTTTATATAAGAGTGATGTATATGCTAACCAGGTTAGCCTCACTCGATTGGCATTTTGTTATTTTGCTAGTATCTCTATATATAAGCACTTGATGAGTCCATAAACATGATTTAACTGTGAATTAAGACAATTTTTTGCCCAACCCAATTGTTTAGAAAAAAAACAAAAGAGTAATGTATATTAAGTATTAAAAAAATATACAAATAATACTTCTCATAAAAGTAGAGACTTTTTTTTTCTGGTCCAAGAAGATGGACCTTTTTATAAGATTATAATTTTATTTATAACAACTTTTTTTTATGTTTTACATGGTATTTTTTTGAGAAGGAAAAGAAATTTGGTGACAAATTATTTTATAGTGAAGTTTGGTATTGAGATTTTTTGAATAAAGAAAAATATTATTTTGTACAAATTAATATTTGTAAATTTCATAAATAGAGTTAGAGCGTTTTTTTTTTTTTTTTGATCGGGAATGGAGTTAGAGTTAGAAAATGTAGTTTTTTCAATCCCGTTATTTCCACCTATTGGGTGGTTGACAAGTATGTTTCGACTAATGAAGAAGAATACCTGTTCGTCAAATCTTAGTATGAGTATTATTTGACAGTGGATGCAAGGTAAGTCTTTCTTGAAAATATGCAGCAATATTTTGATGGATGAAAGTTTGCGAATTGCCTAAGCTGACTCATTGGTGAGATTGGAAGCTGGTAAGGTATATGATGATTCATAGAGGAGTGAGTCATGTTTTCAACAGAGAATATTTCCACCTCTGTATGGAGTAAGGAATAAGGCCATGTTCAACACTTAGTGAATTTCAGGAAAGATATATGGTCAAGGAAGGTGTTGACTTTGATCAATGAATTGTATGCTACTAAATCGAAAAAAGAGTACAAACCCACATACGATTGAATGTGTTCGAGATTTTAGGAGCAGTTACAAATGGTTATTGAATTCAAATTAGCATGTCAAAACGTGGGGATGGTTATCCAAGTCAGTCAAAATGTGGGAAAAATCAATGGTCGAGATGTCAAAAGATTGATTCATTTCCAAGAATCAAGATTTTGCCATATGTCATAGGAATTACTTGGAAATCAAGTAAAATTTTGTCTATAAATAAGAACCTTGGGTCATTCAAAAGGGGATGGTTGAACACTCACAAAGTACCTACTATCCACACATCACCGAGACAATGGAGCCATAGGGAAACGCTCAATACAATACCATCACCTTAGTCTAGTTTTCTTTTTCGTTTCATTTTCTTTTCAGTCAATTTCCTTGCTTTCAATTCTTTCCTTTCATTTACATTACATCATTTTGTTTTGATTTCAATTCTTGTAAATATTTACATTTTTGTTTAATCAAGTTTCTCAATTACAATCCTCAATTTGAAAATATTTTGACGACTAAGTAACGCTCCTACGTCAAAAGCTCCACTTCACATAAATCCTATATCTTTTAAGAGAAAGTGATTCCCTTTCCCAAATTGAGAACCGGAATCAAAACTAATCTGTTGACTTTTTTTTTTAATAATTGATAAATGCTCAAAACTCTCGTAAAGAGAGGAGGAAAACCAAATATAGCTTAAAGCTATAAAAAAAAAATAATTGAAAAACACAAACATGCACAGGAAACACCCAAAAAACACCCGACACCCTCTACCATAGGAGACAACAAAGGGGCACCCAAACACAACACCTAACACAGAAAGGGCACTTAAACATCACAATCATCACACTAACTCCACTATGTAAGAGCACGTTGAGATCACACGGATTGCACACTGACACTCTGGGCAATACAGAAAGCAAGCCATCACTTTAAACCACACTGAGAAAAACTCGCAACGCTGGAAGGACCCGAATGGACCACTATTCCCAAAAACTTTTGAAAACTCAATTTAGCAAACATCCACTGGAGCCATGTCCAAAAGCTTCAGCCCACAGTTTAATCATGATAACCATCAACAACCCTTTCAATGGCTCTGCTGCAAGAAAGAGACAGAAGTTATAGCATCCATAAGCGTCACCATCTCCACACCCCTAGAGATCAAGCGGTCGCTGTGCCGACTTCAGGATATCGTTAATGAATCCACCAGAGGCCGCCAAACCACAGAAAGACCACACATGCTCCGCCAACCACCAAGGAGACAGCTCCGACTCAATCAATCCCAAGATGCCTCACAGAGGCCAAATGATGAGAACTTTGGATAAAGGGAGGGTTATGGAGGGCTGAACATGAAGCGTGGAAACCAAGGACAACTCCTGCCGTTGGTAGAGCAAGGAAAATCACCACCACAGCATGATCTATGAATATGTGCCACTTGCAACTGTTCCTCATCTGGTCCACCACCTTGTCCGTTAGATCTAACATTGGAGTCGTTGAAAACAACACCGTCGAAGCTACTGCAAATCTGGGTCGCACTGCTCTCCTCTTTAATTCACCACCGCACCATACACGTGACAGCAATCAAATGCCGTTTGGTAGGGGTGATGGTTGGCGATAAAGAGTCTCCAAGCCAGCATGAAGAGTAAGGGGTGACAGAGAAAGGGGTAGAGTGGGTTTTGGAAGTGGTAGAGAAGAAGGGTTGAGGGAAGGGAGTTTGTTTGGGGAAAGGAGGCTTAGCACCAGCCTAAGGGGGCTAATGGTAAGCCCTAGTGAGGGTTAGAGATTTTGTCTAGAGGGAGAGAAAACATTAAGGGCAAGAGTCAGCATCAAACACTGCCAAAGCAAATATTTGACTGGTTTTAACACAATTCATACTAGATTTCTGCTAAGCAATACTACTCAATCCAAAGATTTTTGCCAAAATTTTTAGCAGAAGTCATAAGAGTGGTTAGAAGAAATGAAGTGATGGGTTCCATTCATTCATCTAAGAATCAACAAAATGTCATTATCATTTTAGCAATTCAATTCTGGCAAAACTTTTTGACAATTTCCATTCATGCTATTCTTATTACTCTTTTGAAAAAAAATGTTGTGGCATTTTTTTTTTAAAAGAAAAATTTGCTTTTGAAGGATTGTGCCCAACTAAACGAGATATTCTACATATTTCAATGTTATTGCCACGTTATGAATTATACTTCACAGTCTAGCCGGAAATTCATTAAGATGGAACTACTTCTCTAGAGACATTCCTATCGCGTGGCTTTTGGTTGAAACCACATATCTCCTTCTACTAAGAGCAATCCTTTTCGAGTCAGCATTGCGTGTTTAATTAAATATTTTACGCCAAGTGCAACTTAAAACTATTATACTCAAGTCATCCTAATGTTTAACAGATGGACGTTGTTTGAATATCTGTCCTCCCTATGTTAGTTTTACACCTTATGAGTACTCTTTTAGAACACTATTGTTAAATTTATTGTTATACAATTTGGATATTAGGTTAACAATGTGTCTAATTAACTTGTCTACACCCGGTTTAATTTATTTATCCAGTTCAGTTAAAGATATTTCATTCATGACAAAATGAAGACATTCATAAAAATATTCCTTGAAACTTCAATCTAAATAATTAGCCAAATCTATATACACGTATAAATACATATTAAGATGACGTTCTACTTTGATGATAAGTTAAATTATGAAAGGAAATTTAATTTGGTTATATTGTCCTTACCAAAAAGATCACCCCTAAAGAAGTGATTTCCAACCATCAAAGGTCCCCCCCATATTAGTTATTACTCGTCACACTAAAATGCTTAAATGGGGGACTTTCCTTGTTAAATATGGGCTTTTGAACCTTTATCCAAACTGTTTAACCTTGTTGACCTGAGTGTTAGATTGGCCGTATCAATTGTTCTTTTTTCTTTTTTTTTTCAATCGAATCTTCCTATTAAAGGCAATCCTACTCGATTTGAGTAGGATCTATATGAGCCAAAGTTTTCCTTTCAGGTTTTAGCATAGTTGCATACTCGATATTTGAATCTAAAATCTCTAATTATAATAGCCCCCAACCAGTCAATCTATGCACAATCATATCACTTGTTTTCTATCTTGTTTGAGGAGCATTATCGATAATTCAAACCAATAAAAAATGTTAAATCAGCAAGCATGTTTAAGATATCAATGGGAGACTTTGGCTTCTTCGTTTATGGGGCTTCATTGTGGAGTTAGCCTAGATTCAATTTGGTTTGATACTTTAATTGGATCTTTTTTTAGATTTAGATTTGACCTTATTATGATCTAATTAATTTTTTTTTACTTAAATATATTTTTAATCCCTATAAATGGCTGCTCTTGTTTTGTTTCCTCTAAAATTTTTTGCTTTGATTTCAATCCCTCTTTTTTTCATTTTATGTTTTTGGTCTCTATCATTTAGACCTTGTGTTAAAATATTATATTTATAAGAATTAAAAGAATATTCTTAAAATATTTGTAAGAACCAAAAACAAAATTTTTAATATTTGTGATGACCAAATACATATTTTAAAATACTTATGGGACCAAAATTTAAAATGACAAAGAATAAAAAAATAGAAAAATAAAAGGAATCAAAACCAAAGCAAAAATTTTAGAATGATTAAAACTAAAATAACTTTTATTGATACAAAAATGATATTTGTATTCATTCTTTGGATTCATGTGTCTCTTAATTATTAGTTGGGATCCAATGATTAATGGAGACCTTAATGAATCCCTTAAAATGAGTCCAAAGAATAACTACATATCATACTACTCTTATTTATAAAGATCATAAATATATTTAAACCGTTTTTTGGATTTCAAGAATATCCCTCTCCTGATAGGTAAGAGACTAATCTCTTGAGATATAGTCAAACGCCACAAGACTTGTCCTGAGGCTCAAGGAGGTATTGGGAATATTGTTCCTTTGCAGGATGAAGCAAACAGAATAGAAGAGAGAGGGGGTTTGAGTGAATCCGATAAAAGAGTGGTGGAAGCCAGGACTTCATGGGAGCTAGGGAAACAATTGGGATTAACTGTGAATAATGAAGATGAGGTTATTGAAGTGCTGGCGAAAGTCGGTCAAGGACCTGAGAAAGAACCCACCAAAAAAAGGGGCAGGCCGAGAAAGAAGAAAGTTTGTTAAAGTTCTTTGGGTGTAGGCTGACGTGTTGGAGCGTCTGCTGTCTGGGTGTTTGGCAATGATCTGTTGATCGGGGAAGCGGATATGCTAGGATGAGTTCTTATATATGGAGGATTTTTAAGAGCATGATTTTTTTGTGTTTTCATTTGTAATTGCAGGGGTTGCTGTTTTCGAAAGCAAGTATGTAAGGAATGTGGAATTCTTTTGGTATTTGAAGTTGCATAATTGGGAGAGCTGTTTGCATGAAGTCTCATGTTTGTGATACTGGTAGTAGGAGTCTTTAGTTGCAGATATAAGTGTTCATTTATAATTGTGGTGTTAGTGGTTGAGTTGGCCATAGCTGGTACAATTTAGGCACTTAATTAGGAGTTCTGCATAAGTCTGATGCTGAGGTGTGTTTTAGTAGAGGTTTTTTGGGTGGCATATGGATCAAGAGATAGTCCAAGTGTCATATGGTGCTGTTGTCACATGGGGTTGTTTGTGTATTAGGTGTAACTTAATTTGATCTTGAGCCGCATCATGTATTGGGAGTACAGTATTTTTTTTTTTTTTTAATGTTTTGGTTTATGTGATCTTGTATCTTGGCTCCACTCCCTAGGCATCTTCACCCTAGTGTCATCTATCCAAAAAAAAAAAAAAAACTTAATGTCGAGAATTTTTATCTTGAACCGTGTAGTGATTTATGGTTAAAGATCAAACTGTTAAAATTAATTTATATAAAAATTATTAATAAATGTTCCATTAAGAAATCAAAATAAGGTTTCCACAAAAATATTTGACAAGGCATGCACCAATATATTAGTACGCAGATAGATAATGGAGGCAAGTTAGATACTACATTGAGGTCACGTACTTTGTTTTTAATATTATCTAGTTGGCAACATCAATTCATACACCCCTAATTGGTTCTTTGATCAACGCTATAATTAGTTACTTCATAACAATAACTTAATGCAAATAAGGACCAATCAATTTGTGCCGGCATCCCTCTGGACCAGCTCTGTTTTAGTTTATGCCTAATACTGCCATCATATTTGTCATTAACAACTTACCACACACAAATCAAACACTGAACGCGGATTCATTAAAAAAATGTTTCTTTTTTCTTCTTATCACTTTTCCTTTTGAAAATTAATTTTTTTTATTCTTATTTTTTTCTTTTATAGACTAGTATGCCTGTGCTTTTCTGGTTGGAGTTAAAAACAACCGATAGTTGGCTGTGTTGTTAAGAGAAACATCTTAATACTGTCTTTTTCCTGAAATAATTAATTTAATGTTCAGCCCCGGGAAGATGGGACAATAAAACAAAATTATTTGGGCTTGAAATGTGAAGCAATACAATGAAATTGGACTACAGAGGAGAGGATGACATTTTTTAGATTGTTATAAACTATACAACCTTTTTGATAGTGTATACAACCTTTTTAATTTGGTTCGTAATTTTAAGAATTCAAACTAGTTCTATACAATTCTTGATTACCAATTTAAAGAAACTATCGTCGAGTCTCTTAAAAAATTAAATTATTAAATTTACAAAAAATAAATACAAACTGGACTCGTACAAATTTCAAAGGGTCGTCGCTCCGCAGAATATATGAAACTCCATTGCATTACATTCGAAAAAGTGAACAAGAAGACAAGAGGGAATCATTAGTGCAATAGAAAGGTTGCTTATACGTTTGAATATCATTCACTTATATGAGTTGCGTTGCAATTCCACTGATGCAATGTTATGCACTTTCTAAATGAAGTTGCAATTTCACTGATATGCAATAATACAAGTGTGGATGCATTTCAACCGTTCGATCGCGTTGCTTAAAACGAACAGGTGTTGACATTTTGTTGTCGATGTGTGGTCCAACGAACCCCTTTTTAACCATTCAGTTGTTTAGGATACTCTCTTCTGTCTACTACTAGGCACTAGATCAATAATAGTTCTTAACTATATTATTCTTCTTTCGATTCTTTATTAGTGAGAAAGAAAAGCATTGACGAGTATCCAGATTCAAGACTCTTTAGAGCCTGTAAGCTCGCATTCAATGGCTTAAATGTTTGGATACATACATATATACATTCATACATACATACATACATACATACATATATATATATATATATATAACCTCAAGAAAGGTGAATTTAAGGTTTTGCATGGCTGTGATGCTGAGAACTAATTTCATGTCATGTCCTTGGTAATTAATGGTCTGTTGGGTTGAAATATGTCTTTGGTTATAAACAACGGGCTTGAAATATATAGTTTTCTATTGCCTACAATTTAAGGGTTTGTTTCCATTTTCTGCTTTTATTTTCTTATTTTTAAAATTTTGTAAAAAAAATGAAAATAAAAATATAATTTTTATTATTTTTATTATTCTCTTTACAAAATCTTGAAAATAGAAAACACAAAATAATAAAAATAGAAAATAAAAATATAAACCACACAACCCCTAAAATTTTGTGTTTCAGTAATTTATTTATAAGAGACAAACTGAACTTGAATTAACTCCATTGGTGAGGGACTGCAAAAAGGAGGCAGGGGAGGGAGGTGGGTTGAGTTAATGATACTGGAGACGGCGACCCAAATGCCAAAGAGCGGGCAGAGTGCAGATGCACATGTGGAGATTTATGAAGAGCTTGCTCAAGTGAATGACACACCAGCCATGTTGTGTGGTTAAATGTTTTTTTAACCTATATATTGTATAGTTATAGTATACACATTGTATATTAATATATCTGTAGATGAGTATTAGAGTGTTTGTATATTGAATTAAAATAAATAAAACGTATATTTATCTATTAAATATGTGTTGTAATCGCTTAAATTTTTATGGCCAAATATCATCACTGATCTGTGTGGTTTGATCACTGGCATAGAGCAGAATCACTGTGGATTGTGGAAGCCATAGTCATCTGTTCAATTAAACTATCGCTCTATCAAAACGGTTAATATGCGTCTACGGTTCATAAAGAAATTGCTTGAAGGAATATTTTCGAATAAATTACTGTACGAGATCGAGATTCTTCCACCATTATCGCAAGAGTTCAGTCAATTGAAAAGTACAAGAAGAAAATGAAGTTAAGATAGAATTATATACTGATTTTCCGATCCCAATTATTAGTGATGCGTGAGGTTCTAGATTGGAAGCCAAATTACTACCAAGATATTGGAACAAGTGTTGCGCTCTCATTAGTAATGGTCGTTCAATTGCTCGAAGTACATTGGAAATCCTTGCCCAATAAAAATTTGTTATTGTTATTTTCTAATTGAACGTTCCAAAAGGTGTTGGTATTTTAAGCGCATAATGGAACTTAATGGAAAATTTAAAAAAAAAAAAAATTGTCGTCCGTGTGTTTGAACTTCGAATTAATTTATTCTGCACTCAAAACTTCTTATAACTAATAGTTTTCTTTTTTGTTTTTTTTTTTATGTGACCACCGATATTCAGGTAACATTTGACCCGCTAATTATATTCGATTCAAAGAATTGAAGGATCCATTAAGCAGGCAATCTCTCTTAGCATAGATTTTTTTTTTTTCTATTTTCAAGATTTGTATTTGAGATTACTGGTTAAAAAGTTAAAAGCTCCTACCATTTCAACCAACCAAGTGTTGGTTACTATTAAAAGGTTAATTGAAAGAATCTTTAAAATAAAAGCAATTATATTTTCTAAAAATAAATCAAATTCAAAATACACCATAAAATCGAGCTACAAGTCTAAAAGTGTATTGAAAAATGTTTTTTGAACCCTAAAATAGTGTGGACATCCAACATCCCAAGACACAAGAGTAGGAGAGAGAAGATTGACAGAAAAAAAGTAAATTTGTGGGCCCCATGATTTTTGTGAATAGATGTTGGGATGTCTAAAAAAAAGAAATGGTTCAAATAATATTTTTCAAATGTGTTTGAATAAAATATTTTTAAATATCAATGAATTTAAAATATAAAAAAATTTAAATGCTTCAGTTTAATTTTTTTTATTTTAAAATTTTTTTGTTTGAATAAAGTGTTTATACAACCCGGTCAGCGGTGGGTGGTGGTTAGTGGGTGGCAGGAGGTGGTCGTCGGTGGGCGATTGGCAGGTAATGTTAAACTTATAAGAGGAAGGAGTTGAGAGACAATAGGAGAAGAAAAGAGAAGATTTTAGAATTTCTTATAAAAAAATGAAAATTAAAATTCTCTCTTTTAAAATTTAGAATATACTTTCTAAAAATATTTAAAATTTTAAAATTCTTTTATATTAATATCCAAACTAAAAATTTTAAGCTAAAACAATTCAAATCTCCTCAAAAAATACATTATTCTCTAAAATTGCTCCATCCAAACACACTTTAAGAAAAATCTGTAAGCATTTGAAAGTTCTTTTCCTTTTCTCGTTTGTTTCCCATGCTATGTTAAAATCCGAAGAGCAAATTGATTAGTTTGAGGATAACTATTGACTTTTTTTTTGGTGCCGTGGAAAATAAACAAAAGCAAGTAACGATTAAAAACCACTCCGACAGCATTAGCCAAGAGAGAAGTAGAGATGCGCGTAGGGGCTTCATCAAGAATAAGCAGCTGCGCATTCTGCTCCACACCCATTCGTGCCAAAGCATCCGCACAGTAGTTAGGATTATTATTGACTCGAAGAAAAGCATATACAGCTACGTTTTTTTTTTTTTTTAAAAAAAGTGAATTAGAATTAAGTCCTGAGATAAAATGAGAGAAATTAGTCAAAAATTATCGAGAATGATGATGAGAAAATATAAAGTTTGATTTTATAAAATAAAGATTAATTTATATATATTATCAATGTAATAAAATTTTTCACTGATATTTAATCAAGTATTGCCACATCATAAAAAATTGAGTCGATTACCTATTATTCTAAAAGTCTTACAAATAGAAGCATGTGATTCGATAATAATATAAAATTTTCTTACAGTAACAATGCATCCCAATTAATCTCTATAAAATAAATCATCCTAATATTAGTTTAATTATAAATTAGTATTTATATATTTTATTAATTTGTTGAGGAATATTTTAGCACTTTCAACTCAACAAGAGCATAATATCAAAAGCATTGACTGCCAAAATTTGTCTTGACGGTAGATATATTTAATATATATAGAAAAAAAAACATATTTAAAACTGAAATTATACGAAATAAAACTCAATAACTTGGGCTCATTGATCCATGGTTCATGAGGAACCAAAAATTCAAAGATAATTGTATCCTTGTAACATCTTTGCTAATTTACGTTCTTTCCAAAGTTTAATACATGTCTTCCCTTGCTTATATATATATATATATATACTCTTCAAGTATTAAGATAGTTAATTGTTAAATTAACTTAGTTAGTTACTCATAACTGTAATTAGTTATTTGGTTAGGAGGTTAATAAGTCTGTTACTCCTTAACACCTCTTGTATAAATAGTATAACTAGGTGATCACTGTACATCCTTTTACTGAGTTTTGGATCAATGCATTTTCATCCACTTCACTCTTCTCTCTCGGTCTCTGACCTCTCTCTCCTCAATGTCTAACTCAATATCAAGGTTCCCACAATGTAACCACCACTTTCAAGTTTAAGGGACTTGATGATTACTGGAAACCAAATTGAGAGAAAACACCTCATTCATGTTTGATATGCTTCGGACAAACGACTGAAAGAGGAGCAATATAAGGATTCTTCATCAGAGCCGCAAGCTGGGCAAACTGAAATGAATTTCAGTTCAGAATAGCATGTCACATTTCATCATTGGTTTTTTTGTTTTTTCATTACATTGATAATTTGATGTAAATTTTTTCATCTTAAATTCTCACACACTTTTTGAGGGCGAGATTAACAATGCTGAGCTTATGAATATATTACTTTAACTAAATAAATTAATAAGAAATGGACTGCTAACTTACTAGAAGCCACAACTTAAGTAGGCACCCGAAATGTCAATTTTAAACGTTAAATAAAAGAAACGTGTTTCAAGTTGAATGGCTAATTAGGCTGCTATATCCTTAATTAAAAGCACTATAGCTCTTCGGAATTAGCATTATTAACAGGACCACAGGCTATATGAAGTAAGGTATTACGTAATCTAGGATTATTAATTAAACTGTTGAAAAAAATCATCAACAAATCCGACTAAAATTATAGAATAGAAGTTTAGACTACAGCAACATGCAAATATACAATGACCATTCCTGATAATGAGTCCAACACAGCTTATCGCACTAAAACGCATAGGTTTCTCTATTAGCAACTATATCATTATATTTTCATTTAATTTTTGTTTCTTCTGTTTACCTATAAGTGAAACAATTATTTATGTAAGTTTTCATTGAATGGTACGTTTTCGGAAAGTTGGTCACGCAAGCAAGATGCAAGAATTACCTGATTTGTCATTGTAATTGTCTCTCTCATCACAATTTATTTTCGTTTAGAAAAAATGAAAGAAGATGCTGGAGGCCCTCCCTCCGACAAGGTCAAAACACACTGAAGTCTTGTTTTTCGTTTAAATTATTTTTCAACAACCTTCACTCGATGCCAATGGAAATCAAATTATCACTCAAAATGGCCAAATCTTTATTTTCAATCCACGTGACAAACATTAAGTAGGCCTTGAGTCCTTATCCAATCAACAACATCAAGAAGATGATTCCAACACGACGGGGTAATGATCAAAGAACTTTGAAAGATACATTTCCAATCTTTTATCGTTTCAAACATGTAATTGACGTTAAAAGGTAATTATGATTTGTGGAACAGAATTGACAAAATGTAAGAAAAAAATTACATGCATCAAGTCATACTGTTCAAACGTCATTTACTGCAATATATATCCAAAGAATTGCTAAAATGGGATATCTGATTTGAAATTCTTCAAAAAAACTATTGTGGTCATTCTTTGACTTTCATAATTGGTAACATGCAAACAGTGAAAATTCTTAAACACTCCACGGAATAAATAATTTTTTGTACTCCATATTAATATTAATCATACAATGTTTAAAAGTAAGAAAGAGAAAATATAGTAAAAAATTGAATTTATGATTATAAGACGTGTATGGAGTACGAATTTTTTCCTCCATGAAAGATGATAGAACTTCTCCATGAAACAGAACAAGATTACACAAGAAGAAAAAAAAATAACAAGAGACAATGGTTGGATCCTAAATTGGCTGACAATGTGTTTATTTTAAATGAGTAAAGCTTTTCTTTCTTTCTATTTTTAATAGAAAAATGATATTTTGATATAACCTACCTCATATTTTGGGTTGACATATCATTTATTCACCATTGGATGGATATGTGACCCCCCTTTAAATTGGATCCTATATTTATTTAATGGTAGATGGATGGTATGTCGGTTCGAAGTACGAGATAGATTATATGCAAATAATACATCTCTTTTTAATATAAGAATAAGTTTAGGTTGATTTGATACCAATTCTCTCACTAGGGTCAAGGCAAAGTTTTAGCACTCAGAGAGTACTTACATGAAATTTTCAAGAGTCAACTAAAAAAGTTCTTATATCGAGAATTAAATTTACACAAGGTTTTTTTTATGATATATTTGGAAAGCTAATTTAAAGACTTCAAAAACAAATTTAAACATTTGTGCACATATAGATGGGCTTAGCGGCTAAGATCCTGACATTTCTACGAAATTTAGTTTAGGTTAAAATATATTTTTAGTTTATATTCGCGGTATATATTTTTAATTTGGTTTCTATATTTTAGTTCTTATATGTATAAATATTGATAATATAATCTTTATTGTCGCCGTTGTTGCACTGTTTGTTTTAACAAAGTTAAGTATTAAGGATCAAACTAAAAAAAAAAATTATGTATAGGAACCAAAAATATATGTTTTTGGTCCTTGTATGTAGCACTTTTTCTTAAGTTAATCTATACACATAACATTTATTTTCAATTTATTTTTTTCGGTCGTGGCATTACCGTTACTTTACATCAAGCTCGGTGTATTATAATGTCAATCAACAACAATAGCGACGGGGTAAAAATGTCAGCCCAACTCATTGCGGGTTAAAACTAAATGGGTCGGATTGGATTGGTCTGCATTATAAACAAACTAACACATAACTTGGGCCTAACCCACATTCGTCTTGGGATTGATTTGTTATCCCATTTTTTCCCCTTTTCTTTCTATCATTTTTAAAAAAATTTAATAAATTAATTAGAGTTTTGGACTCTTTGGATATTTCAAAATATTAAAGTCATTTGAACTGGAATTTTTTTACTATTAAGTAAGAGAATAAAAACAAGAAAACAATTTAAAAATATAAATATATAATCAGCTAATAAGCTGACCCGTTAATAGTCTCCAACTCGTTTAACTCGCGAGTTAAAAGAACTGGCATAAAAAATTTGTGTTTAATCGAGTTCATAATTTACCTGGTCTTAATCTATGCAGCTCGCGAGTTGCACACTTTAGCCGTTTCATGAGGGATTAAAGAAAATGAATAGTAAATTGAGCGAATGAACTCAATAGCGATTGAGTAATCTCCAACTAGTGAAAGTCGACAATATTGAACATAAACCCTTTGTAACAGACAAGCAAGACGATGAAGTGGAACAAAGATAAAAAAAAAAAAAGAAGAACACTTCACCTATGATGCCTGGTAATTCGTGTCGGACAAATTAATAGTTGGACATAATAGCGCTTTTCATAAGCAAATATATTGCAACAAATTACAGATTCAAGACATACTACATAGTGTTAATTAAATCCGAAGCCAAACCAAATGGGCCAAACAATGATACACCACAAATGCTTTTTCTTGTTGCTGCGTCCCTCTGTTTCTTGTCCCTGTGACTTTGTTTCTTTTGTTTCATATATAACTGCATTTGAACTTGTTCACATGGGTGAGTGAATCTGTTTGTAAGTGCTCCATTTGTGCAGAACATTGCCATATACATCATAGAAAGCTATATCAACTTGAGTTTCAGTAACATGCACAGACATGAATCCTTGGCCATCGTAATAGAACTTCATCTCTTCTGGCTTCCACCAGCTCATAACACCCTTCCACGCCTTTGACCCACCACCGCTAGTCAAAAATTGAATTGCACTGAAATTCATATATTTAAGGGTTAAATTAATTTTTCACTGTATAATTTTGCTTGATTTCAATGTATTAATTAATTTGTCTCTTGTCTCTTGTGTTTAATTTTTTTCATTATCATATATATCGATCCATCTTATATATTTTTTTTTCTCGTTCACTTTTCGGAGAAAAGATATGTGACATGGGCGAAGCATGTGTGTATGCAATTATATATGCATAAGTTTGATATGAACAAACCTGTCAAGACTGCTTATGTGCTCTAGGCAATGATCATGTCCATTTATGTAAAGATCAACGTTATTTGCCTGAAAAAACAATTAGGCATTTAGCTGTTAATGGAAGCTATTATAACCTTGACAAACATTTGCATTATGTAAATAAACCTATAGTGGTAACCCGCTTAGGCAGGTGTCTACTGATCGACCTGGTTACATACACAACAACTAATAAAAAAGTTGAAGGCCATTTTAGATGAGTTGGAACCCATTTTTAAATAATATCATTGAAAAAGGAAACATATTTGTTACGCAAACATTTGTTTATACAGAACCTGATAGGAGTGGTGTTGGACCATTGATTTCAATCAGCAAAGGCCAAGAAAAAAACTGACAAAATAATGATGAGAGATGAAATCTGTGACGTAATACAAAAATAGTATATTTTTATTTCTTTACAGCTATTGAATTCTGGATAGTGTAACAGATTTGTGGCCATTAAAAGGATCTTCGAATATGGAGAACAAGGCCATGTTTGTCTGGGCATATAATCAAATGATTGAGATAATTTCTTCAACCACTTCTTCATGTATTAAAAAAATGTCTCTTATATTTAAAAATATGGGAACAGTAAAGTTACCTCAAGAATTGGGAGAAGCAGCTTTTCAAGCTCTTCCGTGTTACCGTGATACCCAGCACTTCGAATTGTATGGTGACCCACCACAATCTTCCACTTTGCGTTTGATTGTTTCAAAGCCAAATCCACATCCTATTGAAATTAAATATACAGTAGTTACTGAATTAACATAGAAAATCTGAGGTTTCTGAATTATACAAGGTACAAATGCTTTAGTAGATCCATTATGTTTCTTTGCAAGTATTCTACATTTTACTTTATATTTTTGTTTTGCTTATTTATTTATTTATTTATTTATCGAAAATTATACCAATTTGTCCATGATCTGACTTTTTATTTTATTTTTTCAAATTTTAGTGATGGTTTTACATTGATATTCTGAGAAGTGTTAGGGACTGAAACCTTGAGGAGATTGGAAATGTATTCTTTTCTAGGCAATACACCTCTCCAATCATAAACATGGTCCTTTGGTTCTGCAAAGTACTTTTCCACAAACGGAGTAGTGTCAACAAAGAAAAACTCTGCAACTTCTGAAACAAATGACATTAATTCATTAGTACTCGCATTTACTATTTTAATTAAGCTCTCTGTTTATATCGAAATAGGAAGAAGTAAAAAAAATCTAGTTTCTTTTCACCTGCATCCACAACATAAGATCTCAAGCAAACCCATCTCTTATCAAGATTTGTGAGGACAGGACTCATCTGAGCCACAGCATCACCCCTATAGTCATGGTTACCCAAAACTGCAAAACCATAATATTAAAAAAATTTCAACAAAAGAAAAGTGTCCTTAATAAAATATAGGTCTTAGATGCTGTCGTTTTTACTTGAAAAAATAAGATTAATTGACCTTCCTTTCATAACTCTACTCCCAGATGCATATATGAAATTCAGTTTAATGAATTTGAACTCTTGATTACCATTGTACCATTGTAACTATCGAAAAAAATAAATTAACAAAAATTACCATTGTACCATAGCCTCTGCAAGCTGGGAGCAGTATAGATTTTGGTGAATGAGTAGTCAAAGGCTGGATCATCTATGCCTTTCAAGCCATTGTCATAAAAATTATCGCCAGTAGAAATCACAAAATCGATGTCCAATTGCTCTCCAACAACGCCCATCTAGAAAAACTAAATTCATTAATTTCCAGAAAATATTCTTAGAACTGAGGCATAAAGACAGATGATAAATTATATTGACCAATGTTTGTGGAGATGAGACACTACAAATTCTTTAAAGATATCTACGGACATGACAAACAAAGTATTTTTGTATTCTTAAGCAATATATTAAATTGACAAAAATACAAAAATATAATTCTAACCAGTGGATTGACAAGCACTTGTATGCTATCAATCCATTTTTTTCATTTTTGTATAAATTTTTTTATTCTTAATAAATTATTTTTATTACACAATTTTCTTTCTATTTTTAAAATTAAAATTTTTAAAATTTAAAAATAATATCAAAACTTAAAAATTATCAAAAGATAGACAAATAACCAATAAAGAAAATAAAGAATATTGGATATAAAAAAGGGATGGGAGAGCGAGAGGAGGGAGAAGTGGTTGTGACAAAGGATGATGATGGTGACCCCCTTGAGGGTGGAGGAGGCCCTCTGAAGAAGATCTCGTTCCGCGATAAAGTGTTCGGCAGTGTTTCAACTCTTAAGCAAGCCCTTCTTGAGGATCTTGTGCTCCACAATTTGGCTAACCTCATGATGGGAATAAGCGAAGACCTAGGATCAGTTTTGATAAGTTTGTGATTGAAGCCATTTTGGCTCCTTAGAAAGAAGCATTGGTGATCAAGTTGCTTGGGTGGAATCTGGGATATTTGTTGATCAAAGATAGGCTTAAGAGTTTGTGGAGGTTACAAGGTGGCTACGAGATCATGTCAGTAGGGTGTGGTAATTACATGGTCAAGTTTGATTGTTTGGAGGATAGGGAGAAGGTCATAGTAAGGGGGCCATGGATGATAAAGGGTTGCTACCTCAGGGTGAAAAGATGGTCACCGGATTTTAATCCCTAAGATCCTTCCTTTGGTAGAAATATTGTGTGGGTGCACTTTTCAGGGCTCAATGCGACATGTTATCACTCAAGTGCACTGCATACTATTGCATCATCCATTTGCAAACTAGTCAAGTTTGATGAAATTATGGAGGAGGTAGGGCATGCTAATTTTGCGAGGGTTTGCTTGGAGATAGACTTGACTTCTTCAGTTATTCGAGAGGTATGGATTGAGGATCATTGGCATTCGGTCAAATATGAAAATCATCATTTGGTTTGTGGAGTATGTGATTGTTTTGGGCATGTCACCAGCGAATGCACCAAAAAGGAGGAAAAGCAGCAAGGTATGGAAGCGGGGACGAACAGCAAGGTCATCAACTCCAACGGTAGTAGGAGGGAAGGGCCGATGCCGAAGGAAGCATAAAGGGTTCCATAATCTGAGATAAATCAAGTTTCAAATTCAAATGTTGATTTGAATGCGGATTCTAAGGGATGGATGTGGGTGAGAAATCAACGAAAATCTCAGAATAACAAAGGCAAGAATCAGGTGGGTAGTGGCAAAGGGCACGTGCAAAGTCACGTGAAGCTATTAAAACTGACGAGCTTCTTTTGAAACAAAGAGGTGGTCCCATCATGAGTACCACTAACATAGATCCACCTAAGAATGGCTCAACTTTTGATGGAACCAAAGTCATGTTTCGTGTGGTGAAGCAAGATAAGATTGTAAAGAGGAGGTGAATGGTAGTGGTGCAACAATTGAGAGGCCAAACGGAGATGAATGTGACCCCTCCTAGGGGAAGAAAGAAATGCCTTTGTATTACTAGCTTGGAAAACTCTCCCGTTGATGCTACAAGAGTGAAAGACAAATCTCCTTCTGAACATAAGAAGATAGCTTATATGAATGAGAATCCGAGGGATAAGGAGGATTCTAAGGGTGATGATATGAAGACTATTTGCGAAGCGAAAGGTGACATTGCCACATCTGCTGCTACGTAGTTTCGCATGGTGATGGGTGCCCCTTGTTTTTCTTTATTTTGTGTCTATGGAGTTGAATATATTGACTTGGAATAAAAAGGGTGTAGCGGGTAGTAGGGGGAGGAGATATATGAGGGAGTTGATGTCTAAATTTAAATCTTCTATTTTGATATTGTTAAAAATGAGAGTTCAATATCCAAGGTGGGTAAGAAGTGGGAGAAGATGGGCTTTTGTTGGATAGTTGTAAAGGAGGCTAGAGGCTTTGCAGGGGGCATTTGGGTGCTGACAAAAGACAAGGCTATCAAATGTTCTGTTTTGGAGTCCTCTCATCAAATTGTTAGCCTTTCCTTTGGTAGTACAAAGTCAAAGTGGTAGTTTACGACAGTCTACTCGAGCCTTATTCCTAATGTTCGTGCGTCTTTATAGGAGTATCTTAGATTGTTGCGGAATCGATTTTGTGAACCTTGGATGGTCCTAGGTGACTTTAATGATATTACTAAGGCTTCTAAGGCTAAGAGGGGTGCTTGGGTGAGTAGTCATGCCAAAGCTTTCCGTGATTGCCTCGATGATTGTGGTTTGATTGATATGGGAACGATGGGGGTTTTTTTCACTTGGAAGAGATGTGTCCAAGGTCAACAACCTTTACTTAAACATTTAGACAGAATTGTTGCAAATTCCTCTTAGCGACTTTGGTTTCCTAATGCTTGTGTGGAGGTTCTCCCAAGCTGTCACTCTGATCACTACCCCTTGCTTCACTAGAGCACTAGGTTGCCTAGCCCGTGGGGGGTGAGACCCTTCCGATTTGAAGTAGCTTGGGAAACTCATAAGGATTATCAAAATTTTGTTTCCTAAGCTTAGGCGAAGGAGTAGGATAAAGTTGTGAATGGGCTGCTAAGGGTTCATGATGACTCTATATCTTTTAATAAGAATATGTTTGGGAATGTTTTTCAGTGGAAACACTGGTTAGATGTTAGATTGGCTGGAATTCAGAGGCAATTGGAGATGGGTCTTAGTCCTTTTCATAATATTTTGAGACTTGAGAAAGTAATTCAATATGAGTATGAGTAGACTTTGAAGCAAGAAGAACTTATATGGTTTCAGAAATCTAGGGAGAAGTGGGTGAATTTTGGTGACCGAAATAATGCTTATTTCCATGCCCAAACTATGATTAAGAGAAGGAGGAATAAAGTGAAGGGTCTTCACATTGCCGAAAATGTTTGGTGCATCGATCCTGGTACCCTAGAGAAGGAAGCTCTTTGTTTTTTCAAGAAGCTATTTGTTGCCGATAGTGTGATGCATTCTCAGGTCTCATCCTCCTTGTGAGTGCCTCTTGTTTCGGGAGTTGCTTCTTAGAGACTTCTTACTGAGGTTTCCAAGGAAGAAGTTTGGGAAGCTCTAAAGTATATGAAGGCTTTCAAATCCCCAGGCCCAAATGGTTTTCAGCCTTTCTTTTTTAAGAAGTTCTGGCACACTGTTAGTGATAATGTTTGGCGTTTAGTTAGGGAAGCTATTATTTCTGGCTCTTTTGATCCTCGTCTTCTTAAGACGTTGATTGTGTTGATCCCCAAAGTGGAGGTGCCGGATAGATTTTCTTAGTTTAGACCCATTAGCCTTTGTAATGTGATTTATAAAATCATTATGAAGGTTTTGGTGAATTGTTTATGGCCTTTTCTACAGGATATTGTGGGTACCTTTCAAAGTAGTCTTCTCCCAAGGAAAGGAACTATGGATAACATCATAATTGCACAAGAAATTATGAATCACATGCACAAGTCAAAGAGGAAGAAAGGAGTTCTTGCAATCAAAATTCATCTCCATAAAGCTTATGATAGTGTGGATTAGGGTTTCTAGCGGCAAACGCTCATAGAGTTTGGGTTTCCTGCTAAAATCATTAAGCTTGTTATGTTTTGTGTATCTGCTTCATTTTTCTCTTTGGTTTGGAATGGTTCTTAGTTGGAGTCTTTTTCTTCAAATCCTGGACTGCGGCAGAGAGATCCTATGTCTCCAAATTTATTTGTTCGAGAAACTCTCTTTGATGATTTCAGACCATGTTGGTCAGGGAATTTGAAAGTTAGTCCATGTAACCAAAGGAGAGGTTAGGATTTCTCATTTGTTCTTTGTAGATGACATTTTGGTGTTTACTAAAGCCAAGATCTCTAAGCTTTATTTGGTGCTTAATATTTGAAGGAGTTTTAGTTAACTTCTGGTCTAAAGGTTAATGTTGAGAAGTCCAAAGCCATGGTTTCTAAGGGTGTTCCTTGATGCTTGAAGGAGTGTTTGGTAGGGGAGTCTTCTATTGTCTTTGCTAGTCATTTGGGGAGATACTTGGGATTCTTACTTATTCATGGAAGGGTTAAGAAAGATGACTTCAAGTACCTTATTGAGAAAATGTAATCTAAATTGAGTGGCTGGAAAGGTAGACTCTTGAATAAAGTAAGTAAAGTTACATTGGCTAAAGTTGTTCTCACTATAATGCCAATGTATCACATGCAGACTGTTTGGCTTCCTCAAATTGTTTGTGATGACATCGATAGAATAGTTCGAAATTTTGTTTGGAAGGGTGGTGGTGATCACGGTTTGCACTTAGTCAATTGGAGCACGATTTCTCATTCTAAACAGGAGGGTGCTTAGGTCTTCGCCAGGCTCGTAACACCAATATTGCTATGCTCAGTAAATTATTAGCGGAAATTCATGGTAATTCTCCTAAGTCGTGAGTTTGTTTATTGCTTGAGAAATATGGCTAGCAAGGTAATTTAATCTCCTTGAAGCCCCACTCAGCTAGTTTGCCTACCTGGAAAGCTATCATTTAGGCTAATAATTATCTAGGTGAAGGGTTCAAGTTTCGGCTTGGTAATGGAGTTTCTTCTTGCTGGAATGATGATTAGATGAATGTTTGCCTTTTGAATCAGCTGGTCCTATTCGTTCATATCTTGGACTCTTCCTTACGAGTTTGTGATGTTTGGGATAGTCATTCTTGGAAGTTTACGAACCTTGCTACTCTGATTTCTCCACAACTTCTAGGCGAGCTATGTAATGTCAGTATATGGTTACAACCTAAAGCTCAAGATCAAATAGTTTGGAAGGGAGATGTCTGAGGTTCTTACTCTATTGCATTTGGTTATAAATGGCTTAGTAGCTCTATTGAGAGTTAGCTTAATAGTGACTGGTTTTGGATTTGGAGAATTCCTGCGACAGAAAAATGTAAACATCTCTTTTGGAAAAATGTAAACATCTGTTTTGGCTTGCTTGTCATAATTCATTGCCTACAAATTTATTGAGAAATCGCATGGATCTTTGTGCTTCAACAACTTGTTTGAGATGTGGTAGTTATGAGGAGAGTATTCTCCATTGTCTTTGTGATTTTAGGAAGGCTAGAATGATGGAGTTTGATGGGTAAGTTAAATGATCCGTGCATGAGGGATCAGGATCATGTCTCTTGGCTTAAAAGTATAGCGTATAAAGAGGATGCTAAGTTGTGGAGTGCGGTTATTTGATGGATATGGCACAATCATAATTCTGAGTTGCTGGAAGGAGAATTTATGTAACCTTTCTTGATAATGCAGAATATCCATCTTGATGTTGCAGTCTAGCGGGAAGAGTTTGCTTCTGGTGTCTGTGGTGGCTCTACTGTTTGGTTGGTTAGGTGGGAGTGACCTTCTCAAGGTTATATTAGGATTAATGTTGATGGGAGCTCCAGAGTTAATCTGGGATTGGCTAGCTTTGGTGGTTTGTTGCGTGGGGATGATGGGAGATGGATTTTTGGCTTCTATGGTTCCATTGATTTTGCAAGTAATTTGCTTATGGAGCTAATTGCTATTTACCATGGCCTTCATCTTGCTTCTTATCATGGGTTTCAGTATGTTATTTGTGAATCAAACTCTCTTGAGGCAATCAGGGTTGATTAATACTACTTCGTGTCATGACATCACTTCCAAGCAATGATCATGGAGATCAAATATTGGCTCTCAAAGGAGTGAAGTGTTGTGGTTTCTCATGTTCAGAAGGACGGTAATTAGTGTGTTGACCATTTGGCTAAGATAGGTGTTTCTTCGAAAGAGAGGCTTGGACGAACCTCCACCTATTCTTCTTCCTTCTTTGTGTTCTAACCATATGGGTGCTGTTTTTTAATGCACTTAGTGTGTTTTTGCTTTTGGTTTTATTTCCATTGCATAAAAAAAATGAATATTGGAAGTATTTTAGAAAAAAAAAAATTGGATACCAAAAAGTAGTTAATCCTCTTTATTAATAGTAAGATAATAACGTAAATTAATATATAAAGAAAAATTAGCATAGAAACTATCTTTTGACTTTCTATATGAAATTATATTTGCTGCCAACGAGTTTGTGTTTTATTAGAACTAGTTTGAACCCTTAAACTTTAGGTGTAATATATTGATGTATAAAGAGGTTTAATTTTCGATCAGGCTATCTTTCCTTCTAAAAATAATAATGTATTATAAGGATCATTTATTCATTAAAATTTAATAATATTATTATTTTATTATTCAAAAAATATAAAATAATAATAAATTTAAAATTAATTATTAAATAAGTTAAAGTGGTTTATAACTTCCATCCTTTTAGCTATAGAATTAGTATTTCCTTCTAAAAAACATGAAAATCATAAATAATTAATTTTTTTTATAAAACATACCAGATTATTTCCTAAGTTAACTATTAAGTTAAATTTTATAGTAACTTTTGAATTTAATTTTGGTGTATTATTAGAAAACTATACTCTTACATATAATATGTTGTTAACTCATTAAATAAGTTGTCAATACAAAATTAGTAAATAGTGTAAAAGAATTCATTGAACATACATTAAAATTAATCTCATAATTTTTTCTTTCTAAAATACTAAATACTTCTACAATACTTTTAAGTAGAATTTTAATTGATATGTAATGCCATAGTTTTTATTATACTTTTACTAAGTAATATTTCTCTTTTGTTAAATTGGAGGTACAAATAAACTCTTATACAATGCACAGGAGTATGTATGATCAATACTTTCAACATCATTATTATTACATCTATATTTTAAATCGGTACATATGCTAATTGAACTACAAAACTCATTATCTATATTTTGAACAATCTATTCTTTTACAGCATAACACACATTTTAAGGACCCTGATTAACCTATGATTAAATGAAAAATAGAAATGTTTTTTGAACTCATATTTCAAACACTATTTTTGACATATAGGAATTAATGTATAAATAATTGGAGATTTTAATTACTATCTATTGAAAATTGTGGTAAAAGGTTTTGAGAACTATTATTAGCATGATTGGTCCTCCATTTGGAACCTCAAACCATGCTTTAGACAAAAATTATGATAGAATAACTTTTATGAAAATCATGGTTTTGGGGTTTTCAAACAGGAAACCAAACATCCTATATGTCATTTCACCACATTTACTAATGCAACTGAAATTTTCAGTAATTTATACATCAATCCCTGATTATTAATAGATGATTTGTGAGAAGTAGATTCCCTAATAATATAATTGAAAATTCTCATTTAATACATGATTTACGATGTATTCAAATTATGTTTAGAAAAAGCGAGTACAACTCATTTAAAAATAACTTGATAGCTTGAGTTTAAGTTTGCATATGCACGTGATTTCTCATATATGACTTTTTTCCTACCGACCAATCAGTTCCTTTTCGCTATAAACAATAAAAAAATCATAATAATGCAGACCTAGATGTTTCGGTCCAAATGAGAACTACTGAAGCATGGGCATATAGCTGCATTATTGGCCGATTATATATATATATATATATTTTGCCGTCTTTGGTACTTGATTATTATAAAGCGTATGGAACCCACATGCAATAATATGTACACACTTGACATAAGGAAAAGCATGCAAAGGCAAACGACCGGTCAGCAGCAGGTGAAGAATTAATTAATACTGTGAAAGTTCATTGGCTTTAGTTGTTACTCTGCTAAAGTTAGAAGTTTCTCCCCTACTCCTACATTCGGGTGGTGGCTACTAGTTCATCAACAATGGCTAGAAGATTTAAAATTCATTATATATAAATGACAAAAGATCGTATATAAGTGCGCGACATCAACATATATAATTCATAGTTTAGTTTGTGGTTGACGTATATATACCTGAACTGCAACTTCAGATTGGTTGTAAGCTCCCCTCCTTCCCCAGTCACCAATCACCAAGAAGCTCAGAGACCCATCTGGTTTAGGAGCATGTTCAAACCGCTGAAGCTCTCCCGAGGAGGCCACCAAACATAGGGTTATGGTGGCAATGAGAAGAAGCAGGCCCATGGTGAGTGAGGTTGAAGAAAATAGAGAAAGAGAGAGAAGCTTTTTGGGTGAGTTTGAGAGAAGGGCGTGGTGACCTGTTTATATATTATGGCTCTTTATATTATGGCTTTGCAAGAATGGCAATGACAAGGAGTCTTGGAGAAGAACCGGTATTGGCAATGCCCATAAGATTCAAAGGTGATTGAAGTGGCATTTTGTGCCAATCACCATGTGTAGTACCGATTACGTGGGTCCTTTAAGAAATGAGATATATCTTCAAAATTCCATGTACAAGTGTATTTTGAAGATAATGAATATGTAAAATGGTAAATACAACTTATATATATATATATAGTATTAATTTGGGAATTTATGAGATAAAAATTTTCACCTATGAGTTTTTCTTTGAATATTTGTGTATAAAAAATCATATATTGCTATTATAAAATTTATACATCGGTAACATATAATAAATTATGGAATCACGAGCGGTAGCATAAATAATTATATATGTAAACATCATGCATTATTTTAATATATGTGAAATCATCTTATAGGATACCAATCTTATAGTTTATTTACAAAGCTACAAATCATATGGTAGCATATAGAATAAAAAATGAAAAGCATTCATGATTTTCTTTTTTATTTTTTATTATTATTGATTACTGATTTTTTTTTTTAAAAAAAGTTTATACGACTAAACCAGTTAACAATGGACTATTTTCCCAGAAATTAAGTTCCAGGAAATATTGTAGGTATATAAATGGTAAAGAAGAATTATTGATAGATGGATCTATTTTTTTTTTTTCTAAGACGAATAATCCATTACTTTTTATAGCAAAAGGAATGGCATTGTTTTTTTTATTAGATAACAACTTCTCCGTCTTGGGTTGTGCAGCTGTGCTTGTTGAAGCTCTGAACTGGGTGTGGTTATATCTGAATGGAATAGGAATGGGATAAGAAGGTGAAGGCCTAAAACTGACTCTCAAACCCACCACCACCAACTCAGGATTTGTTTCCTTTCTCAAGCGGATAATTTTTCTCTCGTTATCTAAACAATTATTTCAAGAGATAAGAATGTCGACTTTAGCATGTGCATTGTCTTGTTGACGTTATGAATAGGACCAAAAGTTCGTTGCGACCATTGATTGCAGCCAGTCCTGCTATTCCCTTTAAAAATTTGTCTAACTCCTTAATTTCATTAGGAGAGTATAGTAACTCACTAACCGTAATTAAATACTGAGTTACTCTTAACGGGACGGAGAAAGAACAGAAAAATTTAACAGAAGACTTCAATCCGACTCTTATGTTTGGTAAAGGAGTTTTTTTTCTATTAGTAAACCCTTAAATCAATCTTTCATAATATTTTTGGCGGATATATTGATCTCAAACAAAAAAAAAAAAAGGAAAAAAGTTTCATGATTCCTAGCAATTGCAAAATTTGGACACCATGGCTAGTGACTCGCTTGTAAGTTCAAATAGAGGTGCTTTCATTTGTAGCAAAACACCATTACAAGTGAACCTCTTCTACTCTTTTTAAATGAGATGTCAATATGTTATGGAATTGAACTCGGGGTAAGTTTAGTATGTGGTAAGAATATATAGAAGCGAAAAATTTAGATATTAGATTTTTATATAATTTTATTCATAAGTTTAATTCATGAAATTTTTATCTTCATCTTTATTTCCATACCAAATTAATCTTTAAGAGTAGCTACACTGCTAATAAAAAAAAATTATCAGCATTTTGTTAACAAAAAATAAAAGTAATTATTAGATAAAATAAAATAAAATAATTTATTTATTCATTCAAAGGTTACATGACACATTATTATAAAAAATCAATTTGGACAAAAAAGATGACTTTCTAGCACTTTTATAATTCCAATACAAAGTAACATGGCTTACATTTATATCCAAGAATATATGATTATATTATTTAATAAATTTAATATTTAATATAGTTTTTAACTCATTAAATAAGACGTTACAATAAGATTATAGCATCTTGTACAATGAAGGTTTAAAAAAAAAAAAGCATGAAAAAAACCACCAATAATTTTTATTTAATAAATAAGATAATTACGTGGATATTTGTGTAGCATTGCTGAAACAAAAAATAATTAAAGATTAACTTTAGTCCATATAAATTTGCATGCACTTCATTTTAGTCACTAAAATTAAAAATTTATTTATTTAGTTTCTGAAATTGCAAAACGTAGGTCATGATAGTCCGAGTTGGTGGACATTAGTGTGCAGTCATATTTTTGCTTGTGTCATGTTAGGTGACACAATGGCATGCCATGCGATTTTCTAAGATGGCATTGATTTTATATAAATTTAAATTAGTCTTTAAAATTTTTAAAATATATTAAAAAAATTTAAAATTTAAAATTTTTTTCTCTTCTCCTTTATAAATCCTAAATTCTTAATCTTTTTTAAATTCACTAATTATCTCCCATTTTTGCATTCTATTTATAAACTAAATCCTCTTCACATAAAATAATAAAAAAAAAGTGTATAGAAATAAGATGATGAAATATAATAATTAATGCAAATATCATTGTAGCAAAATCAATCTAACATAACTCAATCCCAAAGGCCAAAGCTATAGACAAAAATCCATTAATGACATACAAAAGAATCAGATAAAGGAAATATTATAAATCCTCGGGGGAAAATGTACAGTTTTGTTGTTGTAACCTCAAGCCCTTTGAATAAGTGCACACAAACCTGTGCACACTTTGTATGTCTAGACTCCTGTCTTCGATTTGTGCAAAATGTAGCAGTTTTGTTTCTATGGAATGTTTTCTAAATATTTCTTTTGCTTGTCTCTCATGGATTTATGGTTGTAGCTTTGGGATTGAATTGTGTTGGATCGGTTTGCTGCAGGGACACTTGCATTATTTTTTTGGGTGAATCCACTTATTTATTTGACTCTATTATTAGGAAATTAATTAATTTGGATCAACTCATAGAGATTTTAGAAGGGGTTTTAAGTCTTTCAATGAGAATATTTTTCATTTTCAAGGCTCAAATCCAAAACACTTAATTAAAGGATCGAAATACTTAGCCACATCAATCCATCCCAAGTTGGTGGATACTTGTATTAATTAAAGTATCTCATTATCTCATTTTTATACATTATCTTTCAATCTTTCTATTATTGTGGGAAGGATTTGATTTGGGCAAGGTGGGAAAATAGAAAAAAAATTAAAAGGTTTAAGAAAGATTAATGATTTAAGATTTATAAAAGTAAACCAAAAAAATTGGAGATTGGACACCCTTTTTTTTTTTTACATATTTTAAAAATTTTAAGGACTAATTTAAATTTAATAAAATTGATACCATCTCAAAAGGCCACATTACATGTCACCATATTATTTAACCTGACATATCAAGAAGAATGTGATAGCACACTAACATTCATCAACCTATGGACTAATGCAACTCACGATTTGTAATTTCAGGATCTAAATAGTTGATATATTATTTTCAAAAACTAAAATGAAATGCACATACAATTTTAAGAAATAAAATGAATATTTAGTCTAAAAAATAATTAATGAGTGACAATGTTTAAATAGTATATATATACACACCAAAGTCTAGCTAGAGTATGAGATAAGCTACATCAAAGCACCTTATCAATAGAGATGACAAAATAGATTCAACTCTCCAAGTTGACTAGTCAAACCGACAAAAAATAAAAAGTTAAGTTAGTATATTTGACTCTCCAAACCTGCCCAACCTAATTCACGGGTTTTGGCCGGTTGGCCTGCAAAATATTTGTCTTTTTTATTTTTTCCTGGGCTGGAAGATTTCTCATTATATTAGAAAATGTACATTTTCTTCGGCAATCTAGATGGACGTGTATTAAATCAACACAGGAATGTTTTGTTATATTGCAACAACATAACAGGTTATTTACTACCGAAATCCCATTCACAGGAGGTCTTGTGAATGTTGAACAGAACCGAATCATTTTCTAACAATTGAATTTGATTATTTGAATCTGTGTAGCACGAGTGTTGCACATTATAGGGTGCTAGTCCCAATGAATTTCGAACTGGGCATTTTGTACCAGCACCGCCATGAGAGCATCCTCGCCGAAGCTTCTTCGTGTGTGCAAGTTTTTTATTTTTTAAATTTTTGAATCTTTATTGTAAATTATATTATTATTATTATATTTTATTAATTTATTATATTTATTTTTAAATTAAAATTAAATATAATTATATAATTTATTTATTTATTCATTTTATTAAACTTTTTATTTAATATATTTTTAAATTTTTAATTTTTTTAAAATAATATAATTTATTAAAAATATTAAAAAAAAATTATTTATATCTTTTTATTTTTATTTTTATGAGCTATCTTATCAACCCGCACTTAAATAAGATAAATTAAAAAATCAAACTCGCTTTCTCAATTTGGCCCGCACATCGTGCCCTTTCACGGGCTTTAGGCGGGTTGGGGCCGACGGCTTTGCCATCACTACTTATCAGTTTATCACTGGACGAGCCACCATTGACCATAAACATTAGTGCTGTGACGCCAACACCCACTACACTACCTTATCACATGCACAACACAACCTCATCACTTTCATATTGGTAATTCATCTCAATTCAACTCTCTATCCACCCCCCCAACCCCCCAGAAAAAAGAATTCCCGAATCTGGGTCACTTTCATGTTCAATTTTTTTCATTTTAATTTAATTATACTTGATCTTGTTCGAATCTAATTTCTCTGCTGATTCTGAATTCTGTTGCTTTTGTGGCTCTCTTTGATCCTAATTGTATCTCTGCTTTACATAGTTATAGGTATAGGAGGAATTTGGGGCTTAAAGCCTTCTGTTCTCTTCTGCCCGGCTCTGGTTGAATAATTGGTAATTTTTTTTCTTTGATTCAAGATACCCTACTGCTGATTTTGTGCAATTTAGTATTTTGGGGTGATGGGTATTTAGCCCTAATATAGAAATGATTGCCCTGAAGATGATTGTGAGGTTGAGATTGGAAATTGTTGATCATAATTAAGCAATGTGTTCTGTGAGTTTGCTTGTTGTGGAGGTTGCAGCGTCTAGTGAATTCAATTGGTGTGATTGACTCTCTGTGTTTGTGTGAAATTAGAATGACCCAATGCCTGGCGTTGGATATAAGATTTTCATTCCCATGAATTGCTTGATTATATGCATATTCTTGGTTTGAATGCATTTTAAATGTATTCACAGATTCGCTGAGTTTGAAATGCCCTGATATACTTTGCTTTTCCTTTTGGGTGGCACTTACTGAGCTGACCTTTGTATGTGATTGAAGTATAACTATACGTTCGAGAATGGTAGAGATAACATTGGATGTTGTTTTCTTTTACTGCGCTATCTGATTCTGAATGCATTTGGCAATGTTATCTTTCTTTATTCTTTCTTCTTTTTCATATAGATTTGTTGATGGCTCCGTTTGCAACTGCAATGTTGCCCTCTTCCCACATCTTCCACCTTCGAAAGCCCCCAAGCCTTGTCCTTCCAATTAGCTGCTCTACAACTGCTTCTTCTCCTTCCTTGGTTTCCACTAGATCAAAAGCTGCTAACTTTGATTTGAAGACGTATTGGACTTCCCTCCTGGCGCAGATCAATCAGAAGCTCGAAGAAGCTGTTCCAGTTCAGTACCCTGCTCAGATATACGAAGCTATGAGGTATTCAGTCCTTGCCAAGGGTGCCAAGCGAGCCCCACCTGTTATGTGCATATCTGCCTGTGAACTATTTGGGGGGAGCCGCCTTGCTGCCTTCCCCACTGCCTGTGCCCTCGAAATGGTAATCTTCTTTCTATATCCTGTCATTTCTTTTTGATTCCGTTGTAATTTTTTTTTTTTGGAATTTTGATATTTGATGTTAAGACATTTGAGAGAGATAAGTTTATCATTGTCATTTTTGTTTTTTTTTGGGGGTGTTGTAGAGGTACTAGAGTTTTATCAATCAAATACAACTGTTCCTAATTCCCTACCATAAAAGGGGTGGTCTTTCCTCTGGATTTCCTTTTTCCTTCCATTTTTGATTTGTTAGAATAACGATAATTGCTTGTTTGTGTTGCTCATATGAATAACTGTTTTGGATTTCATCTTTAGCCAGCCATATCTGCGTAAAATAGTAGCTAAATTGATCTGTAGACAAACTGTTAAGAATATTTGGTTATAACAATACCTTATTTGCAATTTTTTTTCTTTTTAACAAAATAGTTTCTCTCAATTTGCATGTTTGGAAGTCCTTATTGGATGCAATGGAATTTATGAAGTACTGATATGCGCTTCATTAAAAAAAAGTAATAATAAACTGAATGACTTCCTTAGTATTTTAATATACATGGTTATGAAAATGAATTGTTTATCTTATTGCAAACAGGTTCATGCAGCTTCATTGATACATGATGATCTCCCCTGCATGGATGACTCCCCCTCACGTCGTGGTCAACCCTCAAACCACACCATCTATGGTGTTGACATGGCAATCCTCGCGGGTGATGCTCTCTTTCCCCTCGGATTTCGTCACATTGTTTCTCATACTCCCTCTGACCTTGTGCCTGAGCCCTACCTCCTTCGTGTTATTGCTGAGATAGCCCGCTCTGTAGGCTCCACTGGAATGGCTGCAGGGCAGTTCCTGGACCTTGAAGGAGGGCCAAATGCAATTGGATTTATACAAGAAAAGAAGTTTGGTGAAATGGGGGAGTGTTCTGCAGTGTGTGGAGGATTGTTGGCTGGTGCTGAAGATGATGAGATAGAGGGACTGAGGAGGTATGGGAGAGCTGTTGGGGTACTGTATGCGGTTGTGGATGATATTTTGGAAGAGAGGTTGAAAGCTAAGGGTGGTAATGACGGGAAAAACAGGGGTAAGAGTTATGTGGAGGTTTATGGTGTTGAAAAAGCAACAGAGGTGGCTGAAGAGCTTAGAGAAAAGGCTAAGAAAGAATTGGATGGATTTGAGAAGTATGGGGAGCGAGTCTTTCCTCTTTACAGTTTTGTGGATTATGCTATTGACAGAAGGTTCAGCATTGATGACGCCAGTGGATGATGGTATAGTTCTTCGATTGATCTGACTCCTTGAGGGTCAATTATTGCATAGAGAACTTGGTTTAATTTAGAGCATGGAACTGCAGGTCTATACAACATTTAGAGCTTGAATTTCCATTTCTTTTTGGGTTTATCTTGACCATCTGCAGGGATGGGGAAGTTCCCAAGCATGGACCCAAAGACAAGAGCATTGTCCATGTAAGATATGTATGTATTATATATACTGTTGCCATTTGTGATACCAAGTTAACATTCCAACTCCCTAAAGCACTAATATTAGTATTACGCTAAAGTTTTTACGTTTGACACTTAATATATTTTAACGCATACGAAGCATCGAGTGTCATACATAAATAAATCGTAATTTACATTTTTTTTTATAGAATATATCAATATAATTTTTCAGGTCTTAGTAATTTTAAGATTTTCTATATCAGTATTTTGAGTGTTAAACCTGGTACGTTAAGCGAAGTGTGTACACTGTCAAAGTGGGCTCAAAAAGGTGGGCATGCAAGCTGAGGAGTGGAGTTTCTTTTATGGCTTTAGAATCGGATTGTCAATATGTTCATCATGTGACTAGCTCCGTTAGCTTTGAGAAAAGTAAACTGTTTTTAGTACATCTATGGTAGACATTCTTGGAGACATTATAGGCGTAGGTGGGAAATGTATGAAAAAAAATTGAAAAACCTAGCATGTGAGTTGGAATATCCCCTAATTTGTCCATGAGAGGATGTAGAAATAAAAAATCCCATAAGAAAAGGCAGAGGAAGGAGTTGATAGCATAGGGCTGGATCCCTTGTGAAAAGTTATATACAAGCAAAGGTCTGAAGTCAAACCGCTTAGTGGACTAATTGAGAGAGTATTTCAAGACTTAGTGGTTCCACGGTGAACGAACTGGATTTAAATTATATATGTATAAAAGAAGAGAATCAAGTAAGAGGTGTAATTAATTATAAAAGTGAGAGAAGCAGATCTTAATTATTGGATTTTATATAAATAATTAAGATTAAAATATAAAATTATGTGACTTTGAAAAGTGATTATGTGACATTTAAATAATTTTAATTCTTAATTATCTATGTATGATTATACAATCTAGAGTTACTTTTCTCAATTTCATAATAAATTATTTTTTTCATGTAATATGTCTCCTATATATATATATATATAGAAACCCTAATCCCTATAACAATTAAATAAGTTTAAATTATAAAAAATTATAATTCTAGGCTAGTTGAATTATGTGATATACTACTGGTCAGACTGGTTCACTAGTTCTTAATTGGTTCACACGGTTTTCGCTAATTTTCAAATTTTTAGTTTTTATACTATGATTGAACCTAGAGACAAGTTCTCGGTCCAATCGGTTAGAGTAGCTGATATGGTATATTTTTGGAATATTGGTTATGACAGTGTATTTGTAATAGTTTTAGTTAGGGAGGTTGGGTAGTATAAAATATTGGAAGGTTAATGTTTGTTATTAAACATTGGAAGAACTTTCTAACAAAATTCACTATTGGATTGGATTGAAAAGTTTAAATATGTTATAAATTATGTATATAAAAATTCTTTAATAAAAAATTATTTATTGGTGTAAGAGTAACTTTAACTTACGCCAATGCCAATTGATTTAGTTTATATAATAACTATAAAGAAGAGATCAATTGACGCCGGTGTAAGACTTAATTAAGCCACTTACATACTTGGTAACCTTTATATAATATAATTATTGATCCAATTGTTGAATTATAACTATATATTATATTGATTATTTGTGTCAAACTTTAAAAAAATTGGATGTCAATAAAAAAGTGATCAAGTACTTCTTAATTTTATACACTTAAATATTTGTTACATTGATAAAATATATATAAATAAGAAATATATTAAATGATTTTGAATTTATGTGAAATTTTATAAATTTGATCTATAGCATGTGAACTACCAATTCAAAATTATGTACCGGATGGGATCAATTTATGCCAATGTAAGGTAAACAAATTCATAAGCTAATAATACTCAAAAATCCAAAATTAAAAGGATTGCAAAGTTAATCATGTACAAAATTGAGATTGATTACATTAGGGGGAAAAAAAGTTCCTAAGAGTGTTCACAGCTCTGATTCAGTGGAATACATCTTGCCTTTCCTCTCCTGAAATAAAATGAATTTAAATATAAATTAGTTAGTTAAACATATTTTCATAAATAAAAAGTTCAATTATTAAGGAAAAATTACCTCTGCAAATATTCGCCTTTTATTCAACACTTTTGTCTTTGACTTATCTATAATTAATTGTCTCTGAAAATATGAAATGACAAAGTAAACACAAATACCATGTATAACAAAGAAAACTAAAAAACCAAAAATAATTATAAAACAAAAAAATAAATAAACACTCAACTAAATATATAAAAACTAAATTAGTATATACCAGTTGTCGCTCTTGCTTCCTTTCTTTTCTTGTTAATATGTCACGATCTTGTTCTCCAGGTAAATATACATTTGGTACGATCTGTCAAAAATTGAATTAAAAAAAATCAATAAATTAAAATTTGGAATATGTGTGAGTTCATCTAATGAAAACAAAACTCCCTCTACTGACCTCTTCCATGGTAGATTCATAGAGGTATGGAATGTCATCCTCTTCATAGCTCGGTGTAAACTCAAATAAATGTTGGAAGAGTTCATTTTCCTGTTTCGACAATGACAAGAAATTCAAATATTTGACAGTAAATTATTTTTGTTAAACGATTCAATAAAACACAGCTTATTAAGAGCTAACCAGCATATGCTTTGAGAATTCTTCTTCTCCCAGAAAGTTCTTTAGAAACTTGAGCTATTTATAAGAGGAAAAAAAAATGTGAGAAATAAATCAGATTATAAGAACACAATGAATGTTACTTTGAGCAATAGAAAACAACCAATTTACCTGTATAATTGAAGACCATGACGATAGAGTTAATTTTTGTCCATCAAATCTTTCTGAATATTGTGGACATTTATCATCCTTAAAATACCTTAGGACATCCCAATCAGCTCTCGCAGCATTGTTGAAGAATTGTTTCAGGGGAAGTTCAGCTTTTGCTTTTGTTGAAGCATTCTCTAATTGCTTCAAAATGATGTCTTTAATTTGTTCTTTTAGTTTTGAGTAAGATTTGGCTTTTCCAGTACTCTTAAGATTTTCAGCTTCACTGAAAAACTTATCTATGTTATCGCAGTCAAATATTAAAGCCAATGCTTCACCAGCGGCAACACAGGTTGTATCTTCTAGCAATCCTAAGAAGTGAGAAATTGCCCTGCATCAAAATCAACGTTAAAATCATAGTTAAGCATTCATCAATTTTTTTTTTTTTCAATTAGCAGCTATACCAGTTAAGCATGAGTGACTAACGGTTAGGCTGTCAAAATAGGTCAAACTCATCAAGTCAATCCATTTATCCGCCAAAAATATATGGGATGGACTTAAAAAATAACAACCCATTTTTAGCTTGACCTATTTATCTGTGTTTCTTTTTGTTTTTTTAAGGGAAAGAAGTATAAATTTAGGATATAAAAATATAATTTAATAATCAAATTTAGGATATCATCACTTTTTTTTTAATAAAAAAAAGAATTTTTATCCCTTTTTTCAATCAAAATTAATTTTTTAAAACCTAAAAAAGAAAAAAAAATGAGTTAAATGGGCTAACCCATTTACGCTTGCGAACCAATTTTAAATGGGTCAGACTACTAAAATATGACTTGCAAACTAAATGGACTGACCCACTTAATCCATTTATTTTATAAGCTTAAACCAGCCAACCCGCCCATTTGACAATCCTACTAGTGGGCGGCACTCAATTAACTACTTCCTTTTTCTTCAATGAAAAATTCCCATGGCAACATCACATGTAAATTCTATTTGTGAACTGCAAAATATCAATCTCAAAACAGATAGCAAGTTTTACTAATATTAATAATGCTAATGTATTAAGTCACAACATTTTATTATACAAGGACATTGTACAATGAGTATATTTCACTATTTATAACAATCAAGATCACATCATATTAAAAAATAAACAACTTTCATATTTATGTCGTATAATAATATGCTATTTTATTTTTCCCACTATCTTTATAATGCTTATTTTCAACTATTTATGACTTGCTTATTTTATATTTTGAGAACTATCAGATGGGCGTTTGAAATTAGAAGAACAAAACTCGCTTTCCACAAGTGTCTTTAAAAGTGTGCTGTCTCTCTCTTTTTTGCACTGATAATAATATTAAACAAACAAGCTTTTAGTGTTAAATGATGGACTTACCCTTGCCAGTGCTTGTAGGTGATTTCCCATCTATTTACTTTTGTAAGTAAAAACAGCCAAGCATAAATTACTGCTGGTATAGTAGTAGAGGCTTGGTTTGTACGCACCTGAAAAAACAAAAAAAGTTACTCTTTTTAAGCTTCGTAAGAATTTAATAAATGAGAAAGATATATAACTGCGCTTTTTAATATTTATTATATTTTAGGAATCTTTCAATAGTGTTTTTTATTACCGTGAAATCTTGCTTTTATTATATCATTATTCTCTAGTATGCATATTAAAACAATGTATTTTTCAAAAAACATTGACTATAAACATATCAACATATTTCATAAAAAAACATATACATGCATCAACCTGAATTTATTTATATGATAATAATAGTATAGATATTTAAATAAAAATTTCATATTATATAAGTTTAAATTCTCCTAAAAAATACATCTCTTAAAAGAATTATATATATCAATAATTAAAACATTTAGGAAATATATTTAGTGTATGAACATTTGATTAAAGTACTTACATCATGCTTGAATTCAGGAAAAATGAATTCCCATATTATTTGCATGGCTGCTTGAGTCTCCGTTGAATTACTTGTACAAAAATAGGTAACAATGGCCAAAGACTCTAGAAGAGTGGTAACGACGCAAGGTTCCAATCGCTGCATGAAAATTTTGAGTTGTTAATCTCCAGACAATTTTTCATATAATTATTAACAACTGTAAAGTATCGTGAAATTTTATATTAAAATACCTTAGTAGGAAGTACTTCAGTAACTACAGAAATTGTCTCTTTATATAGTTCTTGTGCATTTTCAGTCCCAGAAAGAGTCATTGCAATTAACCCTGCATTTGCGTACAATTATAAAATTAAGTTAGATTGTACGGCATGCCTAAGAAAAATATATCTCCATTTTAAATACAACAAACGAAAGGATTTTAGACGAACCAAGAACTTGAGAAGCTAGTTGTTTCTCTTTGCCCAAACCTTTTTTCATGCAGCCCAAAACATGATACAGACAAGTAGCAAAACTGGAAAAGAGAAATATCTCATCAATGTACACAAAAGTCAAATCTAGTTACAAATGAAGAAGAACATAGAATATGTGTAGTCTTACTATTTTTGTAAGGTATCATATCCGTCACCATAATTGAGAATTCCAACAATAGCCAACAATGCATCCTCCCTAACCGAATCCCTTCAATAAAAAAAAAAACAATAATAAATATAAGAAAAGAAACATAACATATAAAAAGTTAAAAACATGGAAAAGTCATACTTTTTATGTTCTAATTTATGTATGTAATCTAAGAACGTCTTTGGGCGAGATGGAGTAGGCACTGCAGTATGTTCATCATTATTAACGACATCATATCTTCCTTTTCCTGTAAAATAGCATTCTCATTAATAATTAAGGTAAAATAACAAATCAATAAACTTAAAAATAAAAGAAAATCTTAATCATTTTTTTTTTTTTTTGGATAAGCATAATCATGAATACTGATGGCAAGCAATATGCATCATGATAGTTTATTGAAAACCTAAATAATGGTGTCACACCAATTCAGCAACCCCATGGGGCTAGACAAGGATCCATATCCTTCAACTATATTGGAAACAAAAGACAGAGATTGATCAGAGTTTTTATTTTAAGAGACAGGACCAATTTCTAATATTTATTTCAGGGTTAAATCTTGAAGAAAAGTGATTGGAATAATGGCTCCAACGAGCCCCTTAATTCCCTCAACCACGCTTGCGCCTTGCGGAAAGGACTCTCGAAGGATGGGTTTTCGAAACTTAGAATTTTAATTTTAATTAGAATACTCACCTTTTTTCCCTCTCTGGATACCTTTCCCCGTCTGGATACCTTTTCTTCCCATCTGGAATACACAAACTCTCTGAAGTTGAGAAGACTCCATGAATCTAAACTCGTGACTGGTGTCGAAAATATTTAATGTGACCTCTGCTGAAGTAGCTAGGACGGTATATATAGTAACACAAATCAAATCTTCTAATCCTTTTACATTATCCAATAGAAGATCTTTAAGTTTGTTTTGATACTGAAGATTACATTATCCACCTAAAAAGTATTCGAAGTATAATTTCATTAAATGAGTGGGATTTTATTTTTAGATAATAGATTTTATTTTCTGTTACATAAAAAAAAGATATTTTTTTTCTGTTTATGATAATTATTCTACAATTAATGCTCATTTTAGTCCTTAACGCATGAGTCATTTTTGTCTCTTACTTTTCAAGCATGGGTCATTTTCGTTTCTGATTTTACGAAATTATCAAATTAATTTTCTATTTTGTAAAATATGAGTCACGTTAATCTCTTCCCTCGTATCCATTACTCCAATATCACTATTTTGCTAATGTGACTTATATTTTACAAAATGAGATACTAATTTGATAATTTTATAAAGTCAAAAATGAAAGTGACTCAAGTATAAAAAAATTAGGAATCAAAATGAGCTTTAACTCTTATTTCTAATAAAATATATAAATCTGAATTTTGAATTGTATAAAAGATAACTTCTAATTTCTTAGATAATTATCTACTCTGAGTACGAATTTCAAAAAGCAGTTATTAGTATAAAAGAATTGCTTAGCTCTCATGTTGTGATTTGTGATCAAATAAAAATTTAAATAAATCGAATAAAAGATATTATATATGTACATGGATGACGATATATTTAAATGCTGCTACTAATCCATAATTTGAGATTCAATGGCACACGACTTTCCGTCTGTTTCAAATACGTGTTATTATACCGTTAAGATTGTTTGTTTCTGTCTGTTTTCAAATATGTGTTATTTCTATTTGTTTTCTATCTATTTTTTGATATCCAAATCTTTTATTCTACCCAAAACAAAAAAAATCCAAATATTTTATGCCTGAGATACCCTCAAGCTGAAATTATCTATTACACAATCTAAGTTCTTTATTAATTACTACCTAATTATCTTTTGAAACTTCCAATAAATTATTAATTATTTGAAGTTGAAAGATCTTTAATTTTTTTAAATTCTAATTTAAAAAAGTAATGAAACAATTGAATAATAAAAATAATTTATTAAATTACTTCCAAAATTCATTACTTATATATCTGAATGTGTGTTTGTTCTAATTATTAAAAGAAGTTATTATGAAATTTAAATTTTATATATAATTAAAAAATTTAAAAATTAATTTTTTTAATTGCTATTTTTTTAACTTCTAAAAAAAATTGAAAATAATTTTTTTTAAATTGTGGTTATTTTTTAAAAATTATCTAACTATATGAAGACAGCTTTCTTCAATAAAAAAAAGTGATTTTCTTACTGAAAAAATCACAACCAAACACATTTTTAATTTTTAATTTAAGTTTAATTTTTTTCAAAAAGTAAAAATAATGTTTTCAATTTGCACTGAAAATAAAGAATGGACTCATGGGTTGGTGAGCTGTGTTTGAAATCTAGATTTCCACGCCTCTTCTCTGTGTCAGAACAGAAAGATAGGTACATAGCTGAAATGGGGTACTGGTCAGATGGAGTTTGGAATTGGCAGCTGCAGTGGAGCAGAAGATTGTTTGCCTGGGAAGAGTCATTGGTTACCGAACTGCTCCTACTCATAAACCAATACAGTTTTGTTGAGGGAGTGGATGACATGAGAGTTGGGAATTTTGAATCCTCTGGTTCTTTTTCTGTTCAATCTCTTTCTTTGCAGGTTTTCAAGAATATTGTCAGCAATTCACAAGACTGGTTGGCGGGTAAAAAGGCTTGGAAAGGGCTTGCTCCCCCTCGTGCGGAGCTATTGATGTGGTTCATTCTTCAGGGACGACTCAGTACAAAAAGCAGGTTGCTCAGATTACACTGCATCGCGGCAAATGACTCAGTGTGTGTTCTGTCAGAAGCAGGAGGAAACTTTGGAACATCTCTTCTTTTCTTGTAATCACCCTTGGTGTTTGTGGTTTAATTGCTTAAGGTGGTGAAATCTCTGTTGGTGCTTGCCAAATAACCCAACCCGGTCATGTTCTTTGCTGCTTGGCTTGGAGTTGGAGTTGGAGTTGGAGTTGGAGCTCCTATTAGAGGCTTCGATAGAAATTTACGGACTGCACTCATGTATGTTGTTATGTGGACCATATGGACAACCAGGAGCAAGACGGTGTTCGAAGGCTTCAAACCAACACGAAGTTGAGGCTTGGTTATTGGGTGAAAGCATGGGAGGATAAATTTCCTTACTCACCAGATTTTCTGATACTAAATTTGGAGCAAGCAAGATCCTGGAGTGGAACCCCCCGTTGATAGTGATAGTGCTGTCTGTGGTTAGATTCGGCAGAGAAGAGCTGTGCTTGAGGTGGCTGTTTGTTTTTGCATGTTCTCTGCTCTTATCGTGAAGCTATTCAGCAAGCTCCTTTTCTCTTATGAGGGCAGCTGTCCTAGCTTAAGGTTTTGATAATAAATATGAAGAATACGAGGAACAGCTGGTTAATCTTTGATGCAGTACGCACGATGCGGTTTGGCCAATGCTGCAGAAAAGATGGTTTTTCTGTTGTTTTAGGAGGTGTGTTACCTTGTCTTTCATCATGGTTGATGACTGCTTGTTGCTTAGGACTTCTTGTCTCTAGAGCTAGCAGGTTTAGTATTTTCATTTGTACTCTTTTTTGGTCTTCTGGCTCCCCATCGTCGCCTTGGTGAGTTGAGCATTTTGAAACTTATCGAAAAAATAAAAATAAAGAATGGACTTATTTTAGTTTATTTTTTCAACGTTATCTTTTTCTATTACAAAATAAGAAAAGTATCAATGGATTTTTTATTTTTACTTTTGAAGGCAAAGGCCCCAAGGGGATACACATGCACACACAGCCCGTAAGTTTGATCCAAGGAATTCCGTTAGTTATTCGTTTAGAATGGATAAAAGTGTGAATTTATTTGATTTGTAAATTAAATTTTATATTTCAAACTTTTAAAAGTAAGATTAATTTGATTTAGTAAATCTCTTGAAATTTAATTGTTTTTAATTTTAAAATTCTATTAAATTTGATAAAATTTAATAGGAATGGATTTGATTTTAGGATTAAGTTTAAATTAAATCAATTTTTATTTTTCATCATTGCAAATATAATGGATTATTCTAAATATAATAACTGATTTCTAAATCAATTTAAATTCTATTTTATATATAATTGATTCTAAACACTAGCTTTAATTTATAATTTAAAATCAATTCAAATAAATTTAAATTTTTTTTTTTTTATCATTTCAAACACTATCTTATATAGGCAGAGGACCTGGACTAGACTCTCCCTTCCTAAATTCAGCTATCGTATACCAATGTCAATTTTAAAAAAAAAAAAAAAAGGAAATTGAAAATGCCCCAAGAAACTACAACCTACGAATCAAAGGTAACTCTGGACGAGGACGGTTGATGTCTTTCCTTTCCTCCGAGTATGAATGAAAACCTAATCTCATTCTTGATTTTTCTAATTCAACACTTGGCGCAGCATCTGGTTTTGGTTGTGCCCACTAGATGAGCATGTGTTGTGCATATCAATATATGTCATATGTACAAAAACTGCCGAGTCAGTCTCCGCTATCACTATTTTGTAACCTGCATACATTCAAGACCATAATTAAGGATATATATATATATAGTTCAGCCAATATGGTAGCTGAATTCTTTAATCCTGAAACCGTTGGCCACCCGCAGTAAGGATTTCACCGCAACCAGCATTAACTGGATAAACTTTAATGACGTACGATGTTTCATATAATTCTCATTCTTTTAATCTATGCTTTTACAAGTGCATAAGAGAAATATCCAAGGTACTAACGTTTGGATGATTCAAGTAATTTGATACTTATTTTTTTTAATTAAGGAATTTAATTCAAATTTTATAAATGAAAAAAATATATTGTTAAGAGAGCTTTATCAATAAACTCCGAATATTGGTGATTTCAACAAAAGAGAGAGAGAGAAACATTCAAGATTAGAAGGCAAATATTAAGATATTCTCTCAATCACGACAATGTTAAATAAGTTAATTTTAATGGGATACATATTTATAGTAAAAAAAAAATTGGAAAAAATATTAAAATTTTAACGTAATCAGATTTTTTTTGTATTTAACATAATCAGTAATTAGTTATAAATATTTTTTATTAGATGATAATTATCTTTAAACACTTTTTAATTTTGTATTATGTAATATGATTTACTTTAAATGCTTTTTAAACAAAAGATGTACGTATTTACAGATATATACATATATAGTACATGTCTATATCCTAATATTTATACTAATAAAAATCTAAAGGAGATACTTCCCTTTTTTTTTTTTGTAATGTATTATTCTCAAATCAACATTAGAATACTATTTATTATTATTACTAGGAAAAAAATAAATTATAAATAATTTTTTAAAGTAAGTTTTTTAGAATTTATCCAAACGTGTCATCAAAATTGATTTTTTAAATAAATTAAAAAATGACTCTTATTTACTTAAAATTTGATTATTTTCTAGTTTTAATTTTTTAATAATCTTGTCTAATAATATACATAAATTTTAAAAGTAACTTCTTTAAAATAATATTTTGTATAAAATAAAATAAATGCAAACAAACACATTATACCTATAGTGACATTGAAAGAATCTTGATTTCTGTGTGCATCTTACCTTAGTTGGGTCTAAAGCAACCAATCCCACTATCAAAAGTAAGAATAGAAACGATATAAAACGGGGTTGCCTTCCCTTCAACGCTCGTAAACCAAACTATAGTATAAACCGAAGCTTCCTCTACCTTCGTTTTGGTTCTGAGCGAGTTAATTTGTAGCCATGGCTACCCATAGAAGCAAACTCAGTTCTGCTTTCCACTACTTTTTCATTGCTATTTGCATGAGTTTGTGTTTTGCTTCTTCCAAAGAAGAGCTTCCTAGGCTCCAACATGCACCCAAGACTGATGGGTCTCTAAGCTTCTTGGTGACTGGAGACTGGGGAAGAAGAGGAGAATATAACCAATCTCTAGTCGCCTTTCAGGTAAATATCTCACATCAATTTTCCTTTCATGCTGCATAATTTCCATTTCTTATTCATCTTTGTAGTTCCCTCAAGTCGGCACATTGCATGTTAACATCTCAGCTAAAACATATAAAACAAGGGTACCACTTGTTATATACATAATGAATACCATAGAATAAACAAAAATAAAAAGTTGTCAGGGCATTGCTTATCGTACAAAATTGTGTTATATTATTGTATCAATCACTTATCATTGGGTCAAAAATATTGAATTCTATAGGTGATGTTGGCTAATTAAATCTATCAATATTAAAATTTGAACTCATGATTTTGTTTCGACAAGTATTTATCATTAAGCTAATAGAAGTTATTATAGCCTTCGAGAAGAGTACAATTTTATTGCTTTAAAACTTTTACTATAAGGAACTACACTCATCATAAATACCATAAGTTAGAATGTTAAATCTATTAAATCTGAAGAATGACGCTAGCGAAATAATCCACCAGTTATGTTCCAAAATATATTTATTTTTTGAAAAATACCTTAACACAGACTAATTATTAATTGAGTGCGTACACAGTGCAAAGTATATAGATCTCCCGATCATCGCTATTACAAAAAGCTGTAAGATGCATCTCGCACACCGCTACTTTTCTCCAGAAGAAAAAATTCTCATCTTTTTATTTAAAAATTGCTGAAAAATTTTGAGAATAAACATGCTTCCACCAGGTAGCATTGTTATATGCAGAAATCAATAGCAGCATGACATCAAATAAATTTATTTTTCAAGTGTTTATAGAAATATCATGGACTCTGTGAATGACATGTGACCAATTTATTTTTGGGACATGACACGCAACCAAAATTTATTACAGACAAATTTATTTATACCTAGTTCATATCAGTCCAGGCAGAAAATCTAATTGGAACATAGCAATAGAATGAGACAATATAGAAGGGACGAATCTAGCTATAACTGTTGCATTCAACAGATTTTCAGTATAGCATATAAAATATGAGATGCTGCTATTAGCATCCTATTGAGTTTGTAAACTAATATTGCATAAATATTAAATTAATTTATGATACCCTTCAAAGAACACAAAAATCACGTTGTAACTTCTTTGTTAGTTGATGATTATTTACAGATCTATTATATTTTTAATATAAAAATTTTGTAGATGGGTGTAATTGGAGAGAAATTGGATATTGATTTTGTGATCTCAACGGGAGATAACTTCTACGACAATGGATTAACAGGAGTGCATGATCGAGCCTTTGAAGAATCATTCACCAAAATCTACACGGCGCCTAGCTTGCAGAAGAACTGGTACAGTGGTAAGAAAATTTTTAAATTAAGATTTTAGAACTGCAGAGTGTAATGGAAGCAAAAGAGTACAAGAAATCTAATCAAAATCATATCACTAGAAACTGATTTAAGGAAAATTCTATTGTTTGTTTCTTTTTTGCTTACTTGTGTTTTTGTGTAGTTTTGGGAAATCATGATTACAGAGGAAATGCCAAGGCACAAATAAGCCCCATCCTTAGATATATGGACAACAGATGGATATGCTTCAGATCATTTATTCTCAATTCAGGTAATAATCAAACCACTTTAATTTCAGTTTATTATTTTTCAGTTTTTCAAAAAAAATTATTGATCATTTTTTTTATCCAAGAAAGTTATTAGAATTTTAATTTTTTTATGCAATTATCAGAACTTTAATTTCAATTTTAATTTCAATTATCCGTAGACTTTTATACTTGGTGACATATACTCGCTTGTTATTGAGGTAATATTACTTTATTTGCTCGCAGAAAATGTAGACTTTTTCTTTGTAGATACAACTCCTTTTGTTGGAAAATACTTCACCGACCCAGAGGGCCATGTTTATGATTGGAGAAGCGTGTTACCAAGGAAGCGTTACCTTTCTAAACTTCTCAAGGTATTTTCATCGGCTATATGTACTTTCTTTTTAAACATCACTTGTCATATAGGGTTGCATTATGCTACCCTTATTTTGTTTGAATTAAACATTCATTTAATTGAATTAATAATGAATCAATCATTTATTAAATCACTGTAATTAACAACTTAGTTAATTGCTTCAATCATTCCTATATCACTATTTAGTATTAAATTGAATTAAAGTATTAAAAATTTTGCATATTACTTTAACAAATTTAAAATTTAAACTAATTATCAAATATTATATTAGGTAGTGTTTGGAATGACCAAATTATGGAATTAAGTTTATTTGAATTGATTTAATTTATAAATTAAATCTTATGTTTGGAAGGATTATGTAAAGATAAGACTTGAATTTATTTAGAAATTAATTTTTATGTTTATAATATATTATATTGTGTTTGAAATGACCAAAAATAGAATTGATTTGATTTAATTTTTATTTAAACTTTAAAATCAAATAAATTTCCATTAAATCCTTTTAATTTGGATAGGATTTTAAATAGAAAAGAATCAAATCTCATGAAAATTAGAAATCAATTCATTTCTTATTTTCAAAACACCCAAACACAAGATTTAATTTCCAAATCAACTCATTTCCATTTTTTTACCATTCTAAACACATTCTTAATATCTAACACTAACATATTAAATTTATAATAAAAGATTTAAAGAAAGAGTATGTATATATTTAAAACTATTGAGTAAATTAAAATAACTAATAGATAATTAGAAATCTAAAATATTAAGTTAAGATATGATAAAGAATATGAGACTTAAGGTAACAATGATAAAAGTCAACTATTTTTATTAATGTACCAAAATATAATTAAGTAATTGTATTAAAAACTTTTACCATCAAAATTAAATCTTAAGAATACAAGTAATTTTAGCAAATATATATATGTGTGTGTGTGTGTGTGTGTGTGAGTGTGTTTGTTATTATCAATTCAGTTGAATTTGAATCACTTTTTAAAAATAAAACTAAAACCCAAATCAAATCAACCAGTTTTCATAAAATAAGAATTAATCCAAACTCATACTCATTAGAGGTCGGTTAAAATCTTGGATTTGAATATTTTAAAGTAAGTATTTTTATAAAATAAAAAAATAAATAATTATTTATTATTGAATCAATAATTTCTATTATATATGGATCATACCAAATAATTTAAAGATGAACGACCTCTCGCTTGTAAAATAAAAGGATTCTCCTAATTCTAAAATTTTCCCTTCTTTTATCCTTATCATTCAAAGAAATAACTTGGTTTCTTATATCTAACTTTTGTGTGGATAATTCACAAAAAATTGTAATTATCGTTCATTCATAAAATTTCATTTTAGTCATATTAGACAATGAACGATGTTAGTATACCAATTGTTGGGTTTGAACAAAGTCTTACTTTGATTGTTACTAGGAGTTTTCATTTTAAATTATACTTATTTGACATTGGCTTTAAGCAGGACTTGGATTTGGCGCTAAGACAATCAACAGCGACCTGGAAGATAGTGATTGGCCATCATACAATTAGAAGTGCTGGGCACCATGGAGACACCGAAGAACTGCTGACACGTCTCCTTCCAGTTCTTCAGGTAACTCACTTACCATGCGTTTGTGAGCAAAATTATTTATCAAACTACTCTTTGTAATTTCTATGATGTTTTGTTGTAGAAAAACAATAGCAAATATTTTTCTACAAGTGATAAACAATTTTTTATTTGGTCGAAAGTGATTAACAAATTTCAACGTAATGTAGAAAAGAGGCTTTCGCTGCTGAAAAGAAAATACCTATGTTTTCATTTTTAAAGAATCTTTTCCCTACGGCGAGAACATATTATTCATATTTTATGGCAGAATTAAAATATCAAATAAGTTATACTAAGAGTACTAATATACATACTCACCTTGTTGGATTCACTGCCGGACACATATTCACAAAAAGTTGTAGCGTCTATCTCCAAACAGTGTTTCATACACTTTTGAATCAATGCTTTCTCTTCTTAAATTTCTAGGTAGTAAGTCGGATAGCAAAACTTAGTACAAACATATCATTTCTCTTATACTACTTTGCATATCAAATGCCCAAAACATATGAATAAGGAAAAGCTACTCGCAAGTTACGAAGCAAAGATTCTTTATGTACATACTTGAACGCAACATGTCTCCTGAATTGAAACGTAAGCCAAATTAAAAATTTAAAATAAGTAATATTGATTTTAAGGAGATATACATATTTATGTTTCTAAACAAATACTATTTTTTTTATGGTGAATTACATCGATCTTTTCTAATATTCAGTATAATTATATTTGGTACTTCTCTATTTATAAATAATATATTAATCAAAATAAATTAAAAAAATATCAAATATAATTATACTAAATTACAGAAAAAATTAATATAATTCATCCATTTTTTACGGTGAACACAAATAATGGTTTGCTCAAAACGACAGGCAATAGGCAAATGCCTAGATTATTCATCATTTCATCTTTCTCTGTCATATAACTTACTATCAATTTATTTATTCATTTATGCATTAAGTAATATTATCTATTGTTTTCGTATTGTAGCCCTTGTAATGAATGCAGATAATGTAGTGTTGTAGGTGTTCCAAACTTCCAATATTTGGCGTCTTTAGCTTGCATTTACTGTTTCGAAATTGCAGGCAAATAATGTTGATTTGTACGTAAACGGACACGATCATTGCTTGGAACACATAAGTAGCCGTGACAGGTAAGCAAAATGCGTACAAGTACCCCCCAAAAAAAACCCAAAAAAAAGAACCTTCGTACTCTCTTTGTTTGTGTCGGCAATGATAGTAACTGTCAAATCCGTACAAGTACCATACTTTTTATAAATCATAGTCTAATTAATAATAATTGATTAAGAAAATTATAAAATAGATTATATTATTTATATATATCTAAAATTTTAACACTTTAATACTTTTTTTTAATTTTTTTTCATTAATTATTTTATTATTTTTACTTTTTTAATAATTTTTTTTATTTCTCAATATCTAAGATATTTACCTACATTAATAATACAAAAAACATTTCTCTTACAAAATGCAGTTCAATTCAATTTTTGACAAGTGGTGGCGGGTCCAAGGCATGGAGAGGTGATGTTAAACGGAAGAAACCAGAGGAGATGAAGTTTTACAACGACGGCCAAGGATTCATGTCCGTACAGATTTCTCAAACTCAGCTTCAAATAGCTTTCTATGATGTCTTCGGCAATGTCCTGCACAAGTGGAATACCTGCAAACTTAGCTACTATGCCATGTAAATTAGTTGACTAACTAAAAAATATTTACTGGTCTGTATCAAACGCAATTATGGTTTTGGTTCATATATATAAAAGTAAGTATCACCCTCACTATAATGGGTGCGTTTGGAAGTCGTCCTACACGAGGAAAAAGAACCTTTTTTCAAAGTTTTTTTTAAAAAAATACTTCTGCTATTATTTGTTTGAATTTATTTACTTAATATTTTAGAAGAAGTATTTATTAATAAATAGAAGTAAAATAAAAATAAAAAATTATTTTATGTTTGAATATAATTGTATAAATTTTTTTGTCAAAATTAAAAATTATTAAATTATTCGAATATGATAAATATTAAAGTATTTTATTTAATAAAATGAAAATTAAGGATAGAGAGAAAGAGAGGGAAATAGAATGAGAATGGGAAGAGAGTGGTAATTTTTAAAAGTTTTAAGGATAAAATTATAATTAAATGAGAAAAAAGTGGTTACTAATTTCAAAAAGTAATATTTTTTCTATTCTATTACTTCTACTTCCTCTATGAAAAATAACTCTATCTATTTTTTAAAAAAATAAAAAAATTGATTATTTTTTACTTCTATTTTTTTAGAAACACAAATAAATAATATTAAAAATTCTATAAGTATTTCTTTTAAATTAAAAAAAGTGCTTCTTTTTATACCAAAAACACAAACAAATGCACCTTTTATATTTCTCCAAAGAAGTAGAAACAGAAAAATAATAATTTTTTTTGTTTTTTTAATAAGTAAATAGAGAGCAACTTTTTCAAAAGGAGAGAGAGAAAATAATTTCGAATTTTGAACTCAATACCTTTTTATATTATTTTACCATTCTATCATTAACTTATTCTTGAAAATATTACTCTTTATCCACTAAATTGTAATTTTGTCTTGAAAAAGTACTTTCATATTTATCATATCTAATTAATTTAATAACTTTTGATTGTAATAAAATGTACTTTTATAATTATATCTAAACTCAAAACAATTTTCTATTTCTACTTTTATTTTTACTTCTTATTCTATTTTTTAAAAATTACATTGCTCAAAATCTTAACCAAACGATCCATTGAGTCTTTAGAAATTTAAATAGTTATGTGTAATGTGTAGTTGTGTAACGATGTATAGGAGAATGTAAGCATACATTAGACGGTTGTTGTTTTCGTTGTTAAGTGTTATTAAGAAAAAAGTTATTAAATATTTTTTGAATTTCTAATATAACAAAGAGTTTAATTAGTATGTACTGATAATATAAAATTATTTTATACTGTCAATCAATAGAAATAGGGAAAAGTGAGAAATTATGGTGGATTCCTCATTATAATAGGTAATTATTTGTATGAATTGACACTTTTTACTATTTCTATTGGCTGATAGTGTAAAACTATTTTACACTGTCAATATATTTAAATTAAATTCTATATCAAATATTTTACTTTCTGTTTAATATTTTTATGTTCTTATGAGATAAGAGTGTGTTTAGTATGCTATATTAGGCATGATAGAATAAGCTAATATTATATATCATGACCTTATCTGTTATTTGATACACACGATATATTGTATAAGTTTATCTATTATAACCTTTTTATATATCAAAATTATGGATAATTTGATCAAGTCTAGAGAGACCATATTAGACTTAATTAATTTTTCATGTTATATGACTTTTTCACTATTTATATTTTTATATTTTTTTAAAATAAAAATAATTATTAAACAAATAATAAAAATATATAAATAACAATAGTATTATTTAACAATAAATAAATATTTTAAGAAATAATAAACTATTCAAAGTAATATAAAAATATAAATAATAATTCATTATTAAAATATATTAATAATAATAAACAATATAAATAATTATTAAAAAATAATTATAAAAATATATTAAAAGTAATGAAATAGATAATAAATAATTTTCAATATAAATTACATTTATATAAAGTACAAACAAAAATAAATTAAAATAATAAATATTTGAACAATTATATTAATTTTTAAACTCTTAAGTAAATAATTAATAATAATTATACTTTATTATAATCATCTTTTTCTTGTTATATTTGATATAATATAATATTCTAAACAGTGACATACTAAATACTATATAATATTAAAATTTTATTAAATCTTATATTATTAGGTATTATTTTATCAAATCTTATCCTATTAGGTATGCCAACAGATCCTATTTGTTAGTAAATTGTTATTATTAATTTATCTTTGTTTTGGGCTGAATCGTGTGCTTTGCTTGAATTTTTTTCACATGTTTTTTTCATAGTTGAAGAGATGTTACTATTACAATCAAAAGTTAAACGGAAAGGTAAGCAAGTTCTGGCTAGGTCCAACTGTGAAAACTTTCACAGTATCGAAAGAAAATAAGCATTACTAAGAAAGGAAAGGTAGAGGCATGTCGTACCAAACCACACTTGCTGATTAGTTCTTGAAATAGGCACTTGTTTGAAGGATTTTTTGCTAAGTAAATGACCTTGATTAACTATGTAGGATTAGTCTCACAGAAATGTTTGATGAAACACCCAAGGGTCTGTTCGGTTTGTAGTTTTGGAGGGAGAGACAAAAAGTGTATGAAAATAAAAATGTACAATAACTAATATGTTTGGATGTATAAAGATTTTTTTTTTAAATTTATTTTCCGAACTTCAGAAGATATTTTGGAAAAAATATTCTTAAAGTTATTTTTTATTTTAGAAAAAAGACCTTTTAAAAAGGAATTTTACTATTATTCTCACATCAACGATCAAGCTTGAGTTCTATTTTGAATTGATCTGATTCAATATTACATATAATTATTTAATATTTAAATTTTGTTTTATAAATAATAAATTTTAAAGTTATTAATTTAAACTAATATTTTATACCTAACATGATAATTTTTAACATCAATGTTATTTGTTTAAAAAATATTTATATATAAAATATATTTTAATTTGTAATTTCAAAATTTCTTGATTTACTATAAACTAAAGTAGATCTGTTCACAACCTAATCATTAGTTGAACTATAAATAGGCTGAGATCTAGCTTTAAAGTTAAATATCAACTCCATTAAAGTATTATATCAAAATTAGAACAAATTAACCCCCATTTGGATCAACATTACACCTCTAATTTATATTATGAATGGAAACATGTTGAGGTAGCGCAACGGAGGGCTGATATTTTGGAAGAAGATAATCAATGGGTTCATTTGAGGATTTCTTCTTCTTTTGGGCCAACTTGGTATTTTACACCGTGCTATGGGAGACCTCAAAGTTCCTTACGAGGTCAACTATGGCGAAGCTTATCTCGAATCAAAGATTTTGTTGATGGGCCGTGGTGTGTTGCAGGGGATTTTAATTCAGTCATGTTTGATCATGAGGTGCAGGGGACTAGAAATAATCATTGGGGAAGCAGAGTTTTCAGAGATTGTATAGTTTATTGTGGTTTATCTGATTTGGGATTTTCTAGTCCAAGCTTTACGTGGAAGAGGGGAAATTTGAAAGAAAGGCTTGATCGGATTTTGGTGAATAGCGCTTGGCTTCTTGCTTTTCCTGATGCTTCGAATATCCATGTTCCTTTTATGGGCTTGGACCATTACTCGCTCTGGATCAAATTGTCAAATTCTAACATCATGCAACGTCCAAAGCCATTCAAGTTTTTAGTGACTTTGGAACATGCAAACTTTAATGATTTAGTGATTGAGAACTGGAATAAGGAGTTAGAGTGGAATGAGAATATTTCCCAATTTACAAGTGCTGCTACACTGGAATAAGGTGAGTTTTGGTAATATTTTTCAACGCAAAAGAAGTCTATTGAATAGGCTTAAGGGAATACAGTGCTCTTTGACTTCTAGTCTGAATCATTTTTTGGAGGCCCTCCAAGTTCAGTTATGGGTGGAATATGAAAAAACTAGGAAGAGGAATCATTTTGGGCTCAAAAGGCTAGATGCAAATGGATTTGTGATGGTTATAGGAACACATGTTATTTTCATGTTTTAACATTAGTTAGAAGATAGAGAAATAAGGTGACAGTTCTTAAAGATGAGAATGGAGGTTGGGTTTTCAATAGCGCTCAATTAAAGCATTTGTCTCAGAAATTTTTTCAGTATCTTTATTGTGAGCAACCAAGGGGTGTTCCATTTCCTATTGACAATGGTTTTCCAATTTTGCCTGAGGAGGAGTGGGTGACGATTATAGCTCCAGTTTCGGAGGAGGAGATCAAACAGACCTTATTTATGATAGGGTGCCTAAAAGCCCTTAGTCCAGATGGGCTACATGCTTTGTTTTTTCAGTCTTAGTGGGAAACAGTTGGAAGGTCAGTTTGTAATTTTGTGCTTTTCAGTTTATGACCATCCGGAGTGTATCAGTTAGATAAACCAAACTTTTATTGCTCTTATTCCTAAGATTGCTCATCCTGAAGAGGCTAAGCACTTTAGACCGATTAGTCTATGTAATGTCATCTACAAATTGGTCACTAAGATTCTTGCCAACAGACTAAGGAATGTAATGCCTAAATTAATAGCTCCCACCTAATGTGCTTTTGTGCGAGGAAGGAATGGTTCCAATAATATAATTATTGCTTAGGAAATTATTCACAAGATGCAAAATACTTTTGGTAGCAAAGGTTATATGGCCATTAAGATTGATCTTAAGAAAGCCTATGATAGGCTTAGTTGGGATTTTATTGTTGATTTTCTCAAGCATTTTGGTTTGGATAACCATTTCATCCTGGTTTGGTGGTGTATTTCTTCTGCTTCGATGAATATTCTCTGGAATGAGGAATGCATAGATTCTTTCTAACCTTTGAGGGGTATTCATCAAGGTGATCCATTTTCCCCTTAATTATTTGTTATTTGCATGGAGAGATTATCTCATTTGATCAGCCATGAGCTACATGTGAAATCCCGGAAACCGATTACTCGATCTAGAGGAGGTCCAGCCCTTACTTATCTTTGCTTTGCAAATGACTTGTTTATTTTTGTTGAGGCTAATATGTCATAGGTGGACTGCATTAATTTTTATCTTAATGCTTTCTGTGAAAGCTCCGGGCAAAAAATTAGCAAGGAAAAAACAAAAATTTTCTTTTCTAAAAATGTGCATCATTCTAGAGCAGTTGAATTGGCAGAAACTTTTGGTTTCTCTCTTACAAGTGACCTTGGTAAGTACTTGGGGGTGCCTCTTCACCATACGAGGGTGTCCTCCAAGTCTTTTAGCTACTTGATTGAAAAGCTCCTGAAAAAATTGTATTGCTAGAAGGCTAACAACTTGTCTTTAGCTGGTAGGTATATGCTTTGTAAATCAATTATTAGTACCATGCCGTACTATGCTATGTAGACGGAATTTTTGTCGTCTCCGGTTTGTCAGGAGCTAGATAAGCCATGTAGGAATTTTATCTAGGGATCAGTGGGAGGTGCTTGTAAAGTTCATCTTTGTTCTTGGGATCACCTTTGCTTGCCCAAAGGTGTTGGTGGTTTGGGTATGCATCCTGCAAAGCAAGTGAATCTTGCTTTTATGAGCAAAATAGAATGGAGCTTGATTAATGATATGGATGAATTAGGGTTCTTCATAGCCAATATAAATATGGTAATGATACCCTTCCGATGGTGAAATGGAGGGTGGGTGGATCTAGACTTTGGAAAGGAGTTTGCAATGCGTGGAATTCTGTATTGGATAATGTTGGTTGGAGAATTGGAGATGGATCTCGAATTTCATTCGTTGAAGATAGATGGATTCCAAATATTGGTTGTCTCAAGGATGAGCCCGGAATTTCCTTTCCGGAGGAAGTGCTTAAATCCAAGCTGTTTTATTTTATAAATGAAGGGGGAGGTTGGGATTGGGATATCGTTTGATGCTCACTTTCTCCTCAGGTTTGTGATTTATTGCAGGTTTGGTGCCTCCCTCATCGTCTGCTGGTCAAGATTCTGTGTTTTTGAGACCTAGCCATGATGGTTGTTTTTCAATCTCTTCTGCTTATCATTCTCTCATGGGCCATGAGTCGCTTCCTTTGGACCCCATTTTTAGGCTTGTTTGGAGATGGAAGGGTATCGAAAGGGTTAAGATGTTCCTTTGGCTTTTGGCGAATGCTCTTCAGATGAATTTATTCAGACTGCAATATCATCTATCTGATTCTTTGGATTGCAATCGTTGTAATGAAGGACTTCATGAATGTGTTCTTCATGCTCTTCGGGACTGCCCAGTTGTGTCTCAGTTTTAGCACATGTTGGTTCGTGATTGTGATAAGGATGCTTTTTTCAATGCAAACTTAAGGCATTGGTTGCTCCTTAACTTGCGGGGTAATAACAACTGGAGCTCGGTCTTTGCTCATGCTGTCTATTTTCTATGGTCAACTCACAATAAGGAAATTTTTGATTACATTACCCCTTCGAGTGAGGAGTTATATCACTCCTTTGGGTCCTTTTATTCTAGTTATCAGGTGCCTTCCTCCTCGGCTGCTCGTATCAAGGAGCGACATACATTTTTGTTGGATGGCTGCCTCCAGATGATGGTTAGATCAAGCTTAATAGTCATGGTTCTGTCACAGCAAATGGGAAAGCTTCCTGTGGTGGACTCGTTAGGGACTCTACTAGTTGTTAATTGCGTGGTTTTGCTGCTTCTTTGGGGTCTTGTTCAATCACGGTAGCAAAACTTTGGGGAATTGTTCATGCTTTAGACATGGCTTGGAGCACGGAGAGTTCATAGGTGATCCTAGAAGTTGACTCATCCTGTGCTTTGAAGTTGGTTCAGAAACCTCTTGATAGACATCACCCATATGCTCATGTTATAGCTTAAATCCATGATCTTCTTAATCGCAGTTGGATGGTTGTGTTGAAGCTCATCTACTATGATGCCAACCGTGCCATAGATGCCTTGGCTTCCATAGGTCAATCTCTGCAGCTTGGTATCACCATTTATTATGAGGTTCCTAACAGGGTTGCTACTTTTGTTTTTGAGGATAGTTTTGGGGTAGTTATTCCCCATCTTATGTAGTTTTTTTTTCCTTGTGTTGGGCATTCTGCCCCTTTATTCACCAAAAAACAAAAAAAAAAGGCCAGTGACCCTATAAGAGTTGATCAGCGAGATAGAGTTGGGCCCAAAATCTCACAATTCTCAGGTTATGTTTCAAGTTGTCCCAATCCACATACGCATGCAATTCATCTAATTTTTTTCATTAATCATCAAATTGAGTCTAAAAATACTGGAGAAGCTTATTGCAAAGATGGGCATTCGCACCAATTCATTATGATCCTAGGATACCAAATCCCCAATATACAACTATGAAAAATTATGTTTGTACTCATTTTCTTCCCTAATTCACTTAAGGAGAGAGAGCTATTAGATAAAAGTATATGACACATTATTCAAAGGTGGATCCCATAATTTTTGGTGAGTGTGCATCAAGCAGTGAGTCTCAATTTATTAGTAGAAATATCAGTACTCATTTTTCAAAAATATTATTTATATTTAAGGGTGGGACTCATTTCAATAGACATATTAAAATATTTCTTAATGTTTAATTAAAAAAAAAATAGAATCCACTCCTAAACAATAATCAAGAGACATCTTTTTTGGTGAAGTGGAAAACAAACAAAGCAAAACACTAATGTCTAATATACACAGGGCCTAAACTATCAGCCAGCAAGTAAGACAAAACTTCTGACGGAGGACTAGACCAAGTCTTCAAAGGATCTTGATTATTAATACCAATCCTTGCCATAATGTTCGCACTGGAATTGGCTTCACAGAGCATATGAGTAACCGTAACAGTCCATCTTCTGCTCAGCAACTCCATGATATCAGCTAACAAAGTCCGTAAATGTGGAAACGTGGACTAATCGCCGCTATGACTATCCTCCAAGCTTCAAGGGAATCCGTCTCGCACCAAACTTTGGTGAAGCCCAACTACACTTCCGAAAGACCTACATGAATACTCATAAGTTCTGCAAAAGGAATATCTTTTTCTCCAAGGAACTCGGAATAGCTGTGCAACTAGTTCCCACTGTCATCCCAAATGACATCTCCAAAAGCAACACGACAGGGTATCCCCATGACACTGCCATCGGTGTTCAGTTCACCCCAAGAGACTTCGCGAGGCCGGTAGCCAAGTTTTTGAGTAGTGTCTCCAAAAACTCTTATGATATCTGGAAAGCTAGCTTCCACATGGTATAGCACCTCCTCAATCGACCACTGATCGCTGCCAAGCACAGTAGAGTTCCTCCAATGTCACGACCACCAGAGACAGTTAAGGAACCGCATGCCATTAGGGCCCTTCAGGTTTGAAGTGAGCTAAGCTTTCTCATCCTAGGAGACAAACCAAGCATCTCCATAACCCATCCATTTCCACAGCTCTTGCGCAGGGGGGCAGTCTTGGAGATAGTGAAGGATGTCCTCCGGTGGCCCCAAGCACCTCATACACCCTGCAGAATTTGCAAGGCCGCGTTGGACTCGCAAATTATTTGTAGGAAGGGAACCATGCAATGCCAGCCATGCCATGAATAACATTTTTTGAGGTTTTCCAAAGCCAGGTCCAACAACTATCATTATCCCTCTGCCGTCTCGAATTCAGAAGCCACTGATACACAGTAGACACGGTGTATTCTCCAGAGCCAAAAAAAAAATACTTGCATGGATATAGATCATCGCTTAAGATTAAGATTGTACTTCCATCAATCATTGTATACCATTTAGATTTAATTAATAATGGTTCACTACTCTTATATATTTACTATTTTTCAGTGTTTACCCTAATGCCAATTGGAAAGATTTATGTACCATTCTTAATTGATACCATTAAAAAAGTGACACATATTTATTTTATTGTCGCACCATTTAAAGTTGGTGAAATTTTATTTTAATCCTCAATATTTATTTTTCTTACAATTTGACCCTAGATGCTGTTTAAATTAAGTTTCTAATTTTACACTTAAATCCCTCAATCCATTTTTGCTTCTTGTGTAAATTTCTTCAATTTATTCATATCAAGATCTGATTCAAAGGGAAATTAAAAGTCATCCAAAAAAAAAAAAAAAAAACCTAGAACAAAGATCACAAACTGTTTCAGATCCACAACAAAAACCCTTCCTCCTCCTCCTCCACTTCCTTTGTTGCTGCTGCCGCCACCGGCCACCACCATAAAGCCTCACACCTGTAGCCGTCTCCCTCTCTCCCTCCTCTGCCATATCAGTGAATATGGGCGCTCTTCCTTGCACCACCCACTACATCGCCTCTGCCTTGTCCCACCAGCGTAGCTTGCCCGCCAACATCGACGTCCCATGCCGCCGGCGTGGCTGCTCTTGGCCGCGGTGCTTCCAGTCGGCGCCTTGAGCCTTAAGCTTCTTTCTCTTCGTGGTCCTCTGTTTCTTGTTCTTAATAGCGGGATCCAAACGCGCAGGTGCGAATCGATTTCATACTGCGGCGTGTTTAAGAGAAGGAGCTTTCTTGCCACCATCTTTTCTAGTCTTTGCAGCCACTGAAGCGTTTTCTTTTATTTTTATTTTTGTTTTATTTTTTGGTTTAGTGTAAAGTTGAAATCAAAGAATTTTCCGTTTTTTTCTTTTTCCTATTCAAAATGGAAATTGAAGAAAATTTTCTATTTATTTTTTGTTTTCAAAGTGTGAACTTGACGTGTTGGTTGGACTTTTTTGAGATTGCAGGATCCGCAAATGTGACAGCGGTAGTGTAGGGAGGATGACTGCTGGTTTTGAAATGGATCTTTGTGGAAATGCGATCTTGGAAGCAACATAAGTTTCTGGGCTGACGATTCAATTTGGGATTTTAGGGTTTTTCGTATTATGAAGTTTGATAATTTTAGTATTATTGAATTTGACATTTTGATTTTAGAATTTAATTTAAATATATTAATAATATAAAATAATTTTATATTATTAATTAATAAAAATAATAAAAAATATTAATTCATATAAATAAGGGATGAATATCAAGAAAATAAGTGATAATTAATGCAGGAACTTAAAGATAAAAATTTAAAAGTTAATAAAAAAATTTTATGAGTAATAAATATAAACAAAATTTGAGTAAAGGCCTTTGAAGTAATATGAAGTTTGATCAATTTTAAATGATAGAGCACTAAATTCAACACATGTCACCTATTCAATGGGACCAATTAAGAAGGATATCTAAATCATCCCAATTCTTAAGATACTATAATAATTACTTTCTTTTTTTTATATTTTTAACGATGTGATCCATCACTATCTAAACTTAAATGGTATATAATAATTGATAAGGGTATACTTCTATAGGGTACTCCATGACTATCTTTCAATAGGATGAGTTCCAACTTCCAACCATGAATACAAATAACACCACTCTCTATTTTCGTGCAAGCCACGGAGATGGTTTGTTGAAGAAATTTCGGAACATGAAAGCTATCAAACTGTGGAACGCAATTTGCCATTCTTATTCTATCGGCAATTCACATACAATATTCGACAAAAATTATGAATACGTTGCTATTCCCTTCACAATTTGATATGAAAATAACAACGATTATTGAAATAGCGTTTATTTATTTTGTATGTTTCAGCTGTTTCTCTCATAATTTATGACAGAAACAACGATGGAATATAAATTCAGATTAAAAAAAACGATGGAATGTAAATTTAGAATAACATTTATTAGTTTAATTTTTTAAGGCGTTGTAGCACTAAATTTCGGTGTCATATTTGTTTCTTTTTTATTTAGAGAAAAAAAAAACTTACCAATATCATGAAGGTTCTTTAAAAAAGTTCATAGAGTGTATATATCCACAATGGCCACTACAAAACGCTTGTGAAGACCGAATTTCACTCAAGATTCTCAATTAAATTATTGGTTAATCTACACACCTACTGGTCAAATGCCCACCCTCCATGCACGATTCCATCTTCTTTCATTTGTTAAACTAAGTAAAAGTTTCGTATACAGAAAGCGACCTTGTGAACCCAAGTTTGCTGAGTTTCCAGGAAAATCATTTTAGTTGTTTTTTTTTTTTTGGGGGGGAAAAAATCATTATTTTAGTTGCTTCTTTATCATAGTGACTAAAAATATCAAATTATATATTTCTTAAACTGTTAAAATGGGATACCGCACAGACCGAAAAGTTATTTCTTTAAACCGACGCGACGATTGATCGCATTTAAAAAAAAAAAAAGAAATCAGAAATTTTCTTATTCCTTTTCTCTTTCTTCCAAATGGAACAGGAATATTAACGAGATGGGTATAAAAGCATATATACATATCGCCAAAAGCTTCCATGGAATAACGAATCTTGTAAGTAATATCCTTTTCGTGACCAAGATTGTCTACCTTTCATCATTATACGAATGGAAATCGTTGTATGTCATTAGTATACGAAAATTGTCTACCTCATATTACTAACTTCTCTCATAAAATTAACTTAGAAAATATCTCTATCCCTTTGTCCCTCTCTCTCTATATCTCTCCCTGTGAATGCCTCTCGTTGGGAAGTTTGAGGTGCTTAAAACCATGGCTTCGTCATTGAACCAACGCATGCTGTTCCCTGTTATGTTGACAGCTAGTGTCTTCTTCTTATTGGCAACTCCTTCCATAGCTGAGCTTCACAAGTTCAAACACCCAGCAAAAGCAGATCAACCTCTTAACTTTTTGGTCGTCGGTGACTGGGGAAGAAGAGGAACCTACAATCAATCCGCGGTCGCACATCAGGTTTGGCCCCAACACCCCCTTCTTATATATATATATATATATATACATACATATATATTTTTTCATTGTGTGTTTTTTTTTTTTTTTTAAGGCAGCTAGTATGTGCTTAATTAGTTCAAATTATAGGCTTCGGTTAAAGAAAGCTATTAACGACACATCCCTGCGGAAAACAAAAGCCATTGCTAACTATATGGAATGCGCTTTGGGTTTTTAGATGTATAATTCAAAGTGCTCAAATGAAAGGCTTTAGATAATTTGTTCGTACGTATAGTTGAACTGCATATGAAAATCCAAAACTTAGTGATTAGTGCTAGTTTTCGCTCTTGCCAAACCCAGAATAGGCTGTGCTAATGGACAGAGAGGCAGTTCTGAATTGATTGGGTAGCTTGCTATAAGTTCTATGTGCGGATTTTAGTAAACCATTCTAGAAACGTGAGTTTTACATATTTTAAGTGATAAAATTAAAATATAAGTACATGAAAAAGTGAATTTTATTGCAATTAAATAATAAAAATATAAAAACGAAAAAAAAAGGGGTATGAATAAGATTTTTCTATTTATTAAACCTTAATGTACCATTCATTCTATTAAAAAACAGAGATCTACCATTCAGATGTAGAAAAAGATGTCTTTTAAGTCTTCTTAAATTAATGAAAATATTTAAAAAACATTAATAATTGCCAACCAACCACTCATGTATAGATAATGCCTAGTTATGCCTACCACATAAAGATTAAAAAAAAATTATGTAACTGGTCATGTATGTTAAAAAATACTATAATGATCAATCCAAAACCACAATAAAATATGTCTTTTTATATATGTATAAGTACCATCAACTTTACAATAAAAAATTTTATGCAATGTTTTTGCAATAAACTGCTACGAAACTTCCAGTTTACTGTGAATTGCATAAATATAGTGGCGTTGAAGTTGAATAAGTTTCGAATAAGAACCCAAAAGCCAAACCAACATTTTCAATCGGTGTGCGTATTCAAAGCTCCTTTCGGTAGCATATTCCAAGTATATGCTTGGCATAATTGTAAAACATTAATGACGTCGTGGCCTTATAAGTCACTATGACGGGCTCCTGTCTATCCGTCTTTTTGGCCTTCAAGTTGGTAGATACCTCTAAATATTTAGAGGGAGAAAAGGGCAAAAAAATTATAAAATAAATAAAATAAATGAAATAATTAATAAAAAATAATAAAAAAAAGATATTAAAAATGTCTATCTTTTTAAATGCATAAATATTATACCTCCCGTTAAAAACACGACTCCCTTCATATATAACGCCACTTAGGGCCTGAGTATGCCGGTAATGAGTCATGTGTGAGACAACTGGTTTATGTAAAACCACATGCACAACAATATGATATAGATGGCCAAACACCTTATAAGTTCTACCTCCCTGCTTTAGTCTTTTGGAGGATATATTCCAATGCATATTCCAATTGAATATAGATCAGCTAGGGGATTCAATAATATAGATATAGAGTGCATTTATTTGTGTTTTTTTTGGATAAAAAATTATTTTTTATTAAAAAATATTAGTTTTTATATATTTAAATAATATTTTAAAAATAATTAAATTTTAAAAAAATTAATTTTTAATTTTTTTTAGAGAAATTAAAAAGAATTACTTTTAAAAAAAATTAATTTTTAATTATCTATAAAATTTAAATTTTAAAATCACTTTTTTTCAAAATTTGAAATAAAACGCACCAATAACCATATTCCAAATGGGTCTTCTCAATGGGACTACGACCTCTATCAGCAAAAACCAATATTGTGGGGTTCAGCCCGTATGAAAGGAAAACACTAGTAACAATTGAAGAAAGAAATTTATAGGGAGACAAGTATATTAATGAATGGCAAACTGCCAATGTTGAAGGAACAACAACATCAAACTTGTAATAAAATTGACCAATAGTAAAAGATGAAGCCGGAATTTTCGATGCTTGAATAAAACGACCATTGACAGTGAGTGAAAACTAAAGAGTGTGAGTAAATATTAAAAAGTTGGGTGTGGGTAAATTTTGGATACAATCTTTATTACTTGTTAGTATTGCAATTATAACAATTGTAGTATTTAAATAGTAGAGTTCTTATTAGAAAACCTATATTGGTATCTTTTGTGTGATGAAGTGCGTAAAGAATATTGTAATTTCTTGAATATAATAAAATATTTTTTATAACTTGTTTGGTGATTTTTTATTAGTATTTGAGACTTTTTTATGTTAAAATTTAATGTTCTTTTTTCAATATCCTTTGGACACCTTATCACTGCACTGCATTAGTTGATAGATCTAACCCTATTAGATTTACTTTCAGACTGAATTTGAATCTCTAAAATAAAATCTTTTATAAAATAAGAAAATAAGAAATTATTTACCTTTAAATTAATATATTATATTATTTGTGGATATCATCACATGATTCAAAAATAAATAATTTATCACTTTCTTATTTTATAAAGAATTTCACTTGAAAGAATTCAAATCCTTAATATTTGTTATCACACAACAAATATTGGGAATGGATCCTCGGATCCAACAAATATTGACTTGACCTCTCTGGAGGCTCTGATAAACCCACATGCGTTAATTCTACATATTAAACACAAAATAGTTTCAATGAACCACTTCATCTTATACAATTAATTATGCATGTTATTTTTTAAAAAATTATTCTTTTCATAAAAAAAATTACTTAAGTATTGTCACATGGATTTAACTATGATAATAACCATATGATAGGTCGAATATTTTTAAATCATATCAAAACAAAATTAGATTATCAAAAAAAATAAAATCAAAACAAAATTAGATGGTTATGTAAAAGAAATTAATTACACTCAATGTCGTCAATACCAAACAAATTAAAGTATTACAATTATTTTCAGTAAAGAAAGAAAATATTTTATCGTTATTAATCAGCCTACGAGAATCCATAACGATAAAATACATTGAGCGACTAGCCTACTCTCAAGCAGGTGGAGAAAATGAACTTGCAAATCAGCGCGTTATCCATGACCATTGCTCTAATTAGGATATCGTGACTCTGATCAAATAGTATCCTTGAAGAGCTTATAATTTCTACTCTTATACATCCCCCCACAAAAGAAAAGCTGTTTATTTTCTCACATTTGGGGGAGGTGCAGTTCCCGTAATTACTACTTCAGTGAGATTTGTCCATCATTCAATCCTATTTTACCCCATAATGTTAGTTCTTAATCTCAAGGATTTTCACCCACGTTACAAATGGGTTTTAAATTGGATGGTGCATCTGATATACAGATCTATCATAAAGCGAGGTAAGTATATAGTTAGAATTAGATTATGCCAATTAGCCAATGCATTTTCAATATGAAGTGAATTTTGAAGCGGATATACTTCTAATGCATTTTCATAATTTATTTTTAACATTCTATACAAAGGAGTTGTTTTATATACTAAATATTTAGTTTCTAAAAGTTATCTCAGTAACCCTACAATCAATATTAACACTGTGTTTACCGTTAACTTACATGAAAAGTGATAAAAACAAAAAATAATTAAATTAAAACCATTATTAATCGATAATGATGGTGCATTTTATTTTTCTTATTATTAAAATCGGATAATAACTTAAATAAAAAGTATAACTATCTTAAGAGTATGGATAATATAATTTAGGTTTGTCCATGACATGGTTATAATTTTTAAACTTCTATTATGACTCAAAAGTGGCTGATTGCTGTAGAAATGAATTGCAATCCCAAATGAACTTTACTTGAAGTGTCATGGGTTGGAATTGTTAAGATCAAACAATTGCTTGTATGATTTTCTTTCTCTTTCTCTTTTTTTTTTCTTTTTTCTCCCACTTGGGGTACCAAATAGTAAATAGCACCTCATGTTTTACTACTTATTTTTTAGATGGGAATTGTGGGAGAGAAACTAAACATAGATTTTGTTATCTCCACGGGCGACAATTTTTACGATGATGGTCTAACAGGAGTTGATGATCCAGCATTCTATGAGTCATTTGTCGACATCTACACTGCCCCAAGCTTGCAAAAGATATGGTACAATGGTAAGTTAATCAAGTTTCAACATCCTTTGAAAAGATTAGTACTGAGAATGGTTTGGCCCTTTATCATCCGGTGTGCCAATTTTATAAGTTCATTTGTTAAACAAAAACTTGATTTGCCTTTTAAATGTGGCAGTTTTGGGTAACCATGACTACAGAGGTGATGTTGAGGCACAATTGAGCCCCATTCTAAGACAAAAAGATAGCAGATGGATTTGCTTGAGATCTTTTATTCTCGATGCAGGTATAGACCCTTTCATACTTAGGAATCACAATGTAAAATGAATATGTATAATTGATGTCGTAACGTTTTGTGATATGCTTATATACACTAAAGTACTCGTTTTTTTGAATTGAACCTTCTATCATTGATTCTTCTATTATTATTATTCTTTTCAGAAATTGTGGAATTTTTCTTTGTGGACACAACTCCATTTCAAGATGATTACTTTACAGACCCAGGAGAGCATATCTATGACTGGAGCGGCGTGCTTCCTCGCCAAGCTTACCTTTCAGAACTCTTGAAGGTTGGCTACTTATTCAAAATTGATCCCATGACAAACAAGAAATACTGAGTTCCAAAAATTATTCAAGAACACATTTACCTAAGGTTATTTTCGTAATCAACTTTTAAAAGTGAATTCCGCGGATTGAAAATTATCACACTTTAAAGATACTTGTGACATTATTTCAAACAAATCTAAAACCTCTTGTGTTCTAGATATTGAAGACACTAGTTTAGGCTTAAAATATCTTTCATTTCTTGACAAATGAGCACTTGGATGCTAATAGTTGACTATTTTTGGAATATTTTATGTAGGATGTTGATTCAGCTTTGGGTCAATCTAAGGCAAAATGGAAGATGGTGGTGGGTCATCATACTATCAAAAGTGCCGGGCATCATGGTAATACACAAGAGCTTGAGGAGCAGCTCATTCCCATCCTAAAGGTAATCAATGAATTACACTTTTAACAAATAAGAGAGCATTTGGTCCCTTGTCATGCTCATATTGTTAGATACTTTGGTGTTTAAGATTCCTCTTGTTTTTTGGTATCACAATTGAAATTGATTCAATATATACATGGTATAGTCTCTTATTCATGATATGAAAATTACACATTGCCATGACATTGGCATCTCAAAATATGTTCATCAAACAGCCCAAGATCTCTTATAAATTGATACCAAATGCCCCCTTAGGACATGCGAAACCTGATATGTAATTAAATTAGGCAAACCAGGTTTTTAACTAATTAGTTATCCTAAACCATATTAAAAATTCTAATCCCTTCTAAAAGTTAAAGTCATTGCATGAAAATTTACAATTTGTAATCAGTTTCTTCATTATTGTTCCAGGCAAACAATGTTGATGCATACATAAATGGGCATGACCATTGCTTGGAGCACATAACTGACACAGAGAGGTAAGCATATCTTACTTGCAAATGGCTAGCATCAACACCATCACTCTTCTGAAATCCAAGCTTACATGGTTTGCACAAAAAAATGCAGCGGAATTCACTTTCTGACAAGCGGAGGTGGATCAAAGGCATGGAGGGGTGATGTCACGCCGTGGAACCCAGAGGAATTGAAGTTATATTATGATGGGCAGGGATTCATGTCTGTGCAGATCACCGAAATCAAGGCAGATATTGTATTCTATGATGTTTTTGGCAAGGCTTTGCATACATGGAGCATATCCAAAGAGCTTAACCCAGAAGCCTAGATATCATAAGCTAAAAGTATGCAAATCCATAGTATGAATATAGTGATCACTATGGCTGAAAGTTTGCTGCACTTATTCACTATCTGTAACACAAATAAGAGAGAATGGCATTTGAAAATAGTCTTAATGAGCTTGCAGCAGCTGTAATATTACACCCAAACTAGTGCTACATAAATTTGAGCAACAAAGGCATAAAGTATGTAGTAGTTGCCATCTTGTATATGTAATATTTAATTTTATGATAATTTGGAGATATCCTTGAGTTTCATTCCTCATCTCTCTTTAAGAAACTTCATTTTAAAATTCCCCAACACCACATCAACTCGGATAATGCTATCAAAGAAAGCTTCACAAATTATTCTCTAGTTGTTTCACGAGTGCCTTTTTCTAATTCTCAGACCCAAGTGCAATTTTCAGTGGTTTCTTTTTCTCGGATTTGTTGATCATGTATACACTATTCACCAAATTGCACAGTATATATAGATTCATGCATTCTCCAGTAAGGCAACTGCAAATGAATTTGTTTACTTAGCTTTGTCACATAATCTTCCCAAGCAGCAATCACAGCCACAATTCCTGTCCAGTCAAAGCAAATGCATCCATTTTCTTCAGAAGACATACTCCCAAAAACTTTCAATGCCAAATCATCATCATTCAAAAGTACAGACTTTATACTGTTGATCTTCATTCTTTGTTCGTCTGACAGTTTCACTAGCTTGGCGTCTATATTCAACACCTCGGTCTGTAAGGCAGATCCTTTCCAACAATAGAAGTGGATAAACTGTTTAGCCAAAGAACTTGAGTCAGCAGTTGCAGAAACTTCCACAGCAAAGATTATAAATTGCACGAAATCAGTGATGCATAAATAACTGTAGTACATGTCACATAATCTTCTCTTTTCTTTCAATGTTTCAAGCTGAATTAGTTACTACTACAACAAACACATCCAGGCAACTTTGACAACACAGATGTCCAACAACATGTACTACATTTAAGTTATATTTTAATATTAAGAAAATGCAGAAAGTACTAGTTGATGTACTCCACTCAGGTGGGACAGTTATCCCTATACTTCTAAGAAAGCATTCTCCATACATCAATTTGCGAGAATTTGCTGCATTGATGGATGGCCATACTGTTCAAAACATTGATGCCTTTCATCAATTAAATCTACTTCTCTTTGCAATCATCTTCTCTTTTCCTTAATAAATTTCTTCTTTTATTTAAAAAAAAAAAAAATCATCTAACCATGAGATAGAGAATTTTCCACATTGGGAAAACCATATTCTAGCTAGTTTTGTTTGCATGTTAGTGGCATTCATAATCCATCTTTTGAAAAGGATGAGAAAGAAGACCAAAAATCATGGTCACTTCTCACAGGCCTTCACTATATAACTATGAATATTTGTTGTATACTCAATGTCTTAATATCAATAGAAAATATAACTTCAATAGGATTCTTTCAAATACCTGAAGTGCATGCAAAATGTTGACAAATTCCTGGTCTAACAACTCATTTCCCCTCACTAGGCGCACTGGCTTCGCCATTAATTCAGAGACATCATGATCAGAGCTACTGTCTTGAGATATATATATGTCATATCCAAGAACATGCAGTCTAGCCCAACATATATTAAAACCAAACTGGTAATTGGAAGCTTGGTCGTGTGAAAACCAGTACATATTACTGGATGCAGGCAAAGGGAGGTATGAAGCAGCCACGCTGTTATGTAATAGGTGTTGTGAAAGAAGAGAAACAAGCTTCGCATCCTCATCATGGGAACCATCACGAGTGAGCCATAAAGTAAGTGTGAGTCTTTCTCCATCAATTATCTGTCATGGATAATTTCGTATCAGAAAGATTTAAGGTGGCCATATATTGATGACTGAACTACAATTCAGGTTCCCGAAAGAATGATTTCACATCAATTAAATCCTTGAACAACTGTTGCCTACATCAGTCTTGAAATTTAATTTAATCTTTTATTAATAATCAAGAGAAAAGATGGCAATTTGTCATCTGCATATTTTGTTCCAAAAGAAACAAAAAGATCTTTGTTTTGTTATCATATTTGTTAAAAAAATAATAATAATAATCAGGCATGAGGTTATAAATGCAATTAAAATTCTAAAATAAAATACAAGTAATTTTAGCTAACTACAGCCTTACTCTTTCCACTCCTTTTTTTTTACCCACTTCTCACTTTCTCTTCATTTTTACAGAATTTAAGAACAAAACTTTCTCCTTATTTAATTACCACATTAGGCTTCATTGAGTCAAATTTACTTATTGATGTAGTCAATACAAATAATTATCTTTTGCAGACTAAAATAGTAACCAAAATGGTAATTTACTAAAGCTAATTCTGTAATCTTGAAAATTGTAACTTTGAAGTAACTACACTTTTTGAAAATTATGATGATTTCCTGTTTGCTAACTATCCAAGATGACTGTTCCATAATCTTATATGCCTTGAATGTAACACACAGATAATATTTGAATCAAGAGCAGTCCTCTATGCAGCATAGTATTGTCTCAGTTTTGCCAAGATCCAACTATCGAAGAATGTAATATATTACCATCTTGCCAAAGCCGACATTAATGAGGAAGCACTGCAACCCTCAATTTGTTTGTTCATAGATTTTAGATAAGAACCATATAAGTTCTCTACATTTTTTATATCAGTAGCTGCACTCAGTGATGAAAATCATTATTATATAAATAAGATAATGCTCAATCAATTCAGTTTTTTGCAGAGATGCAAAAATGGCAGCCAAATTCATATACATGTCCAAAAAAATCAATTGATTGAGACTGTTTATGGTTAAGGTGACTTTGGTTAATTCATTATATTAGAGAAATAAGTTATTGGCATGACAATAACCAAGATCAACTTTTTATTGAAATTGACTGATGATAGAAATGATAAAAATGTAAGAAGCCCAATCATGTGTGAAGTTCAATAAGAATACATTATTTTCTCTTCTCTCCCTTTTTCTCAGGCCATGCAGTTGGGGAGGAGGAGATTTAAGTTCAACTGCAATTTGAAATAATACAGTTGCTTATAAGTAAGTGCATGAAAGGAGTGCACTTGAATATACCTCATCAACAGAATGAATGTTACAGTGGTCAGCAGTGTACATCACAACATCCTGAGGAGGATAAAAGTAAAATAAATTAGAAAATTGATCATCCTCAAGTTTACAAAAGATAAACACAGTGAAAGACCACTCATTTCCTGCATAGAATCATAAATGAGCATTTCAATAATGAAATTGTTAGAATTTATCCTCCCATGTTAGAAGTGGATAAAATTACAATTGACGAAAATTACCAAAAAAAAGAAAAAAGAAAAAAGACAACCAGTAGTGAAGAATGAAGACTCACTCCAGCCATTGGCATGATTGAGGTTGGCTCACCATCTTGGAAGTGAAAGAGTCCACCATTGAAATCCTTTCCATAACTATTTAAATAGCACACTGCCTTTCATGGAATAAAAAGCTGTCAGCAAGAGTATATAATACAGCAGGAATTCAATATCTCAAAAAAGGGGTTGAAAGTTGAATACTAACTGCAAAGTGACGCTGTTTGAGGTAGGGCCTGTTATCATCACTATGCCATCCAATGCTTGCTCCTCTGCTCCAGCTGATTCATAATAGAACATAGCATCTTAGACAATACAGTAAAAATGCTCAAAGAATAAAATTTCACAAACAATTCATGCCATAAGCCAAACATTGGAGGAGTGAGGAGGGAGACAAGTAACCTGATTAGACCCGTGAATTCAACAAAGAGCTCGTACTCGCACTTGAAAAACTCCTCTACCTTATCTTTCAACCTTTCTGTCATCAAATTTGATTAAGAAAAAAAAAATTGAATTTCATTTAAATAATTTTAAAAGTGATTAAGAAACTGTTAACTCCCGAAGGAAAAAAAAAAAAAAAAAAAAAAAAAGGTGGAATTTTGATGCAATTTTGCGTTGATGGGGTACGTCACCTCGGATGGGAATGAAAGGAATGATGAAGTGGGAAGAGTTGGTGGCAATGAGATGGGAGAGAGTGGTTGAGAACACATTGGGTCTGTAACCCACAGTGCTGTTACTCTTGTGGATGAATTCCAGCTCCTTCGCAGTACACACATCACACAAATCAGAATACAAAGTGGAATGATACATATTATAAATAAATATACATAGCATGGCATATGAGTATAGAAAACAGAAATACATAGACATGGCATAGAATAGGAAAAACGAAAACTTGAACCTAACCTAACCTTGCATTCGTGAGGGGAGAGGAAATTGGGGATGATGAGACGTGGGTGTTGTCTGTCTTCAAACCCAGTGACGTCTGACATTACTACTTCTCTTTCTCTTTCTCTTTCTCCTTCTCTTTCTCAATCTCATTGAGTTCGATTTTCTCATGCTTCAAAGTTTAATGATGTCGGCTTTGAGGTTTTTCTTTTTTATGACGTCATCCAAAATATCTCAAATTTCTTTCAAAAGGGAGGGTAGTCTTCCCTTTCGAAAGGCTTGGAGAGCTTGCTTGCAGCTTTTATTTCATGGAGATTTTGGAGGAATGAAAATATTAAGTGTACATGAATGACATGTGAAAATATATAATTCAACGATTAATTATTTGTATGATTAAATTTTTGGAAATTTTCATTATAATCAAATTAATTATTTTTAAATATGTAAATTGAAAATTTATTTCAAGATAATGTATCTTATTGGAATTATATAAAAATTATTTTATGTAAAAAATTATCAAAGTAAATGTCCAAATTGTAAAATAATCAAGAATCAAGAAAACGCATAAAATTACTACCTTACAAAGAGACAAATTTTAGTTTGAAAAGTTAGAGTATCTTTGGATAAGCTTCTAAAAAAAAGTGATTATAGGATTTTTTTAAAAAAAAAAAAAAAGGTCAGCAGCTTTAAATCTGATGATCCAAATATATTGCAGAAAAATGAAAAACAATTCTTTACGATTGAAAAAATTGTCTTTTAGAACAATTCGATAAAACCAAATGTACACTAAAATATCTATTTTTCTATTGTTCTCTTACCTTAATAATTAATAATATTTTTTTGTCTTAAAATTTTTCATATAATTTTAAACTGGGAATAATATTTACAGAAATTCTTCCTTAAAATAATAACTCTAAAATTCAAACTCCTAACATTACAAATAAAACTCACGTAAGATCGCATATAGTGCATGTCTGGGAATAACATAAAACAGTTTTCTTTTTTAAAAAAGCTATTTTGCAAAAATTAATTATATTTGATTAAATTTTAAAAATAGATTATAATTTAAAATTGATAATTTTAAATTAAAAAATAATTTATAAATATAAGTTAATTATTTTATAATTGTTATATTTTTATTAAATTGATCTTAACTATCAAATATTATATAATATAAATAATTATTTTATACTTTTTTTTAATAATTTTATACAATCCAAATAAAATAAATTATCATAAAACCTCTTTTCAATTAAAATATTCAAACATAAATTAATTCTCATATAACCAATCATAAAAAAAAATAATTATACTAATAAATAATTATTAAAATAATTTTAATTTTACAATTTTCCTCAAAACACACCTACTTCTCCACAATCAATCAATTTTTAAGTTCTAGCTTTCATAATGTTGAGTGGTCCCACATCCATTCCATTCCCCCACAGAGAACGACGAGTAAATTGCAATTATCGATTGTGACTAATTACTTTTACTCCAAGACCAAGGTTTCCAAAATCGTACTTGTTACTTATCCAAGCCAAGGTTTTGAGGGGTTTGCAGATCCCAACATGCCATTTACAATGCATTAAACCAGATTTAAAAAATCCAATTAAAATAACATTGCTGCATAAATTAAATAGCAAGATGCTTAAGAAAAATTTAAAGATAGGAAAAGTCAAAACGACAATTAAGAATGGGGTTTTCCGTACTGTAATGTAAGAGTTAAATATAGTAAGACAGCAAAACAAAAAAAGGGAATGGAGCAAAGAAAGGATTTGTGAAGAGAACCAAAAATGTCCTGCCTCCTCCTTCCCATGTTCTCCTTTGCAGTATGGTGACATCTCAAATGTTGCCGCGCTTTACATTTGCTTCAAACTCAAGTTAAGTTCGCAGCCTACCCCTCTCCTTTGATAAGCTCTCTCTCTCTCACACACACACACTCTGTGTCTCTATATAGCCTGGTACATCTCATTGGCTTTCCACAGCTTTGTCATTGCTATCCTGCTCTGTCGCTATAGCTTGTTCAGCTTCAGTTCCATTCACATGCCCATTGCATTCTTGCTTTTGCAGTTTTCCTTCAGGTGAAGAACTTGTGCTGTTATGATTAGATTTCCCATTTTCCTTGTCAAGTGTGATTGGTGTTTCCACATTTGAGTTCACTTCAGTCAAGGTGCCTGGTGGTAACTGTTGAGATGGATTACCTGAGCCAGGTGGAGGGAGGAACACTCCTGTGCCAGGCGCAGGGAGTCGAGGAGGGGGATGCCTTGGTGGGGCCGCTGTCCATCCTGTAGAGCCAGGTGCGATTGGCACCGGTGCAGGAAATGGCATGGGAGGTACAACTGGGGCAGCCACAAATAATGGCTGTATACCATTTGGTGGTGGGATTTGAGGTCGGATGGGTGGAGCCGGCAGCACTCCAGTTGTTGAAACTGTAGCATAATGCTTGGGACCTACATGATGACGGATGTGATTGGCAGATCGGCTTGGTGGCGGACCCCAATGAGAAGATGCTGCTGGTGAGGCAATACGTTGAGGATCACTTGACGGTGACCTTTTTGGTTGGGACTTGGTGAAAGTAACAAGTATGCGTTGTTTACGCATAGAAGGAATAGCATGTTTGGCAAAATCAGTGGCTTTCCCTTGCATAGCCAGAAGGGACCTACAGCGAACAAAGTCATATCATATCAGGTCTAAATTATAGAATCTGAATATAGGTAGACGAAATTTGGAGTGAAGTAAAACATCAAAACAAGTTGCCTATATAATCTCCGCCCCTCTATCACGTAGTGAATTCTGAACACATGCATACATGATGCGTACAATATTGTAATGCAAGAGCCAAATCTCACACTAAAAAACAAAATCAAAGTCAGGTCAGCATGCCCTACAAGAGTCATCCAACCCAATCATCTGCAGTGATTTAACAGACAAACCATTGCTTCCATGAACTTAATGGCCCTAAGTTCCACAGAAGCTCATTCAGTATTGGTAACCAAGAGGGCTCATTGTATCTAATTGTAAGGTCACAGCAATGAAAAAAGACAAATTTGCCAGTGACAAAGAAATAGAGAATATTATTGTCTTTTTGGTTTCAAAAAATGTTTTCTATTTTCATTTTTTGTTTTAAATTTTAATTACAAAAATACCACCATGTTTTCAATCTGTTTCCTGGTTTTAGAATTTTGTGAAGAAAACAATGAAAACAACAAATTGAAAACAGAAAACGTTTTCTGAAATCAAATAGGCCCTTATTGTGCATTGCATATAAAGTTGCAAGACCCAAATTACAATAATTCAAAATACAATAAAAAACCATCTCTAAGAAAGAGAGAGATGCAATTTTTTTTAATACAAATCTTCATTAAGGTGTATTTAAAGAACTAAAGTTGTTAACATACACATTAAAATAGAAACTCAGGAAAATATAACACCTTGCATTTGGAGATGTGAAAAGCCAATAAAGGCAATTCACTCCGGAATAATCTACTCAACCTAGTATGCCATGGACTCAACCTAAAATTCTAACCATAACCGACAATACTAATAAATTATATACAGTATAGACAATTCTCAGTTGAAATGCTACAACTTTATTGGCTTCTAAATGCTAAAGACGAAACTCTTCACAAAAATTATAACATTAAAAAGCAGATATCGGAAGCATTATCATACAAAACAGACAACAATAACGAGCATTACCCAGGGAGAAGAGAAAGCTGGAAAGCGCCCCTATAATCCCCAGGATGGTCTGAGGAAATCATTCTCCCAAAAGTCATTTCACATTCTGTCAGGAAGAGAATATAGACAGGCCTTCCAAACCAATGCGGCCAATTGTGGGGCTGTGAATGATCACCCTATAGACAGTTGCAATATCAGGTTGTCTTAGCAAATTTGATGCCAATATAAAACCCCCAACAAATAAAAAACAGAACAGCGCATCAACCTCATTATAGAAATCCACAATGCAAGCATCAGGCTTCACAGTCATGACTTGTGAGGAAATCATGCGCTCAATAATGTCTTGAAACAAGGAAGGGATGGGTTCGACATTTTTGTCTGCCAGATTCAATTTGGGGAACTTAATCAATCATTATTACAAGGGTGATAAAAGACTATAAGAAAAATGTGAAGACTATAAGAATGATTGGTATCAAAAGAAAATCATTAAAACATGCCTCTCGAGGCTCCTGTCATATTTTCCCCATCTGGTGGTGCATCAACAATGGGGACACCCAGCTGAATCATCTCCCTTCCATGCCCTTTCATGGGCCTTCTCGAAACCACATATGTCTGACTTCCTGCTTTAAAAAAATATTTAGCAATGTTAAAAATAAGAAGTTTGCTTAATCTACAAAATGGTGACAAAAGAACAGAAATTATTGTCCATCAGTATAATATAAAACATAACAAATAGATTAAACATCAACATGTATGTATTAAAAGTGCACAGTTATCAAATTGAGCATCAACCAATATGAAAATTTCAGATAAAATACAGTAATAGGGTACGTATTCCTTTCTCTCTCTCTCTCTCTCTCTCTCTCTCTCTCTCTCTCTTCTTATCATTTATCCCTAGTGAACCTTATTGCCCAATTCATGCGAATTCTAATGTGTTCTCATGGTTCTTCAATATATTTTTATCATTACAAACAGCAATAATTCTGGAGACTGTCAGAATAGATAAATAAAGAACAAGAACACGACCTAAGTTCTTAGGCAAATAGATGAATATTACAAGAGTTGGAAAATGCATATTAGGATAAGTACTCATGCACTACTTTACAGTTGTTAGTTACCAAGAAAAAGTGCCAGCTGCTACTTTCACTTCTTTGTTCAACTACTAAGATGAAACAGAAACAGAAAAAGATCTACTAGTTAACCGCCATTTTAAGAAGAAAACTCTAACGTCAAGAAAATGGGCTTTGGGCCTGCCATGTATATGGCGACACCTATTTGCTATCAATCAAGGAAAAATAAAAAGGGAAGTAGGGATATAATCTTCCAGCATGAATATAGACCACACTTAGTTCACTTACCTTGAAATTGTCCTCTTTTTCCTAAAACCCTTAGATCATTGACCAATGAAACAAGTTTTGAAACTTCAGTGCTATCAAATAATTCTTCATACAACTTTAGTCCATCAGCCACATTCACCTACAAATGAAAAAATAAAAAGGCAGACCTTCAATATGGAATATAGAATAGAAAAGATAGAAGAAGAAATAGAAAAAAGCAAAAAAATTAAGAAGGCATATACACATCCCAAAATAATGATATCAAGAAGTGAAGAAATATTTAAAGGATCCTACCATCTTCCCATCAAACATTTCATTGCCAACAAAAGTTTTTGCTATGGTTGAAAGGCTTTGGCTCTGATGTTGACTTTGCATAGAATGTGAATCATTCCCTGGAAACATAGTGCAGAACAATTTATTTAAAATTAAATGGTAACCAAAAATTTGCACAGCAAACTATGTTTATAAGCTGACTCTGATCCTATAAGAGCATGTGATGTGACACTATCCTTGTCTGTTCTTATACATGCAAGGGATCAAGTGCATACATTTCTTTTATTTAGCACACAAATTTATAGGTACATTGCATGCATCTGACAGAGACAAAGGGGTACAAAGTCTGAGCTTTATTTACTTAGTTCCTCAAATTCATGCATATTAGCATAGTCTGCTGCTATCTTTCCTTATATATAGGCAATTTGCTATCCTCGACACTTGTAGGGACTAACAAACTCCATATTTTATTTTGGACAAAAAAACATATCGTTCTCTTTTCTGAATTACTACTTTGTAATTTTATTTTATTCATATTAATTATTACTTTAACTTTTTCTCCAGCCTAAATAATATTATCTCTCTTTTATTTCTCTCTACACACTTCGCTATAAAATGAACTTTGAGCTGTGCTGTACCCAACTCTATAAAATGCTTGTACAGAAGCACGCTGTGATCCCATATAGTAATGTGATTCATACACATGCGTACAAGAAATTAGGACCCTGGTTTTCTACGCCTATAATGTACACTAAGGACCACATCCAAATAATAATTAAATGTTACAATCCTTTCTTGTCACTTCGACAGTTCTACTAGGCCAGATCCCCAAATTCAAAAACCATATTGCCAACCTTTACAATGTTTGAATAACCAATAAAAAAAATCTGTGCATGACTTAACTACTTTGAAAAACAAGCACCAGGGGTCTGAAGTCTGACAATGTAATTTGTTGTTCTTAAATGAAGGGAGAAGCTACAAAGAGGCGCATGGGAGAGAAATGAAAGAGGAACAAGATTATTTAAACATTGAAGTAGTACTTAATGTAGATAAAATACATTTACAAAATTACCCAAGACTAATAGACTATAGCCGATTCAGAAATGAGAGGTAGGGTTTTTTGTCAAAAATAAAGTGTGGAGCTTGCTAAACTTCACACTTAGCAATCCCCTACATACACACACACAAACACAAACACTCACACACTTAAATCACAATCAGCAAAAAGAAAACCTTTAGAATTTGATGTAAATCCATCATTTACAGCCACAGCTTCGGAATCTGAGTTGGACAGAGATCCTTGAGAACTCCCTGAGCCCTTCAAGTTGCCCTCAATTTGATGCTTCGTTATAGCATGTGCTAAAACAAGCGAGAGAGCAAAAAGTTAATAGACTGCAGACAAATAGAACTTATTCATATAAGCCCTTAAAAAAAGTGTTATTTAAACCATAAACTATTGATACCAAAAATCTACTCAATTCCATTGTTAACTTATCCTCGATTCCATTGTCACTAATTGAGCAACGGGGGCCAAAATACCATAAGGAATGACCAAAAGAAAAAATGCAGCTTGAACGTTAACAATCAAGATCAACCATTTGAATTCTAGTCAGAAACAAATGAGTCTTCCATTAACTGTCTTTCACCATGAAATCCAGTATGAAACTACATCCCACTAGTACCTAGCCTCTCAGTAATGTCTATTAAAAAATAGGTTCTTCACTCCTCTCATATGCAAGTTGATTGTTAAGAAATGCACAATTGATCTGATTATTTCCACTGAACTTTTTACATATTGTTGCTAACAAGGCCAAAAACACTGCTGACACATCTATTACTAAAGTATACCTGTATGGTACTATCTTAAGGGCCAAAAGTGTGCACTGAAAGAAGCCAAAGTGAAAAAAATTGCTTATTTCTAAATCACAATAGTGCATTCAAGTTATAATACCAATATTTAGTATAATGCCAAGGTCACATTAATTAATTTGCCTGAATGCACCAATGTCTTTAATTGTTTCAAACAAGACAGGTTCCAACTCAGCAATGTCACCGTCACGTGGATTATGATGAATGCAAAAGGCTGCGATTAACATTATTCACTCAGAGATCCAAGTTTCACCATGTTTTATCATTAATACATACAGACTGATTGATCCATCATTTACCTTTCTTCTCCTCAGCAGATGCTAAACTCTTATCATCCGTCTTCCCAACCTTGCCAGCAGATTTAAGTTCTTCACCCTTCTCAGTTAGTGGAGTCCCTTTCTCAGGGCCTCCAGTAATCACAGTATTTGCTTCATGACTATAAGACTCTACACTAGGATTATAACCTTCCTTTGCAGCCTCAAACCTCTGCCCTTGCCTATACCCCGGACCAGATTTCCTAATTTCCTTTGCACTCACTTTCACTGGATCCACATACCTCTGCTGCCTCCTCCACGCCACTTGCTGCAGCGCATAAACCACTTCAGCCACTGAAAAGTATTGCTGCATAAGAAGCACCTGATTCCAATTACACCTCCTTTGCTGAATGGCACCAATGACCATATCATACTCTCCAGGGTCTCCAACTATACGCAAATGGTGACAAAGGGAGTCTATGATCGCATTGGCGGCTGCGAATTCGCTTCGCAGCCAGCCAATAAGGCTATCCCTCTCATCAACAAACCATTGCTGGCGGTAGTGGTGCTGGTGGATCTCACCACCACCACCACCACTGCCAGCACCACTAACACCACCACCACCACCACCAACACCACTTGGAAACTGCATTTTGTCCTGTGCTACCACATTTCCCGATGGCATTGCCATGAGAACTCACTACCAATTACACACTACTACAATATATAAAGCATAACCCCAATACAACTAGATCTAAGCAAAAGAAACAACCAGTTTTTTATCACAAAAAACAGCGCGATTCAAGACGAGCCCACAAAATAAAATGCAGAATTCAGAACAATTAAAGCAAAAAGCAGCAAACTTGCTCAGAAACAAGACCACCCCACCAATGATTCAGGTGAAAAAGGGTGAAAAAAATTGGATTTTTGAAAATGGGTTTTGTGTAGAAATCTAGAAGATCAATCAGGCAACAAAAATTGTTGAATTGGGGAGATCTGGCAATGGGAATTGAGCGTGAGGGAAGTTGGTTGAGTTAGAGTGACGCAAAGGGAGGAGCTTGAAGATGAAGATCTAGGGTTAATGAAGAATTTTGGAATTAAGGGGAATGGCTTATTCAGCACGCATGTGTATGTGTAATGTAACTATGTATGTATGGTCCTAAATGGTGGCTCACACATTCACAAGTCACAGCAATAAAACACACTCTCTCTCTCTCTCTCTCTTAATTTCTAATTTTTGTTTGTTGGCGTGTAGCTTAGACTGTGGTGATGGGTGCTGTCTTTGGATTTTGGCGAGAATATTCTGGAAGAAAACAAGGGGATTTTCGTCATTGTAGTTTGGGGGAAAGGTTTTTCTAAGTTCAACAAGGTGACGTGTGGTAAGGGCAGGGCAACGCTGAAAACAGAGGGTGTTGGTTCTCTTGTATCTGCTTTTCAATTCAAAGTATTCAAACACAATTTCGTTATACTTGTTTGGTTTGTTTTTCTTACCCAAAAATATATCATTTTAATTTTGTCTCTCTTTGGTCATGGATTGACTTCAAAATGTTTGGTAACTTTAAAGTAACATTTTAGTTCCTTAAGCAAATGTTACTCTTTTGTTTCTTTTTTGAGTAGGGTTAACAAGTGTCCTGCAAAAATTTTAATATTCTTAATTGTTTTTATTTAATTACTTAAAGGACAAAAATGTTGAAGTGTACAAATTAATTTTCATGAGACAAGATCACAATGCATCAAAGTAACATAAAGTGCTTTGCATTTTTTTTTTTTATATAACATTTGTTTGGTCTTTCCTATTCAACATTCTAACCTTCTATGGTTGGTTGTAAAATGTTTTATACCACTCTTATGAAAATTAATTCGTCGTAAATAGTATTAGTGCTTAAAGAATATAAGTAAAATAATTTTTTTCATTTTTTTTATCTTTGTTGGTTTTATTAATATGGCAGTACCTATCTTGATGTTGTATTGCTTTGCACTCTTTTTTCTATGCCAATCTTGCACACTCTATTTTTCATATTTTTTTTAGGTTGAGAGATGATTCAAGATCTACTCTATACATTTTTTTTTTGGGGGTACAAGATCCACTCTTTACTTGTTAACTCGATTTTTTTTTGGTCTAAAATATCTATTATTATTTGATTCCAATAATGTTTTTTGTTTGCACTGACATTTCGGTTTACATTAAAATAAAAAAAAATAATTAAATTGGTATGATTCACAATTTTATATATATATACATTAAAAAATACCAAATTTTGAAAAAATATTAAAGTTCTAAATTTGATAGGATGTAGCTTTTTTTTTTTTTTTGTGGACGAGGCATCATGTCCAAATAGAGATAGTAAAATGGGATCAATCCATTGGATTGACCTGCCATTGGTTGATATATTGAATTTGCCAAAAAATTTGAACTCGCCTAACCTATGGGACAAGACAAGTTGAACCCGAAAAATGATATATATATATATATATATATATATATATATATTGATTTGAGTTTTTTTATCGTTGCAACATGAAGTTTTTTTTTTCGCTTAATCTCGTGACCCACAAGTCCATCAGCCAAGCCTACTTTCAAGTCTTCTACAAACTCACACTAGTCACAGCCCCACACACACTTCTGCTCACTAATCACTAGAGTTTTCTTCATCTCTGATCTCTCCCTCACTCTCGGTCTCATCTCTCTCTTAGCTCACAAATTACAATCTATTGAATCTGGTCTCTCGCCTATCTCACACTCTCAGTCTCTCATAGTTGCAACGCGAACGAACGACAAACGAGAAGGCAGAAGGCAGAAGGTAGAAGGCAGAAGGCAGAAGGCAAAACGAACAACGCACAAGAAGCAGAAGGCAGAATATTTATATATTCATTGTCTTTTATTTGAGTTTGACTATGTAGATATTTGCAGCAAAGCACAATATATATGAATTCCTTTCTACCTCTACAATCATGCCATTTTCATTGTTTTTCTACCATTAAATAAGACTGGTTAGGAGGTTAAGCCCACTTTCCTAAAGCTCCCTGCCCCGCCTCATTTTTGTTGGGCTTTTGGTTGGTCGGGACAAACCAGTCCGCTTTGCCACATAAACCTACACTACTCCAGGGATAGTAGCCCCATAGCTATCTTCCCAGAGAATTCCAAAAAGTACAACTTAGAGCATGAAGTCTTCTACCCAGCGAGGCCTATGGATAGGTTGCAAAGCATAGGCTAAATCAACCTCCAATATTTGACTCTCCATATTCCAAACCATCTCAAGAGCATGAAGCACGTCCCAAAGCTTAGCCACTGTTGTTGGGCAAGAGTCCAAAAAGTCGCAAATCCTCTCATAAACTGTCCTGTGGGATCCCTTACAAGAGCCCCCACAAGCTGCTTTTTTATTTGCCAGAATTGGACCATCACTATTCACCTTGATTCATCCTTCCCGAGGTGGTTGCCAAGCAACGTAACATATCTCTTTAGCTCACAAACCGAGCCCAAACACCTAGCTATCCCAAGATTTGGACCTGCGAGTTGGAGAAGAAGTTCCAAAAGGAACAAGAGTTCATCGGATGATAAAAGTGATACACTCAAAAGACTTCCTTGTTATGAGCTTGCCAAAGGAAGGAGACAACAACCCCAAAGAGTAGCTGCCAATTAAATCCTAAAGCAGACCTTCCACCTCGAAGATTCATGAGCAACTAGTGGTGGAGATTAACGGCAGAGAAGGTGAGTCTATCACAAGGTCTAACCAAGTGATACTAAAAGTCGCCTAAAGTGAGATAATCTCATAAGGCATGTATGGCACGCTCCTGGATGACTGGACCCGTAGGTTACACCTGTTGCAAGTCAAATTATCAATTAAATGACGAATCCAATGATAGGAAGAATCCAAAGAAAGATTTTCACCCTCTCTAAACCATTCCAACGCCATATAAGTTTGAATGAAAAAGGGTCTATATTAAGAGAGTCATGATTCATAAGAGCATGCGAAGCCGAAGAGACCAAAAAATCGCCATCATGACTAGGTCTTAAATACAAGAAGTCCTGGCCAAGTAGACGAAAAGGAAGGCACCAAGGCAGAAACAAGGTCACACACCCTAGATAAAAGAATGTTGCGTAAAATGTCCCAATTCCAGTCACCGTATTCAATTATTCCCATACTATTATTACATTTACATCATGAAAATAATAGATGTCATGACCGTGACACAAATGCTTTCATCTTCATGTGTGCATCAATGTACTACCGTTTATGTCACGTCTGCATCTTCCATTCGTAAGAGTAACAAAAGCATGACTAAAAACCACATTAGTATATATAATGTAATGTTTATGACCAAATCAAAAAGAAGAAGAAGAAAAAAAAGTTAGAGACCACAATGAGAAATAAAAACTAAAAAATGGTGGACAAATAAATCATTTCTACCAATAATATACAAAAATAGAATATCAATTGCTTTATTACGATACAAAAATAGAAATTATTGAGTGGTCTTATTTTTCAATTAATATGTCTTTTTTAAATCTTAAAATGTTTAAAAATTTAAAAGTGGATAATCGTAATAATAATAGACTATAATTTTAAACCAACTTCTTTTTTGTCTAAACTATTATAATATGAAATGCGATGAACTCCAATTAATATAATTCGAATTACATCAACCCACTATATTAATTGACTTACATACATGTGTTGATTGTTATTAGAAAATAAAGCTTGAGGTCTCAGATTTAAATTTTATAATAAAAAATTTTTTTACTGTGAATCTAAAATTCTCTTTGAGACATCTATATATCAAACTAAACTAGTCAAGTTCCTAGTACTAACGCTTCACAAATTGATGGACTTCACCCGAAAAAGAATGGAGACTGAGGACGGTTATGATCAATACTTTCTTCTCGGGGAGTTTTCTCTTAAACTACAATAATATTCAAATGGCTTCATCATTTGATATCTTGCACGTACGAAAATGTATGTCACCTTATTGCTAGTTATTCGAAACTAGTAGACATAAACTGTTAGGTACGAATTTGACATAAGATGATTCCGTGAAAGGTGCATCATGATACGAGAACGATTGAACGATACTCGAAACGAAAGACATACACAAATAGTAGAATAGTAAGCATCAATCAAGTAGATATAAAAATTTATTTATGATGATTTTTAATTTGATATATATATATGGAGGATGCATTAAAAGTTTCGAAATAAAGAATTGATCAAAATTTTGAAATCCTTGTGACATTAATTATGTACACTGTGAGCAAAGAAATGTATTAAAGTTTAACTGAATTTAGTTGTAATTTTTTAATATTGACAATTTTATCTTTTTTTTTTTAATACAAAGGCAGAGGAAAGTAAAATAAGAGTCAAATATGGGACATTCCAAATTTAATGAGACATGCATAAGATAATTACTAAGTTATGGGATCAATTGTAATTTTATCTTTTGTTAGTTTAATCATTTTACTTAGAATAAATAAAATCATTAAAGCAAAATAAATTTAATATCCTTAATGCGTTAAGAACATAGAAATCAATCAATAAATCAACCTTAAATCCTTCTCACAATAGGCTATAGATGCAAAGATAATAAAACCCAAATCAAAACAATTTAATTTTTTAAATTTTGAATACACGGATAAGAACGTCAATTATGGCACCGGTGAAATGAGTTACTTATAAAGCTCAATATTCCATATTCATCGTTGGGACATTACACCAATAAAACAAAAGTGATAAACATTCCAAACATATGTCTAAATTGATAATTGTAACTGTATTTGTATTTTCAGATTTCAGATTAAAAAAAGAATTTAATTTAAATATATTAACTGTGTAAAACTTACACTGTCAACTAATAGAAATAATAGAAAATGTTAATTCATACAAATAATCACTTATTATAATGAGTGATTCATCATAATTTCTCACTTTCTAATATTTCTATTGGTTATTAATGTAAAACTGTTTTACAATGACCAATTAAACTCTTAAAAAAATGCAAATTTGTGCCTTAGTTATTTTAAAAAGTCTGCTGTTATTTCATTTTTTTTTGGAAAAAAATGCATAAAATCATACCTATCTTTTATTGTAAATGTTATTTTTTAATTGAAAAATAAAGATATATTTACTTGTAAATTAATAAAATATAGAGTTTAATTATTATACATTGAGTTTTATTATAAGATTTTTAAGTTTGTAGATGGTTGAGTTAAATATTTTTTCTGATATGATAATATATAATTAGATGTTTATGTAAAATTTTTTACACTAATAATATAAAAAAAATTTAATTTCAATATATTGACAATATAAAATAGTTTTATATTATTAGCTAATAGAAATAGTAGAAAGTGTCAACTCATACAAATAATCATCCATAACCTACCATAATTTCTCATTTTTTAATTTTTCAATTGGTTGACATTATAAAAAAATTAAACTTGTATAAAAAAAATTAAATCCTAAAATATAATAAAATATATTATAATTTTCTAACATTTTTTTTTTTTTGTGAACAATTTTCTAACATATTTGTTTATAATTTAAATAAATATAAGGGTTTTTATGTGTTTTTACATTTTGGACACAAGTCTGGAACAGTGTCATCGTACTCCTTGGATCATGGCTTCTATGTTGCTGTCGCTCTCTCACGCTTCCTTTCTTCACCAAAACCCTTCACTCTCTTCGAAACCACACCAAATTCCTCGCTTACCCCTCACTCTCCAAAATCAACCCTCTCCCTCATTGAGTACTTCATTTTCCCCTTCCTTTTTTCCCCTGTTAATCTCACTCTTGATTCTTGTTTTCTCAAATTTTGATGAGAAAAATTTGACTTTGGTTGCAGGTTTACGTGTTTTGGCCAAAAGGGGAAATGGGTTGGTGCCAAAAGCCACAGGGGGTGTCTTGGAAGCGAATTCGAACTCACCCATTTCAACTAAGAAGTCCACCAATCCGATTGTTGTTATTGACAACTATGACAGCTTTACCTATAACCTTTGCCAGGTTCATTCTTTTGCTATTTGTGTAGTTTCTTGTTGATGTTTGATTGTGATTTGTTTTGGATTACTTTCACTGCTTGGTTTGAGATGATGATATCGGATCATTGCCATTGATTATGTGGTATAACAAATTTCATTTTTTTGATTCAAATGCATCCTGGCATTTAACTAATTAGAAGGCTTTTAGAAGATCCAATTAGCTGAATTTGTTGATGTTGTTATAAACTGATGCAAATTAATAGTACATCTTGAAATCAAACCACCAATTCAAGTACAAGTCATAGCTTGTGACAATAGGCAGCAAGGTAGATATTGTGTTAATTTGAAGCACTTTTTTTTTGGAAAAAAAAAAAAATTAAACGGTTACCATATACAAAAACCAAATTTATGGGCTGCTTGTAACGAAATTAACTTTAGCTGAAAAGCTTCTGACAACCTAGGATGCATGTGCGCTTCAAAACAGTCGCTGTGTTCATATCGGACACGTATCCATGTTGTACACTTCACAGACACTTCCGGATACTCCTAAATATACTATATAATAGAAATCACATTCACAAAGAGTGGACAATTAGCTAGAGCAGCAGGAGCTATAGCGAAACTGATTGCAAAAAAGGTTTTACTTTCATTTTTTGAATTTTTATACCAATACAGATGGGTATACCATATAATATCACTTTATTATATTTTATAAAAAATATCCTTTTATTATATTTACAATGTTTCTTGCTAATTCAAAACATTATTTCCCCTTTTTAGTTTAAGATTTGTGACTTTGTGTTGATTTTATACTAACTTTCCATGTTGTATCATAGCTGTGTTGTGTCCTATAATTTTTAAAATTATCATATTCTCATGTCCATGTTGTAACATATCTGTGTTTTGTATCGTATCCATATTCTTGATCTTCTTGTCCTGGAGCAGAAACCGCTAATGGCAAGTAGTTTGATGTAGGATTTATAAGGCAACAAAAAATATGGCAAAGGGATATCATACTAAGTTTCTTTAAAGATATGGGTATTGGGGAAGTCCGGAAAATGAAGAGAGCATCGATTTCCTCTGTGTATTGGAGTTTTGAAGGGGATGGAATGGGATGGTTTATAATGGAGTGTTTTTGAATCAGGGTAGACTGGAGAGTTACAATAATAACACTATTTGGAAATCACAAAGATAATTAACAGAGTGGAGTGGATTGGTAAATTAAAAATTTAATTTGCAATACTATCCTTTTATTTTATTGCCCCCTCTGTGGGTTAAAATGTTGAGGTTAAAATTGCGAATGGTCATTTGTAAAAAATAAAAGAATGTTCTATTTCAAACACTCCAAATTGACGGATATGAAAATTTGAGTTTGAGTGTTAAGGAGTGGTTTGGGTTACCTGCTTAATCATTATTACTTTAAAAACTCCTAAACAATGGGCTGAATTCCTTTTACTACTCCACTCCATCCACCAAACTCCACTTGGCTGCATATATTGTGAAAATATGGAGCAGGTGGAATTCCATTTCCCCCTCTTCTCTGTTGCTTCATATTAAAATGAACCTTATTCAAAAGAGTTATAATGAGTTTGAAATCCGTCCCTCCTCTATCATTTTTAACAAAATATATAATTTGGAATAGGGTTGAGGGCTCAATGGACAATGTGTTGCTGCAGTTGTACATCTTTTAACTTTTACTGGTTGTAAGAAAGGGCCTAACATTGTGTTTATTACATTTGAAGTATATGGGGGAGTTGGGATTTCACTTCGTGGTATACCGGAATGATGAGTTGACTGTGGAAGAGTTAAAAAGGTAAAATTCTTTTCAAAGGCTATCCATGTCCGACATATACTTATTGATGGTGTAACTTGTGGGAGCATACATTTTCTTGAGGTTCCTGCTTTATAAGCTACGGTGTTTTAAAATTCTGTTATTTTTAATTAATAGGAAAAATCCTAGAGGAGTACTGATATCACCGGGCCCAGGTAAGGCTTTTCCGGAATTTTCTCTTATTGTCCATTTTATAAATTTTAATAAATTGTTGTATAAATGATCAGTGTTTATATATTAGATCAAGAAAATGAAAGAATAAAATACACACAAGACTGTAATATACAATGTTCCTCCTTACAGGTACACCTCAAGATTCTGGTATATCTTTGCAAACTGTTTTGGAACTTGGGCCAACTGTTCCTTTGTTTGGTGTATGCATGGGTTTGCAATGCATTGGGGAAGCTTTTGGAGGTTGGTCTTCTAAGATTCCTTGCCTTTAGCTACTGATATATTTGGTGTATATAAATGAGTGATCTTCTTGAAATATTTGTGTATTGTTCATCATTACATTTGGGTGGAAACTTGGCTTTTGTTTTCAGTGGCATGCATCCCCTGTTTATTAACTTTTATCATTTTATCTCACTTTCATTTCTTCCCTTTTGCTGGGCCATTGCAGTAGGATTAAGACTCTGCCTTTGTCTTGTGCAGGGAAAATTGTGCGTTCTCCTTTTGGTGTCATGCATGGAAAAAGTTCTTTGGTGTATTATGATGAGAAAGGAGAAGATGGATTATTTGCTGGATTATCAAAGTAGGGACTTATTGCTTTTGTATGAAATTTGATGGCTGTATTATGATATGTTGTTTGAATTTTTCTATATGCACTATCATTCATATAACTGGCTGTTGCTTATGTATTCAGCTACTACTTTATCTTCACTCGTAACATTTTCCGAGTTCTGACATTAGTTGACCCCATTGTCCTGTTATCATTTTCAGTCCTTTCTTGGCTGGTAGATACCACAGCCTTGTGATTGAAAAGGAGAGTTTTCCTCATGAAGAACTTGAGGTAACAGCCTGGACTGAGGATGGTCTTATAATGGCAGCTCGTCATAAGAAGTATAGGCATCTGCAGGTAACATTTCTATTCTTCCTGCAGGAATTTCTTCGGAACAAATCAATAAAAAGTTCAGCATCCTTTCCCCGAAATTGAAGAAAATAGTGTAATATGGTTCCTTTATTATTTGGAGTTTAGTTGACATCTTTCTAGTATGTCCTGCTATGCGTTTTCGCACTAGGAAAATGGTGAATTTTTGTTTCTTTTAATTTTTTTCTCAAGCTTTAGGTCATATTTTGTAATTTCAAAATATCTGGGTATGTCTGATTTCATGGATCTGAATTTGGGCTTCCTAGAGATTTTGTGTGTAATCTCTTGTATGTAATATGTGCTTCATTACTATTTTGATGCCCAAGAGTTAACTTGAGTATAACGCAAAAGCAAAGGTTGAGTTAATAAATCAACAAGTATGTGGAGTTTACTAAAACAAATTCAGAATTAAGAATTTGACGTTTAAAAAGGTGACTGTACGAGCCAAGATTTTCTTCCTGCGCTCTCTCTCTATCTAAAAACCTGTAGTAGTTCTATCATCTAGCCTCATTAATACCTAATTCCCAGTATAACTTCTGCTACTTGCTAGTAATTTTTCTAGACTATAATTCAGTTATCTGTTTTGTCACATTGAATGATCTCTTCAAAGTAAATTATTCTATCATTAGGAGACCTTTGTTCCAGATTTTTCCAGCCCTTTTATCAAGTCCCTATCCTTCTCAATGTTTATAAGTTGAAATATTAATATGTTTGGTTTGGGTTGAAAGAATAGTAAGCTTGAATACTTTGATGGTTTAAGATCAAATTGAAATCTTCACCTAAAACACAGCCTAGCATTAAAGAGTTCTTCTGTTGATTTGAAGTTCATGCTGTTTATTTTTTAACTGGCAATTGTGTCCCTTCCCTTCTCTTAACATATTATCAGTGGTGCTAAAGTTTCACTACTTCAAAATTACAGGGGGTGCAGTTTCATCCAGAGAGCATTATAACCACCGAAGGCAAGGCAATTGTTCGTAATTTTGTCAAACTCATTGAGAAAAAGGAGGCGGGTGGTTCATGAAGCAGTATTCCATTAGTGCTGAATGCTTCATGCACTGTGAAATTTGTGGCTTGAGGGCACATACATGAAGGAAAACCGTGTTAGAAATTCAATAACAAACCAAAAAAGAACAATTTATTTTCTGTCGACCATAGCGTAGGATTTTGTAGCTAATCCCATCAGGGGACAAAAACCTCAGGCTGAAATTGATCCTCAGGATGTCTCCAAAATCTACCAAAAAGATAATGTAATAAAATAAATAATGCTTTTGTTAGTTTCTTGTTTGTGTTCAGAAATGATATACATACATATATATATATATATATAATACTGGGGAATAGAGGCATTTGTGGATTCCGATTGACCCAATGAATATAACTTCAACTGAATTAATTTACTTGGTGTGGATAATTGAGTCACTTTAAATTGAATTCAATCCAAAGTCTAAGCTAATGACTATAGGTTTAATTTTTGGATTTAGGATCTGACACTCAGTTCAGTCTCGTGAATAACTGTTTTTTTCCCTCTAAGAAATTATTTTAATATCTTAAAATTATGTGTTTAGACTTTAGTATCAAGTTATATATTTTTTCTTATTCATTTAAGATTTTGATCTTGCCAAATTTTTACCAAGTTGTTTCTGTCTTAACTCTACGTTGCTATCGGATACGTGAGAATAAAAACTAGTAGAAAAATAGGAATGTGTTTCTCTTTTTATTGTTTATTATCTATTTAAGTTAATGATTCGTCGACTTGGTCTTGGTTTCGTTAGTTTAGTTTTGACTGACTGAAAAAGTTTTTAAAAATCAAAATAAACTTTTTTTTTTCCATATTCAAATGAAGCTGTTTGTACCTTTATCTGCGATGTCTTTTAGTAGAGTTATCTTTGCTTAATTTATCTGCGTCAGACACCCATGCAACGTAAATGAAAAGCATATAATGTAAGACATAAAAGAACACATTGAGATCCAGGAGCAGAGTTGGAGGCTTTGAGAGCTAAATGAGTGCATAATGGGGGTGTATAGGGTGTGCACTATGGAGAAACAAAAGAAAACAAAATATGACTAAAGAAGCTGCAGCCTACGTGCTTTATTCAACACAAGAAAGATTTTATTGTGAATAGCACCAATAATTTAGGATCAAGGGCTTATGTGGATGTTGAAAAATTCATCTGCAAAAAATTATCAGTACAATTGTGTGTTAGATATAAAGCAAGCAAAAGGGTAGAAGAAAAAACATAAGTTTCAACAATGTTCTAACTTATGGATGTTAGGTTATAAGCATGTTATCATTGTATGTTAGATTGTAACACCAAACATTGTTTTAACAGTGTATTTATGGACGAAGCCTTCACTTATGAATGTGATTGTTCTAGAATGAAATTTGGTATAAGTATAAAAGTTCAATTGAAGTTGGAGGAACTTGTGCTTTATGAGAATCTTTTTCCGTTTGGGATTGGTTCCATTCCAACTTTCAGGTTGGCAGTAGTTGAAGAGCTTTTTCATTCCCTTCCAGCTGAAAGGGGGAAAAATGCAGTAACTGGCACCACATAAGCTTTCAATGACAATGAGCAATGATTCTAGAATACTTATGGATTATGTGGCTCGTGAGGGGTGAAGGTGACAGTTTCTCCTTTTTTATAGTTGACTATTGCTCACTCCAGTTTAAATCCGGTTGGCAACCAACAAGAATTTGGGTGGCGTTTCATACATTATTTGTTAAGATTGTCCCTAATATAAATTATTATTTAAAAAAATTATCACCTTTTAAATTATTGATAATGTTAAATATAGTGTTTGATATACATAAATAATCTAAATGGCAATTTATATGACCCTGTTTAGTATATTAAAAAAGTTACTAGATAATATATGTATTACACTAATATAATAATAATAATAATTATTATTATTATTATTATTAATTAATAAGAATAAGAAAATTTAATTATTAATTATGATTATAATAGTTAATTTTATTAATAATTATTATTAAAAAATAATTAATATTATTACTAATTATTATTAAATAATAATAATTATAATTATTATATATAATTAATCATGATAATATTAACAATAACAATAATAATAATTACAATAATTAATAATTAATAATAATATTTTTAATAATAATAATAATAATAATAATAGAAATATTGTCATATTGGTGATAATCTACATTGTTATAGAAATCTAAATTTTCAGTAGTATTATCCAGTCAAATAGAATAGTATTGTGAACCCATATAATTTGATCAAATATTATCAATAATCTAAATGGATTACCCCACACCAAACGCTATCTTGACCTACAATTGGGTTGCGAGTGAAACTAATGAAAATTTCGCTTTTCTATCCAAACTTTTTGTTAACTGCTTTTAATTGTCATCACATCAAACATAATAATGCAATTTAATTATTTATATTTTTTCTTGATCACTCACATTTAATTAAAATATAATTAGAGAAATTATAATTGAAAGTAATTAATACAAAATGACAAAAAAAATGAAAATGTGCTCTTGAATAAAGATTTTAATATCTACCCTCGTATCTGCTTGTACGTAATTCCTGCCCACAGAACTGGCTAAGCTGTTTCTTCATATTAAAAGCTTGATTTTTTTTTTTTTCAATTATTCTATATACAACTAGTTGTGAGGAAAATAATTTATAAAACTTGTTTAACTTCAATTAAGTTATAGTAATTTATCTTTAATAAAAAAGTGTAACAAAAATTAATTAAACGTTTTTCTGGCTGGGCCTGCTTAAAGAGTCAATTATGGTTTTTAGTGATGTTTGCTGGGAACAACGGGTGCCAATCACATGCTAGACTGAAGTAACATATTTTTAATCCATTAAGGCAACGTAGCCCTTTGGTCCCTTACATCTTTTCCTTATTATTTTAAATGTCAAGTGACAAAAATATTTCCTTGTTATATATATCAATGAAGACATGTTTGAAGTTGTGTCAGAGTTATGTTTCATATTCAGCATATATAAAGGTGAAGCCAAGAACAAGAATATTAAACATTAGATTCGTCAGTTACAAAAAAATGCACCCAAATCACGGCTAAAATGGTCGGTCTCTATTCAGAATTTCAATATGTCGTTTTCTGCTTATGTTTAGGTTCCCGACTATGATATAGTTTTGCCTGAGTTTTTTAATGTGTCAAAAAAATGAAAACACACGGTTTGCTCCTAATTTTTCTCAACTTACTACAGTTACTAGATACTAATCTATGTTGAGAAGGGTGTTTATGTGTGTATAGTATACTTGAGGTTTTCTCTGATTGGTATGGGGGCAACAATTTTTCTCCTTAAAAGAAAAGCATGATATGGCCTCAATTTCAGGGAAGTAATTGTAAAAAGCAAACTATTTCTCCGATCACATCATCTTTTCGGTCGTTAGTTTAGCTTTTCATTCCTGTGAAGGGGCAGCTTTAACATGGAAATTTTTTTTGTAACGAATAAAACAGAGAATTGATGATTTCTCATGTTAGTTTTTGATAGAAAAAGTCAAATCAGCAACAACATTGATTCATGTGGCAACTATCGTTTTCCTTCTCCGGGGTGCAATGTCAAGTGGATTGTAGGTTGCATTGCAGTCCTGTATTACTTTTTGACCTACTGCACATCTAGCATCTATTTATATGCCGGTTCCCTAAAATGGGTTATTTATCATATTTTTAGGGATTTAATTTGTATGAATTGATAAATATAAAATTATTTTATACTATCATTTTATTATATTTTTTTATTTATATAATTTTTAGAATAATAGAAATAAAAATTATGTATATTTATTTATGTGATAATATATAAATGAATAATAGTATGTCAATACATATAAATTAAATCCTATTTTTAAATTTATTTTATATCTTTTTCATTTCTTTTTACATTAATGATAATAAAATTTAAATTTAAATTTAAATTTTTATACAAACAATTAAATTTCTTATTATTAGGCCACTTCTAGTGGCATCCTTTTTCTTTATTAATAATGGAGAAAGTAAATATAACATAGGATAGTTCTCCTTTCTTTTTTTCTTTTCTTTTTTTTTTTAAAAAAAAAAGGTAATGTGAACGTACTGCATAAGTAACGTTAATATGATTGGCATTTGTGTCTAATCTACTATCATTTTCACAGTTCATGTTCAATTGAACACACGGTTTTGCTTTATGATTAATCAGTCCATCTAAGGCATGTTTGGTAAATGATTATTTTTAAAAAGTAATTAAAAAACTTATAAGCTATTTAGAACTTAAAAGAAAAAAAAACTTTAAAAAATTACAAGCTATATAAAACTTATAAAACAAAAAAATTGAAACACATTCAACCAAAGTAATCATTACTTTTCAAGCAAAGCTTGTCCTCAAATTTTCTTATAATTAAAACTTTTGGATATTATACAAACCAGTGCGATTGCTATTGCTATTAAAAGTCGAGCCGATTTGTTAGTTGCTTGTACCATAATTATCCTTAACCCTAAATGATATGACATGTTTTTATCAAATCGTTGTCGATGATAAGATATTTTCAACGGTGCTAACCAGGTTAGGTAGGGAAAATTAATCTGAGATCTAATGCCTTTATCAGAGCTTTAGGCAGGAAAAAAAGTGGAAGCCCAAAGCACAAAGGCAGGCAAAAAGTGCTCACATAATATAACCTGTATTGATGGAGTATAAGTTACAACATAATTGCATTTACAATATGTCCTTGAAATTTCCTCATAACAAGCTTAACATGCAGTTAGATGCAGGATCAATTCTTCTAAAACATTGGAAAACAATATTAGATATTTTTGGTTTCTCTTTGCAACAGGAACACATAACGGGTCAACAACAACCCCTCATAAATAATTTTGTATCTATGAGGATCTCAACCACCATGTTGAAATTCGCAACTCAATCCACGCACTAGAAGAACAAAACATGAGAAAGAACAAAGCCAAGAAAGAAAGCTTTGGTCACATCTCAGTTGAAGCCCCATTAAACTGACCAATCACAGCACAGATGCTGTATCATTTGTCACATTCACCTTGACTTTGGATTCCAATTATAAGAATGATAAAAATGACCATCTTCACTGTCCAAAAGCTGACAAATATGACCACATAAACTAACCATCATGGACCAAAAAATAAAACAATTTGAGTTCTACCGGTGTTTTTATATTTGATTAGCAGTACTGGAAGAAATGATTCATACCTAACATTCATTAAATAACTCATCCTAAATAAATAATTTATTGAAACCCTGAGGTGTGGTCTAAATACAGAAATCAACGGATTTTCTATTTGTAAAGCATAAGAGACATGAATGACATAATACCTGGGAACCTGAAGGTATGAAACTATACACATACCCCACCAGCAAGAACCATATCAAAACTATCATATTCAGGAATTCTATGCCCCCCTCTCTCTCTATACACCAAAATGAAAGGAAAAAGGAAAAAAGAGAAAAATATCAACCCAGGTAATCAAACTGAATCAAGGATGAATATATATCTTTGTATGGAACCCTCTCAAAATGAAGCATCTTCTGCCTGGCTTCCTCTGCTGTGATGGTGTCGTTTTCCACGGTGGCGCCGGCCACCGCCGAATGTCACAGGATCAAATTTCCTCAGCCTTTCAGCTTCTTGGGGATTGATCACACACTCCGGTGGAGGGACTTGGTATCTGACTCTGTCGTAGCAGTAAGAGTATGTCATGTGCTTCTTCCTGAAGTTCTCCATTTTGATTCTTTGTGCTGGTGTGACACCAGAAGGAACTGCTTTGGAACTTTGAGCTTTGTCACACTTGGCTACATGCTCAATGGGATCTACCGCACAACCATGCAGGACGAAGTCAGCGAACTCGGCAACATAGGGTGCATACTTGTAATTCACTCTGTATTTGCCTCCATTGGTAGCCCAATCAGATGCATCCCATATTGTAGCATACAAAGTCATTGGCTTAGAAGGGAAGTCTCCTCCCATAGATTCTGTGCGCATAATTTCTCTAATAGGAACATTATCTACATAAAATCTGCACAAGGAAAAATAAGAACACAGAATTATGAAAAAAAGTTAACCTTAACTAAAATAGAAACTATAATGAATTAACATCCTTGAAATGAAAAAAACAAAAATCCATCATGATTCCATATATATCGCAGAAAACCACCATCTAGAAACTAAGGAAAGAATATTAGGTAGACCCAACAAAAAAAAAAAAAAAAAAAAAATTCTAAACAAACCAAGGATATATACAATTTAAACAATATTTGAACAATAGTTATGGCAATATTTGGTTTTATTCATTCTCAGTATCTCAGTAAGTAACCAAAGCATCAGCTGTGACAGTAATAGTAATGCTATTACGGGGGCCGGGGGGAATTGGTTGTTTAAATAAAACAGGGGATTTGGTAAACAGGAAAAAAAAAAAAAAGTAGAGAAATCTTCAAACAAAACCAATCCAACAACAGAAACCTTCAAATTACTACTTACAAACAAGAAATTAATAGAGTATAAAATCCAGCAATAAGAATGACGAAAAACATTACCATAACAAAGAAGTTGTGTAGTGTAGTGTAGTGTATAAAATCCAAAAAAGAACCAAATATGGTATGTATTGGGAGGGGGGGGTGCAGAATCAGATAGATGCTTACATAATCCGAGAATCTGTCCAGAGAATACTGTACTGATGGAAATCCTCGGCTGGATCAAACCAGAGACCATATCTTTCCTCTCTGCCAATGCTGGTACTTCCATTGCCATAAACATTGGTCTGAATCCTCCAGTCTTTGCCTCTGATGTTTCCCAAAAACTCAAAATCAATTTCATCATGGTTGTTCCGGAACATGTCACCATTTGACATCTGCAGACAGAAAATATTATTAAATAAAATTTTCATTTTCTATTTTCTCAATAAGTTAAATATATAATAAAAAAGGCAGAAACACTAACATCTTTGGTTCAAACTTCACAAACAATTGAACATTATAGAAGGGGGAAACAAAAAGACTGTTTGAAAATTCTAATTTTAGTATCTACTGGTGACGTTAAGATTGAAGAAAATGAGCTTGAAAGCTATCTGATGTATCATATATTACATCACAAAAAATACTGTACAAGCACGCTTCAAGAACTCACCATCAGTGAAATCATGAGAGCTGTTTTGATCATATTCTCAGGTTTATATATCAAGAAATGAACAAAGAGGGAAAAGTGATAGGGAAAGAAAAAGGAAGAAAATCAAAATGAAAAAAAGAAAAAAACCTCCCTTTACCGATGATGCATGATTAAGTTTCCAAAATAGGTTAACAAAATTAACATAAAAAATATATTTTTTATAGAAAAAAACAAAGATATTGCTTTTATTTAATCAGCAATTAGAGCCAAATCACTCACATAAAAGGCAACCACAACTCCAGCAGTGTAATCAGCAGGCAACTTAATCGAGGCACTGAAATATCCGTGAAGGTAAAGATCATGAGAAACAAAACCAGAACCTGCAACACAGAGCCCAGAAATTTCAAAACCAAAAAAGATTAAGACTTTGGCCACAAAAATCACCATCTCAATACGAATCAAACAACCCCATGTAGATTATTAAGCTTTGAATAATCGCTTAAAAAAAAGAGAAAAGAAAAAGAGGGACCTGTTCTCTCATCAAGTGAAAGATGAACCTTTTTGCCATCCCTATGGATGACCAAGTTACTGTCCCCAAACAAGGGTGTATACCCTTCATCAAAGGATATGATGGGCAAGTTTCCGGATGCCCCAGAAGCCACAACAAATAGCAAACAGAAAAACATGAACAGCCCCATGTGAGAACCTCCCATGTTTGTTTCCTTCAAGTTGTTTCTTTTTCTTTCAGTCTAAAGATTATTGTGTAGAAAATATATAAAAGGTAATGAAGAAGGGGAGAGGGAGAGAGAGAGAGAGAGAGAGGCTTGGAATATGTCTACAGCTAGAAGCGATAGAGAGAGCCGAAAAGGACTTCGTGTTAGAGAGGAAGACCCTGCCAAACGAGGCTCATTTTATTGGCGAGAGTGTGTTGAGCTGTGTTCAAATGTTGACAACTTTATTATTTTTTATTTTTTTCAAAAGTTTCTTCAATGAAAGTATTAATTGAAAACCCTCATTTTCACTGATTAGCAACTGAGAAATTATTAAATACACATATTGCGGAAGAAAATGATACTTTCTCTCTCTGTATTTTGTGCTTTGTTTTCGATGAGTACAAAGACCTGTTGACAAAGGCTTCAACACGCGGCTCTGTTTCTTATGTTAACATATCCCCCATGTCCTTCTCCACCCAAACGCTAAAGCAATGCCTGTGTCCTACATCAATGTTGTTTGAGGAAAATAAAATGTTATTATGTAATTATTTAATAATGAGTTTTAATATTTATTAAGAGATTTAAAAAATAATATATGAAAATCAACTTTCAAAACTTAATATATTGAATATTTTTAAAAATTATTTTTATATAGTTTTTTTTATTTTTTTAAATTATTTTTATAAGAATTGAGAAATTTATTTTTATAAAAAGAATATTGTAAATTCAAGTATAAGTTATAATTTATCTAAAAATGATTGATTGTAATAGAAATGAATTTAACTCTAAACAAAAATATTAGGGGTTGTAATTCTAAAGTTATTATTTTAAAAGATTTTACCTAACTATCATTCTATTTTAAAATTGCATGAGCAACTTATCAAATAAATAAATAAAATGTACAGGTTATCATTCCTGAGTTAAATTGCTTGGTGTGGCGATGAATGAGGAAATCTCATATTAGAAAAGTAACAAATAAAGTAATGATCATATATATATATATATATATATATATATATATATATATATATATACATTTAATTGATTTAAGTGATTTAATAATTATTTTTCTTGTAATATTTTGAGTTAAAATTATGTAAATAGAAGAAAAAAAATTAGCACTTAAAAGAGTTTTATCCTTTAATGGCCCAATCACCATATTAATTACAATCCAGTAGATTTCAAATATTAGTTATTTAAATAAAAAATTATAAATTTCATCATAAAATTTTAGATTAAGATATGATATTGGACATATAAAAATAATTGATTAATAAGTCCATTAAGATAAACATCGTAACATGACCTCAAATCAAAAGGGTTATAAAAGAGATTAAGTAGAAGGTAATTACATTTGAGAGTATTTCTTATATCAATTAGGGTAGTAAATTGAATGATTTTTTTAAAATAAATAATTTTTTTAGTCTTAATATTTTTAAGTTGACATTGGTTTAATCTTGAAAAAAAATTATATTTATTTAGTCCTAACACTTTAAAATTGATATCAATTTAGTATTAAAAAAAAATTAACATCAATTTAGTCCTTACACTTTGAATTTTGATATTAATTTAATTTTAACAAAATTTTCATAAATCAAATCTTCCATCAAATAATCAATATAAGACTAATAATGTCAAAATTTAAAATATTAAAATTAAATTGATGTCAAAAATTAATTTAAGATTAAATTGATATTAACATTGAAATATTAAAATTAAAAAGGATATTTACTCATTTCTTTTTAAGCGCTTTAATGTAATAGTTTTTTTTTTTTTGGGTTATGCATTCTTAAGAAGCTATACTTTTTAAAGTGTGGAAAAGTATTAAAATAATTTCTTTTAGAGTTTTAGCTACCTCTTTAAAAAAATAGCTAATTATTTTGATTTTTTATACATTTATTTTAATTAAAAATATATTTTTTTAAACACTCAAATAATCGAATCTTATTAATAGATCATGAATGGATTGATTTTTTATTCTTTTTTTATTAGATTATAAATCAATTAATAATTTATTTTTTTATTTAACATACTTTGATCCAATCCAAAATCTAACAAAGTTTTGCACCCAAACTCTCAATGACAATACCCATAAGCTGAGATGAAAATGTTGATATGAGACTTTGGATTCGATAAAATACAATAACGTGCACTACATAGGCTTCAACAGTAATAATTTCATTCAATTTAAATAATAACTTACTTTTACGATATTATACATTATTTGAAGCAAAATATTAATATGTATCACCATTTTGCTTTTTCATATTAAATTTTATTAAAAGTTTAAAGTTGTGGGAAGTAGGGTTCTTTATAAATTCATCAAACTTACAACAATTTACTTAAATTTACATAAGACACTAGTTGAAGCATCTCCTATCTTTATACTAAGAATGTAACAAAAGAAATCTTTATACTAGGAAATTTTAAATTTTAAATATAAAAAAGAGATAAAAGAGAGTTAATTGTTACTTGTAGGGAACATGGTCTATAAATAAAAATAATTTAAAAGTTGGAAATAAAACTTTGAAGACTTGAGAGAGGGATGAAGTGCCAAAGCCCATAATAATAACAAAAGCAAGAATGAACAAATAAAAGTAGAGGACGACAGACCAAGAGCCAACCATAGCGAAAAAAAAGTACGAATGATTAAGGCTGAAATAATAATATTCTATAACTTTTGGGACACAAAAAGGCGAACGACTTTAATAAATTTCATTTTTCTATTATAATTTTAAAACAAATAAATATGTACAAGGTCAAATTGGGAATTAAGTTAGCTCATAGCACTGAATCGAAAATCGGATTCGGAGCCTGCTCGCAGCTCCGGCCCCTAGGCTTGTATGCAGTTCATTTCAGGTGTCGAAAGACATTAATGCCCTCTCATGCACCACAATTCTACGGATTTACCCGCGTGGCAATTGCGTAAATAAGGGCGAGAGCGCAAGGGCATTAAATGAACGAAAAATGAGAATTGCGTGGGCCAGCGTTCAAAAATTCGGCGCCACAGTGATTATGCCACGCGGCTGTCACGTGACAATCATTTTTCTTCTGGCGGCGAAGTTGACGCGCCACCCAATCAAAACGTAGGATTCATTGTATGGCTGGTTTTCAGCTTAGGCATCAGCTCATCTAATCCAAATCTAGGGGCGTGTTTGGATTAGCGTTTATAAGTAGAATTTGTATCAATTCAATTTTATTAGAATTGATTTTAATTAAAAATAAATTAATATTAATATAATTTATATTTAAAATTTTTATCTAAAAAATAATTATAATAAAATAAATATTAATTAAAATTATTTTTAGATATACAATTATTAAAAATATATAAATTTTATATTATAAATTTAATATTATTCCTTTATTTCATTTTTAGTTTTTAGATATTTAAATATTTAAATAAATTATATTAATACTATTATAAATAAAATTATATAAATATTATTTTAAGATATTATATAATTATTATTAATAAAATATTTGAAATAAAATTATATTAATGTTATTAAAAATAATATTATTTTTAAGATATTTAAATAACTCTTAATACTAGTATTAAATTATAAATAAAAAATATAATTAAGTTAAATTTTTAACCAATAGTTCTCAAGCTCAACAAAATGTGAAACTTTCAACCCGCCTCTCTTTGCCAATGGTCTATATACTCTCAAGAAGGATAAGTATGGTAAGTGAAAATTAAATTTAAGTATTGAAATTTGCAGTGGCCAAAACGCAACACAAAAGCAACAATATGTTGCTTTGGCTTGAACGTGGGTTTAGACCAAAAAACTCGTTGAAGTTGTCAAAGTGAAAAAATATCTTAATAGAAAATTCTTAGCATTTGAGAATTTTTAATGAGGGTTTGGGCTTGAAAACGCCAAACCAAACGCATACTAAATATCTAACAAATTCTAAGTGTTATGATTTTTCATTATGTGGCTAACCTTTTCATAATGATCCATCACCTTCACCTTTTAATCTTCGTTTACGATCAAAATAAAGAATTAATGCCTGACTTAAAAAATATTTTGCATATGTCAATAATTTATATATTGAAATATCTTAAATGTCCTAGAAATAAAATACCTCAGATAAGATGTCCCAGTATATATTACCAAAAAATCAGATGTCCCAGTGTATAAAATTACTATGATATGATATATTGGATGACTAGCTCGACATGTTTGATGTCATTTTTTTCACTGTATTTTAAATCCAAAAATTAAAAAAAGAGAGATTAACATTTGTAAAGATATTTGAAATTTGAAATTTGAAATTTGAAATGGCTCTAATATCATTTTCTAAAAGTAATTTTGATATACTATCAGTTTAAAATAATTTTATATTTTATTTAATTATTTATTTTTATTTATAATATTTTTAAGATAATAAATAATTAAGTTAAATATTTTTTATTAATATAATAATATATTATTAAATATCTGTATAATATTTTTTTATATTGATAATATATAATAATAATTTTTTTTTGTCATATTTAGTTTTTATTCCACACCTTATCTACTTCGATAAACTATTATTAACACTAAACTTAAGCTAAATAAAAATTTATTTAAACATATAAAATATACTTTACAACATAAATCAATCTTTATAAAAATTATATAAGTACTAAAATTAATAATTTTGATAGAACCACTGGTATCTAGATCCTATTATTAAAAATTCGATTAATTTGGTCTAATCCAATAGAAGTCTTTGAAAATCTTCTAGAGAATTTTTTTTATTTTTGAGATCCGAGTTTGAAACTTTTGAACAAGGGGACAAGTAACTTATCATTTTAACCAACCCTACGTTGCCTATACCAAAAATAATGATAAGAGAAAATGTACAAATGCATGATGAAGTTATATCCCATAATATATTGACAATACATTACCACAACTATAGTTATTTTTAATGAAGTTTAAGTCTTCTCTATGTAATTTAAAACTTTTCTTTTAAATCAAACTTAATTTTGATAGAGTATTAGTATAAAAATATTTTTTATAAATATTTAATAATATATTATTATATCAATAAAAATAATTAATTTTCACACTTATCATCTTAAAAGCCTTACATATTTGACTCTTTCAAAATATAAAACTCTTTCAATTAAATAATAATATAAAACTCTTTCAAAGTGAGATTCACATGTAATTATAATTCATAGTTGACTCTAATGGTAGCTTAACAAGTAATTATAATTCATATTTGACTCTAATGGTAGCTTAACAAGTAATTTAGAAATTTCGGATTAGAAAAAAGAGTAATTTAGAAATTAATGGTCGCAATTATTTAGTTTGTTAACACGCGGACCTAGTGAATTTCTAAGTATACTTACAGAATCTTAACACCAAGCCTCAATTAATGATTCCACTATAGGAGAAAACAGGATTTTACAACTGATTGAATATTTTTTATAATTTAATTTAAATATATTGAGTTTTATATTATTAGTCAATAGAAATAGTAGAAAGTACCAATTTATACAAATAATCATCAATTATAATGAGGGGCTACTATAATTTCTCACTTTTTAATATTTTTATTAGTTGATAATATAAAATTATTTTATAATATCAGTACATATCAATTAAATCCTAATTTTTATGTATATAAAAAAATTGGATAAATTATACTGGCCTCATTTAAAATTTGATAAAATTTACTTCAATTTCTCTGTATTTATTCAGACTATATTGACCTCTCTTTAGGAAAGGATAAAGGAGATTAATATTATATTTACAAAAATATTTAATTTTATATTTTATGAAATATAAAAATATCTGATATAATATTATTTAAAATTAAAAAAAGGGCAATATATTTTTGTAAATAAAGTAATTTATCCGAAAAAAAATTTACATACATTTCTTCAATAAAATAGATGTCAACGTAGTAAGCCAATAAAAGTTTAATTAAAGGATATTGTGAATGATTTAGTATTTTTGATTGATGTGATTAATTTACTATTTTTGATGGATGTGAATAATTGACTATTGTGATACCGTTGCCTTGTTTTCCCAACACATCATCCTGCAAGGCCAACTTGCTACTTGGTGCGTGACAGCTGACGTGACACCCTGTCCCCTCCCTCCACGTCATCACCCAAGTAGCCGTTGCCCCTTGCCCCAACTTGTGACCCCACACAGTTCCCGCAATCCTTGCTCCCCCTCCTTAACGCCGTCTTTCACGGGCCCCATTCTCCCGTTATCCCCCATCGCTTTCTCTTGCTCTCCCTCCTTTCCATTCACTAACGTCCGTCGAGACCTGCGTCACCTTTGCTCACAACTTCAATGTCACATAAGTCATGTGTGGGCCCCCCGATCCGACCCCACCTCATCGCAAAACGGGACCCACATTTCACGCGAATAAATAAACTACTTATTTAATCGATTACTCGCTTCTTTTTCCATAAAATAACTATAATTACAAAATTTTAAAACATTTAAAGTAGATTTAGCGTGACTGAAAAGTTATCCTTTTTTTTTCCCTCTCCATTGGGAAACGCGTTTTATGGGAAAGGAACCAGGAGCGAACGGCGTCGTTTTTCACTACACTGAGTGGGCGCATTTTAGACCAAGCGAACACGAAGTCGCAAAGCTGCGCGGTGAGTGAGCACTGCTTAAGGCGGGTGCATGGGGATGGGGAATGGGATCTTCGCACTGGATCCCAAGGTGCATAGTGGATGACGCTGTATTGGGTGGATGCCATGCACGTGAGTTTTGGTGGGCATCCCGAGGGTGGTTAATCTCAGCCGTTGATCTTCCTGTTTCTCCTACTTTGTGCCATGCACCAACATGATATCGCATCCAACGGTTGCTGCTTGGGTTGATTAGGTGAGGTGAATTTGTTGCAGAAATTGAAGATACTTTAATCTTGTTGACTCACGAATAGTACTGGCGTGGACCTCTCTGAAATTTTCTCCCCAGTTGATTACATATTTGGACCGTTACAGATAAACATAATTAAAAAAATAGTAATCCGTTTATAAAACTTTTTAATCATGATTGTTTCTAATTAATCAACTCTAAGTTATTACAAATGCTATTTACGATACTAACATAAATTAGCAAGGATTTTGGATTATTAAAATGATTGAAGTATATAAATATGAGCCTGTTTGGATTCTTTAGTTAGTGTACTTACAGAAGGAAACGACTTCAGACAAGAAACGCAGTGTTGGTGCTTTTTCAGCGCTTCTGTAGAAATATCTTTGAAGTTACTTCATTTTAAAAAGACCTTTCAAAGGAATCTTACTATTACTCTCACATCAACAACCAAAAGTAATTTTATTTTAACCAATCCAAACAAAATTCATTCTCCTAAAAGGCCTTTTGACATATTCAAACCAAACAAAAATCATTCTTTTAAAAATAATTTTTCTAAAAGACCTTCTTTTAAAAGACCTTCTTTCAAAAGATCTTCTCCCAAAAGTTACTCCAAACGGACCCTATATCGAAAGTAAGGGGTCACGGACAGGCTAGTGGCAAGTTGGAGAACCGTTTAAAGGCACGTGAGGGAGAGAGAGTCTGACACAACGGTAATACCAATAATGGGAAGGGACATTTTTGTCCTTCTACGAGAATCTAGGTTCGGAAGTTTTCAGTACTTGGTTGCCTCCCAATGGAACATAATGCCAAACGATAACAACAAATGGAATGCATAACGTTAATGGCATGTCTGGCTGCGTTGTAAGGGGGCCTACAGGGTTGGCTTGAAGGGGATGGCCGTGGGCCGCTGGTGGGGTCCACCAGTGAATCTTTGCCACGTGTCATGCCCATGAACGTAAGCTGCCACGTCATACGGAAGGGGCTCTCTTTGTCTTCTCACGGATCGCGGCATCTTTATTTGTGTTTTATCGGGGTTCAGTTTCAGTCATTCAGTTCAGGTATTATTTTGTGGTTTTGGATGTACTCAACATTATCCTGACCCACTGTAAACAAAACTCAAAATATTAAAAAAAAAAAGAAAAAGAAAAAAAAGAAAATGGGGTTTATCCATTTCACATGCAGCCAATCAACCCCACACAGGAGTTGTTTGAATTCTTCCTCAAATATCGCTTTAAGACGCATGTTAAATACTGATCATATAATTTTGAAATATTATAATTTTATTGAACAGAAATATCCGATGCGTGTCTCTGGATCTATTTCTTATTCAGTTCATGAAATAGCTAGGTTTTTTTTTAATATGTTTTTGTGTAATACAACAAATTTAAGCCAGTTTCTTAATTGTAAATGGTATATGGTTTTGGACGAAAAAAAAAAGAAAATGAAATCATATAACTGTCAAATATGTTTTTTATTTTACTTAAAATTTATACTACAAATTATATTAGATTAGCGACTATATATATATATATATATATGAGGGATTTATTGATACTAATGTCAAATTTGACATACTTATATTATTAATAATATTTTATAAAATATAGTTCCTATTAATCTAATTATTGAATTATAACTATATATTATATAGATTATTTATTTCAAATGATTTAAAAATTAAATATCATTGAGGATGTAATCAAATAAAAAAAATTTTAACATATATTTAAAAAATATTTATTATTTTAATTTAAATATATATAAAAAATATATTAAATTATTTTGAATTAATGTGATATTTTATAAATATAATCTATAATATATGAACTTTTAATTCAATAATTAGTTTTATAAAAAAATTTCTTTGATAAAAAATTATTTAATAATATAAGAAATGAGTTTAATTTATATCAATATAAATTGAACCATTTCCTATATATGTGTGCGTCCGTGAGCGCGTGGATGCTTGCGTGTGCATGTGAACTGTAATAATTTAAAATTCAGTTATTCAGTGGCTTCTAAATTCATGATAATTAATGTGCTTCCTCACCTTACATATGATGTACTATTTTAGCTCTATGCATTTGTCATTGATCATGTCAGACATCGCAGAACATATATACCAGGTAACTGTCTTTAGAAGCATAGCATGGATGTAGAAAGATTTTCCACAAAATAAAAAGGAAGTAGAAAAGCAGTAGAAAGAACGGGCGAAAAAAAGGACATATGATCCGAGGAAGTTAATTTAGGGCTGGTGAAGTCTAAAGCCTAAGCTAAGCTAGTTCACGAGGTACTTAAATTATTTGGAAGGTTGAGTTGAGTCGCAGGGTCAAAACTTTGCCCTCCTGGCATGCATGCACGCAGTGCTTGAATCACATAGACATAAAGTGGTTGCGGCTTGAAGCCATATGTACCGTCTTTCTCGATGTCAAGCAACATTATTTTATGATGACGATGATACTATGTCATAGAGGGAAAAAAATCAAACAGAGAATTTTTGAGTTAAGTGCAACGAAGAGGTTGTCTTTAGACAAACATTCACATTAATTGAAGTGAAAAATTTGGCATTTCAATTTGTTACTACATCAATGCAAAAACAGTTTCTTTTTTTTTACGTGAAAAACAGTTATTTATTTGTTTGTCTAATGGATGTGAAAAAAATGAAAATGAGAATAATGGAATATTTAAAAGAAAATCGCATTTAAATATTTTATCTATTTTTTATTTTATCAAACACTATTCTATTGGGTTTGGGTTATATCGTTGATGCGCAATTTTTTTTTTTGTTTCTTCTATTTTTTTTAATAGGGCATAGTTTAAAAGTCTATAATCTAGAATGCCTTTTCAAATAGAGAGAAAAAATATTAAAAAGAAAAAAGCCAAAAGACCTCAGTTTAGACCATATATCGGTCAAACATTGTCGCATCGACGATTCAAATTAATCTGATAAAATTAATATGTAATGCCTAACAGTCAACCAAAATAACTGAAAATGCTTCATCGATGAATCGAACAGGATGTCTGTTAATTAATTAGTTATTACTGAATAAATATGTCAATGACGAATAGTCGGCTGAATCTACGCTAATGGAGAACATGGTGCAAAATGATTTTGAGAGTTGGAAGATGAAACCTTAGTTGATCTCTATTCTTTCCACACAACATCGATCACTCGCATTTTATTTTCCGGTTTATATGGGGATGACGATGAAACTTTGACTTCTATAAGGTTCTACGCAAACTTCGCACTTTTAGTTAAGTTCAAGTATTTGTCACATACTCACATGCTCATTTAAACTTTTAATTAGAAAAAGCTTGATACGTAAGAATAATATTTTTACTCTTTTTATTTGGGTACAACATTCATAAATTTATGGATAAGCATCCACATCTTTTCAACTGCTTATTATTATAATAACTGGAATAACTAGAAAATTAAGCTATAGCTGAAGTAATGGGCGATCAACATACATTCTATTATTACATATAAAGTAATTAGTAATACGAACGTATAATATAAAGAAAAAGAAAATCTGTTTTAGCTTTCTAATCATTTGGATAAACAATTGTTTTGGCAAAATTATAATCATAAGAATTGCACGTTTGATTACCGTCCATAGTAAGCAATTATGCACGAACGAGCCAAATGATCCATGTGCATCTTAGATGACTGCGAATAGTCTAAACCTATAGTTGCGCCTTACTTTCCCAACACCCAGATCCAAGACAACGTGGCACATACATTATTAGGCCCTGTTATGTTTTCATATAAAACTTTCTTTACTTTGCTTATATATTTGTTTGTATAATTGTATTGATCAATATATTGCTGTCGTTTATGTAATCCAAAATAGAGGTAGCACTCAGCACCGAACTGAACATGCTCCCTTCCCCTAGCTTTGCTCCGAAAAAAGCAACTCAAGCAAAAGCAGATATATATATATATATAAAGCTAACCACGTTATAATTCCTTGTTTTTTTGTTTTGGTAAACTGGAATTGATTAAAAAAAGAGAAAGTGCCTTTCGGTGCTACACAAACTGGCTAAAGTCAAAAATTGTGAGCTTATACTGTAGCCCGTGCTCTTGTTATGTTTGTATGTGTATATACATTGGTATGCGCTACAAAATATATTTCAAAAGTAATACGGGTTTAGAATGTCGGAACATTCAAATATATAGTTGATGATGCTTATTCCATCTGAGACTATGTCTTAAAAAAGTACAAAAGAAACGCTTCACTGCTGCCAAAGATCGGGCATGTATTCAGGCTAGCTCTTCTTATTTCATACGCATGCATGCTTGTATATAAGAAAAACTGAAATAAGCACGCCTGTTATAATTTCTTTTTACCCTAAACTATAATCAACTAAAATCAGTGAGTGTGAAAATTTAAAAGCGATGTGAAGAGCATATTCTCAATTACTTGAGTATAAATAAATGAGGGCCTTCTGCCTTGTTTCTTTAACAAAAAATTACTTGAACATGATAATATCTATACACATCATATGTAAATGCTGACACTGAAATAGGGAAAACTTCCTTCATCTAAATGATAATATCAAGACTTGGTTGATGTCTCGAGGTCCCTCATTAGTTAGTGATTTTCCTGACACTGAAATAGGGAAAACTTCCTTCATCTAAATGCTCGAGAAATTAAGAATATACTTCTACCAATGATAATATTAAAGATATAATTGAGAATTTAATTTTAATATATTATCAGTATAAATTTTTTTATACAAATATTTAGTTATATATTATAAGTAAAATTAATTGATTCAACTATATATAACTGCCTTAAACATCTTGAAAATATAAATATATGATTGCTTAACCGTATAAACTTTTCTCCATACCAAAAATTAGAGATATATGCAAGAAAAAATTACTGTGAAATGAGGGAGCAATACTCAGTAGCGCCTGCAAGCTGATGGCAAATGAAATGATCACAATAAAGGCATACGATGTTGTAAAATTGAAGCCGGCCGGTATGAAACCAATTAAAAGTAGAAGAAAAGAATAGTATGATATGTAAGAAAGGTAATAAGTTCATACCGTATAACATGTATATGATGTGACACTTATACATATGTGATTAGATTCAATTGTACTCAACAAACCACAATGAGGCCAAAAAGGAGATAACAACAATCTTCTTACAACGTGGGTGCATTCATGGTGGGGTAGTTTTCCAGGAATAATACTATTGTCCGTAGGCCCTCATCACATCATTTATTCCCGACATGCCAAACACAAAAAAATAGATAGCCAACTCATAAGCCAGGCCAGTGCCCCCCCCCCTCTCTCTCTCTCTCTTTTCTCTCCTCTTCTCTTTCTTTCCGAGCCATCATGCATTGTAGTTTGTTGCTAGCTAGACTATTCCTTGCTTATATCCCAAGATAAATTATTGATTCTATATACGGAGCTAGCTCAATATGTGCAAACAATGGCATCCGAAAATTAATGGTGGGTTTCTCATCAAAGATGCAAACAGATCGATGGGGCAGTTTTGGACAAGAGTACCTTTTTTATAAAACGAGAAGGTTCCTTTTTGTGGGGCTAGAATTTTAGAAGAATTGACAATTTTGGTTTGGTAGGGAATGTATGACTATGCATGTATGTCCACCTTGATTGGCGTAACATAGTATGTGATTAGGGTTGGGTCCATGTAAGCTAAAGTTCTTATCCGCTGAGTAGGCAAATTGGCACTCGACCGATAATGGTCTCCACACGTTATATATACGGCGCTGGCAATGGTCACAAGACTCACCCCAACCCTCAAGTCCCAGCCAACGTGTAATTCTATTGGCACAAAACCTTTCACGTAGTATTAACATGATTGGTTCTTCATTTAAAAAATTTTAAATTAAAGTTTGGATAAAAGTTTTTCCCTTATAACGTTTTGTCCAAGCCATATTTTGGGTCCAAACATGCTATATATACATTATTAATAAATTTAAATAACGATAATTGTATAATATATATACATTATTAACTTTGTTTAATTATAAATTAATTACAATTGCTAACAAGAACATTTTTAGTTCAATAAAAAAAATATATTTGTACCCGTAATTTAATATATTATTTGTACATCCGAGGATCAATGTATAAATAATCAAATATTTCAATTATACGTTTATAATGAATGTGGTGTATATAGTAAGGTAACTAACAATATATGTAAAAGTATTTCATCAAATTAAATATACCAATAACATAGCTAAAATATACAAGTATTAATACATGATTCTCTATTTTTTTATAGACAAATTTATAAATTTACCAAAAAAAAAAATACAACTAAAATAATTAGCTATTTACATGTAATTCTCTTTTGTGACATGGCTTGAACTCAAACACAAAGGTTGAACACATCATTTTTCTTTTGGGAAATTATGTGTATAAACTTTAAAAAAAAAAAAAATCTTTCTATCTTGAATATTTATAACTTTGTCTAAATTTTTATCATTTACTTTTAATTTTTTACAAATCACACTTAGGAGGATGATTCCCTCTACGACAGATAATATGTCCTTAACTAGGTACTTTCTTCACTTAATGGTGATCTTTAATTATTTTCATTAAGAGGATAATATGTACTATTTTCTTTTTCATTAATTAAAAAAATTTAATTTTGATATATTGTTGTGTAAAAGATTTTTACACAAATATTTAATTATATATTACTACATTAGTAAATATGTTTGACTCAACCACTTACTATTTTAAATGTCTTATAAATAAAAGTATATAATTGAATGACAATGTAAAACTCTTTTACATTGACAATGTAATAAAATTAATCCCTAACCAAAATACTGAAAAAGATATACATGAAAGTAATGAATTGTATATTTCACAAGTGATAAATATGTTTACTTAATTAGTGAAAATGTTATTGTTTTTAACAATCTGAATATTTTTAAGTCAATTTTTATGTTAATTAAAATTAGTTTTTTTCTTCAACTAATTCTAAAGATGCACTTTCATATCAATTTAACTAATACCTTAACAAAATCACTTGATGTATATTCCATTGATGGTATAGTTTCTCTTGAAGTAATCAAATAACATTTATTGTCCTATTTTTATATTTATTGTACTTTTTTCATTTTATAAATCATGTGTACGATGTTAAATTCCATCTGTTGTGGATGTACGTATGAAAAATTAATAAAGGCATATACATTTCAATTATGATGTCTGAAATACTTATTTGATCACACGCTGAAATATAATCCCAAATCAAAGGCCATCTGAAAGAGGTGGCTTATATGTTTCTTGCAAGTCCGAAGTCATCCATATTAATTGAATGGTGTGCAAATGATATCCTGAGGATCAGATGTGTAGGATGTCTTTTTCTCATACAACTGTCAGACAAGTATTTGATAGTGAGATCAGAATGATCCAACCCTGGCTCTTCCGGTGAAGATGACAAATTAAATATGACAAAGAGGTTGATATGGTCACATAAATAACTGGCACCAGAATGCAATGCCTATACTGATGCGTCTGTTTCTGTTAGTCACGCATATACATTTGCGACTATAGCTCTCTGGGGTCTACCATTCTCGGTCTCTTTATAAATCCATCACTCTCAGTATTGTTATCGGCCAATTCAAATTAGTTAACTGACAATCTGACATGCATAATATATACCTTAAGGTTGCATAGGTTACACATCTTAATGCAGCCTCATAGTCGTGTATGGATGTTCATAATGCACATATATCACATGGTTATGTTTAGCGTGATATATACTTATGCTCGTGTATAAAACTTTTAGGTTGTGCTTATTCATATGTTGACATATGTGTACAGCATATATGGTTTTTATGTTTGATTAAGTATGATCAAATTTCTCAAGATTAATTAAACTGCTGATAATTTTAATTATAGTACCATGTTGAAATTCCTAATCGATCCTATCATATTGAAACATCTTTTTACCCATAACTTTTGGATACTTTAGAATATTTAAAATTATACCAATATCTTCTTAGTTGATATGTCGTACAATTTATGTTAAAAACCCTTGGTTTATCGTGGGTCATAAGAAATCCTTTCTTTGGTAGATGTCCCACACAATGAGAAATTTTACAAGCTGCCGCTAATATTTTTGTGCAAACACAATGCTGTCTGTAACTGTGTTGAGAGGTGGTCGATCATTTATATAGCTGCAGAATATGAGGCAGTTAGACGGTTGCTCACATGCATGCTTCACATTACAACAATTTTGGGAATGACTAGCTCAGTTTTATATTGCAAAAGCTGAAATTTCTAAACAAAATATGCATTTGCATTCATATTAAATATGAATATATCAACGTGCATCGCAAGTTTATGTACAGAGCCATACCTAGATATCCAAAATTGAATAAATTAACCTAGAAACAGATTTCTATGCCATTTAGAAAACTCTGTGATCTATAGAATATGGCGCGAAGCTAGAAGATAATTATTTAGAGTACTAAAGAAGCAAGGCGATTGAAGCAAATGTCTCGATCAGAGTATTGATGTTTATGTGACAAGCATTATGTTGTATAAACTATAAACTTCCCATGATTTTATTTGGCAATCCCTTGCATATTAATAGTAAAAAAGAAGTCTAGTAATAATGATCAAAGACAACAATATTGTTTAGGTTAATTAAGAGCTAGATATGTTCCCACTCCAGGGACCCCACCACTATTTTCATGGCCATTCTTTTGTTACTTTGGAAATTAATTTTACACGAGTTTGCATTTGATATTTTATTGGCGTAAATTTTTTATTTATTAAAAAAAAATTACAAAGTGGCACATCATATTTATATTAAATATACTTTACACTTCCAGTAAACATTCTTCAATGTTTTTGAAACAATTATAGTATTTCATGATGGATTGATAATATTAAAACTTTATATTATTAATGATCAAAATTAGATATTTGTCGTCATCACTCATCAAATTGAAGATTGAAAAGTTTGTGCGTGAATATTATTGGCGAGGTTTCTAATGGTGAAGTAATGATACACTACACGGTGTGTGGTCCAGGAGGTTGGGGCCGAGGAATGCAGCCTCATGAAAAGGCCTTAGCCTTTTCGGTGTCGCTGAAAAAGGCAAACACAGTTTCAGTATTCCATGCTAAACCGATTACCATGAAAGCATGGGTTTGGGGAGAATCTCAGTGCATAAGTTTTTCAAGAAATATCAGAGCAATAGTAAGAATGATAGGATTGAAGAAAGCAGGCACCATTCAGGGAATTGGAGGAAGAACGAAGAATGAAAGATACACTTTGCCTTGCTTGCAAAATAACCAAACTCGCTTTTGATTATTGTACTATTTCCTTCGGTTCATAATAACAACTGTAAACTTCGGTTATATTTAGTTGTTCTTTTGTTGATCTTTCTTTTTTCGAATGAACCTGATATTTTATTTCGCCACACACTCAGTTTATTGTATGTATTTGAATGTAACACATCATGGGAGCTTTCCTCTTTTGTTTTTGGTCAATTCACGGACTCATAATTGTCTTTTTTGGTCGTCTTCCACTCTCTTTTTTATGGAGCCGGGTCATGCACTCACTCCTCTATTCTTTTTCGGTCGTGGGTCATGCACTCTTTCTAGAATCTCTCAAACCGAAATTGGGCTATACGAGCAACAGAAGAAAGATCAAAGACCCATGGCAGGACTCATTATAGTCCTCTCTGAGAGTTTGGTACCATTTAGTTCTAGAGGGCTTCGACCTGAGACTATGGAAACATGCCTCTCTTAGAACACAATTTCTTATCATTAATGCATTTTATTAAAAGAACATTTATTTAGAAACAAAATGTAAGACAAGCTGGAACTACTTCGTGTCGGTATAATTATTTTCCACTCATAAATATATGAAGATAGTTTTTCAAATGAAAAAAAAAAAATCATAGTGACTTATTTATAACCAAGCAAATAAATATAGAAATCCATTCCCATTTTCTAATCAACAATGGAGGTCAAATTCATGCACGGAGCAGACACAGACATGCGAGTAATTAGAATGATCTTCAGTGGCAAAGCAAAAGAACATAACTTATGCAGCAACTAATACAAATTGTAAAACTATTTTATTGCAGCTCTAAAAGAAAAGACATGACCAGTGCATGCTAGCATATCAAATAAATAGACTATTCACATTGTAAATATGAGCAAAACTGCAGACACCATTAGTTGCTTAAATGCAATTCTTCAGCTGATCTCCTGCTCCTTGGAAGAAACAATAAGAAAGAGCAAAATCAGCAATGAAGATGCCAACAAGAGAAATAACCACAGCTGATGTTGTTGACTCCCCAACACCTTTAGCACCCCCCAAAGTTGTAACTCCCCATGCACAGCTCACAATAGATATGATAGCACCAAAAACCTGAGACTTGATCATTGCACTAACAATATCCCATGATCTAAGAGCTCGCTGAGCTGAATCCAAGATAATGTTAATGCTCACCCCATAAACACCATCAGCAAGGAGGGCACTAGATGCCATCCCTAATGTAAAACACAATAAAGTCAAAAGGGGTAGCGCAATACAAGTGGCTATCACTCTTGGTGTCACCAGATAATCAACAGGGTCTGAACCAAGAACTCTCAATGTGTCGGTTTGCTCAGAAACCTGCATTGTCCCTAACTCTGCTGCAAAAGCGCTTCCAATGCGTCCAGCAACCACAATTGCTGTTACCACAGGACTTAGCTCCCTCGAGAAAGCTAGAGCTAAAACTCCACCCACAGATCTATTCAATCCTAACCTAGTGAACTCTCTTACAAATTGTATTGTGAAGGCCATGCCAACAAAGGCTGAAGTTAAAAGACATACCCCAACTGATCTCGGACCAACTCTCTCCAATTGTTGAAGAGTATTCCTCCAATGAACCTTTCCCTTTAAAGTCTTCATAATTACCTGTCCTGCCAAGATTAAAACTGATAATCCCCTCCACAGGTACCTTGGAGGTGACCAGTTGCTGAGAAATGTTGGCAACATGCCACTAGGAGCATGGTTTGTGTTCATTTCATCATCTACAGTAGAAGCAGGTGGATGGCCATCATTCGTGTTAGGAAGCACACACAATCTGTTTTGTTTTATGGGGATGGGAAATTTATGTATATGAGGTCTCCAATTTAATTCAAATTTCCCATCCAGCTGAGAGAAATGTGGTGCACGAAATTTCAACAGAGTAGTCTTTGCATTTATACTTAAGTTTCTGCAATACAGTCATGTTCCATCTTACAATCAATTTAACATAAGTTGTACAAAGCAGACATTACTGCATGCTGCATGAAACCAGGGAAGAAGAGTAAGTATGAACCTGTGAGAGAAACAGAATACGGGATGACTGTAAGTTGTTGTTTGCATGGTGAGATCCTCGAGTTACAAACTCTTTTTGAATTTGAGGGTAATCCAATCATACATTAGAGAAGTGAACGGTGACCCGGTGATAGTATTTGAAAGTCTATAATCTGTATGATACAATTTCAACAAATATGCTGAGATTGAAAGGACATATAAATTATAAAGTAACAAGCAGTAGTAAGATTGCACATATGGCTTCCATCTGGGGGCTTATGGCAGTTTGAAAGGATTTCCTATGTCTGATATGCAGAGAGACTAGAGAGGCGCAGATGATAGACTAAAGGCATAGATCAATATGAATATATGAATAACACAACTGAAACCTAAAAAAATGTAATATATATACCATTAGTTTCTTGACGTTTTCAATAGGTCCAGATCCTGATTGAAACTTTGAAACATGAAAGAATTTGGCAACTTTAATGCAGTGGTCATTATAGTTTTCTTGCATACTTGAAACAACGAAATAAACCGAGACACAATCTACTATCAAATGAAAATAATTAAAAAGAACACCAAAATTTTATAATTTTTCCCAGATTCCTCCTAATCCTTAAAACAATGCTAAATTCTGGAATTCAATGAAAAGCCCCAGACCGGATAGAATGTTAGTCAAACAATGAGAAGCAAGACCCGAGTAGTCAATAGGTAAAGGTTCCACATTTCAAGGAGTATCAAGTGCGAGGACTAAGGGTGTTCACAATCACGTTTGGATCAATTTTGGGGGGAAAATCCCAACCGAACCAATTCCCACATAATGCCATTCAATTGGTTTCTTCTAGCCAACTGAATTTTAATTGGTTTGGTTCAGCTTTTCGATTTTTAAAAGAAAAGTATTCATAATCAAAACTACAGCTACTTTTATGTAGCCCAAGGACTTATTAACATAAATTAAGGAACCAAACCTGCATGTTTCCAACCTATTAATCAATAATCATACAACTAAAAAACATCAAAGCTGTTTGCACCTTTGCCATAATGAAACTTCAAAAGCATCAAGATCTGTTGAGCCTATTTGAGCAAGACAGTTAGCATCAAATACTTTGATATTTATCCGCTATTCTGTTTGAAAGTCTTAAAGTTTTATATCAACTAGCCATTTGTCGTGCACTCGCTGAGATTTGTTGTTGATTTTGAACTGAAATAATACATATATTACTTATATTGTCATAAAGAAAATTCCCACAATACTTTGGAGCCAGTTATGAGCCAGCAGACACCACAGAAGTAAAAATAAAAAATAAAAAATAAAAATTATTGGGACAGTGGTTGATGGGAGAACACTGTAAGAAATTATAGTTACATCCTACAATAAGGGTGAGATTCTTCAAACTTTCAACAAAAATCGCAGCAAAACAGACACCAACACCTTCAAAATTCAAAATCCCCAAATATCAAAACCACTCAGTGAAACAATTCAACAAGACATCAACCTCAAATACCCCAAATCCAAGCACCATTGGAAGAAGATAACAGCAGCCCACAAAATGGAAATACCCATTGCACCCTTAAAACCCTAGTCGCCGATCAATACTGAAGGTGGGTGTTAAAAAATCACAAAGCACATAATAATAATAATAATAGTAACACAGAGAGAGAGAGAGAGAGAGAGAGAGAGAGCTACCTTTCTCAAAACGGAGAGAGAGCAAGGCTGAGATTGAGAGAGGCAGCGTCGGCGTCGGAAGGGGGATGGGCTGAGAGTTAGGGTAAGGCGGGGATGTGTTGCCGCGCCACAAAGCAACCACTGCTGACTCTGCTTCGACCACTAGAGGAAAGTGAAACCCAATGTTTTACTATGGTAAGGCACGTTTTACTATGTACTGTCTCAACAATGCTAAAATATAATGTATTATTGGTAAGGCACGTTTTACTATGTACTGTCTCAACAGTGGTGCACCACGCACCAAGGTGATCCAACGATGAAGATAGATGGTGTATCGGTATTCTACATATTTATGATACACTTTAGTAAGACCTCTTTCTTCCTATTCTGGCCGACAACATCGCCACGAGCATCGCACCCCTCAGCTGTTCTTCGGGCAGCCAACCATGACCCCTCAGCTATTTTTTGCAGTACGGGTCTCTACATATTATATATAAAAGGATTAATATATCTTCTTTTTTAAATAATAAAAGATTAATTATAGACTTTCAATTCTTAAGAGACTAATTTATCCTCCAAACTTTTCGACCAATTTCAAAATGGGTATTTGCTCTTATTTTTTTTAAAGGAATATACTTAGATTAAGCTCCTTAGTTATTATTAAGGTATAAAATCATTCATGTAACTAATATATGGTGTTGGTCTAAGTGGAAGGTATTTTGGTCCCTCAAGTATGTGATTTTGAATTTGATCTTAAAATTTATGTGTATGGAAAAAAAAAACTTTTGGAGGGGTTCCTATTTAGACTATTGATCATATCTTAGGAGATTAGTCTCTTATTTATCGAGTGAAGGGATAATCTAGGAAACAAAAAAAATATATATTCATGTATCTCTACTCGATAACTTAAGCTTTTGGAATAAATGGTCCATAACATAATATCAAAGCCTCTATGACCAAGTAATCTGGAGTTCGATGCTCGTTTTCTCCCATTTTTTTAAATAAAAGTTAAATTTTAGTATAAAGTAGGGTAAACCTATGCATATTCCATGCTTTAAGTCTAAAGAAGCTATTGTATGAATAAGCATATTAAGATATAAAATTATTCATATGCCTCTAACCAACAATTTAAATTTTTTAGAGAGATGATTCATAACATTTTGTCTATTTTATCAAATTTTCAAATTAAATAATGACAAATGAATATTTTTCTTAAAAAAAGTGTATATTTTTTAGTTTCTCATGCCAAAAAAAAAAAAAAAATTAAACGCATCATTATTTGATTTGAGAATTAATTAAAATAGATATATAAAACTTGATGCAAGCCTTACCCTTTTAAAAATCATATATATTTTTTAAAAATTTTAAGTTAATTCTCAAATCCAAGTATTTAATGTCAATTTTTAAATCTCTACGGATTTTTTTTCATGAGAATGATTCACTAAATTTTCATGCTTGACTACTTAAAATTAAATTCTACTTCAATAACATATTTACATTGAAAAATAAAATGAAATATCATTAAAAAAATAATTACTTCTTTTGAAAAACATAATTTTAAAAATATTCAAAAATATTTTAAATTTTTTTCTAGTGTCTTTTATTTTTTCCTTTAAATAAAAATTATTTAATAATTTTTTTAACATTTAAAAACAATAGGAGAAAAAAAGTTATCTTTTTAAAAAATTTGGATATATACAATTCATAACTATAGAAAGTGTATAAAAAATTATTGAAACCAAAAATAAAATTGAAACCTTTATATCGTTTATTATTAGTTTAATTAATTGATTCTCCATTGATAAATAATTAGTTTTTATTATTTAGTTTATCACACTTATGCTATCATGCATCGTAAAGAAATACGGTAGTAATCATCCAAAACATATTCAAACATGAGCATTTTTGTTGTTAGACTCAATAAAATTTTGTAAAACAACATTAAAAAAAATACAAATTTATCATTAATAGATTCGGGTATTAACATTATTCTTGCATAGGTTTTGGGCCAATTGGACAGTTGGCAATGGCTATTGCACTAAAGTATGGGAGGTCTTCCCCAATCCACCAGCGGTGGTATCTACAAAAGTCACTCTAATGCTTAAATTTTTAAAAGTGGAATATGTGTAAGTATAGATAGGAAACAAATATGCTTCGCAAACCAAAGTGGAGGTTAGTGACCAGGTTCGTAACCATTAAGCCCATTAAGGAGAGATAATATAACCATAAGCAGTTCATAAATGATGTGGTTAATACAATTCTGTAATGGTCTTCAATTGTTACAGGTGGATGAATGGCCTACTTAAATTAGTACTGACCCGATGTTTTCAGATGAGGTAGTGATCAAGTCCAAACACATTAGTCCATTAAAGATCGGTCTTTATAGTAGGTCTTGTTATAAATGTAATTGTGGGAATAATTATTGAAATATGATGGTCAACAAAAGTCTTCATAATATCTTTTGGAAGAAAAATAATTAGGGGGATGCACTTTTTGTGATGTAGTATGCGACTATACGAAAAGATGAAGAAAATGACAAAAATGTTTAGGTAATGGGTCTCACATAATCATTACTATTTTTATTCAATTTTTTTTATTTAGAAACTTACCAACGTAAACAGTATACACTTTAGTAAGTTTTTTTTTTTTTTTACAAAACTTACTAGTATATACACTATTTATGCTAGTAAGTTTTTTTTTTTTTTTCCAAAACTTACCGGTGTGAACAGTGCATATACTAGTAAGTTTTGTGTATATTACATAAAACTTACAAATATATGTACTGTTCACACTGATAAATTTTTTTTTATACAAAATTTATCAATATGTGCACTATTTACACTAGTAAATTTATGAATAAAAAAAATTTGAACAAAAATAGCAATAATTATATGGGACCCATCATCCAAACATTTTTGTTATTTTTCTTACTTTTCAATATACGTCGCGTATACATCCACTATTTATGCGTCCCTTGTAGTTCTCCTTTCAAAAATGTTTTTTGTGCATAACATAGGTCAACATATTTTTTTAAGGATTTTTTTTTTCGGTCGGGATTTTTTTTTAAGGATTTTTGAATGGGTTATAAATGATAAAATAAAACCCCCAATGATGTGCTGGGGATCTTTTGGGTGTGCTCATGTGCTGGGGATCTTTTCATTTTCCTTTTTTGTGTTTTATTTGGGTCTTCGATGTATTATGCTCTTCACTTGTTCTTGTGGGTTGAGCCTTATGAATAATTATCAAAAAAAAAAAAAAAAAACCCAGTGATTTTGACCCTTGATATTATAATATGACAAGAAATATGATGATTATGTGCGTACGCATAACACAAGTCAACATCTTTTGTTCCACTTACATTGTATACATGAGATACGGCTTTTCAAGCTTGATACAACTATATAGTAAATACCAGGTTCAAATAAAAAAACAAAAAACTATGTAGTTGATAATCCAAACCATGTATGGATTGAAGAAGCCCTCAGTCAGGAGGTCAATTTCTAAACTTGCAATGTTAGACATCTGTTTGGTATATATTAGGTATTGTTATAAATGTATTATGAGATTAATTCTTGAACTATGGTGGTTAAGGAAACTTTATTTTTTTTAAACATTTTTTGTTCCACTTATACTGTATACATGAGATACGGCTTTTCAGGCTTTATACAACTAGATAGTAAATAATCCGCTATGAAGTAAATAATTCAGACCATGTATGGATTGAAGAGGCCCTTAGTCAATAACTCAATTTCTAAACTTGCCATGTTAATTAACATCTGTTTCGTCTTATATTAGGTGTTTTTATAAATATTATTATGAGATTAATTCTTGAAATATGGTGGTTAAGGAAAGTGTTTTGACTTTTTTTTTTGCACTTATACATGAGATACGGCTTTTCAAGCTTTATACAATAGGCCATCACTGATTGAAAGTGGATATTGAGGACAAAATAAGAAACTTTCATTTGGAAAACAAGAACTTTGTGGCACTGGATTTTATTTTACATTGCACCCTTATGCTCAAGGGAAAGTGTAGTGATAATAATAAGGAATGCAATCATTCATTTGAAATTACGAATAGGTAGTAGTTTTTTTAAAAAGTTCATTTCGAATTATTAATATATTAGATATTTCATCTTTTCATTTTAAAAAAATATTCTTAACTTGATATTATATTATCCTGATAAACCTTATAAAAGTAAAATTTATCCGATCTTAATTTGCCAACTAAACCAAAAAGTACTTTGAATATGAATTTTAGTGGGGGGAAAAATCCTCACCTCTCCATAGACTTATCCCACTGAGTAGTGAGTATTAATGTAGGTGGTCAACCTTGACTCAGCATTAACGGAGGTGGACTGGTCATCCACTTAACTAATATGGAAGTAGAAGGTCAATGAAAACGCTAGCAAAAGTTTGATAAAAAGTATAGAGTTACATTATTAAAAGATATTATATTACCCAGAATATTGTTTTGGATTTTTTGGTATGATATAGTAAAACTTAATGGGTCAGCAGTATAACTGTCACATATTAAGGAGTCCTTCTTTGATTCTTTTTTTTTCCCCTTAAATAACTGTCATTTATTGATGTCTCCTTTTGACAAATAAATAAATAAATAAGAAAAAAAAAAAGAGTCTCTTAGTTACTACCGCCCAAAGCCTCTATCTATCTATATACTATATATATTATGCGTATCAGTTCGCTGCAAATTTCATGTCCAAATCCATCTTTGCATACGTTCTTAAAGAATAGCCATTTTATCTTCAGTGTTGTTGCAAGTAGCATGGAGATTGAGGGAACAATGTTGTGCTCGGCAAATTATGTTCCATTGAGCCCGATTAGCTTCTTGGAGCGAGCAGCTATAGTGTACGGAGAGAGGGTTTCTATTGTGTATGGTGATGTTAAGTACACATGGAAAGAGACTCTTGATCGCTGCATTAAGCTGGCCAGTGCTATTGTCAAGCTTGGAGTTGATCGTGGAGATGTGGTATTGTCCCCCTCTGTTCTTTAGAAATACGCTTGTTGTTTGCATACTACATTGTTTGTGATTCATCAGGTTTATGATTTGGGACCTTTTAATTTTACCTAAACTCAAATTCTCATCTATCCCAAACAAGGTAGCACGTATCACAATCCATCACTACATGACATTCATAGGACTAAAAATTCTGAAGTCTAAATGGTTGCTTTTTTTGTCCCATCATTTTATAAAAATGGATCATTTTTTATGTAAAGAAAATAATCTTTGAAAGGGGAAAGCAGTTTGTCATTTTTGGGGGGAAAAAATCGCGGACAAATGATGGGCAAATCATACGAAGAAGTACTTGAAATTAAATTTAGTTTTAGGAGTAAAAGAAAAAGAAAATCTAGTTTTGTTTTATTAACTTAATATATTAATTTTTCAATATTAAATTTCATATAAAGATAGGGTCTTGTTATAGTAAGCCGATCTTATATAATGATTTTGGATGAAACCCACTAATTTATCAAACCCTATTATGTACCAAGAACTTGATTAATTCAGATCATAATAGATGATTTTGTTTAATTTAATTGAATTATCATTTATCTATCCTCAGTAATTATAATTCTTACTCCTTCTGTTTTATATTAATTGTTGTTTAAAATTATAACATTAAGATTAAAAAATAATTTAATAACAATTTTTTAAAAAAATATAAAAACCTGAATTACCTTTTGAGTTATAAAAAAATTTCATTAATGAAGTTATATTAATTTAAAAGTTATAATAAACCAACAAAAGAAGTAATAAAAAAGAGAAAAATTGTAATTAATAAATATATAAGGATAAAATAGATATAAAATAATAACTTTTTCCTAAAATAATTATTGATATGAAAACGGATAAAGTAGATTTATTAGAAAGATTAAAAATAAGATTAAATTAAAAAAATAATTAATACTTCCTTAAAATTCTCAATAACAAATAATTTGAGACAAAAATTGTTCTTAAACACGTATAAAAGGGCTGAGGGGGTATGTATCTTTCTTCATCACCACTTTTTCTTATTATTAAGATTACCTACTTAATTATGTGACCAGGTTGCAGCATTGGCTCCAAATGTTCCAGCTTCGTACGAGCTACATTTTGCTGCCCCAATGTCAGGGGCACTCATTTGTTCACTAAACACAAGCTATGATTCAGAAATGCTCTCAGTGCTGCTAAAGGAATTAGAACCCAAAATCCTCTTTGTAGATTACCAACTTCTTGATGTTGCTCAGGAAGCACTTGATATTCTATCCAAGACAACCACTAATAAGCTTCCCCTTCTGGTCTTGATTCTTGACCAGCAACTATCACCCAACAAGAAGTTGCCATCTGGATTAACATTGGAATATGAGAATCTCATAGCCGAAGGAAAGCTTGAATTTGAGGTGAGAAAGCCAAAGGATGAAACGGACCCAATCTCAGTCACATACACTTCTGGAACAACCGCAAACCTTCCCAAAGGTGTTGTATATAGCCACAGAGGCTCCTATCTTAACTCCTTGGTTTCAATCATTGTCAATGAAATGACTTCACTGCCTGTGTACCTGTGGTGTGTTCCAATGTTCCATTGCAATGGATGGTGCATCCCTTGGGCCATGGCTGCTCAGGGTGGCACAAACATATGCCTAAGAAATTTGACCCCAAAGGCAATATTTGACAACATCTTTCAACACAATGTTACACACATGGGGGGTGCACCAGCAGTGTTGAACATGATAGTCAATTCACCAATTGATGTTAAGAGGCCACTCCCAAGAACCGTGATTGTGATGACAGGTGGTGCTGCCCCTCCATCACACGTGCTCTACAAGGTGGAAGAGATAGGCTTCAGGGTGACTCATGCATATGGCATGTCTGAATCCTATGGTCCAGGTGCTGTATGCACTATCAAGCAAGAATGGGGGTCCCTACCCTTAGATGTGCAAGAGAAGATGAGGGTTCGCCAAGGTATGAAGCACGTTTGCATGGATGACCTCGACGTAAAAGATCTCCATACAAAGGAGAGTGTGCCAGCGGATGCAAAGACCATAGGTGAGGTCATGTTTAGGGGCAACACTGTGATGAGAGGGTACTTCAAGAACCTGGAGAAGACCCAAGAAGCATTTGAAGGAGGGTGGTTTAGGACCGGTGATTTGGGAGTGAAGCACCCTGATGGATACATAGAAGTTAAGGATCGTTTGTTTGACATAATTGAGTGTAATGGGGAGAAGATTAGCACAATTGAGATGGAAGATGTGCTTTTCAAACACCCTGCAGTTCTAGAAGCAGCTGTTGTTGGAAGACCTGATGATTACTATGGACAAACGCCTTGTGCATTTGTGAGGCTGAAGGAAGGGCACAGTGCCACTGCTGAGGAGATCATTGGATTCTGTAAGGAGCATTTGCCTCATGTTATGGCTCCTAGGACTGTGGTTTTTGCGGATTTGCCTAAGACAGTGACTGGCAAGACTCAAAAGCATGTTCTCAGGGAGAGGGCCAAGGCATTGGGGAACTTACCGGACAGTAGTAGCAACTGATATTGTCAAGTGTTTATTGTACGAGTTATGTTACGTGAAAAATACCGTATCGATTCAGACCCTATGTATTATTAGATGAGATATGAGCCAAATGCAAATAGAATCCATACTTTATCTAATAATAAATGGGATATGAATTAGTACAGTATCCATAATAAACATATATTAACATAACATTTCTCTTTTTGTGTGGAACCTTGGAAGCTCGAGTTTTGGTTTCGTAGTCATGTGGTTGGTCTCATTTGCTTGTGTCCTGTTTGAAACTCTTGATGGATTAGAGTTGATGTTGTGGTGTTTGTTTAATAATAAAATGACTCAGCTTCTCTCTTGTTTGTTATTTTGTTTGCCTTTTTATTTCTTTTCTTCTCTCTCTCTCTCTCTCTCTCTATATATATATATATATTATGGTAATGATATGTTATTCCAAGTTCAAACATTACTAGGATGGGGGAGTCAGTTCAAACTCATACTCATAAAAGAATATTTAATCTTTTTTTACTTTTTTTTAACTAGATGGTGAGGTGCGCCTTGAATTTTTATAAAAAATTCAGATGGTATAAGAAAAGATTATTTCAGTGAAACAGGTGATAAAAATTAATCCAATAAGACAAACAAAAATGGATAATTTTAATTTTGTCTTTCTTTCACAACATGTAAAGGGAGAGATAAAAATAAAGAGTAAAATCTCAAATTAGTTCTCACAGGAGTTGTGAGATATCAATTTGATTTTTGAAAGATTAAAATTTATTTTAATTTTATCCAAAAAATTAAAAGATATTTGGACTAACTTAAAATAAATTTTAATTTTTCGAAAATTAAATTGATATTATAAATTTTTTGAGAACTAAATTGATATCACAAATTTTTTGAGAACCAAGTTAATATTCCATAACTCTTTCAAGAATCAATTCGAGATTTTACTCTAAAAAATAAATATTCTAAATAAGGCCTATTCAAACTATATAATTATATGAAAAAAAACTATAAATTTTTTTTTCTACAAACATATTTTGACTCGTTTATATTGATAGTTTAATTGGTACACAGTTCCAGTCATTTGGACTTCTTTCATTTATTTATTTTTTATTTTTTATCTAAATTATTAGTATTTAAAAATTTTTAAATTTTTAAATTTTGACTAATTTAATTCTAATTGGATCGACGCGTTTTCAAAATTTGAGAAAGAGCATGACGACACAAATCTGATTGAGAAACAAGTCAAACAACGAAGAAATATAGTTTTGAGTTGAGAAAATCATGTTTAGCCCAAACCAGTAAGTGGGAATAAATAAAAATTGTAAAAAAAACCAAAAAACAAAAAGACTGCTGCTACCACTGATCGGAGAATAACGGTGTTAATTTCGTGATACGTTGTTAGGCTCCTCCTGGATTATCATAGCGATACTGAATTTATCCCCAAAAAAAGAAAAAAGAAAGAAAATAGCGATACTGAAGCCCAAAAAAAAATCTCATGGTAATATACCACAGCAAATTTTCAAATGTTTTTTATTATGTTCTTGCTTTGATTTTTTTTCAATTAAACTTTTCCAAATAGACTTGGCATTTGGTTGAAATTGTTCTCCAATTGGTTGTATAAAATAGGTTTTTTTTTTTTTTTGGGTCTTTGTATAAAATAGTGGTTATTAAAGAATTCATTCCAAAGGGCCCTTCTTGGACTTGATCATTCCTCCCTACGTATATATCCATGACATTTAAGCTAATTGAGTTGCCTCCCTTTAGAAATGGGGGAACCATTGAAGGTAAATCATCTAGGTATACTTAGGCCATCGAAATAACACCGAAGAAAATAACACAAAGGTGTCTTTAAGCCCATATAAATACACTAGATTACTGATAATTTTAAGCATTAAAATTTATCAGACTAATCATTATCTCGTTTTCACAAATTAAATTTTGATTAATTAAACGGAAACCTAAAAAAAAATTTCTAATAAAACATCTCAAAATTATTGTTTTTCTTTTTTTGAAAACATTTATTTTTATATTTAGACTCAGTAACTTAGAACGTGAATTGTGAAAGCGATCAGAGTCATTATTTTATTTTATCTACTTTTTTTTTTATTTAAGTCAGAGGAATCTTGTCAACGTTAAAGGAAAATTTTATATTTTTATTTAAATAGACAAAAATTAAGTTACTTCGGTTACTCTAGCTGTAAAATTTTCTTTTCCGCGAGTTTAAAAGTTGCCTCTCGGATCCCCATTCTTTTCTTAACCTTCCTAGTTAGCCTTCTCTTTTCCTTCGATTCCTTTTGCCTGAAGAAGCTTAATGTTTCTCCAATTGCGGGGACATTAATATTTCAAAGTTCACACATACGTAGTTACGCATAAAGTTGTTTGGAAATCGATCACTTGATTTAGTAGTGTTTTTTTTTTTTCTCTCAGTAGAATCTGATTATGTGTCATTTACTTTTTTTTATTGAAAAAAAAATTACTTGATGCAAAAGAAGATGTATAGAAACCCTCAATTAATTTAAGTTGCATTTATACTCAAATTGTTAAATATCATTCAAAAAATTTTAAATTATTTAACTGCAATTGTCCTTAATACAATCGAGGCTGTTGAGATTTATTTCTATTAGATACGATTTTGGTTTGGTTAAATAAGTTATAAAAATAGAAAAAGATTCTCTAAGATAAGGAGATTTATAAAATGAGAAAGTTAGGGGTTAAATATTTTCAAATTAATAATTTTTATTATGAGTGAGATCTATTAAATGATCCAAGGGTGATTAATATCTTATTTTTTTATTTTACAAATCTCCTCACTTTAAATGATCTAAATCCTAAACAAATAATCTTGTAAATCATATCGGATAAATCTAATTCTCGTATTAATTTAAATCTAAACCAACGTACATTATTTACGACCCTAGTTACCATGGATGTTTTGGAAGGTTCCTCTATCAAGTCATTATTGATTTGGTGATAATTATTTTTGGAATAATGATAATACAGACTTAAATTTATCATAAATCTAAATTTATATTACATCTTAACTATTAAAAATATATTTTAAAATTATAAATATATAAATATTAAAAAATTAATAGTTAAAATATAATATAGATTCAGTTTGACAATTTCACGGTAAACTCGGTGTTATATTAACATTTCTCTTGCCTTTGCTTTTCTCTACTACCTTTTATAATTTATTATATTATATGTGAACGCGTAAAGAATAGTAATTTAACGCGGGAAAGTATCGAATCAGATCAAAACCGGAAGCATCGCCATTAAAGCCTGTTGCTACTATTTTTTTTTTTTTTTTGTTTCATGTTTCAGTTCACAAGTTACATTTCACAGAAATCGATGCAAACTGTGTAAGACTCTCTGACTCCGTATAAAACAACGATCCCTATGCAAAAAATGATATAAAATATAGACCAAAATAAAAAAAAATGTGATCACCTTACATAAGAACATACTTTACACACAGCTAGAGTTGGCTTATTCTCGGAAGAAGATGCTTGCTAAAGCACAAAGCTTCCACATTCGAAATTCCAAAACCAAGAGATCAAGCAATTCCCTCCTTTATTGATGAACTTTATTGAAAGAAAAACTCTATAAGACTGAACCACACCAGACCGACAGGACGTACGTCAGAAGCAGCAGCAAAAAAATTTGCCTTATAACAAGTTAGTTCACTGTTCATCCTTCCAACAACTTGGCATTCATCGTTTTATCATATCATATCATATCATATCATATCATATCTGCCACCTTTCATACAGAAACCAACAAGATGCGTTCTAATGGTACCTTAGCTTTGGCACAATTGTTTGGCATCCTTGCCCTCATCCTCTTGCTTGTTTGGTTGGTCCATTACCGCGAGGGTATTGAATATGATTCTGACAATCCCGCTCGCGTCTTCAATGTAACACTCTTTCTTCTGTTTTTCTTCTTTGTTTAATATTTTACAGAAATCAGTAATCACATTCTAATTAAACTCTGCTTTTCAGGTTCACCCTTTTCTGATGTACTTTGGGTTCATTTTCTTTGCTGGTCAAGGTATATTGTATATATCTAACTCTCATCTCATGTCCCTTCTGTTGTGTAACTATATCTTCCTAGTTATTATACATATTCATTAGCGTCTATACCAAACTATGAAATTATTACTCCAACTTTGCATTTTCATTTTTCACCACACGATTTAATTTACCTACTTAAGATGTGTTGAAAAACTTTTCAAATTGTTGTTAAATTTTGAGCAGCAATAATGGCATACCACACGGTACCGGGCCAATGGACGACGGCGAAGACCGTTCACATGACATTTCATTTGATTGCTATAGTTCTTGGGATTGTTGGCATATGTGCCGTTTTTAGGTTCCATGATATGGTGAACTTGGAGGACGTTTACAGCCTCCATTCATGGATTGGCATTGGCACCTTCTGCTTGTATGGCCTGCAGGTAAAAATAAAAAAATGTCTCAATATAGATGTGTCTATGATCATATATATCAATGATGATGACAAAATGACTGATCTTATAGTAAAAGTAAAAAGTGACATAATGGTATGTGCTTCTTGCTTGCAGTGGCTTGTTGGACTCGCGGTCATGCTTGAAGGAGGTCCAGGGTCAAGGGCTCGATTGGCACCATGGCACATTTCTGGTGGTAGAGCACTGTTGTACATGTCAATTTGTGCTGCACTAACGGGCTTGATGGATAGGTATACTATGCTAAGACTGGTGCCGCACCAGGGAGAGTCTCATTTGATCAACTTCACGGGTCTAGCAATTCTCTTGTTTGGGGTCTTTGTGGATATAACAGTTGGTTTGGGCCATTATGGCAGCTGAATTGCATTTCAAAAGTCCACATGCTTGATTCATCATCACAAGTTGGATTGATCCAGCATAAATTTCTTTCATCCTTTTTCTTTTTAATTTTAATTTTTATGGTTTTTGTGGTTCTGTTGCCCAGTTACCCGAAATGGCTTGTATAGTTTCTTTATTTGTTAATTTGTTCTGGACTCTTTTGGGATATATTTCGATTAATTGAGGTCGTTTGCTTATATATTAAAAATTAAGTTTGTTCAATCTGATTCTCCATCGGTTCCAATGCTATTCATGAATGGTTAGGAATAGGCATATGAACTTGTGCTATGGACAGAGCCCGCATCCTGAAGTTTTTCAATGCAAGTGGTGCTCTGTTGTTTCATGAGTCATTCTGTTTTACTACTTTCACTATATCTTTAATACAAATATGCAATAGTTAAAGTGTAAATTACACAAAACATTACCTTTTCTTTTTATTACTCGGAAGCATTTAAAATTTCTCAAATAAACGTTGATGAGGGACAGAGGCATAGAGGGAGGAGGGGCATTTATCTTAGTTATTTTCATTTGTCCCTTGACACTTTGAATTCGCCACCTAATCGGTCCACATTTCTCAACTAACATGCTCTTAGATGATGAATCATGATCAATGACCAATCTAGTAAAAAGATGTCACCTAAGCGGTTCATCATATTAAGCTACACCAATTTAGAATTCTTAAGTTCAAAGGTGTAATACTTCTCTTTTTTTCATCAAAAAAAAAAAAAAAAAAGGAAAGAAAGAAAGTTTGCATTGAGATCCTAAGTAATAAGTGTGAGCTTTTCTTACAAATATATGAATAGAAAGAGGGTGACTATCTCACACACACATAAAAAAATAAAAAGAAAACAATAAATAAAGAAAGAGTATGACTATATGCTATTTTGAAGTAACTATAAAATTGTTACAATGTCGCTTAAGAACATTGTTTTATCATAATATAAACGTAAGTCTAGTTAAATTGTTTAAGAAATGAATAAAACTCACATAAAAAAAAATGAATAAAAAGTAGCATACAATTTTGTAATAAACAATGGGGTCAGCGTAATAGAACAAAAACACAGTCAAAATTTTACTCAAATTTAATCAAATCTAAAAAGTGTTTATTGTTTAGTTAAGACAATGATAAAATATTCATTTATCTCAACACTAACCAACACTAGTAATTTGGATGAAAACAAAGAAACAAAAACCTACTTTTGGGTTTAGGGAGATCCAAGCTCATGTTGGGGCCTAGGGGTGTGGCCCAACAAGGGAGCCCAGTTGGGGATAGGGAAGCAAGAATGCTTCGGGGAGAACCCTCCCCACACGGCCACACATAACATGACACAAGTGCCAAGTTGGTGGTTTGCCCCCACTAAGTAACATTTTTAATAAACTAAATCATGTGGATATTTCTTTTTCCCTTACCAATGCTTCTTTTTCTTGGTGGAACTCTCCCTCCCCCATTCCATTCCATCTTTACCTAGAAGTGGTCCCCCACTTCATTATTTTACCCTCATTTTCCATCTTCCTGTTACATCAAAATTCACTTTGCCTAAAGTCTGAACTTGATAACCCCTTTCGATATTCTCTGACCGTCCAAAGGTTTGATGTGTTGCCTTGTTAACAAATCCACTATTTGGATATATAGAACCTGAGACATATAATCCGCTTCCTGAATTCTCAACATGCTTAGCCCTCCTTCCTTACTTTCTTGGGTGGAGATTCTATTTGCGGCTGCAATCACGATAAGAATGCTAGCTGCTGCCACAGCACTAGTATTATTCATCCAATAGCAGACCAAATTTCATTTCATTTAATGAGAATATACCAAGCACTTAAATATGTGAATATGGGTGTACGAACAAAAGAAAAGAGTATGTTCCTCCTAGTGTTAAATTTGATATCTTATTGGGTTTGAATTTGAGATTTACATGCATAGTTGAGCTTTTAGCAAGTTATATTATGGAGTAAATAATTTTTTTAATCTTACTATTTTAAAGTTGACATTAATTTAGTTATAAAATTTTTTTTGACATCAATTTAGTTCTAATATTTTGAAGTTGATATCAATTTAATCTTAAAAATTTTGATATTAATTTAGTCATAATATTTTAAATTCTGATATCAATTTAATCCTAAAAATTTTTTCATAAATATTAGGACTAAATTGATATAAAAAATTATTTTTAAAAAATTAATACCAACTTTATAATATTAAAATTAAAACAAATATTTACTCTATATCCTATCATTCATAGTTGAAAAAACAAACTTACTTTAATCAAATACCATATTAAAATGGAAAAGCCTAGTTGCTATACAAATAAAAATAAGTACAAAAAGTCAAGCTGATAAACGAATTTTTTTTAATACTTGAATCAAGAAAGTTAGAAAAAAAAGAGAGATACTCCACAAAATATTTAAAAATTTAGCCAGCGAGAGGTCTACTTGAAATGTGCTTCTGTACAGAGGTACCACTAGCGAAAAAGAAAAAGAAAAGCATCTAGAAGGTATAATGACTAAATTTTTCAAGCATGATGAAAATTCGATCCGGCATTAAGATTCAAAGCGATATTATGGTTGTTGAGGCTGGTATGCTTGTCTATTAATGTAATTTTTGTACTGTCCAACTTATGGTGTGCTATGTAGTATAATTTTAACTTATGTAATATTTTTGTGTAATTATATAATTTCATCCTATGATTATTGATTTAGAAGTAAATAATTAAATTTTATTCAATCTGATAAAAAATAATCTTGTCAAGATTTATGGACCTGATAGTTTTATTCTATAATTATTAAATTAAAATAAATGAATTAAATAATTCAACCATATCATATGTTACATCAAGTATATAATAAAAAAAAATTACATTGTATAAATTATATTATCCAGTCTAATATAATAAAAAATCTTATATATCGTTAAAAAGCGAGACTTCATTTTTGAAAGACTCTGGGTATTTCAAATGAATTGTTAAATATTTATTATTTATTAACTATATTTAATATTTTTTAATATTTATAATTAGAGAAATGTTGAGGGGATTTGCTTTTTATGAGACACCATATCAATACACCACTTATCCACTATTAGTGTTCCGCTATCATTTCTCTTATAATTAAACGAGCCATAAAAACATTACAATTCATGTACTAGTGTACAACCCTTGCGTACCCAAATCGACTCCCAAAGAAATACAGTTTTGTGAGTAGAGATTATAAAGGGGAAGGCAAGGAAGAAAATGGTTTGAAAAGTAAAAATAATATTATAATTACTCTTTAAACCCTTTTCTTCCTTTTTTTTCCCTCCAAAATCTTAACTCACAAACATACCCTAATTGTCAAGAATCATCATTACATAACTAGTTTAGTGATTGAGAAATAAAATAGAATATAACTAGGGATAAAAAAATTTGTTAACTATCTTAGACTTTGATTACTTGGCAAAAAATAAAAATGAAAATTATTTATTAGATAAAATAGCTATTTTGGTCCTCGAGAAAAATTTCAGAGGATTAATTAGTCCTTTAAAATTTGAAAGTCCATAAATAATTTTTTATCATTAAAAAAAGAGAATATATTAGTCCATATGTATAGAATTCTTACAGATCCAGATCGCCAAAAAATGCATGCAGTGCATGCGGATGACTAATATGTCCTCTTTTTTGAATGATAATGGACTATTTATGAACTTTTAAATCTTGAAAGATTAATTTATCCTCTGAAATTTTTCTTAGGGATCAAAATGGGTGTTTTGTTTATTTATTATTTTGGAATCACCATAACAACTAATAATTCTTTAAGCAAGCACCACCATTTGATGGGAATTATGTTTAAATACTTCTTAAAGTGTATTCTAACACTTATTGTCAAAATCAAGAACATAAGGGATGAAATACAATTTGTTGATAGGTCAAATACCACACACTGCTGATATGATTGAAACCAAGAAAGTATTCAGATTCCCTTTCATTATCACCTTGGTGAACTAGTTCCAATGCTGAAGTGCAAAAACACTGCTTAAGCTTAATTAAGGTGGTGCAAGAAGCCGCAATCAACGGTGACCAAAGAAATATAATATATAGGCAAAGTGCCTATTTAGCATTATCCTCCTTTATGCTCCATCCACCAAGAGTAATAAAATTTAAAACTAATCATGTCAAACAGCTTTTCTCTGCAGCTCCAGTTGAGTATGTTTGCTTAATGTCACAAAAGTAGATTATGACAACTCAACTTCTTTGAAGAAAAGAGATATATACATGCAACATTTCTCTCTCAGATCCCCTCATCATTAACACCAATGGTGTTGAGGACCAAAGGGGAGAGGAAAGGGGAGCATAACTTGTTCAGTTTCACATTTATGCCCCTCAATTTATGAAGAAAAAAAATGGAGGACCAACACACCCAAAACTTAGGAGTTTTATCAATTGAAAATCATCCATTCTGGGAAAAACCAGAAAGACAATGGCACCAGACCAATAAATTACACACATTTTAGCAGTATTCTGACTAAGAAAATTATAAGAAAAAACAACAAAAAAATATAAATTTAAACCCATTGCTGCTTTGTTGCCTCCATTCTCTCCAACAAACCATCAATATCATCTTGCATTCTCTTTTTCATTTCATAGTAATCATAATGGGAATTCTCCAACACTTTGAGTTCCTCCAATTTCTTCCTCCGCGTTTCCTCAGTCTCATGCAGACACAGTTTGGCAAGCTTTTCAGCATACTCTTCTTCCATCTGTGCAGTCTTTGTCCTGATCATCTTCTGGAACCCTTCTGCCTCTCTCCTTGCTTCATCTGCCTTGGTTTGGAACATTCTGGCTTCCGCCTCCTTTATCCGCACAATGCTTTCCAAGCTTTCGAGTCCACCCTTCCTCAGTAAAGCCCCCAGCTGGAAATCAGCCTCAGTTTTTAGTTCACTTAGTATAGAAGCTTTAAGGTCTTTCTGATGAAGATCATTTGGCAGGGCACCAGAATGTGGCCTAGAATAGCTCATGTCATAGGTATATTTTGGTATTAGAGAACTCGATTTTGAAAGAGATGATGTATCCTTTGTAAGGTTAGCTTGAGATGCTGCCAAATCCTTTGAAGATATTCCAGAAACAGGAAAGTCCGACAGGCTATCCGCATCTATTTATCAGAAAAGTTATATTTCAACAGTTAGACATCAGGTATCAACACCAGTATCTCAATTAAATCAAACAAGCCTTCATACGAAAAAAAGCTTAGCAAGAACTAAGCTAAAAGTTGTAAAAAGCCTTCTACACGAGGAAATTTAATCTAAGAAGCACAGGGTTACGCATAGTTTGAATTATTTCATCAAACACATTCAACAAAACAAAAGAGATAATACCAATGGTAACTTACAAGCAACTGAGGTTTATATAAATCTTTCCAGTTTCCCCCACCACTCCTCTCCCAGGTCACAAATAGGAAGAAAGTAGTAATAATGATAATTGCAGGTATAAGGAAGAATAACATTCCAATGGTTCGTATCTCAATGAAGCACTTTAATTCTGAATACCAATGCTAAGAAGATGTAAAAATTAACCAGGGAGGGTAGAAAATACAAATAGTGCGATGACAAGTCTCTTAACACCCATACCATATTAGGCATGAATGCTCAATTTAACATAATTCATTATTCATTTCAATCAGAAGAACATGACAAATTGTTATATAGGCATTTCAGTGTTGAAAGAACATTTCTCTTCCTTTATTTCTCCAATCTATGATAAAAATTTATTGAACAGCACTGATTTATGGAAATAAGATCTTCCATTGACCTAGACGTATCCTGTATCTGTTAGGCATCAAATACCAGCAATATGAGCTCACCAAATATCCAAACTGAATATTGAAAGTGAATTTGGATGTGCAAGAAAACATGTCTGATTGTTTGACACTCAAAAAAAAAAAAAATTTACTCAGTTCTAATAAATAATGGTACACCAAACCCTTCATGTCATGTGAATATGTTTTCTTGCAACTAATTCAACAATATATAGGTATCAAGTGATTTTAACACAAGCATCATTTCTATTGAATAAAATGGATTGGTCCTTTACTCCTCTTCCCTGTTAGACTATGCAAATCATGATGTGTGCATTATGCATTATTACCACTTATATACTGTATGAAGCAAAGAAAGCAAATTCTAAAATAAACACACAAATTTGAATATGAGATGAAAAGAAAAGACCACAGTCCAGACACTTACAGCCGAAAAATTGGGTGATGTAATTGCAGGCATCCAAAGGAGATACCATTTTAGCTTGAAGCTTTAACAGCATGTCATCAGTTTTATCATGCAATTCCTTGCCTTTGCGGTCTTCACTTCCCCCGAAAATCCTCCTTACACATTCAAGCTCTTTCATCAAGGTTTCAAGGCCCCAATCCTTAGCACAACACATGAACACATCTTTGACGAATCCAAACATTTCTGAAGCTTGTCCACAGCCAATGCAACGAAACTGCATCTCTGAGGTCCCTGAAGGTCCCTTCAAGCTAGACCCAGGTTTGATGAGATTCCTCTTAATGCCACAGGCAGCATGGCACCAGTGGGAACAAACATCACAACCAATCCAACTACAAGTGTTATTTGCACAATCAAAGTTCAAACAGATAGGACACATGCAAGAACTGCAAAAGCCTTTATTTCCTGAGCAAATCTTGCAGTCACAGTCATCAACAGGAAGCAGACTCTTGCAGTTAACATTCCTACATCTCCTATACAAGAAAATCTCTACCATCTCAGATAAGTGAACTTTGCCTGATAAGAAGCTTGCAAGCCCCATCTTGACAGCAACCAAAACCTCCAACTGCACCTTATGGCACTTTGAAAGAGTCTCCTTGGTAAGGTCAGATCTTCTCTCAAGCCTATTTTGGAGGCTGACCAATTCCTCGTTCTTCTCAGGCTTCTCAATGAGATTCTTCAAGTATTCCTTGATTGAAGCTATGACTTCATCAGCGAGCTCCTGAATTGTCAATGCCATGGCAGGCACAGACTCAGAAACAATTTCCCTCAGAATCCTCTCAGGCCTAGAAAGCTTCCTCATCTTCCCACCATCCAAGCCTTCCAAGACCCTCAGATTCTCAGAATTCCTTCCTCTTGAGTCCCCTGACTGAGCCTCAAATCTTGGTCTTGCAGGCAATTCTGAAGGGAAAAAAGAATGGTTATCTGAACTAGTAGTCTTAAACTGACTATTACCTTGCACAAAGGAACTAAGACCACCACCACCATGATTGGACAAAGCAACCCCATCTCCAATTGGCTTGAACCTACTATGAACAGAACCATTAGTACCCTCCCCACAGTTCCAAATTTGGTCATCTTTGCTCACAGAATACTCAAAGTTATCAGTTGAATTGCGGGTGAGTGAGCAACTTGGGTTGTGTGAGAAAGGGTGAGAGTAAGAGTAAGACAAAGAAGCTGTTGCTGTGTAATCATTTGAATATGTAGTAGTTGAGGGCCTGCTAGGCTTAGGCCTAACCGGTTGATGATCACCATTTTGCAAGGCGTTTGAAGCAGTGAGAGAGAGTGAAACATCAGGCAAAGCAAGAGAGAGATTCAGCGTCTCAAGCCTTGGCTTCTTGTCCCTATTGCTCTCCCTTTCAACCTCTTCTTCTTCTTCAACCGATCGCTTTGAAGAATTCTCTCTGGTCTCACTCAGGCTCAAGAAATCTCTTTCCACCCATTTTCCATCATGATTTGAATTCTCAGAAACAACAACTTCTTTACCTTTGTTGCTCACTTTCTCCATAGAATTCAACAAGCTCTTACCAGGAAACTCTTTCTCAGCAAGACCCGATTTTTGGGCATCACAAAGGTAGCTGAGGGTCAACTCTTGCAACCCTGAGCTGCCAACAACAACCTTGGTGGGCCTTGAGTGAAGAGCACCATCAACACCATCACCACCCACCCCTGAATCTCTCAGAAATTCAACACCTTTCTTCTCTGGGTAGTAGCCCAGTTTCTCATCTGGGTACTCCTTGCTAGGCTCAAAATTCTGCCTTGTGAGCTTGCTCCTTGAGTTCTCACCCTCAGAGTCAACACCACCATTACGAAGGTCTTTACCTACAATCATGGCCACAGCAAGAAGAAGAAGAAGAAGAAGAAGAAGAGGAAGAAGAAGAGAGAGAGAGAGAGAGAGAGAGAGAGAGAGAGAGATGTTTAACAAAGACAAAGAAACATAGGCAACAAAAGACTAAATCAAAGGTCGACGAGGGGCAGTTCTGAAAATAAAGGGAGAATCTAAGGGCTTTTATGTTATAAGTTTTGGTTTATGCCGTGGCAAGCAACGGCTGCATTTTTATTTTCCAAGCGTTCACACCGAGCATTAAACAAAACGGCTATGCTTTCCTGCATCTGAGAGATTACGGTCTTAGCCCTCGGAAATGGACACAATTACTCTCAAGTGGAACCTGTGACTGCATCTTCCCCCCCCCCCCCTCCCTTTTTCTTTCTTTTTCTGCAATAAAACAGCTCGCGCACCATCAACAAGGACTACTATACAACTTTTACACAACCATCACCTTCTTCTTCGATCTTCTCCTTTTGCATGGTATTTTATTTTCTTCTTTTTTTACGTGTCTTCCTTTTTTTTTGAGTCTGTGGCAAAAGAAACTAACAGACATTTTAGGCCTAATTAACGTTCGAGTTCCTTTTGAAAAAGTCATTTGAGAGAGATATTTCAAGTCTTGTGGTCAAAGTTGTTGAAAAGTTCACTCGGTAGTACAATGCATTATATCTATGCAACATTAATATCAAAACTATACACGGTTATTATTAAGCAGATAAGCGTAACTCTATTTTTTTTTAGTCCTTATATTTTTTAAAAAGGTATAAATTGATATTTTAAATTTTATTAATATATAAATTAATTCCTTTATTAAATTTTATATTAATTTTTATTAAAAATAGTGCATATTTAATAAAATTTAAGATATTAGATATTTAAAAAAGTTTATGAGATTGATTTGTTTAGAGATTAATTTGTATATAATTCAAAATTTAAAAGGTATAATACACTTATTTTAATTAAAATATATATTTAAAAAAATTTAAGAAATTAATTTATACCTATTTAAAATGTAATGACTAAAATACACATAACTTATAATTTAAGAGATAAAGTGCTCCCCTCCTTTTTTTTTTTTTTTTTAAATATGTAACTCTTTTTTCTTTCTGAATAAAGTAAAACGCTTAAAGAATCACATTACCTCATTTTATATATTTTTAGTATAAAATATTTTATATTATAAATTAATTAGTTATATCTTATTTTTATACAACTTTTGAATTAGTTATAATAAGAATAAGGTATTTTTAATAATATTTTTATAAATAATTATATTAAAATTTTCTATCAACATAAAGTCTTGGAGATTATTTACAGTATATTTATAAATAACATATATCTAAAATTAACTTTAATTTTGACATATTATTATAAAAATATATTTAAATTTAGTGATGTAATAAATTTGAGATTTTATATAATTATTAAATTATTAAATGAGATATTAATAAAAAATATTAGTATAAATTGAATTAAATACATTATTAAATTAGATAAAAATTATTTTAAAAAAACATTAGTTTAACTGAATTATAAAGGATACTGATGTAGTGTAAATTAAACTTAAACTTCTAAGGTAAAATACTCCTATTCCTTTACTGTTTCATCTTAATTTAATGGAAAATCATTAGTTTAATTTCAAATTAAGTCTAAAATTATTTTAATAATGTAAACAAATTAAATAATCCTCCAATATTTACACTAAAATAAAATAAAACATTCCATTCACAATATTTCGAGTTTATTTTGTTTAATGTATGAAAATTATGAATTTATGATATCAGCGTTAGTGTAGGACCAAGCCGGCAAGATACGAGTGAAGCGAAACTGGCACGTTACTTCCTTGTTTTGTCATCAGGGATCTTTCTAACATGTGAAGTTTTTAAGCAGGACTAAGATGGTCTTGGAAATTTAATAATTAATTAAAAAGGTATATATATATATATATATATATATATATATATATATATATATTTTATATAATATATTATAATTTTTTTGATTTAGTTAAATTAAAAAAAAATAAATATATTTTGAAAATTATTAATTTTTTTTTGTAAAATTTTAAAATTAATTGGAAGTCTCTAGATATTATACAGATAAAATTTGATATTATTTAATATTATAAAAATAAAAATTTGGTCATTTTTAAAATATAAAAAATATTATATCATATCCTAAAATTAATTGAAAATTTTAAAATATCATATGAATAAAATTTAATATTTTTAAGTATTACAAAAATAAAAATTTAATCCCTTTCTAATTTAATTAATTTTTATTTATATAATTTTAAAAAATAATATAATATATTATATAAAAAATATATATTAATACACTTATTTCATCTATTATTAAATCACCGAGACCAATATGATTCATAAATGATCGAGAACCAGGATAGAATCAGTCATCAAAGTCAAACTCCGTGCTGCCCCATCGTTTTGTATCGCTTTCGGTTTGCATATTCAGGTGCATTCGAATGGGAAAATAATAAGACAACAATTTTGTCATAAATACGCGACATGACGATTCATTTAATGTAACACGAACAAAAAGTCAATGCTCTGCAGATTTTCCCTGATCTTACTCGTCATTCGGATATTTTTTGAAAGTTGAATGGAGGTCAAATTTCAAAGAGGATAGTTAGGCTTTGTTTTTACCATTAATGTGTATATATTGACATTGATATTTATATTTTGATTCCTATAACAATAATTTTGTCAAATTCAATTAATTAAAAGTCAATCCTATCAATAATAACTCAACCTTTCCTTAAGTTCATCCATCCTTTTTTAATTAAAAAAGTTGGCCCTTATTTTTAACCAGGAAATCAAACTGGATAAAAAGTGTAATAGTAGCTTTTATGAATGTGTTCATCTCATTCGAAATCAACCGAATGCTCATTTTATATAATTAATTAATTAATTAACTAATTTTTATTGTAAATTTTGAATTATTTTATGATTATTATAAATTTAAATTTGGTTAGCTGAAAATATAAAAGATTATGTTAATTTTAATATAATATTAATATAAAATATTTTATATTAATATCCAATCATTTCGTATTTTTTATATTATTTTCTGAATTAGTTATGGTTAAAATCAAATATTTGTAATGAAATAATTATTTATAATTAGATGATTGTATGATAAAATTTTATATTAGAAAAGTACCAAAATTAAATCTTTAATTAATGTTTTTTTTAATTATTGTTTTGGTAACTGTATTATCCATATATTTGACCAAGTCATACAAATACAAACTGACAAAGCATCATGGACGCATACTAGGTCCAATATGCCTTGTAAAGAGATGGCGGCCATTCCCCAATCCCCTAAAATCACCCCATCCCATGGCCAAAACCAAATGTAAATGGCCAATTCCCTCCCTGTAAATAAACGATTTATGGCATTCTATATATATATATATATATATATATATATATATATATATATATATATATATATATATATATATATATATATATATATATGAAAGGCAGAGAGGAGGTGAATTGATTCAATAATAAAAATTTATAAAATAATATTTTAATATAATTGAAAATAATTTAAACACAAATAATGCTGAAAACGAAAGAGGTGAGGGAGTAGGAGAAGATTGCGCAGGCTATTTTTATACTGATTCAGCCACAATGTGTGATCTACATCTAGTCCTCAATTGTTTGAAATTTTTCTTCACTCTCAAATTTTTGCTTACAAGGATTTGATAAACCTTCCTCTACCCAATTCCTTAGTAAAGTATATGGTGGTTTATTTCTTATAAGGGCACCACTAAACCTCCCCCTATCTCAACCAAAGTAGGGTAATCACACAAGGTACAAATGCTCTTATAGTTGAGCTACAATGGGTTTCAAAGACTCTCAAGAGAAGATGAGTAAGTTAAGGCGCAAAACCTATATACTATGATAAACAAGATATAGAGCAAAGGAATTCTCTCAATTTTCTTGGTGGAGGTTCATAATCCTTTTTCATTCTTGAAGGCTTTTTATAGATATTGGAACATTGAAGTTTACTAGCCGTTAGAGAGATTTAAGGCTTGAGTTTTGACCAAAAGATGCAATTTCGTATAACTGCTGTAACTGGGAGTAATTGTTGAATTCTGACTCGTAGTTGCTGGTTTGATTGCTGTTTCTCTCAGCTTTCACAATGATGCACCAAATTTATAATTTGAACGTTGCTTCCTTAATTTCATCTCCTAAATATTATGTTTCTGAGTAAAAATAAGTTAGATAATATTTTCAAATCAAGTATATTTAAAAATGGATTTACATTTTTAATAAGGAAATCATTTATCAGGATAAATAAGAAAATTGTTAAGTATAGTATCCCTTTTTAATAGAAGCAACAAATCAACAATTATTTTCTACTATTCATCATCAAAACCTTATATCTAACAATATATATATATATATATATATATATATATATATATTTTCTCTATATTTTACTTTGCTTCCTCCCTCTCTCTCCCTGGTCCTATGTCAACCTATGGAATGAAGCAGAATCACTATTTTTCAGTGGCTTCTGTGATCTTTAAAAAATATAAAAATAAGAATAAGAACGGGAGAAAGAAGAAAAAACCGAGAAATCCTTTAGGCTTTTTTTGGGGTCATGAAGTCTTCCATTTTTTTTCTTTTTTTTTTGTTGGGGGGGGGGGGGAGAAGAAGATGGGACAAGGTCTCTTGTCGGACTTGAAAAGGGATAAAGTCCAATTTTCATTGTAGCCAATCCACAGGCCTTGAGCCCATATAGCCTGCCATTGAACGAGCAAGGCCCAGAACATCAAGATTCGTCGCTCTTCAGTATTAGTAGCCGAAAGACACACAACAGCTCTTGTTTTTGTCTTTATATGCCCCTAGTTGTTCTCTGTTCTTTTAATGCATTTGTTTTCTGGGATTCATAACCACGTGCGATTCCGCCGTATCTTTGCATCCTCTCTTGTCCTTAGACACTTATGTCCATTTTAAATCTTGAAGAGTCAGTCCATTTGAGCATGGATGAGAATCTTGATGTGTAGGCAAAATTAGCATAATTCTTGCTAAGCGTCCATAAATGACGGTCTAAATTATGAAAGGGGCCAGAAATACATTGTATAAGTTGGATTCTTACGAATTTTATATCAAAATAATGCTTATGATGTCTACTTTGAATTGGCATCTTCATCACAATTTAAGCACAAGAAACACGCACAGTAAATAGCCTATCATAACATAAAAGTCAAGTTGGACGGCACGGTACTTTTTCATAAACTAGCATTCTAGCAAATACATTGCGTGAGAATTTCTTCGAGGATTTAATTAAGCTTGCCAAGGCTTAGGCTTGGACAACTTCAAAACTTAATTCCTTAAAAGTTTCTAAAAGTAGCACTTCGTCTCTTGATTCCCTAGGGGTAAGGGGGGACGGGAAGTTTAGTAACTTAATGAAAAATCACTTTCGAAGTTTTATTTTTCTTTCTCCCCTGAAATAAGATGTGCACATAGGATTATGTGAAAAACTAGTGAATGTTCTTTACCATTGAGGCGCGAGACTAATCCTCACTTGGGCATATAATGGCGTGACCATAGTAAAATCTGCCGACATAGTAGCTTAGATCGCCAACAGAATCATACATTCTATCAAGTGCAGCACACACTTTAGACATAAAACATTTATTTCGTTTGTCTTCCTAAACTTACACGGCAGTAGTACAACATCAACAATGAAGTGAAATACAAATGAGACGATACAATTAATAATCAGAAATTCAAATAAGCTAAAATCGCCATTGGAAAATACATATCTCACTGTACAATGCACGCACTATTAGCTAATAATTTCATGTCTGTAGAGAATTGAAATCCAAGATGGAAAATCTTTCGACAGATGATACGTACACTACTCAAAACCCTCATAAACCCCTAACATAACAATGAGTGGCTCAGAAAATATGGTTAAGTGTAAAGCAATGAATGAGTAACTTCTGAGCCAGTTATTTATTGTTTTGCGAGGGCTTTGTGTGAGTTTTACCTGTGCATGTATCATTTCTCAAATCTTAAAGCTTCAGAGTGAGATCCGGAGATGCAGATGTTTGTGGCAGAGGAGGTGCCATTGGAACAAAACTAGTATTGGAAGTTTGAGCATGTACCAGATTAACACTGGCTCGCTGGTCTACCTGTCTGAAACTGCCGGGCCAAAATAAGCCCACATCATCATCTTCCATGAATATTGGTGATCCAAAATGGTTCTTCTCGAATTTTGCACCAGCTCTCAAATCAGGAGCCCTCAGTTGTGGCATATGTCTTTGGTGCATTGCAGCATGAGCTTCAATACCAAGAGACCGAAAAGGTGAACCATGAAGAGGTAGAGATGCCAAGCTTGTATACCTCTCAGTGAACATCCCCATTCGCATCGCGCGCTTTGCCATTGTCCTCTCCCGTTTGTGAGCATTCTGATGGCCCCCCAGTGCCTGCGAGCTAAAGAACTTCCGCCTGCAGTAATTACAGGAGAAAACCCTGGGAGTTGCTGATGCTGAAGGATGAGCTTCAGCTCCCACTTCACTGCTAGTATCACTTGTACCCTTTAACTCACCATCACTAGAATTTAAGTTGAGTGTCAAATCAAGGGTAATGGAACCTGGATCACCTTCAGCCTTTGTAAGATTTGTAAGACAGGAAGAAGTGGTGGTGGTTTCCTTGTTAAGTTCAGCGGATGTTTCTTGCAAGGATACGCTGGAAGCTCCTTGGCTGCTGCCTTCTGAATAATTTTCAGGTTCCAAGTTCAAGTTTGGAGTCATCATGTTTATATGGATCTACAAAGAGCTAACTTCTTTCCCAGAAAGCAATTGAATGGAGCAGATTCCTCACTTTGGTCAGCTTACCATAACAGCATCACCTACATTATGATGATATACATTAGTCGCGATTCAAATTAGAGAACTTTGTTTAGGCCTGTAAAACAGAACATCGAAATTGTGCTATTAACATGAAGTTAGCAGTCTCATGCAATCAAAGTCAAGCAAACCACGTTCAATCCAATCATTTACACATAGGCAGCCACATCGGCCCGTTGCATTTGTCGATCATGTGAGCATGCAGTACACACCTATTTAAATAAAATAAAAAATACCAATGCAGGAACATAAAACGATATTATAGAATCTACAGTTAGCGAATTGGTGATACCAATTATGTGAAAAATACCTCATATATGACAAAGGAAATCAGAATTCTTTTAAAGATTTTTACACACTCAACATAATGTGAACAATTTTACTCAAGTGCTTCTTACAGAAGAGTTGTCATGACTCAAATCTTAAGCAAAAGTAACAACCAGCATATAAAGCTCATCAAGATGCTGGTTCCATGAAGTATGAACCTCTCCAAAAGATGATCTATTTCGTAAGAAAAATCAAAGAATCAAGAGTCACGTATAACTGCTTCATTTAGAGCAGTAGCATTTCAAATAAAATATCTCCACAAAGAAGCTGCCGATTTTCTTGTTATCTATCATCTTTTTTCCCTTCTTTCAAAGAGACTGAAAATTCATGAATGATAGAGAGGGAATCACGCACAAAATAGCAATTATGCCACAAACTTTTCCACTACATGTATTTTCTAAATGTCAGTTACGCAGTTCACATAATCCGTCAGCCTCCATTCCTTTTGGCTAATGTAGAATATTTTTTATTCTACAATAATTCCCGGTAAATAAGCCTAAGCCTGCTTCTTTATTATGAACCAATTGTCTAATATAATTTACTAATTAAATGTTAGTTCAGGTAAACGACAAAGTTAGCAGAAAAGAATTGTGCAAGTTTGAGCATGTAGGATATAACAATGTAATAAAGAGGACCAGAGAAGAAAATATAGAGAAATAATGTAATGTAAAAATAAGGAGAAGACATGCAATAACATACATGGAAGTAACAGAGCGGATCATATGTGCATTAAGTGCAAAGTAGAAGATAGGAAAGAAAAACCAAAAGAAATCTTGTTAAGGATCACAAGCATACACACACTCTTATTTCTTGTTGGTGATACAAACCATATTGGATAAAGGTTTGTTTCTTGTCTACTAACCAGTTCTCCATAAACTAAAGTAGGGCCATTACCTCTGTTAAAGAAGGTGTAAAGATGGAAAACATATTATATGTGCTTCCGACATAATTGCGCTCTTTCAAATTATGCTTGTCTATCATATTTTCGTATCATTATCAGTATCCTTTTACTATGTAAAGCTCTTTCCATGAAGTTCTTACCACAAAGAAGAGGTAGGCTATAGAAGATTTAATGACCAACTTGGTTCACTGCAAAACTGCAGAATGTACATAGAAAACAGAAATTTCAGCTGACTTTCCGTGGTCTTCTTTTGCAGAAAGAAATAATGGTGATTAGGAAGAAATATTACTGGATACTGGTACCTCAGAGTATTTCACTCAATGGAATGTGTTGATAATAATGAAAGAACAAGTTATCCAATGTAATGTCAAGCTGCATTAACTGGCATGTCCTTATATATGAATATGAATGTATGTATGTATGTATATTGTTCCAACCTAATAGCCTTTAACACACCAGATGATGATTAGTTCCATTTCAAGAATTTTTTGCAAACTAAATCTGTCTTCTTTTTTGATCCCTCTAATTTATCTATTCTACTGTTGTAATACCTCCCTTAGGCAGAAAAAAATAGCTAGCTCCAGCACTAACTAAAATGAGAGCAGAGTATGTAAGGCTACATTTGTTTCAAGAAAAGTAGAGGTCCAAGGAAACTTTTGGTCACAGTTATTGTGTACATAGAGATATGCTTTGCAGAGAAATATGATTGTTTCTTATTGCAGGCCCTATTTTACAGAAAGATTTCAAGAATTGTAGCATGAATTGCTACCTTAACCACTTACCCTATCCTAGCTACCCATCACCACCAGTTGGTTAAAAACCCACCAACTCAAGGAACTGACCAATCATCAGCCACTCTTGCTATTTAACTGTTTTCTTATGTGTACTAATGTTATAGGCTACTCTTGATGGCCTACAAAACATTAAATGGTGATTGCTTACATGCCAATTATCAAGGATAATGGCTATTTTCAAAAGGAAAGCCTATAATAACATTTGGTTTGCCTGAAAGAGGAATTGGCCTTCAAACTATGACATTAGTAATAGTGATTCTTTTTCCTTGTTGCTAAGCAGATAATAAGATGCCTCTTTGATGTGCTAAAAATTATGCAAAGGAGAAAACTAGTATCACATATTTTCTCTTATTTTGAACTACTGCTATTCTGTCCATCATAAAAAATAAATTAGGGAATTATCCTTCTTAAGTCATTTAGTCTTAAGGTAGAATACTATGCCAGTATCTAAAGTTTACTGAAAAAGGCAGATGATTTTTTGTTATATACTTATACTGAGATGAAAGGGCTCAGGGCAGGAAATTTTCAGGAGTTACTCCAAGATAAAATTAAGAAAAAGATTGCAAAAATATATGATTATTCTAATCAGATATGTTTAACTGAACACTCAGAGTGAGTCATCTCTATTAATTTGGCAGACTTAACTCTTAGTAAATTATCCCCAGAAACACCAAATGATTCCAACATCACTCATCAATCGATATGGTATACTATTTAGTCTTACTACATAGGAGCATTTCGTGCAGTGGACCAACTAACAACCCAAAAACTTCTCCAAAACATGGAAATCAAACAGACAATTAGAAGATTGCAAACACTCAAACTAAATAAAATAATTAAGGGTTGGAGTGGGAGAAAGAAGACGAAGAACAGTGGAAATTAGGAGTTACTAAAATCATTAAACCATATGAAAAGACAAGGAATGCTATTAACATCAAATTGGGTGCTTCCACTTGATACTTACAACGTAGATCTAATTTTTGGTACTCAACTAGTAGGCATAATCCTTAATCTTTGGTTAGGAAACTGATGATATCAAAATCACCCATCACAACAACTGTTTCAAAATTTAGATAAAACAGAAGAACACACAAAATCCTCAATATCAATTAACCACAAAAATTTTTAGTTGCAAGCAAGAGTGGAGCTTCATGAGACCCCAAAACAGAATAGAAGAAAAAGGCAATACGAGAGTAGAAAAAAGAGTGAGAAAACGAGAAAAAAAAAAAAAAAAACAAAACAAAAAGAGTAAAGCAGGGTAGGGAAACAGCACGGAAGGGCTTAAAATGCATGGAAGAATTGGTAAAAAAAGCTCATGATCAAAAACAAATCTTTAGGTGATGAGATGGGTGAAAAGAGGTACTTACATAGTACTGTACGAAAAAAACTCTGCAGGTTCCTTCAGTGATATGCTACCAACTTGACTTGGGACTCGGAAGGAAGACTATGAGCAACAACCAACAAGAAGAGAGGGTAGCATGCTCTTTTTAGCATTCACCACCATAAAGGGGTAAGTGAAAAACAATTAAAAGGAGAGAGAGAGAGAGAGAGAGAGAGAGAGAGGATGATGATGATGGAGGAAAGTCAGAGAAGTCAGATAACATAGCATGTACTGAGTTGAAGGCACTCGTTTTGTCGAATTTGAGGTTTCTATTTGCTACTGCTAACTCCTTAGCTTAGCTCCTAAGTGCTCTTATCAGTTAGTGTGAATGTGTGAAACTGTGAATGTGTCCGTGTCCTCTTTGTCTGTCTCTCTGTCTGCGAGGACTTAAAAAAAGTTGCAAACAGCAGAGACAAGAAAAGCAATGACCTACTTTATGTGTCATCGTACGCAACAAGACGCCTCCTACTATGATTATAATAATAATAAACAAAATTAGTATAAAGTTAAAGTTATGGCTTTAATTATTACGTATAGTAAACAATTAAGTACAATACTGTGGTATGTGTGTATGCACAGAAATAGTATTTGCTCAAGTTTTATTCTTACAAGTTCTTTTCAGCCATTTTTCATATATGTCCTGATTGAATAATATTCTAATCCTGTTCTATTGTAAATAGTCTGAGGTCAGTTTGATTTAATTTTTAAAAAAATTTTTTTAGAGAAATTATATTTTTATTTAATTTAAATATATTAAAAATAAATTTAAGAGAATAAATTTTATTTGAATATAATAAAATAAAATAAATTTTAATTATTGATATAAAAATAATAATAAGATTATTTTTTTAAAAAAAATTTAAAATAAAAAATAACGTCAAAAATATTTTTTTCAAATTTTTTTTTAAAATTTTAAAAAATATTCTAAAAAATAAGAAATTAAATTAAATATTATTATTTATTATATAAAATTATTTTTCTTTCCATTAAAAATCTTTTGGTGATGCAAACTGTAATACAAACGGACTCTAAATGAGTCAACTTTAAAATGCTAAATGCACATAACATAGAAAATGTCACCCGCATAATATATCTCAATGGTGATTTGGCTTCCACCACAGAAAGGAGTGGTCCCATTCTATTCAATGTTTAACCTTTTATTTTTTATTTTTTCACGTGATATAATTTTTGTGAGAATGAACTGTGGGCGTGTAGAGGATATTTTTCTATACTATTTATCGACCCAGCTACCAGTGTCATACTCATGGACTCCCATAACTTCCCCATCTTGCCCCACTTGTGCGTTGCAGATTGTTCTTTATCTCTTTATTTTATTTTCCTCCCCCACTTTTGCTTTGGCACTAAGTAGGGGTGCGTTGTTAAATTCCTTTTGCAGTTTTGGTTTAGTTTATAAGACTATACTCGCCTTTTTCTAGTAATGATATAACTCTCAAACGTACGTGTGAACTATTTCAAGAGAATTAATCATAAGACTTGTAAGGAAATTAAAACATAACTGAGTGATTTGTGGAAGATTTATAATGAGCAATATATTTTATAATTTGTTTTCTCAAAAAAAATTGATACATTGGGTAACTAATTTAATTATATTGTTAATCTTATTAAAAAAAAGTATTAATATATCATTATATATAAATAGAACTTATATATACTAATAATACATCAAAATAAAATTTGTTTCTAATTAAATATTTCTAAAGCATCAAACGTCGCTTTTGTTGGCATAACTGGAACACGCCTTGTATAGTTAAAATTCCTTTTAACTTTGATAGTCAAAATTCCGCACCTGTTGACCCCATTCAGTCCAATAGCCACTTATTTTTTTTCCCCCAAAAATTAATGTCCAGAAAAAATATAGTTAATTATTGACTTATGAATAGCGAAACTGGAAGTGACTTCTTGAAGAGGGATGATACGAAGGTCTCCAGTTTACATAACAATGTATGGTCTGAAGACGTGGCTGAAGTACACTAAAGCGATGCAAACAAACTTAAATACATAAATTCTACCAAACCATTTTTTTATACATCTACGAAAAAAATTGTGTCTACCAAAAATTTATTTATATACATACAAAACTTTTTTTATATCATTTTTTAGTTACGTATAACGATAATATATATAAAATTTTTTATAGTTATTATATAAAAACAAATATTATAACTTGACGTATATATATGTATAAAGTGGAATAAATTAATATATGATTTACAGGAGGAAGTTAAAAACTACTGATTAAGAATATTTACTTTTAAAAGATTCCAAATTTTTAAAGAATTTAATTTGAATATATTATTAATATAAAATTTTTTTACATAAATAGTTAATTATATATTGTCACATTCGTAAAAGTCTTTGATATAATCACCTACTATTTAAATGGTCATACAAATAGAAAGTTTTGATTGGATGATAGTATAAGTGCACCCCAATTAAACTCATTTTTAAATATGGAGAACGTTTTCAAATAACTTCATATGTCTTAATTGAAAAAAAAAATATTTATTTTTATTAACTACTCTTCAATGAGATACAAATCTTTAATCTCATGCATGCTATTCAAATTTCTTATCACTAAATCATGTCTAATGATTTTCAGTAACTATTCATTAAGAACAAACAATTATTTCAATAACAATTAATAGTTATTTATAGAATTCTTCCTAGCCATAGATCTAATACAATAATTTTCTATTTATATAATGTTTGTCAAATTAAAAATAACAAGTTATAATATTTGTTTTTATATAATAACTATAAAAAGTTTTATATGTATTGTTAATATACGTGACTAAAAAATGATATAAAAGAAGTTTTATATGTATAGAAATAAGTTTTTGGTAGACACAATTTTTTTTGGAGATGTATAGAAAATAATTTGGTAGAACATATGTATTTAATTTTGTTTGCATCGTTTTGGTGTACTTCAGCCACGTCTCGAGACTATATATTGTTATGCGAACTCGAGACCTTCATGTCATTGCTCCTTCTTGAAAACGAAGGAGTTCGATGTATGATCTAACCTGGTGCAACTTATTTGAATCTTGACCTGTCTCAACTTGTTCGCACTGCTTTCTATATGGCTGCAGATTGATTATTGGACCACAACTGATGTTGACTAGCTGTGTTTCGGGCTTTTTAGAAATTATTTTTATCAAGATGAATGAATAACAGGGCTGATCACTACGTTTGGTATTCTCTCAAATTCCTAACTTACTTTTGAATGTCTTGATCTCTATTTTATTTTTGGATATTGTGAATGAGTGTATATGTTTGGGAAAGTTGGGGAATTAAAATTATTTTAGTAATAATTTATTTATATAATTATTTTTTTATATAATGAATTATATTAAAATTAATTTATATTTAAATATTTAAATATTTCAATTAAAAAGTGATTTTAAAATAATCAATTTTATTTGGATTATATGAAAAAAATTATTTTTATATGATAAAATTATTAAAAAAAATGAAATAATTATTTATATTATATAATATTTGATATATAAGCTCAATTTAATAAAAATATAATAATTATAAAATAATCAATTTTTACTTATAATTATAAGCTCCCAAAAATTTCTTATATTTATAAACTATTTTTTGACTTAAAATTATCGGTTTTTTATTATAAACTATTTTCAATTTTTTTCTCAAACAAGATTAACTTTTGAACAATAAATTTTTTGGGACAAAAAAAGCTGTTATAGATGATTTCCAAATATGCTGTGGGTCTCCTAAGAAAAATAATTGAATAATTGAATATTTTAGTAATTATTAATTATTGTTAAAAGTAATAAATATTTTTTAAAGCTTGTAATATATATTAAATAATTATTTTAATTTTAGTTTTTTTAATCAGTATTCTAAAGTTATTTGCTAACAAAATTTTTGAAAAATTTAAATAGTTTATTTTGTTCATATCTCATAGTATTAGGGAATCATTATTTCCGACATTGAGATTGGGTAATTGCCCATAGTAATTTAAAATAATTTTCAAAATTATATTATATAATTCTTTTATTATCTTATTTTTATTTTTTTGTAATAAGGAGCTTCTAAAAGAGCAACTAAGAGAAATGGACAAACAGATGGGTAAACGGAGATTGAATCCCTAACTCAATGCCAACAATCCATTTGTCATAAAAATTAGGAGATATGCCACTTGAATCACAATTCATCAGATATCTCATATTTGAAATTACCCAATACTATTTTCTCTTGTAAGAAACAAATAGAGAGACTACTAGTTATCTGTTTAGACTTAGTGTACTAAATATATTACTTATAGCTAAAATGAAATGGCTTAAAAATATATGATTTTTTTTTCTCACATAATTACTGTGATATTTAGTTTAACTTTCGGAAAGTTTCAAACTATAGCTTAGGCAAAAACTTATCTCTTATAATTTTTACCTTACATTTTAAGTTCTAAAAACTAAACCAAATATATTATACGTACGTGTGATTTTTTTTTTAAATAAAAAAAAGATACAAATCGTTTTCAGCTCTAAAACTCCACTACCTAACTCTTTATATATTTTCTTCCCAAAGATATACATTTTTATTAACAGCCCTCTATGAAGTAAGAAGCAGAAAAAGATAAATGGAGTATAGCTGAAAAAAAATTAACCTACACTCTTAACATATAATCAAGGTAAATCTTATAAGATAATATACTTTTAGTACATTGATATTTAATTTTGTATAAGAATAATCCCTATCATCAAACTAAACCACCAGGATGTCCTTGAATGTGCTGCGATTATGACCAAAACATATATATGGAGCCTCCACGGAATTATATTTGAGCAACAAGCTCTTCCCCATAGTGGCCAGTACTGTGCTATTATTTTAACCAGATCTTTCTGGATCCCTTTCTACAGGAAGCTTGTGCTGTATGATTATGTCTTTTATAAGTGGATTGTAGTTTTAAAGGATACTAGAGTCTTCATTCTTCAACATAATTTGGACTTTTCATATCCATCTTTCTAGAGCTAGCCAGAGCCATTGATATCAATGAATCTACCACCAAAGCAATGAAGCAAAAGAATATATAAATATTTCGTTCTTACCTCGGTAATCGTATGAGCAGTTGGAACCATCACATTTTGTCAATTTCTACGGAAATGCCAACAACTCAACGGAAAAAGGGGAAAAAAATGTCAATCTTATTTTTCCTTCAAGATACAGTTGAACATTGCCTTGAAGAAATCAGCATTGTTGGATAGTTGCAATTTGGAACCGGAAAAAGAGTCGGAAAATATAAATAGGCACCGAAAGATGAAAAATATAAAGAGCGACCCTAAACAAAGAACGTAACGGGTGTGTTCAATCCTTATTTTACATCGATCTTTAGATACAGGATAACAAATTTTTTTTTTTTTAAAAAGGTATTTTTTTCAAAAAAAAAATCATTTTTCCATAAAGTAACATTATTAGGATTTTTTTTTTTTTTTTGTTCTTCCAGCAATTCAATGGCCATTAACTCTTACAAAGCATTTATTTGCACCGAAGCTTGGCTGTTATAAAATATTCTATTTAATCATTGAGGTGTCTTTGAAATTAAAAAGGAGAAGAGCAAAGAAGAATATAACATGCAATGATTATTTTGAAAAAATTATCTTTAGCTCGAATTCGCCTTTAATTCAAGATGCTCTAGCTACTTTAGTACATATGCGGTCAAATCATACGGCTACGGAAGTTATAAAAGACTCTTTATGTAAGATACTATACATAACCCATCTGATACTATATATAACCCATCTCCCACTATAAATATCACAATGTCTATGTATGTATGCGCTGATATAAGTGAAGTATAAGATGACTGTGCTTTGCTTTCTCAATTAATGTTGATGAAGCAGTTGCAAAGATGCTACAAAATTCCTTTCCCCTATTATTTGAACAAAGATCTTATTTGTCAGCAGTGAGCACACGCATGATTTAACTTTTTTCAAATATGTGATGTAGGTTTATATTATGATATAGCTATTATATGTATAGTATTTTGCCGACTGGTCAGGTGGATGTTGTCCAGCCGCTCAGTGTGAGTCCAAGTCATGAAAGTGATGAAGGCACTTTGTTGTTGGAATCGTATGTTAGCTCAAAGCACATTGATGTATTTGCTGATCTTTGCCAATCAAGACGCAACATGTCTTGTCTTGCTCACCTTATTGGAATGCATCACGTACAACTTCATTGAGAAAAATACTTTTAATGGGATGAGTCCCCATTTAGAGATAAATGTTTCACCCTTTTGGGATAAATTTATATTCAAAAGGATTTTAAGTCGGAGATAAATGTTTCTGGTTAACAATTAGGGATAAATTTATATTTAAAAGTTTTTTTTTTTTTTCAAGTCGAATGCAGATTCTCTCATATTTATTAAAATACAAATGTCATATTATGAAAGAAAAAGACATAAGTATGTTATAATTGGACCATCATTGTTTATACTAATTTATTTATTTTGTTTTTATAAGAAAATTCTAATCCATTTCAAGTCCTGTATAGAGAAACTATGGAACATTCAGACACCATAAATTGGACAAAATCAAGCATAAAAAGACGAAGATTGGGCTGTTGAATGAATGATTGAGGAGATATGGCTGTCAAGCCCCGTGTTGCTCGTCATATTATTCTTGTTTTTTATTTGTACAATATTTTGGTGCTAAAAAGCTTAGAAGAAAGAAAAAAAATCTTCCCTATTTGTGATTGAAAGTGAAGAGAGTTCATTTGAGCTAGCAATAATGTAATATTAATATAAGTTGAAATATTTCTTATATTATTAAATAATTTTCAATTAAAATATAAATAGAAATTGAATGAATGAGCTTGAAAACTAAACGTAAGGACAAGTTAATTTTATGACTGAATACGTACAAATAATTATATTTTGCAAAATCTTAACTTTCAGTCTATACTCTTTTATATTCCAAATTTCTTACATATACACTTTTATCATGATTTTGTGTTTATCATATATAGGATTGACCATATATTTTTTATCTTGTTTAACATCGATATCGAATCATATAAACCAAACCTTATTTTTGGTTGCTGCTATATTTTGGATATCCTAGCTGTTCCAATTTTGTTCCAAGTGTTCCTTTGGTAAATTTCTGCTTTCTATTTTTTTTTAAAAGGAAAATCATGTTATCCTTGATTAACTTTTCTTTGATTTTTTTCTTAAGGATAAATGATGGTATATGTTTTAATCTATGACCTTTTGTCAACAACTCAAACCTAAATAATGGGGGGGAGAATGAAACATATATTCAGATTAATTCTTATTTTGAATTTTATTCAGAATAAGATGAATAAATATATATTTTAAATAATTTATAAGTTTTTCCATAAACTAAATGAAAAAGTTCTTAAGATGAAATAAGATAAATTATTTACAAATGTAATTATATATTCATCTTGTTTGAATTTTACTAACTAAGAATTTTTTTTATGTTTCTAATTATCTCTTGCATCAATTAGAATTAAGTCTACCATCCCTCAAGTTTTTAAGGGTGTATCATATGGAAGTAGATATTTTAAGTGTAGATTTTGCATGGTGTAGTTATAAGTAAAAAGATCACTATCGATTAAGAAGGTAGGAATTGGACTGTAACACATAACTAGAAATTTTGATTAATAGTAATTATTTACAAGCTGATCCAGCAACATATTGCATTTGTGGGTGTTGATTAGAAAAATATGACATTTTTTGTGTATCTAAGGAAATATGATGATTTATAAAGAATTTGGGAAAAGCAATATTGATTGTGTGTTGCAAATTCAAAACACCATAAATTCATAAAACTTGTGGTTACCATTTGCAAGTTCTATAAACTTTATGAATTTATGGTGTATTATTGCGAGTTTAGTCACCGAAAATGCGTGTCAAATTTTTTTTTTTTGAAACACTATATTTTACTAAGAGTTATGATATATGTACATAATATTTTTTTAGATATTGTATTAACATATATTTATCCACCATTAGATGGAACTTGAGACCTAATTCAAGTACGATTCACACTTCATTTAACTGTAGATAGGTGTGTATCGATATGGTATCCAAAAAATGTTATGTAACATAATATTTTTCTTTCACTAATTTACCACAATATACAATAAAATCATTATTTTATAAAAGATATACGACTTAGAATTTAGTTTCGCAATTATTTACGCATGAATAATAACTAAGTCGTAAAATTTGACATAAGAGAGTTCAAATCTGTATCTTAGCGGGTAGATGCAATTAAGGGTGATAGCCTAAAGTTTAAACATCAATGTCCGTAACTTAAACGTTCTTAAGCTTTTGTTCAAGTTAATAAAGTAATTAATCGATCAAAGGAAAATATAAAGAATAGGCTACCACAGCTCCACGTGAGACCCAGGTGGTGTAATTTCCTATATGTCCCTGTTGGAGTGTCAATGCATTTGGTCGTCCCTGTAAGAGCCGACAAATTCATGTTCGCAGTTCATGTCCTGCCATCACTATAAAACATGCAACAGCCCTCCCAAACACTGTATGGTGCTACTACCATCTCTTTTGAGTTGATAGCAAAAACGACACATTCTTTTGTCAACTTATAGTAAGTAAGATAAACATGCTGATTAATATCTGCTGTGATAACATAAAATAAATCTCTTTGAAGATCTTGAAAAGAATCACGTTGCTTGTCTTTTTATACCTACTTGCCCTTTCACCAATCTCTTTTTTCTCCAAGATTTTTGCTCTATTTTAATATGATTGGAGTTCCTCTTGGTTGCTTCTCGATAGAGAGTTAGTGGATCGAAAATGCTCTAAACTGCTTTCGGCTTTCATTCTCCACCACTACATAATCCAATTGGTGGTTTGATTGATAATGACAAGGACAAATAATAGTAATTATCATAATGCAATGATGACAACAGATTAGTTTCCTTCGTATAATAGATTAGGGGCTCTCTTTCTTCATAACTCATTGCTCCCTCTCAGTGTAAGTTGTCCTTTCAAAAATGAATTTGATTAGTGGAGATATTATATTTTATCTTCTATTATCGTATTGAAAAGAATTCAAAATTCAGTCAAATAATCTACGAAAATATGATAAGTAAAGGAACAAGTAATTAAATTATATCAGTGGGAGGAACAAAAGAAGAAAATAAATATTATATAATATATCTAATAATTTAACCAAAAACAAAACTTTGATTAATACAAAATTTTGTTAGTGCTTAAGACTGTTGCATCAAATGGGTGACGAGACATGTCATGTATAGTCTTTTGGCACTCACTAATTTGAATGCCTTCACCCAAGAAAATGACTCATCGATGCATGTATGAGATATCCATAAGGGATAACCTGAGAATTGGTTTGGCAGAGTCCTTTCTTTCTTTCTTTCTTTCTTTGAAAAAAAAAAAAATTGTCGTTTTTTTTATCGGAATATTTTACTCATGAATACAGGAAACTCTGGCATAGCAAATTTGGTTTGGTTCTAATACACAGCCCAAAACCTCCTGTTTGATATAATTTGATAATATTTTATAATATAACGTGTCTCAATAATTGTATTATCCTTAAAGTATATATCTTAAAACTTTTTTTCTTGACGCTTTGATTAAGTGAATAGAGTAAGATACCAGAGCAGAGTAAGGGAAACATCAACTAAAAGAGATCCATAAGCTTTGTGTATAGCTAAGCGATACAGGTATTCCATCATAGACAAATTAAAGAAGGTTACAAACAAGATGGAACATTGGAAAAGATAGTTCCTAACCTTTTGTCATTGTATAGGCATAGAACTTTCGTGTTAAAGCATAACAGGAGCTGCATATTACAAGAGAAATGATAAGTTGGCATAAGGGAGTCGTAACCATTAATTACATAAAGAAAAATGAATAGCTGAAAATTTTTGAATATGATAAAAAAATTCATTAGAGAATTCCCAACCACTCATTTATCTTTATGTGAGGGTTTATATGGATTAGACAACATATAGTACTCAATTATGAAAATTCATTAAGAAATATTAGTCGGTATGTGTTGACAAAATTGTTAAAGGCAAGTTGTTTTTACATTCTAACTACGTACCTTACATAAATAAAGTTACAATAAGCTCAAGTGCATAGCTTTATTTTTTTTTTTCTTATTCTATTTTGTTTATTACAATACCATGATCACGATGACATTTTTCTCAATCATATGGTTATGAGGCTCTAGCTGTTATGAGCTCAAGTGCACATTAACATCATCCTTTATCTCATATTTCATCTCTCTCAGGTACCATCATTGGTTTCCTCTCCCCACCTTGCTCTCTTTCCCTCTTAATTTCCCTTTTCACCCGCAGCACTAATGGCCATGATTGAAAGTTGTGAGATATGTGAATGAATGAAAATGTTAAATGTATATAAAACGTTAACCAAAATTTCAGTTGTACAGTTCTATGGTTGCATTCTACATCATAACTTGTGGAAAATAGTTAGAGAACTATTTCTTTTAGAATTTTTTAAATGATACAACAATTTTTTTTATACATTAGGTTTGATGCACTAGCAGTATAAAAGAATTTTATATTAATATAAAATTTAATTATATATTTTTATTTGTAAGACTTTTAAAGTAGTAGATAGTTAAGTTAAATAATTTTATTTATATAATAATATATTATTGAATATCTGTATAAAATATTTTTACATTAACAATGTATCAAAATTAATTTTTTTCCCATCGTTTGAAAGAATGAAATGATATCTACCATTTTATTTATATCTGATCAAGTAATTAAATTCTATCAAAGTCCTTGTTACTCAAATTTTAAACTCAATAAAATATTAAAAACATTAAGCGGAACTGGACTGAGATCTAAACATTTTATCTGAACATAGTAATTCTTTTTCTATTAAATTGACAATAAATTTTTTTTTTCAATACACTATTTGTCTTGTGCGTGTTGCGTGGTTGCAACAAAAATATTGTTACTATTGCACTGTAAAAATCGCCTTGCTAAATGGCAACTTGGAGTCTTTGTTTTTGTTTTTTTCAGAAAAAGAAAGTGAAAAATGGTCACCTTGGGCCTCATAAGTGGGCCTCGAACTAGGGCTGTCTATAGGTTGATGCCCGAAAGGAAAACAAAAGTCACATGGTAACTAAAAGGACGTTGAATAGGGGTCCTCCCTATCTCATCAAGTATAAATTACATCACAAAAAAGAGGGAAAAAAAAAAAGAGAATCAATTGCAAGAGTTCTCCAGCAATTGCATGTTAAAGCTTTGAGCATACACATGTGTTTGTTTGTGATTTTTTTATTAAAAAAATTAATTTTTATATATTTAGATAATTTTTAAAAAATAATTAAATTCTTAAAAAAAAATTTTAATTTTTTTTTTAAAGATAAAAAGAATAATTTCTAAAAAAATTAATTTTTAATTATATATAAAATTTAAATTTCGTAATCACTTTTTCTAAAAATTGATTTGATAATTTTTAACTAAAGATTGATTTATCTTCCTCCTTTATCTTGTGACAAACAACTCTTCAATGAAGATTGATTTGACGATTTTTAACTAGAGATTCTTGCTTATAGTTTTTCCATTTAGACTCGCTTGCCCATAACGTTTGTCGACAGGCACTGCTCACTATTTTATTTTTCTTTAGATGTTTTTGAACTTCTTTATTGTTTTCATCTCCTTGATGTGTAAATGAGTTGATATATATTCAACATGATTTTCCACGACAAAAAGATATGATTTCTTGATTAACATTAAGGCCTCGTCTTGAATTTCTTTTTCCTTTTTTCGCTTGGTTCTATTAAAAGAGAAAAACTGTTCTCTGGATTCTTTGTTACAACCATTGTTGAGCTAGTGTCTGAGTTTATAAGAGTATGGCTGTGAATTGAATACATATATATGTTGTCTGATGCCTTCAATGGTGTATAGGAAAAGGAAAAACAAAATTTCAATTATTAATCCGGCGCTTTGATTCTCTTATTAGTTCAGTATAAAATAAATGATTCAGGTCGCCATGATGGTTGACTTAATTGATAAAATCAAACATAATTGACTCAAAGGATTTTGATTCTTGATAGCGGTCCTCTATTAGTAGGTTCTTCCTTTTTTTTTTTTTTGGGGTTTTGTATTACTAGGTTCTTTTCTTTGTAGGTACCACTTTTAACCATCACTGAGGCTTGTGACATGCTAGATTGGAATTCTTCCTTTAAACGTTCTATTACCAAAATATAAAACTAAGAAAGTCGACCATCTCTAGTGATCCCTTATGATGTCAAAATGTGTGCTGATCATTACTCATGAAATGACTTTCTTAACCATGATTATTCAGATTTTGTCCTACATTTGAATTCTATCATGTGATTTATAGTTTTAAATTGCGGTTGCGGTCGCAGACGCAGTGGCGGTTGTGTTGTGATGCGAAAAATTGCGGAAAAATATACTCAAAGCGGTTGCAATTGCCACCACAATGTGGTTGCGAAGGGCACCGCAACCTCAATATTGCAACCGCAATTTGAAACCATCAGTGTTACTAATGTTACTATGGACTTCCATAAAGTAGAAAAGAATTAGTGATAAAAAAAATTATCAAAAAGACGAACTTTCACGACCAATCAGTATAAGTGGATGACAGAACTCATGTTCTCGACTGGATGGATGCTACCTGCTAGGATCATTAATCAGCAATCATTTGGTGGTGTACAATTATTTGCTAACCAAATTAGAATCAGGGGAAGGTGGAGGTGGTTCATTCTTCACCACAGCAGCATCATCCTTTTGTGAGATATCCATCACCTCAGGTTTGCTCTTATATTTCCCATCACTTTGTATATCCTTCAGAGTATCCAGCACTTCCAGCATAGAAGGCCTCATATCTTTGGAACTTTGCAAGCACTGAAATGCTAACTCTGCCACAGCATTGATCATCTTCCTTACCTTGAAATCTGATTCAAACCCAAGGGTTTGGTCCACAATCTCATGCAATGTCCCATTCTGAATCTTCTTAATGGCCATGGTCGACAAATTGATTTCATGCCTATGCCTTGAGATATCAACAGCAGGCATGGATGATATTAGCTCAATCAGCACAACCCCGAAGCTATAAACATCACTTTTGTCAGTAAGCTGGTAGTACTGATGGTATTCTGGATCCACATAACCAGGAGTCCCCTGTGGGGCAGTTGAAATGTGAGTGACATGGTTTGGAAATAGTCTTGAAAGTCCAAAATCTGCTACTCTGACTTTAAAGTGATCACCAAGGAGGATGTTGTTGGTCTTCACATCTCTATGGATGATGTCGGAAGCATGAAGATATGCCAATGCACTAGCAGTCTCTACGGCAATGTTCATTCTGATATCCCAGGAGAGTGTGCCAGCTCTGGCTTTCTGGCCATGAAGATGATCAGCAACAGTTCCATTAGGAACATATTCGTATACAAGCACAAGTTCACGGCTGTGGCGAGAAGTGCATCCATATAGTGAGACAAGATTTTGGTGGCGCAAGCCGGTTAAGATCTCTATTTCATTCATGAATTGCTCTACTCTCCTGAAATTGCTCTCATACATCCTTTTCACTGCTACGAAACGCCCATCCCGAAGTTTGCCTAGCCAAAGAAATATCAGAAGGTAAGGAACCTTGGTCAGTGATCACTGAAAGCACACAAATATCACTCAATAGTTATAGCAAAGGGTGTTGCTGGCTTTACCAAAATACACTGTCCCAAAGCCTCCATCTCCTAGTTCTCTGGTTGAATCGAAGTAGTTTGTGGCTTCTTCAAGTTCACTATAGGAGAAGAATTGAAGTCCAGAGTATTTGCATCCCCTCTCAGTCTCTTCAAAACGAGAACCAGAAGAGATGCTGTGAGATGGTATAAATGATACTGCTTGAAAATGCTTCTTCTTTCGGCAATAATAGAAATAAAAGGCAATGCCTACTACAACTGCACTGACCACAACAGCAGCAACACCTAAGAAGAAAAGTGTGATTTTCAATTAATATAATGTTTATAAAAAATAATATAACATAGTGAAAATAAATTAGCCAGGAAAATTGGATTGTTACCAATAGCAGCCTTCCTTTTCCAGTTCAATTTATTGCCTGAAACAGTTAACATGAGAGGCAAAGTTGAGTACTCTTACGGCAATCTTGCAGAAGGTTATGCCAATTCAAGAGGTTATTCTGCTCAAAGCTAACACATACAAACATTTATATCAATGTAATTTCACCTAACGCCTAATCAAGAAGGTAAGCACCAATGGCTTAATTCAGCAAAAGATGCGTGACACCAGGCAAAATGGGAAATGCAGATAACTGTATACTGAACTAACATCAGAAAATTTGGAAAGTAACCACACCATATTCATTTTCCAATTCAAAATAAAGATATACCACTGGAGAGTATTAAAGATGTTTCATTATTTGAACATGCTGAATGCTCTATTTCAGCCAATTTTCTGCATAAGCATGTATTGCCCAACAACTGATGAAGAGATCATGACTAGAGAAAAGGCCGTCTAACGTTATAATAGGTAGCTGAGTCTTTTCATGACGCTGTTTATGGTTGCATTTGCATCAAAGAACTACTGTTTAGCAATTAGTAATTACTATAACACATGGGGTCTGGCTTTTCTCCACTCAAAATTGGCACCAAGGTTTTCTATGTAATAAAATAAACATGCAACCACGAGGGAGGCCTACAATTAATTTTCAAAAACCTGAATAACCAGAACATACTTTGCTTTGCTTTCAACCGGTGTGGTGACACTAAACTACGAAGAAATAAGGGAGGATCACTGGAAGTATCAACCAGAACCAGGAAAATTGTACAGTAAAAGTAATCAATTGCAGGCCACCTATAGTAAAGTCAACAACTTTGAAGATTTTAGCAACCACCCAAGAGAGTTCCCGTAATCACAGCTGTTTCCAATAGTAAATTGCTCATCCAAATCCTTTTTTTTTTTGTTGAGTGAAGAAGAGTTCCTAGCCCTATGCGTTATCTATAATGGCCATGGGATCATCAAGATAGACATCAATTCTTGCACCCAAATTACATCAAAATCTATTCTTTAATACAAACCCATCTCTAAAAGCATGTTTGTCCATATATATATATATATATATATATAGAAGAGAATAGAAGGGAAAGAAGACATACTGTGATGATGAGAACAATCTAAAGCATCAGTTCCATCAGGGCAATAGCAGGTAAACTGAGAGTTGCCATTGGTCCCGCAGATTCCTTCAGTTAAAATGCATCTTAAGCATCTTTCTCTGTCTGAACTATAACTCACATCAAAACCACCACTCAAGGCTTTGTTCAGCCCTTCAATTCCACCCTCAGCCCCTACTTCCTGTTTTACCTGCACCTCAATACGAGCTCCTTGGCAGTTCTGAACCTCCACAGTTCCCGACTCCACATAGAAAGCACTCTTGTTCGCATCATCCTTGCAAGGAAAAGAGTGTGTGCCATTTGAGAACTTGCTCCCGGGGCAGTCATAGAAGATGGTGATGTTCCTAACATTTGGCATGAAACGAAAGTGGCTTGTGTCCAAAGAAGTGTTAGTTAAACCAGAAGAACAACGATCATATGCAAGGCCTGTTCTAACCATTGTCATGTTGTAAGCAATTTGATCGATATTTAGCACTCGGAAAGTTTGTGAGCCAACTTGAATGGAGGTGTTGTGATGTGCATCACAGTTGAGCTCGAATTGCTGGTTCAAGCCACAGTAATTGGGTCTTGTCTCTCCCCAGAAAGGGTAATAGATGTCGGAGAGTCCTCCACAGTTGTAAGGCCTGCTACACATTGCATGTCTATCACCTTCTTGGCAAATGGTTAGTGTTGGCAAAGTGGTGAGGTAGAACATGGAGATGGTGAATATTGATGTAAGGTATAACGGGATGTGAGCTTGTTCTTCCATATGCAACGCCATAGATAGAACCTGGAGGAAATGAAAATGAAAGGTGGGAAGGTTGGTACAATTAATTTCTTTCTTTGCATAAGATAATCTGACTGAGTTTTGGCATGACGTAATTGTAGTAGAGTTTTCTTATTTTATGTCTTGTTTATCATTTGAGATTTGACTAGTGATTATTCAAAACCGGCTGATTTGAAAAGTTGTGTTTGTTGTTCCTTCCCTGCGTTGTGTACTTGGCTTTTGATTATGTACCTGGTTTGTTCAAAAGCACAGAAATAAGAAAAATGATTAAGTTATTTTGACTTGTATACCAATATGAACACGTATATGTTTTGGAGCGCAACACTGCTTATATAATATATAAAAGCAATCGTAAGTATAAGAAGAACTAATTTTGACCGTTGAATTTCATATGAACTGTTCAAATTAAAAGAATCCTATAATTTAAGTAATTATGTTATTTTTAAGTAATATTTAGTCTATACCATCTATGTCTCACAATAAATCACTTCTCCCTTTTCATAAGTACACTGTTTCAAAGTTGCATCCCAGCCTTCACATTGACTTCTTTCAAGAATGAACATTTAAATAACAGGTGTTTCTAATGATGTTAAACTAAATAAAAGTATCAAATGTTGACTTCAAACGAAAGCAACTTCCACATATAAGTTATATTATTTATATATAGTGATTTAGATAGTTCAATTAATATTGAGTGATTATTGTTTAAATAAATATGAATTTCAATCATATAAATATTGATTCAATATATTATTTTCATTAATAATATACATTTGATTATTAATTAATAAAAAATTTACACTTATTTAATTACTATCACCGATCAACAATCGGTGCTAACTTGATATATACAAATAAAATTTGCCTTACCTTAAGTATTATTTTCTGAAACTTGATAACGTATTATTATATCAATCCATTTTAAAATTATCATGTACAGTCTGACAAGAGCACTCTGACCGAATATATTAGTTTGACAAACTCAAATGTATTAGAATTTTAAATGAAAGATGTAATAGAGAACAAATCAAATCCATCAAGCCGAAGTAGAAATCAGGGGGGCACGATAGAGTAAAGATAACAACTTCGGAGGCTTCTGCACCAACACATGATCGAATACAAATCTTCTCTAAACGACCTCTTTTTTCAGTTGTCCTTTGTTTTTTGTTCTTTTTTTTTTAATAATAATTTTAGGGTCTTTGACGATTTGCGTTTGCTTTTTCTTGTCCTTTCCTGTAGGCATTAGTTAATCCTACTGTTGGGTAAACAGGTACAACTGCATCCGTTAACAAGTTGGAGACAATTGATATGTTTATGCTATTAGATATTACATCAACAAATTTAACTTTTATAATTATTATGTTAAAAGTTAGAATTTAATTAGTATGTAGTGATAGTGTAAAATAGTTTTATAATAGTGAAAAGTATCAACTCATGCAAATAACCACCCATTATAATGAAAGACATGATTTCTCACTTTCCCCTATTTTTATTGGTTGACAGTAATTTTACATTATCAGTGCATACCAATTAAGTTTTAAAAATTATATATAAATTAGTATATAATTAGATATTAGTGTCAACCTATTAAATTAATAATTTATTAAAATTAATCTCTAAATTATATTTTAATCTATTAAGTAGCACAATCATCGCGAAAACCCATTTCAAAGTGAACATGTCAAAACATTGACTTTTCCGAATTTGACTGCAATAACCCGATCCTCTGAATTTTCAAAGGTGAACAGTCCTTTTCTTAACAAAAAATATCATAAAACTCCTGATTATCAAAGATTAAGTATAGCTGCAATTCACGTGGAAAGTGAAATTGTTAGATGTTTTCAATGGTTTCAACTCATGACTAGAGATAATCTTATTCTTTCATCTTGGTGGTCACTCACCACATAGAGCCATTGAATTGGAGTTCAGACCATCACAGTTTGCTTGTCCACGACAGAAGCCACTCCGTTTAAACTGCAGCAAATTCCTAAAGTCTCATCCTATTTCATGGATTTCACTGCTCTGGTGACTGGCCAGTAGAGTTATCGGAGTGAGTAATGAGGCCTTACTAGATTGCTTCATAAGTGAAGCGGCCTTAAAAACCAGTTATCAATTTATCAGAATCTGTAATGTCCTTGATCTCTTCTCAAAGCAAGCAGTCTCTCTAGCCAATTAATTAAGTTGCATTTCTTCTTATCACTTCATTAGCACTTCATTAAACCATAACCAGAGACAATTACCACCAAATCCTTAAACCTTCAACCACAGCTACCATACTATACAACCAAGGCATTTACTAGTACAGGAGCTTGCCTTAGTGTTAATATATATATATTTGATAATAAGCTTCAAGATTATCGCAATATATCACCAAAACTCGACTTTAAAGTTGGCGCATAAATCATATCATATTACGCGAACATAAAAGTGATAGGATGCAATCATGCGAATCTTTAAGACAAGAAAATCATCCGTGATTCATTGCAAAATTCAGTGGTTGGTTTTCCTGTTAGCATTATGTCACATCACAACTGCAGACAGTGCTGTAGGGATGGGGGGCATGGGAACTGGGAAGGCTGAAAGGGGTCGATTTTGCAATAGTCCATATTCCAGTGCCAAAAGTAAATAAGTCGGTACCCTGCAGCACCTCAACTCAACTTTCTGGCAAGTTCCCTCCGTTGACTGCAAGTAAACAGCGCGTTAGTTCCCAGCTAAAATCTTAATTATCTCTTTTCCTCGTCCTTTCTATCTCCTGTTCGTTATCTGGGTGGTCACTCAAAAGAATAACAACAATTTTTTTCACAATCAGACTAGTTTGATCGTTTGATCTCGCTTCACAAGAACAACTGCACGGGGCATTCAACAGGTTCTGAGTCTGTGTTCTAAGGTACATTTGCCCATTTTCTTTCTGTATTTTTCTTGTTCTTGGAATTTTTTGTAAAGATCATAAATTATTTAGTCATCATTAATTAACTGCGGCCTAGTTTTAGATTATCTGAATCTAGCAGATGATAACCAGCTAGGAAGGATATATTGTAAATTTCAAGATAATATAAGTGAAATCTTTGGGGATCCAAATGGTGATTTATCATTTACTCACAAATGTAATTGACAAATTTTATTAAAAATTTTCAGGTATTAAATCATGGTTCTAAATTGCTTAAGCGGTTGTTAGAGCTGGAAGTGAGTCGAGTCGAGCCCAAACTTAGCATAGCTCAGGCTTAACTCGTTAATATTAGGCCAAATTCGAGTTCAAAATGAGCTTAATTTTTAAGCTTAAGCTCAGCTCACTAGAAGTTTATTGAACTCCAGCTAATTCACAAGTTGCTTAAACTTAATGAGATAGCTCAAATTAAACATAAATTAAATTTTTTTGATTTAATAAACTATAGGATATTTAGTTATAAGAACATAATCTCAACAACAACAATAATAATATATATATATAATTCAAACTCGACTCATGAGCTCACATATTGAGCTATTAATAAATTGATCCAAAAATAGCTCACAACCTTGGATTCACTTCCAGCCCTATCAATCGCAATTACAATTACAATTACAATACAATTCCTGCAATTGCAAAAAATTGTGAGAAAATATTGTTGTGATGCAATTGCAGAAGACACCATAGTAGCAACATTGCAGTCGTAATTGCAGCTCGGCCGCAATTTAAAGCCATATTATATATTTGCACATCTAATCAATCTTAACCTTAATGATACCAGGAGACGAGTAGTAGTCGTCCACCTTATGCAGTTGAGGTGTGCTCTTCTTTGAGTGCGGTTTCGTAGGCACTTCTAATGGATTACTCGAGTTTGATATTTAGTTAAAGTGAGAAATACCTGCATGGTCTAGGAGTATTAGTAGGACCAGTTATGTAAGTGTATTTTATATTGAACTCACCACTACCATATAATCCCATACAAAATACACTTACATGATTGATCGAGAGCACAATTATGTTGTGCTCTTCGACCATGTAAGTATTTCTCAGTTAAAGTTGCCAAACTTGCATTATACATAGGGATGTTTAAATCCAATCCAATTCAATCAAAACCGCTAAACCAATCCAATCCAAACCGAAAACCAATCAAAACCGCAAAAGTTTGGATTGATATGGATCTTATTTTTCACAAACCGCTTGGATCGGATCGGATTGGATTTTGGATTTAATTTTCAAAATCGATCCAATCTAATCCAAACTGAATAATATCATCTAATATAATTTTTTATTTTTTATTTTGTACTTTTATATCTAATAATTATAATTTATCACATAATTTTCTATATTTATTTTTCATTTTTATTTAAATATCATATTATACATATTATATGAGTCTTTTTTATTTTTATTGGTTTATTTTATTAATTCAAATTACCTTTTATTTATAATATTTTATACTTAAGATTTTCTTTTATAAAAAATTGATTAAATCAATTCAATCCAAACCTCAAAAAATTGGTTCGGATTGAATTAGATTTAAAATATAAACTAAATTGATCCCATCTAAACTGTTATATATTTTATTATTTGAATCGGATGAATTTTTTACTCAAAACCGATTTAAACCGCACCGTGAACATCCTTAGCTATGCAGAACTTGCAAATGCCACTCATCATTTTCATCTCTCTGGGTATCTTGGAACTGGATCATATGGCAAGGTATATCATGGTAAGAGGCGAAGCCTCTCTCTCTCTCTCTCTCTCTCTCTCTATATATATATATATATATATATATATATATATATATATATATATATATATATACACACACTTCCTTTTTTGATTATGTGCTCTTTGTCATTAGGGATACTTAAAGATTGGCGTGAAATTGCAATCAAACGCTTTCTATAAGTCAGTTCTGCATTGTTCTACAGCATATACAAGACACTGGCATCTTAAGTTTCTTGCCCCACAATAATCTGGTGTCCTTTTATGGGTACGGCTCTAGTGAGGAGGAATGCCTGCTAGCACATGAATATGTTCCAAATGGCACCCTTCATCATCATCTTCATGGAGAAGGATCAGAGCGCATCATATTGCCATGGCATACCCGATTGTATATTGCTATTGATACTGCAAATGCTTTGGCATATCTTCACTCTTATGGCATTATTCACAGCCAGGTAACATCCGTAAACACTCTTCTAGATAAGAACTTTTGCGCTAAAGTTCAGGGATTTCTTCTATCAAGGCAACTTCCCAGAGGCCTTTCTGGTTTTGTTACCTGCATTGAACTCGATGGAGATGTTGTTATATGGATCCAGAATCATCAAGAAGTTCCAGTCTTAGCTTGAAAAGCGACGTATATAGCTTTGGGCTGGTGTTGTGTGAGCTTTTATCATCGAAGCCCGCAATGCTTCGGGACCGTGAGAAGAGAACCGACATGAGTCTCATGCTCTTACAATTGACAAAATCCAAAACCATGCATTGGAGGAGCTATTGGATCCGAGACTTGGGTTTGAATCAGACCCTGGCATAAAGCAGATGTTAACTTCAGTGGCAGTGTTAGCATATCAGTGCTTGAATGATGACTTGTCCCTAAGGCCATCTATGGCACAGTTGCTCGAGGGATTGAAGGGCATAAGAGAAGAGAGACGGAAAAACTTGACTGCAGGTGAACACATTAGTACAACAAAGCCATGGTTAATAGATTGGCACTCTTTGCATGGTTTTCTTCATGTTTCTTGTTCTAGTGTTGACACTAAGTTAAAGTTTGCATTCTATTTTGTTGTAATCAGATTTAGACTGCGTAACGCTGAAACTGGCCTTTTCACAATTCCAAATCTTGTCTCATGATGTACTTACAGAAGCAACTAACCATTTTGAGAATTATCTTGGTAAAGGAGACTTCGGCACTGTTTATTATGGCAAGATTTTAATAAGAACACCCTTTTGTATCCCATTTGCATTACTTTGAAAAATACGAGCACATTTCTTCTTATGGAGTATTATCATTCTTTTTAGGCAACCTTCTAGACGGGCGTGAGGTTGCAATCAAACGTTTCCATGAAAAGAAGGACATGACAATTCAACAATTCATGAAAGAAGCTGAGATCTTAAGCCGCATACGCCATCAAAATCTTGTCTCACTTTACGGTCGTAGTCCTGATCACAGTGATGAACTCCTGCTAGTGTATGAGAATGTCTCCAAAGGCTCTCTAGCCGGCTATCTTCATGGAAATTCTGGCAACCAACTACCGTGGCTTACTAGATTAAATATTGCCATTGAGACTGCGTGTGCATTGTCTTATCTCCACCATTTTGGCATAATTCACCGTGATGTAAAACCCAGCAATATTCTGTTGGATAACAACTTTGGTGTCAAAGTTGCAGATTTTAGGCTGGCACGGTCTCTTCCATTAGTTGCATCACAAGGAGATCCTGCTTTTGTTACCCATGTTTCCACTGCTCCAGTAGGGACTCATGCTTATATAGATCCTGAGTACTTTCAATTCAACAGGGTTAGTGACAAAAGTGATGTCTACAGTTATGGGGTGGTTCTGTTTCAGCTTATATCATCCATGCCTTCCACTGTCAGCCAGGGACCCCAACTTCTTACTCTGGCTAACTTTGCAATGGGAAAGATCTTGAACAATGAGCTGGAAGAGCTTGTGGATCCAAATCTTGGGTTTGATTTAGATACTAGGGTAATGGAAACTATAACTGCAATGGCAGAGTTAGCATCCAGTGCGTGCAACATCCTAAAGAATTGAGACCATCAATGAAGCAGGTGCTAGAGACCTTGGAGGGCATAAAACAAGGTACTTGGGGATTCAACCAGATAACATAGTGTTAATTTCAGAGTCCACCACGCTGTGGAGGTTATCTATGGAAAATTTTCATTATTGCTTTTTCTATAATTGTATTTGATTTACCTGGTGCAATTCAGGAGATGTGATTGAATAACTATTTAAATCTATGAGGTGTAAAATCTAAATAACATTGTCTTGGTCCAATAAAATTAAAATTTTAGTTTTAATGTATTATTAATATATTTTTTATATAATTATTTAATTATATATTATTACATTAACAAATTTTACTCTTATATAAACATGTGAGCTCTTTTAAGTTTACCGTCTATCTTAAATCTTTTAAGTAGAACTTTCTTCAGGAGCTTAACAATTTTGCAACCCATTTCAAAGGTGCAATTAAATGTGTTAAACCTTGATCTTTCCAAATTTGACTGTAATAACCCGATGCTCTGAATTTTCAAAGCCGAACAGTTCTTTTTCTTTAAAAAGTAAAACATAGAATTCCTGATATCAAAGATTAAGTATAGCTTCCATGCCATTCACGTGGAAAGTGATATTGTTCGCTGGTTTCAATAGTTTCAACTCATGACTGGAGATAATCTTATTCCATCGTGGTCGTCACTAACTATATAGAGCCATCGAATTGGAGTTTGGAACATCACAGTTTGATAGTCCACTCCACGAGCCACTCCTTTTAAATTGCAGCAAATTAAATTCCTACTGTCTCATCCTATTTCAAGGACTCTGCTTCACTGGTGACTGGCCAGTACAATAGTTTGGTTGAGTAATGAGGCTTTGCTAGATTGCTTTATATGTGCCCTTAGCCCTAATCTCGTTGATCTCATCTCAAAGCAATCTCTCTAGCCAAGTTATATTTCATCTTATCACTAATTCATTGCCCCTTCCACTTCATTAAACCATAACCAGAGACAATTACCGCCAAATCAAACCTTCGATCACTGCTACTAACTCCGACAACCAAGGCAGTTACTAGTATAGGAGCTTCCTTAGTGTTTAATATATTAAATCAGATCTGATTCTTGATGCTCTGTGCTGACTCAAGTAAAAGCCTTTATAGGGTATGTTTAGTATGGGATCAAAAGTTCACCCCTTTTTTACCCCATAGCAAAAACATCTGATGAAAACTTTTGGAGTTTCTGCTCAAATGAGGAAATAAGTTAGTCCACTACAGCAGCTCAACTCAACTATCTGCCAAGTTTCCTCCGTTGAGTAGAAGTAAACAGCATGTCAATTAGTTAGTTATTACCCCAGACTAACATCTTGTGACTTTTCCTCGTCCTTTCTATACTTTCTTTGTTATCGAGGTTGTCACTCAAAATAATAATAATATCAATTTTTTCACAATCAGACTAGTTTGATCTCGCTTCAAAAGAACAACTGCACGGGGCATCCAACAGGTTGAGTTTCTTGTGCTTGTATTATCATTATAAAGATCGAGTTATAAATTTATTAGTTATTATTAACCGTGGCCTTGTTTCAGATTACCTGAATACAACTGATCAGAACCTGGCTAGGACCTAGGAAGGATATATTGTAGATTTCCAAATAATATAAGTGAAATATTTGGGGACCAAAATGGTGATTTATCATTTACTCAACATATAATTTACAAATTTTATCAGAAATTTCCATGTATTGTATATTTGCACTTCTGATCAATCTTAAACTTAATGATACCATGTCAGTAGACGTGCAGTACTGACCTCATGAGGTTGAGGTGTGCACTTTTTGCCTGCTGCTTCGCAGGCACTTCTGATGCACTGCCTGAGTTGCCAAACTTGGATTGTACAAAACCTGCAAATGCCACTCGTAATTTTCATCCGTCCAAGTATCTTGGAACGGGAACATATCGCATGGTATATCATGGTAAGAGGCCAAGCCGCTCAAAATTAATTCATATATTTTTCTTATTGTTTTTGGTTATGTACTCTTTGTCACTCATCAGGGATACTTGAAGATTTGCGTGAAATTGCAACCTGAATGCTGTTCTAGAGATCAGTTCTGTAGAATTCATTCGAGAGTGTGTACAAGACAGCAGCATCTTAAGTCTCTTGCCCCACAAAAATCTGGTGGCCGTTTATGGGTACGGCTCTAGTGGGGAAGACTTCCGGTTAGCACAAAAATTAAATATGTTCCAAATGGCACTCTTGATCATCATCTTCATGGTGAAGGATCAGAGCGCATCATGTTGCCATGGCATACCCGATTGGATACTGCAAATGCATTGGCATATCTTCATTCTAATGGCATTATCCACTGCGAGGTAACATCTCGCAAGATTCTTCTAGATAAGAACTTCTGTGCTAAAGTTAAGGATGTTCTTCTATCACGGCAATTTCCAATAGATGTTTCCGCTTTTGTTACTCATGTCCAACCCAATAGAATCGTCGGGACTTTTGGTTATTCGGATCCAGAATATTTAACACGGGGGGTTCTTAGCTTGAAAAGCGACGCATATAGCTTTGGGGTGGTGTTGTGTGAGGTTTTATCATCCAAGCCCGCATGGCATTGGGACACCGAGAGGGGAAGGGATATGACTCTCGTTGATTTTATAGTCAGCAAAATCCAAAACCATGTATTGGAGGAGCTATTAGATCCAAGCCTTGGGTTTGAAGCAGACACTGGCACAAAGCAGATGTTAACTTTAGTGGCACTGTTAGCATATCAGTGCTTGAATGATGAACCATCCCTAAGGTCGTCTATGGAACAGGTGCTTGAGGGATTCAAGTGTATAAAAGAGGGGAGACGGGACTTAAATTTGATTACAGGTGAACATATTAGTACAACAAAACCATGGTTAACAGATTAGCACTTCTTACATGGCTTCCTTCATGTTTCTTGTTCTGGTGTTAACAATGAGTAAAAGTTTGCCTTTTTTTCTTTCTTTCTTTCTTTGTTGTAATCAGATTTAGAGCGCCAAACACCAAAACAATCCTTGTTCCAGGATCGCATCAAGCCAAAATTCCAAATCTTTTCTTACGATGTACTTGCAGAAGCAACTAGCCATTTTGACAATTATCTTGGGAAAGGAGGCTTTGGCACTGTTTATAATGGTAAGAAGTTGATAAGAACACCCTTTTGTATCCCCTCTGGATTACTTTGAAAAATATAGGTATATTTCTTCTTATGGAGTACTACCATTCTGTTTAGGCAACCTTCCACATGGGCATGAGGTAGCAATCAAACGTTACCATGAAAAGAAGGACAAGACAATATTCCAGCAATTCACGAAAGAAATTGAGATCTAGAGTCTCATGCGCCATCAGAATCTTGTCTCACCTTATGGCCGTAGTGCTGATCACAGTGAGGAACTCCTGCCAGTGTACGAGTATGTCTCCAATGGCTCTCTAGCAAGCTATCTTCATCGAAATTCCGACAACAAACTACCTTCGGTTACTAGATTAAATATTGCCATTGAGATTGCATGTGCATTGTCTTATCTTCACCATTCAACTATTATTCACCGTGATCTAAAACCCAGTAATATTCTATTGGACAAAAACTTTGGTGTCAAAGTTGCAGATTTTGGGCTAGCACGGTTTCTTCCATTAGTTACTTGACAAGGTGACCCTCGTTTTGTCACCCATGTTTCCACTGCTCTAGTAGGGACTCTGCCTACATAGATCCTGAGTAATATGGATTCTACAAGGTTAGTGACAAAAGTGATGCATACAACTATGGGGTGGTTTTGTTTCAGCTTATATCATCCAAGCTCTTGTCAGGCAGTGCCCAGAAGATATTACTCTGGCTGACTTTGCAATGGGAAAGGTCTTAGACAATGCATTGGAAGAGGTTGTGGATCCAAGTCCTGGATTTGATTCAGATAGTAGGATAATGGAAAGTATAACTGCAGTGGCAGAGTTAGCATTCCAATGCGTGCAACTTCCTAAAGTATTCAGGCCATCAGTGAAGCAGGTGTTAGAGACCTTAAAGGGCATAAAACAAGGTACTTGGGGATTCAACCAGATAACATAGTGTTAATTTTTGAATCCACCTAGCTTTGGAGGTTATATGTGGAAACTTTTCATTTTCTATATTTGTATTTGATTTCCTAGTCTCCAATCTAGGAGATGTGGATGAATAACTACTTGAATCTATGTGGTGTAATAAAACATATCACCTTTTTGTTTTTGAATGTTTAGTAAGTTTATTAAGGGAAAGGAAGAGAAATTTGGCCATTTCCTGATTAATACCAAATTTTGGAGGGACAAAAATTAGGAATTTTGAGTAGCGAAAAAGGGACATATCATTTCATTCTCTCTTCTTAAATTGCTTTCAAACATACTTTATTTAAGTTTGGCCATTCTATTATTTGTCACTCCTTCATTTGCTGATCTTCCAAACATAGCCTAAGGTTTGGAGAGTAAAGGAAGAAAAAAAAATCTACAGAAAATTGTTTTTACTATTTTTTATACTCTAAAGAAAAAACAAAAAGAATAAATAACAATGAACACCCCTAAGATATATCAAAATTACACTCCACCCCATTTTCACAAAAAAATTAACACTCCACCCCCACATCCTCATCTCCGCTATTAACTGACAAACAATGTCTAACTTTAGTTAACTTATTGGGCTTAGGATTCGTTGGTCCGCCCTGACTTGTGGACCAACATTAGTCCCCCTGCTTAAATTACAAAATACACCCTATAAATAATTAATAAGTAGGGCCTAATATTTGTTTTTTGTAAAGATAGTCCTCCAACCAAATTGGCATTTACTGACATGGAATCTCCTCCTAGAGATTGAGGGTTTCGTTTTTGTCGACAGATGGAGTGAGGATGAGGCTACCAACAGGTTCTAGACTTGGTGGTAGTGGCTTGGCACTATACATGGCTTTAGATTTGCAAAGAGATTCTAGTAAAATGGAATACTCATTTAAATTAGCCAAATTCTAGTTAAAACACTGGCATCTACCCTCACCATAATTGCCGTTCAATGTACTGCCAATGATGCCACCTATCATCACTATTATTGCCATTAGCTCGTTCAACCCATGACTCTGCACAACTTTCAATACTTTACCATCTATCTAGTTTTTCTATCGAACACATCTATAACTTGCAACTATGTAATCTCAGTTAAATAATCAAAAATTTCCAACCTCTTCATTTCAATGGTATATGAATTAATAAAAAATAGTACTACATAGGCATGCCATCCAAAGCACCCACGACAATAACCATGAACCATCAGCATGAAATTTATACCCAAAACAATACCCTCATACCCAACTCATGCCATCACAATGGTTGGTATGCTAAAAGAAAGGGACGGGGGGGAAGTGGAAGCAATTACAACAATTGCCTCCAATCTCTTACCATCGATCTTCAGATACTCATCTACAAGCTTCTCCACAACTTCTTCTCTACCAGATTGTCCGAGCTTACACCGTCGGCGTTCTTCGATCACCGCCTGTTTAACGTTTCTTACGGCCACCTGAAACCCACTCAAGCCGCCGATTGTGACAATAGCCCATCTCCGATCAAAAGCCACTAGGACTCAACTGCAAAATTTATGACTAGACATCCTCATAATCAATTTTTACCCGAAGAAGGCACGGGTTAAACCACGGCTGTGCAATTTTAAATAAAAGCCATCTAACGGTTGATTTTGTATTTAAACATGGGACTAATGTTGGTCCCAAAGTTAGGTGGAGCAACGAATCCTGAGCCAACTTACTGACTTACTAAACCAACTTCACCTACCAATAGTTAACACCTTCATTTTGCGGGAGAACCCACACACTGGGACTCTTTACTTCACCCACACACTCTCCAGTCCACCTAATCTTCAATCTTTCTCGTCTTACGCTTTCAACCTTTTTATACTATCTTTTTCATCCCACATCTTGAGATGCCTATAACCTTGTTATACTAGCATTTTCATCCCACACCTTGAGACGCCATACATGTCAAAGAGTAGAACGTAAGTGCAGCGCTCCTCAGGATCCAACTCTGGCAATGTTTTTGCTGCATGACTAGCTAATTCAATATCACCACAAATTCTACAAGCACCTAATAAAGTCTTCAACACCATTGCCTCAGGTTGAAAGGGCATTGATTCAACCAGAGCATCGTTGCCTTGTCCATGTTTGCATGCCCAAATATGATTGAATTCCAAACTATAGAACTGTCTTTGGAGGTTGCGTCAAAGGATTTCCTAGCAAGTTCGATGATCCCACATTAATTAGAATACATGAATATCAATGAACTAACAACATATTTATTGGTATCAAAACCCACATTAAGAGCCAAGACGTGAACTTGTCGACCCAACTGTAGTGTAGCTAAATATGAACACTTGAAGCCGCCATGTATTCATTTGCCCCTTCTTCTTCTTCTTCTTCTGTATATTAATCCACACACCTCTTCACCAAATAGTCTCACACTCAAAGGGATTCCCACTTCACTGCAAAAATCCAAATTTCGAGCACAAGAACCGAATGGAAGGTGAAATGGAGAAAATGGGTAGTAGAGGGTTCAGGGGCTTCTATTGTCAGAGAAACTAGGTTCAGTATCGGGGTCAGGAAAGGGGTTAGCGAGCGATTGAAAGTATTTGGACGAGGAAGGATGGGTTGGGTTGCAGCTTTTGCTGAGGAAGATGACGAAGATGACTCTCTCCTCCCCTCTCCCCAAATTGTCGACCAATGCAACAGGCATGGCATCAATCAATGTCTTACCAAAACACATTTGATTCTGATTTTGGATTTTGCTGTGAATTCCCAGCCGCGAAGAAAGAATCCCTCTCGATCTGACCCAAGCCAGGCCATCGCAACTCTGGGACCGTTGCTCTCTCTGTGTCTCTCCTGCAAACTTCACTGAGCTCCAAGTCTCAACATCACAATACAATGGATAGTGTATATGCATCAAATTTAACTGAATGGACGACAACACAATATGAAATAGTCGGTAGTTGGAATGAAAGCAAGGACTGCGGATGCATAATGAGACCAGCATTTGAATTGTTTCCTGACCCATTGGATTGGATTGGATCAATCATATGTACCACCTTAAATAAAAAAAAATGAGAGAAATTAATGCTAACCTTTTCAAGGGAAAGAGCGTGGCGAAGGTCAAGGTAGAGGCCATCATCTATGATCCGGCGAATGCATGACGCGAGATAGAGACACAGACTCTAGAATGGCCGAGAGAGCCAGAGAAACGATGAACCAAGGGCGGGTAAAATGGATGGGGAAGTCATCAAACACTCTTAAATTATTTTTTTTAAATATAAATATAAATTATTCTCTTTATTTTTTGAGTTTAATTGGTATGCACTGACAATGTAAAACAGTTTTACATTATCAACTAATAGAAATAGAGGAAAGTGAGAAATCATGGTGGGTCATTCATTATAATGAGTGATTATTTGTGTGAGTTGGCACTTTCTACTATTTCTATTGGCTGATATTATAAAATTATTTTACACTATCAATGCATTTAAATTAAATTCTCATTTTTTATATGTCTCTTTCTTTATAAAGATTAATTGCCATAAACTAACAAGTGTAAACTAATTTTACATTGTCAGCTAATAAAATTTTATAAAAGTGACAAATCAAAGTAAGTAATTATTATAATGAGGGCAATTTTTTAAATAAATTATTCTTATTTATATGCATAAGAATTAAAAAATGGATTAAATTTATATCCATTGTCAATGTAAAAAAAAATTATATAAATATCTAATTATATATTCTCATATCAATAAAAAATTTTGAATCAACTACCCAGCATCTTAAAAGTCTAACAAACACAAATGTGTGATTAAATGACAACATAAAACTCTCTTGTACTATCAATGCATATCAATTAAACTCTTAAAAAGTTTAAATTTCAGATTTAGTTATAAAACATTTTTGTTAAAATATCTTTTTCTTAATTCTCAATATTTAATTAATTCATTATATTAATGCCTCTTTTTAATTTATGACTATTGATGTGTTTGAAATATGAGTTTAATTGATATGCAGTATCAATATAAAACTCTTTTATATTAATATCTAATCATATACTGCCATATAGACAAAAGTGATTAACTCTCACATTCAACACTTCAACCGCAGCCACTCCGTTTAAATCGCAGCAAATTCCTAATGTCTTGCCATTTCATGGATTTTACTGACTGGCCCATTATCCCTTCCACTTCATTAAACCGTAACCAGACGATTACCACCAAATTACTAAACCTTCAACCACAGCTACCATACGACCAAGGCATTTACTAGTACAGGAGCTTGCCTAGTGTTAATATATTTGATAATAAGCTTCGAGATTATCATAACAGTATCACCAAAACTTGACTTCAGAATTGACGCATAAATCATATTATGTGAGCATAAAAGTGAAAGGATGCAATCATGCTAATCTTTAAGACAAGAAAATCATCTGTGATTCATTACAAAATTCAGTAGTTGGTTTTTCGCTTGTCCTGTTAACATTATATCATACCACATCACAACTGCAAACAACGTTGTGGTGTGGGGATGGGGGCACGGGAAGGCTGAAAGGGGTCGATTTTGTAATATCATATTCCATATTGCAGTGGCAAAAGAAATAAGTTGGTTCCCCGCAGCAGCTCGACTCAACTTTCTGGCAAGTTTCCTTCGTTGACTAAAAGTAAACAGCGCGTCATTTAAAATAACGTCTTGTCTTCTTTCCTTGTCCTTTCTATGCCGTGTTTGTTATATGGTTAGTCACTCAAACTAACAATAACAATTTTTTCACAATTGGCCTAGTTTGATCTCGCTTCACAAGAACAACTGCACGGGGCATCCAACAGGTTCTGAGTTTCAGTGTTCCATCAATAGGTAGGTAGGTACCCATTTTTTCTTTTCATAGTTTTCTTGTGCTTGGATTTTTTTTGTATTTTTTATTTTTATTTTTTTAATGAAGATCAAGTTGGTTGTAGCCTAGTTTTAGATTATCTGAGTACAGTTGATATAACCTTGTTAGGAAGGATACATTGTGAATTTCCAAACGATGTGAGTGAAATCTTCGGGAACCAAAATGGTTATTTATCACTTACTCAAAATATAATTTATAAATTTTGTTAGAAATTTCCATGTATTATATATTTGCCATTCTAATTAACCTTAATGATACCATACCAGTAGACGCGCAGTGCTGACCTTATGAGGTTGAGGTGTGCCCTTTTAGAGTGCTGCTTCGCAGGCACTTCTGGTGCAGCGCCTGAGTTTGATATTCTCTCAAAGTTGCCAAACTTGGGTTATACAGAACTTGTAAATGCCACTCGTCACTTTCATCCCTCCAAGTATCTTGGAAGGCGAACATATGGCAATGTATATTATGGTAAAGAGGCTAAGCCGTTCAGAATTGATTCATATATATAGGTTTTTTTTTTTTAATGGTGTAGTTATTATCGTCAGGGATACTTGGAGATTTGCGTGAAATTGCAATCGAACAATGCTCTAGACATGAGTTCTGCAGAATTCAAGAGCATTTACGAGACAGTAGCATCTTAAGTCTCTTGCCCCACAAAAATCTGGTGTCCGTTTATGGGTACGGCTCTAGTGGGGAAGACTTCCTGCTCGCACATGAATACATTCCGAATGGCAATCTTGATCATCATCTTCATGGTAAAGGATCAGAGCGTATCATGTTGCCATGGCATGCCCGATTGGATATTGCTATTGATACTGCAAATGCATTGGCATATCTTCACTCTAATGGCATTATTCACAGCCAGGTAACATCCGGCTGTATTCTTCTAGATGAGAACTTATGTGCTGGAGTTCAGGGATTTCTTACATCATGGCAACTTCCTAGAAGCCCTTTTGGTTTTGTTGCCCATATTCAACCCGATGCAATCCGTCGGAGACGTGGTTATTTGGATCCAGAATATTTAACATGGGGCACTCCTAGCTTGAAAAGCGACGTATATAGCTTTGGGGTGGTGTTGTGTGAGCTTTTATCATCCAAGCCCGTAATGGTTTGGGATCGTGAGAGGGATATGGATATGAGTCTCATTGATTTTACAGTTAGCAAAATCCAAAACCATGCATTAGAGGAGCTATTGGATCCAAACCTTGGGTTTGAATCAAACCCTGGCATAATGCAGATGTTAACTTCAATGGCAGTGTTAGCATCTCAGTGCTTGAATGATGAACCATCCCTAAGGCCGTCCATGGAACAGGTGCTTGAGGGATTGAAGGGCATAAGAGAGTGCAGACGGGACTCAAATTTGACTGCAGGTGAGCACATGGTACAACAAAGCCATGGTTAACAGATCAGGACTTTTTACATGCCTTTATTCATGTTTCTTGTTCTGGTGCTAACAATGAGTAAAAGTTTGCTCTTTTTCCCCCTTGTTGTAATCAGATTTAGAGCATCAAACACCGAAAGAAGCCTTTTTCCAGGATCATATCAAGCCAAAACTCCAAATCTTCTCTCATGCTGCTCTTGCAAAAGCAACTAACCATTATAAGAATCGTCTTGGGGAAGGAGGCTTTGGCATTGTTTATTATGGTGAGAAGTTAATAAGAACACCCTATTGTATCCCCTCTGCATTACTTTGAAAAAATACAGGTATCTTTCTTCTAATGGAGTACACCATTCTGTTAGGCAACCTTCCAGATGGGCGTGAAGTTGCAATCAAATGTTTCCGGGAGAAGAAGGACAAGACAATTCAACAATTCATGAAAGAAATGGAGATCTTATGTCATATACGCCATCCAAATCTTGTCTCACTTTATGGCTGTAGTTCCAATCAAGATTATCAACTCCACCTAGTGTATGAGTATGTCACCAATGGCTCTCTAGAAAGACATCTTCATCCAAATTCTGGCAACCAACTACCATGGTTTACTAGATTAAATATTGCCATTGAGACTGCATGTGCATTGTCTTAATCTTCACCATTTTGGTATAATTCATCGTGATGTAAAACCCAGCAATATTCTGTTGGACAAAAACTTAGGTGTCAAAGTTGCAGATTTTGGGCTAGCACGGTTTCTTCCATCAGTTGCTAATGCTTCACAAGGGGACTCTGCTTTTGCCTCCCATGCTTCCACTGCTCCGGTAGGGACTCGTGCCTATATAGATCCTGAGTACTATAAATTCAACAAGGTTAGTGACAAAAGTGATGTATACAGCTACGGGGTGGTTTTGTTTCAGCTTATATCATCCAAGTCATCCCTTGTCAGTGAGTGCCCAGAGGATATTACTCTGGTTGACTTTGCAATAGGAAAGATGTTAGACAATGCATTGGAAGAGCTTGTGGATCTAAGTCTAGGGTTTGATTCAGATAATAGGATCATGGAAAGTATAACTACAGTGGCAGAGTTAGCATTCCAATGCGTGCAGCTTCCTAAAGAAATCAGGCCATCAATGAAGCAGGTGTTTGAGACCTTGGAGGGCATAAAACAGGGTAATTGGGGATTCAACCAAATAACATAATGTTAATTTTTGAATCCACCAGGCTCTAGAGGTTATATGTGAAGACTTTTCATTGTTGCTTTTGCTATATTTTGCAGTTGATTTCCTAGTGTCCAACCCAGGAGATGTGAATGAATGACTACTTGAATCTATGCGGTGTAATAAAACATATTACCCTCTTGTTTAGATTTTAATAAATTTATTGAGGGAAAGGAAGAGAAATTTAGCCATTTCCTCCTTAGCCCCCCTTTTGGAGTAAAAATAATTGGGAGCTTTGAGTGGCAAGGGAGGGATAATGCCATTCCACTGCCTCTTCTTAAATTGCTTCTTAACATATTTTTTTAAAATTTGGCCAATCTATTCTTTGTCACTCCTTCGCTTACCACCTTCCAAACATAGCCTAAGCTTTAGAGAGGGGCGGGAGGGAATCAACTATAGAAAATTGTTTTCACTATTTTTTTTTCTGCTCCAAAGGAGAAAAAAAAAAAAAAAAAGCAACTATGATATCTTCTTAGTGTCCAAGAAATATTCCCCTTTACTTTTGGGTTTAAACGATGCTATTGCTAACAGTTGTATATGCATCAAATTTAACGGAATGGAGAACACAATATGAAATAGTTGATTGCTGGAATGAGAGCAAAGACCACCGATTCATAATGAGGCCTACATTTGAATTGTTTCCTGACACATTGGATTGGATCCATCATATGTACTAACTTACACAAAATAATGAGAGAAATTAATGCTCACCTTTTCAAGGGAAAGAGCGCGGCGAAGATTAAGTTCGAGGCCATCATATATGATCCGGCGAATGGAAGAGGAGGCACAGAATCTGGGACGGCCGAGAAAGCCAGACAAACGACGAACCAAGGGTGCTGGGCTGGTTAAATGGGCAACGTCATCAAACCTTTTTAAATTATTATTGTTTTTTTAAAATATTAAAATATAAATATAAAGAATTTAATTGGAGTGCACTGACAATCCAATCAAAACATTCCATTTGCATAATCATTCAAGTAATAGGTGGTTATGTCAAAGATTTTTACTGATGTGATAATATATGATTGGATATCTGTGTAAAAATTTTTTACACTGACAATATATTCAAATTAAATTCAAATATAAATTACTCTCACTATTTTTATATGTTCCTTTAGTTATATTTATATTATAATAAAAATCAAATTTTTTTATGATAATAAAATTTAAATTTAGGATCTCTATAAACTAATCAAACTTCTTAGCATGAGATCAATCCCAATAACTTAAATTTTTTTTAATTCTTAATATTTAATTAATTCAATGTTTCTATATTTTATGATTATTGGATTAATTTTGATGTATTATTAGTATAAAAGAGTTTTATATTATAATCTAATATTATGTTTTTATTTATATAATTTTTAAAATAATAAATGATTGAATCAAATAGTTTTATAAATATGATAATATATAATTAAATAGAGATTAATTTATATGCAAATATTACACTGTCAACTAATAAAAATATAAGAAAATATCAAATTATGGTAAATTCTTCATTATAGTGGGTAGTTATTTAGTATGATTTGATACTTTTTATATTTCTATTAATTGACAGTATAAAATTCTTTTATATTGTCCATTTTACACTATTGATGTATACAAATTAAACTCAATTAAATATTTGTGTAAAATTTTTTACATTAATAATATAATAAAATTAAATTTTATGGTTATTGATGTGTTTAAAGTAAAAGGTTATTAATAAAATATTTTATTAACATGTGTTAATAATATATAATATAAACTTTTTTTTTCCTAAAATGAAGTAAACGGAGTATTTTAGAATTATACTTTATTATAAAAATTTAAATGAATTTAATTTAAATACATTGAAAGTACATTGTTATTGTCAGCCAATAAAAATAATAGAATATATCAACTATACAAATAACCACCCATTATAACGAGAGATCTACCATGATTTCTCACTTTTTCCTATTTCTATTGGTTGACAGCTATTTTACATTATCAGTGCATACCAATTAAACTCAATCTAAATTCAATTAATTTTAATTGTTGATTATTATTTCGACGTTCGAGATTAAAGTTCCAACATTCATCAAAAAAGATTCAAGTTCCGCCATAACACGTAACTCAACAACGACTAGGTTAGCAGCCTCCGCCATCACATCGTTGTCCTACTCCTATCTTCAGCATTCGTGAGAAAACGTAGATGGATGGATCATCGATGGACGCAAACGTTGGGCCTCGATTCAAAGCCCAATGGCCCACCGTATGAATTGTTCTCTGCCACCCATTACATAACATCACTCTGTTACCGACCAAAAAACACATCACGCTCGTCTAAAATTGCATGGTTACATTTTCTTGATCAAAATTGAACAGTTAATGATACAAGATTATAGTGGAATTGTAGTCACATAACACAAATTCACATCTGTTTCTGGAAAGTACTCCTTATCAAATTCAGTTATATATAAATATAAAATTTAAAATCAAAATTTATTCTTTTCAATTTTACAATCTAGTTTTAGGATATGTTTTGTAAAGAAAAACAAAATACTTAAAATGCAATTTAAAAAAACAAAAGATTTAAAAAACGCTCCGATATGACATCTACTAGTAGCGTAACTTGCTAGAAATGTGAAGATAAGGAATGCTCATAATCCGGCTCGATATAATAACTTTTCCCAGATCGAATATTAGTGAGTCGGGTTTGGGTTTTAAGATTTTGGCCCAGTGCATTTTTTGATTGAATTTAGGTTATGTTTCAGGTTATTTCTACTGATTTAACGTCACATAATTTTTTAAATATTATATTTTAACAAAATTAATAATAAATTATAAGACCTTTTATAATTCAATTAATATATTACATAACATGTTATTATTTTTATATTAATATAAATTTTTTAAATATATACTATAAAATAACTCTTAAATTTGTTTCTTATTTCTAAAATTTTATGATTTTATTATTAATAAATATTTAAAATTATATATATTATCTAAATATCAAGTTGATCTGGTCTACGTTAAAAGAAAAATGACTTAGTCAATAAATTGGATTAGGTTCAAGTCCAATTAATGGGAAAAAAATTTATTGATGGAAGAATTTTATTCTCATAATAAATTAACTTAATTTAAAATAAATAAGTTTGAGTTCAATAGACACTACCAACGGGTGGTTTAGAGTTAAAAAAAAAAATGATAGTCCTTGTTGGTAATCATCAAATTAGTTAATGTAGTTTTGGAATTATCAAAATTAAGAACTAATTTGATTTGATTTGATCTTATTTATTAATTAAATCTCTTGTTTAAAATAACTATATAAAATAAAATTTAAACTAATTTAAAAATCAATTATTATATTTGGAACAATAGCATTTAAAATAATTAAAAACAAAAATTGATTGGATTTAAATTTAAAATTAAAATAATATCAGTTTATACTAAATCCTATTAAATGATTTAAATCCATCCCATTTTCCTTTATAAACAGCTCACAATCTCATATTTCCTTAATTTTTCATTGATAACAAATTCAAATTTTAGAGACCAAATAAATTAATTTTCTAGGAATTAAATATAACGACACTATTTTATTTTTGAAAAAGATAATACAAGATAACAACAGTAAAGATTCAAGTGCATTTAAATCTAAAACAGAAAAAAAGATACGATAAGATATAAAACAGAAAAAGATACGATAAGATAAAAATAACGATTTAAGTGAATTTAAATCTTTTAGGTTAACTTGACCTTTTCATCTCTATATAAGATAATAAACGTAGCTTATTCTTTTCCCACTTACCTCTCTCCGTGCCTCCGTCATTGTTCATTTATCTCTCCAATTTCTTTCCATCTCCATTCATCTCTAAAAACCGTAGAAATAAGAAAGCTACAAAACAGGTTAATTTTATAATTCAATCATGCGCATCCTTACTCTATACTTTGAAGAAATCAAGAACTCTAACATGTTTAATTCCCGTGGTTGTTGTTATGCAGATATGAAAAGAATGACTGCACATCTACATTTGAAACGCATTGGCAAATACGGAGCATAATATTGAACAACAGATTCTATTGGATCAATTAGCAAAGCCATTCCCAGCTCCATATGCACGCACTTCACTCCTTGAATGATTCCCATAGTTCATTGAGGTAAGAATGATACTCAAAACCTAATGAAAAAAGAGTCATAAAAACCATATAGAAATAACAAGATTTTTTGGAGCCTTCCAAGAACCTATCAAGAATACTAGATAGTAAGCCATTTCCAAATTGCAAGGATGGATCTTGTAAACAAGATCATGGTATAAAGTTTAAAAAAAGAAAAGAAAGAAAAAAAAAAAGAGAGGTGAATTGAATTGAGATCAACCATAGAGAAATAAATACTAAAGGCGTTGTAGACTCCAAGAACCAATCAAGATTACTAGCAGCCTCTATATATATGAACAAGAAGATGGTTTTGAAAAAGAGCACAAAGATTCATTAGAATTGTTTATTCTCTGAATCAACAAGTTTGGTCTTTGTAGTTGAATATTGAATCCCGCAGTTTCAGCTTGACCGTTCTTGAAGAAAAGAAAGAAAGAAGAATTGACGGAGAGGGAGAGACTTGGATGAAAGAGAAGATTGGAATGATTGAGAGCAAAAGACAAATTAAGAAATTAATGCTGGTTATAGATAAATTAAGAAATTATAATGAGATACTCTAAACAAAGTCTGGGTATTTTAAATTTGATGAGAAATATTAAAATATGTGAAGGAAAGAACCGAGCAGACGAGGAAGAGATGCTTGATCTAGGAAGACACACTGGCACGGACACTTGACATGACACGAAAACAAACAAGAGAATATACTAAATTCATAAAATTATAGGACACGAACACAACATATATATATAAAATTCTATAAAAAATTTATAATTCATAATATTATAATACAATATTTTTAAATATTTATAGATATTAAATTACAAATTTTTATTACTTTCTAAATCTATTCCAAAAAATTGGAATATTCTTAATATATATCATATATATTTTTTATACCTTTTTCAAAAAATATGCAATACTGTTTCTATTGATATTTAAAAAAAAAATTAAATAAACTTGAATTTTTGGGTCTTTGAATTCTTTTTCAATTATCAAATAATTGCAAAAAAAACACTAGATCATGTTCAGGCTGTATCCAAGTCATTCCAACTATGTTTGATGTGCGTTCGAATTGTGTCCGAGCCAAAAAATATTATTTTTTAAATGAGATACATGAGATTGTATATTAAACATGTATCATACTGATATCTAACACGCATCGATGTCCTGCTTGGGTCCGATGTGTCCGTGTTTCATAGTGCTTGATTATAGATAAATTAAGAAATTACAATAAGATACATTTAAACTAAGTCTTGGAAAAAATATTTTAAATTTGAGGAGAAATATTAAATGCTGGCGTGTTTCAAAGTGAGTAATAGTAAGGATCTTTCTTTCACTAACAATTTATCGTAGCAAAAAGAAAGAAAAATAGGAACTCAAACATGGACTTGACATCTGGTATCGAATAAAGGAAATGAGGTTCGGCAATTAAGAATCACAAAATATCAAAAGTGGGTTTTCGTTGCATTGTTTGAGGCAGATTGAATGACCCATAAATTAAGCTCTGGTCCGCACTGCCGGCCAAGCAAACAAATAGGCTCATGAATAATAGACAGAATATATGACCCCAAAAAAAAAAAAAAATTATAGATGGAATGGAACGCAGCAAACCATACCAATTCATAGTCAATATTCACTTCAATGTGTTTGCGAATTGTGAGTTTGTGACTCATGGGTCTTGACAATCACAAATAAGCACTGCGGTTAATGGTTTTGTCCCTTAAAACTTGTTTGAATTCTTTGTAATTTTCTATATATAAGTAAAAATGTTCAATTTTCAATTCTAATTGATGTATTTTACATTTTTATTAATACTTCATGAATTGAAAAATAAAAAAAATGCTCGTATAACAGATAAAATGCAATCAAATTGAAAATAGTTGTTTATAAGGTATAAATATAATGTGTCGCATCATTTTCAGATTGTATTTAAAACTCATAATAGGTTGCACAATTTTAATAATTTAAGTTAATTGGAATTAAATCATGCATAATTAAATTAAGTTATTCTATGGAAATTGGGAAGACGTGGGCTTCTTAGCAAGTTGAGTCTTCATTGTTTGGATTAATTTCTGTAACATAAAAAATAGTAAATTATTTTTTTTTATGAGTTTAATTAGTATACTGACAATATAAAGGAGTTTTATACTATCATCTAATTATATGTTTGTGTCAATAAAACTTCTAAGATAATGGATAGTTGAATCAAATACTTTTGTTGATGTATCAATATATGATTGAATGTCTGTGTAAATTTTTTTTACACTGATAGTGCGTATCAATTAAAATATTTTTTATTCACAAAAATATTAAATTACTACCAAAAGGTAATTATAATTTTTTGTTAAATATTGAATAATAATTGTTAGACAATTTTCTAATAAGAAATTAATTGATATGTACTGTTAAGATAAATTATTTTATACTGATATCTAATAATGTGCTGCCACATAGATATAGATATAGGTGGTTAACTCTCACACCCACTATCTCAAAAAAAAACCACCTATATCTATATGATAGCACATGATTAGATATCAATATAAAGAATTTTACATTAATAATGCATATCAATTAAACTCTTCTAATAAATAGAATTAAGTTTTTAAATTACTTCACGTGATATCTTTACACCTTCTGCTGTAAAACTAATTTTCATCTGGAATTACATGGCAGAATCCTTAAAGATTTTTTTATTCATTAAGTATAAATTTACTTAACATTTCAGCCCGCACTATAAGTAACAATCCATATTCTATGTCATAAATTTCATACATTCAACAACTATGGCAAAATTTCGTTATCATTAATTTATTACATATCCATACATCCATACATAAATAATATAAATAAAAGAAATAAAGAAAATAATCGTTTTTCAACAAGTGGCATTCCCATGACACTGGCACAAGGGCAAATATTGAGGTCCAACTGAAAAAAACAACACAATAATTGCACTAGCAAGCCTCCACTTAATTTGTATGTTGCACTTGCACGTGTCACACCCACTGTGCCTTGCACGTGTCGACAGCATTGCCTATTTGCTTCTTTGCAAATGCAGACCAAACCAACCGCCCACGCATTAAACTAACATTGTTTATAGGAACTCTTTCAGTCTCTATAGTAATTAATTACATCTGTTATATTTTTAAATTTAAATATTTATTGTTAGAATCCATACGAATAAATGTTTGATTATATCAAAAAAATTTTTTTTTTGATTGTAACTTATATAAAATAAAGATAAAATATCACATAAAAAAGATAAGATAAGATAATTAACTACTATATTTTGAGTCCTAATTCCTCTATATTTTTGCTACGATAATTTTTTTTTTGGGTACATTTTTGCTACGATAATTGAGAATGAAACAAATTATTATTGAATATTCCTTCAATTCTTAGTTTAAAGTATTTTTTAAATTATAATTATTAGATTATCTATAATAAAGCAGCTTTTTTTTCTCATTAAAAGTTTATTTTTGATGAATTATAGTTGGATTTATGACATCACATTTTAACAAGCTAAATTTGATTTATTCAGTTGTTCATAGAATCAACACCAAGATCCTCCAAGTAATAACTTGCCCGAAAAATTCCAAAAAATTAGTGTTAAATCAGCAAAGGAAAATGGGAAATGATAGAGTGTGGAAGGGAGCACCAAACTTAGCATGAACTCTGGTTTGTTCTCTGTGCGTTTTGGGTGTAAGAAAGAGAGTGTTTGTGTTGTGGTTGAAGCTTCTCTTCTTCCTCTTCTTTTTCCGTTGTGTTCTTTCCTTCACGTATATTCACTGTTCTTCTCTTTGCCTTTACGCATTCCAATCTTCCTTTTCATCCATCCCCAACTCTCTCTCTCTCTGTCTCTCTCTCAATTCTTTCTTTCTTTTCTTCATCACTTTCCATTGCTGATTCCGATTTCTTAGGCTGCGCTTCCCTTTTTTTTTTTTTTATTATTATTTCATCTCTGTTTGCTTCCTCAGAAGCTCCGAGAAAATCACACATCCCTTATTTACTCACTTTTTTTTTTCTGGGTTTCCTTCCTTTTTTTTTTTTTTCTTTTTTCGTTAGAATCAAGAGTGTGGGAAAAGAGAAAAAAAGATAAGATTTTGGAATCTGGGTCTTGTTTCGTTTACCATCTAATTACTTTCCTCCGTTTTCTCGGTGACCGAACGGAGGAGGAGACAGTTGTGAAAAATTAAGGATTTGGAAAATGCTGGGGACTGCACTGCAGTTTGGGGGTGCTCGCGGTGAGGACCGGTTCTACATTCCGGTGAAGGCAAGGAAGAGTCAGAATCAGCGTAAACAAGTTCAGAGAGCCAAGAATGGTGAAACTGAAAGTGCTGGTTCAACTCCAAAGAGCAAGCTTGTTGATTCCGAGAATAACAATTCCAATGAATCTTTGTGTTCTTTGTCAAAACCATCTTCTTGTCCGTCTTTAGAGAGTCCTAGTAATATTGATAGGTTCTTGGAGTCCACAACGCCATTAGTCCCCGCTCAGTATTTCTCTAAGGTTGATCTCAATTCACCTCTTCAATTTTTTAACTTTATGATATGATCTTGCTCCTTGATTAGTTGCTTTTAAAATGCATGACAATATAATGGCAATTTGCAAATGGGTTTTCTTGTTTTGAATATGTAACTGCTAGTTATGACTGGTGCTAGAGAAGGCTAGAAAGTTTTTTTGAGACTCATAATTCTTGTTATTACCATATGGTTTGTGACTTTTTCTTTTTATTCTGTTGTGGGTGTAGACAACAATGAGAGGTTGGAAGACTTGTGATGTTGAGTATCAGTCTTACTTCAGCCTGAATGATCTATGGGAGTCATTTAAGGAGTGGAGTGCGTATGGAGCAGGAGTGCCCTTGCTTCTTGATCAGAGTGAATCTGTTGTTCAATATTATGTACCGTACTTGTCAGCTATCCAACTATATGGTCAATCTGCTGAGAAGTCAAATGCTAAGCCAAGGTATTGGCATTTTAGGGTCATTCTTTTATATGTGCCTAACGATGGGTAATTGTGAACACTCGTTTTTGATATATGCAGCTCTTTTGCTTTCTTTGTGGGTTGTTTGCTTTGTACATTGGTACATCAGTTAAATGGATTTAATTGGTATTGGTATATGCTCCTTGTGTGTTGGTTAGGAAGTATGGACACTTCAAAATAATAGGTTACCCGCGACAGGCACTTCATGGACAGTTTTGGATACTTCTATCCAACTTTATTAATTTTTACTTTCGTAATTTTACATTTTTTTCATAGGAATATAATTAGATGAACAATACCATTTTATTAGATTTACACTGACTTTTGCTAACTTTTAAACATTATTTTTCCTGTTTAATTCAAGGTTTGTGCTTTTATGTTAATTTTATACTAATTTTTTCATGTTTTACTATAGCCGTATTGTGTCCTATAATTTCTGAAATTTGCTATATCCCTGTGTCCGTATCGTATCGTACCGTATTTGTGTCTCATGTAGTATCTGTGCTTCATATTTAGTTTTCATAAATTCATGCTTGGCATAGATATAGAAACTGCAAGAGTTCAACATGGTGAAAATCAGGAAGAATGAGGTTGTGAGCTGTTGAAAGGGAAAATGGTATGGACGTGATTCTGATCTTTTGTTATCTATTGAAATTTGGTTACCCTTAAGAAATGTCATGATCACCACTATGTAGTTACTTGGGTTTTGCAAAACAACTGTGTAAAACATTCAAATTTATTAGTTTATAACTCTTTCATTTTGTTTAATTCTGTAACTCTTGCTTCTTTTTCACTTCTCTTCTCACCCTTTGTTTTTTAGACTAAATTTAAGCAGTAATTTCAGTCATCACAATATGCCTTCCTCCTACTAAGGAAGAATGAATAGCATTTTATTCTTTATTTTAGTTGACCTTGACGGTTTCAAGTGGCAGTATGCAGTAGCAATACTAATTACTAACCGACGAGTTAATGTGTTAAGTGGTTCAAGGGTCACTCAAGTTTGGTTCTGTAATTGGTATGTGACAGTTGTCAGCAGCTCAGGTTTTGGTTTGTATTTTAACTGTTTACTGTTTAGATATGATTCGTTGACAAGGATCGGCAATCAGCTGGAAGAGTGAATAAAATGTCTGTGTGGTCTGAGGCAATTAGGGACACAGCATTTGAGGGTGTTGAGAGTACTCTTCTTATATTTGAGATGGTGCTTATCTGATCAATATGTAATTTGATTCCTTGTAGACTGCAGTGCTTCATGAATCTCTTTTGTACTTTTCTTGGTAGAAGTTAAAACAGGAGAAATATAATGAGAAGAGTGCAAATGAGTGATGTATCTAGATGTGTGTCTTGTCTGATACCTTATCAATTTTGACTTCTTCCCCTTCTTTCAATCCATTTCTGTCCCTCACCAAGAAAATTTAAAATTTTAAAATAAAAATTTATTGTTTAATTTGGTCCTTGTAGCCAATTGATTTTGACTTTTGATGGACTTGTGGTTCATTTTAGATCTCAATATATTGGATTTTTTAACATTATTTTTATTCTCTCTCTCTCTCTCTCTGGCTACTGATTCCTGAATGCAGCCAATGTAATTTGTGAATTTACTTTTTCTAACTCCACTCCTACGCAATTATGACTTCTAATCGTTACAGAACTATATGCATTAGCATGTGACCAAATCTGATTTTCTTATGTCATTAGGTACACCAGTGAAGATAGTGATGGTGATTACTACAGAGATTCATGTAGTGATGGAAGCAGTGATTATGAATATGGAAAAAGGACTGAACGTTTTATAGCGCCAAGAAGCAGTCAATATCTTACAGGTGATGTCTCTTTTGGAATGAGCAGGCTGTCTTTACATGATAAACACAGTACAATGCAAGAAGGCTTTTCTAGTGATGACAGTGAAACTGGAAATCTTCAAGATCTCCTTTTTGAGTATTTTGAACCCGATCCTCCTTATAGCCGTGAACCATTGGCTGACAAGGCAAGTACCGATCTTCATTACTGCATTGCTTTTTTGCCCTAAATCTTAATGGCCTGTCTTATACTTTATAATATTTGGACAGGTACTATATCTTGCACGCCACTACCCTGGCCTCAAGTCATTGAGAAGTTGTGATTTATTGCCAGCCAGTTGGATGTCTGTGGCATGGTGATCTAATGCTTAGCTTCTTTCCTTTCTTTTGGATTGACATGGCAAAATGAGCTTGATCTAATGCTTTAATGCTGAATTTGTGTCAATTAACATACTTTAATTTCGTGTTCTAGGTATCCTATATATCGAATACCCACAGGTCCAACATTAAAGGATTTAGATGCCTGCTTTCTTACATACCATACACTACATACACCCTCAACAGGTAACTGTTGAAGTTCAAGCCTATGTTTGACCTGCTTTGACATCTTAGACTCCTAGTCTTGCTCATACAGCACTCATTTAGGAATTTATGCTCAATATTGTTAGATTTGATGAATTCATGCATTTTAAGATTATTTCCTTTTTCTCTTTTAATATCGTTCAGAAAGATAACATTTAGAAAACAAATTATTCCCTTTTTGTCAACTAATGTGAAACATGGGCATCTGCTTCAATGGCATGCATTCGGTGAACTGCATTATTTTCATTTTTCACTCGACTGTCTGAACTCTCAAGACTCAAGAGTAGCCAATGCTTTCTCAACTCATTCTTATAAAAACATATATCATATTCCGCCTTACGTGCTTGTGTATGTGTGTGTTCATGCATTGAAAGAAGCACTATAGGTTTTGTTCAACATGGTTACTTTGTCATACAAAGTATGTGCTAAGGAAACAGAGATAGAGACATTATGTCTTAATTATAGTTCTTTAACCAAAGACTCAGGTGGATATTTTTTCGTTTTTGGTCAAATTATGCAAGACCAATTTTAGAATATCTAGGTTACAAAGAGGCTCCGATGCTATGTAGATAGGATTTTCTTCCTAGTGCTCTTCCTTATTTAGCTACTTCAATCTAGCTTTCAGCTTGACCTTTGAACTTATTTTTAATTTGCCTCAGCCTTTCTCATTCCCTAGCTGTGAACAGAATGGCTGCAAATGATTTCTAACTACATTTTTTAAATCTTAAAATGAGAGATGATTTGATAGAGAAGCATGACGCACTGGGAAAACCATATTGTAATTAGAAATTGACAAATATGGCAAAACTGAAACTGATTTAATAATATTATCTTGGCCATGTGCATAAATTATGCTTTCTTTCTAAAATGTAAATTGTAATTTTTGTTTTGTGCAATATCCACTAATTTATTTTCAAAAAAATTCTTTTGATTACATTTTGCAGGCAGTGGTCGTACTCCAGCTCCTGTGTTGGTTTATCCCAGTGAGATGGATGGTGCACCGAAGATTTCATTGCCTACTTTTGCAATGGCCTCCTATAAGTTAAAGGGATCCATTTGGATGAAAAAAGGAGTTAGTGAGAATCAACTAGTGAATTCCCTCTTTCAGGCTGCAGATAACTGGTTAAGGCCACTTCAGGTGAATCACCCAGATTATCAGTTCTTTAAATCATGGCGCCGTACCACAAGTGAACTAAATTAGATGACATGTCGTTCCGTTCTCTCGGCTAAAGCTAAGCCCTTAAATTTCTGTGTTCATTGCTCGGTGCAAACTTGATAAAAGTCTATCCATCTATTGAGATTGTGATATAACTTGGAGTGGGTCCCTGTTAGGTGCCTAAGCAGCACAAAAGATGAGGCTGATCTCAAGCGATGAATTAAATTCAGATTGCTAAAGTGAAGAAGGTTGTTTTATATGAAGGCAACAAAAAAAAAATCTATGAGAAAACTGGAAGGCCCTAATGAAAAGGGTGAAAAGCTAATAAAGCAAAAGTGGCTATCGCAAGCAGGTTCACAGGGAGCATGTGTGGGATCAACTCAGATTGTGCTAGTCTTTTCAGTTCAATAATGGTTAGATCCCTTTAATTTTTGGACTTAAATATTTACAGATAGCTATGTTGTGATTTAGAAGAAAATCGGTGAAATACTGTATAACAAGGATTTTGCTGTATGACAAGGCTCAACTTTGGCACTAAATCCGATGTGAACGTCTTGCAGCTCTGGTGAGACACGAAAGAGAGGAAAGGACACGGTACTGTGTAATACTTTACCATGAGTAAATGCTACACTCTTCAGATGTTTGTCGTTTGGGATAGATACTTTGGGGGATAAGAATTTGTTGTTGTAGTACTAGTACATTTTAACTAATTAACTCAATGAGGGTGGAGTGTGTTATGAAGTGAATCTTGTAATTTTCTCATTGATGAATCTAACTATGTCGGTTGAGAAACGGTCTGGAACATGATAAATTATTTGGTCGTTTCGCATTTGGTCTTTGACATAGTAATCCAATGCTAGAACAGGCTTGTTTTTCACATAGCAATCCAATATGAGGAAAATAGATGGCATAAGGCTTCCTCCCTTTTTTTTTGGGGTCATGAATTTCCCAAATTTTTTATCAATAACAATGGGCAATCTTTTTTCGTACAGATGGAAGGCCAAAGCCCAGAGAAAAGAATTTCACTAAATTAGAAGAACGACCAAAAGAACCTTATAAGCAACCCGCAAACGGTAGATAATTCAGCCTTGTTTTCTTTCTTTTCTTTTTTTCCAGCTTTTATAGTGGAGATTTCAAAACCATTTTTTATTTTTTGAGATGGAGATTTCAGAACTTTTAAACCATAGTCTACAATAAGAGAAATTCTTTGCATAATTGCATAGGCATAGATGTATTCATCAATGTTTTTCACGTTTGTTGTTGGTTTTTTTTTTCTTTTGTCTTTTTGGCTTTTTTAAGGAGAAATGTTAATTAAATTTTAATTCTTCCCTAAAAAAATTGCGAAAACCGTTAGATCTGGCACCCTGTGGCCCACCTTATTTCCTTGGAGTATGGAGTGATATCGGGAAATTATTTTTAATATGAAATAAAATTTAAAAATATACCAAATTATGAATTTTTATAAATATTTACTAAAATGTGGGAAAATTTTAGGAAGCAGCTCATATATATATATATATATATATATATATATGTAAAAAAAACTCACCTCTATGCATACATGATAGGTGAGTATAGGGGAGGATTTTCTTAAGTAATAGGGACGGGGATTTAAATACTTGCATAATAAATGGGGCGGGAGCGAGGATCATTAGTACCCGCGGATACCCGATATAAAATTATTATTTTACCCTTTAAATTATATTAATTTAGTTAGGTTAATATTATTATTATTTAAATTAATTGGACTAAGGTTTAAATTTAGAAGTTAGATTTATTTGTACTTATTATGTATTAGATTAATGGTTGAATTTTTATTATTTATTTATTTTTATTTCAAGTATTTTAAGTTGTTAGAATTTAGATTATAGAATTGGATTATTGTACTTATTTTGTATTTATTTTATGTGTTTATCTTTATTTTAAGAATTTAATTTAAATGCACTGACAGTGTAAAATTATTTTACACTGTCAGTTAATAGAAATAGTAGAAAGTGTCAACTCATATAAATAACCACCTATTATAACGAGGGGTTTACCATAATTTTTCACTTTTCCAGTATTTTTATTGGTTGACAGTATAAAATTATTTTATATTATCAGTATATATTAATTAAACTCTTATTTTAAATATATTAAGTTGTTAGAATTTGAATTGTGGAATTAAATTATTATTTATACTTATTATAAGTATTTTATGATATTAAAATCTTTACATTTAATTTAAATTTTTTAAATTTTTAATATTTTAACGAGTATTTACGGATATTTACGGGTACTTATAAATCCGTAAAAAAGTTAAAAACGGACACCCATACAAATATGGGGTAGGGGACGGGGGCCTATCCTCCGCTCCCACCCCGCCCTATTGACATCCCATAGTGGCAGTTTCCAAACTACATTTGACCACCCATTATGTTTTTGCATATTTGATTATGAGCGAATATTGTGATGCACTTTGTTAAGTATGATATACTATTATCTAATAGCTAAAACAAAAAAGTGTATTGATATACCAATAAAATATAACACGCTGTAAAATTTTCCCTCTGCTAAAGATACAATACATCTCTCTTGCTTGCTGAATCACATGCATCAACATTGAAACATTTAATAACGGGAATATTTGTACTATTTTTCATTTTTTGTTTCCTCTTTTTTTTTTCCAGGTAAAATATCTACTTTATTCTTTTTTGGAAATGCAAATATTTTCTCCTCAAATACAAACCAAAAGAGAAGTGAGTAGAGAAAAATTACGATTGTGTGCTAGGGAGGAGGATTTTTTTTATTATAAAAAATAGAACTAGCAAATATTTTTTTAAAAAGTCAAAATAGACACACCCATAGTAATATAATTTTAAAAAATAAATAGCGAGGAAACAAAAAAAGAAAAGAAACTAGCCGTTACGGGTCCCCCTGCCCTGAATTGAAAGGAACAAAAGTTGCAGAGATAGCAATGCAAAGGGTCCTTCGTTGAGTTCACAAAGAGAAACGCACAACACAGTCAGCAACCCATTTCTCCTCAAACGCTAATTCCATTTTTCTAGACGCTCTCCCTCTTGCTTCTCGTTTTTCTCTCCCTAGATTCATTGCTGCGATCTATAATACAAGAAATTATTACCCAGCTCACAGCTGGTGATACAAGTGAGTAGCTAATTGATTCTCTTGCCCCATTTTGCTGGATTTCTGTTAATGACATGACCTTCCCAATTTGGTTATTTTCATTACTCTAATGTTTCACTTGTTCACTTTCCTTTCTGTTCTTTTGTGGTTTGTTCCCGTTTAATGCTTTAGATTAGCATCAAATTTTAATTAACATTCTGACAAAAAATATACTCTGTCTTTAAGTTCAGTACTTCTTCAGTGTATTAAAATGAAATCTTCACCTCTGAATTGACTGGTTCTGCGGTATAATTAGTGCATCGTCATCACCTAGTTTACTATCGACTTTTGGTACTTGTCTTTGGGGAACAATAACAGCTATATTGGGAGGGGTATGATATGAGAGTTCAACTCGTACAAATAAAAAATGTGGCATTGGATTAATTATTCGTGCAACATTCTACTGAGGAGGGGCTTAGGATCCATTGCAAGTTTTGAATCTATAAATTTCATTTGTTTTGATAGGATTGAATTTTCCATTTACAAGTTTAGGATCCATTTGTTTTGAATCCAATTCAAGTTACAACATTGGAAATTAGTTTCTTTTAATCTCTCGTCAATTTAAATGTTGAACAATAATGCGGACTCAGGTAGAGCACTGCTTAAGGAATATAAAGAGAATGTTAATTAGTATTGTTACTTTGTTAGTATTATAGAAAGTATTTGATGAACTCTCGCTGCCTCCCCCCCCCCCCTCTTCTCTCTTCCAACTTGTGTGTAAAATCTCCATTCTCTTTGAAAGGAGAATTGTTGAAGTTCTTCTTTTCCATTTGCAAAATGTCACCTCAGTTTCTCAGTAATTTTCAGACAGTCTTGTCCAGTAATTCTGCAGTAGAAGATGACTGTCAGATCACCAGGAACACCGGCTTCAAAGATAGAAAGGACACCAGTGTCAACCCCAGGAGGGCCAAGAGCGAGGGAGGAGAAGATTGTAGTTACAGTAAGGCTGAGGCCTCTAAACAGAAGAGAGCAATTGGCTAAAGATCAGGTGGCATGGGATTGCGTTGATGATCATAAGATTGTGTATAAACCAACAATACATGAACATGCGACTCAACCAACCTCATTTACTTTTGGTATCAAATGACACTGTTATCCTGCCTAAATTTTTTTATGCCCATTATCAGATCAATGTTCCTTTTCTCTTATCTGTTTTTAAATGCCTTCAATTCCTTTTGTGAGATAATGTCATCAAATTTTAAGTAGTTCCCATTCTTACTTTTCCCCCTGCAGATAAAGTTTTTGGTCCTGCTTGTTTAACCGAGACAGTATATGAAGAAGGAGTAAAGAATGTCGCATTGTCTGCATTGATGGGCATTAATGGTACTGTATATATTTGTACTGTTTGAATCAATTCTCATAAAAGTTTAAGTTGTTTGATGGAGGCCTAATGATGGTTTTATATCTCTAAGTCACACTTGACTAAGAGCCCTTTGGGCTTGAACTGTGGATGATGAGTGTGGCAAGAATTGAGCTTCTGATCATTTGGTCATAAGGTTTGTTATCATATGATGAACCGTGGCTCTCCTAAACACTTAAGATGTTAGGTGGAGGCCCAAAAAAGGGTTTTATACCTCTGACAGGAACTATACATCCTGACCTCCCTTATGGCTTGTGGTTTTGCATTGCACAATAATTGCAAATTGCTTTAACTGCAGCAACTATTTTTGCTTATGGACAAACTAGCAGTGGAAAGACATACACAATGAGAGGCATAACAGAGAAGGCTGTCAGTGATATATACCAGCATATAATGAATGTAAGGATTATCAAAATTTTCATTTAGCTAGTAGCCTAGTAGTCAATATTTGGTGTTGTAGATTTGGATTTGTGGAAACAATGCCCTCTTCTTTTTATTTATTCTAACTCATGCGGTGCAGGATTAGACATGATTTTGAAAAAGCTAATCTTTTCAATTGGCATGGTTGCAGACCCCGGAGAGAGATTTCACCATAAAAGTATCTGGACTTGAAATATACAACGAAAATGTTAGGGACTTGTTAAATTCAGAATCTGGTCGCAATCTGAAGCTTTTGGATGATCCTGAGGTAATCTTTGAAAGGCTTTTTCAGATATTAGTTAAGGAGGTGGATCTGGGAGTAGATTATGTCTCCTATTACATGGGAATTAGTTTTCTCTTTATTTGTTTGCTTTTCATCTTGCAATTTAGTACCTTTCTTTCACTGAAAATGCAAGTTGATATTTTAATAACCTTCATGTAGAAAGGTACTGTTGTCGAGAAATTAGCAGAAGAAACGGCAAATGATGACAAGCATTTAAGACATCTTTTATCTATTTGTGAAGGTAATGAAACTGCCTTAGCTTGCATTGAGTTAAGATGGTTTCCTTCTTTAAAAGTTAATGACTTTCTTTCGTTTGGTAGCTCAAAGGCAGGTTGGTGAAACTGCTCTTAATGATAACAGCTCTCGATCTCACCAGATAATAAGACTGGTTAGCTTTACTACATTTAATCCTCTTTTCTTTCTTTCAAACCCTCAATCCCTCATAACTAATAATGGGATATATGGAAATACCTTTTCTTTCCGGTATATATTGCAGACAATTCAAAGTACACTTCGTGAAAATTCAGATTGTGTGAGATCTTTTGTAGCAACACTGGTAAATTGAAATTTCATACTTATTTGTTTTAACTGCATACATTAATTCTTTATTGGCAGTAACAAATTCATGTTTGTGGCTGCAGAACTTTGTTGATCTGGCTGGAAGTGAGAGGGCTGCACAGGCACATGCAGATGGTACTAGGCTCAGAGAAGGCTGCCATATTAATCTTAGCCTGATGACTCTTACAACTGTAATCAGGAAGCTCAGGTCAGAATCTCTGTTCACTTTTTTACGAGACAATTTTAGTCATTTGCCCCTTATTGTTTGTCAGGGGCCAATGCAAATATGATGCGATTTCTTCTGACAACTAGTATTCATATGATCATACACAGTGTTGGAAAAAGAAGTGGTCATGTACCTTACAGAGATTCAAAGCTCACACGTATATTGCAACACTCTCTCGGTGGGAATGCACGCACTGCCATCATATGTACTTTGAGTCCAGCACTAAGCCATCTAGAGCAATCGCGAAATACTCTCCTTTTTGCTACCCGGGCAAAGGAAGTAACAAATAATGCTCTAGTTAACATGGTAATAGCAAGTCATAGTCAACTTTCGTGGTTTGCTCCTTTTTTTTCTTCCCCCCCAAGATACTAAATCATTGTATCTTTCTTTTCAAATGCTCTGCAAAGGTTGTTTCAGATAAGCAGCTTGTAAAACATTTGCAAAAGGAAGTAGCCAGGCTTGAGGCAGAGCTTCGCACACCTGATCAATCAAGGGAAAAGGATTTGAGAATTCAGCAGGTAAATTGGAAAAGAAAAGGATGATTATTATGAACATGTACGGTGCCCTCACACAGGCTTATGTTACCATATTGCTGATATTGTTACCTAATTATTTCCAGATGGAGATGGAAATTGAACAACTGAAACACCAAAGAGATCTTGCCCAATCTCAGGTGGATGAGTTATGCAAAAAGCTTCACGAGGACCATCATATCTCAAATCCAGTTGAATCACCTCATTTATCAGTCAAGAAGTGTCTCTCATACACTGGTGCACTATCATCACCAAAACCGGAGAGAATAAGACATACCACGTTGAGGCAGTCAATGAGGCAATCGTCTACTGCTCCTTTTGCCCTTATGCATGAAATTCGTAAACTTGAGCACCTCCAAGAGCAGCTAGGGGAAGAAGCTAATCGAGCTCTGGAAGTATTACAAAAAGAAGTGGCATGTCATAGACTAGGTAACCAAGATGCAGCTGAAACAATTGCAAACCTGCAAGCTGAAATACGGGAAATGCGTGCTGTTAGGTCTGCACCCAAGGAAGTTGAAGTTGGAAGCATGGTTTCTGTAAACAAGAGTGTCAGTGCTAATCTCAAGGAAGAAATTACCCGACTTCATTCACAGGGAAGCACTATTGCAAATCTTGAGCAACAGCTTGAAAATGTTCAAAGGTCTATAGACAAGCTGGTGATGTCTCTCCCAAACAATTACCAACAGCTAAACAGTGAAGCACCAAAGCAGAAAAAAGAACACAGAAGGAAAAAGTTCCCTCCTTTGGCTTCAAGCAATGCTGCCAGTCGGCAAAATTTCATAAGATCTCCATGCTCACCATTATCAACTACTCACCAAGTTTTAGGATCTGATATTGAAAATAGAGCTCCGGATAATGAAGATATTCTTTCAAGTGAGAATCTGCCAGAGTCTGAGAAGGAGGAGACTCCATCAAAGAATGAAGAAGGTGGAGATGTTTCATCTAAGGAAAATAGTTCAGGTTATCGACGCGCTAGTTCAGTTAACATGAAGAAAATGCAGAAAATGTTTCAGAATGCAGCAGAGGAGAATGTAAGAAGTATAAGGGCATATGTCACAGAATTGAAAGAACGTGTGGCCAAATTGCAATACCAAAAGCAGTTACTTGTTTGCCAGGTATATTATCTGCCAAAAAATCTTCCTGCATTGCCATTGTGAATTCTTCATTTATGTCTTGCTATTAGTTGTTCATTCATGTCCTTCCATTTGCATAGGTTCTGGAGCTTGAAGCAAATGAAGCAAACGGCCACAATACAGAAAATGAAGAATTTGCTAGTGAACAAGAGGAACCCCAAGTTTCAAGGCATATAACATTTAGAGAGCAGCGGCAGCAGATCATTGAATTATGGGATGTTTGCTATGTCTCCATAATTCATAGGACCCAATTTTATTTGTTATTCAAGGGAGACCCAGCTGATCAAATATATATGGAAGTTGAGCTAAGGCGTTTGACATGGTTGCAACAGCATCTAGCAGAACTTGGGAATGCAAGCCCAGCCCATGTTGGGGATGAGCCTACTGTCTCGTTGTCATCAAGGTTCTCTCTCTCTCTCTCTCTCTCTCTCTCTCTCTGTGTATGTGTGTTTAGCCGACCCCACTTTAAGAACAAGACTTAAATGTTGAAGTGTGTTTGTATTTTATATCAATATGTTCATCTATTTACCAATTTATTAATAAGAATTTTTTTATTGATTATAAATTTTGTGATATACAGTGTCAGAGCCTTGAAACGAGAAAGAGAATTCCTTGCTAAGAGACTAGGATCACGTTTGACACCAGAGGAGAGGGATGCATTGTATATGAAATGGGATGTCCCACTTGTTGGGAAGCAGAGGAGGTTGCAATTCGTGAGCAAGCTTTGGACAGACCCTCATGATCCAAAGCATGTAAAGGAGAGTGCTGAAATAATTGCAAAGCTTGTGGGTTTCTGTGGAGGCAACATGTCACAGGAGATGTTTGAGCTTAGTTTTGTGCTTCCCTCCGATAAAAGGCCGTGGTTAATGGGCTGGAGTCCTATCACAAATCTACTAAATTTGTGATACATTATGCTTGATGTCAGTACCATTAGAATTTTGTACATGGAAATTAATTTTGGGTTTAAGATTATGTTTAATGTAAGTAGCATTGAAATTGTTTTGGACAACGCTTTCCTCCAATAAAAAGTATCTTTCTTTTGATACTCTCACGCACACGTAGGTAATTCTTGCTAGCAGTCCAGATTTTGGCCATATTTTTGTTTAATTACAGCAATTTTCTGTTTATATATTTCTCTTTTGATCTTAACTTGTTACATGATTATTGCATGGTATGCTTCCATACCTTCTTAAAATAAATCCTTTATGTTATTAGTTTCAGTAAGCCATGGTTATAATATGCTACCACCAATAATTGAAAAGAGAAGTGATAGGGAGACTTATTTCTCTTTTGAAAAATGCGTATAACATGCAAAGCTGCGGTATGTAAATAGCATCACTCTATTGTAATGGCAATTATAAAATAAAACATGATTCTAATTTGCAAAGGTAAAATGTAAATTGAATCCATTGAATCAGATCAACTGTAACTTGTAGCAACTAGTTACTATTTGGTGCAAGACGTCTGGAGCAGTTTCTTTTCCAGAAAATGGTGAGGAATGGAATAAGTGACACACATAGCAATTGTCCATTGGTAGCTATCTACTCGTACTGGAAAAGAAATCTTCACTTGTGGCTGTTATTGTAATTACCACTCACAGATGTAATAGCTGCACATCTTATTTTCATGCATAAGCCCTTCTGCGATTTATTATTCATTTGTTAGACAGCTCTTAGTGGGTCTGACCTACTGATCAACTTGTCCATTTATGCTTTTCCAGCTTCACGAGTTCCCAAAAACATTCTAATGTCTGCAGATAATTTAACAAAAATTTCATCTATGAAGGTATCATATGTCATTTATAAAAAGTCATCATATGGCACATAAATCAGATTATGACTCCACCCTCCAGGCTCAAAAATAACAAATAATATCGTAAGAGGGATACAGGACAAACTTCCAATTGTGATTAACTAGAATGAAGATAGTTTTTAACAGATACCATAGATGTCTAATATTTCAGAAGATCACTTTCTCCATTATGGCCAATAGAAAGAAGTACTTTGTCATTATGGAGATAAAAGGTGATTAGGGTGCATGCATGAAGTTTTGGCTTTGCAAGCTTGTGCCTGAGGCTGAGGTTCACTGTTGTCAAGAACCAACCCTGCTTAAAGCATAAGCTACTAAGTGAAGGCTCAACCTTGTGGGCTTAAAGTGCAGGCTAGCACAAGCCTATTCTATCTTGTGTTGAAATTCAACTTAATTATAAAGAATAGGGACTACAAAGATTGAAGTCTTGACCACTCTCCCTAAAATTTAAGCTATTAGGCGAAAGGGCGATATATTATATCTCTAATAAATATTTTTCTTTCCAATCAACCATAATGCTTGAATAACTTAAATTATTTTTAAGGTGTAAATCATTCACATGCCGTGAATCTTATTCCAGGAATCACCTGGCATATGTTAGCAGCTATCCCGGATTAACTGAAGTTGTATTGTCCAAGAAAATCATAACTTACTAAACAATATTGTCCCAATGAAGGAATCCACCATGTCCCTTTACGTTTGTGAACTTATAAGTGGCACCTGAAACTGTTCAAATAAATACCTCAGTGTCATCAGATTGCAAAAGACACCAATCAAACCATTCTTTACATGAAAACCTTAAATTTAGGAGCAGAATCTGCATATTATACAGAGTATACCTCCATAGCCTTCAAGAACTGGATCCTCTGACAGCAAAAGTGGTGTATCTAGATCAATGAACCTACAAAAGAGTTTGCAATATTTTAAATGCTTTAAATAAACAGAAGGAAAACAATATAAAGTCATAAAAACTGAAAAAAAAAAAAGTGACAAAATTTTTCAAATATAATGATACTTACTTAAAACACCCAAGGCCAGCAGCAAGGTGGCCAGCAAAACCCATAGCCAGTCTTGTCTCAACCATGCCACCAATCATCAAATCTAACCCTGCTGCTTTTGCCTTTTCAATAATATTCAGGGCACCCACAACCCCAACTTTGGCAAGCTTAATGTTGATGACGTCTGCAAGATTCCCTTCAGCTATTTTGTAAACATCAACTATACTTCTGCAGCTCTCATCAGCTGCAACAGATACCCCATATTTTTCTCTTGCTATGTTACTGACATATCCAAGACCATCCCAATCATCTCTATGAACTGGTTGCTCAAATAGAACAGGCGTCACCCCCATTTCTGCAATAGAAAACAAATCTAAGTTCCAAACCAAGTTTCCTAAAATACTGCAATAAATTTGCACAAGTGCACTGGTGCATATGTGCTATTTCTTGTATGACAATCAAAATCATTTAGATCATATATGCAGGAAGTTGGAAAATCTTTAACTATGTAGCTTTTAACCATTTAATTTCTCAAGAACTTCCACTGCTTCCTCAGAGTTGTACCCCTCATTAGCATCAAGAATAAACTGACACTCAGGGTGGGCAACCCGTATAGCTTGAAGCACTTCTATATCTGCATTCAGATTCTTGCCCACTTTCAACTTTAAAGTCTTAAATCCTTCCTTATAGTACTTAGAAGCCAATTTAGCTGCTTCAGTTGGAGAAACAATTGGGATCTGCACATTTAAGTTGGCTTAAATTTCTTTTTGTAACATTTTCATCAAAAGCATTTCTTTGAGATCACAAAAGAACTCACTGTTATATCAGTGGTTATGGTATTTGAGGCCCCACCAAAAAGCCTCCATAATGGCACACGAATACTATTTGCAACAGCATCAATTATTGCCATCTCCACCCCAGCCCTAACCTTCAATATTACATAAAACCCCATGAGTATAACAAACAGTGTTACTGCCACAGTATTAAGATTCAAGATAATTCTACAAAGATAAATAGCAGGACCAAAAGCGTTTACAACAACAGTTGTTCCGTCAAGAGCAACAAAGTAAAACATCAAAAGCAAACATGATTTTCTTATGAATCCTTTTAAGTTTAAAAGCTGATATCCACCCAAAAAGCCTCAGGTTCACGAGTACTTCTCCATCAAAAGGTAACGATGAATTTCTTAAAATAAAATAAAAATGAGGGAAAAGAGGTTAAATGCAATGTGTGCAAAATGCCAAAGAATTACTATTGTCAATGACTTTGATACTTCTAGAAAATGAAGGGGCATGAGAACGGGACTCTCGAGATAAATAGACAGCATGATCATTACAAAGAAAGCATCACGACAAGATTCTTTTTCCTTTGTTCTTTTGAATTTTCTTAATATTGATTCCTCAACATTAAAAGCTTAACAACTTTCAAACAAGCAAGCATGTAACAAAATATTTTCTCAAAAAGCATGCAAAGAAAAGAACTAAAGCAGAAATTTTAGGCCCAAAATGCAAAATAAGCTACATAAGGTAAAAGTCAAGCAAGTAAAAACTATAAAATACAATGCTGAACTGAAGACTAAAACTTCATCAAATTTTGCAACTCTACTTTCATTTCCTTATAAGAAGAAGGATTATAATTATTATTCAAAATGATAGGAATTTGTGTAGTAAAGGGGCATGTCAAAACAAAAGTACAAGAAGTGAGACAGCGAGTGACAGAAGTAGTAGTAAATGACTAGAATCACTAGCAACACAAGCATTAGATAAACATGAACTAAGATTAATCTCACTCACTGAAGCAAATTCGTGCCCTGGAAGAATACCACCAATCTCCTCCAACATGGAACCCAATGTCAGTGCAGGGCATCTCCTCAAGAAGTCACATGCCTCAGTAGCCTTGGCCATGGCAGTAGGCTGGTCCTCTGCAGTAACAAAAGGCAGAATTGGTACCTCACCCCACCCTACAGAACCATTGCTCAGCTCAACTCTAATGGCCACGTTCTCCACCTTGTCCAACCTTGATGATGCAATGGTAAAAGGGGCAATCAAGGGCACGTTCAGTGGTCTGTTCTCTGCTCTATGCACATCAACGGTGAAAGTTTCCATCAAATTCTTGAACCCAAAGGTGATAGGTTTTGTTGCTGTAGGTGAAGCAGAAGAAGCCATGATTTTGGAAAAAGCACCAGACTTTTTGGCAGGGAAACTGGTAAAAGTGATGGAATTAGAGTTCTTTGAATTGTTGGTGCAAAGGGCAGGAGAGGATAGGAGGAAAGTGTGGGATAGTGACTTCAGATGGAACCCAGTTGAGTCCATTTGGTGAAGTGTGTTCTGCAGCTGAGAGTTTGAGAGATGAGACAGTGAATAGGAACAGATGATTGGCTTTGTGATTGTGAAGAAGTCAATGCTACTTAGATGCCTTTGTAATTCCTTGTTGCACTACAATAAATGTGTCCGTCCCAAGAATAGGTCTCGTGGGACTTCTTTATTGTATTCTGACAAAGCTGCTTTAAACTATGTTTACTTTCATATTTTGTCTGTAGTGTGCAGCATGCATAATTCATGACATACATGATGGAAGATATGTAACAAAAATAAAATAAAATACTATGGACACTTCATTTAATACTAAATATATCTAAGGTTGTGCGTTATGTTAAAATTGAAATACGTCTGTTTCTAAAAAAATGTCTTTATACATGTTAATTGTTGAATTAAATGTAGGGTAAAGAATATTTATCTAAGAGTTTTTCCATAAATCCTTCACACTTTCTATGTGAAAATAAACTTACAATGTGATGACAATGTGTTACAGGATATTTATAAAGATAAAGCCTATACAAAAATTATTAGTGATGGAAGATAACCTAAATAAAATTGCTTTCATGAAGAAATTTTATATTGCCAAAATGATATGTCTATTGTATAAGTCATTGATCCATCTAATCTCCTGAACCCGACCTTCTTCACCCAGTTGAAGAGATTTAACCTTTTAACTCTTTTAAAACTCAAGACTGGGGGGTTCGTCTAACCGATCTCTTAACCTTCTAATCTTCTTCAACTAATTTAAGATATCTCTCAATATTTTCACTTGTTTAAAGCTTGAGGCATATAGGGAAAATTTCTCTATCTGTGCCTTAATATATGCCTTACATCAATAATGGTATCACTCTTATCCTTTATAAATACTATAACAGGGGGAGAGGTCAGACAGCTTCATCTCAATATATATACTAAATCTCCTTGCTCTCTCTATCTCTAATCAAGACAGCAACAATAATAAAAGTTTTGAAGAACTATTTTTTCAATGTTTTAGGTGGTTTATGATTGCGTATTGGTGATTGCTAAGTGCATATTTGAAAAAATTTGCACTGTACTGATTTCACACAAAAATATTGGGATTGGTAGAAAAGGTGGATCTTGCACTAGTGGACCCTGTATGGCCTACCCCCTTATGTCTCTATCACTTGCGTATGTAGAATTTCAAGGGCATATGCTTTGTAAATCCTTAAGTTCAAATTAGTTTTGTTCAAGACTTAACCAACTTCCAATGTGAAGTAAGTGTAATCAAATTCGATTGTTTTGAACTTGGGCTAAGCAAAATGAAATACTAAATATAAAATATGAGAAGTTTTATCTCTCACTTAAGATTGCAAAATAGATAATACCAACACGAGGAGGTAACAAGTTCCATTTTTTTTATTCCCCTTAACTTGCTAAGAAAATGGAAGAAAGAGTGATTACTCTGTTTCAAATGTAAAATTTGGTTTAGATACAGCCTGAAATTTGGTTTTTTCATATAAAGGTTTTCGTTTCTTCATTGCAGCCTACCTACCTAAACTTTTGTCCACTTGCTAGTTGTTAGATCTAATTCTTGTATTATATAGTTGGTAATAATACCTGTCACGTTCACCCAACTCAAAGTCTCAATAATTAGAGTGAATATAAATGTAAGTAAAAATTTAAAATTTACATTTATTAGCTGTCAAATATACTTTATATTTAAGTAGTAACAATACTTTAGATGAGCAATCATTATATATTTGTTTAATTAATAACACCACAGCCCCACTTTCACGATTCTCGTCCGCTATCAATAATGTTATGATGACATTAAGTTCAGATTATTTCCTTTGAAATTATATTGGTTTAGGATTGAATATGCATTGTGAAAGTGAAACACAAATAAATTGTAATATTTCCACAATATGCCTCTTTGCAATGCCAAAGGACAGAGTAAATACAGCACCGCTGAACCAGAACATTGGCCTTGCCCTCTTTACCATTTTCATCGTCCTTGAACATCGTTGAGTGGATTAGGTCCACAATCCAAATGATTTTAATAGCACACGGATATACAGGCTTCACATGAATCTCTGATATCTTTGGATCATACAGTTCATAAATGAATGGCCCTTCCAAAAATATCTCAATAATGAAGCAACTGTCCTTTTTAATAATTAAAGCGGATTGATGGGGCTATTTGCTTTTCATGTTGGAAGGAAAGCGCATGAAGGATTGCTTCACCCCATGTCCTCTTTTTCTGATTTTATTTAACAGTTCAACTATTCAAAAACTAACGGTGATTTTTCTTGTATAGTATGCTCACTTGACATCTTGGTGAGCATAATTTCTTCTTGAACAAATTGAGAATAATGTTGAAGAAACAAATCTTAGGGAACAAGAAGTCATACTCAATTGAATAAAATGTGAATCTACGTAAGAAAATGTTGTAAGTAACATTGTACAGATTTCTATTGATGCTGCGACCCGAACTTTTAGAGTAACATATTCTTACAATTGTTTTAATTGGAAAAAAAAAAAAAACTGCACGGAATTAATTCCATTATTACTATGAGCTCTTCCATTTGCATAGTACTGGAAGCCTGGAATACACAGCTCATCCATTGTTATGCAATGCGTTGCCCCAGTCATCAAAGTTAAACTAATTAACTAATAGTAAATATAGAATAGGTTTTAGTCTTATCCTTTTCTTTTTTATCATCCAAAGATTATCTTAATTAAATGGCATGATGTTAATTGGTCTATAAATAGGATATCAAGGACTAATTACAAAGAATCTTATGTGGATAATAGTAATGGTAATATACATACTTGATATGGATTGCATGAAAAATCCATAGGAATTGCATGCCAACGTAGTAGTCTCATCTAGATTCAAGGTATCGATTACTTACTTTTGCGTGGTAGCTGGAGTGCAAAGCGACACTCAAGTTCAACCTCAAGTCATTCCTTTCTTCAGTATTGAGATTAGAATCCCCTGCTTGTGTAAAAATAATATAAAAATGGTTAATAAATGGCAGCACAATAGCACAATATCTTCTGCCAACAAGGAGCAATGGCTCACAATGCATCATCTGATTCTGATGATGAAATTACCACAACAAGGGCAAAGATCTTTCCTCATGGAAAACCAATACATGAAGTTCTTGGAGCAGGAAAAGGTACCAATCTTTACTTTTCTGCATTTTGTTTTATGAGTTCATGTTGGGCACCGGATAGCCCCATAAACAATAATAATAAGAAACAAAAGGGAAGGGAAAGAGTACATGCTGCTTAATTGACAATAAAAAATTACAAAGCCGTGTGTCTTTCCTTTCTTGCATTGTTACATGTTCATTAGTGAAATATTGCACAGCACATTTTCCCTTGTGTGTCTTGCAAAAGTCATTAACTTCCTTAACATTGAACTAGTGATTCGGCTTCATTGAAGTTTAGAGAATCCATGAATTGATTATGATAATTTGGTTGCTGAATTTCAGTGGCAGATGTGTTATTATGGAAGGACAGAAATGTATCAGCTGCGCTTCTGCTTGGGTTTTCAGCAATATGGTTTCTCTTTGAGGTTGTTCAGTACAATTTTGTGACCCTTCTTTGTCACATTTCCATCACCACGATGCTTGTGCTCTACATATGGTCCACAATTGCAGATATCTTGAAATGGTAACTATTTTACTTCACATAAAACTTGTAGTATGAATGAACTCTTCTAGGAAAGGGAAATCCTTATGGAGCGATTCTTTCAATGATGTCTCTACATTACCAATAACTACTTAGATTAGAATTCTTGAAGTTGTAGGAGCACATTAACTTATTCTCCTTACAAATCAAATAACATAAGGTGATATATCTCCCTCATTACACACATCCTATGTCAAATAAATGTATCTTCACTTCAGGAATGGCCCCCAGATCCCGGAAACTATTTTACAGGATTCTTTCTTCCAAGATCTTGCTTCCATATTGCACAGAAGATTTAACCAGCTATTACAAGCGCTTCACGACATTTCGTGTGGAACAGACCTACCACGGTTTCTTCTGGTATTTCTCCAATATTGATCATCCTTCAATAAACTTCAGTTCTCAACCAATGAGTGAACCAAAGATCTCACTTCTAAATAAATTTTCAGATCATCATTTCCCTCTATATATTGTCAGTAATTGGAAATTGCTTCAGCATTGTCAACCTGCTATATATTGGTAAGAACTCATTTACCTTGTTTCTCTGTGTCTAAGATTTGATGCCGATGAATAAGTGCACTAAGTTGTTTGTCCTTCTTGTTGATGGTTACAAGGTTTTCTTTGCATTCAAACACTGCCAATTGTGTATAGCCGATATGAGGAAGAAATTAACAATCTGGTTGAACATATCATACTAGACCTCAGGAGAAAATATAGAAGGTTTGAGAAGAGATACCTCAACAAAATTCCCCGAGGACCTGTGAAGGAAAAGACCAGATAAACTACTATTTTGAAATTGAATCACGTTGATGACCAGAGTATCACGTGTCAGTTGGATGAAAAATGTCATGATCAATGTAGATGTCTTGCTGCTGTGTGTCTATGTAGTATTGTACATATAGAGTTGCTATCACATACGTATATAGATATGGTTTGCACAAAAGAAAGGGGACATATCACCTTAGACTATTTTTATTTTTCAAGAAATCAGACACCTAAGAATGTAATTATATCTTAGATAATTTGTCCTAGTCTAATTGCAATGTATGTACTTGGATTATTTGTTGAGAACTTATTTTATTTCTCTTAAATCTACTTGTTAGCTTTCTTCCCTAAACAACTAGTGTGCGAGAACCCTTAATGCTCCTGGGATAGTATTAAGAACCTGGTGACCTGGCCTCAAATGTTCCAAACCTCCAATTAAATGTAAGCAAAACCCTTAATAATATTCATATTTTTAGCTTCAAGCCCTTCTTTAGTCTAGAGAGCTGATACAAGCAGCAGGCATTCCACTGAGGAAAATAATAATTGCTTTATAATTTCAACAATGAACTAGTTGCCGCCTCCCCTAGTGCAAAGATAATTGTCCTTAGCTTATTTATGGCATGTGGCAAATTGAAACATGAATGCCAATTTTATAGTTGAAAGTGACCACTGGACTCAATGATTTGTCGGTGGGAATCCAAGGTCTGGTTGCCACCAAAAATTGACAAACTGCAGGCCATGCTAATTAGCTCCCGGTCCCACAATTCAATTTCATGACAAGAACGGGGAAACACTATGGTCCAATAGTCACGACTTGTGCTTTTCTAGAGGAAGAACTTCTTCAAATGTCTAAGATTAAATGCTAATTGATTGTATAGTATAATATAGGCATGTTGTAGGCCCCTACTACCGTACCAGTACAAAGGTTATGACCTGCCAATGCATGGCATGAAAGCACTAGAAGTTAAACTATGAGAGTGGTTTGTTGCACCAACAACTAGGCCTATGTCTATAGGGAAAATGGAGAATTATGATCCTTCCCCTGCAAATGCTAAAACACATAGGCCCAAGCTGCCTCAAGCTTCAGAGTACAATTGTTAGTTGACCTGATGAGGGTTGGCAAACAAAAGTTGGCCCAAACGAAAACTCTCGACCATAATAAAGCTAACAATGTGTTCTGTTTGTTTCTTTGCTATCACGATTTACACTCAAAAGTGGCCATCAACTTACATGCAACCCGGCTCAATACAAATGCAAAGATAAGTCATCTTGTTCTACTGATAATGCCACTTTGTGTAGGGAATCAAGAAGAGTTTGGCCATGTTTATGGTCCAAACTCCTATTCCCAGTTTAATAACAACAATTAACAAAGGAGAAAAGAAACAATGTCATCTTCTTATATAGTTAACATATGCAGCTGTCAAGCTGATATCATAAAAGTCTCGTACACGAGCTAACACCGATGTCAAGATGGCCGAGTTGGTCTAAGGCGCCAGTTTCAGGTACTGGTCCGAAAGGGCATGGGTTCGAATCCCATTCTTGACATTATTTCCACTTTTTAATTATATACCTATCTTCTACTAACCCAAAAAGGCCACTTATTTCCATAAGCAACATCCTATTCTTAAAACCAATATTTTAGTCCATAATAAAGAAAGCTACAAATCAGGAAATTACAAGGCCATTTGGATTTTGTAAACCAAAGGGTTTCCATTTCAGATAAGCATATAACAAGGCCATTGGTGCATCTGCAGCCTACTTACACATCATATTAGTTGTCTTCAGTAACATTCGGCTTAACCTTACCGGAGGTAACATCAAAATGATTGACAGAAAATGAAGATTAATCCGCAAAAATCCTATTCTTTGATTCATAACAAGCCCACTGCCAGATACCCAGCAGTGTTTTATAACACATCCTACAAGGCAGCTTGATGCAACAACAGAAAACAGCTAGCGGGATACAGACACAGAACAAGCAACAACTACAAAGAAACACAACCACTTTTTCTTTGCAAGGCTTCGCAGGCTTTCATCCTTACATTCATGCTGCTTCCTATAGAGAAATTTAACCCTTCCTGTCTTTAGGGGCCAGTTTGCTCCCCATCTATACATCTATCTATAAATATAACAATAGCAAAGGGTCTCATAGCCACATGTCATCTTCACAATTTTTTGAAATAAAATATTTAAAAAGAAATCTGAAAAACACAAAAGCCTATAATACTATACCATAGTACTATACCAAACTATCAATAAAAAAGAATATCTAATGCCTATGATGTTATATTATAGTATTATGCTATAGTGCTATATTTTAAATTAAAAATAATGCCTATAGCACTATACTATAGTTCTGAACAAAAATAACATAATTAATTTAAATTTAACCATTATAAATATAAATTATTATCTTAAATATTTTAGAAAACTATTCCTCAAATATTTTTGTTATTTTTTAAAAAAATAAATTATTTATTATATTTTGTGGGATTTAAAATTTTACATGAAATATAATTAAACTAAAAATATTACATATGAAAAGGGAATTAACTTTTTTCTTCTATTGAGAGGAGTAGATTTGAGTTTGTATAAAAGAATTTATAATTATATAATTTTTAGAGATAGGTTTTACAATCTTTACTCTAAGACAAAGAAGAAGGGGTGATATATTTCTTTCTTTATTGATAAATTCATACTAAAATCCTTCATACTAAAAAAATGTTATGCTTATCAATCCAATTCCTTTACACAAAAAACATTCACACTAAAATCTCTTAAGTATCTTTCACTAAAGTTAATTATGCTTATTAATCCAATTCCTTATTTTAAATTTTTTATTTTGTTTAATTCAAATTTTCAATCACTTTTCCTTACTCAAAAACAATTGGGGAGAACAAAAAGAGGGGGTGATGAATATTTCAATCACTTTGATGCATCGATTACATTGAAGTTTTAAATTATGATCTCATCTAATTACCAAATTCTTCACCATTTTCTAGTGATATATTTTAGAAAACTTTTGATTATAAATTATTTTGAATTTTAAATTAGTTAATCTTAAATTAAACGGGACCAATAAATATTTAGAATGTTAATCAAATATATTTAAATGTTAAGTTTGAATTTAATAATTATCGATAATTTTGTGATTTATTAATCTTACGCTATTTAAATTTACTTGTTACTTTAATAAGATACACAAACTTCTATGTAAGGAGGATCTAGTCTAGGTAGGGTATAAAAATGGGAAGGAAATTAGTGGATTTAAGGACGATTAAAGATTTAGAGCTTGTGAAGAAGAAGAAGAAAAATTTAGGAATTTTAAACTATTTTGATACATTTTAAAAATTTCAAAGATTCTTTTGACAAATTTAGAAATTTCAAGAATTGATTTGAACCAATTTAAATCGATGACACGTGATATGACATGTCAGCATGCCACGTTAAAGAGCTATGCCATGCGGCATGCCACGTCAGAGGTTGTCATGGTGCCATGTCAGAGGTTGTCATGGTGCTTCACCACTTGGCATGCCACGTCAGATGTTGTGCCATGTGAGATGCTGACATATCACTTAATCAGCAAAATCGTAACAATTGACTGACGGTTGGCTAATCAGGGACTAAAGTGATCCACAGAATGCAACTTCAGGGACTAAAGAGTTAACTTTCAAATTTCAAGGACTAAAGTGATGCACGCATACAATTTCAAGGACTAAAGTAATACTTAACTCCAAAATCATAGAAATTAATATCATATTTAAGCTATCATGTGGAAAGGGTGATATGTCTCTCTATCATTCACATCATCATTTAATAGAGGTAGACTAACAGTAGAGATTAAAACAAAAATTTTTGAAAATATTTGGATTAAAATCAAAATAAGTTTTTTTTATAGGGACCAAACCAGAATTTGTTAATTTTGTATGGACTAAAATAGTATTTAATCGATGAGATCAAATTGTTCATAAGTTCTCATTAAAACCTTTTATGAATATCCCACATAAATAATATAATTAATTTAAATTTATCTATTGTAAAAATAAATTATTATCTTAAATATTTTATAAAATTATTTCTCAAACACTTATGTGTTATTAATTATTTTAAAAATTAACCATTTATTGCATTTTGTGAGATTTAATATTTTACATGAAATATAATTAAACTAAAAATTATTGCATATAAAGAAGAAATCGACATTTTTCTTCTATTGACCTATGGACAAGACTAAATAGAAGTTGCTAACAGATTTTTTGGCTTTTTTCCTTTCTTTTTTTTGGGTTATTTAGTTCTTTTGGTAGCCACTTCTCACCTTTTTTCTTGTTGTTTTATGCAATATAAGGTTAAATATGTTTTTGTTTGTAGTGTGTAAACTTTACATGCTCATCAACTTTATGTAATAATGACCATTAAACTAGATAATATTTGTAACTTGAACTGTTATGAACAAAACTAGATAGTTTTTGTAACTTCAAATGCATATGGAATTATAAGCTTTTTTGGCGTCCATTTTCCTTTTTTAATTTTGCTATAATGCAACTTTGGAAATACTTTGGGTTGTAATCTCTAAACCTTATAAAGTTGAAAACTTTACGTTCTAATTGTGTTTTTTTGGTTATATTAGTAGTGATTCACAATGATATTAATAGAAATTATGTGTTATATACTTAGTCTATTTATAGTTTCATTATTAGGGGCCTTTTTGATAACAGAAATCAATTCATTTATAATCTTACATCAAACTATAAAGCATTGTGTAATACCATTCAAGTTCTTAGCCGATTGAAATTGGGCAATACATCTTTTTTTTTTTCTTTTTTTGCTATTTTGCTTTTTTGAGATCCACTCCCCCCCTGCCCCTTCTTTTTTCATGTTGTTTTGTTTTAATGTATGTTACTCAATTGCAGTAACTAAGAAAGTTGAATGAATTGCTGACAGATACATATATACTAGAGGAGTGCTTCATCCGTGCGTAGCACGGGCCTTCTGCTGGTTTTACACATTACGCACGCTCAATCTTTAACTTTGCACAAGACTTGCCAAGAAAATTTGCATGGAAATCTTCCTAGGAAAGGGTATGAGGTTTCCCTTGATAAGGTACAATTTTAACCTTCAGTTAGACAGTAGCAAGTTTTTGAAAGATTACAGTCTATGCTTCTCCTGTTCCTTGACTTCCTTCTTTCTTTAGTTTCTCGCTCTTATCAATATTGAATCCTCATAAAAACAAGTCATGCACTTTTCCTGTTCTAGATTCGCTATTGACTAGGTCAATCGCAGCCATGCCCAATAGTAGACAACAACCTCAAATGTGCAGCTAAATTCAAAGGATGCAATGTCATAAGCTCTTTTTTTTTTCCAAAAAAAAGAATTATTATTATATATCAGTTTTCAATTTTTTTGACAGGGCTATTGAGCATAATAATAAAAATTCGTACACTTTTAGTTTTTTGGTCAAAGTTTGGTTCACTTAGATTCACACATACTTGAGTAAGTCTAAACTGGAGTTAAAAGTCATAACAAGTAAAAAGAAAAAAGGTCAAATTTTGTACAAAAGTCAGTCAAATTTTAGCATTTTTCATCTACTACGAAACTTCCATATTTTATTGGGCTTCTCTAAACTCAATATTGTAGGTGATATTCTGTGCACCAATTTATTTACTTCGGCCTAACGTAGATCACGTAAAGGCTGGATGACCTCAAATGGAAGCAGGGCATCTTCATTTATGCACAGCATAACCAGAGTTTCTATTGCCCAATTCTAGCACGCCTTTGTAAACACTTTTGCACAACGACGTTGAAGCTTGGATACCCCATGCTGTCGTCCCCAAACCCTAGCATACGTGCTGGAGTATAAGCTAATAAGCATAATGTGGCAGCATATACATCACGTTGGTGGAAATGACCCAGCAGTATTACTTTTATTAAAACAGACCATGCAAATTATGTATTGTAAACAATCAATTGTAAGGAAAACCAAATTTGAACTGTTTAATCGGCCATTCAAAGCACACACATAATTAAGCTCCTTCATAACCATACAAATGTGCAATTGGTGCTTTTTACCAATGAGCCCTCCTTTCTTGCTACGCATTTAGCTTCGGTATTCATTGTGTAATTCAAATAATTGATAAACTAAGCTAGTCCTCAAGGACTAGTAATCCATTATGATTCAGCAATCAGTGTCCAAATGACCTCTAAAGAAACAAATCTGCTATTGGTAATCTTTACCAATTCTCCTTCCTTTCTTGCTACACGTTTAGCTCGGGTATTCATTGTGCAATTCAAATAACTGATTAACTAAGCAAATCCTCAAGGACTAGTAATCCATTAATCTTCAGTAACGGGTATCCCAGTGACCATCAGTTATATACATAATACATTAAATCATATTATTGTTCAAAAAGCAAACTACTCTTTGAAGCATGCGAAAAGTCAATTAGCATACAACATCTGCTAAAGGTAAAAATTATCCGTGAAGCCTAGCACTAAATAGTATAGATATGACTAAAGAACAGCTCAGTGCACACAGTCTCCCACCGCTGTGGTGTTTTGAGAGAGTTAGATGTATACAGCCTTACCCTAAGTATGCGAAGAGGTTATTGCCGCAACTTGAACCCACAATATAACTCCGATATAAGACAAAAGATAACAATCATAGAAGTAAATAGAATGGGAGCAATAACAAATTAAGGCAGGTGAATGTTCCAAAATTCATACATCAGACCTGTAAACCTCAAGCAGGCACCTGATTAGATTCTTGCAATCTCATGGACTTGGCACGCAACCTCTCCATGAAAGCTGAATTGGCTTGGAGTCTTCCCTTCACATATGAAGCCCGGGCATCATCAACCAGTTTGTTAGCTTTGCCGGCCTCCTCAATGAGAGAGAGAAGAGTTCTTAAGCAGTCCTTTCTGTTTTCTTCCCGATGTTCAAACCTTCAAAATACAGAAAAGATTTCAAGCACAAATGTGGGTGCTTCCAGGTATTCAGTAAAGGCCCAGAGACCCAAATTTTATGAAATTGAATAATATATGAACGAATTTTTAAACATAGAGCACTTTACCTCTCACTAGTAATTGTGAGCTCATCTCTCCCTGGATGATATCTTTTTCCAACCAATTCTCTGAGCCGGCGGAACTGATATTTTGAAAGTCCGAGCTCCTTCACAGTTACAGATAGTTTCACTTTCCTGTTTTTCGGATGCCAAGCATCACCACCAGGTGCAAAGACCACCCGAGTTTGCCACCGGAGAATTGGGCCTTCACCAGGTGGATCATCTAAATCCTTTTTCTTGTCTGGCACAGCAGTACCATCAAACTTTGGGGCCTCCTCTGTTTCCATTATTTTCATGTATTCTGTGACCATCTCATCCTCAAACTTCTTAAACTGTTCATAAGCTTCTTCAGGTTCAAGCTCCCCTCTCTCACACATGTCCCCTAGCTCATTAAATTTTATTTCCACCTTCTTTTTTATCTCATCTATATAAGATATTAAACCAAAGTAAAGAAGCAGAATAAGCACGACATTATTGAAATTGATGACTACATTTCAATTAAAAAATGCACAGATAATAACACCAAAGACACATTCCAGAATAAGAATCAATGACTATGAACAGATTAGTATTTAACAGATACCAAAGCTCAACGACTGCCTACACATTGTAAACCAGACTAATTACTGAAAAAAAAAATGGCTATTTATAACAACCCTGCATTAACGGTACACATTAAAGTCCCTCATACTCTCCTCTAACTTCTAATTACTTTTTACGACTCTACAGAGTATCGAATAATCAACAATAGCAACATCACAAAACTCTAAAAGTTAACTAGCAGTGGATATGGATGCCAGAGCAAAGTAACTTGATTTCCCTAAGTTCATTAGTTTACACAATTACCAGACCCAATTTCCAAGCAATAAATTGCAGAATTTTAGAATGCCGTACCAGGGAGGAGTTTGTCCCAGCTGAGCATATCCTCAAGAATCTCCTCACACTCCTTGGTATCCTTAAGAATACCATGTTTGATTCCATCCTCAACAATCTCATCCCACTTCTTCTCATCCATGTTGAAGTACTCATCCTTGACCATCCTCTTCATGACCACATCCCTGGCATTGTAAAGATCATCGATCTCCTCATCGGTCTCGTGCAAGTCCTCGAAATCGGACTCGAACTCCCTGTCGTCCACGTCATCAATTGGCTGCATCCGGAGCTCCTCCATGAGCTCGTCGTCGGTCTCCTCGTGCTTCCCGGACAGCTTCCTCTGCAAGATTGCCTCCAGAATGGACGGAAGCGCTTGCTCATCGCCCTTGAAGTAACTCTCAATCCGCGATTTCAGCTCTGGGAACCAAAACATCCACAATTAACACATACACTATATCACGATAGAAACCTTCGAAATGTAAAGCAGTAGCAAAATTCATTACAATACGTAAAAAGAATTCATTTGATCTGATTTCATATATTAATTATCCATCAAGAGGGGGAATGAAGGGGTTTGTACCTTTGTTGCCGACGTCTTGGACTTCGAGGGCGACGTCGTTTTTGATGGGACTGGGGTGGTTGGAGGCGTCGGGAGGTGGATTGGGGTTATGGTTGGAGGAGTCGTTGTTGTCGGAGGAGAAGAGCCTGAGTCGGGGGCGAGTTGAAGCGGCGAGTGAGGTGGTCGTGGGGGAGGAGGAAGGAGGGCGGAGGAGAAGGTTGCGAGTGTAGAGGGACGCATTTCTGAGAAGGGTTCGTCTCATGGCTGTCTAGGGTTTCAGACTGCTGAGGTGATCACACTGCCTCTGGCGTCTCGCGCTCCCTAGTTCCCCTCTCCCTTCCAGTCCTTCTTCAGAATTTTTCCCTTTTTTTTTTTTTCAAATATAATTATGCTTAAATACTATTTTAGTCCATACAAAATTAACAAATTCTGGTTTGGTCCCTATAAAAAAAAAAGTTATTTTGATTTTAATACAAATATTTTCCAAAAATTTTGTTTTAATCCCTAATGTTAGTCTACCTCTATTAAATGATGACCTAAATGATAGAGACACACATCACCCTTTCCACATGACAGTTTAAATATGATATTAATTCTTAGGGTGAATTACACTGACCTCCCCTGAGATTTAGTGTAATTACACCCGGCACTCCTCTATTTAGCTATATTACATAGACCTCCCCTATTTCAGCCGAAGACCAATTTCCGAGTTCCGATTTAACAATTTTCGAGCTAAAATTATCTTTTAAATAGATAATTCACTTACGATTTCCGAGTTCCAAGATCATATCCCTACGAAAGATATATCGTAAGTGAATTATCTATTTAAAAGACAATTTTAGCTCGGAAATTGTTAACCTGAACTCTAACTTGGTCTTCTACTAAATAGTAAGCTCATGTAATATAGCTAAATAGAGGGGTGTCAGGTGTAATTACACTAAATCTCAGGGGAGATCAGTGTAATTCACCCTAATTCTTATGATTTTGGAGTTAAATACCACTTTAGTCCCTAAAATTATATGCGTGCGTCACTTTAGTTCTTGAAATTTGGAAATTAACTCTTTAGTTCCTAAAGTTGCATTATATGAGTCATTTTAGTCCCTAGTTAGTCGACTGTCAGTCAACTGTTACGATTTTATTGACAAGTCGTCAAGACGCCACACAAGAAAGATCATGACAACCTCGACATGGCACGACATGGCATGCCATGTGTCATCAATTTAAATTAGTTCAAATTAATTCCTAAAATTTCTAAAATATGTCAAATTAGTTCCTAAAATTTCTAAATGTGTCAAAATAGTCCCTAAAATTTTTAAAATGTATCAAAATAGTCCAAAATTTCTAAATTTTTTCTCTTCTTCTTTACAAGCTCTAAATCTTTAATCGTCCTTAAACTTACTAATTTTTTTCCCATTTTCACACCCTACCTAGACTAGATTTTCCCCACATAAAAGTTTGTGTATCTTATTAAAGTGACAAGTAAATTTAAATAGATTAAGATTGGTAAATCACAAAATTATTGACAATTATTAAATTCAAACTTAACATTTAAATAGATTTGATTAACATTCTAAATATTTATTGGTCTCGTTTAATTTAAGATTAACTAATTTAAAATTTAAAATAATTTGTAATCAAAAGTTTCCTAAAACACATCACTAAAAAATGGTGAAGGATTTGGTAATTAGATGAGATCATAATTTAAAACTTCAATGCAATCGATACATTAAAATGTTTTTCTAAAACTATGATTTTAAAGAATGATTATTTTTCTCAGAACAACTATTTTCAAACATACACTTAATTGTTACATTTGTCATAAAAGTTCTATCAATCTGGCCTAATCAAAACTAAAATCAACTTTTTTTTTCTTTTTTTTAAATTAAAAAACTATAATTTAAGGTAAGAAAAATGCTTAACCTAATTTTGCCGTAGAGAATATATTTAAATTCATTAAATGTCTATCTATATAAGTACTTACAAATAAATAGTAAATAAAATAATAATAAATTAAACCCAACTTATAATAAAGTATTAGTAAAAGATCAATCAAGTGAATCAACTCTTGATGAATGAATGATGGTTAATTAGTTTACATATAGACAATAACTCGATCATGTTCAATATTTTGAATATTTTAAAAATTTTCTTTTAGTGTTCTATTATTTTTGTCTTTATAATATATTCTTTGTTAATTTTTATTGAAAAATTAATATTTTATTTATTTAATTTTTTATAAAACATGTTAAATTTATATTTTTTCCATAAGTACGCCTATAAATATTAATTAAGTCTAGAGACATTCTTGGATCTTGAATTAGGATGAACTATATTAAAATTGTTTATTATATTCCATTATTTCATTTTTATATATTCTCTTCCTATTATTCTATATGGAGAGGATTTAGTCTAGGTAAGGTGTAAAAATGGAAAAGAAATTAGTGGGTTTAAGGAAGATTAAAGATTTAGAGCTTGTGAAGGAGAAAAGGAAAAATTTAGGAATTTTGAACTATTTTGACATATTTTAGAAATTTCAGGGATTAATTTAACATATCTGGAAATTTCATATATTAATTTGACATATTTTAGAAATTTCAAGGACTAATTTGAACCAATTTAAATTGATGACACGTCAGCATGTAACGTCAGAGGGCTATGCCATGTGGCATGCAATGTGACGCCGACGCTACTTAACACGACACACATCAAGAAAATCATGAATTGATCACGATGATTGACGAACTAGGGACTAAAGTGACCCACGAAATGCAACTTCAGGGACTAAAGAGTTAATTTCCAAATTTCAGAGACTAAAGTGACACATGCATATAATTTCAGGGATTAAAGTGGTACTTAACTCTATGATTTTTGTTTTAGCCTCTAATTTTTTTTCTTTTTTTATTTTGTTCTAAATATCTACAAAAGTTTTGGTTTTAGTTTCTACTGTTAGTCTACCTCTATTAATTGGTGATTTAATTATTTTTTAGTCCTTATAATTATAAATCTTCTTGTTTTTAGCCCCCTTTATTTTTTTTATAAAAATAGCATTCCTTTTTACTATAGTCTTTCTCTAATCCACTCTCTCTCCCCCTTTCTTTCCCTTTCCTTTCCCTCCTCCACCCAACCCCTTCCCCCACCAGCCCCCACCATGTTCGTCCACCTACTTCCCCCCTCTCCATAAAGTGATCGTGAGCACAACAACACCGCCACTACCTAGCCATCAACTATTGTGGCAATATCACCATCCAAGCCTCCTCCATCAATAGCAATCATTTGCCACCCAATTGGGCTGTCAATAGCCATTGTCTAGCTAAAAATCGTCTCACTGTCATAAACTATTTCTCCATTGTGTTGTTTGTGCCTGTTGCTGACCATATCTTTGTCACTCAGTCGCTAAGCATCCCTTGTGCGAGCTTAGTCGTGAACGATCGTGTTTCTACACCACACTTCCACTACTGTAAAATTATCATCTCACCATTACCTCTCCACCACGGCTCCACCAACTTTGTCTTCTCCGTCGCCACAACTCTATACCTCTATTTTCCCTTCCCTTAATTGTTGTTCTATAGATTTTGTTTTTGCTGTGTCATTTTTTTTTTGGTCTATTAGTGTTTAGATTAAGTGTGGATTAAGCTTGGAATGTTTCAATTTTTTTGTTCTTTTTTTTTTTTGTATTTGGTAAAGTTAGCATCGCCACTCCTTAGAGGGTAGGGGACTACAAAGCAAAGGGAGAGAAAAGGGTAGAGGCTGAAGAGGGGGGAAGAGTAGAAAGAGATTTTAAAGGGACTAAAACAAAAATTTTTAGAAATATTTGGATCAAAATAAAAAAAAAATTACAAGAACCAAAATTCGAACTTGTTAATTTTATAGGACCAAAAATATATTTTAACAAAAAAATCATTAGTATTTATTTTGTTACTACTAGTTTCAAATTAAGTTTTTTTTTAAAAAATTACGTTATACTACTTATACATAGTTCTTCAAAACTAAATACATCTCTCTCATATAGATATACACAACATTTTCTTACCTCATTACATATGAATTTCGATATCCACTCACACTTACAATCATATTTCATTTTCTTAAATAATATTTCTCTTTAAATTAAGCATGTAAGCTTAGTACTTTAATGCCTCATAAGTTTAAGAATAAAATTATTCAAATTGTGACATTGCAAGTAAAATTTATGTAATATCGCAATTTATTTGTATATTATGATTAGCTATTTTTGAGTAATAAATACACAATTGATTATTAACATAAATAATTTGTTTTTTAAAAATGAATAAAAGTATTAATACAACGAAATGATAGAGCTTCATGCTTTTGCCATGGTCAAAAATTGATTTCATAGATAATTTAAATAATTTAAATATATAGAAATATATCATAATTAAAAAAAAAAAGAAACGATGAAACATTTAAAAAAATAAAGGAGATCTTGACAACATTAATAAAAGAATTTAATTTTGACGCACTGTAAGCACAAAAAATTTTTACACAAATATTTAAACTCAACTACTCACAATTTTAAAAATCTTACAAATAAAAATATTTAATTAAATGACAATATAAAAATTTTTTATACTAATAATATATCAAAATTAATTCCTTACTAAAAGACCAAATTTTAAGTCAGAGAAGAGGAGTATTTGGGGGAAGGGGAAGGGGGAAGGGGGAGGGGATGGGGTTTAGATCCCGTACATACGGTATTACAAGGCAACTCTTTTATTAATAAGCTATGACCTCATCCACCTAAATTTCAAGTTTATTCCATGGTTCACTGACAATACTTTTCAAGTATGGTAACTTTTTGGTTTCAATACAAGGGTTTTGCTATTGGCTAAGGAAGTTAAAAAATGGAAACATTTCAAGTTTTTAATAAATTCAATGTATTGAAAATTTCGAAAGTTTATCTTTTCAATGAAAAGTTTTCACTCTAACCAATTCTTTAAGGGTATTGATTAGCAAAACCTTCAATATAATGATAAAACATTATTTTTTATTTGATTTGATTTTTTATCATCTCCATTTTTTTTTTTGGTAAATAAAGATTTAAAGTGAGGGAATAACACTTTAGTTCAAGATAAGGAAAGTCTCTAGGTTCAAAGAACACCCATAAAGGAGTATAGACTATTTCTTAGTTATAATAGTTTAGTGAAATCTGACTCAGACATCATCGATCCCATTGCTTTATCCATTTCAAGCAAAATAAATCTATTATTTAGTGTCCATAATCTTACTTTTGATCAAGTGCTGTTGCAAGAGTGATTCATCCACAAATTATTTTAACTCAAGTTAATAAGAATGACTCATTCCACAATCCAAATTAAACTTTTGTTAAGTTAGTTATTGTAAAACTCTTAACATAAACGTTGCATTGTTTGATGTTTCACAAGGCAATTAAGGCATATAGCAACTAGCCACCTATCCTATGATGTTTTGGTTGAGATTTCGCGTGGAGAAAAATATAATAGAAAATGAAAAGATGCACGCCACCTTTTTCACTTCTTTCTTTCATTATTACCTCCCATTCGAACATACCATCCTAAACGTCCATCTTCCACCACTGGATTCCCTTCCCCAAACAAGGAAAATTGTGTCTAAGTTTGTTGAGACAATGGAAACGAGCTTACAAAATTCCAACTCATTTAAATTTCTCACTTTAAAGAATAAGATATTAAGATCATTTCAATTCAACCTCGCAATTCCTAACCTATCCTAACCCTCTTAATATCTACATTCTAATTGCTTCATATCACCAACTTACATATTACAAAAAGAATAACAAAATCATAATAGACCCGTATCACCATGATGCATGGTCTCAAATTGTGGTCTGCAACCGTAATTGTAGTCGCAATATTGCTGTTGCGCTGCTCTCCGCAACCACATTGCAACAGGAATTGCAGCCACATCAAGTACGCTTTCCCTTAATTTTTTGCATCGCAGCTCTGATCGCAATCACAATTCAAAACCATGCCATGATGACAGAAAAAAAATAAGCCTAATCCTTCATTGGACGTTTCCCTTTTGGGTCTGATGATGATTCTGCAGCAAGACCTGAATTTGTTCTTGTTCTTGTTCCAGTTGCAGTAGCGGTAGCAGTAGTAGCAGTAACAGTGGTGTAGTTGCCGCTTGAATCAGAAGTGTGTGAATCGGAGGCAGCAGAGGTACCAGCCGTGGAGGACAACATTCCAGTGTGCCTGGGGCGTCTCCTGTATCTGGAGCCAGGCACACCTGGTCTCGTAGGTTCTTCCATGTGCCCTGGCTTCCTAGACAGCATCACCACCACGCGCCTCATGTTGGGGCGTAGCTGTGGATCACCCTGTGTGCATAGCAGAGCCAGTTGAATGCACATCGCTACTTGCTCAGCATCCATCGTAGATGCCAATGCACCATCCACGATTTCCAAGCTCCTCCCTTTTTTGTAAAGCTTGTATGCCTAGAACCAGAGAGAAAACAGACATAAAACAAAAACATCTTTAGGAATGTTTTTCATATAGATCATTAATTGAGTTCCGTTAAAATATAGATGAAAATCTCTTTGTTGCTTCAGTGATGGGAAGAATGTGTGAAATTAGCATGTCAACATTTTTTTAACGTACACGCATGTTTAACATTTTATGTGAGCTTTTTTTTTATTATTATTTTCGTATTTTCTAGGACGTGATAATATTTATCACAACTGCAACCGAGAACTTAAATAATATAAGACATGCTTTTCAACGAGAACGAGAAGAATCGGAAAATCGCCTCCTCCAATTTTCGGGTATACTTGTCAGAATTATTTCAATTTAAAAATTTAAAAAAAAAATTATTTTCTGCGAGTTTGACTATGAAAGGTTTATTTGTTTGTTTGACACCGAACCTGTTAGACCAAATCTCATCGTACGAATAAAAACAAGAGGGGAAAAAACATTTTGAGATATTTTTCCCCCCGTTTTAAAATCTTTAATGAATTTTTCAAATCAAATAGTTGTAACTATTATTTACAACTATAATTTGGGGCTCGAACATAAAAATTCTAACGGGAGATTCTATCTTAACTCACATTCGTTTTTTACTTCCAACTAAATTTATAGTCAAGCAATATTTATTTTTTATATTTTTATATCAGCATATATCTTAATTGCAATTGCAATTATGAGTAAAGTAGCTCGGTCAATTCTAAATGCAATTTGATTATGTAGGCATGAGGTTAGGCGGGAATTTGCGGCGTTGGGATTGGTTTAAACTTTGTGAAAAGATGTCATGGGGGGCTATCAATCGAGGCCGTCACCAGGATTAATTAATTGGAAACTAATAAAAAGTCTCCAAAACTTATCAAAAGGTCAAGAATCGCCTAGACCCTTTTTTTCGTTTTGTTGATTAAGAAATGCCTGCACCATACCTAAGCCCTTAGAAGCAAGAAAGTAAAAAATATTGTAGTATTCTTACCCAGTCAAGTAGATTCTGCGCATCCACATCCAAATTAAAGGACGAGTTTCGTTGGCTACTGATCAACTCCAACACCACAACCCCATAGCTAAACACGTCAGCCTTCACAGACAGTTGCCCATGCATCACATACTCCGGAGCCATATACCCGCTGTATTATTCACAAGCATTTTTAGTGTCAATCAGAATTATAAGTCTACCAAAACACAAAACACATGACTAATATTGTACATGGAACATTTATTGTAATTAGCACATAAGCTTTCGTTTAGATGTCATATAAATTAAAAAGTATTGTCTTTCAAACAAAAAGTTTTATAAGAGTCAGAGTACATATAATATTGACTTTTATGTAGAACTATTTTATTTTATTTATTTTTAGTGGTGGGTATGGCATTAACCTTTGTATGTAAAAAATAAAGGAGTTTGTTGACTTACTTGGTTCCAGCCACACGAGTATTGACCTGGCTCTGATCTTCCGGGAAGAGACGGGCCATGCCAAAGTCTGCAATCTTGGGCTGCCATTTGTCATCAAGCAAGATATTACTGGCCTTGATGTCGCGATGGATGATGCAATTGTGCGAGTCTTCGTGAAGATAAAGCAAGCCCTTTGCCACGCCTGTGATTATGCCAAACGTGCGTTTCCAATCAAGCTGCTCTCTCTTATGGGGCTCTGCATCAATTTGAAATTACTACCATAAAAATAGCAACTTTACATGCACAATGTTTATATTTTCTTTGAGAACAATAAACAAAAATGCTTATCATAATATATTAATATTGCTAACGTTTGAGGATGGTGATCTAATAAGTTATAGAAAAATGAGGTATCATAATCACACCACAATTTGTTTTACCTCAATAAGAGTGGCTATTCCACGACAACAAAGAATTATAGAAAATAAGTCTTTAGTTTTGGGAAGTTTCCTTTGTCCTTCTTAGAATGTGGAAATAGCGCTACAAACCACAAATTGGCACCAAGCCACCGCGCTACCTTTTTATTTATAAAGACATGTGCTTAATTGAAAAGGAAAAGAGAAAATGGTAGGATGGTTCATCCAAGAGAAGTCGTCATGGCTTTGCTAAGGAGGAGTTTGGAACAATCTGTTGGCTAAGCGAAGCATCTAATGGATTCAATTGATGGATAACTTTATGCATGTGAAAGTCAAGGTCTTAAGTGCAGTCACTCTCAGACGCTCAGGTCCTTGAGGACAATAGAAAACATTTTTAAATTTTAAGAAAGGTAAGGATGGAAGGCTACTAGTCCACGCTTTTAGTAGAGTTGAAAAATCCAGAATTCTTCAATTAAAAACTTCTTAAAGAAAGAGAAGGAGCTGATTAAAAGCAAAATTGGTTAGAACATTGAAGATTTCATCTCAAGGAAAAAGGGCACATAAGGAAAACTCAAATTCCATAGTCAGATGGGCAGAATGCAATTTGGGTTGATGGAAAAACTCATTCACACCCTTCGTGGAAAAAAATATAGACTTAATTATCTTAGTTGAGACTATCAATTATAAAATTTAAATCAATTTAACTTCCTATAAATATTAAATAATGATCAGGCCAGGTATTTTATTTGTATTATGTACCTAACAGACAAATTCATGTTCTACAAGCAATCCAAAGTTGCAAAGATCCTCTTAGGAAAATGTGAATGGCTTTCTTTCATCTGTGATTTTATTGAAGAGAATAAGGATTAGCAGAGAAGCACTTACTGAATAGAAGCTTGTCAAGGCTCTCATGAGGCACATACTCATAAACAAGTAACTTCTCCGTGCCATGGGCACAATAACCCAACAAATTCACCACATTCCGGTGCTGCACACGAGCCAACAACTTGGCCTCATTCATGAATTCTTTCCTCCCTTGATTAGATGTGTGTGATAACTTTTTCACTGCAACCTCTCTCCCATCATTCAGCTTCCCCTGCAAGTGAAAAAGGGTGCAAATCAAAAACATAGGTAGGGAAAAAGGATGCAAATCAAAGACTTGGTAAAATTGGTACCTTTTTTTATTTACCAAGTAAAACCAAAAAGGTACCAATTTTCTTTTGTGGAACTTCCTACAAAAGGGGAAAAACAAATACTAGAAAAGTAATCAAATTCTAGGGATTAGAAGAGATGCTTTCAAAATTCCAAAATTCAGAAGACTGTGTCTGAATTCATTCCCAGAAAACATGTACCTTAACCAATTGAAAACTTTCTCAGTTTTCTTTCTTCCACTTTTCCTTGCAACCAAACACAAAAATTAATCAAAATTGCTCATTGATCTCACCTTGTAGACAGGTCCAAAGCCTCCCTGACCAAGCTTATTAATAGCACTGAAATTCTTGGTAGCTGCAACCAAGGTTTCATAGGCAAAGACCTTCTGTTCCTGAGCAGCCATTTGCTGTAAGTCAGCTTCATTGTTTCGCTCTAATCAAACACAACAGAGCAGAAACAGAGAAGAACACAACAGAACCCTACTATAATCAGACAACTCATCAACCAGAAGATAAAATTCAGATTAAAAAAAAAAATTGAGAGAAAAAATTGGATTTCGTTGGATTACCTTTACTGGAACCGAATTTGAAGTGTTTCACAAGACTATGAAGAAAACTGTGGGACTTGTCCTTGTCCTTGTCCATGGCGGTGTCTATGATTCCAAGATCAGCCCATGAAACAAACGAAGCAAAGTTGGGATCTTTTTTGTGAACCGAAAGTGGGTTTGTGAGGAAATGAGAGGAGGTGCAGAGGAAGTCGGAGCTTGCGAATGTGAAAGGAAAGAGATGAATAAAGGAGATTAGTTAGTTTCGTACAGAAAAAACAGGAACATTAATATCTACGAATCCTATGAGAAGAGAGAAGCGTGTTGTTCTTATAATCTTGTTGACCTGGTGACGCCTGCTTGACTTAGTGATGATCTTACGCACACCGAGGGAGAAACAACAAAAATAATAGAAGACACGTCGAAGGAAATGTCAACCAACAAATGCATTTTCTCTAATTTTTATTTGAAATAAAGGTTAATAACTTTTTTTCTCTCTCCTCTTTATTGTTAATGTGAGTCAATCTTATTCAAGACGCATTGAGCACTAAATATGATCTCTTTCAGTTGTGATTGGAACCTTGATTGCTCACAATGTGAGTATCAACTCCTCCTATTAGACCCCAATCTCAGGTGATAAAAGTGTAATAATTTGAAAACTAACTATTTGTATTCATATGCCTAATAAAATTCATATTATATGTGTTGATTTAGTAATAATATATATCTATGGTATTATTTTGCTATGTCACTCATATTATACATGCTTTCATATTATAAATAATTTGATAGTAACATAATAAACTCAAACATAGTTACAGTTTGATTTTTCAAATAAAAAATACAGAAAAATATCAATCTTTGTGCAAAAACAAACCATGAAATTGAAAAATATATAAACAAAATCTAATACAAATATTTGACATTGAGAAGTGATAGAGGAACTCACTTCTTGTGGGATACTGTGTCGATTTATCACTCATCCACTATTGGATGGGGTGTGGGTCCAATCTAAGTGGGCTCCACACCCAATCCAATGGTGGATAAGTGGTGACTCGGTACGGTGTTCCACAAAAAATGAGTCCCCTCAATATTTCTCTTTAATATTTCATCTTCCTATTGCCTAATAGTGTATTTCTTATATATATATATATATATATAATAAAGTATCTCCACAAACATTATTATGAGATTAACCTCACTATTATGATTGACTTGGTTTAATATTGTTATGACTTTTTTAGAGTTGTTGAATATTTTGAATTTTCTAAAAGTTACTCTTACAAAGTCATAATAATATTATTTGATAAAATAATATAAAAATTGTTCTCAATAAATAGAAATTATAAGAGTAATACTTGATAAAGTTGTTCTTAAAATTTAAAATGACTATAATAGATATAAATATTAAATAGAATAATTTCTATTTTCATTGTTATTAAGCAGAATAATGTCATATTAATCTTTTAATTTTTAAAGAGCACAGACTAACTCTGAAAAATACTTATGAGAACTCTTAAGAGTATCCTAGCTTTCAAAACCTAAGAGTAAAAGTGTCTCAGCATTTTTAATTACCAAAATAAAAAAATTAACTTATACTTTTTATAAGTAATAGCATCCTTTTAAACAGTACTACCAAATCAAGTTTAAAAAGTCTTTTGAATAATTATTTTTCCTTTGGAATTTGAACTTTAATCCTCTTTTTGATGGTGCAACTCACTTACTACTCGCATCAAACTTTTGTTGATTGTCTAATTGTTTTTGGCTCTATGTTTAAGTAACTCAAACAAAGATTTACAACCACAAAATCAAGATTGCTTATTTTACAAATTTGTTTGGTTTTACATTTGGTATTTTCTCAACGGTAGTGGTTCTAAAATTGATTCTCACTAGAAGTAATCTTTAAGTTGCTTTTGTGGTTAGTTCTAAAATCAAGTTACAGATAAAAATACTAACTATGACTCACTTTAATTCAAAATTACTTTTAATTAAAATTATCAATAATCAAATTTGCAAACACAAACCTAATCACACACTAAATCCTCAAAACAGAAGATGCCGTCACAAGAAATACATTTTGTTACAATTTTACTATGTTCTATCGGAAAGATACCACTGTGTCACGATCGTTCCAAATCACAGTAACGAGGTAAGAGCTCTCATGTCTCATTTATCACCGTGGACAAGATCTGCTTGAGTGATACGTTGAGAATGCTTTGAAAGTTGTGCTGTAGCTAGCCTTATAAAGAATAACATTCGGCAACACATTGTCACTCTCTTTCATCCAAAAACCGAATTTATGATTCAAAATGAATGTGAAATGAAGAAAATCAGACTTAAGGTTGTAATATATTCTACATTCATCCAAAAACCGAATTTTATGAATCAAAAATATGAAATGAAGAAAATCAGACTTAAGTTAGTACTAGATTCTACATTCGTCCCCCCTTTATATTCTGACATGTTTAGTCAAGGCGGCTTTATTTTATTTGCATAAATAGTTTTTTTGTTAACCTTTTTTTTTTTCTTGGTGTGTTAGTTTGAACTGAGTTAAAAATGTTGTGTACGTGGGTCATTAACTTTGCACCAATTATTGTTAATTGACTAATATACTCTATCTTCTGTGAACAAGAATAAAATGAAGGTAATTTCAAACGACTATTCTTATACCTTTTTGCGAACCAAATTGAATCATAAAAACCCCCCTTTCAAATGGTTGAATTTTACAGAATAATCAAGTACCTATCAGATAACCTGACTTCGTTGCTCGCCATAAATGAATCGTGAATGTTGATTTGTTAAGGAAAGGGAAAAAATTAAGATAAAACAAAAGATGTGTATCTGGCTGTCTATTTCTTTTGACTTAAAACAAAGACCTGTAATAGTTAAAGGCCCAAATGCCCCTGGGATCGATGGATGCAGAAGAAAATGTGAAATGCTTAGATGTATCTTCTGTAGCAAAATGGGCCCATTAGCCATTGTTCGGGAGTGTTAGCGTAACCTCAAGGGCAGCACCCGGAGGCCAGCACAAATGGAATAGCTCCTGTCTCTAAAGAAGGGTGCAACCCAAAGGGCACAAGCTCGACTAGCAGGATAGGGCCCTGTTGCCCCAAACACATTGCCCTCCCCCGGCCAAAAAAAAAAAAAAAGGGGCAAGGGAAGAAAAGATGGGAACATTTCTCTTCTTTCTCTTGATGGCAACCTTGCAAGTTTGGTTCGGGCAGGTACAATGTGCCCCCGCATGACTAGTCACCCTTTTCCGACATTTGACTTTGCACAGAGTACAGGTCCTGAATTCATTTTTCTTTTTCGATCTTTATATTAAAAGTAAAGACATGACAATTTCAGTGCATTTGTAGCATTAAATTTTGACGGTTGTAGAGTTCCAAGTTTGATAAGTGTTGCGTGAAAAATACGCAATAGTTGGGATTAGTATATTTTGGTCTCTCTAGATGCAAATCATAGAAAATTTTGACTTTCTATTTCATTATCTATATCTTTTTGGCACGTATAAACTACACGGATCAAGCATCTCCCACTGTCTCCCATACATGGCATTCATTAAATTATTGGCTCCGTATGGTTGTTTTTATCTTTAAATTAAATAACATAATATGTCACATTGTATGATTCTATATCTCTATACAGAACAAATACATAGTTGAGAAATTCTTAATTAGCTAAGTTCTATCGCATCGTCTATTAAGTACTCAAATTATTATTTAACATATGTAAATATATTTATAATCGTCAGTGTCTTTTTATTATGGTTTTTATCACCTTACACATATCAAATAATGATTTGCATATTTATTATAGAATGTGTCCATCTAAGAATTATTTTATAATGAAGTCATTTTTGAGTAAAAAGTACCTAACCCTGATTAAGGGCTTGTGCAATGAGAGTTAAGCCTGATTGTACTTGATTTTAACGAACTTCACATATTGAGGCTAAGTGAAGAATATGAACTCTTCAAAATTTTCTGTCATATATCTGTAATCTTAATGAGTACTAGAATTTCTCTCTGTGCTACCCTGGAGTCCTAAGCATAAACAAAATAATTACAGGAAGTTGTAACTGGATGATGAAGAAATCATGAGTGCTATGTATTAATATCTTTATTTGGCGTAGAACCCTCCTGCTTTTGCAATGATACAATGTTTACTACTTTGCTAGTGTTTGATCTTGACTTGGATACAAGTGTGGTGACGTTTATTTTATTCATATTAAAGTAAGAAGTCAAGGTCGCAGACAAACAGTGGTAACGCTGTTTCTGTCTGAGATGAGCCATCGTTATGTCAACACTTGATAACTATTTGTATTTTGTCGCATAGGCATAAATAGGTATTATGATTTGCATGCAGGATTACACAATGCCCTTGTATGTCAACTGAATTGATTTCATTGTAACTACTAATTTTTTTTCAATTATTCAATCAGAAAATCAAACAATTTCAATACACAAAGGGTGGCAGATAATTTAGTTGCATATGCACTGAGGAAATTTCTTGCTTTGCTGCCGATTTGTTGTGTAGTTATTTCGCTTTCTGTAGAATTTGCACCCGTTCTCACTTTATCAATAGGCTTATGCCCCTTTTAGTAATATCCATGTGCCGTCCTTCTATTGTTTTCACCTTTCAACGCAGCATATTAATATTATTATAGTTTACTTGTATTCGTTTCGACCTAACAAGAAGTTGCATTTTGCTTAAAGCACAATCAATACTAAAAGTGTGTTTGCTTCTTATTCTCATTTATTAATTGTTTCTGAACATATATCTCAGTCAAAAGCTTTAAATAACAACAGTAACAGTAACCAAAGTACTTCCAATCAGTATTAACAAACACTCACTTTTTATATAATTACAAATGAATACATGTAGTATACAAGTGACTCAGCTTGTCCCCCTCAGAAAAATAAAAACAAACCTCTCATAGGATGCAAGAATGCAAAAGATGAGAAAGAGAAAAGGAAGAGGCTACTTACCTCATCTTTTCACCCTTACCGAAAAAAATGAAAGAAATGACAAAACTAGTGGCCCCTAATTCTGTCTGTCTAATAAACTAAAGCTATGTACCTGGCACTGGAATCTTTTTTGGATCCCTCCAGCTCTGCAAGCCAGGTCTTTGCTCACAAAATACAAGTGACAGGTTGGCCTTCACCTCACTAGCCTACACACACATATACTCATCATCCTCCTTTTCCACAAAGGTGATGATGGACACCAACCCCATAAAAATTTGGGCTTAAATGGACAAAAGAAACAAGAGAAAAAAAAAATAATAATAATAAGGACATGAAAGAGAAGGGCAGACTTCAGTTTTGTGTTGTCCACCATCATTGTATCAAACAGACCATACCAGGATTCTCCCCTCTCCCTCAGGGAACTCCCACTGACTTTTTGTTAACATTGAAGTGATGCATTGGTGTCCTTAGTATCTATGTAGACCACACCAGTGGTGCTCATGTTGTATGCTTTGATCTGCACCTTGTGGATCAACTCCAATATAACAAATCTGCATTTACCAAAGACCTCAATATAAATTCATAAATGGTATGCCAAATGGCAAAATAAAGGAAAAATTATTTCTGATAAGCAAGATCAGCGTTTTACCTATTATCTCTTTATCACAGATGAGCATCGACTTGTTACACTGCAAGATCTCCCATGTTCCTGACTCTGAGTTCCACATTCCTCAGATCACGAAGATGTTGCAAAATTTCTTGGAGAAAATATAACCCTTTGTCCCCTTTTCTCAAGGAGCTGATACAGTGCTTTAGAAACTCTCTGTCTGCCTCCAGCACTTGTAGTCTCTCATAAACATGATCCACCTCCTCTTCCAAAGGAAGCTTTTTCTTATCCAAATTAGCCTTTTCAGCTGAAATTTTTTGCATGTGGGGAAAATCTAACTCATCTCCACTCAACTCCACATCTTCTGCTTCTGTACTTATTGCATCAAAAAGTGGGAGAAGCCTCTTGGCTTTTGCACCCATGATTTTCATCCCTTGATGATGCTTACCATTTGCTTCCTCTGCATGACCATTTGCAAATCCATTTACCTGACCTCTATGATCATCATGATCATGATATCCATTCCCATTCTCTTCACAAAAATGTTCTATCGATTTAGCATCATCATCAACTTGCTGTTCTTCTTCAAAATTCAATATAATAAGCTTTTCTTCCAGTTCCTTCAACTGTTCTAGAATTGATAGCCTCTCTTGCTCAAAGTTTGCCAATGATTCCTCCAAATACAAGACCGCATCTACAGGTGTGTTCTGGTTGCTGCTGCATTCTTGATGGCTATAAAAGCCATTTTCTTCCTTAGCTTCGTGATTCAAATCAATGGACAGTCCATCACTATCTTCAGCAATGCTACAAGAGGGAGATGAAGTTCTGCTTCTTATGCTACCATCTCTTCTTGACATCATCATCTTTTCCCTTGCCTCATATTCATGAACCTTCTTTCTATATATTTCAAGCTCCTTTTCTAGCTCTTGCTTCTCTTTCTCCCTCTTTAGCATAAGCTCATTCAGAAGCTGCAAGGCCTCCTGGTCATACTCAGATTGTTCTTCCATCATTCTCTGATACTGCAAAGCTTCCATCTGCATTGCTGCTTTCTCTTCCTGAAGCCTATTTATCATTGCCATTGTCTGATTGGCTGCCACAGCAGATGCACTTCTCTCTTCTTCTAGTTCTGCATATAGAGTACTTAAAGCCTTCCTTTCAGATTTCAATGCTGCTTTTAGCTTCTCAGTGGTCACCTCACCACATTCTATATCACTCATGACACTTCCATCCAATGACTCTTCTGTTCCTGATTCTTTTCTGTCAAGGAGTAGTAATTTCTTGTGTATCTGATGCAGACTCTCCACAGAAGTAGGTGTATCAGGAACTTTTTCTTCCTCATTCTCATGAGGCTCCAAAGATGCCGACAAATGGTTATTTCCTGTTGGCATTCTCACTTCAAGTGACATGGCTTTGAATTCTACAAATTCTTCTTCTTTGTCATGGCCTAATTATATATTGAAAATAATTAAAAAAAACAAATGAATGGAAAGAATTTAAGCTAGTTACTAGGAAATTTTAATGATGGTCTTGAGAAAGAGAGAAGATAAGAAATTGAGGCTTACCATTATCATCTTCGACTTGAAATCTGACTGTGCTACTAGATGGATCTTCTTGTATTCTTTGATTTGTATCCAAAAGAACATCTTGGCTTTGATACTCATCCACATGCTCCTGATCAGGAATTTCAGTCCCTATAGAGACATCTGCTTCAAATTCCTCACCCTGCATTTGTGATGCATCTTCAGATGCTGCATGAATGAAGAAAGTGTTAGATCATTCCATATAGAAAAACAAGAAAGAGAATAGAGTAAGACCATAGTAGACAAATTGAGGAGGAAAATAATTACAGCCTATGGAAACATCTGAACATAGTTCTCCATCTCTTCTTTCCATGTTTGATTCAACATTATCATCCTTGGGCAAATCTTCAGTTGTTTGAGCAATCCTCACTTCTTGATAATTCTGCTCCAAATTCTCTTCTTCTGCTTGTAATCCTGAGGACTTCCCTCTTGTCCTCAATTGACTTGATTCAACCCCATTGACCTTGAAGACCTTTGTATTCTCCTGGCATGAAAATTCCGTCACAGTTTCCCCAGAAATATGCCAATTCTCAATAACAGGTGCAGCTTCAGCATCAGCACCCATGTCAAAGTCCAGAATAAAATCCTCACTGCCAGAAAGCCCTTCACCCCCCACCTTATACCTTCTTTGATTTCCATCTTCTGTGGCAGTGGAGTCAAATTCAACAGGAATCAATCTGCAGCCATCACCATGAATGAAAAATTCCAGATGTTTGGGGGGAACTTCCTGAGTTTTCTCTCCTTTGCAATCAACTTGAGCAGTGTTCTGCTCACAAGGTTGATCTTGATCATCATCCTTTGCCTTAGGAACATCCAAAGCTTCCTCTTCAATGGCTTCTTTCCCTTTCTCTACACTCAAATCCAACTTGTCAATCTCATCAGCCAAGGTCTCCTTGCCACCATCACACACAGAACAAGCACAACTCTCCCCTGCCTCCCCTTCTCTTCTCCCTGAGCCCCGATCAACCTCGAAAACCATGTCACCTCCCCTGTTCTCTTCAGTGCTCTGTTCATCTTCATCATGATCAAGCACAAAATCCGATCTGCTGTGATCCGAGTGATCACCAACGTCAACCTCGGCGTCAACCCCGCGTTCTGTGGTCAAATTCTGCTTCTGGCCATACCCCAAAATGTCCAGAGAAGGCTTGATCAGAATGCAAGGAGGATAGAATCTGCTGTCCAAGTTTGCACCACAGCAAGAACAACTCAAAGGCTCCTCTGCTTTCTCAATTTCCTTGTCATCAGCACCACCTTGGATCATACCTATTTGCTTCATCCACGGGAAGAAACCAAAGCTATTAGGCAATTTGACATAACCTGGTTGAGATGAGGATGAGCAATCCTCACACATGTCCTCTGATTCAGCCAGCTTGTGATGATTGGAGCAGAATCCCAGTTTGGAAATCTCAGAGGCATGAGCATCACACACAAGATCTCTGCAGGGAGAATTCTTGTTCTTTCCAGGCTCTATGAGATGATCAATTCTGGTGCACCACATGCAGGGCCTTTTGAGGCCAAAGAGATCAGCAAACTTTATGATCAGATAAGAAAACAGAGAATTTAGGAGAAGGAGGACGATCAGAATCCATTCAAGGATGGCATAAACAAGAACAAGGGTGATCTTGTTGGTGTTCCTGTGCAACATGGTTGCGAACTTGTTGGCAGCCATGGTTTGGTTGTGTGTTTTTGGTATGTACAAAAGGATGTTTTACCTACGATATCAGATTGGAATCTAAGGAGGCACTAGAAAAGAGAGGCAGAGAAAAAGTTTCAGAGGGAAGAGAGGTTTAAGACAAGATGTCAAAACTGTATTGTGGTTGTGTATGTGTGTGTATGAAAGAGCGAGGGAGAGAGTAGAACAGAAGTAGAGAGTAAGTGGTTTTATTTAGACTGTGATATAGGCGGTTTGAATAGAATGACAACCAAAGAAGACTCTAAGCTGAAGGGAAAAAGGAAAAGAAATGTTCTTGAGTCAAAGAAAATTAAAGAATGTTGTATTTTCTAAGCAAATGCTTTTTGACAAAAACTAATACTCTTAGCAGTTCACTGGTTCCACTAGAACAATTAAGCAGTTGTGTTTTGCCACTGCCATATGACAGGAATATCGGGGAATTGAGCAATATTCTGACAGAAATGTTTTATGAGGATTAAGTGTTTTGGCATCAAAATGGTGTGAGTTTTTTTGTAATGAGCTTTTTTTTTTTTTTTTTTCTCTCCAAGCTCTAGAATTTTCTGAGGCCAAAAATGTTATTTTGATAATATAATCCACTAAATAATCCTGCCAGCTCCTCTTCAAATTTTCTACTAAGGCAACAAATGGTATGGCCCACCAAACCACACACATGAGCTGGTGGACCACTCCCAAAGTAAGGGGGTGGGGCCTGTTATGGCTGCAGATGCTTGTGTTCATTATGCGGGTGTGTTTCCTAAGAGATTTTGTGTTTTTATATGAATACATATAATGTAGCCTCCTTCCAACCAATGAATTATTGTAAATGAAACTCTTTTATTGCAAGATAGCTGCTTAATTAAACTTCACTCATTTTACTTTGTTGACAAGGCTGTTGTGTGCCACATTTATATGCGGGTGACACTAGTAAGGGAAGCTGATAACAACTTCAACAAATCGGAGACAAAACAGAAGAAAAGTATCTTGTCCTTTTTCTCATTCAAGAATGAGTTAGCTAAGTTAAACTCTGGCTCAGATTTCCTACTTTCAACTCTTGAATTTCTAATTCAAAATAATTTTATTCAATAAATTCACCTTTTTTTTTTTTTCTTTTTGCGCAAATAACTTTATGTTGGATGTACAACAAAATGACTCACTAGTTAGGTAATCCAATTTAAAGCAAAAAAGAAAAAGGCGGGGGCTTAAGAAGCCGAAACAAATGTGAAGCGAGTAGTTTGTTTGGCTCCAACGAGGATGAATTTGGCTTTTGGGTCAGGGCTGCACCGCCACTCACCGACTTATAGCCATGTTTTCCAAAATAATGTGATGGCAATTCAATATTTGTTTCCATACGTTATCACATCCACATGTACTTTCCAAAATAATATCTACATTTTTCCCATCTCTTTTTTGAAAGGAATCTATGGCTAGCTTAGTAAATGTTGTGCTTTGGCCCTCCAAATTGCTTTTGCTTTAGTCAAGTCTGCACCATAAGTTTTTCAGTGTCTCATTTGGCCCTACTGGTTATAATTGAGTAGATACCTTCCCTCCCCCTCCCCCACCCCCCCAGTGCTAATATAATTAACCTATATTAGACAGCCATTATCAAATTTGTTTAGTACATATTTGCCAGCTCAAAGGAAATCAAAAGGAAATCTGATCATACTTTTGCACCAGTTGATGATAATATTTGAATCCAGAAAGCATCCAAAAGAACGAATTTTAGATCAAAATTATGGTTATGCCAGATGGTAAAATAGTAGCCAGACAAGTTGCTATTTCTTCCCTAATAATATGCGGGTAGAGAAAATTGATGAGGAAAAAGGGTGCCTCTCCTTAATAACAATGTTTGATATACAATAAATGAATCAATTAATTAATTCATCAAAGTTTGTTATAGAACACATTGTACCATAAAATTATTTATACTTATTAGTTACGTTATAAGTAGTTGTGTATTTTGAAACTTTAATGAGATAGGTACTATTAGAGTATAGGATGATTAAATGCAGGCTAGATCCAAAGATGGGGCCATTTATGATGTATTGTTGATTGTTGATTAGGCAGAAGTGCAAGAAGCAAAACGAAAAATAAAAATGTTTTGAATTCAAAGCTGGACTTTCTTTCTTGGAAGGAACATCAAAGCTAAACTCAACTTTTGAAAGTTAATTACTGGTGGGAGCCCTCAATTCCTCTTCTCAATCCCAATTCCCCTTTATTATGACCAAAGGACCATCAACCATTTAAAATGTAAAACAAAAGAAGGGATCAAAAAATGTCATTTGTCTGTTGGGAGCCCTCAAAGTTGCTCTTACCCAATCCCAATTTTCCCTTATTCTGACCAAAAAGATCATCAATCATCTAGCAAGTTAAACAAAGGTAGAGCTAAAAAAATGTCATTGTTCTTCAACTTTGCAATTCAATTCAAGAGGCTCATAATTCCCATATATGGAACAGGTGACATGATGCAGTAAGATTATTAAAAAATAAATAAATAAATAAAACAATGTGAATAAGAATAATATATTCAAAAGATTATGTTATATTGGTTCACACATCGTTATAATAGTATAATATTATGGACCAAATAGCTCCTAGTAATATGCTTTATTGAAAATTTCAAATTTGGCGACTTAAGCTGAAAATGAGCTCATGCATTGTATTTGTTGTCTAATTGATCAATTAGATGGGGGGACCCGTAGGCTTCATCTAAAACGGCTCGCGTGGGTTCGAAGCCATCACCCAACAAAATGTAAACTATAAAATATTATGAAATGAATGTGCAAGTATTTTGCTTAATCCTGCATATTAATTATACAAATGGACCCTATTTTCCATTTCCAATAATGATAACCATTAAGACCTTATTCTGAGCTATATCATGAAAAATAACGTCCTTCTAGTACGCTCTACTTTTTTCTTCCTTCCTTGGGGCGCCGCGAGGGGAGGAGGGGTTTACAGTTAGAATTTACATTTATTTTTTTTGACAAAAGAAAATTGGCATATTGAAACTGCTGGATAGATAATGATGGGTGACATACTGGATGATCAAAGTTTTAGATATCAGAATTCAGAACTGCATCTAATTGTCTAATACTTAATTGGTTTAAATGGTTTGACACTTATTTTTCTTAAATAAGATTTCGAGTTTGAGTTTTATGAATAAAAAAAACTAACATCAAAAAAATTGTCTTATAGTGGGTTGGCTCAGTTTAAGCTAGATCAGTCGAAATTCAATTGACTTTAGATATTGGTGATTTAAATCAAAAAAAAAAAAATTCCTGATTCTAATTGAGCTTTAAGCTAATTAGCATTTTAAAGTTAATTTTGCTGACACAAATATCATGTTCTCTAGCTAACTAAAAGTAATGCTATGTCGTAACCTTGATTTAGAGGCCTGATGCTAAGAGTGACTTGGAAAGGCTAAATGGCCTACAAAGACTGGACTGTTATATATCCCTTTCATTCTATTTAACTAGTTCTGTAATAAAGTATCAGAATCTATTATAGATGAGATAGAAATAGGTGATAGTTAGAATGTCCAAATCTTTGGTTCACGGATAAGAATGGGAAAAAAAAGATTTTATTTTTTCAAAATCTCATTTTAGAATGATAAAATTTTATTATAATCACACATTCTCATTACTAATTAACCACTATGAAGACTTAAAACAAAAAACAGCGTTAAGAAGATTCTTCAAGTTATACTACCTTAATCTTTTAAAAGAATCCCAACAAATTGTTCACGTATGGACAAAGAAGCCATAATAATTTGGTTACTGAAGGATGGCCTGCAGTTATCTACCTGTATGCACAGGATCAGTCTGTATCACAGCCAGTAAACAATTAAAACTTGATTGGTATTTTCTCCTTCTTCTTTTTATTTTATATATATATATATAGGCATATACTATCATGGATTTGAATGATACCGACATCATGCCTATAAAACATCTCAAAGAAGTGAAAAGGACATCTGCTGATCGATTGAGACTTCTCCAATGCTTGTATTTCTGATTTGATATCATTTTAACCTTTTTAAAAAAAATTATTAAAAATGTGGTTGAAGAATGAAGTGAAATTATACTCCTACAAATGAATCAGACACCATTTTATTCCTTAGTCATTTTAAAAGTAAAATTAACTCTTCTAAACAGCAATCAGCAGGCATTTGAAAGTCAGATCACACTCAAATGGGACAAAAATTGCCTAAACTAAAAAAGACTATAATTGAATTGTTTGGTAGAGGAAATGGAAATGCTATCAAAAGAATCTTAAATCATTATGCCATTTTAAAAATAAACTGAATTCAATTACTAATAAGTAATAGCCAAACGGAAATGTAAGGTTAATGTCAATAATATACAAAAATCTTGCACGAAACCCTTCTTATAAAAAAATATACGGCATTAATGTATAAATCATATTTATCATCTACCTACCTTCTAGCGGCACTCTGATTCTATAATGGTCTATAAAAAACTAGAGTTCTTCCTTGTGTGATTCCTCAATCTCTTTTTACCTATGGAACAGGCTTCTTCGCTTCTAAAAATTACATCAGAAGAGTTGATCAATTTAGCTTTCTGATACGTTTTTTAACACCAAAGATAATGTTGTGAACCCCATATTCCCTTTTTCAAAGTGATTATACTACATGTTTCTTGCTACCATTAAAATGCTGTAAGCAATTTCTTACTTTGAGGGGAAAAGAAATTCATAAAGGTTCACATTGTTTTTCCCCCTTTTGTAATCCAAAGTTTTTAATGGTTCAATAAATCAAGTCAATAATTCTTATTCTCGCTATTCATTCTGAGTTTTAGTTTTATTGTGGAGAAAAGCAATGACCTCAAGTATCCGCCGACGAGCCATAACAATTTATAATTTCATGGCAAGAAATATATAAATTAGTTAAGACCAATACCCTTTTTTATTGTAGATATATAGAAATAATAAACACTCACAAAAGGCAAATCGGTATACTTAGGCTCTTGCAAGATTCTAAGTTGTAAATTTTTATTTTTGAAATCTTTTAGGCAGTAAAGGTACGTTAGGAATACTGCCTTGTTCTTTTACATTGTTTTAAAACTTAGGATTCTGTTATGACCCCAAAAAAAAAAAAAAAAAATACATAATAGAAAGAAAGTAAGAATCATGGAAGGGTTGGCTAACAATAGGATACCACTCATTGTTCCTTAACCAAGAAAATATAGAGATTAAATAAACAAGGGGAAAAGGGTACATAAATGAGAAATCTAACTTACATGAAGGGGATGTGGTAGTAATGATGATGACTTCAAAGTGTTGGATATGTGGGACAAGGACATATCTATTCACCTTGCTTTTTTTCCCCTTGTTCACCCTCCTCTTTACTATGCTTTCACTTTGTTGCCTCCCCTTGCAGCTACCCTCTCTTTATCTTTCAAAAGTCTCTCTCTCTTCCCCACCACTCGATGCCTTACTATCCAAATATACACACGCACAGACGCACGGGGACAGTACAAGTAACAATGTCATATGAGAGTAATATATATGCCCCGTGCCGGCATATACTCATATAATATGTTCATGTGCTATCAATTACTTGTTAGGCAATAGGCATGCTCAAACTGCTTGATCATTGAACTCGAGAGAATACTCCTCTTCTTTTAGCTTTGACATACGCATGTGTATGCGGGCAAGGCAATGATCAGCACGTAATTGTTCTTTAGAGGTTCACTTCATGTTAGTCTTTAAAACAGTGGCGGGACCTGAAAGGTTTAATGGGGACGTGTAACTTGTGTCTTCAAGACAAATTTCGTGTGAAGAGTGTAAATGAAGATGGTCATGAGAATTAGATCAAGATTGTTGATCTGAAGTTAATTCTTCTTAAGCAAAATTTCCATAACCTATTCACAATATACTCATCATATTTATTATTTAAGTAAATTGATAAGAATCTGTAGTTGTAAAGTTTCTTTCATAAAAAAAAAAAAAAAAAATTATAGTTATACATGAATTAAGATGGGAATGCTTGCACGCCTTTCTCAATATTAATGGCCAACGGCATAGAGTGCAAAATTTTCTTTTTCTCTTGGCTAGTTTCTACCAACTACCAACAGACTCAGTTTTATTTTATTCTCCGAGAAATGTAAAATGAAAACTATATATGCAGCAGTAAACTATTGAATGTGGTACCAGTGCGGCATAATAATCTATGCAACCACACAGTACAGGGTATATAACATGTATACATATGCATTCAGGAAATTGAGAACAATCCCATAACTCTGTATATTATAAAATGATTATTACATTTTTGTATCTCGTCTCGGTTTTATAACGCAAACATCCCCCATTCAAGAAACCACCTATCTAGCAACAAATAAGTAGTAGCAGCTCATGTTACAATTTGCAAACCTCTTAAATGCACAAAAGCCAACTTGATTGATTAAATACATGCATGCATCTCCAAAAAGGCATTTCTTATAGCAAGCCTGTGCTTCCAAATGGATTGTTGTTATTCTGTGGGTGAGAAACGGGATGTGCTGGAAATGCCCCATATCCTGCATCCCCAAAGGGATTTGCTGGGTTCATCAACATATGCTGCTGCTGTGGCTGAACCTGAAAGGGTTGTTGGTAGGGACCAAATGGATTTACTTGCTGTTGCTGCATTGCTGCCATTTGGACATTGGCTGGGGGAGGGATGCTGCTTGATAAAGCAAATGGATCATTCACTTCAAACGGATTCGGGGCGGGTGCTCCATATACCGGTTGCTGTGCAGATCTATATGCTGCTTCATCATATAAGCTGTTAAGAGTGAGAGTGTCCAACCCACCAGCCTGACATTCGATGAACAAAACAAAAGGTAAACACAGCTGAAGCTAGGAAGATTTATGTTGTTCTCATCATTCACTCTGGACTATCTACATCTTTATCAAAGACATAAACATAAACATATGACCTTAGCACTATCAGAGAAGCATATATTCACAAGATTTAAACAATAATTGGCAACTCTAATAAATAATATACACTCCTTAACTCATGCATGTGAAGATCATTACATTCACTCCAAATCCTATGCATCGTGAATGTATGCAATATCCTGACACAAGAGTATACTTCATATGACAATGCCATCAAATAATTTCTTAAACAGTGTAATCTTCATTGGTTCAGCTGTTGAATAAGACACTTATTTTTATCACGCATGCCAGATTTTTAAAATAAATTGAATATTTATCACCATAGAACTAAATAGTTAAAACGCTATACTTTCGTTATCACATGGAAAATAAATTTGAGGAGCAAAAAATGGCTTACAGACTAATCTATTACAATAAAACTACCATCGTGATCTACACCCTACATGATGTCAGCTTTTAATCAAACGGTGAATTCTGTTCAGAGTTTCCAGTAGCATAGCTTTATATTGATTTTACACTAATGTCAATTTATATTTATTAGCAACCCAGAAAGGTCACATGAAGGTCATACCAGTTGTCTCTCATTGACTGAAGAAATATCGGTACTTGGTGTGGCGACCAAAGCAAGCTCCCATCCAGTTGGATCAAAATCTTTTGGTTGAGCAGCACTTGAGTTAAAAGCTGAAGTAGTGCCTACATGCAAAAAACAGTCACATTTCATAGATGAGTAAAACAATTCACTAAACCTTGCTAAGCAGCAGAGTTTGAGAAGAAACCCAAAAAACAGAACTCACCATTCTCGGTGGGGACTATGGCTAGGGCAAGAGCATTTCTTTCCTCTATGGATGATGAATCAGGTGTAGTGTCATTCAATCCCTGCAATTAGGTCAGCAATGAGGCAAGTTCAAAAAAGACAACTTAGATAACTTTGGATCCAAAAACTTACCAGTAAGTCTCCAGTTTCAAAATTGTTTTGAGATGGTGGTGGGGAAGGAGGTGCAGGCTCAGAATTGGAGATAACAACATCATTATCAACAGGAACTGATTGCTCCTGTTCTTCAACATGTACTTGAGTGTCTTCAATCTCAGGCGCTTCTTCTGGTCTGTAAGTCAACTGAAGCTGTTGATACAGAACAAGAAGTTAGTGGTCGAGGAAATGTATACATTGATGTCTAGCCAGGTTTAGCAAAACCCTAAAAAACCCAGATGACAAAGGATAAGGAACCATGCCAATTATGCACAAAATAAATGTACTAACCAATGGCTCACTAGGAACTGTAACTACTCGCGGTGCCTCCCTAATGTACTCTTCCATGGTAGTAAGAAAAGATTGTGGAGGCTGAAAAGATCAAAACAATGGGAACCCCATAATAAAAATGAAAAGGAAGAACTTGCTAAATCAAAGCACGAAATTGACGCAATTACAAAGGCATGCCTCTCTTAAAACAGGAAACTGAAAATTCCTAGCAAGTTCCAATCCTTTGCAAACTTCATAGAAATCAGAGAGACTTGCTGCCTGCAAAAAACTGAGCTTTTTTCAATACATGCATCATGAAATTAAAATGAAAAAGCAGTGTGGTTAACTGTGAGAAAAAATACAAGCAGCAAAATTCAATGCAAATTATCACCTGCTGACCCGCACGTTTATAGGCATCGAGGGCTTTAATAGCTTCATGCCTGGGCATCTCAAAAAACTACAAGGAAAAGATCACTTTCCAATATACAACATTTTATTAAACTTGATCCGCACCACATAGATAACAATATACCAAGTTACCTTATCAACAAGATTGATAATGCCATCATTAATAGCACAATAGATCTTAAAGCTCTCTTTCAGTACCTAGAATGAGCAACAGAACCAGGTCAATTTCAAAAGCAATCAATTTCAATGCACATAATATAATATAATATAATATAATATAATAAATTGAAAAACTATATACCTCCAATACTAACTACAGATTTGACAAAAAGGTACCAATCTCATAGCAGCTCACTAATCATGAGGGTGATAAATAGCATCAACTCCAAAGACACAACTATAAACATGATAACAAATTATCACCACAACTGCTGTCCCTTTCCAAAACAGTGTATCAGATGGAGATAATTAGAAATTAATTCCAACATTATCAAGGATCCATTATGGAGGATATTCCCAGTTTCACTTTGAATAGAAGAAACATCAATAGATGGTCATAGATGTTTCAAAGCTGTCTCCTTCATATCTTAATTTCTAAGCCCAATAATTCACATTTCCTTTGTTGTAGCCCCACATAAATAGAAATCCTCAGTCAGAAGTTTCCCAAAATTTTATATATACAAACTCTCACCAGTCTATCTGTAAATTCTGAATGACTAGCTTAATACAAAGATAGAGTTATGTTATTTGTACATAACTTTTCAACACCCAATTCAACATTTCTCAGATAAATATACACAATACTTTTTTTTTATCTTGATACTCACTCACACTCACATTCATCATATACTATGTCTATACATGGGTGGTTATCTTTACATAAACAGACATGAAGACATACCAGAGCCAGAGCATATTGTATCACATAATTGTTAACAGCTGCTCCTTCTGGCTGTAAATGTAAAGATCAGCAGTTTCTATCAGGTAATAAAAAAATACTACAGAAGAAAGCGGTAAGATAAAAATCATCAAACCAAATCAATGTGTACAAAAACTGATCAAATTTAACAATTAAAAAAATAATAATAAATAAATAAGATAATGAATATCTACAAGTTTCACAACATTACCCGGCAACCGACTAGTCTATATAACAGCTGCTGCAAAGCAGGCAACTGCTCCAATAGCTCCTCACTATCTAAATCCCTCGTCTTGCTGTACCCCTGCTTGAAACCAGATGAACATAAATGAAGGCTTTTGAAAACTAACAATTTACACACTTCAAAAGAGCAGATACTTAATTAATAGCAAGTCTAATAAATCCACAACCAGCCATTAATGTAAATGAAAGTATTATATTGAATTTCTTTCTCCCTTATCAATCAGTTTCCCCTAGAATACCTACAAACCATTTCTGAATAAGTCTACTAGTAACTGGTGAAACCAAAAACTGGTTAAATTAATCTATAGGTCTCCATACTATTTGGGGATTTTTAGAAGTTGGTAATTAGGTCCTTATAGTGTTTTCTTTTTTTTTTTCTTTTGAAAACAGAAAAAATCAATGGGTCTCTACTACACCTACCAGTAGAGCACCATCACCATAATATGAAGCCAAACAAAATTATTTTCCCATTTTTTTTTTTTTGAAAAAAAACAGTAGGGACCCAATTAAAAATTGAAAATTTCTAGTTGACTCCCTCTGGTTTATAAGTTTTTTATTAGGTCCCTAAAGATTGCCTTACTATTAGAGTGCACTAATGGTATGCAACCTTCAAGGACCCAATAAGAAAATTTTCAATCTATAAGGACCAATTATAAACATTTAGTTGTTATAAGGAATAACTGAAAATCTTCAAATAATATAGGGACCTACAATTTAATTTGACCTGAAAAAAACATTTCACTATAGTTAAAGGACCAAAGAAGGGATGGCTACTGTTTCTGAACTACATCAACACGTAATGCACACGTCAGGATAAAGAACTATGTGAGGTCTACGAATTTGCAATATGCCATTTGCATTAATCCCATTAAATACTTCTATATAAACAACAAAATTGAGCTTAGAGAGACTTTTGGACTCCCAAATAGGTTTGCTTAGGACAAGCCTCTCATGGGTAGGGGAATTTTTGACTGAGTGAAGCTGAAAAAAGGACCAACAAGGAAACACATTAGAAGAATCCAAATTCCAACTCACCTAAAAGTATCTGGCTTGAAGAAGAGGTCAGTGGAAACAACTAAGTCCAAATTTAAAAATCCAGTTACTTTCTGTCTAAAACTGGAAAATAGTTCCCTAAAAGGTTAGTCATATACATCCTAGACCTTAAACAACTTCTCTGACCAGGGAAAATTTCTGCTCAATTATCAGAGCAATGAAAACAGAAAATGGTACATTATGGAAGCATTTGATACACAAACACTAAGACACCTAGGAATGAAATGCTTGGGTATAAGATGTCAGGGCATGTAGATTCCCGTGGTTGATAACTGATATGAAATATTCGAGGCCTAGACATGTGCAACATCATGGTTTGGTTGCACTTATCATAAATTTGAATCTCCAGACAAAATCTTTGATAATTACAAATAATAAATATGACCTGTATACAAATACCCTTTTTAATTTAGTATATATAGCTAAAAAGAAGTTACATGTATATCACTTTGGTGCCCGGGCATTTAGGAACCAATGCCCGTGTTTTGGAACTTCCAAAAGAACTTAGCTTCGGCTCCACATTAGGTGTGGAGGATCATCTAAACCCTTATTATTGAGCCATGAAATATTAAAAGGCAACATATCCTTGATAAACAAGCTGTCACTACAAGACATGGGAACTAAAAGAAATTTCTTGTCAGATGGAAGGGAAGGCCAATTTCAGGAATCTGAAATACTACTGCTGACTTTCACCACCAGAATAAACATAACTGGATATGAGTTCTACAAAGTGAGGGGTGATTGTAGAAGAAAATAGCATTCAGTTTGGTATTTGTTTTCAGATGAACACTCTTTAATCTACATAAGACAATGTCATAGATGCTACATGCTCGAAAAATTGACCAGCAATCAAAAAAGAGTATAAATCAGTGATTAATGAAATTACCTTCTCCTGCCCCGGTGCAGGCTTGGGTAGACGCTCAGCCTCAATATCATACCTCAGAATCCGAAAACATTCAAGTCTTTCTTCCAAAAATAATGCATAAGTACGTACCCAGGCAGAGCAATCCCAAGCTGCAAGGAAATTAAATCATCCAGGCAAACAAATTATACAACTCAATTTGATTATTGATGCAACAACATCATTCAAAGAACAACTGTTGAAAACCTCTAACAGAGCCCAAATGACTGAAAACCAAATAAAATAAATAAAGATGATAAGGTCAAAAAGTTAACCAATTGGGCTAGAATCATCCTTAAAATTAGAAAGTTGTAGAATGCGTCCTCTCTGTGAGAAATTCAGAAGTTCTTCTCTAAAAGTAGGATCACCCTCCCTCAATAACCTATGGATGACTATTAGTGTTTTCAATGCCACCTGTAAACAAGATAAAGGGAAGTGAAATGTAAGCATATCCAAATATTAAACAATTATGAGCTAGATAAAGAGAGTTAAGCTAGCAACCAAATCTAAATTATAGGTAGAAAAAACCAACAGCTGAGACTCATAAAAATAAAATCACATAGGACGAGGTGTAAATTCTTTATAACCTGAAGAGTAATGAGTAATATTAGGTACTCAGTTGAGATAGTGTTTGGCAAGCAGGAATGGTGATTCCATTCCATGAATGAGAGACTATTAGAACTCTATTCATCCTAAACAACCCACAAACCCAATAACAGTCCATCAAAAAAGAAAAAGGACACAGTACATGTCCAAGAAAATGAACATAAACAAGTTATTGAATACTCAAACAACATCTTAATTCTATGTTCCAGTCATCTCAATTGATCACAAAAAAGCCTAAGTCATTAGTAATACCGTCCAATTTCGAGTCTTGGCCAATCGACGGGAAAGTGCATGAATGCAGTAAGCAACATCAGCCCTGGGTCTAACAGCAGAAGTGGCAAAAAGAATCTCTGCAAAACAAAACCCAAAAAATAATGCAAATTTATGATTCTCCCATCACAAAATCAAAACCCCAAGAAAAATCAATTCGGATCTATTGAGATCACAAATCTACAAAATCACTCACTTCTGAGGTGTCTCTCTTTGGGAGGGCATTCAACATGGTTCGTGGCTTTGACTATGGCAACGTCCAAATCCTAACAATAGGAAACCAATCAAACGGCCCCATATCAGAAAAAACCCCATCAAAGAAATAGCAAATAAATCAAATAATAAAAGAAAACATAACCTAATCAAGGGAAAATTTTCTTGGTATCCAAACAACCTATCTTTAGAAAACGAAGAAAGAGAAAAATAAAAATCAAATTTTTGATGAAAAAGAAAAAGACCCAATTAAAGAAAATACCGCGTAATCGCTGTTGACATGGGCGAGACCCACTTTGGTGGTGTCTTTGAGGGCACCGTAAGCTCTTCTCCAAGACTGAAGCGTACCCATTTCTGAGTTCGAGCGATGATCTCTCTCTCACTCTCGATTATTCTCTCTCTAGGATCTTGCGTGTGATGTGGGTATTGATCGAAGCGTGATGAGGAGAGAGAAAGTGAGGAACTTTGATCGAAGAATTTTGAAAATTTCTTCGAATAATCGCTGCGACTCAGTGAAAGATTGAAGAGAGAATCGAATGGGTACTCCGACAACCTTGGCTTTTGACGGCCCCTCCTTCGCTGTGCGTCATCATCGGTTTTATTTTATTTATTTATTTATTTATATTTCTGATAACTTCCCATTTTCTAAAAAATATGTATCTCTTCCGATAATATATAGGGTTTATTTAAAAGATATTAATAATTTAAAATAATTTTATATTATCAATTAATAAAAATAAATTTTTTATTTTTTAATATTTTTATTAATTGATAATATAAAATTATTTAAATTAAATTTTAATATATATTAAATAAAAATTTAATTTATATATAATATAAAAATATTATATTAAAAAATTTATAAAAAATGTTATTTATATTATATTTTGTTATGAATATTTAAACACTTATTCATAATTTTAAAAAAATAATCATAAAAAAAAGGTAAGAAAAGAAAAGAAGTAGAGAGAAAATATTTAAAAATATTAAAAGATAATATATATAAATATTATTTTTCAAAATTTATATATATTATTATATTAATAAAAATATTTAATTTAATTATTTATTATTTTATAAATATAATTATTAAATAATAATATAAAATTCTTTTATATTATTACTGTATATCAATTAAATTAATAAATAAGTAGTATTTGATTAATATAAATATAATTAATAATTAGTAATTGATACTATTAGAATCTAGAGCAATGATTGCGTGTTAAGGAGATTTAGTTAAAGAGGGGGAAAAGTAACTGTTGTTTGGTTGGCCTCACTCTGCGATCACAAACAATTAGCTGTTAAGGTACTGCTGTCTTCTACTCCTACATCCCACCTGCATATAATTTGGCACTATCTAAGCTTCTTATTCCTTTCACGACCCAAAAAAATGAACTCTTTATTCCTTTTTATTTAATAAAACTCTTTATTCCTTGTGTTTTTAATATTTTAATTTATTTTGTGTTAGCAAGTTAAGAACTTACGATGTGTTTTGTTTTTATTTTAGGTTAAAATATTTTCCATGAACATTGCTATAAAATTAACAACTCAAAATTATGATATCTTCGGTTCGTTATAGTGAAACTTTAGAAAGAAACAAAAACTGCCAACATAATCAAATTGAGAGATATCATTATCCCGTAAAAAAAAAAAACAAAACAAAACAAAAAAGAGAAATGATCATATTATATTTGCCGTTTTCAATTACATGATTATGCTTTAGGATAACTATGTTTTTGGTACATTGGTAGTGTAACTATGTTTAATAAAAAAAAATTAAATTTTTCCAATTCAGTGTAAATAAACAATTAATTTTTCACGTCAAAAACAATCAATTTTTATTAAGATTTAGCTTTAATAAAAGAATTATAAAGTGCATGCAATTTACACAAGCTATAAAGTGCGATAAATTCAATGAAAACGATTAAAGAAATCAAGTGCAAGCAAGTTAAATGTAAATCAACTCTAAATAATCATGAGCATAGCCTCGACTTTAAAATTATGCAGGAAGGTCCATAAAAAATAAAATAAAATAATTCAGGAAGGGTGGTGCCCTCGTATCACCTTCGAAAATTTTTGCGTGTGAAATGACAATGCTCTCAGGTTTGATGAAATGGAAAATGAATCGTGGGATGCAAATTAGCTTGATACGACAATGCTGCCTGAAATTTGACAAACTCTTTCAGATATTTATGATGGAGAATTATAGAATGCTCCCCATAAAAACAGTACTTTAAATGCTCACCTTATATTACCTGCCACAGCAAATTTTTTTCCGGTTAATATCTTTGTTTTGTAATTATGAAAAGGCTATTGTACCCTTTAATCTAAATCAAAATTTCCATTCAAACCTTAAACCAAATCTGAACAATTCACTCGCCGCCATTTGTTTTGTAATTATGAAAATATCATTGTCATCACTCTTGGGTCACACCCACCTTCATCACTTCCCTTCGAAACCTATTCAGCAGCCTCTCCTCTGGCTCGTTTTCATCCACAACAACCTGCACATTATACGCTGATTGCAAGTATAGTGTGTTCATGTGCAAGAGAAGGGCACATCACTGATGACAATTCTGGAGCAGTTGTAGAAGAAGATAATGAATAGTGGTCATGTTAATGTGGGCGTGGGAAGGAGGGACAGTGAGTTGGGGTGGTGGCGGTGACATGTCAGAACTAAGGGCTACTCGCAATTTGAGAAGCATGCAAGAGAGGGGCACATCACTGATGACAAGTTTGGAGCAGTTGTAGAAGAAGATGATGAATAATGTTCATGTTTATGTAGGTGTGGGAAGAAGGGACAGTGAGTTGAGGTGGTGGTGGTGGTGGCATGTCGGAACTGGGGGCTACTCATAGTTTGGTGCGTGGCAGGGTGGAAGTAGGTTGGTGGTGAGTTGATTGCAGGACAATGGGATGGTGGTCGCCAGGGAGAGGAGGGTGCTTGCGGTGGTGGTGATGATGAGTGGTGGCGGTAATGAGGTAATTTCATTATGTAAATTTTTTAAATTACAAAACATTATTTCTGGATACCTATAGAGTATCCATAGTCTAAATAATATGTAGACTACCATAAATATTTTCATGGAATATCAACCACTAGATTCGATTTTTCGATTTAATCGAGGGTTAAAAATAGAGTGAACATTCAATGTTAATTGTCATTGGATGAGAACTTTAAACTTCTCTATTCATGATTGTGAGGAACTCATCCTATTGCTCTCATTACACTATGGAAGTCCTGACTTAACATTTTTTAAAACTCATTGAATTGTTTTGCTAGCAATCTCGTATGAAAGCTGTAATTTCTTTTATTGCCCAAATATAAAATTTCAAACAAAATAATGTATCATTAGAATTAAAATCCCAAGTTATATTTTCATCCTACTAGTACACAATGCAAGCATTTTCAAAGATGAAGCATAGTACTCAAAATGGATGAGCTGATAAGGTAGGGAAGAGGCTATGGTTCTTTCAAACAATTTGAAAGGATGCAATCCCCATGATTTTTTTTTTTTTTTTTTTTGTAAAAGTTGAAAATAAACAATATAATGGGAATTAATGAACAATTTTTAAGGAATTTTTAGTTATGTAGTGAGGATTAAAAGTTTTTCCCTTTTTAACATTTTTTCACTATCAATGGAAATATAAAATGGAAATAAATAAAATTTTGAATCTTATATTCAAGTATATAATGGAAATAAATATTGAAATTTTTGAGGATTTATCATTATTTAATGAGAATTTTTATAACCAAACTTGTATTTAGATACACTTTTGAATACAGCTAAAAATCTCTACTTTTTAACTGAAATCTCCCAAATTTTATATGTGAATCCTTATTTAAATAATAATATGATAGAAAAATTTATAAAGAATAACCCATCATTAAAAAGAGAACATATTTTGTCCCTTAAATAACTACACATCTTCCCTAAATTTATTCATGAATCCCCATTATTTGAATTTTACTTAAAATAAGGTAAAATCCTTTTGAAACTTTTTGGGAGTATGCAACCCTCCAAAATGTTTAGGAGGACCGTGAACAAACCCTACACATGGTTTTGTTCTTTTCAAATCTTACCAAAAAAAAGAAAAAAAAGAAAAAAACTCACTATATTACTAACTGAAGAAAAAGTTTAGGGTGATTTTGTTATCCTCTTCCAACTCGAATGGACAAGCAATAGAAGGAGTGGTAGCGGATGAGTCTCATTCCACGCGTCATCTCTTCAATCTACACTTAATTTTGTCATCTTGTTTTCCACACAAGGCCATGCAGCCGTTGCCATGGAGCTGATCTACCGAGGAAAAGGATAAGGAACCAAACTCAGAGACCTCTATTGCAAAAATGAGCTGCTCACTCAGCCTCCATGTTCCCAAAGCTCTGCCTCCTCTTCCCTCTTCACCACGTGGCACTTCTTCTCTCTTCATTGCTTCCAAACACAAACCATCTCACATCAACAACACTAGTTCCTCCCAATCATCACACGTAAATTGTTTTTCCTCAGCCAAGTAACTCTCCAAGAGTTTAAGTAAGATTCTTTCATTGAAAAACTTATCTGACTTGAATCAACCCATGAATCCAATTGCAGATTACATGCAGCAGCCAGAAGCCTAATGATTGTATCAGTCTAGAGAAATCAAGTTTGGCACTGCACATAGGAGCAGCACTCTTGGCCTTGGTGAGATTCTTGTGCGTAGAAATTGAGTTCTTGCTACTCCTTAATCCTTATGTTGTTTTTAGACAGAAGTTGATTGTGGCTACTTGAACAGGCTGAGCAGCCAGCATTAGCAGTCACTGGAGAGAATAATCACCCACAAGACCTCACCTGGGTTTTAACTCAATTGGGGATTGTTCTCTTTTTATACTTCATTGTGGCGCCAGTAAGTTCTTTCCTTTCCCCACTTCTGAAGTTTGCTGTACTTTGATATGGGTACTGATGTGTGAGTGAGCTTAACTGGCTGAATTGCAGCCAATAATCATGAACTGGCTTAGGATAAGATGGTACAGAAGAAAGCTTGTGGAGATGTACTTCCAATTCATGTTTGTCTTCATTTTCTTCCCAGGGTGAGAGGCTCTATACTACTTATGGTGGTTGCATAACTCTTTCAAATTATTGGTTCTAACAATTGGCAGCATATTTTTATTTTCCCCGAAAAAAGCACACTAATAGGTGAATTATTTCCTTCTTGTGTTGCAGGATTATGCTATGGGCACCGTTTCTAAATTTCAGGAAGTTTCCACGGGATCCATCCTTGAAGTACCCTTGGTCTGTACCTGAAGATCCTTCAAAAATTAGAAATGCATACTCAAAGTATCCATTTGCCGAACCTGAAGATTATGATTATCCATGAAATTACGATCACCACACAGTGGATCAGTTGTGATTGTGTTCTACAGTACAGTTCTCCCCAACTACATTGTGGTGAATGTAGGATTATACCTTTTCTGCTCCTGGTTACAGCATGTGTTGAATGAGATTCAGTTGCAATATTAATAGGCAATACTCAGAGATTTTAACTCTCATGTCTTTGCGATCACGAGTTATTCATACAGATTGAGCCCATTTGAACCATCCATTCCGCCAATCAACAACTTATCCTTTTATCAATAACTTCTCAAGATTGATCTTTAATGAAAATGTCAAGGGATTCCAATTAATGTATGCGTGTTGCTGGAACCAATTGACATTAATCTAATATATGGCACATATAAATCAGTAATTTTTTTTAATATAAAATAACCTTGATAAATTCAACAATTTAACTGTTAGTAAATATGATATTTGATTAGGCAATGCCAAGTTTCCAAAAAATTTAACAAACGTATGCGTGATTATGCACTAATAGATAAGTGTTTCAATATGCTAAAATGAGAAAAGCCTAATAGCAAGCGCCTATCCGCTTGAAGCAAAGCAATCATATACTTCTGCTTTGCATCGACCGGATCGCATAAGCTCAACAATGTTGTTCAATTGAAGGGGGGAAAAAAGGTAATAATCAATATCAGAGGAAAGACAAGGGAGACAGGCAAAAGCCATGATGATTGATAACAGTGAAATCTAGAGAAAATTTTGCAGTGTGCCTCCTTTGATTCATCTAAGTTGACTTCAGAATACACGCGTAGTTACCTCCGGCATTTTGCCGGCATGGTTAATGTAAAGGCATAAGATGACTAAAATTTGAAGACTCAACCAAAATAACAATAACCAATAAATTATGAAATGGTCAAACTAAAGTAAAGCTCAAAGCAGTGTTGACCTCGACTATTCTGCGTCTCCCGAAAAGGATTTGAACCAAGTGTACAACCTCCGCATTATGCACTTTATTACGAGGCAATTGGTCTACTGTACCCATTGTGAATGGGATTGGACTGAAGAAAATCGCTGCTTAGTGCAACCAATTGCCAGTAATGCAGAATACTCTCAGAGTGGTCAGTGCTGAGAGTTGAAAACTGCAGAGAGTTTCTGAAAATCCCAAGACTCCAAGTTGGGGGACAAAAATACAGCACCCACAGCCAAAGCAAGGACTGTAAAGGTCAAACACGCTGTGCAACCATGGCTTCGCGTAACTCTTCCTAAGATTATCTTACAATATTTATCTGCATCCTTGAAGAGTGCTTGGCGAGAAGCATCTGTCCCAGTAGCCAATGATTTCTCATTCTGTAGCCAAAAATAGTTAATTTCATTATATACCAATTTCAAATATTCTACTACTTCATTACAATAAACACAATTCTATCAGTCCATGTCAAGGTGATGGGTAAGCAATCCCGGATGAGAGAGAGAGAGAGAGAGAGAGAGAGTGAAAGCATACAGCGGACAGATGAATGAGAAACTACCTTTAGCTTAAAACTCTTCAGTGCATCCCTTAGTTGCTCATAAGGAGACAATTTTGTTGATTGCTCCTTCCAATCATCAGAAAGCTTCTTCAGAACTGAAACGCTTGCTTCAATATTGTCCTGATAAACTCGTTCCTGTCCGTGAAAATATGGAATAAGACAACATAAGTAAATCTAATTTTTTTTTTAGTGCGATAAATGAAAATAAAAAAGAATGCAAAATTTTCTTTTCACTTGTATTAAATTTTCTTGCTAAAAAAAAAAAATACAAAACCCTTGCGTGAACTTAAAAAAGGTATGCTTATAGACAGACTAGCTCACCCATTGCTTGTAGCATTCAGTGCTTTGGCTCAAACACCAAATACAAATACCAGCTGCTTCTTTTGATAACCCAGGATTATCTGAAAAATACATCAATGTTTCAAAATACCCTCTAAAACATTTATTTCATCTAAACTAGCAAAGTAAACACTAATGATGACATAAAATCATGTTTCCATACTTTCTCCTGCAGCTTTGATAGCAAAACTGAATATCTGCTGTGCAACTTGCTTCATTGCTTTACTTCCAGGGGAACCACCGAGAGCCACCTCTTTCAGAGTGGGATATATGGCCTCAAATCTTTCAGTAGCCTACATAAAAGCAGAATATCTTAAGTCTTTTTAGAGCTACAATACATTCAAATGCAGAGACAGCCAAGCCAGCTGAACATTGACCTTTACTCTAGCTGAAGACATAGGAAAAGTAACCCGGATCAAAGTTTCAAACGCAGAAGGAGGAATTAACCGTTCCCCTTTTCTTACAGCACCATTTACTAAAACAGGCCGTGCTTTAGGGGTAGACAAAATTCTGCAACCAAATAATATATAAAAAAAAAAAAGATAAAAAATAGTGATTACAAAATCAATGGTGAGAAAGGGATATAAAAAAAGAAAGAATCTATATTTACATACTTTTCCACCATCTGCAAAACCAAATCCCTGGATTGTGGGTTACCACTTTTGCTAGTCACTATAGGTAGGAGATTCCGTGACCAAGCATATAACCCTACTGAGAGATCTCCTGCTGAAGCCTAAAAGAAATGCTTAAATATTAAGCATTAGCAAAATAAAGGGAAAAAGAATTGCTATGGACTACAGTTCTGGACTACAGTTCTCCTTTTGAAAAGGTTAAACAGAACGTTTTTTTGGGATGTGTCGTAAGTTCACATAGTTATTTTGGCATCTACCCTCACCTGAGCTATCATCCATACAATCACTGGAAGCTTATCTTGCCCTTGATACTTAGTATTCTCCCTCAATAACGGCAACACAGTAATAAGGGCATCAGGCTTCCGACGCAATACCATTGCTAAAACAGCAAATATTGCAACCTGGAGGTCATGCAAATTCAATGTCAATCTAAAGATTGGGGCAAAAAGAAAAGAATATTAGCATTTGGAAAGCTGCAAATAATCAGATAAAGTTCAAATTTAGTCTAGGAACCAAATGTCACAAAATATCTGTTGAGTCAAAATTCTAGAATAAAAAATACACAAAACCAGGATAATGAAATCAGAAGACTGCAACTACTATGTACAAAGCAACTTTCTAAATCAAATTTAACCTGTTGGAGATTCAGATGGAAGCATTTGTTATCATTGTCACTTCTTTTCATTTTCAAGTGCTTTCAATTTAGCAAAAATTCATATCTATTAGATAGTTAAAATAACACAAGCTATCTCATTTTGCCAACTCTGTGAACTGTCAAAGATGTCAATGGCAATCTAAGATCACGGACATTTGACCTCCTACACCATTGAATGCCACTACACATGCCTACCCCCACTGACAATAACAACGACTTAAGCCTTGTCCCACTAGGTGATGTTGGCTACATGGATGAGATGATATCGTAATGTCCTATCATAAATCATGTTTACATTCAAATAATTAAAATCTAAATCTCTTTTAATAATTTCACATATGCCATTGAATGCCCCTATCCCCCCCCCCCAAAAAAATAAATAAATAAATAAATAAAAACACAGAAAAATGATCAAAAGAATTAAAAATGCATATCCTAATGTTTGTCAGTCGTACATGCAAAGTACTCACGGAATGACTAAATATCACAAGGTCAAAGAAGATCCCATAGAAAATTGAAACATCAAACATAAGACTAACTAAAATTAAAATCCAGAAAAGCTAATCATATGAAATCTAGTGACTTATCACAAATAAATAAATAAATCAAATCATCAAATTGCACATAGGCACATACCAAAGAACATCAGAGTCATGCACTAATCAAGCGTCCTTATTGCAATGAGTTAAAGAAAGCAACATTTGGTCTTTTTAAAGGAAGGTGTCTTTTGTTAATTAATAATGCTTTGGGACAAGATTGTTTACTCAGCCTCTCTCCAGTATTCAGCACAAAGGCTCTCCTAGAGAGTCCTCTTGATGGCTTGATAGATTTACAGATTGATAGGAGAGCTATTGCATACTTGTTTGAGCTTAGCTTTGTTTCTATTCGGTGGGTGGCTTTCTTATTAGTGTTCGCTTAGGAGGATTCTATATACTCCCTCTTTCTCTATCCATCTTAATCTTCTAACGAAAGTTACTTCTGTTGTTCAAAAAACCAGAAGGACGGAAAAACATCCGTTTTGCATGGCAAAGAAGACTGTTCAGTATAAATTACCTGAGATTTTGAAGACACTTGTTGCACAGCCTTTTTGAAACCCTTGGCCACAGTTTGCTGGCTACCCAAGTCAGCAAGAATGCCGTCTAAAGCCCAATGCAGAAAGGAACTAAGTGCCTCAGGAGAACGTTGGTTAATCCAGTCTGTCGATGTCTTAAAAACAGCATCCGGTATGTGAGAAAGTGGAACCTGGCAAAAAGGAATATTCATTAATGAGCTTCACAGGAGAAATTCAGAAACTAGAACCGATATTCTGATAAACAACATAAGATAGAATGTGAACGCTGTACGATAATCATCAAATACTACTAAAAAATCAACTTGCTATACCACCAAGAACATACTTTATAGACTTTGCTACGGAAATTTGCAGAAAGGGCTACACTTACAACAACTTTTAAATATGTCATACTGCCTTTTACACCGTTAATGGTTCCACATTATCACCAAACTAAAAGTTCCAAAAAAATTATTTTAGCACATGCTGAAAGCTGAATCCAGTTTGTTTCACCATATCACTTCGTCACAGGACATTTCTATATATTTATTGTGAACAGAAAACGACCACCTTTTAACACAAGATTCTATGATGCAGTTATATCTTCTGCAAATACTTTCTTATGTATCTTTTTGTCAGTGGTAGTTCATTGCACACCAACACAATTTTTAACGACAGCGCAAAAACTGCTACCTTTTACAAATTTACAGAAGCACCTCGATAGGTTGCCACCAATCCAAGAAATTATGAGTGCTACACAAGATTTAAATTAATAATCTCACAATCTATCTGCATGTTACACTGCATAAATGTCCAAGCACACAATTGTCATTTGACAGGGGGAAAAAAAACATAGAAGATGAATAATCAATGATCCATACTTCACACAAACACAGTGGCACACATCACAGTTGAACACATACAATTTACCAGCAAGATTCACATCAAAACAGCATTTTCATCACACAATAAAAAGAAACAATCTTTCATTCCAAGATTTCTCATCTCCTTGATAGCATTTATATAGCGAATAAGCAACAAAAACAATTCCAAACTCACGTCAGCAATCTTAGCAACAGTTGACTCCCTGAACAACTTCACCCACGGAAACTGAGAACTGCTCACAGAAGCAAAAGCACGTCCGAAATAATCTGCAAACCGCATCATCTGTATGTCCTGCTGCTTCTCGTACGATGACTATTGCCAAAAACACAAACAAACAAATACAAAAATCAAATCAATCCAAGCGTATCTCCTTCTTGATCCAACAGATCAAACCCTACCACAAACCATAAACATGTAACATTCAATTGGCACAAAAACAAGCAAGATTCAAATCGCCCTACCGATATATCCACAAGAAAAGCCGCCAGATCAGCTGCGTCGATCTTCGCGGCGGCCTCCGCCACCGTCACCTTCGGCTTCTTCGGCTTCTTCTGCTTCACCTTCTTCGCCTCCTCCGCTTTCCCGTTCTCCGCGTGACGATCCGCATCGTCATCGTCGTCGTAATCGTATTCGTCATCATCGCGAGACCGCTGCTTTGATCTGACGGGAACGTCGTCGAATCCTTCGTCCGCCGCCCTCCGCGCCTCAAGAATTCGCCGGCGCCGGTCCTCCGACTGCAGCTCCAGCGACTTGAAAACGCCGTCGGAGCCGGAAAGCATCCCGTTGGCAACGAGCTTGTTGGAATTGACGCGCGAATCGGAGCTTTGGGCGGCGTTGGCGTTGTTCGGCTTCTTCTTCTGTCGCTTCGCGTAGGTGACCTTCTGCCAGCCATGGTCGGCGCCGTGAGAGGCAGCGGAGGAGACGCCGTTGGATTCGCCGCCATGGGTGGATTCGAGAGCAGCAGCTGCGTGCTTATCCTCCATTGTTATCTGTGATTGGAATAGCGCTTTTGTCTCTGCCTGTCTCTTTCAATTTCTTGGGCGAGAAAATACGAAGGGGAGGGACGGGAAAGTGATGGAAAGAGAGAGAAAGTGAGCGGAAAATTGAAGAATGTTGAAAAGGAAGGATTTCGATCTTTGAAGGGTTGACTTTCTGAAATTGACCTCGTTCTTGCCACGGAATTACCGCATTGCCATGTGGTAGTTGTGTTGATAGGGGCACGTGTTCCAACGAATAGCGTCCTAACACGTGTATATTATTTTTTTATTTTTTGTCTTAGGGTGTATTTATACACAACACTCGTTTGATACAAGTCAGTAAATGCCAGCTTGTTTGATAGGCACCTTCTCTATCTGCATTTTTTAATTTTTGAGTTTTTTTTATAAATTTAATAAAAATTCATTGGCAGTATAAAATAGTTTTATATTATTGATCAATAAAAATAATAAAAAATATTAACTCATATAAATAATCATCCATTATAATGAAGGATCTATCATAATTTCTCATTTTCCTCTATTTTTATTGATTGACAATATTTTACATAATCAGTATATATTAATTAAACTCTTTTATTTTTACAATTTTTTAGTATTTATACACAACACTTGTTTGATACAAAATTCTCTTTTTTAACATTTTAAAATTTAATTTAAATTTTTAAAAAACGGTAGTGAATTGATGAATTAACCTGTTTATCTTTATTTTTTATCACATAATTACCTCCTTAGTATTTAATTAATATTTAAATGGAAATATGATATTTTTTGGAAAAAAAATTGAATACCAAATGAGAGCAATCCCCATTATTATTACTATATATTATATAATAAAAAATAGATCATAAAAGAATTTTATTTAAATATATTTTTACCACAAAAAATATACTTATCTTAAAGATGTATTTTTGCACTATTTAATAAAATTAACATTAATAATTTTTTAAATGAGATAAACAAGTAATTTATAAAATGAGATGCGAATTCTTAATAATGATATAAAAAATAAATTAATAATACACGAAATTAAAGTCAAAGGGCAATTACAATTTTATCAAAAATAAATTAACAGAAAAATAGTTGATATCAAAATGGTATAAAGGAGGCAGTTAAATTATTAACTCAAAATTATGATGCATTAAATTCTGTACATTAGAATTGACAATATTGTAATGGTTTTCATAATTGATTTAATTTTAAAATTTAATTTTATTATAATAGTAGTGTAAAAGTTTTTTACGTTAATTTTAATATATTGTTATCAAAGATAATTTATATTGATAATATATCATATTTTACCTTTTAAATGATTTTTTATATAGTTATTAGAGATAGCAATGGATATCTACCTTCATTTTTATTTAAAAATTTACTCTTTGTCCCTATTCTCATTTCTCTCACGAGTCCTCATTTCATGTTTTTGGTGAGATTTGAATCCCTAAATGCGGATATCTATAAATTTAGACAAAACATTAAAAAAATCCAACTTTAATAGATAATATGTACATAATATTTATAATCTATTACAACACTACTAAGTACTAACACAACAAAATCCAAATTAACAATTAAAATATATGATAAAAATCAAATAATTTTAACAATAATTATAATCATAAAAGATAATTACAAAACTCTAAATCATAAATATCTCTACTAGAGTTTGTGTATGTGTATTAGTATCTGTGTGTATGTGTATATGGGTAATATTATTTAGATAATTTCACATATAAGCAAAGATTTAATGGGTCCTATAGGACCAAAATCTCATCCCTATCCTCATGGAAATTAAAACTATCCCCATACTCACCCCTATCATGGATAATCTCCCCACATACCCATCTAAACAGGTCTTATGTCATCTCTAATAGTATGGCATAATTATATATAATTAAATAATTATGTTAAAAGGTTTTATAACAACTATGTATCTAAATAAAATTCAAATTTTTTATTCAATCAACCAATCATACATTATCACATTACTATATATGTGTAACTACCACGATAATAATTATATGAAAAGTCACAAATAATTGATAAGAAGAAAATATTTATACTAATACTAATAGTATATTAAAACTAAACTATTTTATATAACTCAAAAATAATTAGTTGTAGTCACTACAAAAACTTTGTGTGTATTTGATTCTATTTTTGTAGAATTGATTTTAGATAAAATTGATTTTATTGTAATTGATTTGGTTAGAGTTGATTTTGAGGTAAAGTGATTTATATTTGGTAATTTTCTCTAAAAGTGATTCTGATATAAAGTAAAAAAATTTCACTTTTCCTAGAATTAATTCTACAGACAATAATTGATTTTGATTTTATTAAATCAAATATCATTAAAATAGATTAGAATTAATTTTGGTAATCCAAAATCAATTCTTGGCATTGAAACACACTAAAAATTGTTTATTATCCACTTTCAATACAAGTTTAGCTAGATGTGATTAATAAAGTGCCATAATTCACCGTACTTTTTGTAGCCATAATTCACCGTGTTGTAATAAAGTGTTGCAATTCAATGTATTCATCCCAACTAGATTTGACTCGAACTAATGTAGGCTCACCATAATGCGGGCTTTTTGACCATATTGTGCCACTTTTTGAAACAAAATGCCAAATAGTGGTTGTTTACAAATAATTTCGCTGTCTGGGGTACTTTTGGCCATGTAAGCAGAACATGGCGCAAAACGACACTGCGCCACCATGCTGAACGGACTGACACCGACATGATAGGGGAAGCACGCGATGGCTAGCGCACGTTCAGGTCGCGCCACTCCCTTCCTGCATCGACGTAACGTGACAGATGAAGGATAACACCAGGATGGCAGTGGTTGGAGTTGCGCCATCCATGGGACTCCGCCACGTGTCCGCCTTCACCCCCTATATAACCGCTGCTCCCCTTTTGCTCACCCTCTTCACTCTTGTTTCTCTTCACTTGCACTTCTTCCATCTTCCTCAATTCTGTTACAAGTTGTTCTTTTCCAATTGTAAATAATATGATTTTATTTCTAGAATTTCTTTTTAAAATTTTGTTTTATGTAGATGGATTTTATAAGAATAATTTTAATTTTATTTATTAGTTTTAGATTTTAATTAATTTATTCAGTTTATATTTTACTATGAGTTTATTACTTATTTAAAAAAGATTTTTAAAATTTTTAAGAAAATTATAATAGTTTCCAATTTTTTTTTGTTAAACTTTAAAAAATTTTATTAGGATATTTAGAAGCTCGTTAGAATATTTATTAAAAAAATATTCGAATGGTAATTAGGGTGGTAATTAACTTATTGTGTTAAAAAATATTTAATTTTTTTATTTCAAGATTAGAATTTTGAAAAAATTATTAGACTAGACATAATATTTATAGACATGTGTAAAAAGTAAATTTTAATTTATATTAATAAAGAAATGAAGTACTAAAAAGCTAAATAAAAATAATTATATTACTATTATGTATAGAAAAGTATATAAACAATTTAATAATTAATTTTTTTTAACAGATGGCATCCAGCTTTTCTTCTTCTTCATCATGTGTCATACAGCCCAAGCTAGAAGATGCATCACTATTGACAATGCAAGAAACACACATTTCACAGTATATTTGGAATGGACATCCTGATCGGATGTTAGTTATTAGAGGAAAATCTTCTATTCGTAACAAGGACGAGCAAATTCCTGTGCAGATTATTCCATACTTTGAGCAAGCAGGATTTCTTGAAGTTGCAAAGTTTGAATTTTTTCAAATTGAACAGATGTTGATATATGCTCTGGTGGAGCATTGGAGCCGGAGACACATACATTTCATTTGCCTCCAGGGGAATGCACGATTACGTTGCAAGATGTTGCTATTCAAATCGGCCTTCGTATTGATGGAATGCCAGTTGTTGGCAATACTTCTGGTCTGTGGCAACCTATTATCCAGCAATTACTAGGCGTAACTCCCCCGCAGAACGCTTTTCATGGTCATCGAATAAAAATGTGGTGGTTAAATACACACTTTAGCGATATAAATGACCATATTGACAATAAGGTCCAAGTTTAACAGTTCGCTCGAGCATATATTTTGCGGTTGATGGGGTCAGTCCTATTTCCAGATCATTTTGGAAACTTGGTGCCTTTAAGACTTCTTCTATTTTTAGAGGATTTCGTTGTGGCTGGACAATAAAGCTGGGGATCAACTGTGCTCTCTTATTTATATCGTGAGTTGTGCAAGTGTACAGATTATAATCGGCGCGAAATTGGAGAAATAGCTATGTTGGTTCAGCTATGGGCGTGGGACAGATTCCCATCAATATCCCTAACTCCTTCAGTAGAGATCGCCCATGCCCCACTTGGTGCTCGGCATGACTTTTTCCTTCTTATTTTTGTAATAAGTTTTCTATTTAAATAATTATTACATGTTTATATTATTTGGTTTAATATGTAAAATAACATATGGATAGGTGGTATGACTTTTGTGGCTATACGACAAGACTTGTCATACTATCGTCACAAACTTGATCGTTTAAAGTGAAAAAATGTAAGAACATCTTATTGATGTATCTATAATTTTGACTGTATATAATTTTTAATGTTTATTATTATTATTTTACAGATTGTATGGAAACCCTATCTTGAATTTTATGGGTCACTTCCGCATATATGTCTTAAAGGCTCTCATATTTGGAAAGCTGTTCTGCCACTTATGTTTTTTCATATCGTAGAGTGGCATCAACCAGATCGAGTGATACGTCAATTTAGCTTACAACAAAGTATTCCAAACCCACCATGTCAGCCCGAGCAACTTCATGATCTTACTTTGCATGGCAAAAAAAGTGATAATTGGATGCTTCTATATGCTTCTATTATCCAAATATGGAATGAGAGGGTACAATATTTGGTAAGTAGTGATCGACAGATGGGGTTATTAAGTGAGAATGATCCCTACATGAGATGGTATTCAAGGTACACTCGTCGCTGGATCAGTAGGATGGTGCATGTAGAGGGCAAATAGTAAGTATTCTTTCTTTTTTATTAATTAAATTAATTTTGTTATTGTTAATGGTGTATAATATTTATGTATATAATATTTTTGTCCTTTTGAACAGCACAACCAGCTAGAGCGAATGCATAATTTATCCTCTATAAACGACTCAACCTTTTCGATGGAGGATGTTAGAGAAATAACAGCAGAGTAATTGCAGCAATTTGAGAAATTAGATAGGGTCACTGAACCTACAGGACCCCATATTCAACAGCAGCCTCTTCCACAACCTGATGTGAATGTGGCAATACCTCCAACTTGAGTTGAAGGTCAGGGACTTCAACGACGTAGAAGGCGAAAGACAACACAGATTCATACCCTTCCTCCACTGCCTGAACGTGATTATGGTCAATATTATGTTCCATCGGCATCATCAGCTTATCCGATGGATTCAAGTAGTGAAAGAAGTTATTATTGGCCACCTTAGCATCAAACAACAGCAAGAGCATCCTCTTCCCATGCTGCACATCACTCATATTGTCCAGACGAGACATACGTTCCTTCCATACCAAGCCCGTCACAATTTACACCCCTTGAATATATGCCACCAGAGTTCACATCTAGTGCACTTGTGGGGTTTATGGAATTCTTATCATAAGAAACCCTTTACGCTCCACGTGGTATGAATGTTGTTTCTCCACAGGGTATTGACTTGAATGAAAAATTTTTATCTATAGTTAACCTTGAGGAGATGCAGCTGATGTGAGAAGAAACCCGCATCGTAGAGCGAGAGATAAGCGTCATGGTTGTATATTATCGACTAACTCTCCACATGATTGATTATGGACATATCTGCTTGTTTATTAAAGATGGGTTATTTATGTAAATGTTTTAAAAAAATGTACTTAATTTTCTTATTAAATATGTATTTAATTTTTTTATTAATATTTACTTAAACTAAGGGTATAGATTAGTCTTAACTTTTTTTTATTTTTTTATTTATTAAATATTTATTTATTAAATATGCATCATTTACTGTAAAAGTTAATACTAATATAGTAAATTAATCTTAAGTTGAGTATAGTTTATTTAACTAAACTAACGGTAATTCAGAGAATGATACAAAATAAACAAGGGTATAAGGCAAGAAAATAATTGACAATCGCATCAAAGTTTTTGTTCTACAAATTAAAATGCAATTACACAAGTGGACTTAGGATAAATTTGCATAGATATTAAAAATCTTCACCATCTATGGTGTCAATATCTTGTTGGGAGCTTTGACTTCCACTGAAACGAGGGCAAAGATGTCGGCTATGATCTTCCCTTTTACATATTTCACAACGTTGCCTTCGCTGCGACTCTCCAAAATCCATCTCATTCCTTATATGTGTGGACTTCGGCCTACCTTTAGCACGAACGGTTGATGGATTTGGAACCAATGTCCAACCAGATGTAGTTGTGATGCAATCCTCATTGCCACTTGGCCACCATTGTCTGCTATACGCATTGACAATATTTTGAATAGAGTAAACATGATCAACTAAATTGTAGAAGTCTATACTCACAGCAGCACAGGCAACAATGGCGTGAAAGCATGCATATTTATATGCCTGAAATTTTCCACACTGGCAAGTATCTCTCCTTAAGTTCATGGCCCATGTATGACCACCACTTTGTGTCACAAGGTTGAATGCCTCTTCAACCTCAAATCTTGTGATTTCTATATCATATCTGCGAACTTGGTGGGAACAAGCATCCTCTTGATTCTTCATAATAGCATCAATTAACTTCTTGCAAAACCTATTTCCAGCGCTTAGCTTTGCCCTAGCCTCTGCACCTCTTTGGACAAAATACTTGACCATTCTTTCGTATGTGCACTTAACCAATGTAGTTATTGGCAAATTTCTAGCACCTTTTAAGACTTTATTCACAGCCTCTGATAAGTTTGTTGTCATATGCCCATATCTACGTCCTCCTACATCATATGCCTAACTCCATTTCTCCTTTGGTATACTATCGATCCATCTTTGAATTTCAGGACTAGTTTGACAAAATTTTTCCAAATTCCTATCAAACCGGTGCATGCAAGCTGTATACCCTATATTATCACAAATTAAATGTTATCTTTGAAAGAAACAAAATTCATAGATATAATATTAAAATTATGAAAATGTACTTCTTACCAAGTTTCAATGGGTCTTGCTTGAATTTCGTATTCTTGAACTTATGGTTGAAATTGCTAGCAATGTGGTGAATATAGTACACATGATATGCATATGGAGATTGCCAACTGAGATTTTCATTTGCCACAGCTCCTTTTATACTTGCATGCCTATCAGAGATAAGACACAAACCTTGTTTTCTTGTCATATATTGCCGGATGTTGCCCAAGAACTATGACCAAGCATCTAAAGTTTCTCCTTCAATAATAGCAAAAGCAATGGGTAAAACACGATTGTTGCCATCTTGTGTAGTGGCAATTAAGAGTGTACCATGATACTTTCCATATAGAAATGTGCCATCAACTTGTATAATGGGTTTGCAAAAATTGAAAGCATCGCAATATTACTTAAATGTCCAAAATACCAGATGAAATGTGTGAAATTGAGTATCTACTTGATCATTGACGATAAATTCAGTTGTCTCTATTTTGTACACAGAGTCTGGTGCAAACACCTACATATATACAAGTCATCCAAGAAGCATTGCAAATGATTCATCCCAGTCACTAAACACGTTTACTATTGCCTTTTGCTTTGCCTTCCAAGCCTTCTGGTATGATACTTGAAATCCATACTGACTGATAATTCTTTCTCTGATCAAGGAAATTGGAATCGATGGTTCCAATTTAACCAATCCTATCATAAATTAAGCAATCAAACTTTTATCAATAATAAAAGTTAACGACCATAAAATATATAATTCATATATTGTTTAGTGCTGTACCTAATATATTTGCGTAGATAAAATTTGAATCCAATTTACAATGATCTTGAGATAGCATAGGATTAAGATAAATGTGACGACCACTCCATTTAGTGATTTGCCACTTGTTTGTCTTTTTTCCTAAAATTGCCCTCATTTGCCAGGGACAACCTTTTTTGTGTCTTATGCATTTTGTGCAGAAAATTGTCGGTGTTGATTCAACCGCAATATATATGTTTGATGGATTTTCATAGAGTAATGTCTAACAGCCATCTGTACAACTTCTTTGCTATCAAATCGTAAATCAACGTATAGCTCATCTCCAACACGCCAGGAACCAGGCATATCCAACCCAGAAAATTCCTCCGTCTCTTGATCAAGGTGATTCCAATTGATATAATTATAATATGGAGATGCACTCCAAAATGGAGATTCCATCAAATGTGTTACACTTATAAAAATATCATCAAATCATTAAAAAAGTTCTATTCAAATTATAATGTACACAAATACTTAATCAAAAACTAACCTTCTTGTCGTGAAAGTTGCTCTCTAATATGCAACGAGGATGCAATAGGAGAAACTGCAATAGTCGAAGAATCCAATTCAACCTCAAACTCAGAAGAATCGCCATCAAGAATTCCACTTTCATCGTCTTCATTTTCATCTGAGGATAGATCTCTGATGTAATCTTCATCATTATCTTCATCTTCATCGTCAAATGCAACAATAAAGTGATCTCCACGAGCAATAGGCATCAATGAACTACCTGCAACATCATTCTCAGTATATAGTTCGAGCACCGTCAAAGAAGACCGTTGCTCAAAGGTGCTAATCATGCAATCAACATCATTATCATCAACTATCTCAAGAGCAGTATATGTACCACTATCTTAAGCAATTGGAAATCTATAAGTGAGACTGGAAATTGTTTGATAGGGCTGAAGCTTTAATTTAGTGGCAATTTTTTTCTTTAATGCATTATATCTGACACTTTTCTCTATTTTAATTAATCTTTTATCACTTTCAAAAGTACATCCTTGCGGTCCATCAAATTTTCTACCATTCCAGTATATAAATATATTAAAAGTACTCATTTTCTTGAAGCAACTAAAAAGAAAATACTATAAATTAATTTGACAAAAAAATAGAACCTAAAAAAATTCAAAGAATTAGAGTAATACAAACAAAAAATTGAGAAATAAAAAAAAAACACTACAAAGAGAAATAAAAAGATTTAAACAAAATAAAGCTTGAGAAATTTAAACACTACAAACAAAACAAAAAGGCATGGATTTCAAATTGGAAATTTTAAAGTACATAAAAGTTGGAAAATTCAAAATTTCAAACAAGAATAAAAAGATGACAAGCTAGTAATGGTTGCACAAAATAAGCTCAAGGGGTATATATATAGGCGAGGATTGAGCAATTGCACACTGTTCGCATATGAGGGAGCAAGCAAGGAGTTGGCGCAACCTGAACCAACGCCAACAGAGAATACGTCCATGTGTGGGAAAGCCAGGGAGTGGCGCAACTCCAACCACCGCCATCCCTGGAGCTGTCAATCATGTTAGACTGGTGGCGCAACCTGAACCTGTGCCAGTCACTCAACCCGTGCCTCATTGTCAAGTCGGTGTTAGTTGCTTTTCATGTTGACACACTAGCAAGTTGCGCCATGCTATACTCTACTTTCCACCGTTGCCAAAAGTATCCTAGACAGTGAAATTGTTTGTAAACAGCCACTGTTTGATATTTTGTTTTAAAAAGTGGCACAGCATGGTCAAAAAGCCCCATAATGCGATGGAACCTATGAGTACGGTCAGGATTATTGGCCCATGGTATATTTGGCGTACAATGGCAAGCCCAAATGGACCAAGGTAAGCCAACCTGAAAGGAGTAAATCTAGCTATCGCTAGAAACATCAATTTAGGCCAACAGTTCTGACTAACTCATTGAAGTACTACATACGAACTGACCCATTACGAGCCTCATATAAAGTAGGCAAGCGTTTTGTTAACCCAATTTAGCCCTAAGTGGGTTACAATTTATTCAAACTATTTCATCGAATAAATCCAACCCATTGTGACTAGCCCGCATTGAGTCGTCCCTAATCTATTATGGGCTATCCTACATCGATTCGAACAAAAATCAGGACAAAATTATTGTTTAATTTAATTAGCTCAATCTATTCATTTTGTCGAGTTATTTGCGTTAGGCCATCAAACCGAACGCATTTTAACACTTACAATTACCAAATGTAAAAGCTAATAACTTAAATAATAGGCTATTTTATAATTAGATATGCTAAAAGAATTTATTAAAAATTAAATTCATAAAATTCACTTAAAATTTATTTAAGTGGTACATCTTTATTTAATTCGTCTATTTTTTTTTGAGTGAATTCATATATATATATACCCCATAAAATAATTTTCTTAACTTATAAACACTCATTGTTCTCATTCTATCATCATTTAAGAAATAAAAATTTGTTATTTAAGAAAAAGGGAAAAAAAAATATTCTCCATAATCCCTGAATCTTAAACCCTATTCAAAACCCATAAATGAGCATAGGTACCATAAGATTCCCCATAAAATATTTTTCTTAACTTGTAAACATTTATTGTTCTCATTCTATCATCATTTCAGAAATAAAAATTCACTACTTAAGAAAACAAGAAAAAAGAATATTCTTCATAAATTTTATATTTTAATCAATTTTTAAACTTATAAACAAGAAAAATTATACGTCCCGTTTGTCATATGAAATTGGATATGGAATTAGAGTTTTGAATTGGAATTGGGCTCCTTAATTCTAATTTTCATGTTTGGAGTAACATATAAAATTAGAATTATAGTTCCACAATCCAATTCCATGGAATTGGAAAATAACTAAGATGAACTCTTCCTAATTCTTAGCTCATACTATATAAATTGCTAATTTGAGATTTATTAAATGTCTTTCTCCTCATTAAAATCTATATGATTCTCTCTCTTTTTTTCATTTATATTTTATCTATCATATTTATTAAAATACACTATATTTATAAAAAAAATAATAATATAAAAAATTTCCTAAATTTTAACTTATTATTTTATATATCCTAATCCAAAAAAAAATATTTTTATATAAAAATAATTTGCATTAAAAATTACTGTAGTACAAAATTGTTGTATAATATTTTTACTAATATTAAAATTTGAATTATACATTTAAATAATAAAACTAAAATCAAACTTAAAATTATAATTCATGTTCTAATTCTTTAATAAATCCAAATATAAAATTGAAAATTCTAAGTCAATTGCAAATTCCAAAAGAATTAGAATTGAAAATAAAATTTTATATTACAATTCCAATTCTAGTGTCAAGACGGATCAATGATTATTTTTTTTTCACCAAAATAAAGAAAGATTATTATTTTTCCATCAATCTTTTTCTGTTTCTCTAATTTTCTGTCATCCAAACAAGAAATCTTTTATCTACCTTTTCTTGAAAAATAAAATAATAATTCTTCTGCATTACATTAAGAACCACTAATTAAATATGACATTTAAATTTGTACCAAAACAAAAAATATGGCATTTAATGTTAAAAATATCTCTCCATGTATACATATTTCCATTTTATGATTATGGTCATAATTGATTGTGAGTGCATTTATCTCAATTTTTAAAAAGTGATTATAAAACTTAAACTTTATATATAACTGAAAAAATTGAAAATTAATTTTTTTTCACAAATTATTCCTTTTAGCTTATAAAAAAAATTGAAAAAAATCTTTTATAAAATTCTAATTATTTTTAAAAAAATTATCCAAATATATGAAAATAGATTTGTTAGTAAAAAAAGATAATTTTTTGTCAAAAAAATTACAAATAAATGCACCCTATAATAACTATTTGAAAATTTTCCATCATGAAAAAGGAAACTATCTGAAAATTTTCTATCATAAAAAAGAAAAATTTTTGAAAATTTTTCAAGAAGAACAATTCAAATTAATTAATAGGCAAGTTCAAGGAAAAAAGAATTTTTGTTTAAATAATAACTAATAGTGTATTTGGAAAAACGTTTGAGGCATTCAAAATTAATTTTGAGAGCCCATAATTGACTTTGCTGATTTTTCCTTTTTTTGGTTTTGAGTTTCACATATTTTCAAAATCAATTTTGGATCTAAAATCAATTTTAGATGGAAGTGAAAATTTATTGCTTTAGGTTTTCATTCTTCAATTTTTGTCAAAATCCTTTCTCAACTATTAAATACAAATTATTTTACCTTAAAATTAATTCTATAAATACAGAATTAAACACATATTAAATAGGGACGTTGAAATTATTTGTATTTTTCTATAGAAAGCTCGAAATGTGGCAACGCCATGTTCGTTAACAAAGGAAGCTTTTTTTCATTTAAATAATAAATAAATTAGGAGTTTAAAATTATTATTATTTTTCTATAGAAAGCTTGGCAGTAGACGTAAGGCAAGATCATGTTCGTTAACAAAATTTGCTTCCAATGGAATTCCTCTAATTTGTGAATGACCCAACAAAGGAATCAACTTGCAAATAAAGAATCTTATTTAACACAAAAATATAATGATTGGGTAGCCATGATTGTTTACGAGAAATTCTTAAGATAATATACTCTATTTATATTTTGACAGGTATAAAATAGTGGCCCACATTTCTTCATTAATACTATACATTTTCTTAATTAATATTTATTTATTATATTCATCTATCAATAGTTAGTAATATCTAAATATAACAATTACCATTCTTAAATATAAAATAAAATTAAGATATATATTATTCAATTTTGATTAGTTTTAAACACTTTTTAACTTTTTTATTATATCGTAATAATTCATTTTAAATAATAATAGTTATTACTTTTTATGTTAATAAATATATTTAGAAAAATATATTGAATTAATTAGTTGCATCCAATATATTATATCCACTTAACAATAATAATAATAATAATAATAATATCAGAATATAAAAATTATCATTTTTTAAAAAATTACTTTTCAGGAATTTCATTTTAAACTTATCCTTGTTAATTAAGTTTTAAAAAATTTAAAGATAAATATAAAAATATAAAATAAAATTTGAGTTATATCTTATTTGATTTTAAAAATAAAATATAAGATAAATTAATCAATTAAAGATATTTTATTATTTTTTTGATTTGGATGATGGTGTGTGCAAGTTTCGAACCCAGTCCCATCTAATGGAATGAGAGCAAGCAAACCAGTAGAACAGAACCAAGATCGGTGATATTTTATTATTTTAATTCTCAAAATAAAAAATAGAAATAGAAAAGATATTGTTCTCCAATACCTCGTCCTAGCATCTGCGGATGAGCTTTGCTACTTCTATGAGTTTTGAGAATTGTATAGTTCTTCTTGATCGACTTATTGATGTTTTCAATTTTTTTGATCAAGTATAAAAATCTTCGTTTTGAAATAACTTTCGTTGCAATCTAGGATTTTAAACTATCAATATTAGTTAATTTTATAAAATTTAAAGGTGAGTATAAAACATATAAAATAAAATAAAGACATATCTTGTTTTATTTTGAAAATAAAAACAAAATACATTAACCAATTAGATATATCTTGTTAATATATTATTAAAAGTTAAAATATAAATAAAAAATGTGTTGTTCTTTAGTACCTCAGTATAGCGGTTTAGCATTTGCATAAGATCTCCACTGTTTTTATGAGCTGAGACAAGTACGGCTGTTCTTGATTAGCTCATTGTTGTTTTCAACCTTTTTTAATCAATATATAAAATTATTATTTTTAAATTACTTTCCCAACAATTTACTTTTTAAAAGACTATCATTATTAATTAAATTTTAAAATGTTAATATAAAATAAAATTAGAGATTTTATATGTTATTTGATTTTAAGTGATTTTAATACTTTTAACATTTCCTTATATAGTTAATTATTTTTTTTATAACCTTATATAGTTAATTATAATTACATTTGTAATTTTATTATAATTTTTTATATTAATGAAAAATGAATTGAAAAAGACATTCTTTGAAAAACGAATTGCTACCAACCAAAAAAAGGAAACAAATTGCTAAAAGAGTAAATTTAAACAATGATAATTTAAGAATGGTAATTATTATATTTAGATATTAGTAATTATTAATAGATGAATATAACAAATGAATATTAATTAGTAAGATATATAGTATTAATGATGATGAGACATGTGAATCATTATTACATATGTTAACATATAAATGGAATACTTAAATACTAACGTGATAGGAAATGTATATTTAAGAATTTCTAGATTGTTTAGATTCCTTTGCAATTGGAGTAAATCATAGAGATATTGTATATATTTCTTCTCACGAAGCCTTGTGAAGGATAAATCTTTCATATCACAAACAATACATATTAAGAGAATGTCAGAGGTTTGGGAATCTCTGAAGAATTCACTTAATTGCAAACCTCACTCAACAGAAGTTCATGATCCCATGGCAAGTAGGCACCATAGAAGTGGCCAGAGTAAAAAACGAGGCAAGATTGAGAGCTCAAATACCAAAGATTTGGCACACGAAAAAAAGAACCGCTCAGAGATACAGCAATGCAGTGCCAGTCTTAACCCTGTTACCCATGAAATTGTCCTTGACACCACAAGTGGTGAAATTAAAATTTGTCTATGTTGTCCTTACCCTCAAAGCAATGAAGATGATAAAGGAGTGGAAGGCCCTTCTCATAGATCATCAAGGCGAACTGCGCCTTCAAGGAAAACACATTATGTTGATTGTGACAAATGTAATGTCCTCTCAAAACCACGTGCGTCAGTGCAGAAAGTTTCTAATGATCCTCCAACATTAACATGCCATCGTGAACGTGGTGACAAACAAAAATGTGTTGAAGAACACGAAATCATAGAGAATTCAGGTAAGGACCAGTGCTTTTTCTTGTTGAATTAGCTTGTTTTAGTTTGAGCTGCTTTTGCTTGAGTCAATTGTTCTTGTGCTTAATTTTCTTGGTTTTTTTACTGATTTAAAATTTAAAAAAAAATTATTAATTTTAAACATACGTCATTTCAACTATTTTTACGAAAATGCTATTTTTTTTTGGAATAGTAGTGAATTCGATTGAGATCAGATCGAATTCATTACTGTTCAATTTTTTTTCCGGATGAACAGAAACCAATTCAAGGTGAGTAAAATTCAACATTATTCAAGTGAATAATATTAAATTCGATCAAAGCTAGATTGAATTCAATATTATTCACTTGAATAATGTTGAATTCGATTTACTCTTGATCAAATTCAAGGAGAATACAAAGTTTTAGGTGGAATTTATAGTAGAATCTAAATTTTTAGGTGCATGGTGGACTTAATATGGTCAAATGATAAAAAAGCATAATTAATTATCATACAAATATAGCTAATTGCCACACAAAATATGTCAAAATGCTGGATCCATGATGGACTGGAGTCCATAAAAAAATATGAAAACTATTAGACCTTATTCTCTATTAAAATTATAAAAAAACAGATGAAGATGACGTCCAAATCGATCGTTAAAGGCTTAAGAGTCACAATATTTAATATTTAAAAAATCTATACTTATTGTTCCTATGTTTGCGACTATATATATATATTCTCTCGTTATATCTAAAAATAATATTTTTTATACTTATATTGCACTAGTGATGAATTCGATTAGATTGAATTCATCACTATTTACCTAAAAGAAAAAAAAAATTAGTAATTTTTTTAATTAATTATCATTAAGTTTGGCTAATTTATTATAATGATAATTAATTAAAAAATATCACATGTTTATATTTTTTCTTTCGGATAAATAGTGATGAATTCGATCACTGGTGCAATATAAGTATAAAAAAAATATTATCTTTAGATATAACGAGAGAATATATATATATCTACAGTCACATACATAAAAACAATAAGTATAGATTTTTTAAATATTAAATATTATGACTCTTAAGCATCTAATAACTGATCCGGATATTATTCTCATTTTTTTTTACAATCTTAATAGAGAGTAAAGTCTAATAGTTGCCATATTTTAAGATGGATCCGGTGTTTTGCCATATCTTATGAGGCAATTAATTACATTTGTATGATAATTAATCATACTTTTTTGTTATTTAACTATATTAGGTCCACCATGCATCTAAAAGTTTAGATTTCATCATAAATTCTGCCTAAAAATTTGTCTTCACCTTAAATTCGATCAAGGTTAAATCGAATTTAACACTATTCAAGTAAATAATGTTGAATTCGATCCAGTTTGTATTGAATTCAATACTCTTCACTTGAATAGTATTGAATTTTACTCATTTTGGATCGATTTCTGTTCATCCAGAAAAAAAAATTGAACAATAATAAATCCGATTCAACTTCAATCAAATTCACTACTAAAAAAAAAGGATATTTTCGTAAAAAAAAATTGAAATGACGTAAATCAAAAATAATTTTTTTATTTTAAATTAGTAAAAAATCCTAATTTTCTTCACACCATATGATGCCTCTATGTGTTACCAACTTACCATCAGTTTTGCGCCACGTCAAGGCTAACTATGAACATAGCCTCTTTGATCAAGGCATTAAGGAACTCTAATACACAGAGAAGTATGGAAAAAATAGTGCCAAAACTCAAGTGATACTAATGTCAAATTTGCTCAATTTCCGGCTAATAATTTTGAAAGTAATATGACATTATGATTAACACATGTTTATGTAAATGTTGGAACATTTGGGAGAATATTCATAAGCTAGTATTTGGCATATTTCCTAGCAAGATTACTAGTAATTTATGTTACCACTCAAAAATACTATCATCTTTTAAATTACTGTTAGGGGGCATTTGATAGAGGGTTTATAATAGAATTCTCGAGAATCCTATGAAGATGCCATATTTGGTACAAGTTTTGGAAAAATATTCTTGGAAATATAATATTCTTGGGATTGATTTTGGGATAAAATTCCTCCTAAAATAATCTCATCTCATACATGGAATTGTAATATTCCCATGATATGGAAATATTTTTTCATATGAAAAGATCAAATTACCCCTATTACCACCCACCACTAGTTACCCTTCGCCGCCATCGGACCACTGATCGCTGCCAGACCACTGTCGGCTGTCGCCAACCACCATCGAGCAACCACTGGACCGCCACTAATCGCCGCCGAACCATCATCGTTTGATGCCGGACCACCACTGGCCATGGCCGGACCACCGCGAGCCGCCAAACTGCCAAAGGTATTTTTGGAAATGAACAAAATTTTTCCAGGAATTTAATCCGTCTACTAAACACCCCAAAATACACATGTTTAAGAAAATTATTCCCAGGAATAATATTCCCGGGATTAAGATTTCCAAAAATAAAAATTGAAACCCCCTACCAGATTAATATACGGTATTTGGTATGTAGAGGTAATATAATTGATAATTTATATTACTTTATTTGGTATATAAAAAAATTACTAAGCAATATATGTCTTTTAATAATAATAATAATAATAATAATAATGATGATGATGATGATGATGATAATAGAAGAATTACCATGTAAATGCCAATCCATATAGACACCTTCTATGAAAGTAATCCACATTACCACTTTGAAGGTAATATGGATTGCCTTGAAAATCTAAATTGCTAGTAATATAGCTCAATCAACCAAGGCAATATAGTGAGCTTAGCCACCCAGATAATTTAAAATTATATTACTAATAATCCAAATAGATTATCCTAAACTAAACGTCCTTTAGGTGATTGTGATAAATTTTAACATGGTTTGAACTCTTTTTTCCATTGTCCTGAGTCAGTTGGTTCTCTTGCGTGTTCAGTGAATAAATTTCTGATTCACAGAAGTTAAAGGAGTCCTCCATTTTCTTTTCGAACTTTGCAAGATGATCTGCTCTTCTGGAAATTTTTTCTTTTAGATTTTGTGCTAATTTCCATCTGTAATATATTTGTTTTAGATCCTTCATCGTCAGTTCCTCGTTTTCATGTCCTAAACATTGATTCAAAAATATTCTACCAGCTTTGCTACTAACATAAAATAGCATTTAGCATATGCACCTGATATATCACGCGTCCATTGACTTTTGGTTAGCTTTGTAAATTTATGTATTGTGATCAATCTAATTGTTGTAAACAAAATACATGTTTGGATTTTTTTTATTTTTGAAAAAAATTATTGCGTTTATTTAAATCAGATATGTCTGAATTTTTCTACCACATATATGTTAAAACCATTTTTATGTTTTGTTGTCTTCAAAGAATTGACAAAACATTTTTTTCGGCATTTTTTTTCCCTGTTCCGTTAAGTAATTTAAAATAAAAGAAACAACCCATGAAAATAGTTTTCATCAAGGCGAGTACTCTCACGTGAAGATTTGGTGTGGATGTAACAAATAGGTGACATGTGGTAGAGGTGTATTGATATACCAATCACCTATGATGTACTGTAATAATATCTAATTTTAAGGAAATTTAAAAATATAATTAAATATATTTTAAAAATTAATTATCATATATTAATAATATAAAATTATACTGACAATATAAAATAATTTTATACTGTCAGTGTAATCAAAAAATTTTATCAGTATAATTTTAATTATCATATACTGACAATGTAAAATTACACTGGTAATATAAAATAATTTTATACTGTCAGTGTAATCAAAAAATTTTATCAATGTATTCAGTGTAAAATTATTTTATATTACCATTGTAATTTTACATTGTCAGTGTATGATAATTAAAATTATACTGATAAAATTTTTTGATTACACTGATAGTGTAAAATTAGTTTATATTGCCAGTATAATTTTACGTGAAATTACACTGATAAAATTTTTTGATTACACTGACAGTGTAAAATTATTTTATACTGCCAGTGTAATTTTACACTGTCAGTGTATGATAATTAAAATTACACTGATAAAAATTTTTGATTACTGATAATGTAAAATTATTTTATATTATCAGTATAATTTTATACTGTCAGTGTATGATAATTAATTTTTAAAATATATTTAATTATATTTTTAAATTTTCTTAAAATTAGATATTACTACAATACATCATAGGTGATTAGTGCATCAATACACCTCTGCCACATGTCATCTATTTATTACACCCACATCATATCTTTATGTGAAGATAAAAATTCTATCTTCACCAAAGCATGGCCTTTCATTAATGGCAAAACTATAATAATTTATAACTAAATTCACTTAAATCAAGGGTTTTCTTTACTTTTCTTTTTTCAAAAATGTTTTTAAGGTTTAGTTTGGTTGTGCTATCTAAAAAGGTATTCTGAATTACCAAAAAACAAATGTTAATTTTTTCTGTTTGATAAATTAAAAAATAAAAGTGCTTTGCTCTTAGCTTTTAAAAGTTAAGAGTGCTCTCAAAAGCCCTCATAGAGTGTATTTTAGAGTTGACTTGTGTTTTCTAACATTTAAAAAACTAATATAATGTTACTCTCTTTAACGATATTAAAAGTAGAAATTATTCTCTTTAATATTTATATCATTTATAATTATTTTATATCTTAAGAGTAACTTTATTAAATATTACTTTTGTGATTTTTACTTATTGAGGGCAACTTTTATATTATTTTACTAAATAGTACTACTATAACTTTTTGAGAGCAGTTTTTAGGAAACTCAGTAACTAGAGGTGTAAACGAGTTAGGCCAACCAAATGAACCCGATCAATCCAAACTAAACCAATTAAATTGGTTCAGGTCATCGAGTCAATCGGATACGATTCAATTAGAACTAACAAGTGCTTGGTTCGGTCATTGAATCTAGGGTTTTGCAACTCGATACTCAACCTGACCTGAACCCCCTATATTCTTTTTTCTTTTTTACCTTAACAAAACAATATATTAGAAAGACAATTGTTTTATGTTTGTGTTTTTTTTAATTGTGTTAATGACAATATTAGAATCAAATCTAAAATTTGCTTATATGAAAATTTTGATACTTTATGATTATTTTTTATTGTATTTTTTTGGCAGAAACTGGAAAAAAAAATTTAAACGGATAATCTAATCACCCGAACCAAATCAACTTGAATTTGATTGGTTCGGTCTGGTTCGAATTTGATCAAAAAATTTCTTGAATATAAACCAACCCGTTTACACATCTATCGACATCACTCAAAAAGCCACAACAATAATAAACTAAACCTAAATAAAATAATCCCACAAGTTTTTTTAAAAAAAAAAGAATCTTCAAAAATGAAAATATGAGAATGGCAGCTGAATACAACTTTTTGTGGTACATAAAAATTTTAGGGGAGAGAATGGTGCCCTAATCCAAGGTAGCGAAAGTCTTTGAAGTTCAAAAAGCACTTATGAAAAACTTATATTTATCTTACTCCAAATAGCCGAATGGGCATTCGAATATACACTTGTTAGATACGAGAGTCTATTTTGTTCCACTCGGCTGACTCTTAGTGATAGCAGAACACAACCTAAATGGTTTTATCTATATTTTAGTAAGAAAAAAAAAAAGGGAAAAAAAAGAACTATTTCTTCTTTTACATGTACTTCTTTATTGTTTGTGAGACTATATTTAAGAAAAAAAAATGCTAAACAATTAGAACTTTTGCCAAATGACGTGACATTGTTGTTGACTCTTTGATGAATAAGTAAGTCCCACCACTTTTTATCATTTAACCACCACCATAATTTTAAAAAATTTTAGTTATATTTTTCTAAATGAGTAGCATTCCTCGTTGACATAGCTAAGAATATGGTTTAATATGAAACTTGAACATGTACCTTTTCGCAGTCATCCAACTCCATAGAGAAGATTCATCTTGGCAGATCATCGAAAAAATTTGCCAAACTAGCAATATCAATTCTGAAAGCAAGGCAACACAGATAGAATGTGTCTTGAAAGTCCAGAACACGCCAAAAACATTTGCATCCTTTGAGGAATGCAGACAAATGGCAAAGATCAATGCTGAAAAGCTACAAAACAAGAATCCACGATGCTTAGCTGATGGAAATGAATTGATGAGGTTTCATGGTGCAACTATTGCATGCTCCCTTGGTGTGAATGACTCTTCTAGCTTATGCACTTTAGACCAATGTGATGTGTGTCAAATTTTGAGGCGTGGTTTCTCAACCAACCAAGAATTCCATGGTGCAGTTGGGGTTCTCACCACTGCTACAAGTGGACAAGCCATTGATTCCATTTCCATTGGCTCATCCGATGAAGAACCATTGATAAGGAAGTGTGTTATAGTGTGCAGAGTTATTGCTGGGAGAGTCCATGATCCTCTACAAGAGATCCAGGAAGTGACTAATTCAGGTTTTGATTCATTGGTCAAGAAAATAAGTTGTGAATCAAATATTGAAGAACTCTGTGTTTTGAATCCTAGAGCTGTCCTCCCTTGCTTTGTGGTAATCTACAAATTCTGAAGGTTAAAGATTCAAGTAAAACTTAGGCAAAGTTTTTTAATTGTATTCACTTTTCAGCATAGATTTCTCATATTGGAAATGCATTTCTTCGTAAGCTGGAGCTTCACTGATATTTTATTCACTGCTTCATAAATGTTACAAATGCATGTTTTATTTATTTTTTAATTTTTTGGTATAAAAAATGGCAATGCATGTTTTAGGCATAATTTTGAGAATCGGATCGGATTGGCCGGTTCAACCAGGTGAACTTGAAATCGGTCACCTATCCGTTCCGATCATCTTAAAAAAACCAATGTTTCAAAAATCGGATGTGAACCATAAGAATCGGTCCAAAACCAGCGAACCATACAAACCGACCCGGTTCTTGCAGTTGGCCGGTTTATTTAATTTTTTTTAAAAAAAAGTCGTAGTTGAGGGAGAAGCTGCTAGTGTCGTGAAGGGTGGTGGATCTTCCTCATCGTCCATTGTTGCTAGTGAAAGGGGCGTAGGATTGTGTGCACTATGCACTAGGGAGACAGTGAAGAAGGAAGAGTAAAAAGGGCAAAAAAAAAAAGGTATTGATTTGGAAAATGGGTGCAGATGGAGATGAAATAGATTCAACAAGTTTGAACTAATAGAGAAACTGAGCAATACACCTTTTGAAAATTCGAAAAAAACAAAAAGTTCGCCATGCATAGAGAGAATAAGAGGGAGAACTGTCAGAAAAGAGATGGGTTTTGAAAATAGAGAAAAGAAGAATAATAGTTCATGGGATTGTGTTGGATCCCGATTGGTGCACTTGGATATCTTATCTTTTGGATGAGATTCTCACCAAGGATAACCATGTGAACTAAAAACCTATTTGTTTATTATTATTTTTTACCACTTACATTTTTTTTGGGCTATCTTCCGTTGTTTGCTTGATCTATGGGTCTAAGTTTTTTCGCTGTTGTATTTCATAAAGCCACAATAATATTAGAGTATCAAACATTTGTATTCTTATTGGTGAGATTTTATAGACAAAAAAAAAAAAATAGATGACTTGTGCAAATAATATGTATTATTTGATAATTTTTATTTATTTTATAATATATAGTAAATTAGTTATATATATATATATATATAACTAAATATATATTATATTCTGATTAAACTAGTTAAACTAATAAAACTCTATATCAGTGTCTTGTTCGATTCTCAAAACCTTGATTTTAGTACATTCAAAACACAAATAAATGGTCATTGTCTCCCTGTGATGAAGTGTCAGTGGTCACATGCCTTTCATTGTCAGAAAATTAACGGAATAACAGCAAAAGTAGGTTTTTTGCTAATATAATTAAACACAATTACTATGGTGGCATATTGAATATTTGAATTCGACTTAAACTACAGGAAGCAAACTGATGAGAGTGTAAATAGAGCAATTCCTGCTCAACAAAAGTTCAAAGTTGATGAACTTAAACATTATGCGGCACGTGACAGACTTAGAAAATTTAGGTTCTGGGGGTAGAAAAAGTACATAAACATAACAAAAAGTATCATGTAATCATGTTTAGGCAACATAAAATGTGTTAATTAAGTTGCAAATAATTCGCGCAATTTTTTTTGAGAAATATATTAGAAAAGTGAAAAATTTAGGTAAAACATATAGTTAAATGTTATAATATACAAATAAACAAAAATATTTATTGCAAAAGAAAATTTGCATCTGGGTTTAACTATTGAGTTGAGAATAAAAGACAAAATGATAAAAGAAGTTAAAAAAGAACTAGTTTGATGCTACTTTTTAATAAAAAGGAAGAGTAAATGAGCAAGGGCTCGATAGAAGAGACTTAGAGAAGTAACGAACTATAATAAGGATTGAAAGAAAAAGAATTATTGCTACCAAAAGTTTGATGTGTCAGCGCAGAAAGAAAAGAAATTAATACAAGATTTGGTGTACTTGGTATGTAGAGTAAAAAGAAATAAAAAATTAGAGGTTTTACTTCTTTTAACAGAATACAACTAGTTTATATTATTATTTTATTTTTGACCTTTTGAATAAGATGAATGGAAGTGGGTTGGATTGTAACTTGTTATTGTCCTATTTAGAATTAGAATAAGTAAGGTAATATGTGAAATAAATAATAGAAAAATGAGTTGATTTATTTCTTTTAATTTTTTTTTTTATATCTTGATATATGGGGTGAAGCTTAATAAAATAATAGGGACAAAAATATATATACCCCTTTGATCATCATAATATTTATAATTTCGATGGGGGGCACACGCTCTATAACCTGCATCATTGTGCTTTAATTATGAAGTCCTATTTGTGAGTTTTGACTAAACTATAGATATATCAATTTATTTTGTGCAAATACAAATATATGCATAAAATAGATCATTATTAATTGATATATCAAGTTACAGAAGTTACCCTTGTGAATCTTTTTCGTTTGGGTACATTGTGAATTTTTATCTAAATAGTATTAAATCGATGAACTTCAAGTGATTGTCTCAATAGTTGACCAAAAAAAAAGTAGTTGTCTCAATTCGAAGTAAAATATTTATACAAAATTTATTGTATGCAATAAACAAATAAGGTTTGCGTGCAGTGTGTAGATGGTGTGCTTGAAATTTGTAAGTAGCGAGCACCGAGATATCACGTGCTAATTGTTAAATTAAAGTTGTCTTGGTGATCATGACTCATCGATGTAATAATTAAAAAAGTCTCCGAGATCTTATGTTAATATTGGTAGTGTTTAAAGTGCTCACACTCAAGATGTGCTCATTTAATATTCACATGATATTATCTATTGTAACCAAATTTTATTTGTTTATATTATTTTATTCAATAATTTTAAAAAATTTAATTGGTATATACTGACAATGTAAAATTGATTTATACTGTCAACCAATAGAAATAGGAAAAAGTGAAAAATCATAGTGAATCCCTCATTATAACAGGTAGTTATTTATATGAGTTGACACTTTCTACTATTTCTATTTGCTGACAGTATAAAATTATTTTATACTATCAATACATTTAAATTAAATTCAATTTTAAAAGATTATTTTACCCTTTATCTTATACGAAGTTTTCCTTTGATTGCCATTACAAATTACTCCTTTCTCTAAATCACTGTTACTTCTCTAGATCACCCTCCCCCTTACACCACCATCTCATCAACCACTGTCAACAGCACACAAGCCAGTGACCAAACATTTGATCCATACCCAATTGGATATCTATGTCCACCCTCGTGATTAACTCCCTCATTTTTCTACATTATCTTAAACAAAACAAAGGGCTTGATAAAAGCTCATTTTACAAGCAAAACCCAGGACTTACCAAAAGCTTATTTTACAAATAATCCTTACACATTGTCGCCTTTTTGTGCTTACCACCAGTGCCACTAGAAACACTATCCATAATCAACCTTCCCATCACCAACACCTCAAATCAACACAATAGCCACCAAGCTCATTAAAAGAGAAGCACGAATGAGAACCCTCCATCAACCACCACATTGCCTACGCAAACCCACCCTCAACCAGTCAACCATGCACCCGCATTGCCACCAAACAAGAAACCTTCAAGTGATTGCTATCTATCACGACTTTCTCTCATGCCTTTGTTTTTGTACTTACAAGTAAATTCACCATAAAATTAATTTTGTTTTTAATTAATTTGTAAAGGTATATAACCGGAAATTGAATGGAGCACAACAACTCCAGGGTCTTCAATTCTCACCGTAAGCTACTCAAGACATTGCTAACCACTTGATATTCACATTTTTTTTCTATCAACAATGTAAAAATGGATGAACATTTAATATTCACTTTTTTAAGATGAACATTCTGTAACTCTCTATGTTAATGAAATAAAACTGAAGGGGATGAAATGTCCCTTTTAAAATATATGACATTGAAGGAGAATGCCCATGAGTCATGAGTTGTGAGTCATGAGTCATGACAGTTGCACATACAACTCTAGCTATTAATTAATTAAAAAATTATATAGATATTTTGTAGAAAAGTAGACTACTTTATAACCTTAAACTACATACAAAATACACTCTAGATCTATTTTTTATAATCTTAAGAATTACTTACGTAATTTTAAGCCAAGTGTGGTGATTAGGTAAAGTTTTGTTGGTACCTTTATAAGCATTCATTGAGTTTAGAGGTCTTAACCCTTAATCACAATTAACAAATGCAGATTACTCATACTTTCAAAGAGGCAAATCAAGTTGCTAACTGGCTGGCAAACTCAGCACATTCTTTATAGTTGGGTCTGCATATTTTTTATGTATAACTTAGGGGATCAGGATCTGTGCTTTTATGACATATCAGGAGTTTCCCATATGTAGAGTGTTATTATTAGTTCCCAGAACTTCTTAGCCTTCCTTTTACTATATAAAAAAAAATTAAATGTATGTTATATGTAAAACTATATGTATATATAATTTTAATTATACTATCTTTATTTATTTTTTATTTTTTTTATCTGGAATTATACTAAATTTATATTTAATTTAGTATATAAATTATACTAACTTTATATTAAATTTAGTATATATATGTATGTACGTATTAATGTATGTATGTATGTATAGTTCATAACGGGGCCAAAGCCCAAAAGAGAAAGAGATTAAAGAGTCAGGGATTACATGGGGCTTAGATACGCCTGACGTATGTTTGCACCCACCAAGCCAAAGCCCACTCCCAGGCCCATTTTGCAATTGAACCATTTTTTTAAAAAAATATTCTGACCCCCAAAAAAAAAACAAAAATAGTGAAACACTAAACGAGTTAAAATGAAAAACACTCTAGTCACAACTTAGGTTACTGGCATCTTCCTCTCTCCCTCTCATTTTCGCCGCCGCCGCCGCCGCCGCCGTCGCCGTCGCTGTTGCCTGTCTCGACTCCTCTCTCAGGCCCTCTTCGACCACCGGACCGCCGCCCCTCCAGGTTCCGAGCTAGTTGTGTGTGTGTGTGACTGCGCCATTTGAGCTTTGAAATTGTTTGGAACTTGTTATCGCAAGTGGTCTAAGCATTGTCCAAACATAGAGTTAGGGTTCTGAAACCAAAATTCCAGCAGAAAAACCCTTCAAAATTCCGGCAGCCCGCTCCATATTGCACTTGGCACGCCTTTCTTCGGTCATTGCCTTCCATTTCTCGTCACCCTTGTTACAGCTTCTTATTCACTTCTTAGATATGCCTTACGTTTCTGATCACTGTGTCTTTTAAGCTGTAACTTTTGATCAACAATCACAAATATGTCTTCAATTTGAAGTTTTTTCTTCCCCCGTTAAGTTATGTCTGTGTGTATTATAAGTTATTTTCATCTTATTAATTACCTTTGGTATAACAGCTGTAGTGTTTTTGGAGGATTAACCACTATGATTTCTACTCAATATTTGTACTCACCACTGAATCTCGAAGGAGTAGTCCTCATTATGTTTGTTGATAATGATGCTTATGCCCGTTTTGTACAGTTAGTTTTACTTTTGGATCTTACTCTAACTTTTTACATAGTATAAGATATAAGCTTTTCTGCCATTGCATGTCTGCTTTCTAGGGTGTAGAAACAATTTTCTTTTTTTCTTTTCTCAGTGCAGACTGTCTTAAATATAATGTGTACATAATAGCTTGACACTGTGATAAAATTTGTATAGTTGCTGGAGTACCAAAATGCCCAGAAGGCCAAGAAGGCATTGCCAACGACTCAAAACTTTGCCATTTACGTTCTCCCCTTTTGCTCGTGCTCTTGCACGCATGGCCTCTCTTTCTATGCCCAAGCATCAAATGCAAGACTCCGCATTTGATGAAAACCATACCCCTAGCTCTGCAAGTAAGAGATATATATATTTTTTTTAACTGTGAATTTGTGATCAAGAATGTAATCTATGTTTTGAAGTTCCTCTATTTTCAAGTCAGTTGACGTTTTGCACTTTGCGTGCCTATTTCTAACCCACTTCCTAGGTAAAGGACTTATGAAGCCCTCTTTGAAAGAGAAAGCCGAACAATCTGAGTCATCTGATGAGGATTTTGAAGTAAGATCTCTTTGTATCATGGATATTTAACATTTAAGGATGTATCAGTCAATAAGTAAATTAATTCAAATACGGTCTCTGTTGTTTAAGGGAGTTGTCCAAGCAGATTTTTCATTTTTTGATCCTAAACCTGATGACTTTCATGGAGTGAAGACCTTAATGCAAACTTACTTGGATGATAAGGAATGGGATTTGAGTGGCTTTGTGGATTTGATTTTGGCACAGACTACAGTAGGCACTGTTGTAAAGATAGAGGATGATGAGGATGAAGGGCTTTTTGCTGTTGTCACTGCTCTTAATTTGTGGAGATATAGGGTAGGTAACATTTTGCTATTTATGACATGTTGCCTGATCCATTTGGCTCATTTTCTTTTGTTGGTCTTAACTGTAGTTATATATATCTGCTGCCTTTACTGTTTGCTCAGTTGACATCATACCCACATTTTTTGGTTGCATATGTGCGTTTCTGCGATTCTTTGGTGGGTTAGAATCTAACCTTTTTGGTAAAAAAAATAATAATTTGAAGAAACCTAATGTTCATTTTGGTAAATGTGTTTAGTTGTGATGATATGTAACTTTGTTGCTCTTATCCAAATTTACCAGTTTGTCGATTTGAAGGTGGGACGGTAGGATATGAAAAGCGGTCCAGAGCAGAACAGTACTCATGCATGTATTTTGATCCACACACAAACACACACACACTACCTTAATGGATTCATTCTTAGTTTCCTCTTTAGTTGATGTCTCCAGTTCATTTTCTTTCAGCAATGTAATTTGGTTTGTGATTGGCTTGGCATCTCATCACTTGTAAAAACTTGACTAATGCCTTTGCTAGGATCAAAGATGTATTATGGAACTGAGGGACTTTCTCCTCCTTAAAGCACGCCAAGAGAATGGTGTTGCTGATCAATTGAGATTACTTTTGGAGGAACAAGCATGCAATGTAGGTCTCCTGGTATCACAGCGTGTGGTGAACCTTCCACCCCAGCTCTTGCCACACCTTTATGATGCCCTTTTTGATGAGGTGTCATGGGCCACAGAAGATGAGGTTAGATGTCAGTAGTGTCAGATTGGTGAGGGTATTAAAATGTGTTTCTATCTGACCACTGGAGACTAATTATTTCTCTTTGGAACTTATATTATCTTGTTTCACATTTATCAGCCAACAGAGGACCTCCGGAAGTCCTTCCAGTTTAAGCATTATATAATACTTAGCAAAATTTACGAGGTATGTATGCTGCTTTAGCATCTCCCTTCTATTTATTTTCCTCATATGGATTTGTCCAGCTTTTATGGTTAAGAGCATTTTCTTCTCCTCCACTTTCATTGTGTTGTGATGCTTTTCTTCTTTCCTGGATGTAAAAATACAGCACAAGAATATAGAACAGAAAAGAAAACTGAGCAACGATAGTGATGAGGCAATAATATACATAAAGTCAGAGGATGAAATTTTTCATAAGGTATTGATATCTTGGTGGAGTCATTGTGCAGTATTCTGTTTTGTCTCTGATTACTGATTATTTTCCAACATAATTTCCAGTTGTGCTCGTGGTCCTTCCGTTTTCCATTGCGAACTCAGCAGCCTGCACCTCATGAGGCAAGTTTTATTATTCTTAAATCTCAACGTATCATTATTATGAGTCATGAATTTTTTTTTATAAAAAAAAAAAAATTGCTGAAAGTTACTATTTTTTGGTCAGTTTCTGAAAGTAACTAAAAATATATTACGTTAAAAGTCCCATCTCTGGCTCTAGGAGAATTATACGCAACATTTGTTTACTTCTTTGGATCTTGGCTGTGCTGTCATTTTGCAGGGTTGTAGTGTTTATATAATGGAATTCAATGCCCAAAATTTTAACCAGAACTTTCTCCCCATCCATCTTTTGTGGGATAGAATTTGTTTCTGTTATTCCTTCATTTCCTTGTGTCAGGGTGAAACTTTCTCCTTTCGCTTTTGGGAGAAAGGAGGGGGGATCGGAAGTGGGTACGAGTTTCTCTTACATGGTAACAGTGATTTTAGTAGCTCTTTTTAGCTATGTTTCTTGTCTCTGTATCCCTTTGGTTGTTCTGAGTATCTTAGAGATTTGGGCAAGCTTGGTTGTTTAGGCAAAGGCTCAAGGATTATAAGTCAACATTGGAAAAATGATTGCCTGATTTAACTGCAATGGCAAATTGGCAATAAGAAATTCCATGCCAAACATAATATTATCTTCAGTAGCACAGGATATGATTAGCTAATTCCTTCTTCACTGCCAGAGAATAACATCATGATTACGTAGGCTGTACAAACTTAGATATTTAATTTGCTAACGTTTAGTTTGAATGAATCAAAGGGTTTATGTTATTGTTACATTTAAGGATTACATAGCACTTACTAATTTAAAATCATTAATTTGGAGAGGCAAACTAAAAAATGATGAAGTCCATCTTTCTTGTCATTATTGGAATTAATTTTTTAATACATTTAAAAATTTAATAGATCTGAACTCTGAAATTTCTTCCAATCATAATTTCTTGCTTGAATTTGATATAGTAGAAGTGGATAGCAATCTCCTTCATCAATGATTCTGAACTTTATGTTTCTGCCTATTACAGCTGAAGAATTACAGGTCAATAGGATTAGTCATGGTCGTTGAGGCAGACAAAATTCCAACATTTCGTCAAGAATTACGTTCTTTAATCAATGAAACCTGAAGTATGCCAGAAGGTTCCAGAATTCATTATACAAAAAACATAATCCTCTACTCACTTCTGAAGCTTCCCATATATTTTAACCTCATCTGACATACATTGTTTTGAGCTGCCAAATTTTGAATTTTTTCTTTTTTTCCCCCTGTGATCCTTTTCTGTTCTCTGCGGTTCCTATTAGCAAGATATTGAAGACAACTTTTTCCCCTTCTTGTTTTAGTTGTACGCTTTTCTGGTTTTCTCTCTCTTTGTATTACATGTTTAGTTGAACAGCAAAATAGTATATTCTGAGGGAAGTAACACATTGAATACATTGCATTGAGTATGAATACCATGCTTTTCAGTCAGTACTGAATGCTGGGAGAATTTATTTGATCAACTCATCTTTGAAGCTGACAGTGAATGTTGGTGAAATGAAATTCAACAATCATTTATCTAAGGGCGAATGAGATACACTTGTAGAGTCTTCTAGACAGCAGGATCCCTTACTGGCCTCCAGCTTTTTGGTTTTTATACGAAGCTGACAGTGAATGACGATGAATGCATTGATTTCAGTGTTTGTTTTTAACATGATAAGGGGGGGAAACTACCATGAATTTGCTATGAAAAGGATTCAAAAGTGTAATTTCGTGGAGGACACAGAAACCAGTTGTTGACTCAGCCAGTTATTCTATCAAATTAATTAGATTTTCATCCGCTAGTTTGGCTTACATGAGAGTTTGATATATTGAAAAGGCATTGATTATATATTTGAGCTAAATTTGGTAAATTTTTTAAGATGCATGCTTGATTCATCTTTTTCTCTATCAAAAAAAAAAAAAAAAAAGAAAAGAGAGAAAGAGAGAAAATTGAAAAAAAAAAAAAAAAGAAACGCTAAAAAGAAAATTTACAAATGAAAGTCAAGTATAGGGTGAAATTGTCTCAAGGCATGCTGCGGTCTGGTCAATTATTTAATGCTGCAGTAGGCTACGTAATTCCCTTTTTTAAGTCAAGTATAGGGTGAAACACTCTTAAGGTATGCTGCAGCGTGGTCAATTATGTAATGCTGCAGTGTGCTACGTAATGCCCTTTTATTCTTTGGTATACAGAAGACGGTCATAAGCATATTTTGTTCTAGTTCTAGTTAAGGAACCGAAGGTTACATTCTTTCCAAATTAAAGACAAATAGCTGAGCAATGCCATGGTTAGAATAGAAGCTAAAATATTGTTAGTGCAATATTAAATAAAATAACAAAGTTTGAGTTTCGATAATAATCATATATCATTTAACGAAAAAAAAAAATCATTTATCATTTCATTTCTATGAGAAAAGTTGACTTCAGTGTACGTTACACTAGAAAATTTCGTCTGAATGTAAATAGATTAAAATTTTAATAAATAGAAAAAGCACTGATTGATCTACCGAAGCCATCTAAATCGAATCCATACATTCAAATTGTTGAAGCCTCCATGGCTTGTTGTGAAGACTTGTATTAATATTAACTATTAAGAACTATTTGTAAAAAAAACAAAAAAAAAAACTATTGAGAACTATATCAAAATTAATAGCCATTCAAATCTATACAATTCTTAAGATCGACAAAATTTGAAATGCTCCCTGTGATACCACCATAAACATATAAGGACTAAAAGATTGAATTATTGGACAATTCAAGTTTCGAATCTGATTTAATTTACAGAAGTTAAAAAATATAAGATTTTTTATTATAAAATAAATTAGGAATAATCAAAGTTTAACAACAAATTAATTTAATCATAATCTTGGTAAGTGTCTACATAACTGATTCTAATTAAAAACATTCTGGCGATGTAAAACTTTTGATTGGGTATCTTGCTTAGTCATGATTTTTTTTTTCTATTATTTGGAATGTAATTAAATATCTAATGCAATTCAATTTATAAAAGTACAAAATAATAAAATAATAATTTCCATAATTAAATGAAGCAATTAAATTTATATAGTTCAGAAAATAATAAAGGTAACAATGATCTTTTATTATTAATTCTAATTGACACACGACCAAATTAATTCTAATTGAAATATATTAAAAGGATAAAAGAATATTTGATGAGAAAAGATACTTTTCCATGATGAAATTAAAAACTCCTAGAGAAGTTTTGTTTCAAGGTTTGAAATTATGTTTTTAGAAATCATATTTTTAGGAATGTTATATCCATCATTCCCAAGTATTTTAAAAAAACTTGTTTGTTTAGCATTAAAAATTTTTGGAAATATTTTTTTAGACTTACAAGAATAAGTTAAAACTTGTTTACTTTATAATATATATTCTTAAGAATATACGTGATAATTCTAAAAATATCCTTAATGTATTTATTTTTTTATAATTAAAAAAATAAGATAGTTGAGAGATATTTTAGTATTTTTCATAATAATTTTCACTTCCACAATATGAGAATGTTTCATTCTCATTTCCTCTAATGGGAATAAAATATTATCTAAACATGGGAATATATCTTTACTAGGAATGATTAATATTCGAAAATATTTTTTTAAAACTTGGAATAAATATGGGAATATATCATTCTCAAATGATTATTTCCGAAAATAATTTTATATACTTTGAAATAAGTGCCGTCAGGACTTACCTAAATAAGTATAAATGTATGAGAAGTATTTGATATTTGATTAGGTATTTGAATGACATATTTATTTCTTCTTTATTTTTAATACATTATTAATATGAAATTAATTTGGATATACTTTCAATGTAAAATATTTTACATATTTAACTAATTATATTGTATCACATATATAACTTTTAAGATAGTTATTATAAATTCAAAGACTTTAATAACATGGTAAGATATGATTAAATATCCAAAATTAAAATTTATTAATATAATATAATTTCACAAATTCATTTAATTATATAATATAATGTCATATTTAATTAATTATTTAAAGAAATTAATTTTAATATTCTACCAATATAAAATAATTTTATACTGTCATCTAACTCGAGATTTTTATTTGTAAAATTTTTAAAGTAATAAATAGTTAAGTCAAATATTTTTATTGATGTGATAATAGATAATTAAATATTTATATAAAAAAAATACTAATAATGCATAAAAATTAAGTCCTTATTTAAAAAGGATGTGTGTCCATATAATCTGCTAAATAATTAACATATTTTATATTTTGATATACTATTATACAATTATTTAATATATAAAGTCATATTAATAAAAATATTTAATTTTATAATTATTACTTAAAAAATTATCTACATAATAACAATATGTATTTAGATAATAATATAAAACTTTATACTCTAATAATATATTAAAGTTGAATTCTAGCCCATTCTTTTAATGATATTACTTTAAGTTTTTTGATGAAATATTACCTTTAATTTTTTTGAGGATGAATCCACGGCAATTTATAATAACACAGTTGATGTAATCATAATCCAATAGATACATGGTTTAAATAGAAAAATCCGTTTCAAAAACATTCCTTGTGTCGCACGCCAAATCAGCGTCTGTATTTCATGTGTATTGGTATCTCATTCTCAATCGATAATTTCTCCGAATCTCCATCGTATTTATTTAGGTACCCTCCGAGATTCCTTGGTCAACACCACCGGCAACAATCCACCACGCTTACGCGCACCATAGCCCCACGTGCACGCCCAATGTGTACTCCTAGACCCACCACAACCTCCATATAACCAATCACATGCCTCAACGAAGCGTTAAGCAATGGACCATGCCGCACGGTATACTCACCCACGCAAGCCATAACGAACGGTGCATGTCGCTATCTCGCAAACGAACATGGCGCGAACTACACTTTCTCTCTCAATCCCCACTTGGCAATTTCTCAGAGACTTGCACTATACAGATTACGTACACACTCTCTTCACACGCAGAAGCCCGTATGTATTTATATTTTATGTATAAATAATTTGTTTAGGGGAATAAATTTGCTTTTAATATGTTATAAATATAAAGTTTTTACTAACAATGTTCTTTTACCCATAATAATGTTTGAGTCTAACTGAATAGACTAATTCTATATATAACAAATTATAATTTAAATTTTATATAAAAATAATGTTTGAATTTAGTGCACCATTATGCGTCGAACAAAATTATCGCATATATATATATATATATATATATATATATATATATAATTTGTATATATTGATAATATAAAATAATTTTATATTATTAATTAATAAAAATAAAAAAAAATAATAAATTATAATGCATTTTTTATTATAATATGTGATTATTTATATAAATTGATATTTTTTATTATTTCTATTTTATATATATATATATATATATATATATATATATATATAAAAGAAATCTAAAAAATAAATACAAAGTTTTTATATCATCAATTAATTATATTATTCTAAAATATTTATTTCATACCAAAAAGTTAATTATTACCAAATTAAACATTTTAAATAAAAATTTAATTTTAATATACTATTCATATAATTTTTTTATATAATTATTTAATTATAAATAATTTAATTATATTACCAAAATTATTTGAATATTGCTGTAAATATCTGAAAAGTCGTGTAAAAGACCAAATATAAGTGATTGATAGCCTAAACCGTCTATATTCAAACTATCCAAATTAATCTATTTAAATAATATTGTAATACATAATAATAATTATTATTACTGCATAACAGTGTAAATTTGTTTTTGTATTAGTATTAAAATTAAATTTTCTTCGAATGAACTATTATATTGACTTTTAAAAAATTAATACGTCGATAAATTAATTCTTAAATTTTTTTTTAATTTATGGTGTTTTAACAATTATTATACCGATAATTTAATTTTTGAAATATTTTTGTTAACACAATTAAAATCTATTAATAATAATGAAATTGATTATTAGAATAGGTTAATAAAATATCTTTTAAGTATTAATTTATAAATGTATTAATTTTTTAATGGTTAAAAGGGTAATTTACTCAGTTTTCTTGTATAAAAATAGTACAGTAATATAGGAATATTTGTGTTGTGTTTACTTAGTATGTGGGAGTGAGGGATGTGCGTGGCTTTGTTTTGCTTGTGTTTTGGGTGGGGTGTGTGTGTGTGTGTGTGTGTGTGTGTGTGTAGTAGTGGGTTGTGTTGTGGGTGTTGGGGGGGTTGAGGCTTGACACTTTGATTCCAATGGATCTTGATAGCAACCCTCAGAATTCTGCCATGAAGAAACGCAAGCCGGAAGAGGTACCCCCTTTCACTCATTTTCTCCCGAAAAAAAGAAAATAAAAAAAAAAGATTCCTTTTTTAAAGTTTTACCTTCTATTTCTTCCCTTTCTTGGGATTGGATCGATCGTTCATGCTTTTCTGGGTTGGATTATGGTAAAGTTTGTTGCTTTATTATTTTTCTTTTGGTAATTTTTGTTGGTACGCTTTTGGGTTTTGACCTGCATCCTTGATCCTTTGAATTTTGTATGCTTATGTGTTTTCTTCTTCTTTTGAAGAATTGTTTTGGAAAATGATTTCTTTTGTTTTATTATTTAGCCCTTTTGTGCGAAGATTATATTTTTCCTGGTTTGATCGTTCTAGTTTTACTTTTCACGTTGTGGGGTTGTTTTGGGCAGCTCGTAGCTCATTGATTTCCTCCTTAGTTTGCAAGCAAACAAGATAAACGTTGCCATGTATAATTGTACGGCGATCTTAGCTAATGTGGGTGGGAACAATGCTTGTGATCTTTCTGTCTCCAAGGGTTTTGTTGGTCTTTCCATGCTTCAAACCTCTTAAAACTTACTTTTTCTTTTTCTTTTTCTTTTTTTTTTTTATCCGTATGACTCAGCCATGCCTTTTGAAAATAACCACAGAATGGCTTTGAAAACAGGTTTGTTCGTAACAAACAATTTTAAGTGCATTTGATTTGGGGCATGGAATTGGATATTTTCTCGAGTGCCACTTGCATGCCTGCTCATCATGGTTATGATCCTGTGCTGAATAATTAGTTGCAGCAAATGAAATTCGTGGTCAACAATAACGGATCACTTTTTTCCCCAATTAGTATGAAATGACATTATATCTTATCCATTTTTCCCTGTAACTGAACCATATTACCAATAGTATAGTTTCCAATGCCCCCAAACTTTAATGCTTGTGACTATTGCCTCTAAAGAGTGTAAGAGTGTGGCTGGTAAGTTTATCAATCATCATGTTTGATACAGCATGCCTACAGTTGATGATTAGCTACTGTACTTAAGCAACGCATGCATGGTTGGAAATTGTATAAACCTGATGACCAGGGGGCTTACTGCTGGAGTAATCAACTAATCAGCAAATTGCAGCTTAAGTCATTTCCTGTGTCAGTCCTGCATGTTATGCTATTCTACAACGGATATCTTAATTCTAATGTACCTGAGGTTGAAAGAGAGAACAGTTTCTTGGGGAAAAGTTGGGCAAAGTACAATGGAAAAGTAGAAATAAGTGAAAGCCTGAAACTATCAAGTTATCGTGAATTTATTACTTGATGAGGAGCCCACATGCTTAACATGACCTTTAGCTTTATATGGATTGTAAATGTTGTTTGTTTTTCTTCTTTTGCCAGGATGCTCTTGTTGGTATCAATGGAAATTCTATGATTGTGGGAGAATCCTCTGGTAGTGGTGACCTCTGCAAGAGTTCAACCTCGGGATCACTGAATTCAAACAATCCCAATGCTTCTAATTCTGATATTTCATGTCAGGATGATGAGGATATGATTGATGATGATGCAGATGAAGATCCTGATGATGGCTCTGATTTTTATTACAACGATGACTTCTATGAAGATGTTTATTCAAGTATGCAGGATCAATTTGACAGTGTGGATTTGCCTCCTGGGGTTGAAGCATCACTGCCTTGGTTGAAGGACATTGCTTCAAGCGAATGCAAGCAGGGTGTTGCTTTTACCCATGCAGGATCTAGTTCTAATGGAAAAGCAGAAAACAGTGATGATACAATCATGCAAAATTATCAGCAATTTAAGCAATTTGATACTGTTGATGCTTATCCTGATCATCACTATGATCAGGAGGGTGCTTCAGAGCAGCAGGTAATAATATTGGCAAACCAATTTTTAAGTTATTTCTGCCAACATATGTTTCCAAGCTTTTGATTTGATTGACTCTTGCTCTTTTTGAAATGTTCCTTACAGCGACCCAAGAATTGGGCCAAAAAAATCCAGGAGGAATGGAAAATTTTAGAGGAAAATTTGCCAGGTATTTTAAAAAAAAAATAAAATTTTTCATTATCTTGTATCCACAAAATAATGTGTTGCTGTTATGGCCTTTTTTTTTCCAGATGTCTTTGAAGCACCTCCCCTATTTCTTTTTTTAAAAAAAAAAATTTAATAAAAAAAAAGTTTTGCTAATAAAAATTTCCATCTTTAAAATATCTTTTAGCATCATCCAAGATCTTTTCTACGTTCCAACCTTTTACCATTGTTTGTGGTAAAACATGAACTCCAACCTTTAATTTTGTTTGTTTTCAGTTATGTATATGTATCTCACAAACTTACTTTTGCAGAAACAATATTTGTAAGAGTTTGTGAATCCAGGATGGAGCTTCTAAGGGCTGTCGTCATTGGGCCTCAAGGCACCCCATACCATGATGGTCTTTTCTTTTTTGATTGCATCTTTCCTCCTAACTACCCTGCAGTTCCACCAGTATGTATCATCAATATTCCACGTGTTATAAAATGTTCCTTTTGCTGTGTATGATATAAACTTGGATTATCTTACTGCAGAAAGTTCACTACCACTCAGGCGGCCTTAGGCTAAATCCAAATTTATATCAATGTGGAAAAGTCTGCCTTAGTCTTTTGGGCACTTGGCATGGAAGGAATAGTGAAAACTGGATTCCGGATAAATCAACCATGCTCCAAGTTTTGGTTTCTATACAAGCTCTGATTTTGAATGAGAAGCCCTTCTTTAACGAGCCTGGGTATTCATCAACATATGTTGGTTTGGAGGGGCAAAGAAGATCTAAGGAGTACAATGAGAATACATTTATTTTATCATTGAAGACAATGATGTATACGTTGCGCAAACCCCCAAAGGTTCGGTAACTTGAACAATGTCTATTCCACATTCTTTGCATATGGTTCTGATATCATGTATTTCCAATAATTGTTATGATTCCCAACTGAATTTCATAGTTAGGTGATAGATGGCTTTACCTTTTTTTACCTCGTGCATCAACTTAATAAATTGCAGTGATAAGCATATGTTTCTGTTTTCACATTTAGATGTCATTTTATTATTATTTTTCTAATATTGAAAATTGAATTGGTATCCTCAATCAATAGATGAGCCAAGGATTAGAAAGTCAATAAACAGTCAAAATACAGATACAGATTTATAGTTTGTTTTGTTTGGCATTTTATTGTTATTATTTGAATATTTTGCAGTGTTTGGGCTTGCTACTTTGGTAAATGAACAGGAAATGCAGAATACTTGTGAATGACCAATTTTCAAACCTATTTAATTGTTTGCTCACTTGAGTTTGTTTGTAGCATTGTCTCATTTATAGGTTATTCTTTGTATTTTCCTGAGCATGGGCCCGTTTGGTTAAAATTCTAGGAAAAGTACTTCTTGAAAAGCAGAAGTAGAAGCGGAAGTAGAAGCAAAAGCAGAAAAATATTTTACGTTTGGATATAATTGTATAAATATTTTTTATCAAAATTAGAAGTTATTAAATTGTTTGGATGTGATAACTATAGAAGTACTTTATTCAATAAAAACACAATTAAGGATATGGAGAGAGAGAGAATGAGAGTGAGAAGAGAGTGGTGATTTTTAAAAGTTCTAAGGATAAAATCATAATTAAGTGGGAAGAAAGTGGTTGTGAATTTTAAGGAGCAATATTCTCTCTCTTCTATTACTTCTGCTTCTAGTAAAAGCAGCTCCTTATCTACTTCTCAAAAAAGTGAAAAAATTGATTATTGTCTGCTTCTACTTTTTTTTGGAGGCACAAATAAATAGTATTAAAAATTTTATAAGTGCTTTTTTTTGAAAAACTTTAAAAAAAAGTACTTCTTTTTATACTAGAAGCACAAACAACGCACCCTATATATCATAGATAGCTGATACTGCAAGCTGAATTGTTCGATCTATGTTCTATGGTTTTCTGGTCACACACACACACTCAAATAGCTGAACCTGATATCTATGAATGCAGTTGGAGCCTGAAGAAACAGATTAAATCATAATGTTATTTATCTTAGCATTTTCTTTGTCTGCAGCACTTTGAGGACTTGGTTGCTGGTCATTTCCGGACACGCGCATATGACATACTGACAGCATGCAAATCATATGCTGAGGGGGCTCCTGTTGGCTCAGTTGTACATAATCTAGCTCAAAGTAGTAATAATAGTACACCTAAGAGCCAAAAAGAATTCCAATCAGCTGTGAGTAGAATGATGAATACTCTCATTGCCTTTTTCACCAAAAATGGCTCCACAGACTGTGAGGAATTTCGATCTCACGAGATTTGTAGCGTTTCTGCTGTGGCTACTGAAAATTTAGAGTGCTACAAGATTGAGTCTGGTGGTACAACATTAACCCTCTGATGTCTCATCTGAAGGTAATAGGTTGTGAATGAGGTGTAGTTAGGTCTCTCTGTCTTATACTTTTGGTGGCGATTTTGATGTCCCTCATCATGATTCTCATTGCTGGTTATACCGCCTTCTTGTAAAAAGTGACATGCTACTTTAGTTTTGGTTTTGAAAGATCGTTTCGTCTTTCTTATATCCTTCCATGTTCCCTTCATAAGTTACGATTATCATGTAGATGTTAGTTTTCCCAAAACATTTCTGGTTGGACGTCGCAGAAGATTTTCTCTGCAAATTACTGGTTAATATTTAATAGTATTTCTACTAGTTGTTGAACACCCGCATGCTTTCATTTTGTGTTTGACATGAATTCTTTCTTTTTTTTTTCAAACAAGAATTCTGTTAATTTGGATGTCAGTTTACAATATTATTTCAAAATATTATAACTGTTGAAATCATACTAGTCAATAGCGGGCAATAGCGGCACTTTCGTGTTGTCGCTGAGTGGTGCGGAGTTCTGGCGCGAGGCAACTGCTGGTGCGGAGCGTTTTCTGGTCGCGACATTTCGCAGCTGCTATTGTGGTGGAATTGCGGAATCACTGCCGTGATGCTGTTCTTATCGCTGAAACCTTAGCTTTTTCTTTCTTATTTTTAGCAAAATTCTCTTTTTATCCTCATTTAAATCAATAAAAGTTTTGTTTTGCCCTCAATTAAAATTTTTAAAGACTCTATTTTGTCCTCAGATGAATAAGTGAAGTGTTTATTTTAACTTCACTTAAACAAATGAAGTCTCTATTATACCTTTATTTAAACAAGCAAAATCTCTAATTTACCCTTCACTTCAACTCATCTTTTTCAACCTATCGACCCCTTCTTCATCTGTTGTTTATAGCAAACTCTAAAATAGAGCAATACATTGAAGTTGTTGTGTGAATCCATTGCATCTTATGCAAATCTATCGACCCTTGTTGAGTTTACAGTAGCTCCTTCACACCTTATTGTTATGTCTCAGGTTGTTTCAAGCTTTTCTAGCATAGTCCCCCTATGCTTCTCAACTTCTCCAGCTTCTAGTAGCCATGTCATCATGGCTATTATTTACTTATTAGTTATGTCATCATGTTTGTCTCTGTCATACTATGCTTCCCACTATAATCTCTGTTGTCTTTCTATTATCTCTGTTTTTTCTTATTCTTGAATATTTATATGTATTATGTATAATTTGCATAATAATTATCTCTATTTTTTTAAAATAGTGGTCATCCTACTATTCACTATTCTATTATAACGTTTTTGGAGTCGGCCTTTTCATGCTGCGATCCATGATTGATTACTGTGGTTGAAATGTCTCTTGTTGAAGTGTTAAATATTTTTCTTCTTAGTAAGAAGGTGCTGGTTAAAATGAACCACTTTAGAGTGGTCCACCATGATGCATTCTTTCCGTTATTACAATTTTATGAATGACTGTTGAATTATATTTAAGGTGCAATTAGTAATTCTTGAAAATTAGAAGCAATCATTTCAGAGATTATTTTTTGACGATTTAAATATTAAGAATATGCCATGATTAGATGTCAAGCCCTGGACGCCATTGAGATTAGCGGCCTCCAATGAAGAGTAAAGCACTAAAGCAACCCCCAAGCTCCCAATCCGATTGCAATGGTACATGAACTAATTCGTTGTTACTTCATGAATTAATCTTATTACCCTACATCACCCACTCGACACTTCAACAAAAACCAAGTAGCATGTACATGAGATGTCACTTATTTAAGAAAAAAAAAATCATAGAGATAATGGACTGTTCAAGTACGCAGGCAGTCCGTTAAAAGTAACTTGATCTCAACTAAACCTGATTGGATATTAGCATGAAACCATACTTTGTAGGACATGGTATCGATTACAATCTATTTTCCATATAACAGATCCTGAGCTAAACAAAGTCCTGAGGATACCATCATTACCGAAGTCCATGAGCATATCAGAAAACATTTTGGTTTAGCTTGGGAAACAAAATGAGAACCAAAATGGCAAGATTTGAAAATAAGAAAGCAGAAAGAATAACAAGCATGCAATGCATGGTGGAGCGGGCAAAGTATACATGACCGTAGAGAGAATATTTAAAATTAGCATAAATAAAAATTAGACTTCCCTTCTAATTTTCTCTTATTAATCTCTTCAATTTAGGGAAGACTAATTTTAATGAGATCAAAGTAAATATCGTTAGCAGGTTAGCTTCAGTCATATTCCATATAGTCTTCAATTTCTCCAATCCCCAAATTGTCAATAACACCCGCCTTTTATGAAACCTTCTACGGCATTCAAGAGGAGCTCACATTTTGAATTTTCAACAGTTCAAAAACACAGTAGTGAACATTCCCAATAATTATTACAACGTAATGCCAATTATCATCCCCATACAATCTTATAAGCAAGGAAAATTTCAAATTAGATTAATGACGGTGTACAATATGCGTGAGATGCACAATTTTTTTTGGCAGTATCAAAATGCTACAAGATATTCACTAGTCAGCTAGACCAAATACACCGGCTGCAAACTAATATAAATCCCCAAGGCAGCGTTTGATTAATGGGACAGAACAGGAAATACAGGGATAATGGAGACAGAAAGATGTTTGGAAGGAGAGACGAGCACAAAAAATGGAAAACTGTCTCTGTCTTGAGACAATTTTGGACCAAATTTGTGTCCACTCAAAAAGTAGAGACAAAGGGGGACACAGGTTTTGAAGGCTGGAGACAGAAATATTTAATACCTTTTCTTCCAATTTTATGTCTCTGTCTCTACTGTCTCTGTATCCCTGTATTTCCTGTCCAGTCCCACTAACCAAACGCTGCCCAAGTGACCATCTACATGTTCTGCTTCAACACATACCTGACATTAAAAGATACATATACAATTTAGATAGGGAAAAAATCCGGTCAAACTAATACAGCAATTTCAATCGCAGTCTGCACAAAGACATTCTCTTGCAACTATGGATAACATATTATACAAAGAATTAGGTCCCATTTCCAAAGTTTCTCCAGTGCAGGTCTAAAAAGCACTGCAATACTCAAGAAACTACCAAAAGGCAGCTAAGTGCTAAGATTGTCGTTTACTGGAAACAATTTATATAGCTTCAGCAATGCAATAGACTTATTGAATATCCTGATCATTTTTATTTTAAATGTAACTTTATCAAAAGGCTCTGGGAGTTGCCTTACAAAGAATCCACATTTACTTGCGAATTCAGCCACAGAAACAGGTGCTAAATTGGATGCTAAGATATAAAGGACTCTCAGAATGCTAAGATACAGGCAAAATCAATACTGGCAATGGTAGTTAACTTTGCGATAATTAAAAAGATGGAATAGAAGAGAGAGGAAATGGATTGCAATACCTCCTGAAGAACTCAGTAACATATCGTAGCACAAACCACATTAACACAATCAGCAAAGTATCTGTACAGTAAAAGTTTAGGAACACAAACTAGCAGTACCACAACAGACATGATTGCATATGAATTCAAGAAATTCCTTAACTTTTGAAAAATGTCCGACATGGTTTCATTTATCTTTCCTACCATAAAGGACAGCTGACCACTCTTGCCCAGACTACCTTAGAAATATGTAACAAACAACTTCCAGGAGCTGATAATCTCAGTTTCACACTTCAAAGAAATTCCCACATAATATCTAGAAATGATCAAAACTTTGTATTTTAGGAAGATTGAAAAGGATAAGACATATATAAATGAGTTAAAACCCATGCAGAAGAGAGTGAAATATAGGATACTGAAAGTACAACGCTCCCACCAATCCAACATATAAAGCCCAAAAGTCACATTGTAGAGGAAGATCTTGCGCTGAATCCAATTCATTTCTCCCATGGCTGCAAACGAAAAAAAAATTATTTTGGTTCAGACTCAAGATGTAGCTGCCTTAATCTTGGAATAGCCTGAAATGCATCCTCAAGAATAAGGCCCATTTGAATAATATCACTTATGAATTTTTTTACCTTTTTGGAAGTCAAAAGTCATAATTTCAACTTTTTGTCATATGATTTATTATTTCTCAAAAAGTTATTTTTGGTGCTTTTTAAGAAGTTAAAATATATAGCTTCTCAAAAAACACTTTTTAAAACACTCTAAACAAACACTTCTAATATGTATCCAAATACAAAATAACTTATTCATAAGTTACTTTTCAGAAGTCATTTTCACATAAGTGCTTAAATGAGTTATTTATCCAAATAGCCCTAAAACTTATTTGAAATAGTTTTCATCTGATTATGTTAAAACAGAACACACAAGCAATAGCTAGTTGTATGCGACGTCTTCAAGTGCGTCATTGCACCCAACTTAACATGCCCAGCTCATGCTATTTAACCTTAATGAAAAGGTCACACAAATTCTGGTAGTGATAAAGTATGCTGGCGGCTGAATAAAGTTCAAAATCATTAGAAAATAGTGTGTTCAGTATGTCCGAACCTCGAGGTTCTAACCCAATACCGCGGCTTATTTTTTGAATATGCCTTGAAAAACTAGAAGCCTGACCTATAAGTCAAAGAAACTGAAAATCAGGTACATACTAGATAGGAATGTATTTGGTGGGACGGAAGGGTCAATCTTCATCTACTCCTCAAATTGATATCTAATGTCATTCTGCTAACACCTAAGTAGGATATAGGACGAGAGAAACTTAATAGGAGGGGCACACAATTTTAAAGAGCATTTCCTGCCTAACATAACTAAAATGGCCCAGACATGACCATTCTAGGCCATATGCAACAACATCAACCTGTTGATGGTCTCTATAATACCAACTATTGTGTCAACTTTAATGGGGAAGTAAGGAAGCACTCGATGAAAACAGCTGTCACGCAACAGCCAAGACTACACTGCATCTTGATACCTGATTACTGGTTGTCAGGGTACAGATCACAGGACACTGGATTAACCTTGCACAATTTGCTAGGAAATAAAGACCAAGCACGGTAACCCAAAAGAGAGAGAGAGAGAGAGAAAGGGGGGGGGGGAAGACAACAGAAATTTCAAACCCCTTATTCATGATCCGATTTGAAAAGAACAAGGGTGGGGAGGGAATAGTCACATTTGGCAAGTCCCTGCCAGCAGAAACCATTGCATGTTAAAAAGCCTCATTTTTTTCCCTCTTCTAGGGTGACTGATCAAGGAGCTGTTCAATCCACATTTAACCTTCTTACTCTTGAGGGCAAATATGTGTTGTTCACATTTTCTGGAGGCAGGTCTGTGTCATACCCATTGATGCCATTGTCTATAGCATCAATTGCCCTAATTAACTAAAGAAGAACATCAAAACCTAACATACCAACCAGAAACAATTTTGTTCTAAAGAAGTAAATCTGAACCACAATTACAAAATTAACACAGTTTACAAATGAGAATAAGGTCCTGGGTTATGTGCGAGTTAAAGCAAAGGATGAAGCAACCATTAGGAAATCATGCAAATGAATGAGATGAAAAGAAGGAAAGCCAAATGCAATAGCCTTTACACAGTAATTGACAGTATGTGATCCCCATCCAAAAGAAAAATAATCTACAAATGAAAACCCTTAAGCACATCATCTCCACTCTAGCATTTAAAACAAAGCACTGTAACCGGTGTTCTTAACACACGGAAGGATTTTATGGGGTATGGGAGCTGACCATTCGCAACAAACAGAGACCAAACCTCATCATTAAAGCTTTGATCAGCGTTTAAAACACACACACACACAAACACAAATCAACAAGGTAATTGAATCATCAAATGGCATTTTACAGGAAAATTATTCAACATCTATACAGGAAAGGCTTCTAGTAATTCAGTAACGACATTTCATATCAAAACAAACACACGAGTTTCACTTAACAACCCGAAAGCCTAATTCCCCAAAAAAGGCGCCCAGGGATCAACAGCGGTCCAACAACAGACCTCATCAGTTTGATTCAGATATTTTAACAAACAGATTGCACGCAATTGTCAAATGAACAAACAAACAAACCCAGATCAATAAATATACAAAAAATCATAAATGGATAGCAGTGAACCAGATCAACAATCATGAAATTCGTAGGTAGTGTGAAGCAGCTTATGACCAAGCCATAAGAGAGAGAGAGAGAGAGAGAGAGAGAATTCTGTTGGGGCAATAGTAAAATTACACCTTTCAATGCAATAACGCAGAAAACTTGAAATCAAAGAAGTACAAGAGAATCTATGAATCAACCCAACAAATGAAAACCATCCAATCAAACAGGGCAAAGCAATCATGAATACCATTTCTGTGAAGGAGAGAGAGAGAGAGGAATGTTGAGGTGAATACCTTGAAGAAGGAAAGGAGATGTGAAGGAAGGGATTATTGTGGTGATTTTACGATCCAATTCACCGAAAATGGCGTCAGCAAACGAGGAAGACAAACGATGATATTATGATATGATGTTATCTTCCGGCACCAACAACATTCAAAGTTCAAACTACGTAAGTATACCTACTGTTACTATAGTGGTCACAAATCAATAGTAACAACCGTCCCTATGTTTTACTTATCAACATCTTCCCCTTCTTCTTCATATCAAAATTACTAATTAACATTTATTTATTATTTTTTGTGACATGATTAACATTTATTATTAGGTATCATTATTAGTTACAACTTTGATTCTCAAGTACAAATAATAGTCTACTATTTATCGTTTTTTTTTTTGGAATAAATGTCTATCTGTTTATATCGCATTTTCAAATTTTGATTTTAATATTTCGTTTTTCTCAACGCCGTGCAACCTTTTGTTTCAAAATTTTACAAGATTAGGAGGCATGGTTGTAATATTTCTTCTTTTTAATATAAATACACAATAATAAATTAATTAAATTAACAATTAATTATAAGCTTACCAAATAAATTAGTTATACCCAAAAAAAAAAAAAGTGAATTTATTATTTTAAAAAAATTGACGTGTGCCACTAGTCCATACCAATTAGAAAGGGAAGTGTGAATTTGACTTCGACTTTGAATGGCAGCCCAAAATAACTAGTACAAGGTTAATTCTCTGGTGAAATTTAACATTGGTAACTCACGGTGAAGCAGTGATGTGGATAAATAAAGATATTACACCTGTGTTGTATGAATAACAAGGAAGACTCTAAAATAATCCTTACTACTTAAGGACCACCATGGTCCTAGCAATCTTTTTCAGTCATCCATGATATTATTATTATTTTTTTTTGGTTCCCTTCTTGTCGTGCAAGTTTGCGCCGTCCATTTCCTGCACCTCGCTCCTTCCTTTGGTAAGGCACGGTGATGATCGGAACAACATAAGCTCCGGCATCCTTGTCCTTGCCAGCGGGAGCCTCCTCCTCTTTGTGGTGTTCGGCGTCGGGAAGGTTCGCCTCTTTCCTCATCAGTCATCTTCTTCTTCATTGGCTCCGGTGAGCCCCAAATCACTGCAATTGCATCCCCACATTTCGGTGCCGGTGTGACGAGGTTCGGGTCGTGAACGGAGGAGGCAGTGGCAGTGTTCTGTTGCCGCATAACGGGGTGCGCATCGCAAACGAAGAGGGGAGGATGGAGGCCGCGTCATGGACGGAGAGGGGTGGACGGAGGTAGCGAGAGTAGGCATTCCGGTGAGTAAGGAAGAAGGGAGGGAAGAGGAAGAAGTCTGATGTAAAAAAAAAAGACTTAGATTGAAGGTTGTGATTTAAGGAGTATAATGGTCACTAAACTAACAGTGCTATTGTGGAATCTTTTAACCTCCATCTCAATGCAGGACCATCCAAAATCCATCATCTCCACATGTCATCTATTTATTTGCGACAACTCACCACTTCACCATGAGCTACCAAAGTTATGCTTCATTAGAGAAAGCACCCTAGTACAATGGTTTGCTGTTGCTGACAAATAAGGTAACATTGGAGTTGGAGGGCAAGTAGTTAGCCATGTTAAAGTAGAACACATGACAATGGCCTGTGTATGTTAATCCTCTTCGAAAGTTCTACTTGTGGTTATCAGGTTATCTTTTCCCTTTACATCCTTGATCCGATCCTTGTGTTGTGTGAACCGGAGAAATTCCAAAGCTTGCGAGTTCAAGGTGTGTTTAAACTGTTTATATTAGCAATTTCTTTACTCCATTACCTTTCTTTTTTCTCTCCTCCCCATATTTCAAAAGGAGGTTTTTATCAAATCATTGGAATGACTCTCTCAAATTGCAAAATGCTCGGGAGTGTGGCTAGCCAGAAATACAAAGAAATTTGAGTACCTCACTCCCACAAAATTGTTTTCAATTACAAATTTTATCATATACGAAACTGCATTCTAAATTCTTTGATGGTACATTCCGGCAGCATAATTGATCATCTTCTTTAGTGTTTGCTTATGTAATTTGAAATTTTTCAATAAAGCAATTTTTTTTTAAATCTACTGAGCTTTAATCTGCAGATTTGTTAATTATTCCTTTTCTTACGAGGTAGATTTAATCCTCTAGTTTGTTATTACTACCTTCCCATATTTAATCAATCTTATTTCAATGTCACGCATTTTTTTACATTTTGAGTGGCTTTGTGTGCTGCAAACTCCTCTATAGACTTACCCTCAAATATCTCCAAGGCAGCAACAAACATAGGCCATCCTTCCTTCCAATGTACCCATAAATCAAATCTAGATGTCTGAGTACTTAAGCACTAATTATATAGGATCAAGTTTATCCGGATGCCTACTTCTTTGATGCTCAATATTTGATTTAACAAGATATTGATCTCTTCGATCAACTCTGAATGCCAGCTTGTAGTTTGAGTGATGCTACTTATGAGTCTTCTCTCAATCTACAGCTAAACCTTTAGCTACTCAACAACACAACAAGGACAAAATTCTTGTTCTCATTTTTTTTTTATGCCCTGGAATTCATGTTCTCTGTCCTCAAAAATTTCTGCAAGTTTTTGCTGAGGGTCGTGTACTTTTTCTGAAAAGAATATGTGTATAATTGTATATCAATTGACTAGCACAAGTTCCTTCTTGTCCCATGCCAGTTTCAAAAAGAGCCTCAAATTATAGTTGGTTACCTGGCCAAATAATCCATGTATAATTGATTTTTTTGGTCGATTAATTAACTAATTACCCTTTCTGTCGATAATTAACTACTCATTTTAAGTGGTAAGATTGTTGGACCAAGTTATGGATCAGCAGACATCATGGACTTATCTCAGTTTTTCCAAAGCCCTTTTCCAAGCCCAACGAACGTGCTTCATATCTCGTATCATTTTTGTTGCCATACCTGCAGGAAGGCTAAAAAGCTTAAACAAATAATTATCGTACAGGTCCAAATTTCATTGAAATTGTGCATTCCGTGGTGTAAGTTTGTTAACTTTTATGTACGGTGAAATTTACTTTTGAGAAAAATAAACATGTACGGATGCATACTTCATATACAAGAATATCACCAAACTAATAATGCCAACCAAAAAGAATAATGCATCTATAACCAAAGTTTACAATCGCCAAGGCTATCAACAATAAGAACCCGACAGACATGTTGCAATCCTAAAATATATCCAAACATGTAAAATCCAAGTGGAGCACTGACTTAATATCAAGAAATGATACTTGATTAATCCATAAAGTGGAATTCCTATCTAATGAACTATAGTAATTAGTTATCGCTGCCATAGACAATCAAGGAGATAAGTTTGCATAGACAATCAAGCATTCTTAATCACAAAAACCAAATAAACACTACGCGACGTTTAGATAGACATTTTACATGGTTCTTGGTAGTTGGTGCGTGTGCTTGGGTTTTTTTTTTTTTTTTGGTGGTGTTAGGCTGGGGTTTTTGACAGGGTCTGGTTATCTGTTGTTGTCTCGTTGGATCTTTTTTGTATTATGTTATCATGATTGTGTGCCTGTTTTATAACTCTCCTCTTCTGAGTGGTTGAACAGCTTGTTACTTATAAAAAAAAACAAAAAATGATAGACATTTTACATGAATAGACAAGGATCGTATTTTACTACATCGTCAATCCGTTTGTTCATAATTTAGTTTCTTAAATAATTTTGGAATTTTTCTCCTCGTCAAAATTCATCTCAAATATAACGTATGACAACTAAATTGATATAAATTTTGAGTAATTACGGAGAGACTGAATTTTTTTAACTTCAAATAATTAAGTCAATTAATAAGCGTTAGAATAGGAAAAAAAATTGATGTGACACTGATTGAATTTTATACTAAAAACGAAATGCAAGTTGATGTGAAAAATTAGTAACACGCGTATGCACAACGCACCAAATCCCGAAACTATGCAAGCGAGAAAAAAAAATGAATGACATTTTGGGCCAAACATTTTGACATTTTGTATTGATGACGGCTAATTGCTTTTATACAACTCTACATATAAAACGAAGACAGTGAAAACTCTCTCTCTCTCTCTCTTTTTACTTTTTAAAACTGAACATGAGTCTATTCTCAAATTTTAGCACTCAGAAAATTTTTATAATTATGTTATTTATTGGGATCCATATCCTAATCAATGGCAGATGGGTAGAATGTTGGCACGATAACTCATAAAAAAATAGTATAAATAGTATTTTTCTTTTTTTATAAACATTACCTACCATATATAGATTAACATTAAACACGCATAAAGTTTTGTAAATTATATTAACCCAAAAAAAAAAGAAAACTCTACAAATATGAACTGTTACAATAGGTATGACTTAGTTCGTATAAGACCCGAGTTAAGCCGACGTAACTAAAGCTTCAAAACACATCATGACCAAAAGAGGAAGAAGAAAATAAAAGTGCATTTTCATTTGCAGTGTCGGAGGGCCAGGGATATTGTGAAAATCACATGCATAATTGCATATGTGCAGGTGAGGATTGCTGGAGCAAAGCAGGATAGTTGAGCCCACCTTCGGTTTCTTAGCAACTTCGGCCAAGAGTGAAAGTGAAATTAAACTAGGCATGCCCTAAAAAGCATTTTATCATTTTATGTGCATCTACAAGATGGGACCCCAAAATCAACACTCTAAGGTTCAAATGAGTTTTCACTTTCTTGGGCCTGAGACCGGTGATGAGAAGCTAGAAGGTGCGGGAACCAAGCTACGTGACTAGGATGGACCACAATGCACATGGCAAGGGGTTAAGTCTCGCTATCTGGTGGCCCCATATAGATATCAATGTATGGTTCTCTTCCCTTTCTTCCTTACTGCATATGCATGCACCCAAAACTTAGACCCCAGATGAAAAATGGAAAAGAATCTTTAAAAGGTACAATTATGTGCCTCTGAAAATGAAATGGTCCAATATGTTATACTGTCTGGATGATTTTTCCTGATATTTTCCCTGTGTATGCTCCAAATATCGTCTTAAAAATTTTGCTCGTGTACATGTGTCATGAATTCGGTAATAAGGACCAATACTACTCTTTCTTTCTTTGCTTAATATTTTCAAAAAATGCAGATTATTTATAATCTCAAAATTAAATGTAAGATAAATATCTTTTTGACAACGTTTTTTCTTTAGCTTGAAATTAAGGTATGGTGCAGACAACATTGATTGCGCGAAAATGTTCATAACATTGACATTGTATTGAAAGTTAAAATACTTTTTGTTGTAATTGGACAAGAAAATAGGTCTTCAACTTTTAATTTCGTCGAGGTTTGTCTGAAAAAGTGAAAAAGTATCAGTAATTAAATACATAGCACATAAAAATATGTATACTAAGATGTTTCGGGGATCACCTTTACATAACAGTTGAAACAAAGTTGATTCTCTATTGGTTACATTCATTTGAGGACAGGATAAAAAAATATACTACAGAAGATGAATTGCCCTGTATTGTACAGCAAAAACTTTGATAAACCCAAAAAAAAAATAAAAAAATCATATACACTCCGGATTACAAAGCTAGTGATTGCTTATCCCGGATTCTTTTATTATTAGAATTTAATTTAAATGTACTGACAGTATAAAATAGTTTTATATTATTAACTAATAGAAATAATAAAAAGTACCAACTCACACAAATAACTACCCATTATAATGAGGGACTCATCATGATTTCTCACTTTTCCCTATTTCTATTGGTTAACAGTGTAAAACTGTTTTACACTATCAATACATACCAATTAAACTCTTATTATTACTTAATCAATTGAAGACAAAATCTCAATTTTGTACAAGAGTGCATAAGGGACGAGTTGGATAAATTTTAACCAGTCTTGAACAACATGATTCTTTGATCAAACCATTTATTCTAACCAAACTCAACTTGATAATAATTGGATCAATCCAATCAAGACAATATGCATAAATTCAAATATTATGCATAGTAAGTCTTAAAATTTTAAAAGTAGTGAACAAAATCTAAGAAAAATTTACAAAATATATTTCAAAATAAAAAAATATCAATATCGAAATAGTATCTTGTTATCTAAAATGCATTAATTGAAGTCTAAAATCTTCTAATCTTATAATTTATTACTATTTAAAAAAAAAAAAAACAAATGTATGGATTTTAAAAAAATTGTGTGACTTCAAATAAGGTTGTTGACCAAAAAAAAAAAAAACACAAAGTAAGGTTAAAATAACTCAAAATATAACTTCAACCTAAGCTAAAAATGTGTGAGTCCAATTTTAAGAATTTAAACCCGACCCAATAAATATTAGATCGTGTTTTAAGCACCTCTATATTTTGTCAGACTCTCTCTCTCTCTTTGCTATTTATTATTTTTTTTATCTGGGTAAGTATTTTTGACCAAATTGTTAATTACTTGTTGCTCACTTACTCTGTCTATTGTCCCATTAATTATTATTACTATTATTATTATTATTATTATTTGTTAAGCATTATTATTATTATTATTAACTACAGTTTGGTTTTATCCAGAGGAGAAAAGGTAAATAATGAAAGTTCCATAACGTCAAGGGTTATAAGTCCCTGAACTTTTCAACTTTCTGGGAAAGCTCGAGTCACTTTCATAAGAAAATGATTGAGTTTCAAGTGCCAACTTGCTTAGTTGCTTTGTGATAATTTTCCTTTTACTTTTATATAGTGAAACTCTTCTACTTGTTACTAGCTAGTACGGATCATCCAAACAAGGTCCACGTTCAAGATATTGTGAGGGCCTTTAAAATAAATTAGGGTCCCCTAAGGACTTTACAGCCTAGTTAAGGTCTAGTGCCGTTGATGCAGTGATTGTCAATAAACATTCACCGGAGAAAATTATTTTGACTATGGTAATTGACAACAGATATTAATTTGGCCTGCTCGATCGGTAGTTGAGGTGACAATCACTTTTTTTCTTATCTAATTACATTTTAATGGAAGTTGTTTTAAATAAACCAATAATATGCCATAAAATGAAATTTTTAAAACGAAAAAAATAAATAAATTATACAACACATCTAATTATACTTCTGATGGTGAAGTAATTTAATTTTAAAAAATATTGACCTCTTCTCCAATTTTAAAAAACACTAATAATTTATCTTATTTTAATTGTTTATAAGCAAAAAATTTCTTAAGCTAAACAAATATTTCCTTATGATACAAGGATGAAGCGACCTTGACTGTATTAGCACCTGATTCTTGGGGTTCTATCACCCCTTTCAATTATGAAATTTTGCTGTTCGGGCGCTTCATGAATGAATCGTGGATCAAAGGGAAAAACCTACTTGCGACAGCTAATGGATTTGTTTGACTTCAATAATCTTCTTAGCTGCCTAGCATGGATCACCTTACGCGTAGAATAATAAGTGGGATGCTTATCATGTAATGTGCAGAAAAACGGTAGACAATTCTATTGCAACGATTCACTTAGAAATTAGAATGAGTTGGCTCTGATCATTATCCGGTACTACTGACAATGGATACCGTTAATTATGATAGGTAGAGGTTAAGATCGGATTTTTTTTTTAAGTCTTTAGGGTATCTTTATAAAAATTGCCATGAGATTAAATTTTTGAGTATTACGATGAATGAGAAGTCTTCTGGACAATCGTTTTCTTTACAATTTGAACTTTAATCATGTCCTTGTGAGTATAACTTGTGTACTGCTGCACCCATTTTTTATCAGTAGAGTTCAAAAGAAGTTTAATAGCATTCCATCAAAGCTATGGCTCCGTTAATTGAATATGGGTTTAGGGAGTCATTATAATCATAATATTGTATTTTGAATTTTATTATGGGTATATAGTTATGGTTAGAGACAACGCGCTGTAGAGGGAGTAGGAAAATTGCCTTAGACAATCCGCACCCAAGCACATAGGAATTAATGTGGGTGAATAAAAAAATTTTGTGACATAAAATTCCATCTAAAGGGAGGCGGATTTTGAGAGGAACAAAGTGTTATGCTCTGCCCTAAATATAGGAATGTGAATAAAAAATAATTTTGAGAAAAACAAAATTCCCTACCTGTAGTATGGTAGACCCTAATACAAGCCAAGTCATGTTGATAGTGCAACCATCAAAATTATTGACTCTTGGTCGTCCACCAAGCCATGCTTTATATATATCTTGAAGCAATGAGATATTTAAATCAGTGGTTCCAATAACAACCAACCCATTGATAGACAGTTCAAGGTGGAGTGCAATATCTTCTAAAGTCACAATACACTCCCCATATGGAAATAGAATGTGTGACACTCTGGCCTCCACCGATCTACTAATGCATTCATATGGTTTGAAAGAGGATGGAATTTTTGAATACAAGCAACCTCATAGAGTCTTGCATTGTGTAAGTATGCTTCTATTCAAGATTACAGTGGCTCCACATTCATATATAACATACGCATTTGTTTATCCTCCTATTACATTGTCATAAAATAATAAATTGGATAAATTTATTAAAAAAAGTAACTATAATTAAATTCAAAAATCTATTTATTAAATTAGAATACCTTCATAATAATAAAATCTCGAACAAATTAAACTTAATTTTTAGAAATTTAGCACATATTACAAATTTATAAATAAAAATGTTAATTTATTATAACGTTTTTATTATAATATGTTACACTATAAGATTATAAACTGTAATATATATTAAACAATTAACAAATTATTTTTTCCCAAAAAAATAAATAATTCAGTATCATTATTTCTATTTTTAATCTTTCCACAAATTAAATGTCATTTATATTTAGCTATTTAAATTATAAACTATATATTCAAAAATTACTTTCAAATAAAGCAACATAAAAAATAATAGCAAAAAAGAAATTAAGTGAAAAAGTCAAACAAAAAAAAATTTAATGAAGGAAGTATAATAAAAACAATCATTGATTTATTAAATTGAAAATATACTCTAAAATGCAAGCGGGTGATATTACCACTTTTAAATATTTATTGAAAGTCATTTAACTTTTTCTTTTTAGTCTCTAAAATGTCTTTCTTCTTATTTATTAGTCAAAATTATAATTTAATATCAAATATATATTATAGTCCATAAGTTTATTTAAATTTACTACTATTAATTTAATTAATAAAATAACTTATTTTTACATTTGATATTATCAATTTTTTAATTTTATACGTACTTAATTTATTTAACATAATTATTTAGATTTAAATATAAATTATTTTTAAAATTTTTTCTTAATATTATAGTTATTTAAATAATATAATAGTGAATATAAAAATAATAAATAAAAGTGAATAATAATAAAGATGAATTAATATATTATAAAATAAATTGTCTTATATTTTAAAATATATAACATGTTATAACTAATTGCGTTTAATTTGTATTCATTAATAGTATAAAAATTTTTTACACTGTCATCTAATTATATGTTATTACATAAGTAAATATGCATAACCCTCATCCCCACTATTCCAAAAATCATATAAATGGGAGAATATAATTAGATAACAGTATAAAACAGTTTTACATTATCAGTACATACAAATTAAATTCTAACTAATTTTAAACATAATATTACTATAAAATTTCAAACATAATAAACATAATTTTTGAAAATAAATATATTATCTTAGGAACTCAAACTTTAATATAACTATTCAAATTCATTGTTGAATCATGTTGTCGGTTGCGTTGGCTCATTCTTCTAATCTCTTTCTTTTTTTCTTTTCTTGTTGATCACGCATCAAACCAAACCACATCTTCGAACTCTTTCTTCTCACTCTAACACCTCCCTCAAAGTTAAGACCTCTTAATGCAGCAAAATGAAAAAACACACCTTCTCTTCGGCACTCCAACAGCATAACACAACACACCGCACCAAAAAAATTTTAACTTTGCGTGACATACGCACATCCACCATTATACACCCGTCGAGTCCAACTAGTCAAGATTCCTTCAATAGAGTTGTTCGTACATGGTATTGTAGCCTTCCAAGTTCCGCCTTGCTGCATGTAGGGAAACCTGCAGAAGTGACAATGCAGACAGAGATTCTCCTCAATGGTTGGTGCTTCCACGTTCCGCCCTACACCGCGTAGAGAAACCTGCACACATGACCCACGACAGAGATTCTCTTGCAATTTTTGCAGGCTTTGCATCCCATTTTCCTCGCTGGTACTCAAGTTCTACCTTGCTACACGTAGACTTTGTTTAAAAAAATAATAAAAACTAAACCCTAGTATAGGGCGAAATGTGTTTATATTATCAATAATTTTATATTTGTGCAAATTATCCTATATTATGATAATTTTAAGACATAATTCCCATAAAAAAATTTAAAAATCTCAAAGCTATATCGTACATTATTGAATCCGAGTACACGACACCTGTGGACAAAACTTCTTTAAGAAAATATTTGAACATTAGTTTTCCCTGAAATTTTTTTTCTGTACACAATTTTACCTGATATATTAATACGCCGGTATATTTATATTCGACATCAAATGGTCATACGTAATTTTTCCCTTTTGAGCTAATTTTCATTTGATATTAGTTTCGAATCAAAATGTGTGGTTTGTTATAAAAAAATTGAAAAGAGTTTTCAAAAGTAAATGTATGTATATTAAAAAAGATTTGTCTCAATATTCGTTCTCCGCTTCGATATTTCTTCTTGATACATTCTACACATTCATAATTTTTTCTGGTGTGACTCCATTTTCATATTTATTGGCTGTCAAACTCTACAATTCTTGTTCTTGCCAATAGTAGGATCAAACAACGACCAAGGGCAAGGTTTATTCCACGGTCCATTAATTTTAGTTTTGGAGGAATTTTGAATTGGAGGAACCAATGCCTGAAAAATTCGCGGTCTTATTATTATTATTTTTCCTTTCATTTTTACTTGGCACAGACGATTGATTTGACAGCATTTTGATCTTTGCTACCCACCATTATACACTTTATATATGCGTGCTTCCACTTCTGATCAGGGAAAAGAAGAGGAAGAGATAATAGAAGCAAATAAAAACAATATATTGAATCTTCTGCAGTTCCCCAAATTCAATTTTCCTCACACAGAAACCTGATATGACACATGAAGCATTATAATATCGCCCTTAAGTAGAGACCAAAAAGCAAATTACCAAATATCAGAGGGGAACTTAAATTAATCCAAGGGTCAAATTATAGATGCTGTGCTAAACTACAGTGCACGTAATAGAGCATGCCTGAAACCTTTGGCCAAGGAGATCCCAGGAGCATTGTGACGACCATTCGAATTTGTTTTAAACTCTTCAAATGACGTGGATTATATTAGAAGAGCCCAAACTTTATTCCCCATTTTCCTCCCGGAAACGAGGATTGATAGTGATACATGCTGTACTAATTGGCTCATTCCCGGGACGATGAGTCACCCACCCTCCTCTTTTCTATCCTACTTAGCTATAATTACCTTTCATTCGTCATTCATTTTCCTAATTGCGCCACTTCTGATTTCCCGTACAATAATGCTTCGCAGGTAGGAAGCGCAAACACCGACTTCAACACGGACACAAAATTGAGGCACATCCAATTTATAAAATTATATGACACGGTTATATATATAAAATTTAAGAAAAATATATAATTTATAATATTATATTACAATAATTTTTAGATATTTATAGAAATTAAATTATTAATTTTTATTATTTTTTAAATATCTTCAAAAAAAATAAAATATTCTTAATATATGATATATGTGTTTTCTATTCTTCTTCCAAAAAATATGGGACATTATTTTTATTGACATTTAAAAAAAATTTAAATTAATTTAGATTTTTGGGCCTTTAAAATATTTTTTGGTCCATCAAATAATTAAAAAAAAAACACTTAATTGTGTCTTGACTGCATTCGAGTTGTATTTATGTAATATCCAAATCCTATCAAGATTTGTCTAACACATGTTCCAACTAAAAAATAATATTTTTTAAATAAAACACATAAAACTGCATATTAGACATCTATCATATTGGTGTCTAATATGGGTCAATATTTCATTTGTGTCAGACATATAGACATGAATACACCATCAAATTATTGTCTATGTGCTTTATAGAAAATTCTTGTATCCTCGAAAGAGGAAATAAATTCTTTCTCTATAATATTATTTTAACCATTGTTTTTTTCTTCTCTTTCTCTCTCATATTCCCATAAAAAATTAAGAGTTCACTTGCTGCCTGGAGTAAACCTAATCTTGCTCCGCGGGGAAGGGAAGTGGGGCTCGTGCTTTGTAGCTTCCTGGTGTTATGACACCCAATTAGATAGCGCAAACATGCTATAAGCCTATGAAGCCAGAATGAGAAATAGATGCTCTTTTGTTGAGCTGTCCGAAGAATACAAGATCTTTAACGTGAGTTTTTGTATTTTTCTTTTCATATAATTTATTATAAATGTACCATGGAGAAGGAGTTAATTTCCCACAGCATGGTCAACTATAATCCGATTTTCAATTAAAAGAAGTGTCAATATTTACTGTTTAATTGTATATTAAATAAAATTGTCTTTAATAAAAGATATATATATATATATATATATATATATATATATATATATATATGAAAAATAAAAAAAAATTGAATGTGATATTTAAAATAATTATTATAAAAGTTAAATATGTTTACTAATTATGTGACATTATAAAAGATTTTATATTAATAATACACCAAAAATTAATTTTTGATATATATAGATAATTTAATATGGATATGAGTACGCTATACAAAACGAAGTAATTTTCGAAGGGTTTGATTCGAATTTAAACTGTCTCCAAACAATCAATGTTACTTAAATTATGAATGTTGAACTTAACATAAGTCCCTGTCATTGTGAACATGATATACGCTCAATTATAGACAGATATACGCTCACATCACATAGGAACATGATCTTCTTTCTTTTAATTAATTAAGTAACATGCATGCATGGACGGCAGTTCTCACTTGTCCATATTGTTTATAGCCGGCAGCAACATCAAACACCATTTACAGATTAATTAATTGCTTTTTTTTTTTCGAACAACAAATACCAATTCAGCCATTATATACATTCTTTTAATTATCATACTTAATTATATACATTAAGAAGTATATGTATTGAAACCACGTTAGGTTTTTTTTATTTGACAAATATTATAAAATTTGATTAGGTGGGTATGATATGTCATTGAGATGTTGTTGATGTAGACCTAATAAAATAAAAAGTATGTGATTGCCTTTTAAATGTTAAATTTAATAAATGAAGAAAAGGATGGTTTATGAATTAACCCTGCATAATATATATCTGTTAAAATGGGATGAAAATCGTATCAATATCTGACTTAAACAATTATATTAGTCAAGAGTCGAGAACCGTTTAATATATGAGAGGTTAAGCTCCCCAAGAATACTATTTTTCGTTTACTTTTACTTTTAATAAATTCTACTTTCTCATATTTCAGCAACAAAAAAAAGTTCATGCATGATGATAACACAACTACAGTGCGTATTGTATATAATTCAGCGGTTATGTTTTTCCTAAGTTTAATAGCTTTTATTATATTTTTTTCTTTTTCCTAAGATGAGAGAGAGAGAGTAGGGGGCATTATAAATCGGGAGTCCTATATCCTAAGGACATGTTTGGATGCTTATGCAAAAGTGAACCACAAAAATACAAAACGTCATTTCCGCTCTGCTAAAAGTAGAAGCCATTTCCCTTCCAAAAGAAACACCATTTATATCAACCCATCCGTAGAATCCTTTTTCCTAACATGCATGGTGCTCAATGATATTCCTTGTCCAAATTGAATCCTGCAGTGGGGTGCACCCTGGACAGAGAAAAAGTGGCATCGAATTATTTCTTCGGTATAAATTCATTCACCTGAGAATGTAAAAAAGAAAAAAGAAAACAAAGACAAGAAATATGAATTAAGATCATAAAATATTTATCAAGGCATTTACCTCTCGTACGTTAGTTATGTAAAACAACAAATTGACTTATTAAAACAATACTTTTTCTGATACACTTTAAACAAAACATTTTTCTATTAACTTGATACACTTAATCTTATGATAGCAGATCTAATTTCACTTCAAAAGCTGATTAATTAAGGAATAGGGTTGTCCAAATTAAAAAAAAAAATAGAATTGTCTAAATATTTATAAAAATTATACAAATTATATCCTTAATTGATGTGAAATTTAATATATTTGCTCAAGTTTAGGATTAGATATTTGGAATATGAAATTTATATGACTAAACATTTGCATGTAATCTAATATAAAATATAGAATAAATTTTGATACTATTTTAATACTATAAACTTAACTCTATACCCAAAATTATCTAAATGGAAAGAACTACTTAACTATTTATAAAAGTTATATACATCATATGCCTACTTGATGAACTCAACACTTATCAAATGCTTTATAGATGCTCTTAGAGCAATTCAAATGTATATATGGTTTGGGAATATAAAAAGAATTTAATTTTAATATACTATTAATATGAAAATATTTTATATAAATATCAAATTATATATTATTATATTAATAAAAGTGATTAATTCTTATATTTACTACTTTAAAAATCTCACGTATATTAGTATATGACTAAATGACATTAAAAATTTTTACACTAATAGTAGTATATTAAAACTAATCTTATTCAAAAACCCAAAATATAGTATCCTTGTAGCAATTTGTTTAAGAGTATTTGAATAAGTTTTTTTCTTGAAAAAATTATAAGATAAAAGTAAAAGTAGCTCTTTGTTTGCTGATAAAATTGTACACAACTAATTATTTGATTATTCAATTTTTTTAAAAAATTATCCAAACAAATTACGCAAACTTCAAAAATATATTTATTTGTTATGTTAAAAAAAAACCACAAATAAATACATCCTAAATATAGGGAGGCAGAGACATACCAATATTGATATATTCCCATAAAGTTGAGGACACGGAGAATTTTTAATAATATATGATTGATTTCAAACATTCTTTAAAATTACTGATGTTTTGCTTTAAAGTTTGAAAAAAAGCTCCTCCCACTTTTTAAACATTTAAAAAGTCCAATCCAAAAATGATTTGTCACGAATCATGATAATAATATACTGTAATTTTACACCAATTTTATTTACAATGTCAGCATTAAAATCTTAGAATCTCTATGTTAATTAGTTTAGGTTTCACTTATAGTCCAAAATTGTGTGGATAATTACAAAGAAAACAAAAATAAAAAAGTTTCAATGTGATATCATATAAGTTTAGAAAATTAATAGTACAGTTTTGCATGCTGGGGCCGCCAATGAAGTGACGGCGTTAGGTTAAAATCGCAGATAACGGAGATTGACGGTCGCGGGTGGTGGCTGATGTCGACGGCGGGGCCGTTTTGGTCAAATGGTCTCCTTCGTGTGGGGCAGAGCTGACAATTTTAAAATCTTTAATTAATCTTCAATCAAATATCGCACTCCACGCGCCCATAATTCACGCGCCTCTTCTTTGCCAATTGTTGCAATGGATAGGTCATGGTACACAAGCGCAGCTGTACTACATGAAGTTGGAGGAAGCTGGAGTGATTAATTTAATTATCACAACTTTTGACTTAATTACGCGTTTAATCTCATGATTTTCATTAAATTATGACTTTGTGCGGATGCATTGGATTTGGAGGTGCTAAACTTTCAATCCTAGCTATTATGGCTGGTTTTATAGGGGGGGCTTTCTACAGTGCTACTCTGTATTAAGTCAATGGGGTAAAACCGTAAGGAACTCACTTCGTCAAATATTATCAAAGTTTGGTTGAGCACTGGAATTATTTTATGATAAATCAATTAACTGGTTAAGTTTTTATTTTTAATAATTAAATATTTTAAATTTATTAAAAAATAACATGTGAAAGTAACCTTTATTTTTTTATATATAAATAAAATAGATGAGGTACTTAACATTTTTCAAAACTGATGGAAACAATTACTATTTTATTAAATAAGTTTAGACCATTTTTATTATTAAAGTTAAGGTTTTAATTAAGGGTTATTTCAATGAGTGCTTTTAAAAACATTCTCAACTTTCAAATGGATTAAAAAAGAAAAGTATTATATAAAAAGATTAAAACTTTTATATTTTAAATACGATAAATATTTTAAAAAAATCAAAGCTTTCATATAATATAATATAATATAATATTTGTATCCTTTTACAGGTCTCAATAATATTATTTTTTATTTAAAACATCACTATTTAAATTTTATTAAATTTTGATTAATTTTATTGTAATAACATCAGTATTAATTTTTTTATGCATAAAATCCAAACTTAAAATTTCTTTTATGTCTCAAACTTAAAATTTTATTTATGAAAATAAAATGTTTAAACCGATCAAACATTGACCTAATGATATTCTTTAAGATAATTAAAATTAAATTCATCTGATATTAATTTTAATACATTATCACTGTAAAAAGTATTTATATTATCATCCAATCACATATTTTTATTTGTAAGATTTTTAAGGTAGTGGATGATTGAATTAAATATTTTTACTGATGTAAAAATATATAATTAAATATCTATATAAAATTTCTTTACACCATCAATGCAACAAAATTAAATTCAATCATTAATAAAATACTAGTTGTTAAAGTAAAAGCAATGTCATTAATTAGTTATTACATAATAGTTGTCTTCTTCTTGCGTTAGTAAATCATTAAATTATTCAAGCTATTAGGATTGATCTAATAGTGAGAAATTTAGGTACCTTACATAAAATTCTAAATTCAAACTTCATCACCGTTAGTATACCCAAAAAAAATATTAAATTATTCACACATTATTAATTAATGATATATACATAACTTATTAACTATTACACCTAACTTAATATACTAATCTTATCCATGAATTTCTCTATTTCAACATCTTTCATCAGAGATCACTAGATCATATAGTTTTCAATGCTTTTAGCAATTATACCTTGTTTATTCATAAATTTTTTTAATTTCTCATAGTATCTTCTCACCTGACAGATAATAACCTAATTTTTGGGAGTACAGTCAAATAATTAACTAATAACTCCTCCCAATTAGGGATGTCAAAAAAATCTGCCCTTGCAGATACCTGCAACGGCGCGGATATAGGGGAAAGATTTTACCCCTACGGGTAATAGAGATAGAAATTTTAAATACCCATATATTAAACGGGGCCGAGGCGAGGATCATTATCCCTATATCCGCGAGTACCCGATATAAAATTACTATTTTACACATAAGTTATTAACTTAGTTAGGCTAATATTGTTGTTCTTTAAATTGCTTGGACTAATGTTTAAATTTAGAAGTTAAATTTATTTGTACTTATTATATGTTAAACTAATAGTCAGATTACTATTATGTGTTTATTTTTATTTTAATTTATTGAAATTTAGATTGAAAAATTGGATTATTATGCTTATTTTGTGTTTATTTTTATTTTAAATATATTAAGTTGTTAGAATTCGAATCGTAGAATTAGATTAGTATTTGTGTTTATTTTAAGTATTTTAGGATATTAGAATTTTTATATTTAATTTAAATTTTTTGAATTTTTTACATTCTAACGAATATCCATGGATATTCACGGGTACCCGTAAATCCACGGGGAATTCAAAAACGGATATCCGAACGGATACGGGGCGAGGACGGGGGCGAGTATTCATCCACGGGGTGGGGGACGAGGGGCTATCCCACGCCCCCGCTCCCCCCCATTTACATCCTTACTCCCAATAGTATTTTTTTTATACACATAAATCCTGTAATTGAACCTAAGACTTCATGCTTAAGAGACTTGTGCCCTTCCCACTTAGATCAACACGATATTAGTTTCATAAAAAATTTATTATCTCTTTAAAAGTTTATAAATAAACCTTTCTATAGCATCATTTTCCATATATATATATAAAAGGGTATCTCTCTTTCTATTATCAAAAATGAAAACGAATCTCCTTCGAGTGTTGTTAAGTTTGTCCTATCAACTGGTGTTCTCTCCAAAAATTAAATCAAAATAATTTTTAGGGGCCATAATATATCTCTACCATTATACCAATACCTTGCTATTTGATTTGATAATTGAAATTTATAAAGATATTTTTAAAAATTTGGTATATTCTTAACATGGGCCTCATATGTAGGTTTAATATTGGATAGTGCACAAAACAAATAATGCTTACTTAAAATGTACTCTGTAATAATTCCTTAGTCCTTATTTCAAGTCATCTGTAACCCACTTCGTTTTTTTATTTTTTTTGCCATTTTCAAAAAGAAAAATCCCTCTTACTAACATTTAACATTTGAACTTAATTTAAATGTATTATCGGTGTAAAAATTTTTTATACATATATCCAATTATATATTACCATATCAGTAAAAAAAATTTATATGACCACTTATTACTTAAATGATCATACAAATGGAAGATTTTAATTATATAACAATATAAAAAATTTTTACACTCAATACATTCCATTTAAACTCTTAACATTTTACTCGTGCGAAATGTGATTTAGATTTAACTTGTTTTTTCCCTATTCCACCCGGCATACTTATCACTTATAGAAAGCGAAGGACAAAGAAATTAATCAAACTGGTAGAAGATTATGAAATCCTTTAAAGTTTTATCCATATATAAATTACCATTATAAAGTTTAATCAACTAATGTTTGAATTTCATGTAATATAATATTATTTCAAAATATCTATTTATCTATTTTACATTGAATTTAAACCGTTGATTAAACATTTTAAATAACAAAATCAATAGATATTTTTAAGATATGAAAAAAAAAACAAAAGATACATTATAATAAAAAATTATTATCGTACCTTATTTAATAATAAGTTATTTTTATCGTATAACTTAATAGACATAAGATTTTTTTTTGGGGGCATTTTAGACATAAGATGTTTTCATCCGCTATTATCATCAATGAGATAATAAATATTTTTGAGAACAATTTTTAAAATTTATGAGAAATGACAGGATATTTTAAAGTTCAAAGGGATACTTTTTAAAAAATAAAAATTTGAGAATCTGCAAATTAATTTTTTATAAAATATAATTAAACTACGGGCATTCAAAATTTATCGAACTCAAACTAAAAAAGGTAAAATATACTAAATATTGTTGTAGATTCAGAATTTTTGTATAAAAGGATTGAATATTTTTTTCTAGGGTTTCAATTCATAATATATATTGCCTGAATTATTTCTCAAATTTTACCAAATAAATATGTATATATTTATATAAAATATTATTGTCTCATAAAATTAAATCAGTTTTGATTATAATGACAATAAAAAAAATGATGTTTGGAAGTCCTTGCAAAGGCAGGTAGGGAACAAAAGAGAGAACGGACTAATGTGAGATCAAATTTTCAACTCTATCCATATCAATTCTTTAGTCACAAGGACCATAGGAAATGTCACTTGAGTTATTATTATTATTATTATTATTATTGTCATTATTATTATTATTATTATTAATTGTAGACTACAAAAGCAAACCGAAACTAATTCTTTAAATATTTATTGTGTTATTCAAAATTCTTATTAGTGGCAAAATGAGTCATTACGTTGATATAGATATTTCTTCATATTAATTAATGAAAGATAAAATCGGTAATTCATATAGACAATTTGGGCTCATGTGAGTTTAAACGAATTTTAAGCTAAAAGGAGCAGATATAAGATTTATATGTGATAAACTCGCGTCATATAACAAGCATGAGCACATTGCTCAGACATTTCAATTGCATGAACATTTTAGATACTTAAAAGGTGTTTGTACTGCAAATACTTTCCGTAAATGTTTATTAATGAAACACTCATTTTACAGTGATCGTAAGTATGAGTTTGAAAAATTACCTTTTGACTGAGATTGATTGTTAAAAACAGTAAATCATGACAAAGGTGTTTATATTTGTTTATAATAATCAAACAATTTAAACTCGTACACATTGAAAGAATATCCTAAAGAAAAGCTTAATGTTAATCGGCAATGAATGCAGCTACTCATGGTCCATGGTCTTTTCCATGTAGCTAGGAGTACTCATAACCTAGCGATGGAACAACCTAGATGCTAGATAATTTAATTTAGCATTGTGGAGCCGTAATTAGTTTGCTTCTTTAATGCTACTAACTAAGTAGTCTTAGCAATAGCATCCTGCAGGGTTGAGGAAGGCTTAAAAAAAAGCCCCCCCTCACAGTCACAACAGCAATGGCATCAAGTCCCACAAAATATTTGGGTGAATCTGAAATATTATATAATTGTACTTATATTTAGTATCTGTTATTAATTTATATTTTTATTTAAAATATTATTATATTATTAACGATAAATACAATTATTTGAGATTTGGTTTAAGTCTTGGCTATATAGCACATCAAAATTTAGAAAGAAAAAATTTGTTATCCAAATGATCTTTATATAATTCAAGCATAATTGATAATTATCTTTGAATAAGATAATATTTATAATTTTCACAAAAAATAAGAACATACTTTATCAATGAAATTCAAACTATGATTCATCATTTATTATTCTTTGCTTGTTTAAAGAAAAAAAAGGAGGGGAAGAAGTAAAAAAAAAAAAAAAAAAGGAAGATTTTGAATTTTTCTATGATCTTGATATAAAAAGAAAATATTAAAGAAAGAAAATATTAATAATAAAATTATAAAAGAAATTTCTCCTCTAATAGATGAAAAAATTAAAAAGAGAAAAATTTTTTATATAAAATTATTATTATTATTTATATAAAATATTTATATTATATTATATTAAATAAAAAATAATTTAATATAAATATATTTTATTTTTTATTATTTTTCTCTTTAAGAAAAAGAGAATTTTTTTTTATTTTCTCTTTCTCCAAATACTGAAAAAGAGAATAATTTTTTTAAATTTTTTTCTTTTCATTTTTTTCTTTCTTTTATTTATCATCCAAGTAAAAGGATAGCGTTTACACTCTTTCACTTTATCCAATCCTTATTGATCATGTAAAGATACCTTCTAGTACATTTTTATTTTTATATATTATATAGTGTAAGAAAAAGAAGTGAAAAAAAAAAAGCGAAAATTGAAACAAAGTAAAAACAGAAAAATGTATATTTTGGATCTTATCTGCTTGAGCTGTTGTTGCTAATGGTTCATTGGGGCTCGAGCCTCGTCACGAGCGTTTTCTACTTTCCCTTTTTCATTTCTATTATTTTTTTTAATTTGGACCACCTAAAATAAATATATTTATAAAATAAAATAATAAAAATTTATTATTTTTAAATTAATAATTTTTATTATATATAGATCATATTTATTAATATAAAAATAATTAATCTCATATTTATTATTTTATAAATATATTTATTTTGGAAGATACAAACCCATTTTATTTTCTCGCCTCTTCCTTTTTATTTTTTCAAATCATGATAATTATATATATAGAATTATTGATTATTGATTCATATATATGACTGCAGTAGTAGTAGTGGTGTACTAGTGGGTGAAAAAACCAAGCACCAAAGAGGAGAAGAAGAAGAAGGAAGCACCCTTCACAAAGAATCATCGCTTTCAAAACAAAAAAAATTTCCAAATCAACAACGATGAAGAGGGAGCGCCACCATCTTCATCATCATCCTAACCCACGCGACCCATCATCTTCTTCCATGCCCGCACCACCACCACCACCAGCTGCAACCTCCAGCTGCGGCGGCGCCTATTCCGGCTACTCGATACCCACCGCCGCCAACACCTCAGCCGGAAAATCGAAGCTCTGGGAGGATCATAAGGACGGCGGCATGGACGAGCTCCTTGCGGTGGTTGGTTACAAGGTGAGGTCGTCGGACATGGCGGAAGTGGCGCAGAAGCTTGAGCAGCTTGAAGAAGCCATGGTAAACGCACAGGACGGAATCTCCCAACTCTCCTACGACACCGTCCACTACAACCCCTCAGATATCTCCACGTGGCTCGAATCCATGCTCTCCAATTTGGACGCGCAGCCTCCTCCTCCTCCTCCGCCGCAACCCTCCGTCGACTCGTCCTCCTCCTCCGCCGCGTTCCTCCCCCAAACGGAATCATCCACCATCACCACCTCCATCGACAAGGCCTTCGAAGATTCCTCCTCCTCCGATTACGACCTCAAGGCCATCCCTGGCAAAGCAATCTACACAACCACCGCCACCACCGATTCTCTCTCTCCTTCCTCCAAGCGCGTTAAACCCTCACCCGCCGAGTCGTCCTCCTCAACTCGGCCCCTCGTCCTGGTTGACTCGCAGGAGAACGGGATCCGACTCGTCCACACGCTCATGGCGTGCGCGGAGGCCGTCCACCAGAACAACCTTCCTCTCGCGGAGGCGCTCGTCAAGCAGATCGGATTCCTAGCGGTGTCTCAGGTCGGAGCCATGCGCAAGGTCGCCACCTACTTCGCCGAAGCCCTAGCTCGCCGGATCTACGGTCTGTACCCGGAGAATCCGATCCACCACTCGCTCTCCGACGTGCTTCAGATCCACTTCTACGAGACCTGTCCTTACCTCAAGTTCGCTCACTTCACCGCAAACCAGGCCATCCTCGAAGCCTTCCAGGGGAAGAATCGCGTCCACGTCATCGATTTCAGTATGAACCAAGGGATGCAGTGGCCGGCTCTCATGCAAGCCCTAGCTCTCCGTCCAGGTGGACCGCCGGCGTTCCGGTTAACCGGAATCGGACCTCCGGCGTCGGACAACTCCGATCCTTTACAGGAAGTAGGTTGGAAACTCGCTCAATTAGCCGAAACGATTCACGTTGAGTTTGAATACAGAGGATTCGTTGCGAACAGTCTCGCGGATCTTGATGCCTCGATGCTGGAACTGCGGCCGAGTGAGACCGAGTCGGTAGCGGTTAACTCGGTGTTCGAGCTGCACAAGCTGCTGGCTCGTCCCGGCGCGGTGGAGAAGGTTCTGTCGGTGGTGAGGCAGATCCGGCCGGAGATTGTGACGGTGGTGGAGCAGGAGGCGAACCACAACGGACCGGGTTTTCTGGACCGGTTCACGGAGTCGCTGCACTACTACTCGACGATGTTCGACTCGCTGGAGGGTTCGGTAAACTCGCAGGACAAGTTGATGTCGGAGGTGTACCTAGGGAAGCAGATCTGCAACGTGGTGGCGTGCGAGGGGGTGGACCGGGTCGAGAGGCACGAGACTTTGGGCCAGTGGCGGGCCCGGTTCGGTTCGGCCGGGTTCGCGCCGGTCCACTTGGGGTCCAACGCGTTTAAGCAGGCAAGCATGTTGCTGGCGCTGTTTGCGGGTGGGGATGGGTACAGAGTGGAGGAGAACAATGGGTGCCTCATGCTTGGTTGGCACACTAGGCCCTTGATTGCCACTTCCGCTTGGCAACTCGCCACCAAATCGGTGGCTGCCCACTGAGTCAACTTGGCGAGTTGGTGGACTTCAGACCAACCTTTTTTTTTAAAAAAAATTTTAATTTCCTTTGATACCGACCAAAAAAAAAAAAAAAGAAAAGAAAGAGAAACTTGTGCGGATGAGAGGGCAGTGTGTACTGTAAGGTAATGTGCTATGCTGAGTTGTCTGCACTGATTGCTCAAGACTGAGACCCACCATTGTCCATTTTCCTGCCCCCAACTTGAACCTCTTTCCAACCCTGTCTCTGTTAATTTTACTTTTTTTAGCTTAGGGGTTTTTCCCTTTTTTTTTTTTATTGTGGGTTGGGTTGGGTTGGAATCTCTTGTAATTTTTCAGGGTTGGAATGGAAGAGGTTAATGTGTATTTATTTTATGTTTTTAATATAAATAGCTTGCTGGAAATAAAAGGAATCTTTCTTGTTTATTGTTGTTGGATGAATGGGACTGGTGATGTATGCGATGAGATGAGGCATCAATATCATTGTCAAAGTTAAGAATGATGGGAGCTCTCTGTCTGGACCATGGAGCCAGCTTTGATAGAATTGGCATGACAGAGGGGTTGCCAAAATGGAGAATGGACGGCTAGTTGCTTTGCATTAGCACAGATAAAGCAGGTTGCCTTGTGCGGAATACATTCAAGAGTCGAGTTACCCATCACCACCAAAGTGGGGATGATGGAACTGTTACTGTTGCGCTTGTGTGTGCAATAACAAAATTACTGCACTATCAACCGAATCAATCCTCTTTTGTGTCAGAGAAAGCACAGCCATCAGAAAGTGAACAAATAAAAAATAAAAATAAAGAATCACTTTAATGTCAAGATCTTCTTGGTGCTATTCACCTTGAAAAGTTTCGCTTTTAATTGTTATTCCCTTGCAATTATCGTGCCACAACCACAACGCATTGGTCATTGCCTTGTTTCTGCTATTCGTTTTCCTTTTTCAAGTTTCTTTTGCCGTCTTATATATCTTTGTGTTTGGCTGGCAAAATTTTCTGGGTTTATTTGAATCGAACAAGCTGATTTTCTGCATATTATAAAGAGGGTTACAACTGGCCTGCTTAACCCTTCTCCAAGAGTTTTGTAATTTTAATATTTCACTTATCCAATCAAGAAAGTATTCAATTTCCAAAATGAAGAAGCATACAGTACAGATCATTGGTCAAAGCAAGAATCAAAGCCTCTATTGGCTCATTCTTTTATTAATCTGTTCATAACTTTGATTGAACTGGCCGGCTACAGAATATTATAGTACTCTGCACACTCCGGGAATCTCCAGTTCCTGAGATCCCTTAGACCGATGCCCCACCCTGTAACTTTTTCAGTAGTTTTTCTCAATTTTACACCTGAATACTCTGGCGAGTGCATGTTGTTGCATCTTCTATTTCCTATTATCTAGTCTAAAGCGTAATTAAAACAAAGTATTCTCACATGTGGACTCTTGTGAATTTGCAATCTCTCGTGGTGTCAAAGAAGTAACGTATTTGTTCAGGTCTTCTTGCCTAATTACTTCCAGTTGGTCAGGCACTCAGGGCATTATTAAAATAAACTAAATGTTCATAAGAGAATATTTTCAGTTCATTCCTAAAATGCTCCGTTCCACAACCGAATTGTCCATTTCGTTGATCCATCTTATATTACAAATTACAATTTGATTAAAAGGAAAGAAACATTAAATAAGGAACAATAATTGAGTGATGTCAACCACAAAACTTAAAATGCAATAACGTGACACATCATTCCATGCCCATCTTATATGGTGAGAAGCCACAATCATAATGAACCAAATAGACTGCCTCATCAGCATTTGTCAACATGGGAAGGGGCATCTATTTAGTGTTTTGCAGGCCAGTAGATGAGTCAATGAATGAAAGATGCGTATGTAGCACTTGCACTCGTATTGGTTTCTACGTATCGGACCATCATCCTAAGTATACGTGGCCACCTTTTAATAGTATAAATAATACATCATGTACCATACTATATAAACGTGTGTTATCCTCTACTTGGTTCGGCCCCACGAAAAATTTCATTCTAATAGCAACTTGTCCACTCGAGTCATCTAAAGGTATTTTGAAGCTCACATCAGTTACCTATTTCAATGCTCCACATGCTGCTATTACTTTAGCCTTTTATTATCTTTTTCCCGCCTCTTTTAACCAACGATAAAGTAGATGAGGTCTCTTTCAGTTTATGCATGAGCCATAATATTTTAAAGGGAAAAAGAATGAACAGAAAAAAAATCTTGATATATTGTTTTTAACAATTAATTAAGAAAGACTAGTCCTTCGAGAAGCCAAGTCAAACCAAAATTGCTGCTCTTGCTAGGTTCATAGTACTCTTACGATCATGAAACGAAGCAGTATATATGTGAATTCGACTTGGGGATTAACTTAGTCAAAGCCATTATTGGCATGCAATTTCTACAAATTGTGGAATTAGTGGATGGCAATTATTAGTACAAACATTGATACATACAAGTCAAGGTGGGTTTGTTTGTTCAACAGGGATGTGATGGTGTTTCTGGACTGGACATGGACTGAAACATGCTGAATGATAATGCGGCGGTGCCTCTGCATAAATGTGTGTGTGTGAGTCACATTATATTGTTGAGTGATAGACAGAGTCTGAGAGGGGTCTGAATCACTCGTGTGGTTAGAACAGTTAAGCATGTGGGGGACCTGAATATGACCCTGCTGTTCTTGTTGAACAGTGTATAAAGTAATGTTTATTATGCATGCCTGCCTTTGGTCTTTGTTTGACCTAACCATGGCTTGTGGCTTTACCCTTCTCATCATATCTCCTTGTCTTCCACGTTTTTGCTTCTTTTGATTTTTATTTTTCTAATATGAATTTTCCTAAAATCCATGTTCCTATCTTATTTTGATGGGCGACCTTGTTCATCCTTATCAACTTCGGTGGCAACGTACAATTTTTACTTTATTATTATTATTATTATTATTTTGGGATAAAAGGTGGCACTTTCAATTAATCTTATCCCTTGTTAAAAACTTTTTTTTCTTTTTCTTTTTTTGGTTTTTTTTTGGGGGGGTTTCTTTTTTCAAGTGCAGGAGCTTAATTATAGAATAAATAAATAATAAAAATTAACAATTTAAGTTGTTGCAATGTTAATATTTAGGTCTATGAATTTAACATTTTTTTCCCTAAAACCTGTCCCCCCCCCCCCCTCTTTTTTTTGGCTGTATATTAACCATGTTTCCATAGAGTCGAACTTTTATACTCAAATCCCTCTAGAGAGTGAAAAAAAGAGCAAAAAAAAAAAAAGAAATCAAGAATGGAATTTGTATTATGGAGGTAGAATGCTTCTGCTCCAAAAGGATGGTAGTATTTTTCGTTTTCATACGAATTGCTCTACATTATTTTTTTCTTAACCCTAATGTTGAAAAAGGAAAATTAGAGGCAACCATCTACGAACATGTCTATAAATAGAAATTTTTTTCCTTTTTTTACATAATAAACAGACACTTAAATCAATTTATGTTGATTGTAATTTAAATAAATATAAATTTTAGTTATATAAATATTAAATACAGTATTAATCGAGAATAGATCTATAAATGAAGACATTGTATTGATTTAATATTCATATAATTAACATATACACTTATTTAATCTGCTATTACCGCATCTCAATTTAAGTTTTTAAATCACTATTTCTAACTAATGCAACTACTATGATTAGTATCATGCTTCTTACACTATTAACATGGAATATACATATTCAATTAAACTACATAAGATGAGATTAAATTACTCTAATTAGCTCTACTTAAATTGGTTTGTGATAAAGTAATATAGTACCATATGTACACTTGTGCGTATTTTAACCCACCATTTGTATAGTGTTTTCTTCTATGCAATTGGATATATGTGACGTTAAGCTATTGGTCAAGTGAATATGGGCACGCATATTCAGTTTGAAGGATGATCAAAGACGAAGCAAACAGAGAATAAATATTAATAGTTTTACTACTGCAGTGGTACATTAATGAACACGCATTTTCAATTTACACGACGATTAAAGAAGCATCAAAAGAGACGCAGTGTAATTATAAAATGGAAGAAATGATACGAAAAATTCAATTTTTCAATTTTTAATATAATAAATATTTTAAACAAATTCTATTTCTCATGTCATATATATATATATATATATATATATATATATTAACTCTTAACAGGATAGTTATGATTAAAATCCATCAAAATCCGGTTTAGAACAATTTAAGATCGTTATTGCTGGACGCTAGTTCACCTATATTTTTGTTCAAAATAATTGTCATGAAGCTGATTTAAGAATTTTGATATTTATATATACTTTTTCACTAACTAGTTTTTATTATTATTCTCAATATTTGTTCCACTTAAACAAAGTTTTATGTTCAAGGCTAGTGAATGGGTAGAAAAATTAGTATTGAGAGAATTTTATTCTTATAGTAGACTAATCTAATTTGAACTAGATTAATGAGAATCTAATAAATTTTAAATACCGGTGATTTAAACCCCAAAAAGTTAGAGTAATATTCCTTCATTTAGATATTTCCATCTCACCCCACAAAATTCATATCAGATTGGACCTGTATGTTGGGTTGGAAAACTGTCTAACTCGTAAGGTATGGTTGAATACTGAATTTGAAAAACTTTAACTTGATTCAACCCACCTTTCTTATTTTTTTTTTGCTTTTGAGTGGTCTTATAAAGCACTGAGTGTAAAGACTAGTTCACTTCTTTATGAGCTTATTTCAAATCTTATCCACGTGCAGTATACCAATCCAAGTCCAATGATGGAGAAAGAAAATTGCCAGGCCTGACTTTTCTCGTTGGTCAGTACTATTCATTTTTGTAAATTGAGCATAAAGAGTTTTTAGGGGAAAAAAAACATATTGAGTCGTGAGCTAATTTATTGGACAACTCGTTAAATCCTTTCCCTTTTAAGTTTAAGGAATTTTTGTGATAGTGAAGTTTAAAAAAAAAAAAAAAACTGTCTTGGCATTTCAAGATGCTTTATTATGACTTTTCTACGGTTCTACTTATATTTACGTGTAGGCTTTGTGGTATATTGATGCAGTGACCAAAGAGAACATAGATGAGAAGCTAATGAAGTATCTAACAGTATGTGGTGAGGAGAATCCAATAGGCTATTTGGATGATAATAAATATATTAAAAAAATTGAGAATGAAGTCAATAATTATGTCAATTTATATATTATATGTGATGATACTATTTTAATTGGCTAGTGTAATTTGTTATACTTTTAGGGTTTTTGTATACTTTATTAATGGCCTTTAGGACTCGTGCATTTTTTTAAACTTCTGTATATATTGAGATTTATAGTTGTGGTACTTGTTAAAACAGTTAATATTTGCATCAGAACTTATATATATTCAGACTTAGTGTGTTTGATTATGTATTTTTTGTAAGCTTCAACACTTTTCAGAAACCACTAAAAGGTCTTTGAAAGTATATCTTTAAGGGTTTTGATGGATAACAAACTAACTTTTAATGAAAATTTTTTGTATGGACTGGCGGTTTGCTTTAGTGTTTGGTTTGATTAATCACAGATCACTTTATACGCTTATTTGAGAGAATTGGGTCATGCTATATTTAGTGTTCAAACGGATTCTCTTAAGTTTCTTTCCCATCTCAAACAAAATCTAAAAGGAAAGAACTTTTGGCAGGAGAATCTATACTCTACAAATCCTATCTCTCATAAAAAGAAGTTTAGAAGCATTAGAAAGATGATCATATATCATTAGAAGGATACTAAGTTACCAGAAGACACATTAGAAGAATGACCTATCCACACAGCTTGACCAAAAGAGTGATCTCCAGATGTTGGTCAAAGAGAAGAAGACCTCATTTTCAAAACTTGCCCTACATAATTCATAGATATTTTCTAAAGTCAAATTTAACAAGACAGAGATCCAGAAGGAGCACTAACACTTTGAAAAGTTAGTTAACTCAAATGGCTAGTTTTTTTTTTTATGATATACTTGCTTGTTGAGAAAAAAACAACTTACTTCTTTTTGTAGTTTAAGACCTTTGGATCTAAAAGCTCTAAACTCAAGATCTGAAGCCACAACGACTAGATTTTGAAGTCTATATAAGCCTTGAAGATGAAGAAGTAGTTGGAACTCCGTTGATTGAAAATTCTTAAGAGCCTTAATCTTTCTCATTCTTCTGAACAACCAAAAAGTTTCTTTTTGAAGCTTCTTAAGCAAAAATCTTCTCATTACAATGTATTAGCAAACATACTCTTAATGAGTTTTGTGAGAAGTCGCTCCACTTTGTACCAAATAGATCCATACATTCTGAGTACTTTAGTGTAAGTGTTAATCCAACACAAACTGTTAATCCTTTGATAGTAACCTAACCCATTAGTAGTCATTGTTAGCTTGGAGAGGCTAGGATAATATTACTCGATTTGTTTAGTTTGGAGAGGCTAGAAAAAGACTACTCAGCTGTAAACTTGGAGAAGTTTGTATAAAAATACTCGTGACTATAAAAATCTCAACTTCTTGTTGAGGATTGGATATAGGCAAATGGTTTGGACAAACCAATATAAACCTTCTTATTTGATTTTCTATCTCAATCTCTCATCCATTTTTGTTATCTTAAGTTCTATGGGCTTATTTTGTTTGCTTTTCAATAAAGTTGTTGTAAATACAATAACTTTAGCATCTTACACTTAAACTCTTTCGCAATCCAAATCCAAGGACTTGAGAAATTTGTTTTAAATTTTCAGGTTTAGAAGATTTTTAAAAGCATGATTTAGTTCCCCTTCTTGTGCTACTTTACCTTCATTTTTTACATATTTTAATAGGTAATTTTTTTTTTATGTATATTGGACTTTTAGATTTGACTCGTTGGTTGGGTTGGGTTAAACGAAAAATTTGCTTGACCCAATTCAACTTGACTCAATTAACATCTCTACTTGTATTTATAAACTACAGTCTTAATTCAAATAAAGTGCTCAGTTTCTAGGAAAGGATCAAGTCATTTTGTTTGGAAAGCTTCTCAATAAAATTTAATTATAAACTAATTTAAATATAAACTAAACTAAACTAGCCTTTTTTTATTTCGACAAAACTAAACTAATTCAAACCCCCCCACTATTTGTAACCCTTTTGGTATTGAAACTGGGCCGAAGCGCAAGCAACAAAAAAAAACATCAACATCCTGGGAACCTCCCATCAATTCTTTTCATGCTATCTTATTGATAAGAGCGGATCCCGCATTAATTTAATAACATTTAATGAGCTAACGTAATATTCAAACCCTAATAACCAAGGAAGAGAAAATTATGAAATAATAAAGGCATGGCATATAATTCTTTTGGCAATTGATGCTATTCTTATATATGTAAAGTATGAGCTCATGATAATAATAAGTGAGAAGAATGGAAATAATTTGGATAGTTTTCCCCATGCATCTTTATCAATCACTAGTTCACTGCCAAATTAAAATTAAAGACTTACGCCTTTCTTCTTTTTTACTCTTTTCTCAACTTTCTTGCTCTCCAATTAGTACATCCTTAATTACAGTTAGATAAACAAGTCGCTCTCTAGGACCGACTCCTTTAACCCGTTATTAATATGATTTAAGGCTAAGTATTTTATAATTATATTTGAATACGAGTCTACAAATTCAATCTATTTAACTCGCCAGTTAATTGAATTGTAATCTGTTCACGAGTTAATTACACGCGTCATGGACTCCACAATGTCACGTGAATCATTTATCAACATCTTGCTACTGTTTCTGCTTTATGCACCAGTACTATATCTGGGAATCTTTAAAATGGCATATGAAATTATTTTGTGTGTAAAATCATATTGACATGATCGAATACACCGCTATTTTGTGTGTAAAATCATATAGGCTACTTTTATACAGAAAGCTGGCTGAATGAGTTATGCTTTCATTGACCTGACACAAAGAAGAAATTTTCAGACGAAATAAAGTTGAATTAGAGCTTAATTCTTCATATAATCAGCAATAACGCGGGTTTCAAAAGCACTCAGAAAGCAAAAAAAATGCAGAATTCATCATAGGAAAAAGCAGCCCCAAATATGCAAGAAAGAGAAGTGGGCGGGAGAGGAGGCATAGGGTGATTGTACAATTCTTCATTTATAATTATAAAATGCCATCGGATATTTTTCCATATTAAACAAAGTTTGTATATCCATAAATCTTCACCACTGAAAAATTCAAATTTGGACGGGCCATGGTGGTCCTCAACCCACAAAGACCTGCACAGATGTCACCACTTAACAAAGTGGTCCTATTGAAAGGGAAATCAATGAGATTGACAAAGACCAGGAGCGTCCAGAATGCCGGAATATTCCAAAGGTTAAAAAGCTCTGTCACTTACACAAGGCTTTATTTACGGGCGCCGACTTCGGTGCTCTTCGCTGGTCAAGGTGCTTAGTGCACCTTGCAATCTGACGGTGAGATTATGAGATGTATCAATGTACCAATCATTTATGATGCACTATAGTAATATCTAATTTTAAGAAAATTTAAAAATATAATTAAATATATTTTAAAAATTAATTATTATATATTAACAATATAAAATTATACTGACAGTATAAAATAATTTTATACTATCATTATAATAAAAAAATTTTATCAATATAATTTTACTCTGTCAGTGTAATTTTATACTGATAGAGTATAAAATAATTTTATACTGTCATTATAATCAAAAAATTTTATCAGTATAATTTTACTCTATTAATATAATTTTATATTGACAGTGTAAAATTATTTTATACTGTCAGTGTAATTTTACACTACTAATGTATAAAAATTAATTTTTAAAAATTATAAAAATTTTATCAGTATAATTTTACTCTATCAATATAATTTTATACTGTCTATCAGTATAATATTACATTAATAGTATAAAATTATTTTATATTATCAGTATAATTTTATATTATTAGTGTATAAAAATTAATTTTTAAAATATATTTAATTATATTTTTTAATTTTTTTAAAATTAATATATTACTATAATACATCATAGGTAATTGGTATATCGATACACCTCACAAATCTACACCATCTGATACGCTACAGTCACAAGGTGCACTAAGCACCTTGGACTGCGAAGCGCACCGAAGTCGGCGCCTTATTTACGTATCTTACACACACATTAAACCATCGCCATTCATTTTTTCACTCTTCCCTTTTAGCATCAGCATCGACTTTGCAATTTATGCACAGTGAGCTCTGTAAAGCTTTCTTTCTATGAATAAAACATTCTTAATCTTAATTTAAAGCAATTGGAAGGAAAATTGGTTAAGACAGACCCTTATTATCGCTCAGTAACTCAGCATAGACTTACCACTGAGCCACTGTTCACAGGAGAGTTTACAAATAGTTTTTTTCCTTTCTCTGTAGTCTGTATTTTAATGCAATCCATGAACTATACTGCCACCACTTGCTAATGCTTGCTTCTATCATCATTGAGATAATACTAAGAACCTAAATCATAGACATAGTAACCTTAATGGAAAGGTTAAACAAATTCTGCTGGTGATAAAGTATGTTAGTGGCTGAATAAAGTTCAAAATCATTAGAAAATAGTGTGTTTACTGTTTAGTATGTCCGAACCTCTAGGCTGTAACACAATACCGGGGCTTATAAGCTTAGTTTTTTATGTCCAGTCCATTTCAGCTAGCACCTAAGTAGGATAAGGGACAAGAGAAATTTAGTAGCAGGGAGAAACAATTTTAAAGAACATCTCCCGTGTAACATGACTGTACGTTGGCCCAGACATGACAATTCTTGGCCATATATGCAACAACTTCAGTCTGTTGATGGTCTTTATAATGGCGCCGTCTGCAACACAAGGTGAGTAGTGCATCTTGTGATTGTTGTATATTAGATAATAGAAATTATGAGATATATTGATATATTAATTATTTATAATATATTATAATAATATATTAATTTTAAAAAAATTTAAAAATATAATTAAATATATTTTAAAAATTAATTTTTATATATTAATAATATAAAATTATATTAATAATATAAAATAATTTTATATTATTAATATAATATTATACTGATAGATAGTATAAAATTATATTAATAAAATAAAATTAAATTGATAAAATTTTTATAATTTTTAAAAATTAATTTTTATATATTATAAAATAATTTTACACTATTAATGTAATAAAAAAATTTATTAATATAATTTTATTCTATCAATATAATTTTATATTAATAGTATAAAATTATTTTATATTATTAATATAATTTTATATTATCAATATATAACAATTAATTTGTAAAATATATTTAATTATATTTTTAAATTTTTTAAAAATTAGATATTTTTATAATACATCATAAATAATTGATGTATCAATATACCTCACAATTTTATCATCAAATTGTAAAATACACCGTGCTACTTGATCAGCAAACAGCACTTGATCGGCTAGCAGCACTGTAGATGGCGCTCTTTATAATACCTATTATGTCAATTTTAATGGGGAAGTAAGGAAGCACTCAATCAAAACAGCTGTCACGCAACAGCCAAGACCATACTGAATCTTGGTACCTGATTACTGGTTGTCAGGGTACAGATCACGGGACGCTGGATTAACCTTACACAATTTGCTAGGAAGTAAAGACCAAGCACCGTAACCAAAACAATGAAAAAACAAGACCAGCAATAACAGTCACCAGCTACTTGGTAAACATTGTTCAAGTAGTTAGATTATAAATTAATGTTGGTGCCAATTGTGACCATATTAAATATTTGCATGAAAGATGACCAGAAATGTACCAAGTATTGAAGATGTTAACTGTACACATTCAAGCTCCAAATTATAATTTCTGAGCATACAAAAGTTGAATAGATATAATTTGGATGAATCAATGTAGAAACTGTTGAGAAAAACGAAAGTGTTTCCAGTTTCCAGGACATAACTTAGTCAAAACTACAATTTCTCCACTAGGATAGACATTGTATGTATGTTGCCACAAGGGTTTCCATTACAATTGACTATGCTGGTGACCATGACTTTAGTTTATATGATAGCAGATGCCCTGAGAATTTAGGGGTGGGAGTGCAGAACAAAACAAACTTCAATGAGTCACAACAGTCATTATTCATAGGTCCCTCTTCACCCTAGGATGCAGTGAAGCAGGCAACAAAAATTTCAAACCCATTATCATGATCAGGTTTGAAAAGAAAGAGGGTGGGGAGGGGTGTCACATTTAGTTAAAAAACCTCATTTTGTTTCTTCTCAGGTGACTGACTAGGATCTGTTCAATCCACATTTAACCTTCCTACTATGGAGGACAAATGTGTGTTGTTCACATGAGTCAGGTCTGTGTCATATCCATTGATGCCATTGTCTATAGCATCAATTGCCTTATACAAACAACTAAACAAGAACATCAACATAACCTATCATACCAACCAGACACATTTTTGTTCTATTGATGACCAGTCACTTTCTGAGGACTAATAACTCCAGATGCACCATTAGTCACATTAGGCATTTATAAAATTAAACCAGTAACATATGTTATTTAGTTGATTGGGTGTCCCACGGCAATAACCAGACCAAAATTCGTTTTTATACAAGCCATTTGAAGAACCAAGGCCAATCCGCACTAAATGTGCGATATGCCAGTCATAAGATGATCTCATCCATGTTTGCCCACACCTGACCAAAGTAAGTCTCTCATGAATTTTATCTACTCTTTGGGCCACACCAGGATTTGAAGTTTGAACAAGCAACAGATAGCAGAGGTGAATATTAGCCAAACTAATTTGGATAAGGGTAGCCCAAGAAATAAAATACATCTTTCCAAGCGCTTAGAAATCTCATGAATCACAATATCTCAACAAGAACAACCTTGAGGAACTCCAAATAAGCATTAGGCCATTGTAGAGCCTGACAAGTTTAGTGTCCACTTGCCTAATTCCCCTGTTGAGTGTTGAACCTCCCATTAACCTGGAATTCACTCAATAAGAAGACCATATTATTTTAATATCAATCCGTGCATGGAAAATGACTAAACCCACCAGAGATGCACAAAGTAAAGAGATATTGTTAAAAACAGCTCGTCTTTACTCTACATAAAGTTTCGGGGCCATAGTCACCTGTCAAAAACGCTATAAAGAAAAAAGAAGTTACTATATAATTGTTAAATAGATTATTTTTAAGACAGGGTTTCCATAAATAATTGTTAATTATGCCAAAACAGAGAAATTAGCCACCTTGAATGTGCAAAACAGTAAGCACAAAGCAGGAAGTGACAAAACCTAAAAGAGGTTGTTTTGATCAAAGCTATACCTTATAAACAAGACCAACACTGCTTAGTTTGGTGGAAACCATGGCCAAAACCTTCCTCAAATCCTTTCTGGTGAAGATTATACACTAACCCAATATCAAGAACAGCGTCAACATCCTCCAACACCTACAGACCCACAATCAACTATAAATAACAGTTCTATAAAGATATTAAAATGAATAATAATAAAAGAACTTTCCCACTACTTGGCAATGGTGGCTATACGCAAAAGAGCAAAAACTCAAAAAGCAAGACTTGCATCAAAACTTTTGGGTTAAATGAGTAAATTTTGGCATTGGAAAATACCCTTTTGGCAAAGCTCAAAAGTGATTACGGTTTCTCCGCAATTTGTCAGCAGTGCATGCAAGCTAGTGCCTCGTCCAACTGGAAGCTATCGTACCTGTAAGTATCTGCACAATATAGATCTTTCAATAAATATCTAAGTAAGACTATGATATTATTATTTAATAACTTGTTGGGATCGTAGCGGGTGCTTTGTGCCACAGCCAATACCAACCATATCCTTAAAGTCAAGCTAACTCAGGACCTCGGCCAACTTCCGGATAAATGGAGCAGCAACGATTACGATAGCAGGAAGCACTAAAAAAATTAGAAGTATATTCAACTCCAACTAATTTGTTTTGAGACTGAGCTGGCCAATTGTGAGTGAAGTTTTCCGAATACTAGCTTTCTTTTCTTTCTTTTTTTTTCCATTCACAACAATAAATCTGTGATAAGTTATATAATCGATCTAGCATTTTGGGGTAAAATTTTTGTATAATCGATCTCAAATCCAAATAAAAGGGAAATATTCAACCGTTGACAACTGAATGTAAAATTTTATGAATTCTTTATGTAATATGGATCAGAATACGTCAAATAAGAATACGGAAAGAATACAAAGTCGCCTTAAATTTTTTATTTTCTTTTTTTTTTAATTACAACCATAAACTTTAAAATATTTTTAATTAGGTCTTAAACTTTAATTAATATTTTAATAGATCCTTCTATTTTTAATTAGATGACTCACTACATGTAATATTACATGAAAAGCTTTTATTTATATGTTTAACAGTGAACAAATTTAAATAACTAAATTAATAGATAAAAACTTTTAAAATTAATAAACAAATATTACATTATAATAAAAATTTTACTAACTCTATATCGTTTAATAAATAATATAGTAAATTAATCATCAATTTAAATTAGCGGATGAATAAGATATTACCCTCTTGTATTATAATTAATAATTTAACAAGTTCTTAACATACGCATCTCTTGAATCAATATCATTAACTAAAGTTCAAAGATTAATTAGAAAAATTTTATAATTCATAGTAGTGATTTCAAAAAATTAAAAGTTCGAGTTTGTATATATATATATTTTTCTACTAATAATTTGCAACTTATTTTTTTCGGGTACATAATAATTTGCAACTTAAAGTAAGAAATTTATGCCCAGGAGTTTTATATTAACGTGAACAAGGGCCCAATAAAACCTATATGAAGTTAATCCAAACAAATAAATAAAATTAATAGAAAAATAATATTTTTTCGTTTGACTTGTTGTTCAATTCACTCAATAAAAAAAATTATTAAACAAAAATATATAACATATTACCCAAAAGTGAATTTTATAATTTTTTTGTAAAGGTATATAAGTCAACGAGTCCCAATTTGTGAGTAAAATATCATTACTCAGACCGATAAGAATCTGACCCTGCTTCAGTCGGTTGAGGTCCCATCCCAGCCTCAAAGTCAAAATCGATTCATTTCCAGCCGTCCACACTGTCTGTACTCTAGGGACTCACTTCACTTACTCGGTGACCCCTTCCATTTACTCAATTAAATGCACCATTGTTTACGAAGCACGCTTCTATATACCAAATACGGATGCAATATAATATAAATATAAATATATGATAATATTTAAAAATTATAAAATATAATATAATTATAATATAATATATAAAATTAATATAAAAATATAAATTTTAAATTAAAATAAAAGAATAATAATTTAAATATTAATATATTTTTTTTTATAAATATATTAAAATATATTTATTTTATTAATTATTTTAGAATTTTTATTTATATTTGTTTACATTAAAAATTGCAAAAAATAAAATAAAAATTTTAAAATACAATTAAAAATATCTAAAAATATCTATAAAATACCTAACACAATACATATCATAGAGTGTATTTACTTTTTTTGGGATACCGTGCCGATTCATTACCCATTTATCATTAGATGAGATATGGACCTAATTTAAGTGGGGTTCATACCCCATCCAATAGTAGATAAGTGATGAATCGGTACAGTGTTCCAAAAAAGTGAGTTCCCTTAATATTTCTTATATGTATTTTAGAATTAAAATATAAGAAAGATAAAATGTAACTTACAAAGATAAAGTAATATATATGATATCCAGCAGAAAAACTTCCTCCTCTCAAAATACTTTAGAATTTTTCTTATATTTAAAAGCATTTGACCATTAGAATGAAATGAAAATGAACGCAACATTATATAGGTGTACAACTAACAACTTTACACGTATGCTCTTACTGCACACAATTGATATTTGTCTTTTTTTTTTTTTAAATTTATCCTAAATTATTTATCAATAAAAAATATAATAATAATATCAGTTACTTTTTTAAAATCTATTGTCATCTTTTAAAGATGAGTTCAAGAGAGAAAAAATATTATTTAAAAGAAAAAAGATTATCTGAACATATTAAACTATATATAGTTAACCTATTCAATACCATTCTTAAAATTTGTGTGAAAATTCTGAAAGACAAATGTTATGAACTAGAACAATGGGCCTTAATAGCGTTCGTTAGCCCACTATTAGTCCTTTGGCCCAGCTTGGAAATCCGTTGCAACAGACCGCTGGATTCGAGGCCGCAAACGAATCACGATTTGGGTAATCTGAGATATTGGGGCATGATGATAGCCTTCAAAGCGCACCAATTTAGGGAACAATTACAGCTACTCATGAATATATATATATATATATATATATATATATATATATATATATATACGGCCAAACTATAAGAGAACGAGCTTTATGTGCCTTTAGCTTTCTGTCTATTCAAAAGTCTGCCCAGTGGCACAAAACAAAAGGAAGATGTCCCCTAAAAGGGCCCAGGCCATTCAAGAGCAGGTGGAGAGTCTACTTACAACTGGATTCATCAGAGAAGTCAAATATCCAATGTGGCTATCTAATATCGTCATGATATCAAAGGCGAACGGAAAGTTGTAGATGTGTGTGGACTACACAAATCTAAACAACGCTAGCCCCAAGGACCCATATCTCCTGCCTAGCATTGATGCACTAGTAGACTCGGCGTCTAGTTTCTGACTTCTATTCTTCATGGATGAATATTCTGATTATAATCAAATACCTATGCATCCCATAGATGAGGAAAAAAAAGGCATTTGTCAACCCCATGGCAAATTATTGTTATAATGGGCAAATTATTGTTATAATTTGCCATTTCATTTAAAAAATGAAAGGTTGACTTACTAGCACTAGATGAACAAAATTTTTGGGGAACACATGGGCAAATTATTAAAAGTACATATTGACGACATGCTTCTTAAGACTTTCAAGTTCAAGGAACTTATACCGAACTTGGAAATCATTTTTGGATGCATCAAGAAGCACAATAGTGCCTTAACCCCTTGAAGTGTGCCTTCGCCATTGAGGTCAGAGTTCTTGGGGTTTATGTTAACGTACAGAGGCATTAAGGCAAATCTAGAAAAGTGTAAAGCCATTTTGGAAATGAAAAGCCCGAGTTCCATCAAAGAACTCCAAAGATTGACAATGAGATTGGCATCATTATCCCGTTTCCTTTCAGTATTAGCTAGAAAATCGCTACCCCTATTCACATTGCTAAGAAAATAAAGCAACTTCAAATGGATTGAAGAATATGAAGCTGCATTCCAAGATTTTAAGCAATATCTTGCCAAACCTCCACTCTTGACTAAGATAGAACCTGATGATTCTTTGATATTATATCTATTAGTAGGAGAGATATGGTCGGTTCGATCCTATTTAAGGAAACTTCAAAAGAACAAAAATCGATGTATTACACTAGCAGAGCATTACATAGGTCTGAGATCCAATATCAAAGGCTAGAAAAGGTTATCTTGGCCCTCGTACTAGCAGTGTGCAAGTCCCGACTTTACTTCCAAGCCCACACCATTGTCATCAAAATGGATCAGCCAATTCGGCAGACTATGCAAAAACTAGAGCTCGCGGGACAAATGATTTCTTGGGTATTTAGCTATCCAAGCTTGACCTCAAGCTCGAAACTCGAAAGCCATAAAAGCCCAGGTCTTAGTATATAACATCACTGAGAGGGTAAGTGGGGCATAGAACCTGAATATGAAAGAATAGGTCTTATTCGTAGATGGCTCCTCAAATGTCCCAGGAAGAAGAGCGAGAGTAATTCTTGAAAGTCAAGATGATGTTAGAGTTAAATTGTCTGTTAAATTCAACTTCCTGATTTCAAAAAACTAGGCTGAGTACGAGGCCATCATTGCCAATTTGAATCAAGCTAAGGATATGGAAGTAAGGCAAGTAAGAGTTTGCAGTGATTCCCAGGTCATAACTTCATAAATAGAAGGCAGTTACCAAGCCAAGGACACACTGTTGTGGTAATACTTGCAAAAGGTGCTAGTGCTATTGCACGAGTTTGATCATTACAAGGTGAAATATGTCCCCAAGGAGCAGAACTTCCTAGATAATGTATTATCTAAGCTCGCGTTAACAAAGCCAGGAGGCAACCACAAGAGTCTTCTTTAAGAGGTCCTAAGATCACCTTTAGTTTCCGAGAACAGCAAAGTGGCTCATGTTGGTGGTACAGTAAATTGGATGACACCCATTATCCGATATTTAGAGGAAGGAACCTTGCTATCTGATTTGGCAAGGGAAGAAACTAGCCCGTAAGGCTTCCTATTACACCCAGATTAGAGGCCAACTCTATAAAAAAAGGGTTTTTTTTAACTGCTGCTTGAATGTCGCGACCCGAAAAGCACAGAATATGTGTTGGAGGAGATACATGAAGGATGTTGTGGACACCACCCAAGAGGCAAATTGTTAGTTCTAAAGGCATTGTGAGCGAAATATTACTTGCCCACCATGGTGCAAGACACCAAAGACTATGTGAAACAATGCTCCCAATGTCAAAGGCATGATCATTTTCATGTCGTATCTCCTGAGGAATTGAAGTCGATATCTCTGACCTGGCCTTTTGACAGGTAAGGAGTTGACTTGCTTGGTCCATTCCTATTGGCCCTAGGATAACTCAAACACTTGATCGTGACTATTGATTATTTTACAAAGTGGATCAAGGTGGAGCCCCTTTGCACGATTACTACCGTACAGTACAAGAAGTTTATGTGGTGAAATATCGTCACCCATTACGATATTCTAAGATTCGTCATAACCAATAATGAAACTTAGTTCACAGACACAAAGTTTAGAGATCTACTCTCTTGGTTGGGAATAACATAACACTTCACTTCAGTGGAGCATCCATAAGGCAATGGACAAGTGGAGGCTGTGAATAAAGTCATCCTCAAAGGATTGAAGAAAAGACTAAATGAAGCCACAGGCTCCTAGGCGAATGAACTTGAAAGTGTCCTTTGGGCTTATCAAAAACCCCTTTTTGCTTCACCTATGGCTTGGACACTATCGTTCTCATTAAAATCAGAAAGCCTAGCCCAAGGGTGTTATTATCTTTGGAAATCGGTAGTGACAAGCACAGAATCTAAGACGTAGATCTGCTTCTCGAGCTCCAAAAAGAATCACGAATCTGCCAAGAAGCTCTGAAGAGGAAAGTTGCCAAAAGATACAACATAGGAGTAATTCCAAGACATTTTAGCCAAGGCGACCTAGTACTTTGCAGATTGAACATCCGATTGCAACCACCAGGCCAAGTAAAACTTACTCCGAATTGGGAGGGCCCATATCATGTAGCTGAATTACTCAGTAAGGGAACCTATAGACAAGAGATCCTAACAGGTTCTGACACATCCAGGTTGTGGAATGCCACAAACTTGTGGAGGTTTTATAGCTAGAAGTACAATTGTAACTCAGGCAAGTGTTAGCGTACTCTATTTCCTACCCTTGGGTTTTTTCCATTAGGTTTTACTAGGGAGGTTTTAATGAGGCGCAGCTTGCCCTAGGTCAAACTACTATGACTTAGGCTTCGTTTTCATTTTCAATTTGTAATAAAAGAAGCCTTTAATTCGGCTTCTAGAGATATTTGGTTATTTGAAATTGCAAGGAGATTTTATTTCTTATTGTGTATTCTTTCTAGGAAATGGCATAAAAGTCTTCAACCATTTTTTGCCACTTGATAATAAAAAGGCCAAGGACTGATCACCTCTCACCTTAAAATCCGCGTCCATTCAAGCAAGTGACTTGAGTTCGGAAATCTAGGCGAGGCATACTTAAGCAAAAGCATTGAGTACTGCTTGTAAATAAAATCCTAAAATGAATTACATTGTTTAAATACAGAGAATTTATATTAGTTAAAGTCTTACAAAAAGGATGCAAGCGTTACAACTATAAAATAAAAGCAAGTAGATACAAAATGAGAAAAGGAAAGTCAAGCATTGCCAGGGTTGTTCTTGGGAAAGTTGACCTCGAGCATGTCCACAATGTGTTCGCCAACCACATGATGGAAAAGACAACTTCGAAAAGGTTGTAATCCTTGTAGATCACGCAAACCTACTCCATAATATTCTTGAAAGACTTATCAGAAGACTTAGCCCATGAATCCTCAATGTGGGCGACCTCCACCTTCAACCTCTTGATCTCCTTCTCAGCCTCGGCCTTGTCCTTTTCCGCCCTTGTTTTCACATCCTTTTAGTCAGAGACCTTTTTCTCCACCGTCTTTGACCTCTGCTTGGAAGAGTGGGATAGTAGGTTGCTACTAGATAGTTCAAGGTCCTCTTTCTCTTCCCGCAAAGCAAAAATATTCTCCTCTAAAGCTTAAATGTCCTCCTGAGTCTTCTTACCCACAGTGACCAATGGCTTCGAGTAACGACATATGGCCGTAAACACCTCTTAGCCCATTGAATACTCCTTATTTGGTTGATGCCATTGAGCTGTTTCTTGAACGTGGGAGTCATGAACTCCTTGTCAATAAACTCGGTAAAAGGAAAATCTTTAGCAAGAACAAATTGACCCGAATTGCTGCCGAAATCCGAAGAGTCCGTAATCTTGACCACGTCCGTACGAGTTGGAAAAGAGGATAGGGCGCTTTGCTTTTTGGAAAGGGGACCTTCACCCTCAACAACAATCAAGGTCAGAGAGTTGGTGAAACTTGGACTTCCGCCCCCATGTCCCTCTTTAGCTTTCCTTTTTAGTATCCAGCTTTAAAGCTCGGCCAGGTGCGCATAGTATGCCATCTCACTTGAAAAACCAAAGGAAAAACAAATTGAAGGTAAATAAAAAATTGTGCAAAGAAGTAAAGAAAAGGCAATGCAAGCAACGACTTAAGTATTGTAAGGCAAAATCTACGTCGGTATTTATGATCTTCTTCAAATTCACATTAGACTTTCCCCACTAGGACATAAGGAAGTCCACGATCTATTTCTCATCAGGATCTAGATCCTGTTTGCTGAAGCACAAAATTTAGAAGTCCTTGTTCCTATAGTAGAGAAACGTCAAGTGACCCACATAGGTAAGAAAGAATGGGATGGAACCCGGAACCCCTCAGATCCTGAAATAAATTTCCTTAAAATTGTGGTATGGATCCTCATAAAGGTAAAAAATGTTCCAATTCACGTGAACTCAAAAGGACAACCAACCTAGGGTTGCTCCGCTACTATGAGGTCAGGACAAAATAAAAAGATAAAAGAAAGCTTTTACGAAAACCAGGATCTCCAAAAGGTTATAGATTTACTCGAAGCCACATATTATAGCCCAGCTATTAGGATGAATCTGAGTGGGGGCAACAGAGATATGTTGTAGGACAGAGATTTGAAATTCAGAGAATGGAAGTCAGACTCCTAAGCAATTAAGAAACTCATCGCAAAGCCATAACCAATGGTCTCCGCCTTCTGTTTTAGAAAAGCAAACTCTGTCATCCTCATGAAGGATCTCCCAAATGTATGACTCTTGGCTCTCAAAAGTTGACTTTACTTCTTGTAGAGACCAGAGGTATTCTTGGCTGATCAAAGAAGGAGTACCCAACACTTCTTTATCAGTTCAATGGTAGGGCAGTTTAATTGAAGGCAAAAAATAGAAAATCTTTAGGGGAGGAGGAGATTGCCATTTTCCCATATCCTATAGGGTAACCACTATAAAAAATAAAAAAACCCCTAAAAACCATGAATGACAGGCACTTTAAATTTGAAAAAGAGAATGGGAGAAAAATAGTCAAAATTCTACTCTACGAAAAGCTAATAGTGGTTTCCCAAATAATCCTTTCGACAAAGAAGGGAGATGAATAACACCGCGACCATGGAAGGGAATCCGAGGGGCTGCAATAGTAAAGGCTTGAGTGCGTCAATTCAAGTCAAGCACTAAAGGGCAAAATTGGAAAAGTGGCTATTAAAATGCATCGCCACACGTAAAATGACGTGCCCAAGGCATGTGTCCCTCCAATACTGGAGAGGACTTTGCTATAAACAGAGGCATCATTTCACACTTCGATATATGTATCGTTCAAGAACCTTCACTTGATAAAACCAAAGGCAAGGTGACAAGGATATGGATATCATGCGTTCGAATTAATTTAAACTCGGAAAACATATTAGTTCTAGCTTCCAAGTTTAGGGGCACTATTATGGCCTAGAACTATGGGCCTTAATAACGTTAACCCACTATTGGTCCTCTGGACCATGATTTGAGTAATTCGAGATACGAGACATGATGGTAATCCTCAAAGCACACCAATTCAAGGAGCAGTTACAGCTAGTCATAATATATATGGCTAAACTATAGGAGAACGAGGTATCTTATTTTTCTACAATTATTCACCTACATTTGGAACAATCTCTGGCTTGAGTGTAGAAGTCTATGTAGATACCCCCATCCAGCACTGTTCATTCAAAGTTTCCACCTTGGGACTTCATCCTCTATGCTTCCCTATTTGAATTTGCCAGTTCAAGGTATCCGCTTGTTCTAAGAATCAACATCAAATATAAATAGACGAAGGAATTACATTGATTTTGTTGTAACATTTTTTAAATAATTCAAATTATACATATACTTATAGTTTGTTCAAATATATTTTTCCTTTCTTTCAATCAAAGTTCAGGAAAAGGAAAAGTTTTAAAATCTAAGCTTACCACGAGTTTTAGCAGAAACTAATCCCAATCCTTAGGGCCCGTTTGGTATGTCTGATAATATAAGGCCTGATAGGATAAGAGCTGATAGTATAAGATCTGAAAAAAATTTAATACTATGCAGTGTTTGATATATTACTATATAAGATATTGTATTATATAAAATATAACTAGAAGAAAAGATTATAATAAATATAATTTTTAAATATTAAATTTAAAAATTAATATGTTAAATAGTTATTATAATTATTTTAGCTATTTTGTATTATATATAAAAATAATTCTATATTAAAAATTATTTATTTATTTATTTTTAATATTTTTTCTTAAATATAAAAAATATGCGAGAGAGAGAGATAGAGAGAGTTAAATAGATATGGAGTTTTTATATATTAAAATCTAAGCAAGCTTAATATCACATTATTGTATTTGGTTGTGTTTTTTATTATATATTATTAAATTTATATTAAATATTATTATTTATATAATTTAATAATAAATTTTTGTTCCTATATTTTTATTTTAGTGTGAATAGCTATTTTATAATTATTTTTTAAAAAATATTTATTTATTATTAAATAATATTATTTTTTGTTTATATATTTTTATTTTTTCTTATTTATTTAATAATTAATTTTTTAAATAAAATATATTAAAAAATAAAAGTGAAGGAACCCTTATACATTAAAAGTTAATCAGGCCTAATACGGCCTCCTTAAGCTAGATTAAGTTATTCATCATTATAACGTATAAGGGAGATTTGATGGATAAACTTATACAATATGTTGATTACACCAAATAACAGATAAGGTCATAACGTATTGTATTACCTTATCCTATCATGCCTAATACGGTAATGCCAAACACCCGCTTATAGATAACACTGCAAACTAAACTATTTTTGGAAAAAAAAATATCTTTCCCCCTTTTTTCTTATGTGATATCTTTCCCTATTAATAATTGCAAGAAAGAGATTATAGTAGTAATACTTGGTTGGTTCAAATAAAAATAAAACAGAAGTAGCATATATGAAAACCAAAAGGGTTAAGAAAAACGTGACAGCAACACGAGGAGGAAATCACATAACAAAAAATTATAGAAAAAAATTAAGGATATCAAATTAAGATAGTAAATTAACGAAGAGAATAATTAGTATTTTACATGTGCTCTATTCCTTCGTTATTGATCTGCTGTAAAGATATCCCTTAATTTTTTTTTAATCAGTTTTTGGTACCATAAAGCTCTCATGATCCAAAAAACAATGAAGAAGAGAAGTACTATATTGATTATGTAATTTGATTTACTCAAGATTTTCTCTTCAAGAGAGAAAAAAAAAATCTAATTTACTTAGATAGAAGAATCTCAAATCTCATGATCCACTAAGCTTTAACTTTAACTTTGACTTCCCATCGGAAAAAAGATCAATTATCACATGGAAGACTACTTCAATTCTACTTGTTATTTTAAAAGGGTAAAAAATTTGCTATCACAAACATTTGAAAAGCAGAAACTAAATTACATTAATTTCACAAGGAACGTTGATCAAAATAGACAAAAGATTTAAAAAAAAAAAAGAAATAAAACAGAAGGATGACAAGGAAGAGTTTGATATTTTTAAGAAAAATGTGTTTATGTAAATAATTAGACAGCTCTTTTAAAAATACAGCCATACATTAAACCCAAGTTACCAAAAAAAGACAAAAAAACCCAAGTTATATTGCATAAAACACTTAAAACTAGCAATATACTGCTTTTAAAATTTAACAGAATAAGAGTTTTAACATTTTCTTTACTAAAAATTGATGTGTCTGTCTTGCAAATGAATACGACATACGCTTGAAATCTACATGGACCCAGATTAGATATTCTTTTCGGCGGACATGGACATCTGGTAAGAGCCTTTATCGAATAAAGAAAATGACCCACGATTGCGGATGATACAGCGAAAGTACATATATTAAGACATGGAAAAAGGATTGCAGGTACAAAGAAGTTGCGTACCGTACCCTTCTTTTTCTTTATATTTCTTTCGGTTGGTGTTCCTTCAAGTGACAAATATCTAATCAAGATGTTCACTAGATTAAACATGTACATTGCATGATAATATGTTTGATGCCATAATTGAAGCCATCAGCATCACTTGAAAACATTTGCAAGAGGATGTTTATTTCAGCCAACAGAACACTCACACAGTGAAAACATTACCGCAAACTGAAAAGTATAGAGATATCTATCTAAAATTAATTAATAGAATAAGACAGCTTTTCATTTAGCAATTTTTGTTTCTTAATTTTTTTATAGTTCTGATTTTGCATCACGCAAACAATATTTGCTGCAAATTAGAGTTAAGGAAGTACGCAGGATAATAAGCAAAAAATTAGTTTTTAGCTGAGGAGAGTTGGGTAGAACCAAAGAACGTCCAAAAAATCATAAACTTTGCTAAAACTTGGAAATTTATTTTATACTTTTTATGAGAATAGGATAATATTCTTAATGAAAACAAAATATAAAATAAATATGAAGAAAATGTCTTAAATCCTTTTTGGATTTATTCTTTTTAATATATATGCGTGATTCCAAAGAGAACAACTTGCCTCACCGCGCAACGTCACTGTCAATGTCATGGATTCGCGTATCATCATTGTCAAAAGGGTGGTGGAGGTCGAAGCAGAATGGAATCATGCATGTGCACAAGCTTAATATTTTGATAGCAACTCATAACCAGTCACATAGCTAGCCCCCCCAACCCAACCCATCCTTGCGTGGGAACTCTTTTATCTTTTATTGCATTATCAACACAAGTAGGAAAGTGGAGGGGTGCACTTCATTCCATCGCTAGTTTTAAAAATTAGCACTTTTTTTTGTAGAGGGTGGAGTGGTGGAGGGTCCTCATACCTTTTCTTGATTCTAAAATCAGTAGTGATCCTTTATAACTCATCTCTTCTTTGAGCCTTTCATTTACCAATCTCTATATTTTAAGGTTCTCTTCTCTTCTCTCCACCGTTCAATATAACAGCATCAAAACACAGCTGTCAGAGACTTAAAGGGATGTGTCTGTGCTTCTAACAGGTTCGATTCTTCCAGGAATCTTATGCTAGTATAGTATATTAGCCTTCGCCGCTGGAAATGACATTTTGCACATGACCATCTGATTCCAGAAGCAAGAGATGATAATATCTAACGGCTTCTAAGTCTGCTACCTTGATTTTCGGTCCTCAATTTGCCAAAATTGGTCAAATAGAATCTCCAAATACATTGTATCAAAAGCATAAAAATAATCTCAGAATGCAACGAAAGCAATTTACGGGTTGAATCCGCCAAAGCAAAGCCGATAAGAATACACAGTGTGTGGTCAAGTTGCAATAGGATAAATACGTCGAAAAGAAACTTTGTTCAAATTGCTGTCTATTCATATTTAGTTCAAAAACAGCTGCTTTAAAAAATGTACATAATATATACACACCTGTTGTATTTAAATTTCAGGTTTTTCTAAAATACATTCTACATTTTATTCACAATTATAATTACTGATAAAAATATTAAGGGAAAAACTATTACACATTTATAATTTAATTCTTCAAAGACGATTACGATTAAACACCTTACTCTTTAAAATATTAGATGAATTTTAGAGAGAAACAAATTCTTTAAATTCTTAGCTGAGCGGTGTCTGTCTTCAACTAAATATCAGCGTAGATTTCACACTGCTATATTGGCATTAGATTGATGGGTCAAAAGGGAACGTTACCCCTTCCAATGATTTTTAAGATTTACGCGTGATATTGTTATAAGATCCTGCACTAGCTCCTTCCTTCCTCACCAAGGTAGGAGGTGATATATTGTTTCCGACAGACACTTGTGTTGACTCAAAGGAATGGAAGTAGCACACGAATTTTGAATTTCCAGACCTTGAACTGCGCCTGATGCATTTTCCATTCGATGGGTCCAACTAGCACGTTTCAGATCACCGGTAGGAGGGGATATTCCTCGGAATATTTGGCATCATTCACCTTCTCAAAGTTAAAGATATAATGACGAAAGGCGATATAATGAAAGGAGGCGTCAAATTGAAGCAACCAAAACTTCAAAGTTTATTCCATCAAAAGCAAAAGCCTAAATATCGAAGTTTAATCTCCTAAAGAGTTCTCTGGCTAGTGAGAACAGAAACAACCAGTAATTGAAACCAACAAGAAGAATATATAATTGGAGTTTACCACAAAACTCATCACAACAATTGTTCAAATCCCCACAATTTTAAAATTTTGATTGATCAATGGGAAGAAATCTTCAGGTTGAGGGACTTGTTGAACCAAGCCTTCCAGCTCCCGCTCCCCCTGCGGGAAAGCGTTGTAGTCCCACTTGCATCAGCATCCGGCACACCCGCAGATGCCTGTGGCTTCTTGCATAGCATGAAATTCCGAGCTCCATGTGATCCAATTGTGTCCCATGGACTCAAAGCTGCAACATCATCAAAAACACATACATTCAGAGCCATTCCATAACGGGGATCTTAATTTCAAACAAATCCATATAAAGGCCAAATTTTTAAAACCCCCAAACCGCAAAAAAAAAAAAAACCCAAAAAAAAGTGTGTTTTCCAATCCAATTTGATGCCGAAAACAGCTGTTAATGATGACAAATAAAAGCTGCAACACCAACCCATAACCATTTCCCAAATGTGGATCTCAATTTCAACAAAAACCCACATAAAGGTCAATTTTTTAATCCCAAACAAGAAAATTAACCCAAAACCACAACAATAGCTGTTAATAATGACAAATAAAAGCCGCAACGGTACCCATAAGGACATAACCATTGCCAAAGTGGGGTTCTCAATTTCAACCAAAACCCAGAGAAAGGCCAATTTTTTTTCTTCCTCCCAAACCACAAAATTAACCCAAAAACGTAAAAACTCAACCCAGAAGAGAAACGGTTTTGCAATCCAATATCCAATATAAATATAAATATAAATACTAACAGTAGCTCTTTAAATGATGACAATTGAGAAATTGCAACAAATATTCAAAATTGCTTAAAAGAAATCATTAAACTCATGCAATGTTGAACAGAATCTGATCGAGACACAAATTAGAAAGGGGGGAATTACCATCAGATCCAACATGGGGGCAGTAAAGAGCGAAACCGCTGGTATCGGTTCCGAGGACGGGGAGCCTCCCTTCTCGAGCGTAGGACTTGAGCGCGGTGTCGATGACCGCCGCCACAAGCTCCTCCTCATTCACCACGAACCGAATCGGCCCAGCGCTACCCAGCACATTGATGCTTATCAGAAGCCTCCGCGCATTCGCATTCTGGTTCTTCTTCTGCTTGCTCAGCAACATCTTGTCCTTCTATTACACTCTTCCCTCAGATCCAAAAAAGAACCGACAAAACAAAAATCGCCGATCGGAGAAGAATCCCTTTGCGTCGAACACCGATCGGCCGAAGAAAAGAACGAAAGAATCCGATTTGGTCACAAAAGAAACAAAATTGGGAAAAACGGCGTCGTTTAGGGGTTGGGTTGTTCAGGGGTCGAGGCCGAGGCAGCGGTAGTACCAGCCTTCCTTGCAAGAACCGAAGGCGAATGCAGATGCAGATGAAACGGGGAGGATTGCGCTGGCCCTTGACGGCAGAAGGGGGCGCATGTAATCGCTCTCGCTTAGGGTTTCTACCATTCACAACCGATTGGGATTTGGGGATTCGTGAAGCAGACTCTAGAGAGAGACGGAGGGTGAGAGAGAAGAAATTCGAACTTCTCTTTGTTGCTGGTGGAGGGTGTTGACGAAGAGAAGCATTGGGTGCTTAAATAGGGGACCGGTGGAGTTGGTGAATTGGGTATTTGGGTCCGGGTTTGGGTCAATAGGGTTTTTTTTTTTTGGGGGGGGGGGGCAGTACTTTTGTGGTTAGTAAGTTCGGTGTTTGATTTGGATTCCGTTTTGTGAATTTTTGAGAATCTGAGCTGAAGGACGCGAATTCCAGCACGCCAATTTAGTCAAGTTTTTGTTTCTGAATTTAATTTCTGTTGTTGAACCAAAAAGGTATAGAATATACTACTGATTTGGTTATGTTTGGCAGCGGATGCCAATTGGAATATTTTTAGGTTGACGTCATGTACAGATCTTCAATTCAATTCAATTTATGTACCCAAAAATAAAAAAATTCAATTCAATTTAAAAACAAATTAACCTTCTAGTTTTTTCTTTTTCGTTTGCAAATATAATTGATAGGTCATAACAGGGAAATCTTGTTACTTTGAATTTATATTTTCAATTTACATTTTTTGGTACAATATTTGAATTTAGATTTGATAAAGAAATAAAATGCGTACCCAAAAAAAAAAAAACTGAAAGTATATAACTGATTTATATCTTTTGTTGTCTTTCTCTTCTCATTTATCTTTATCTACATTGATCTTTATCTTTATCTCTTAGAGGATCCTTCATGCTTTTTTATTTCTTATCAAATTAATTATCTTATAAATAAATATGTGTATATATATTTCATTATCAATTGTGTTTTGAAACTTCTAATTATCTCACTTATTTTTATTGAGATGATTTATAATTAACAGCTAATTTTCCTATATAAAAAATAAAGATTAATGGATTGAAATAAAAGTCACAATTCAAAAAAAGAAAAGAAAAAAAATCACTACTTTGTTTAAAAAGATACACAGTATTTTTTTTTAAAAAAAGGGAGAAAGAAAAGAACCATTGTATTTTTTAAAAAATTAGTTTTAGCTTAAAATTGATTTATCAAATAGCGTCTATCTAAAACATGATCATATTGTGCCTACACATCTAGTTTTTCAAGATTGGCAAACAAAAATGCATATTTTTGTGGAATTTTATTTTATTTTATTTTTTTCAAAAAAAGTTTAAATGGGTTTAGCACTAATTATCCCACCATAATTAGAGTAAAGCTGCAGGGTTTAAAGAGCACTTATAAAATACTTATAATATTGCCCATAAAAAATGTTCTCATATCAACAGTGAAAATCTTTGTAAAATATGAGCTATTCTTTATCAACTGTGTTAACTCTACTTGGTATTTTTGTGGAATGTTAATTTGCTTTAGAGGAGGAAAATGGAAGTTATCACCAATATTTAGTTAATTCAAGTGACCTAGTATTTGATCCTTTTAAACAAATTTTTGAATTCAAGTATTATGTATTAAAAAAAATAGTACTAAAAATTTTTTACGCCAATAGTGGATTAATCCAAATTGGTTAAAATCAAATAGACTTTGGATATTAATAATTTATGAGAAAAAAAAGGGAAAAATAACGGTATCAAACTTGTAGGTTGCGTGATTGAAGCCTGTTCTTAGGAGGTATTTAACTTTTTTGTAATGGTTTATATTGTGTCTTTATCATGAAGTGTTTGACCTTTTAGTAAGAATGACTGATGTATAAGGAAGGCTAAATAATTAGGGGATTTAAAATATGAAGGACTATTTTATAATACAATATTACGAATGAGTCGTAGTTTACAAAACATCTCCCTTAATTCATATAATAAAAGATTTGTTGATTTTCTCTTCTCCATTAATTTTCCACTATCTTCACTATCACTAGGATTATATTGAAAATATAAAATTTTTAAAATCAAATTACGGTATTACCATATATAAATGTTATAATTGACGAGCCAACTTATTAGAAAAGAAGCACTTTATTGTCATTTGCACCGCTTGGCATCCAAATTTCTTTCTTCTTAAAACTTCTGGTTCACTCCACAAGAAGTGAGATTCTAGATTGCAGACGAAATTCATCACAAAGTGATATTTTTCTAGCGTAAGAGTATCGAATTTTCGACAAATTGGCTTTACATTGCCCGCATTTAGTACGTATATAATTAAATTCTTAATTATTTACTTTGAACTAGAATAATGTAAACCATTCAACATGGCTTACAGCAAAACTAAGGTCTTATTCAATTATCCAGTTTGTGAAAGTTCTTGCAAAAAATTTATAAATTTAATTACAATGCTAGAAATTTTTTTTTATGCTAAGTAACAAGTAGAGTAAAATATAACTCCTCTATTACGAGATAACATTATTATATCCTCCTCCCCTATATTTATAAAATTTACACTTTTCACCCCAAAAAATTATATTAAAATGCAACCTCTTCTTCTGAGAGATGATATCATTATACTCCACTCTCATCTATTTTTAAAACATGCACTCCCCTCTCATAAAAAATTAAAATAAGCTACATTTTAATCTATTTTTAAGTTTTTCATTAATTCTTCATTATCTCATATTTATTATTTTATATTTAACCAAAATACCCTTCAATTATAAGTATACATATTAATTTTTTTTACAAAATAAAATATATATACGACTTATAATAATATAAAATATTTATATATAGTTTCATTTAATTTGATTTTTAAATTATTATGATATTAAGAGAACAAATTATTAATAAACAATAATTTGCAATAATTATTTTTTTCAATAATAAAAATTATATATTTTCTCAACTATTAATTTTAGAATATTCATATATTTTTTTATAGTAAAATCATAGAATTCTTTTTGTTATTTTTGTCATGATTCATTTTTATATAAGATATTACCAAATAATTTTTATTTTTATGTACTTTAATATTCTATAATTAATAGACTAGAAAATATGTAATTTTTTTTTGAAAATATAATTATTACAAATTATTGTTACTATTGATAATTTATTCTTTTAATATAGTAATAACTTAAAAATTAAATTAAACTATATATATAAAAATATATCAATATTTTATATTATTAATAGTCATATATATTTTATTTTGTTAAAAAAAATACACATAACTATTAATAAAGGCTATTTTGGCAAAAAAAAAATGAGATAATAAAAAATTAATAAAAAACTTAAAAATAAATTAAAATATAGTTTATATTAATTTTTTAAGGGATGAGAATGTATACTTTAAAAATATAAAAGAAAAAAATAATAATATCATCTTTTAAGATAAAAGATTATATTATATTCATTATTTTAATTTTTTTAATATATATATATATATATATATATATATTAAAAAAAATAGAAGAAAGAAGAGTATAATAATATTACCTCTCTTGCTCAATCAAGTATGATATTTCATTTATGGGAGGGGACACCTTCTTTGTTACTCATAAGTAAACAATTCATATATTGAATTTAATTTTTAAAATAGTTACCTCGTATCTGATCAATTTTCAGAATCACAGGCACATCCAATGAGCCTATCACTGTAAAATTAAGCAATCTTTTATCATTAAAATTCAGAATAAAAGCTGATCAGAAATTTCCAGTGCAGTCTCAGCAGATGTGCTGGAAGCTAAGGACAATTGGTTACATTGTTGCTGGCAAGTGGCAACCATGGCATGGCATGGCAAGGCAAATTGGCAATACAGGTTATGCCGGCTGCCATGCGCATGCGGTAGTTGCTTCCGCAAATGCGATGTGACCGTCAGACAGACATACCATTGGAAAAATAGGAGCAGAAAGAAAGTCAAACATTAGGAGTTATAATTTGGTTACTTTAAACTATAAATTAACCTACATTAATATTATTGTTATTTGATTCTTAATTTTATAGTTTTTAGTTTAATATTCGAACACTTGATCCGATAGAACAAACAACTATCTTTTTAAATTTAGTTTCAGGCTTTCAAAATTATGTTTTAAATTTTTAATAATTAGTTTGCTTTTTTTGTATTATTTTGTTCGTTCGAGTACGGTTGTATAATTCGGACCTGATGTTAACTTGCTAGAAAGATCGGGTTATCAAATTAGCGATCTGATTGCGAGTGGTTTAAGTGAATTTAGATAAAGATTTTTTTTTCCTAAAAAATATCATATACAAAATATTTTATAATTTTAACAGAACACAACTTGATTATAATACTAAAAAATAATATAAAATTACAACTCAATATAATATAATGACATAAGTACAAAATGGAGATCTAAAAGGTTATATTAAATAGTATATTAGGAAAAAAATTATTCTAGAAAATAAGAAAAAAATCTTATTTTAAAAACAGACCAATTTGATTTTCAGTTTTTAGATTCAATTTTGTAGGTTTGTTTAAGTTGGTTCAGTTTAGTGATGACAAAAAAAATTTATTTAAGTAGATATTGGCAGAAATTATCTATGATGGGAATGGAGATGGAGACTAATTTGATTTTCATAGAGATAGAGATAAAATCCCCATTTATTAAATAGGACCGAGACAAGGATGAGATATCGATCTCATAGAGACTCATTAAGTCTCTATTTATGTAAAGTTTCTAAAATAGATAACAAGTATATAAGTTTTATAATTTATAACAAGGGATTTGTATGTATTTTTATAACATTTCTAATTATCTTTTTATTTAATTTGAATAATATATTATTATTTTTAATTTGAGTTGTGCTATATTAATAATATTATAATAAATAATAAATATTTATGTATATTTTATTTAGGTATAAGATATTCTTTAGAATTTTTTTTCAGATTTTTTTTTGAAATTTTAGCATAAGCCTATGAATATTCATAAAAATTTGAATTCCTACATAGAATAGAAAATGGAGATCTACGACAAAGATAAAAGATAAATTTCTGAATAAAGATAGAGGACAAAGGCATATCTCTACCTCGATGGACGCCCGTTACCATCGCTAGCTAAGTTTTGAACACTTCTAATATTATGCATTTAAAGCTTGCATTTATTCAAGCCACTGTTGAGTATTTTGTTCGTTTGTCAGTTGTCATGTATAACGTGCTGCTAGTTGTTGAAATGATTAAAAAAGAAAATTCAGGACATATATAAATATTGAAGAAAAATATTAACTTATACTTTTCAATTTGATGACTTGAATTAAATTAATTCTTATATTAGCTTAATTTGATTTACTAAAAAACATTAATTAAATCAAACAGATTAAATTAAATTTGATTGTTTAACTTTTTTTAATTATCTCAAATTTAAACGAAAATGGCTGCTAATTATGGTGCCAAAAACCAACTGATATGTTTGATCCCATCCCTAATTTGACCGTTGTCTTCTTTGGTACACTTTTGACCATTATCTAGACTAGTAGTAGTATGCTATGTTTGCGAGAAAATTCAAAAGCGGTTTCTTTAGTGAGATGCTTCATAGTACCTTAAACTAGTATCAAACTTGATTTTAAATACTAGCCATCCTTTGTCTTCTATCCAGCCACCATCCAGCTGGTCTACTTCTAGTCCGCTAACATGCCATAAATGTGCAATAAATTAAATTGTGCAAAGATGGGAACCCCGCTTTTGAGGCTCCAATTATGTGTACCAGATGGTAATGTGCGTCAACCAATCAACAGGGGATTTCCGACTTTTGTGTATGAGGTATATTCGTTACAAAACAAAGACTCATAAGTTGGAAGAGATATTATATTGGGGTACAACTCGTATTAGATTTCCAACTTTTTATTTCTCTTCAATGAAAGTGGCTGACGACAAAGTCCTTTGTTATCAATCAAAATAAAACAGCGGCTGACTTGAAGCTTCGGCAATTTTATACTTATTAATGTGGAGATAATAAAGTTATGAGATCAATTCATTTCATTAGTTGCCCGGGATTAAATCACGTCTTTACTATGAAAAAAAAAAAGGTTTAGAGAAAAGACTGTTACTGTTTTAATAAATATTTCATTATCTTTGATATTTAATGCCACAATCATGGGATTTTTTTTCTTTTTTTAAATGACAATCATGATAAAATATAAAACAAAGAATCCAAGGTATATATACCATTAACTAGTTCACAAACGATAGGTTGGTTAAAATAATTTAATATTTTTTAAAAAATAAAATTTTAAATTCAAGTTTTGTGATAAAAAAAATTAAAAGTAAAATATATTGAACCCTCTTGAGATATCAAGAAATAATATTTCACTCTATTTGTTTATAAAATATACACTTCACTCCAATCTATTAAATGTGTGTTTGGATTTTTTTTTTAATTTTTAGGGGAAAATACACTTTTTTGATTTTTTTTTGTTTGAAAAGTACTTTTATAAGTTTTAGAAAATTTATTTGGATACAACTTTAGAAAAAAGATGCTTGTAAAAAAAAAGTCAATTTATCATTTTTTTTAAAGTTAGCAATACTTAGCTTTAAAAGAAAAAGAAGAAACAAAAAAATAATTTTGAGTGTATTTATTTGTGCTTCTCCAGCACAATAAATATATTTTTTCCCAAATTTTTTTTTAAAAAATTATTTATAAAATTCTTAATATTTTTTGTGCTTTTGAAAAAAAAAAAAGCAAAACATAAATAGTTTTCTATTTTTTTTAAAAGCTGTAGAAATCTACTTCTTTTAGAAAAATAATCAATATAAAAGATAATTTTATTATTCAAATTTAGGAATCACAATATTTTCACTCTATTATAATTTTATTCTTAAAATTTTTTAAAAATAACACTCTCTTTTTACTTTTATTCTTACTTTATTATAATTTGAAGAAGTACTTTCCCTAAAATTTTAAGTAAACAAACCCTTTATTAACAAAGACTTTTGCTTTTATATTTTTTAGAAGTTAGGTATTATTTAATTTTTAAAAATTGGTAAATTAATTTTTTGTACAAGTTTTTTTTTCTAAAGTTGTATTTAAGTACATTTAAAAATATATAAAAAGTACTTTTTAAAAAAAAATATTTTTTCTATAAAAATCAATCCAAACACATTTTTAATGGATTGGGATGGAGTGTATATTTTATAAACAAATGAGGTGAAGTGTTATTTCTTTATACCTTAATGGTGTTATGTGTATTTTACTCAAAAATTAATGTTAATAATATTTTATTTGTATAAAAGCTGATTTATTAACTAGTTAAATTAAAGTGGTTCAATCGACTATGTTTTCTAGTTTTTTTTTTTTGTTGGGCTTAGTTAAATACCATTACCTATTTACGTACTTTGCCTAGTTTCAAAAATAATAATCTTGAGCATTACCCTTTGAGAATATGGTAGCTTCTGATTGCAGAAAAAGTTGCAAAATTGTACGAACCATCAAGTAAATTTTCTGGGTGCAGTTCCAGTCACCTTCTCCCAGTGGCCAATGGTATGCTTTATGTGGGTAGCTCGGTGGTTGCTGGCTGCTTTGCTAGGGGTGCCTTTTTGGTCAGTGGTGCCTCGTGGGCCGTTATCTCAGTGTTCATTCCCCTTGTGGGCCGCGGGGGAGATTCTCTGAAGTGGATCTACATGTGTTGGGCCCGTCTAGCAGGCCTCACAAATACTTTTAGCTGCAGGATAAGGCAGGCACAGGCGACCATCAAGTCAAGCCCTTCGCTGCAAACACCACTATATAGTATGACAAATTGTTATTTGTGCTTATTTTTATGACTCATTTTAAGGTGTTCATTAAATATTAAGATATTTTTTAATTATTAGTTTAAAAAAAATGAGATCTACTTTTAATCATAATTAAAGGATGCCTTTACGAGTTCCAAACAATTCCAATAGGGGGTTGTAACGTTCCATTTTCTGGCATTGGCCCCACTGCAAATTGTCCCAATTTTTTAAATACTGCCGGAGCGAGGAGAGAAAGTGGGGCGCATCCCTCTACACAAGGACCTGTCCCATTTATGACAAATTCAATAAATTCATAACATGTGTCAAATATTATTGTTACTCATGTAATACTTGAAAAAGTGTGAAATAAAAAATATGACTTTTTATTGAAGAGAAGATCTCAATTTTATCATAATTTTATTTTTTATAATAAATTACTGATATAATAAGTAATGAGATCTAAAATAGGACTTGTCATTTGAGATGCTCTTAAAATGAGTCACGAGTCTAAAGAACATTACTCATATAGTATATATATATATTATGCAAAGACATATGTTAAGTCCACAAAGAAGGCGAAATGAGATGCTAGACTGTAGCTAAAAAGGATGTACTTCATATCTCTATACGTCAAAGAATGAAAACATCTTGCTATTCGATCGTTCTAACTAATCTAACTTGAATATGACGTTCCGGAAAGTAATTACACTATTATAATGGTAGTTTTCTTTTATTATTTTTATTCATCTAAAACTTTGCTTAAGGAACAAGGTTTTAACTATTCAAGATAGAAATTCAACCCTTACCAGGTAACTGTTAACTGAAAAAATAGAGGTTCAACAATTGCCAAATAAGATTAAAATAAGATTATTAAACAAGAGTATTAGACTTTCAGATTAGCATAAAAGCTCGCCCTAGTACATGCATGTATTATATTTCGATTAATCATCAACCAAATTTGGTGGAATTGTTTAAGCGCGATTTGTTAATATCACATGGAAAATCATCGTAAAATTAAAGATATTTTTTTCCTCAGACATCAAACCTTTCTCTAAATAGAAAAAATAAAATAAAATCAAAGAGCATACAACACTAGCGAACACTCATGACCTCTAAATCTATACTACTAATAAATAAGACTTAAAATATGGAAATTTATGTCATATGTCAAGCTTCACATCAATTCTAATTCTATCACTTTCTTAAATTTATTATTAAAGAAAATATTTCAAATTTCTATTTATTAAAATAATTGAAAGAAAAAAATTTCATTTTAGAATTTAACTTAGAATTCTTTGATTTTCTCTTCCATTAACTCTTCTTAAATAATTCACTATTCAAATCTCTATGTGATTTCATTTCAATCATTTTAAATAAATATATATTAAAAGTTGATTAAATTATTTTAAATAAATTTATATTAAAATTTCTTTATAAAATTAAAATAATTTAAAATAAAAATTCTAAATTCAATGAACATTAATACAACTGTTATTAACTCTATTACCTTTACACTACTTAGCTTATTTCATATTTTAAAAAATAATGTAAAATTCAATTTGAAAATTAATGTTGATAATTGTTAGCATCAATTACCAATATATTTTACCCAATCAATTTTCACTACTTATCCTTTTGGCATCACAAACCAATTTTTAGCCTTTCTAAAAATTAATTACTTTTATTACTATTATTCTTTGAATACTTTATTACATAATTAGTCAACAAGTCAAATTTCTCTCCCACTTTTTTTATATATTTTTTTATTATTTAAGAATTACTTAACTATATTGTTTCTTTTTTTTTCTCCAAAATTAGAGTATTGTCTATATATGGAATAATATTTTGTTGTCTTGTATTTTCACAAAGTGATTTTTATTCTTGACATAATAACTCGTACATGCATGTCTTTGGAAAAATATCACATATTTTTAATTTTTCAAATATTGTGGCCAATGATAATTTATTGAGATACATCATTAAAAATTAAAAAGTAGTAGAAGCATTATTAATTTTATCTTTAAATTTTCATATTTCTTATATATTTGTCCCTTCATACATTTTTCTCTTCTAGCAAAACCCGACAATCTCCTTCTTTTTTCAATGGCTACTTCATATTTTCTACATTATACTTGATGTTATCATCAAAGTTATTCGTACAGAGCCAATAGATGGAACATTAGGAACTCTTACGGTTAATAGCAAGAAAATAAAAGTTTGTTCCACTATCTGTTCCTATATCTATAACCAAAATCATGAAAACTGAGTTTGTATGATAGTTTTTGTTCTTATAATTGAATTTATGTTTTCATTTATATGATTTCATGTTGTTTTAGGCTTTAGAAAATTGAGTTTGGTGACTTTTTATTTTTTATTTTTTAAAAAAATTCTATAGGATGGATGCTGGTCTAATGTTATGAGGGAGATTTTTCATTGTATTTTGTTATTTAGTTATGGGCTACTTTCCAAGCTTTTGAACTCTTTTATTGTCATTTTTATTCTATTTTCCTTTCTTTGGTATTTAAAAAAAAAACTCCAAAGTATATTTTTTTGCAGATCATGGTAAGAAATTTCGAATATTTTTTCTATTTACTTTTCTTTTATATATATATATATATATATATATATATATATATATATATATATATATATATATATAGGTGGAGGATCAAGTGAGAGGAGTGATTAATTGTGAGAGTGAGAAAAGTAAAACTTGATTATTGGATCTTATATAAATAATCAAGATTAAACATAAAAGTCATATAATTTTTTTAAGTGATCATGAAATTTTTAAACAACTTTAAATTTTAACCATTTATATATGATTATATAGCATAAATTTGCTCATTTCACTTTCATAATAAAACCACTCCAATGTGACATGCCTCATTTCAATTAATAATGGAATGATATTTATATTTGTTTATTTTTTATTTTCAATTTATCATAAAAGAATGTATTTTGCTCCAAAAATTGCTTTTCTTTATTTTCTATCAAGTAGTAACAGAATGATATATGTATTTATTTATTTTCTCTTTTTAGTTTGAAATAAATTTTATATGAATTTTATTTTTATATCAAGCTTTGTTTTAATTCTAAAAATCAAGTTTTGAAAAAAAGATTCTTATAATATATATTCTTTAAATAATTCCTTGATTTAGTTCTAATATAGCCAACTTTTCAAGAATTAATTAATATCAATATATATTCAAATTCTTAATTTTGAAACAAATGAAAATACTAAGTTATAGCAAATATATAATTCAACTTTTTCTATTTGTAATAAAGAACACGACAATTGTATAAATTATAAATTTAATAATCAATTTTAAGTATTTTTGATCATTTTTTAAAAATTATAAATTTATATAAATTGTTATAAAATAAATTATGCTTCTAATAATTAATTATTTGTTTATTTGATTAATTAATTGTTATATAAAATACTTTTATATAATTTTATCTCTAAAATTAATTTATTGGAATGTTGAAAAATAGGGAAGGAGAAAAAATGAAATTTTTTGAGTTTTTTGATAAAAATAAAAGGTAGATAATTTTATTTGTTATTATATAATTTGTAATTTTTATACTTATATCAATTTAGTGTCTTACTAAAAATTTGAATTTTTAATGAAATATCAAATATAAAGAATTTATTGTACTATTTTCTTTCTTTTTTTTTTGCATTAAACTTTATTTTTTCAAGTTATTAAAATTGTAATAAAATCATATACTAAAATTTATATTTATCAATTATTTTGTTAGCTTTAGGTCAAATTATATAATTTTTATATATAATTTATTTATAATAAAATTTTTATATTTATTAAAAATTTTACAAAAATCTTTTAATATTTATCAAAAAAAAATTTATCCTAAACATTGTACGATCCAAAAAGACTAGTAAAACAATAAACAACACTCTCGGGCGCACATGAACACATCAGAAACCGACAATCTAAACATGGGAGCTTTAACACACACAAAGAGGAGGCACCTGGCCTTTTCTGGATAGTCTATATGACCTGTTCAGCTGAAAAGTCTATATAGCCTATACATGCCACTCGTTTTCTATCTTAGTTGTCATTGTAATAAGTTGTCCTTAAACTCAACATTAACTTAATTTTAAAATGCAACCTCACAATATTCACAGATCAAACACTCGTCATTGATGTGAACCCTACGCTCAAATAGACATTCACCTTCATGGCAATGAAAAATGACAAACAATTAATATATTTAATAAAAAAAATAAACAATTAATATATATACAAAAATGAATGAATAATTTATATATAATGCAGCTTGAAAAATAATGAATATTTTTGGGTGGGGACTGTATAAGTAGGACTGTAATGTTACATTATCCAATTGTGAGGCTACAATTGAACCACCAAAGAGAAACAGTCTAGTTTTGTGGCGAGTTCTTAAATGGAGATTACAAGTTTATTATCATATAGTGACTGTATCTGAACCATTCAATAATGAATCTAGTAGTTATAAAATAACACAATAAAAAAAATTAAATTCTAGTACTAAAATTTTATCTTTCAATTATGCCCTTTACTTCCACATCCCATTCTTTCTTCTCTCCTTTGCAAATCTATCCCGCTCCTCTTCCTCGGGCTGCCACTACCCTACCCCCCTTTCCTTTCTCAATGCCATTGACTAGCCACTAGCCGCCAGCACAACTACCACCACCAACAACTCCTAGCCGCCTCTAGTCAGCAAGCCCCAGATTTTTCAACCCTCAAGACATGGAGAAATATTTACATAGTCTGAGAGTACTATATGACTGTGTTTCAAACCAATTATATAAGTATATTTTATATGAAATTATATGTTAGTGGTGGGTGCCATGCAAAATATATTTACATGATTAGTCCGGGAGCACAATCACATAATACTCTCGGACCATGCAAATATTTCTCCTTGACATATCTACTAGAATCATCTCCCTAATTTATTTACATCCAACACCATTGAAAATTTTCGGAAACTTGAAGGTTGGAGTGGGTTTTTTTTTCTGTTGGGGAGGGGGGAGGGACAAATTTTTTTTTGAAGCTTGATACTTTGATGTTGGCAATTGACATAGATCTTCCGTCACTTGAAGCAATCTCCAAACCATGAAAACTAAAGACCAAGAACAAAACAAAAATGAATCAGCCAAAGATGGTGAACCAAATTGTGAGGATGGCTAAAAATGTATTTCAGGTTGAATGTTTTAGGCTAAGGGGAATCTTTGTAGGCTATGTTATTTGATTGATCTTTTTTTTTGTTACAATATCTGATTGATCTTTGTTCACCATACTCCACACCTCTGAGTTCAAATTGCATTTTTCTTTCCTTTTTTTTCTTCCACTCAGCTGGGTTACATTGGGAATTGTCTTCTCCTTCTAAATTCTTCAAGTTCATTGTGAAGTGAAAGAAAAATCTAATCTCTCGATAAGAAGCATTGTTGTAGAGCTTGACGAGGAGCTTCCTAGTGGGCTAGGGAAGGGTGGTTTTCTTCCCAAAGAGATTGGTGGCTATGACACCGCAAGTGTTAGGGAGAGCAGTGAAGTTGTTGATGGCTAATGATAGCTCAATCTAGCATGTTTCAATAAGGATAAGGCTAGATGCAAGGGGAGGGGGAGGAAAGGGTGTGTTGGGAAGGAGAGAGAGAGAAAAAGAAAAAATAAACTAAGAGTAAAATACTCATTTTGTTATTAGTCACCGTGACGTTGACAAACCCATTATACTCACTTAGGAACTCACCTTGATTTTGTACAAGGTTTCCTTTTTATTGTTTTTGTGGGGGGGGGGACCTCCATCTTCACAATTTTACCCTTTCATATATTCTTGCATAATGTAAAAATAAAAAACACGCCCTTAATTAGTTATACAAACATTATATATTCAGCAACTAATACCCACGTATAGTATAAATTACAAGTTACAACTCAAATGGCGAAAAAGCATAATAATGCAATAAAAAAGGAAAATGCTACCAGAGTAGCTCCTCCATGGGAGACAAATCAAACAACAATTGATCAAAGTCTTTGAAGGAAACGTTGTCGAGTATCATGGGAGATATAAGACTATTCTTGTCACCATCGGTGATGGAAAAATTTTCTGGCTTGCCACTAACACCATCATGATGTGCAATTCCTTCTTTATTATCTGAACTTGAAGCAGTGAAGGATGGGGGCCAATTAGCCATGGAGGACTTCTTCCCAGTGAGGCTCTGAACCACTTCTCTGAAGTTTATAGCATCAGTCTCCACGTACCGAGTTTCGATTTGCACTATCTTTGGAGCATCACTACGCCTTCCACTCGTCATGATATGATCTAACAAGCTTGTTAAACGGATGTGGAGCCTAGTTGTCCTTCTTGTTTCTCTGCTGAGTTTGTGCAATTTGTAGTACTGTGTATTTGTGAGTGTGGAAGAATGCATGTGGATGAGGTTGTGTTTTATATGTGTGAATGATTGGCAAGTGGCCACAAGACCTTGGCAGTCTTAGGAGACTGGCCTGGTCGTGTCCCCATCAAAGAAAAGTGTAGGGTTCTAAGTCAAAATCACACAACTTGGGATATGGTCAAGTACTCAAGTCAAGTTTATTGTTGTCATGAACTTTTCTATAGTTAAAAACTACGTGTATATAAAGGTAACACACAACTTGAGATATCACTGGGTGCTTCGACTCTTTAATGAAAATAGAAAAAATCTCTACTAGAGAACTTACAGTCTCTTTGAGATTTTTATTGGTCGAGTTGGATAAACTAGAATGTTGATAATAGGGTCCGATGACTTAGTAAACTTCACCCAAAAATAAAAAATTTTATAAAACTTTTTGACAAAAATTATAAAATTATTAAGTAAAAAGAAGCGGTAAAACTCACTTATTTATTTGAAAGTTAATAACATTCTCCACTGTTTTTACAACTCAAATCTGATAAAACATTTTTGGCTTCTCCAGCATTTTTTTCATAACATAATTATCCATTAATGCAAAAACTCAGAAAAGAAAAAACTGTATTCTATTAAAAAAAAATAAAAATAATATTATTTTATTCATTTGTCGACTGAAACTACGCAACTTGTATAAAGTTGTTGGACCACATTAGTAGCAGTGCATTCTATGGTGCATTTAGCTGATCAAAGAATATGGTACACTTTGATTGATGAGATTGTTAGATATATTGATATATAAATTATTTATGATGCACTATAATAATATATAATTTTAAAAATTTTTAAAAATATAATTAAATATATTTTAAAAATTAATTATTATACACTGATAATATAAAATTATGCTGATAGTATAAAATAATTTTAGATTGTCAGTATAATTAGAAAAATTCTATTAGCGTAATTTTACTTGTAATTTTACTCTTATAAAATTATTTTATATTATTAGTGTACTTTTACACTATCAATATATAAAAATTAATTTCTAAAGGTTAAAAAAATTCTATCAATATAATTTTATTCTATCAGTATAATTTTACATTGATCAATATAATTTTATATTATTAGTATATAAAAATTAATTTTTAAAATATATTTAATTATATTTTTTAATTTTCTTAAAATTAGTATATTACTATAATGTATCATAAATAATTGATATATCAATATATTTCATAAATCTAAATCATTAAATATGCTACTATCACAAAGTATACTATACACCTTTGACTGACAAACACATTACAGTTGGCGCCATTAGCAGCCAGGATTTTCAGGAAACGCTAGCCCATCTTATCTTATCATGATACTTAAGATGATATTTTGGTAATTTTTTTTTTTTTTGGGTACATTGATGATATTTAGGATGATACTAAATATATGTAAAAAGCTAAAAAGAAGAGTAAGAAGGAAAGAATATGTTACTTCTGTACATGAGGGGAAAATTAATATTTATAGGCCTTGAAGAGGTGTCTTAGAAAACGAGTAAAATAGTAATTAAGTGTTGAACAGTGCTACATAATAAAAAAAATTATCAATTAAATTTTTAATATAAATTATATTAGTTGTTAAATGAATAAAGTGATATAATTCACTTATTCATCAAAAATTAATAACTATGTCATGTCATTTTAATAATTAAATTTTGATAAAGATTATAATACTTTAATATTTTTCTCAAGGTTATGATAACATTCTGGTTTTTTTTGGGTCTGAAGGAAACTTGGATAAGTCGTCATGAGACTTGGTCGGATTGGGCTTTATGGATCTTATTTCTTGGCTATGGGCCTATACACTACATAAACTTATATTTTATCTACAAACGATGACCACAAAACAGTAATGCTTAAAATATGCAAGTGAGGTGCAATACAAGTGGCGGATTTTCTAGCCTTATGTGATTGCACCCGGGCATTAGGGATCACGTTCATCCTGGGGGAGACCCAAAAAAAATAAAAACATAACATAAAGATATATTATACGCTAAAATAATTTAATAGAAGTTGTTAAGCAATCTAGCATCTTTAACGCCAGATAAGATAATAGATAATAAGCAAAAATGTGTTTTTATTTTTCTCCGAAAGAGCTCCTATAGTAGAACTAGGGAGATGAGAGAAAGAATATGCATGTAAGAATTGAACTATTGACCTGACACTAACAATCCTGGCACAAGTATTAAGGTAGTCTTTGGAATGGTAAAAATAAGAATTAATTTAATTTAAAAATCAAGTCATGTGTTTGGATGCTTTAAAAATAAGAAATAATTTTATTTGTCAAATTTGATTGCCTTGATTTTGAATTCCTGTCAAATTTTGATAGGATTTGATTTGTTTTGATTTTAAAGCTTAAATACAATTAAATAAGATCAATTCATTTTTTAAATCATTCTAAACATTATCTAATGCATTCTAAATATAAGAATTAATCTTTAAATCAATTTAAAATTTATTTTATATAATAATTATTTTAAATATAAGATTTAATTTATAAATTGAATAATTTCAAATCAAATCAAATTAATTACTAATTTTAATCATTTCAAATAGGGAGTTCCCACTTGAATTACAAGGAAAGGGTAAAAAAAAAAGAAAGTTACTTACACACCAAAAAGAAAGAAGTAAAAAAAAGTGAAGAATGTATCTTTGACGAGAATGCAGCGGCTATGGCTGAAAAAAACTGCCTGGGCCTAACCGGCATTTCATTTTCATATATGGTCCTTTGGGCTCAAGCGGAAGGCCAAGCCAAGCCCGCAACCCAAAGGAATTGTTGCTCCATATCACCAACCTAGAATTGTTCATGCTTCGGACCAAAAAAAAAGGAATTGTTTATGCCATCCTTTCTAAACCGGGAAACCATGAGAATTGCTAGTACTTCCAGACAAAGGATTAGGTATTTTTTTTAAAAAAATTATGCATGTAATAACCGCAAAGAAGAAAATATAAATATATAAATACAAAAAAAAAATGAAAAATATATATTGCTTGAAAAATGAGTTATTTTTGTGATCCCTCGCTCTGAGCTGAACCTGATCTAAGTCGAGGTGTGGGTGTCGTCTTTGTTAGCTTCTTCAGTTTGCGACACAATACAATGCTCCGTTGATCACTTTCATGTCTCTCCCCACTAAGCGCTCTGCCGCCGCCGCCGCCGCCAACGCCAACGCCAGCACTGACGCCGCCGCCGCAACCCGGTCGCCTCCGATGAAGAAGGCCAAGTCCCAGGCCGTGGCCTGCTCCCTCGACTCCAAGAACGGCCTCAGCCACCACCGCCACCACAACCAGCAGCAGCCAGACGACGCCGTTTTCGACGCGGCGGCGCCGATGGCCCTGGACGACGATCTGAAGGGCGAGGAGCAGAATGCGCGCGGCGCCGTGGCCGCCAATCTGTCCCGCAAGAAAGCCACTCCTCCTCAGCCCGCCAAGAAGCTCCTCATCAAGCTCCACAAAGGTTCCAAAACTCTTCTCTCTTTCTCCTCAATTTTCCACATATAAACCCTTTTGAGGGTTCTGGAGGATTGATTAGTAGTGAATGGGTCTTTTGTAGTTCAATTGTTACCGTGTTTAATTTCTTTCTTTTTTTCTTTTGTTTTGGATATTTATTTGTGGTTAGGGCTTTGCTTTAGTGAGTTTTATTTAGCTGCTTATTTAACATACGTGGATTTGAATTATGTTATGTCTTTTCTTAATGCAATTTTTGTGTTAGATATTGAATCAAGGTTGTGTTTTTATTGAATGTGGGTGTCTATCCAGGAGTTTTCGTGCTGATGGGTGGGATGAATTGATGGATTTGCGCTGCTATTTTAGTTGTAAGCGTTTTAATGTTCCTACAATGTTGTTTGGTAATCATCTAAAACATTTTTGGACTTAAAACAGCCACACAAGATGCTTCATTGGTTCTAATCAAAATAAGATTTAAGAAGCAAAACCGGAACTCAGAGAGCTCTTTTTAATCTTTCTGCATTGCAGAAAGAAGCACAAGCTAAGCTGAAAGCAAGCCGTCTGTCTATGCGGGGAAAAGCTTTTCATTGCTTGCCTGTATTCTATAGTTTGTACCAGCTTTTGCTGTAGTTTTGTTAATGTATACAGTTAAAGAGCCAAACGCATTATTTCCCATTGAATAATATATTCAGTTTTGCTTCTTGATGTCAAGATGGTGTAATAAATTCCAAGGCAAACTCTGTTTTATAGGTTCTGCTGATTGAGTCTTTTGATCCTTGTGAAATATCTACTATATAAAATAATGATAAACCTTGTTCAAGTTAGCCGTTATTAATCTGCATTGTCCTCCTCGTGATGTAATCACGCTGTGGACAAGTGTTGTTATTTGTCACCATATGATATAAACTAGAACAGATTATAAAAGGAAATGCTGAATTAACCCACTGAATCTCCTCCTTGGATATGGATATCAGTATGATATCAATATCAAGGGAGGCTTGTATACAGAAACTAGTATAAAATGACTCAAACAAAAAAAGAAGAAGATACATAATTGGCCTGACGATTCGAGAGGTCTGATCACTCCCTTTGCTTCTCTTTACTCACTTCTTTCCTGCTTTCCCTTTTCTCCTCCCCCCCTTTACATCTCCGCCATTCCCAACTGATTCTCTCTCTCTCTCTCTCTTCTTTCCACACCCTTGCCATGTGTGCAGGCAGTTATTTTTAGTCACATGGCTTTCCCTGCCTACTTGAGGTGTTGATCCTCTATTTCCCTTGCACGCCTCCCTATTGTACGCCTTAGTAAGTGGCAGCTTGCTAACACCATATTAATTTGTCCAAATGGTATTTGTAGGTTTGGCTACAAATAAACTTAATTTTGAGGTATCTAATATCTATCAACCACTTCCATTTAGAGTCTGCGCCTTGGCCTTTAAAATTTCTTTTTCTGTCCTGTAATATGATTATGTTTAACATGCCTATAAAACATGGCAATCAACAAAAGTGATAACCTAATACTGCAAGTTTATTTTCCTTCTTTGAAATATATTCCTCTTCCTTTTTTTTTTTTATACATGCTTTGAATCAGTAATATTATAAACATTAAAGATTTGGCTTATGAATAGGGTGGCTGCTACATTTTTATTTTATTTATTTATCTTTCATACTTCCAATTTTTCTTGTAAAGGTAAACCAACATTGCCCCTGAATTTTGAGGAGGATACATGGGCAACATTGAGGTCAGCTATTTCTGCTATATTCTTGAGGCAACCTGATTCTTGTGACCTAGAGAAGCTTTATCAGGTAATCATGGAAAAGCTCTTTATTTTTAAATTTTTGGAGATATGTTTGATTTAGTCCTGTGAATATTCATCATTAATTAGATCATTAAAGTTTTATGGTGAACTCATAATATTTGTACGTAGGCTGTGAGTGATCTGTGCCTTTACAAAATGGGGGGAAATCTTTATCAACGGATTGAAAGGGAGTGTGAAGCACACATATCTGCAGCACTGCAGTCTTTAGTTGGCCAAAGCCCAGATTTGGTTGTTTTTCTATCTCTAGTTGAGAGATGTTGGCAGGATCTTTGTGACCAAATGTTGATGATTCGTGGTATAGCCTTGTATTTGGATAGGACGTATGTGAAGCAAACTACAAATGTACGGTCGTTATGGGACATGGGCTTGCAACTTTTCCGCAAACATCTTTCACTATCTCAAGAAGTGGAACACAAAACTGTTACTGGTCTTCTGCGTATGATTGAAAGTGAAAGGTAAATCCAATCTTCTATCTGTTTTCAGTTGAAGGTTTTATGTTTCTGCCCCCATTCCTTTTTGGAATTATGTTGTTGATTCTGTATTGAATGAAATGCATACATGTGGAATATGTTTTCCAATAGCAATAAATTGATGCTGATCAATATCATTCTCTAAGCTAAAATTACCGATTAGAATAACTAAAGGTAGGGAATAAAAGTTTCCCCCAGTACCCCACGTTTTTATTTCTTTATCTTTTCCTTTGGTTCTGTGAGATGTGTTGAACATAGTCTGGAAGTAATAATGGGAACTTTCACTTAATTCAGCATGTTAATTTCAGTCACTTAGAGTGCTTATTAGTTATTTGGTCCCTATATGTATTTATGTATTATAAAAGTTTCCCCATCGTTAGTTCCCTTAGGCATAATTCTCTGAAATTTTTGCACAAGGGGGAAAAAGTTAATCAGGAAATTTTATTTGAATAGCCATCCAGTTTGCTTAGAGTTCCAGGGCAATGGCCATGTCGTTGTTAGGTGAGTATGTTTCTGCTTCTTATTTTCCAAAGCCAGAAATGAGAAATCATTGCTCTGACACAAGGGAGCTGGATTGGCAAATTCTGGATGAATTTGGAATGGAGGTTCTTCTTGTTATAGATGGTTCTGTCCATAAAAGTTGTTTACTGCCATTATTGCTACTGAAAGAAATAGTCCATGGGCTGCCCCCTACCTAAATCATCCTACTACCAACTGCCTCGTGCTGTTGTCATTCATCTTCATAGTTGTCATATTGTAAATCGTAATATGTATATTTATATATTTTTAAATTTTACATATTGTAACGTAATGTAGTGAGTGTTGTGAGATGTTTTAATACACACACACACACACACACCATCATAGCATATTTATACTATAATTATAAACTAAAGACATTACAAAAATGATAACATATGAATAAATATAGAAGTCCCCATCTCAAATGTATATCAATATAATTAATTATGTAAAGTTTGATTTCAAAAATGTTGAACCAACTCTAGCATATGTCACAAAAGAAAAAGATAATATCTATGAAAAAGAGGAAAACGAAGTATCTTAAAACTTATCATTCAAGGCTGAGAATGATGTATCTATATCTCCATCATCCCTCTCAACTAAGATTTCATTAAGATTTTCTTTAACTTCATTTTCGATGTCTTTGTTTTCAAGATCATGATTTTCTTCATTTTGTACTTCAATTTCCTCCCTTTTCTTATTTCCGGTCACTTAGGGTGTGTTTGGAATGCCGTATTAGGCATGATAGGATAAGGTAATACAATACGTCATGATCTTATCCGTTGTTTGGTGTAGTTAACGTATTGTATAAACTTATCCATCAAGCCTCCCTTATATGTCAAAATGATGGATAACTTAATCCAGCCTAAGAAGGCCGTATTAAGCCTGATTAGCTTTTGGCATATGAGGATTCTTTCACTTTTTTATTTTTTAATATATTTTATTAAAAGAAAAATAATTATTAAATAAATAATAAAAAACCATATAAACAAAAAAATATTATTTAATAATAAATAAATATTTTTAAAAAATAATAATTATAAAATAACTATTCAAACTAAAATAAAAATATAAGAATAAAAATTTATTAATAAAATATATAAATAATATTTAATATAAATTTAATTATATATAATAAATAATATAACTAAATATAAGAATATGATATCAGGCTTGCTTGAATTTTGATGTATAAAAACTCCCTCTTTATTTCTCTTTCTCTCTCTTTCTCTCACATATTTTTTATATTATGAAAAAATATTAAAAATAAATAAATAAATTTTAATATAAAATTATATTTATATATAATAAAAAATAGCTAAAATAATTATAATAAATATTTAAACAATTATATTAATTTTTAAATTTTAAATTTAATATTCAAAAATTATATTTATTATAATTTCTTTTTCTGGTTATATTATGTATAATACAATATCTTATACAGTAACATACCAAACACTGTATAGTATTAAATTTTTATCAGGCTTTATACAATTAGGTCTTATATTATCAACCGTGCCAAACAGGCCCTTAACAAAATGTTGCTTTTGCTTTGTTTGTAACTATACAAACAATACTCAAGTGATATCAATGACAGTGAGGTGGTATTTACTAATATTATAATACTGGAAATAATTCTAACAAAATCTTCAATTTTCGATATGGATCTTAGGATACATATCACATATCCTATGATCTATGATAGAGCACTATTGGGTCGTTTGAACCATGTAGCCGACCCCACCTAGTGGAAAAAGGTTTAGTTGTTGTTGTTGTATCTTAGGATACATATCACATATCCTACGATATTTACAGCTATGTCATCTCTCCCCATTTTATTGATTAGAATATTTTGGGCAAGTCGACTATTATTTGTATACTTTTTTATTTGTTTGCCGAGGATGCCAAAAGTTGGTTTTATCTCTTTTCTCCATTGCATATAACAACAGCAACAACAACAACAAACTAAGCCTTGTTCCACTAGGTAGAGTCAGATATATGGATCAAGTGACACCATGGTGTTTTATGATAAATCATATTTATATTTAAACCATTTACATCCAAATCTTTTTTAATAGTTTCACCTATATTTTTTTTAAGATCTTCCTCTACCTCTAGCTATTAGACTATCCTACATCTGATCCACTCTCCTTACTGGGGTCTCTACAGGTTTTCCCTGCCCATGCTCAACCCATCTAAGATGAGATTCTACTATCTTCTTCACAATAGATACTTCCCCACCTAGGGCGAGATTCCATTACATATAGGGCTTCATTTTTTTTTTTTTTTTTGGTTGGAATCTAGCTTTCACATTTAGATTTGGATTACATTCTTAAAGCACATGTTAGGAAAAGTGGATAACACAAAAAATTTTTGGTAATTTATCTAAGGCACGTTCTACAATACTCTTCAAGAGTCAAGGAGCATCATGCACCCTATCATCCAATGGTGAGGATGTTCTATCAATGAGACCAATGACTAATAATGCACTTTAGAAACTTCTCTACTCCTCCCTCTTCCCCTATGTCCTCCCATTCTCCATGTTACTCACCGTCTCCCTCAGTCAGCGTGGACCTCCATCCTCGCACCACTATCACCATTGCTACCGACCAACCCAAGCTTTCACTCCTCCATGCACTACCCATGGCGCTCCATTGCAAGTCGCAACCACCTCACCACCGATCGCTTCTAGAGCAGTGCGTGTTTGCAAGCTCCCTACTGCAAGTGAGGAAGGAAGCAAAAACACAAGTATACTCCAAACTCCAAAGTTCAACTTAAGAGACGTTGAATTTAGTGGCTCTAGTTTATTTATGTGTTCATTTTTATGTGATGAAATGAAACTTGAGCCTTACAATTATCCAATTCCTGTTAGTTGTCAAGCCCACTTATTATCAGTTTCCAACACCCAACAAAAGGATTTGGCATTGTTTGACTTTAATGAACATTTTAGGTGAAACAAAGCAAAGGATTGGATTATGGCACAATCGATTTTGTGGCTTTTCATGAATGGTGGAGGTTTCCATGTTCCTTTTCTGGTAGTGCTGGGGGAAAAAGCGATTTGTGATAGTGGCACTGGTGAGAGTGGAGAATGGTGAGTAGAGCGGAGGGGTGAGAAAGGGTGGTCTGTGTGGAGAAAGGGGGGAAGAGACAGAGGGGTTAAGAAGATAAGGAGGAGCAAGAAGAAGATTGGGGAAGACAAGGAGTTGGTAGAGTGGGTGAGTGTGAAATTTTAGAGTGCATTAGCTATTATTGGTTGTATGCATGAACCATGGATCTTTGCCCTCTGATCTATGCGGTGCATGACGCTCCTTCACTCCCGAAGAGCATTGTAGAATGCACCTTTATCTAACTTCACTTGTGTAGTTTTCTTCAGAGTGAGCCTTGGATGGTCCGAGAGAATATGACACTGATCAGTGAGCATGTTCTGTCAAGGTTCTAATTGCATTAGACAATAAATGCATGTAGTTTTTCTTTCGTAAAATATATTTGGAGCGACTGGTAGTGGCTGGATAGTTTAGTGAACAATGTTGGCATGAGTGACCTCAATCCAATGATGAGTGTGGGAATATGGGCCAGACTAATCTATGCCATTATGTTGAAATGAATTTGATCCATTCAGTGGGTGATGCCTTCATGCCAGGAGTTCAGATACTTCGTTTCTTATTATGATCATTTCATTCAATTTAGTCATTAAATTGTCTCTCTTAAGGAAAAAGCTGGCTGATCCATATATATTGCATATGGCCATTGAATTCTTCAACTTACTCTGTCTTACATTTTTCAGTATTATGCCTGATATTTCAGATTAGGTGAAGCAGTTGATAGAACTCTTCTAAACCATCTTTTGAAGATGTTCACTGCTTTGGGAATTTATGCAGAAAGCTTTGAGAGGCCATTTCTTGAATGCACATCTGAATTTTATGCTGCTGAAGGTATGAAATACATGCAGCAATCAGATGTTCCAGATTACTTGAAGCATGTGGAGGTGCTTCTTTTTCCTTACTTTCTTGTATTATTTAGCTTTAATTATTGACATTCTTATGTGCTCCTTTTGTAATTATTTAACAAATATGCCATGCCCTGTCAAATTTTTATCTGACCATAAAAGTTATCCTTCTTTTTCATTTTTCAATCCTATCATGTGTCCCACATTATATTTACTGTAGGGATATTTTTGTGTTCTCATTTTCGCAGACAAGATTGCAAGAGGAACATGAAAGATGTTTGATCTACTTAGATGCAAGTACTAGGAAGCCATTGATAGCGACTGCAGAAAAGCAACTTCTAGAACGTCATATACCTGCCATTCTTGACAAGGTTCTAATTAATAACATCTTTTGGATTTTTGTCTGGTGGAATCTTTTTGTGACCCTTTCCCCTTTTAATTTTATTTCTTCTGTTACAGGGTTTTACAATGCTTATGGATGGGAATCGTATTGAAGACCTTCAGAGAATGTACTCACTCTTTTCAAGGGTCAATGCTCTTGAGTCACTGAGGCAGGCCCTTAGTTCATACATCAGGAGAACTGGGCAGGGCATTGTTATGGATGAGGAGAAAGATAAAGACATGGTTTCATCCCTTCTAGAATTTAAGGCTTCTCTTGACACAATATGGGAGCAAAGCTTTTTCAAGAATGAAGCATTCAGTAACACAATCAAAGATGCGTTTGAGCATCTTATCAATCTTCGTCAGGTACTATTTCAATGTGCGGATTTACTTAAGTTATAAGAGAAAAATCCCCCCCCCCCCCAAAAAAAAAAAACAAAAACAACAAAAATGCTCTCTTGGAAAGATTTTTATTATAAGTTATTTTGGGCTTGCCGTTAAGCTAATCCAAACACAGACTATGTATTTTCTATTGTGATTTCCAACTTTTTTGTTGGGTAGTTTCCTTATTGGCCTGATGAAATGTCGCAATATAGCTTTAGCTGATTGGTTTTAGATGCTAGGAAAATTTTGAATCTATTATTTTTTGGGTGCAATTTCAAAGTTCAAACCCATTATTTGGTCCCCACTACTTATACTTTTTACCTTTTAGGTTGACTGCCTACTTCGTATTAGAATCTCTTAAACCATGTGATTTTAAACTTTATAAAGTTCCATGTTGGTCATTCTGAATTTTGTTGGTAAATTTCTTCCTAGTTGTTGATCAGATTATACTTGATCCATGCTTGAGCTCATTGAGTTTGAGGGCTTGTCAAAATAGCTAACATGTTCTTTTTGGTCTCGGCCTATTTAAGATTTTAGGTCAAGTGATTCTGTTACACTTAAATTGGGAATTTTTGTACATGGTGTGATTAGCAACCAACTGACTGCTATTCTATTTTTTTTATGACAGAACCGACCTGCAGAACTGATTGCCAAGTTTTTGGATGAGAAACTTCGTGCAGGTAATAAGGGTACTTCTGAAGAGGAACTGGAGGGCACCCTTGATAAAGTCCTGGTTTTATTCAGGTTCATTCAGGTATACTTGGTGTTTCATTGTTGGAGTAGCTATTACTTACACCTGCAACTTTAATTATGCTCCTGGTGTTATCACGCACTTTCTACTGATCATTCTCTCCATAGTGATATTGGCATGACTGACTGTCTGTTGTTCAAGGGCAAGGATGTGTTTGAAGCATTCTATAAGAAAGATCTTGCAAAGAGACTGCTTTTAGGAAAGAGTGCTTCTATTGATGCAGAGAAATCTATGATCTCCAAGGTTAAGGATGTTCTTTTCCCATTTTCAACTTCTGTGATAAATGGATGGTTCCTTGGGAACAATTTTAATAATATTCATAGTTTTCTTTCATTAATACAGTTGAAGACAGAGTGTGGTAGCCAGTTCACAAACAAGCTGGAAGGAATGTTTAAGGTATACATGTTTCCCTGGATCAATTTTTAATTACAGAAATTTGATTCAAATTTTGGACTCCTGATTTGTAGGTATTCTGTCCTAATTTTTGTCACATCCAAGCTTGGGTGGTGAGAAATGGATGGCAATCATCAATACTGGGCTGTCTGTTTCCTTTTTCTTTTCCTTTGCTTGCCTGTTTACACTGAACTTAAACCTGGGGATTAAGTAACTAGTTAACTGGAAATGGTCAAATAGACAATTAGTCAATCATTTGTTCTCTTAGTTAAATGAAAAAAAAATTGTATGGGAAGATGTTATGATGTTTAGTTACATTAGTTGCACTTTTCCCACTGCATACTTAACATTTGTAGCCTAGCAGTAATATGCAGCAATAATATAGTGGCATTTTCGTTTGCTTGGTTTTGATTGAGAAAGTATTTATGATACAGACATATTAACTGACACATCACTCATTATTTTAACCATGCTGAGTGATTGAAGACTTGAGTATCTTTTGTTGATAGAAGTACATGTATATATAGATCTTGTGCTTGGTTTTATTGTTTTACATGGTTACATTATGATGATGATCTGACAAACTTGATGAATTAGAATAGTTTTTATTCACATCTTCTCACAACTATGTTCAAAATTGTTGTAATTCAGGACATTGAATTATCAAAAGAAATAAATGAATCCTTCAAACAGTCATCCCAGGCAAGGTCAAAACTACCATCAGGGATTGAAATGAGTGTTCATGTCTTAACCACTGGGTAAGCGCAGTCTCTCACCTTTCTTATCTGTAATCTTAAATAATTTCTCTATGCATTTTATTTTTTCTAGAGAATCTGATTGGAATTGTTGGATGAGTGCAGGTACTGGCCAACGTATCCACCCATGGATGTTAGACTTCCTCACGAATTGAATGTTTACCAGGTTCAACACGATCTACGAATGAGTGCTCTTTTAACTGTGGGTGGTCTTCGTACTTTTTGAGTGACTTTCCTGAGATGGTCCTTTCCTTTTCTTTATCATCCTTTCAGGATATTTTCAAAGAGTTCTATCTAAGCAAATACAGCGGGAGGCGTCTGATGTGGCAAAATTCGTTAGGTCATTGTGTCTTAAAGGCAGAGTTTCCTAAAGGAAAAAAGGAGTTGGCTGTGTCCCTATTTCAGGTTGGCCTTTCAACAACTATGATTTTAAATGTTTTATTTCCATTGGTTTTGCAGTCTATCTTGTATTTCACACATTTCCATTATCGATTAATTTTGCATGCCTGGCTGTGCTTCAGACTGTTGTTCTAATGCTATTCAATGATGCTGAGAAACTAAGTTTTCAAGACATCAAAGATGCTACTGGCATTGAGGATAAGGAACTGAGAAGGACTCTGCAATCACTTGCATGTGGAAAAGTTCGAGTCCTACAAAAGGTGTGTTTGTAGTTTTTTGCAGAATTTCCTGTATATTTAATTTGTTTGTAAGTATGGTCTCTTTATATTTCCTAATTTTCCCCCTTCAATGAACGTGTAACAGATTCCCAAGGGTAGAGACGTGGAGGATGATGACTCTTTTGTTTTTAATGAGGGGTTCACAGCTCCTCTTTACCGTATAAAGGTTCCACCCCATTGCTTATGAGCAATAGGGATCAGATTTAATGAATATATTCTCATATGTGTTTTAATTCAGCCATAAAGTTCAGCCGTTCTATAGAAACTTGTTATCAAGTCTGTAGTGAACTAGGTTATGATTATGGGGTTCTTTTCATACTAAATTATTAATTTTAATGCTATGGAAGCAGGTGAATGCAATTCAGCTGAAGGAGACAGTTGAGGAGAACACAAGCACCACTGAAAGAGTTTTCCAAGACCGTCAGTATCAAGTTAGTTTTCTTTCCCTTCAAGCCTTTTCCCAGTTTTTTGTGCTGATGCAGTAGTTTAGATTCACATGGAGTTAAGGTCTTTGGTGCAGTGGTATCTTCAATCAGACGTGTTTGGGGCATTTAGTACCCCCTTTGAAACCCATGAGAATCCAAGATGGCTAGGCATGATATAACATCTTTTTTTTTTAGAATTACCAATTCTATTTTTATTAATTTTATTTTACAAAACATGAATATCAGCATGATAATTATATCAACATCCTTAAAATTAAAAATAATAACTGATTATAAAGACGCAACATTTCGGTGTCATTAAAAGTACTTTTTAAAGACAATAAAAGCTCACTTATCGAAGAAATTTACAAATTGGAATGAAAATCTTTTAGATGTAATGAGAAGAAAAAAAAGGTTTTTAATAAACTTCATCCATAGATCTATGCGTATCACATTTTGAAAAATGTACATAAAATTGGAAAAGGGTAGCTTTAGAAATTTAAAAGTGGGATCACACTGCTAAGTGTAACTAAATAAGGGCGTCAGTATCACTCGTGCATTGACATCTACAACGTTATACCACACGTACGGATCCCATTATGCTCAGTCATCTTGTGTCCAGGCATCCCAGATTTATGTACCAAAAACCTCCAAAAATTGCTTATCATCTGTAACAAACGTATTTTACATTATTGCCATGGTTCGTTGCAGGTTGATGCTGCTATAGTGAGGATAATGAAGACTAGAAAAGTGCTTAGTCACACCCTTCTTATCACTGAACTCTTCCAACAGGTGAACCAATTCCCATCATTCACTTCTTAATTCAAATGGTATCTGTGTCAGCTCCCAAGTATTTCAATGTCAAAATAATGTCCTTGTGCGCTGATGTAGTTGTAAGAGAAAGCTACTTTGTACCTAGTTATTTTTGACAACGTTGTGAAATGCTTTATGCTTCCTTTTGTTGTGTGACTAAATAAATACAAATGACCATTTTTGATGCAGACTGTTATCTTTCGTGGATATAATGCTTTTTATTTATTTATTTATTCTTTTTTTAAACAGCTCAAATTCCCAATAAAACCAGCTGATTTGAAGAAAAGGATTGAAAGCCTTATTGACAGGGAGTATCTGGAGAGGGACAAGAACAACCCTCAAATATACAATTACCTCGCATAGTATGTTTTGGCTTACTTCACATTATAAATTTTCTTGTGTAAATGAGATGGGAGAGGCTTGGTTTAATCCCTCGTCATATGTACAGTAACTATGCTGGATTCTTCCCCCTTTTTCATTTATGGACAATGGTACTGTAATTGTAAAGCATATTTGTTCTCTTGAAGTTCTCTTCATATTAATAGTTACTCACCAAACCGCTCGTGCACTCAACTATTGGCAGTTCAACGAGGCAAATCCATCCCCACGGACTCGCATTGTAATTATAACTATAATTTATATAATTTAAGAAAACAGCTCACAGGATTGTGCTGATTCTCTGACCCTTTTTCAATTAGCAAATTTCTGCTTATTGATACGAATATTGAAAAATAAACAAAATGAAATATCCAACATGATCGAATCCCTTCAAATTCTAGTAAATATCATTTTCATAATTAAATGTTTTGTATATACAATTTTTGATTTGTAAATGCTCGAGTAAGCATTACCATAATTATCAGTAGCTACTTTATTAATTAATGTAGAAGTTACATAATTTATAGTGCACTTGATTTTTTCCCAAACAATATCCTAAATGCTCTTTCACACAATGTTCATGCAGTTACAATTAAGTTTTTGAAAACTCAGCATAGGCGAAGTGTGCTGTTCTTCCATTTATAAAGAATTCATTCTCTTAATCGAAATAAAACATGCTTCTTTAGGTGTCAATCTCCTCCAGAGATAGAGCTATACGATTGGCCCTTCTCAGTTCTAATCATCGAGTATGGGTGCATTTGTTCATTTTTTTTTCGAATAAGATGTAATTTTTTTTATAAAAAATACTTTTTATGTATCTTGTTTAAATAAGTTTCTGAAAAAGAAGAGATGAATAAGATTTTTTTTTTTTTTACTTATTTTGAGGAATATATTAGAAGCTACTTCTGCTTCTTGTTTGTTTCGAAAATACTGTTTTAAAAAATTTATCCATAAATAACACTATACATATTCGGTGTTACATATACTCAAGTTCACCAAGAAATATTTAAACTCTCGTATTTTTTTGGGTCATGAACCTCTTCTGTTTTGGTACTGGGTTATTTTTTTGGTCAGCTGTTTTGGTCCTGGTTTTTTTTTGGGTCGGCCTAGTACTTCCTCTTTATGGTCAGCCTAGCACTTCTTCTTTATTTAAAAAGGGTCTCCTCAAAAGTTAGTCATCAACGACCAAAATCATTGGCCGTGAAAAAACTTGGTCTGAGTGAAAAGAGAGGGGAAAAAACGGTGTAATCACACCAATATATGAAAGAAGAGGCCTGAAACAGAAAGAAGAAAGGAGCCCAATAGAGAAAGATATAGGTTGATGGCCCAAACTCTAGATGGGTCAAAGTTTGAAATCCAACAGACATTGGATCGATTTGAATCAATATCCGTATTGACCGAAAACAAAAGCGGAGGAAGAGAGAGAGAGAGAGAGGAGGAGGAGGAGGAGGGGGGTTTCGGAAATAATGTTTGTAATTCCACACCCGGCTTGCCCAGTCCAGTTAATCTCCTGAGTGCTGTGTTAATTAAAGGAAAACAAATAATGACCCAAAAAAAATTAAAGGAAAACAAAAAAATAAATAAAGGAAAACCAAGCTGACCAAATAAAAATATAAAAAGAAAACTATATATGAGTAATTTTTTTAAAAATCAGCTTTCAATAGTCATTATGAGTGGTTTAGTAGTGAGAAATTTTGATAGCACGTACGAAGTCTTAGACTCAAACTTCATTGCCATCAACATACCAAAAAAAAAAAAAAATCAAATTTCAATTTTTATTTGAAAAAAGGAGAATACTAATTGCTGACTTATTACACAAGAGAAACGTTAATTGTGTATATTAAAGTTTGACACAATGCGAACATCTCATGATTTGGGATTGAAAGAGAAATAAATAAAAAATTCTAAAAAGAGTTATAGTATTTTTCAATGAATTTAATTATTATATATTGATAATATAAAAAAATTTTACACTGCCATTTAATTAAATATTTAAATTTGTAAGATATTTAAAATAAAAGGTAGTTAAATTAAATTTTTTTATTGATATGATAATATTTAATTAAATATTTATATAAAATTTTTTTATATTGATCATATATACAAATTAAATTATTTTTTAATTTATTTTATGCGTGGTGTTTGTGAAAGATGTCAAAAGAGTATGTATAAATAAAATACCCCTTACACAAATAATTAAAAAGTTTAAGTTTGATGCAAAAATAATATAAATTTTTTTATATTATCATTTAATCATATATTAATATATCCATAAATATGTTTGATTTTTTATACTCATTATTTAAAAAATAATGCATATGAGAGTTCAGTATATCAAAATTAAAACCGATCGAATTTTTAATTTAAATGTATCAAAGTTTAAATCTAAAAGAAATACACAATATTCTCTTTCCATTAGGTAATTTTGAAAGAGAGGAGAAAAAAAAAAAAACCCAAAGGAAACACACGATTGTGTGAGAATTTAAGATTTACTTTTCTAAGTGGGAAGGATGTGTTTTATTTCTCTCTTTTTTTGTCTCGAAAAGAAAATTAACTTATCAACTTGTAGAAATCATACCTCCCAAAGAATTAACTCCATGTATAATAATGAAGTCTGTCTAAAATCTTATTAATTTAATTATTTGTAATTTTGTTACTTAAAATGTTTCCATTTTATTTTTTATTGCTCTCAAATAATCAAAAACCATGCTCTTGTCAGCTTTATTCATAATGGAATGTGGTTAATCTTTCCACTATGATCCTTTCGTTTTCATTTTCTTTTCGATGCCTTTCTAAAGAAAGCAAAAGTTGAGTTATATTCTTGACTGTTGTCTAAGTTGGAATCAAGTTCGAATTCCACTAGGAGAGATAAGGGGATGAGAGTCACGACAGCGCACGATGTAGAATATTTTCTCTTAAAGCTAGCTACTAGAAGTTGACTTCTATTTTTTATGTTTTGGCTGTGAATTAATTAGAAGATGATCACTGGTAGTATGAGGATCTCATTCCAATAGGACCCTTAAACGAAAATGGGAAAAAAAAGAAACAGACCCCAATATAGTCAATAAATACGTATATATAACGATATAACTGATGTTCTTGTCAACAGTGTGTAGTTCAGGAGTGAGGTTCTAAATAATAAATCTATTGCTAAACAATTTTCGTTTTTTTCTTTTTTCCTTCCGTATCTTAATAAACACATGATGAATGAGTCAATGTTGATAGATGAGTATAATTGTACGTAGATCATACTTGATTTGGTTAAATCCTATGGCTAACTTATTTTTGCGTTAAAGCAATTAAAATGCAACGGATTTTAGTGGAAATCATGAAAGTGATTTTGCACCAAACCTTTTGAATTCCTATCACTAACCACATTTGGTATTCAAATATTCGTCATGTATATACAGCTAATGTATAATAACATTCGGAATTGGTTTATACTTCATACCAATTTTCTTCAATTTGGTTTAGCTTTCACGCAAACTACAGTTACCCAGAAAACATATCCGATCCCACTACTACACTAGCTAGGCCTCAATACTGCTTTCTCTTCCGTATGCGCAAAATCAATCATGACAAAGACAAGCTTCAGGCAGATTTCGTGAATCATATGGTAGTATGGCTCTATTGGAGCTCAAGTTCGTACTTTGATGACACTGCCTAAATAATGCTTTCGTTTTCAATGTCCTTTCCACTCTGATATTGGCCAGAAAATATGTCTGAAACCAGTTTTGAAGGTGGGGGCTCTTGCAAACTCTACTATTTTGCCTTTGACTCCAATCTGACATACTGAACATACACCGAACAAGCAACCAAATTACAAAAACTTTTGCACGCATTGTGTGCATATGAATGGTGTAGTGACGTCATAATCAATGTCGGCAAAAATATCATTTTTGAAGCTTGAACTAGTATTGCTTAACATCATTATAATCTACAATAAAGACATATACAGGCGTGGCCCCTGAAATAAATGAATTATATAGCTAATCCGATTTTGTAGATGTGTCTCCTGTTTTATTGTCTGTGTGGATTTTGAGTCATTGTGCTCAACTTGCCATAGTCTTGTCATTTATAGCCAACTTAAGTCTAAGCAGTGTTAACAAATTTAAATGCATCCACCCCCCACCCCCAAAAAAACAAAAAAAAACAACCAAAAAAAAATGCCCAAAAAAATAAATAAATAAATTTTCAGCACAACAACTTGGAAAAATAAACATATGCAGAAGAGGAGATTAAATTCAACTAAAAAAGTGAAAAAGTCCATTACAGCCTTGAAAAAACGATCGAAGTCACTATGACACCTATAATGAATTCTTCTCACGTAGTGATATCATGTTATTTCTCAAATAGAATGTAACAATTAAACATTAAAAACTAAAAATGAGTCGTTATTTGTAAAAAGAAGAAAGTGGCAAAATTCATGTGGGATAAAATTGTGCAGAAAGAAAAGCAATAAAGGACCAACCAATCAGAGTAAAATATACAACTATATAACAGGTGCAAAGTAGTTTTCGTACAAAACAGTCTCTCTCTTAACCAAATTTTGTTCACATTTTCATGCAAGAAATAAAAATAATTCTCAAATGAGAACATGCGTGCCTGTCTTCTTTCCCAAGCGAGAGAGAAAAGGCTAAAAATAACGGAGTTTTCATATCTACAGTACGTAAAAATTTCAGCCAGTAAAACTTATGTTTATTATGAAATGTGCGATTTACTTGGACTAACGAAAGTGTGGGAAATGAGACATTAAGCTCAACTCACTTTAGATGGTGACACGGCACTAGGATTAAGTGGTCGCTTTTTAAGTTGTGACTTGGGCTGTGTCTGCCATCAATCTTATATATGCTTTCTGCCACAAATTAAAATTAAGCTGGTGATATGGATGTTTGGTTTTGATGTACACAAATCATAACCCGATTTGCTCCTTCCAAATAACTCGTGCCCAATTGGAACAATACCACACAGAGAAGTTTGTTCCTTTTACTTAACACCAAAAGATCATGACACCAGCGGCAAAGTCACATTTTTCTCCTGTCAAATTATGGCAGAACTCATAAGCATATACGTTGGCAACTTGCTGTATTATGGCAACGTGTATTATAGAAGCTTATAATTGTGGTGAATTCTCTAATCAAAAGACTTGTTTCTTCTTGTTCTGTATTCTAATTATTGTACAGGCATATATAGTAACAGCCAATACCATTCTTCAATATATGGGAGGATTTTTGCGCATGATAAGTAGGGAGTTGACCATTTTACAAGGTCTTCATGTTCAAACTCGTAGTTGAGATAATATTGTGCGGATCAATCAGATATATTCTGGGTCGTTCTTATCCTTTTCGCCCAAAATGTGAAAAGATTATATTAATTGGACCACTTAGTAATTACGTGGAGGATTTTGATATAGTTCCAACGTATATGGAAAGATATCCCTGAACAATCTTCGTACATGTATTCAAAGCTTCTTTTGTATGTACATGGTATCCGTATCTATTATGTCAATGTTTTCAAAGTTATGTCAATGTACATTAGGTTTTGTTGCGACTGCTATCACTTTTTTTGTTACTAGGCATAATTAGCATTACATATTGACTTCTATTGGATATGATGGACACTCAGGATAGGCTGACCCGCATCTTCATGACTTATATTCCATATTCCATATTCGCATTAGCATTATTTTTATTATTCTTGATGATGTAAAAGAGCACAAATACAAGACTGCTAGGGTGTGATTGGTATAGGGTAAAAGTAGGGATAAATTTCAATAGATCCCATTCATGTGTTGGGATTAGGGATGGAAATAGGTCAGGTGATTTGTTAGAAACTTTTGACCTAACTTACATTAAGCCTACTCTAATCTAGCCTATTTAGTTAACCAAAATCTCATGCTATAGACTATGCAAAATACTTATTAGGCCTAATAAGCTGGTCTATTTTTGCTATATTATTATTATTATTATTATTATTATTGTTATTGTTGTTGTTATTTAAATCATTAAATTATATTATATTATTATTTCAAAAAACCTATTGATAATAGAAATCATATAGTCTATTTAGAAATAGACTATTTGGCATATTTGAGAATATATTCTTAGCCTATTTAAGATTTTTTTTGTCTATTTAAAAGTCTTACTATCAAGTAAGTCTCTAAATAAACTTTCAAATTAGCTCAACTTTTTAAAAAAATCAAGCTAGGCCTCAAAAAATAGCCTGTGTCAAGTAATAGGCTCAGTTTTGGACCACATACTTAAAATGCAGATCAAACTAGTTTAAGTTAAAGTCTAGTCTATTTTCACCCTTAATTAGGATTTATGAAAATTTATCCTCTACTTTTTTACCTTCATACCAAACACACTTTAGAGATAAAAATATAAGGGCTTTTAAGGTAATTTTCCATACTTTAAATTGAAGGAGCTTTACGGAAGGGACATTATAGTGTGTTTAGATTAAATTTTTTTCTAAGGTGCATTGACTTTTTCTTGAAGGAACATAATACTAACTTTCTCCAAAAATGTATAAAAATTCGGTATTTTTCCATTTTCTTTACAAACCAAACATACATTTAGTAGTTAGAATAGGATTCCAATTCATCACCTTCTAAGATTTTGAGAAGAGTTACTCTTTGAAGGGCACAATCCTATCAAAGCTATAAGCTGTGTTTTTTATTGGGGCAGGGGGAGGGGAGTTATTGTCTATCATCCTATGGTAGAATCAATCGAGGTCTCAGAGGTGGTGGTTTATCCTATGGTGAATGTTAGCTATTTAAGTCCACTTATCTCTCCAACTCATATACCCTACTAATACAAACCTATATGATAGCACCCAATTTTTTCGATTTAGTTGTTTGATCTATACTATGATTTATGATTTATGGACGTTGATAAGATCTTTTTATCTAGTAGCGCCTAAGAATGGCATAGCCTTCAAGTTAAGGACAAGGTTCAAAGGAGGAAAGGCTTATGGTAGATACTATACAATTACTTTTAGATAAAATTCTGCAGCTTTTAACTCAAACTTCTGAAAGAGTTGTACTCTTATCTAAAACATCGATCAAAGAAATAATTTCTCTGCTTTGCATTTAAATTTGAGAAAAACATTCATTGTACATCAAGAGTCAACATTTAGCTCAATACCTATAGCTGGATGAGAAAATATTTACATAAAATTATTTAAAAAAATTGTGAATGTTTTTTTCAATTAACTTGAAATGCATGGATGTTGCTCAATCATGTCAAATTGCTATATTCAAATAACATAACTCCTTAAATTTCTCTAATATAACGATATCACATGCTCTCTATAGAATATTATTTAACGACTATCCTTGAAGCTTAAGCTGCAGTTGAATCTCTTCCTGCGTATGTGATTAATTCACGTTATTAGCTGATTACAACTTCAATGTAAAATACTATTTCAAGTCTAAATGAGAGGATTTGTATTCATTGATAGCAAATAGATTTGAACTTAAAATCTCATATATACTCAAACCCCTTATTTAAACTGTGTCCATTTAAATGAGATTTTTGTTCATGAAACTGTGAGTGAGAGAGATAAAGTCATTTAAACGTTTCAGATTAATTAAGACGTTTACTTTAAAAAAAAAAAATTGGATTACAAATATAAGCAAACGTGAAATTTAATATTTTATGATATAGAGGCTAATGGCAGGTTGTCAACATTCATCATTTCCTTATAAAGATGAGATTCAGGCATCAGTTTTCGTGTTCTAAAGGATTACTTTCTTTTATGATCCCAACTAATACTGTTCCCCGAATAAGTCATGTAGGTCCTTATATCTACCTTTACTGTGCTATGTACGCTAAAAATCAATTGCACGTACAAATTATTTAGGATATAAAATGTTAGCGGCGGAAATTTCATAATGCTTTAAAATTTTGATACATTCTATCGATATGTATTTCAAATTTTGGAAATTTCAGGCAAGAGCAGTATTAATTTAAATGACAGAACAAATCTATAGTAATATTCTATTTCTGCATGTGAATGTCTAAGAATCCATATTTTGAATTCACCAGTTCCTACCAGTCTACCACGGTGACTTATATTCTATGCTATGACAAATTTACATTACCATCAGTTTATTTTTTAACTGATAAATGATTCATTTATTAGTTTGCAATCTCATTATTAATTTACTATTATGTTTCATTCTCTTGACTTAAAATTTCTAAAAATATAACATATTTTATTGTTTTAGGATGTCCTGAATCAAACGCCACCTTATGTAAAATGTTGCATATATATATATATATATATATATATATTAAATAACTTTTTGTTGCTGCAAGTTTTTACAAAACCTATATTGGATTAGAAGTTTATATCTTATTGATCATCTCTACAAAATTTTATGTTAATCGAAAATTATTTGATATACTTTTATACATTTCAAAATTAACGTATTTTTATTGATGTTCAATTTTAATAAAATTTGGCACAAATGGTCTTTATCATAATTAATTGTGATTCAATAGTTGGATTGATAAAAAATATATTCTATAAAAAATTATAAACAGTGTAATTATACTTAAAATTATATTAGTATAACTTGATCCTAACCTCTCTGTCTATATATGTATGTCTGGTTCATGTATATGGTAGAATATAATCAACGATCTCAATGATGCTTTAGCAAGAAGAAAAGGTAAATCAAGAAAAAGCATACCCTTCGTACTTGTAGGTGTGAATGGGAGAAAGGCGAGACCCGCCGCCGGTTCGGGGGGGGGGGGGGTGGGAAAGGACATATGTAGTAAGTTTCTATTATGTGATATTTTCTGTTATTATAAATACTTAAAAGGTTTATTACATACATTTAACACAAATTAAAATAAGCGATTATCAAAATGATTTCTCAAAACTAATAACTCAACACGCGAACAAATTAGATCAAGAATGGTAAAGACGCAATATCATATACATTGATTATCGAAAGTCCTAGAATTCTAAAAACTAATAAGCACTAGAATTCTCAAAAGTAGTAGAATTCACATAATGTCAAAAGCCCCATTTTATAAATACAAGAAATCTTTATCTGAATTCTTTTAATTAAAATGTTGACTTTGAAAGAGCCGGATTGAATTGCTGTTCCAATGGGCAAATGACCAAGTTGCTATTTGGTTAATGGCGAATGACCTCTAATGTCTGAAGACTTGAAAAGAAGTCCAATTCATGCGAGTGCTAAAAAAATATAGTTCTTCCTATGGATCACAATGTGCAAACTACAAATGAAATACGCGCTCAATTCAAAGAATGGTGAATTCTAAGTGTTCTAGCTAGCCAAAGCATGAGAATTAAAGGCAAAGAGATTGGTAAACAACAAATATCCTTGGCAGGGTCTCTGGCCAGCATGTACTTTGGTGAAAGATGCCCCACTTTTGAGATAGGACACCTATATATTCCGAACCACCTCAAAGGTTGTCCACATATCTTTGCATGCCATGTGCAATCTAAATACAAATCCCTCCATTCCTCTCATCTGCACCCCTTTCAATCGGCACATTTTGACCACGCTCGATTATTTGCATTCTTTATCAATTTCCGCAATTTGCAATACCTAATTCTTTGAGTTATGTATAGATTCCTTGTGTTCGTTTTATTGGTGAATTCGACCTTCTTTTCTGAGAGTGCATGTACTCAAAAAGGAATCCGAAGAGACCAGCTTTCAAAGACATAGTCCAATAGGAGAAGAAAGAGTACAGAAAATAAAAGCAATGAGAAAAAAGAGAAATCGCTTTTCCTTTTTCTCCAAAGAAAAACACATAACTTGCACGATACTTGCAACGTAATCGGTGGTACTCGACAGTTGGTAGGTTTTCTCTCTGGTCCTGAGGATCAGTTAAGGAATCTACGAATTATTTTATATGTATATCTTTATGTTCCTCTCCTTTAGCATCGATTAAAATATAGTTAGCGGAAAAAAGTAGATGAGGACCACATTATTTGCATCCCAGTACCTGTACAACATATATGCTTTGGCGATCCTTTGGTTAATTAGTTTAATAGAGGATTTGATTATGAAGAATCATGAATAAGAAAATATCTAGACTCTAGATTCTTTTGCTTGACTTGCCAGTACACAAATAATTGAGGGAAGGGGCAACTTGCTGCAAAAGGGAGCACTGGCACGCTAATTCTAGCGATCTGCTTTTGAACAATGCAATGAGGCACGCAAGAACTGAATTCAAGTTCTTTCTTATCTGGTCTGTTTAAAATTAGTGACTGGTCTTGAGCTTAATTTTCGGAGGCCATATGATGCCTTGCTAATGTCGAATTAGAGATGTGTAATTTTCTGAAATATGTTTGTGAAATTTTAAAATTCTTTTGAGTGTTCCTCTACTTTTCTTAAAGACTGTTTGAGATATTCTTTTCCAGAAGTTTTAAATCTGATCTACTCAAATTAGATATACAAAGTTATTGATTTTTTAAAATTAGTTATTAATATTATTGTAGTTCATTCATAATTACTATTATAATTAAGGATGAGACTATTGGCACTCCTGTTTGTCCATTTATATTCTCTATTAATTACTTATAATTTTAATTTTTTTTAAATTGCCCTAATCTGTCTCTTTTTTCTTACTAAAGTCAAATTTTAATCAAGCACATTTTATTTTCACTTTAAATTTTTTAATTGTTTTATATTTTTGGTTATATAATAATTCAAACTATTAAATTATTCAAAATTTTATATTAATTATCTTTCTCATATCACCTAATGGATAGAGAGTCATAACAATAAATCTATTTATAGACGTGCATTATTTGTTTAAGTTTTTTTAAAAAATGTATGTTTGTGATGAAATTTTTTTAGCCTTTTTTTTTAAAAAAAATTATTCTTTTCAATATATAAAAAAAATCACTAAAACATTTTTAAGTTTTAGTTTTTTTTTTAAAAAAATTAATCTAATTATCTTATAATTTTTATGCATACCTTTTAATTAGAAAGCATTTCTTCTTAAAAAAAACTCAACACAATGCCCAAATTATTATTATTATTTAAAAAATCACTTATTCAATAATATGTTTAATTAATAATTTAATTTTTTTAAAATATGATATTTTTATTAATCCTTCAATTATTTACTACAAAATATAGTTGTTATAAGATTATATTTCTAAGAACAAAAGAATGTTTATTAAAGTCTTTTTTAATTATTTTAATTTTGTATATTGCTTTTGGTTATCTGTGCTGAAGTATTTTAACATTAGTTTATGCCATAATAGAATATTTCTCTAACATATCTTAAAAAGATCACATTCACAATAAAAGTTTTTAGTTAACTGTTAAGCTTTTGGAAAATTATAATTTTAGCTGTTCTTTCAACAGTATAATATCGAAAGAAAGTATGTTAAGATAAAAACTCAATTACAAGGCTAAACAATTTTTATCGTCATTAGGAAAAAATTTATTAAAGTTTAGTTTGTAGCAATTTTTAACTAGTAATTTATCTTGTGAAGAAAAATAAAATAATGATGAAGAAGAAAATAGAAAATAGAAAATAGAAAAAGAGAAGAATATTGAAGAAATTTGATGCATAAAAAAGTGAGAGTTACTAATATTATTTAAAAGTATAAATAAATAAATTAATAGTAATGTAATGAATTAATCTTAATTTGAGTAGAGTTTAATTAAGTAAGGGTAATTTAGAGAATCACAATTATGAATTGATATTAGGCAGTGTTGATAGACAAATGAGAGTGCTAATAGCCTCACCCTATAATTGGTAATGTATTAATAATTTATTAATTTAATTTACTTAATTTGAATTCACTGAGTTTATGTAACAAACTTCTTATTTTTCATTATAGGTTTTTTTAACCAGTAGTCTAAAGATGTTATTTAAGATAATTTTAATTATTAAATACTTCTAATTATTTAAGAAATATTAACTATGTTTTTTAAGTTTTACTAAATAAAAATTTTACTTTTAATTTAAAATTTTATCTTTTTTTCATTAACCAGAGCATATCATTATCTTAAGAATACTCATTAACTATTCCCTTTATATATATATATATATACGAGAATTAACGATTCCGTTTCACTATTTTAAAGATAGTATGAAAAGGATAATTAAGTTGGGTCATAGGAACATACATGTCCTAAGTTGTACTTATGAAAGAAAATCAGACCAAAGATCACGTCATGCGGGTGTTAAAATGTCATTCATGTATTGGAGACGTGGAGTGGGGGCTAAGATTTGACCTACTGACCTGTAAAGTACATTTTTATTTTAATAATTAACTACGCTGCATTAACTATTTAAAATTATTAAAATCTTATTTACCAATTATATAGTGCATGCAGCACAAGATTCGGATAATTAATCATCATCTTCTTTGGTCGAAAAAAAATAAAAGAAGAAAATATCACCTTCTGAACTTATTTGCCCTTCTAAACTTAAATTATTAGGTATTTTCTCTCAAGTTTGGACTAGGTAAATAATTAAAGGCTTTTTTATAAAGCAAGGATAAAAAATATAATAATCAAGATTTAGATTTAATTTATTTAATACAACTCACACTTAAATAGTCTTTATTTAAAACATATTCATGGTATTGGCACAGAGTTTTTTATGGCTAATGCTAAACCCTATATGAAAATTCTTTGTTTTCTATAGAGAAAATTTAACTATATCTATTCTCAAATTAGGTCTTTATTGCAATCCTTTCCTCACATAATCCTTCTTGTTCCTGTCTCATGCTCTGAGGTATGGTAGGTTAGTGTTTAGGTTTAAAATGCTCTAACCTTCACTGTAGAAAGGGAAGGGTATATATAAAGCCTAGTCTTATTATGGTAAGGGGCTCCATTGGGTCGTAGGCTAAGGGAGAGAATCTTTATTGAATCAGTGTTAAGGAGAGAATCCAGCTGAGGGTGTAAATGTGGTAATTAATAAGGTAACATACGTTCTTAAGCATGGCACCTAAGAGTCGGTAGATTGACCCCTAGATCTCAACCTATGGAATCGAGGCTATGGTTGGCCCACAACCACGAATCAAGCTGAGCTATTTTAGCCAACTGAGAATAGGTCGGATGTATTGACCAGGCCATGAACCTCACCTTTGAACTCAATAAGGCGATGAAGCTTAAAGAACGAGTCAAGGTAGATTTATCAGGCCACAAGCCCCCTACTCTTGAACTCAATGTAGTGATGAGGCTTAGAGAATGAGCTGAGGTGGGTCGTTTGGGCCATGGAGGTCGGGTTATGCTAACCAAGCCACAAGCCCCTAGCCTCAAGCTCAATAGAGCAATGAGGATTGGAGAATAAGCTTGGGTAGGTCAGCTGGACCATGAAGGTCGTATTATGCCAACTGGGTCACAAGCCCCCTAGCCTTGAGCTTAGTAGAGCGGTGAGCCTTAAAGAACGAACCTGGGTAGGTTAATTGGGCTATGAAGTTCAAGTTATGCCGACCAAGCCATTTTGGTTCCAAGGTGGTTTAACATCATTAAGGCGGTTCCATATTTATCCATGTCATTTGTGATTTTCGATACACTATGCCATGTGCCACATGTTCAGTTCTCATTTGCTCCTATCCCATCACATCACATCACATCTTGTTGATGATGCGATCATAGTCGTGGATTTCGAGTGGTCTCGCATCCTTCACCGTTGGATCTAGCAGGTAGCTTCCATGGGGGTTGATTTGTTTCCTTCGCTTCCCCCCTTTTCATTTCCTCTGCTTTGATGTAACTTGCAGCCCAAGTGTGAAGCTCATCCAGGGTCTCCACTGGAGAAATGTCTAAGGATTCAGTAAATGGACCAGGATTCAGAGCTCAAGCAAAGGCATACAACACAACTCCTGATTGAGGTTTCTTATCTAGGCGGTCTTTCTATTAAATATTTCGATGAAGTCTTTGAGAGATTCAAAATCTCCTTGGTTTGTAGAGGCTACCCGCAATTTTTTGATGGGCACAACTACTTGTGAAGTTATTCAAGAATTTCTCGGTGAGCTCAAAGAAATCCTCAACCGATCGAGGGGGGCAAAGAAGAAAACCACTATTGGGTAGCTTCACTTAGTGTGGCTAGGAAGGCCTCACAACGCATGGCATCTGAGTCACCAGAGATGAGCATTGCATTCTTGAATACATCAATATTGCTTTTGTGGGTCAGTGATCCCGTCGTAAAGCTTCAAATGAACTAGAGGTCAGTAAGACGAAGGTACGGGTTCGAACATGATGAACTTAGTGAATGGATGGCCAAAGTGATGGTTGGTTGCCGGCTGTATATGGTTAGGATAACTCGAATGGTGGGTGGGGTCATGAGATGGTGGCTACAACTCTGCATGATCATTGGAGTTCTAGTTGTTGTTCTGCAAGTAATCAATCTATTACTACATATCTTACAAGGTTCTATGAATAATATCAGCAATAGGGTTGGGAATGATGGTGTTAGGGTCAGAGTTGGGATTTGCATCCATATTCCTGGTGAGACCTTGCTCTGGGGTGGTAGTAGGGATAGGGGTGTTTTTGGTCCTATGGTTGTGGGCGGTGTTCTGCCGAGTGGGGTTGTGAAGGTTAAGGTTTTGGAAGTACTGGGTACTATACGTATTTACCATGAAAAATGGCGACCCGCGCACTGCTTGTAGTGTGAAGGGGGGAATGGGAGAGGTGTTACCTCTTCCTACAGATGACCCCAACATATTCTTATCTCATGCTCCAAGGTAAGGTAGGCTAGTGTTTAGGCTTAAAATGTTCTAGCCTCCACTATAGAAAAGAAAGAGTATATAATACGACCTGGTACCATGATGATAGGAGGCTCCATTGGGGCATAGGTTAAAGGAGAGAATCCTTAATTGATCAATGTTGAGGAGGGAATCTCGATGGAGGCGTAAATGTGGTAGTTAATGAGGTAACGTACATTTTTAAGTTGGGCATATGAGGGTCGGTAGATTTACCCCCAAGATCTTGACATGTGGAATCGAGGCAATGGTTGGCACAGGGTCACTAACCGAGCCGAGCTATTTCAACCAATTAAGGATAGGTCAAATGTATCGATTGAGCCACAAACCTCACCCTTAAACTCAGTAGGGCGATGAGGCTTAAAGAACGAATCGAGGTAGACCTATCGGGTCACTTCTGATCTCACATCATTGCTCGATGGCGTAGAACAAGTATAAAATTTTTCCTGAATCTCTTTTTTGCTTTTTCTCTTCAGTTATCGATGTAATCATATGGTTTCATATATTTATACCCAGTATTATTAGATGACCGCCACGGCAGAAAAACATGGTAAAAAATTCTTGAAAATTGGCATACAAATGTTATGACATGATGAGTTTGCAATGGCAACCTGTAAGTGGCGTCGTTGCGGTATGATAGCATCATGAGTGAAAAAAGTGGTTTGAAGATGAGAAATCTCTCATGTATCATGTATGTGACCTCATATCTAGTTTATGGGCATTTGGGTAACATAAAATTTTATGTAACTCTGATAATAATTATATAATCACACGTAGTGTACGAAACATTATATAGTATAAAAACTTTCGTTATTAGACCTTATTTTATGCGATGTAACGCATGCGGCCTTAGTGAGACATTGTTCACGTCAAAAATTAAAAAAAAGAAGAAGCTATTTTTGTAATCTGTACTAATTAGACCAACAAATAAGCAAAATTAATAGGAAGATTTTAGATTTGACGTAATTAAAACTTCATCATATTTCTTCATTATTTATTTATTTATTATATGTGTGAACTATATATTTCTCGTTTAGTGGTGTTATTGTTCACATCCCAACATATATAACTGCTGTACTGGTGGAAACAGAGAAATATATGTATATATATATATATAACGTCTAAAATTTAATCATTCTGAAGATAAGATCCCTCCAATATTGTCTTGAAATACTTACATGTAGTCTTTTCTACTACATATATTACGATCATCAGCCCAATGAAATCTTCTAAATATTGATAAGCGCACCCATCCGTGACAATCTTAATTGCGGGTTGCATTTGCCAACTGCCAATTCCTGCTGTATACTCAACTGTCAAAACAACCGGATAATTGAGCTTAGCTAATTCGTTTGGAAGTTTGAATCTAAGGGCGCTGTGCATACATAACCTTTCATCAAAGGTTCCTCTTCTTCTTTTTGCCCATTTTATATTTGGATGGTCATATTTCTTCACGTATGATTTCCTGCAGGCATCAAAAGTTGATCATAAGCATGCCTCCTCAGAACAACATGGTGAACTAATCATCCACCTACTTGACATTAATTAGTAATTATTCTGATTAAGCTCGACAAATGATTATGGTTAATCCAGTTATCGAGGGAAAGACCAAACCAAACTTGAAAGGAAGAAAAGAAAGAAAAAACCCTAATTTGACATTGGATAGACATGAGACTCACATCCAATCACATCACCACTCTCCAAATAATGAGGCCACTTGCGGTGTTTGTCACCATCGGGCCAATCAGAAATTAAAGACATAAGGTGATGGTGCCCTTAGGGTTTGGGAAAAGTCATCTCTTCAGACAAGTGGGATGCATTATTTTTCCCTCAGCAGCACAAAAAGGATGAAGAATGATGCTGTTTAATGCAGATATATATAGATATATATATATATAGGACAGGGAAATGGAATCGGATAGGTGCAAGTGTACATCAATGTACGAGAATGGAAAGGAATTAGTGTAGTGCATTGGTTATACATTCAACGGAGCAGGAGACATTTCATTGTCAGAGCTGAGCAAGTTGGTGTGGTGCGGGGTGTGCGGGCATATGGCTAGCGACGCCTACAGGTTTACAACTCAAACTGTAAAATGGATGAGTGCCCTTTTGTTTACGACAACCTGATGTTGAACGCAGCCAAATATTCGTTAGATGGAATTGTTCGGAACTTCAGATTAAAGCTGCGACTAATATATAATGCACTTTAATTACAACTTGTACGTTTGGCAAGTTGTAATAATTAATTAAGTTGTGCGGCAACAATAAGGCAAGAAGATTATCATGGAATTTAGATGTAGGTATAGGTGGGGTTAATTTTCTTTTCTTCCCCCCCCCCCCCCTCTTTTTTTTTAATAAATATGCGGCAAAGTATTCTTTGATCAATTTTCGCATAAAACAAATAGTAGCATGTTTAGTTTTTTATTTGAAAATCTTCAAGTCATAATTTAGGCAAAGGCTTCTATCTTGTAATTAACTTTTTTACCAAATCATAATTTTGAAATTCCAAGTATAAATCAAAATAAGTAGAGCACATAATGCTACTTCTGCTACCATTTTGATGACGCAGAGGACAATGGATGGTTACGTGATTTTACAATATCAGAGGCTCTTGAACTAATTTTTATATTTGCAATCAAGATGATTTTGAGAGCATCATTACTTGAATAGGTAATTATATTACATGAATTGGATATAGTTCTTCTCCTGCATCTTAGAACAGATGTATGTAAAAGTTAGACCTGGAGTTTAATAAGAAAAAGAATCACAAGAAAATTAATCAAGCTATGATAGTGAAACTAGCCGAGTTCATTTTTGGTAACCAAACTAAAGTTTACCAAATTGAACTATCAGCGTTTGAAACCTATAATAGAAGAGTTAATTGACAGACACAATTTTTGAAAAGACTGAAGAATCTGCAGACACATAATTCAATTTTTGTGGAGGGATGCAAATTCGTGCCCTCAATGCCCCTTCATTATGAATAAGGTATGAGAAGCTCCAATCAGTGAATTCTTAAAGCTCCTGTCAATGAATTCCTAGCTATTTGAAATTCAATTGGCTTTCATTTTGACAATTTGGAACCAAAGTCAAGTCCATATCTGCTGCTTTACATAATATACAAAACGGAGGAGAGAATGCTAATCCTATATATGGTAATGGTTGTGGGATTATTGCTCTAAACTTTATATATGTGGACATTTAGGTATCTCTTGCCCACAGTTAGGTAATCGTAGCAATTTATGTACTAATTAAGGATGTTTAAATATAATCCAATCCAATCAAAATCGTATCAAAACTATAAAAGTCTGGATTGGATTGGATTTTGTTTTTTATAAATTATAGATTAGATTGAATTTTGAATTTAATTTTTAAAATTGATCTAATTCAATCCAAATCGCATCATATTATATAATATAATTTTTATTATTAAATTTATAATTTTAATTATAATAATTTAAATTTATTACATTTTTTTTATTTAAGTATCACTCTTACTTAAATAATATTTTATAAATATTGAATAAGTTATTTTTATTTTTTTTATTGACTTATATTATTTTTGTTTTATAATATTTTAAATTTAAAACTCTATTTTTTCAAAAATCAATAAAACTAATCTAATCAAAACTAATAAAAATTGAATTAGATTAGATTGAATTTAAAATTTAAATCAAATTGATCCAAACCAAAACACGAACACCCCTTACTTACCTATATCCTACTAAATATGTTAGATTATATGCAAGGAAAAGCTTTTACTGTGAGCTAATTCCCATCTCCTCCTTCCCCTTCACCCCCACCCTTTTTTTGACATGTGATGCAACGGAATATGATCTGTTGCACAAATCTATTTTTTATTTTGACTATATATTAATTAGATTTATCTTACTTTAAATTTCTGTTAGATAGTGTATATATTAAAGGCGCCACTCTTTTGGAAAGACCAAGTTGATTGAAATTCACCATAAAGTCCACCATTAGTTGTGCTCCATATTGTTGGGTCTATATACGCCAGCGTGTTTGGCCACCGGTTAGGTTTGCAACGGTGTGTCCGTCCGACCGATTAATGCCCTAAAGGACCTACACTCAATTTGCTCATAATGATTTCAAGGTTATCTAAACATGTGATGCATATTTGTGCCTTTTAGTCAAAGTCAAATCAGCTTTGTTATTGGGAAAATTCTTATATTTTTTATAGAGTAAATATATTCTTTTTTCACAATATTATTTCATCTTTTGATTTTTTTTCTCTCTTTCTTTCTCTCTCATTTTTTAACGAAAAATCAAGGATTTTCATATAATATAGAGTAAATTTACTCTTCCTCTACAGAGGAGGAAAGTATCACTTGGCTTAGATCACGTGATATTTGTTGACCATATGAAGGACCACATCTTATTATTCTGACCAGGGCAAGAGAAAAAAGGGAAAATCATTTGAGTACTTAATTAGATTTCATTTAAAAATTAGGGATTTCATTTTTAAAATAACTCTTAATTCATATATATCTCGGTGCATATAATTTCACTCCAGAGTAAGGTACGTAGAAAGACATAGTGTATGCATGCAAAAACAAAATAAAAATATAAGTGTACCAGTAAAAATTATAAAGATAACATTGTGCGTAGTATTATTCTCTCCCTCTCTCTCTCTTTTAAATTTTGATCTCAAACTGAACTTAGAAAATAGAAATCTTCACACGATACATTTATATAAAATATTTATTGCAAGTTACTAATAATAATTGTTTTAAATAATTCTCTTTTAATATAACTTTTTATAAAATATTTTTCAAAGTGTGTAACTTAAACTATTATTTAATAGAAATGCTTGAAATTTTATATCTAAAATTTATAATCATTCTATTTTTGCAAAGTGCAACGTGTTGGTTGAGATTGGGGATTATTAGCGTGCTAGGGCGCACAATAGCCATGGAGCTGGAAATGAAGGGTTGGGGAAGAACCATTGAAATGCAACGTGAAACATCGGGTCATCCAGTAGGGGTATCATGTCATTTGGTTAATTTTCTCATCCACCTCAGCCAATTGCGATCAGAATTACTTGGTTTTGACGAGATCGATAACCCATTTCAACCGGCTTTTTCTATTACCGTTTGTTGTTCGCAGACCTAGAACAAACAGATCTTTTTAAATATACATGATATAATTAATGTTGGACATTTTATATATATATATATATATTAGTGACAATAAGATTTAAATTTAGGATCTCATACAAACAACTCAAATCCCTTGCCATTAGAATGTTGGATATTTCCTGATAACAAAATATTCTTATAGAAATAAAGAAGATTATAAACAGCAGAGGATCGATATGCTATTGGAGAGAAAATGACGTTACGATATATGGACGAATTAAGCTGTTTAGTAGGGATTTAATTTAACTTTTATATTTTTAGGGAAATGATTCTAGCACCATTATTTTACACAATTCCTTACACGATCGTGTTTGAAAAACAAAATTAGAATATTCTTTTCTCTTATTTTTCATTTTGAAAATATAAACATAAAAATTAATGATTAATAAAGAGCGTGCAATTGTAGATATTTATATAAAGATTTCGCTTGTCAGTTCCAGCCCGTTAATACCATTATACAGTAGTTAGATATTTATAATAAATATGCATATAAAATTTGTTTCTCAAATACTTTTTCAGAAGCTGATAACTTTTGTATTGACAACATAGTGGTGTCCTCTATGTTGTTGGCATTAAGATTTTCAGACTTGAAGCTAACATTTTCTGTCGGTATAGCTAAGAAACAAGCAAAATTACCAATCAAATAATTTTACTTCGATATCCAATATACCGAAATCAAATGAATTGTTAACATGATTTATTTTTATGCAACTACTCATCATGACACAATAACTCCCATAATTTCTGTTGAATAAAAGAATAAAATCATTTTATATTATCAATATATAAAAATTAATTTGTACATGTATTCGACATCATTGAAGAAATATGAACTAAATTAACTATCCTCTTAATGTTGCTATAAAGTTTTTTCTTTTAAATTATCGTTTTACTTTCGTGACAAACTACTATGCTATAATTTGTTTTTAAGGGTATAAGATGGAAAAGTAAATAAATTACCAATTGAAAGTTTACGTGAAGGTTGATACCATTTTAACTATTTATAGGTTATACGACCCTCTTAAAAAACTATTAACCCAAACGATTAGTGTTATATATAATAATCTTCGAACTCAATTGCACAAGAAAGAACAAAATGCTAAAGACAAGCTATCATGTAAACTCGTAATCAAAAGTAGAGGCCGGACTCTTCCATGTGCACTACAATATCTAGTTGGGTACCTCTAGTTGAGTAGCTTTGTTTTCCAATGGAAACTTGAAATAGTGCTGATATTAATAATAGCCAATAACCATCAACCATCGCTATCATACTTGCTTGTCCACTGGCTCTTGACAAGGGCTCCATGGCATTGTCCTTGGATGGCATCCAGAATCCTCAACAGGATGTGCCCACAAAATTACAAAATGTGAAATCAATTACCAACCCATCCTTTATGAGGCATTAATGGCGTGTATCTTTCAATTCAAGTGCTTGAATTCGCTACTTCACACACATATATATGACCAACTTGGGGGGACCTCTAAATTAATGTACTAGTTACTGTGACAAGTTTTTTTTCCTTGCAAAGGTCTATATATATATATATATATATGTTACTTTCATTATTGTCGTTGTCACCATATGCCAAATTTTTTGGAATAAATATAACACAAATTTTGCTACGGATAATTTGACAAGCAAGCCCGATATTGACGTCTTAAACGGATTAGCGGGTGCTTGCCTGATACGTTTAATGAGTATCAATAATCAACTTCTTGTCAAATAAACACAAAAAGTAAAATTGAACCTTTTTCTGGCAATTGAAAAATCAAAGATGTTTTCTTTCAGAGTTACTGGCCTTTTTTTTTTTTGGGCGATTAACTTACTGACCTTTGAATTTGTGCCTTCTGTATAAGAATTCAAACCAATGTCCTTTTTTTTGTCTGCTCCAACTGTTATGCTCAAATGACTAACTCATGGAATGTTGGAATACATAAATTTCCAAATATATGATGATGCATTTAGTAGATAAAAGGGCGGGTATAAACTATATTTTATTAGAAGCAATCCTATTGAAGACACAATGAGACACTAAAGATGGGCATTACTCCTAATTGGGATTCAAATCGCGGTTCACTATATTGTACCTCTTCCGCTAAATTCAATCCATATTAATCCTTGATTAAAGTTGAAATTTGAAAAATCATAGCTTCCAGACAATCTAATATAATTACACTAACTATGAATGCAATTTTTGAGTTTTTTAAATAAATATTTTTAATTAAAAGATATTTATAAAAAATTAATATAATTATATAGATGTTCTAAAAAATTAAATTAAATTTTTTTTAACACTTTTATAAATTAAAAAATAACTCATAAAAAGATTACATTTTAATTTTTTTTAAGTTTAAACAAGCACTTTGAATGTAACTTTTTTTTGTGAACTTATTGAATATATTCTAATTTCGTTCTTTTTCATAGCCCTAGAATCGAACACCTTTTTTAAGTCAAAGCAAAATTACCCCTCTAAAACAAATTCATGATGTGGGAAGAGCTGTGATCCATCATTTACTCTGACTATGATGGTTTTGCCCCTCTATATATAATAGGGTAGCGCTCTAACATACTATGTAAGTATGTATTATATCGAATCGATGGGGTTGCCCAGTAGAACTGTATGTGTAGGAAACAGCAGACTCGTGGACCCATAACGAACTTGTATGAGTGCCACAGAGGATGATGTAACTATGTTAGGTGAAGAAAAGTCAAGATGTATTCGACCAAAAACGTAGCAACTCGATGAGTTGAAGACAAGAGTCGACAAAAAAATGAAAAGTTTTCGACAAAGGAAAGGGTCAAAACTTAGAAGCCATGGTATTGACATTGAGGGGTTCATGAGGATATCAGATTTTTGAGGGTCGAAAAGAGATAAAAGTCGAAATCTATTCATTTAGAGTTTAGATTTCAAAGGTGGTCGGTTTGGAATGAACAGAGAGAACTTGGGGATAATATTTCAACTAGATCTAAATATTATCAAAATGTGAATAATGAAGAAAGCAAGAAAGAAGGTGGGATACAGAGGAACAAACTACAGAACGTGGGGATAATGGGCTTCAAAGAAATGGACTATAGAGTGTGGAGATAATGAAACCCAACTTCTAGTGAGGCTTTAGAGCTATAAATAGCCAAATTGTGGAAAAAGAGGAGGACCTTTTGCACACTGAGATCATCTCTAAATACACTATATCAAAATGTTCACTCTAACACTCAGGAGTATGGAGGAACTCAAGAAATGGTTTTTCGTATTGTCATTTTTTTTATTTTGGTCTTGTTTCTTTATATTACTGTTACCAATTTCTGGTTTGCCAATATATTTGTTTTTTGTTGATATTTTTGATCTAAATCTAGTCAATTTCATTAAGTTTTTGTTCTATTTATTTTTTTATTTTTGACACTTTAATTTATGAAAATTCATCAAAAGAACCGCTTTCGGTCCCTGCATTGAAATCTGCGAAGCAAACTGATAACAGTCGATTTAATTTGTTTTATCAACTTAAAAATCAAGTAAACAAACTGATGATCGATAAGTATGTTCATAAGTTCATTATATATTCATAAGCATTGTGCTTATACAAAAATACTTCTACAAAACGAGGAACAGCGTTGACAGATGGTGGAGGCGATCAGGTGACTTTCTCACAATGTTGATGATTTTGGAGTTCACTATCTGTAAGATGTATATCGGCTTGAGAAATTGGGCTTGGAATTGAATCATAGAATTAAATTAGAACGCTCCTTTTGTTATTACTTGCATATTCCAGTACTTTTAGTGTTAGTGTTGGCGACATTACTGATTGCTTCATTTGATTATCGTCATCACCGACATCATCTGATCACCTTATCTCTGCCATCCTTCGATCACTTCCCCACTACCAATATTATTCATATATTGTCGCCTCTAACGTCCTTCAATCATCGCTGTTGCCAAGCACTCTAACTATTATTTTTTATTTACCTTCTAATCAAACTTCAAACGCTTAAACAAGGAAAATTATTTTTCTTTCTCCCTATGCATTTTCCATTTTCCTCATTTGCTGTCATTCAAACACACCTTATAATGCCTTTTATACAAAAATAAGATAGCAAGTGGTAAGCCTAAGAGAGAATTATGTAAGATTTTTAAAAGATAAAAGTTTAAGCAGAGAAAAATATCTTATTTCATAATTAATGTCACAAGTGATCTTAATAAAAATTTATACTAATACTTACATGTGACTTAACTTAAACTCAGAATACTTTTTTGTTTGTGCTGTTTTATATCAATTTATACGCTCGTTATCTTAAAATTTTAAACTAAAATGTGATATATTAAGCCCACTCACTTTAACGTGCAGATAAAAATATCTGCGAATTTTTGGCTATCCGGACCGCCCAACATTCTCTACAAAATTAATAATAACTGTCTATTGGTGCGACTTTTCGCGTTATAGAATTTTGAAGATCCCTAAGCTGAAGGAAATAGTAGGGACCACACCATAGCTGGGTATGAAGTTGGACGAAAAGGAAGAAACAATGAGGTCGATATTTTAAAGTGTGTGTTTGGATGACTTAGAACTGTTTTGAAATTGCTATTTTCTTTTAAAAGCTAGGAGTGTTTTTGGAAGTTTATTTTGTGCTTTTTAAAATTTAAAAAATTAATATAATTTTATTTTATTTAATAATATTAAAAATAAAAATTATATTTTTAATATTTATATTTATTATAATTATTTTAAATTTTAAAAATAATTTTATTAAATAATATTATTATAACTTTTTTATAATAATCTTTAGAGAACTTAATAATTTTTAAAAAATCGTAATAATACCGGATCAAAGCTTACATGCGAGGGTATCAGTGATGTGACAACGAAACGTGGCTGAAACCAAAGGGACATGACGCCCCTAATCCAATTCCTTCGCTTCTTGATTCCCTTATTGTGATCGAGACGAACAATTCATCTTACAATATAACCAAACAGAAATAAAAATGAAAAGAAAAAGCGAATGATCCCCTATATGACAAGCGGGCCTGTGTCTCTCCTCACCTTCATTAACCTCCATCTCATTTTCATCCTACTTTTTGTGGGTGCCAGTGTCTCCTGCTTTATTTGACCCTTAAATCAACCATACTATATATTTAAAAATGTTAATTGAAAAAATTTTGAAACAAAGTTACCGATTAAAATACGAACACGTGAAAAAATAAATTATGGTAATTCTAGCCAAAGAGCGGACACCAACATTTTCAGGAACTACCTAATCTCGAAAAAATTTAAAATCCTTCATATTATGTGTTTTAGCTCAACACTTACTCTAAGAGATTAAACTGTATAGATTTCTCTTTATCCACCAAGATTTGTCACATTTTTGTAATTTTATTGTCAATTCTATATTATCAGTTTATAGAAATTAATCTCTTCTATCAAACTATGGTTTTTTATGATTTTTTTTTTCAAAATTATCTTTTTGTAATTACATAACTTCATACGGTTATATTTGATTAGCATACATATAAAATTATCTTATAGTTTAATTCCATACCCAAATTAAAGCACTTGTAAATGTAATATTATACAAGTAGTGACATCTTTTAAATAGAATTGTAGAGTAGCCATGTGTGTTATTGATATTACACGCATTTATAACCCGCTAGAAAATTATTGTAATCGGTTCTTGAAATTGAGCCACCGCTGTTTATAACTAATAGTGGCTTACCCTGCCTCGCATTCGGTCTCATTCAACCCCTATGCTATGCGTTCGGTGTCACAATAGACTATTATCAACTCTAAGCTGATTAACGTTGCCCCCACACCCATGTACAATTTGGAAGCCACAAACAAACTTACATATCCACCACGTGGTCTTCTACTACATGTCTGAGGTGGACCTCCATAAAAAAAACCCAAAAAAAAAAAAATTAAAAAATTATTTAAAAGAGGGGAAAAAAGGAAAGAAAACACTTCTCTTTCTTACACCACCCCACTCTATTTATACCCAATTCCCCTCTCCCTTTCTTCCCCCCAAAGCTCTCCTCTTCACCCTCCAATCTTTCCCTTTCTCCCTGTCTTAATTGACCAAAAAAACACACCCACTTCTTCCGCTTTGATTGCAATCTCAAACAAAACCAAAATCTCCATAATCATGGCACCTTCTACAATATCACTCGGCAGTACTAGTAGTACATGGGCTAAGCCTCAATTCCCGCACCCTTTCTCCTCCTCCTCCTCCTCCGCTTGTTCATCATCATTAGTTGATTTGGGCTTCCCCTCAAAGTCCACCATAAACTTGAAGAAGAAGCCCATTAGAAAGGCTAATGCAAATGTTCAGTGCGCACTACACTCTCCCTCAGTGTTCCATTTCCCAAAACAGCCCTACAACCAACCCTTAACTACCAAAGAAGACCCCACAGTCACGGGCGCAGACCCTCCCAAAAAGCCCCAGTGGAACCCATTCCAAAGGGTAGCAGCAACGGCCCTCGACATGTTCGAGAGCGCGTTGCGCGCACGCGAGCTCCAACAACCTCTCCCGAAAACCGCGGACCCGCGCGTCCAAATCGCCGGGAATTTCGCTCCAGTACCGGAACAACCCGTCGTCCACTCCCTCCCCGTAACGGGAACCATCCCCGATTCCGTTAACGGCGTCTATCTCCGTAACGGCGCGAACCCGATGTTCGAGCCCGTGGCGGGGCACCACCTCTTCGATGGCGACGGCATGGTCCATGCCGTCACCATCAATGGCGGCGCCGCCAGCTACGCGTGCCGCTTCACGGAGACGGAGAGGCTCATCCAGGAGCGGAAGCTCGGACGCGCGGTGTTCCCTAAGGCCATCGGCGAGCTCCACGGCCACTCCGGAATCGCGAGGCTCCTCCTCTTCTACGCGCGAGGCCTGTTCGGGATCCTCGACCACAGCCGCGGCTCAGGCGTGGCGAACGCCGGCCTCGTCTATTTCAACGGCAGGCTTATCGCCATGTCGGAGGACGACCTCCCTTACGAGGTGCGAATCACTCCCTCCGGCGACCTCAGAACGATCGGCCGTTACAGCTTCGGGAACCAGCTTAATTCCACCATGATCGCGCATCCGAAGATCGATCCCGATTCCGGCGAGCTGTTCGCGCTGAGCTACGACGTCGCGAGGCCGTATCTGAAGTACTTCCGGTTCTCGCCGGACGGGAAGAAGTCGCCGGACGTCGAAATGCGCCTCGCCGTTCCGACGATGACGCACGACTTCGCGATCACCGAGAATTTCGTGGTGATCCCCGACCAGCAGGTGGTGTTCAAGCTCGGCGAGATGATCAAAGGTGGCTCGCCGGTGATCTACGACGGCGCCAAGAAGTCGAGGTTCGGTATTCTTCCGAAGTACGCCTCCGACGCCTCGAGCATCGTTTGGGTGGAGTCGCCGGACACGTTCTGCTTCCACCTGTGGAACGCGTGGGAGGAGCCGGAGACCGATGAGGTCGTCGTCATCGGCTCGTGCATGACGCCGCCGGACTCAATCTTCAACGAGAGCGAGGAGAGCCTGAAGAGCGTGCTCTCGGAGATAAGGCTGAACCTGAAAACCGGTGAGTCCACACGCCGCAACGTGGTCCCTGAACCGGAGCAGGTGAACCTGGAAGCAGGGATGGTGAACCGGAACCGCCTGGGGAGGAAAACCCGGTTCGCTTACCTGGCGGTGGCTGAGCCGTGGCCGAAGGTTTCGGGTTTTGCGAAGGTGGACCTTGTGAGTGGGGAAGTGAAGAAGCACAGCTATGGCGATAGGAGGTACGGCGGAGAACCGTTTTTCGTTCCTAAGGGGAAGAGTTGTTCTGACGAGGATGAAGGGTACATTATGGCGTTCGTGCATGACGAGAGGACGTGGAAGTCGGAGCTGCAGATCGTGAACGCCGAGGACTTGAAGTTGGAAGCCACCGTTAAGTTGCCGTCGAGGGTGCCTTACGGTTTTCATGGCACTTTTGTGGAAGCTAAGGATTTGGCAAAGCAGGCGCTAGAAGCCAAAGATCTAGTACACGTAGACACGTGAGTTGGGTTTCGGTGGGCTTTTTTTTTAACTGATAAATGTATTTTATGTTATATGGTAAATAGAAAAAATAAAAAAAAGAACAAAAAAAATATATATATATATATAGAGAGAGAGAGAGAGGGAAAGGGAGGGAGGAGGGGGTTTATTATGGAGAGTGAAGAAGGAGAAATTGACCAGAGGGATTGGGTAGTCCCCGGGTTCTCCTGAGCATAGATTTTGTTGGTGTTGTTTAAGGCTCTAAGTATGTGGCAGTGGCTTTTGTATAAGTGTGGGTGCATATGCTTTCAGGAATCAGCTTGTAGCTTTGGCCTGTAGGTAGATGGAGCTCAGCTGCTTTCTGTTTCTTATTTTTCTTTTTTAATTACATCACTTATTTCTTTTATGTGTATTTTATTCTTAGGAACTTCGTTTCTATTTTGTTCTTTGATTCTGCATCTGGATTACTCTTTTTCTGCCGTCTGCACCGCGTACTCTGTTTTCTGTCAAAGATCTTACTGGATTGTCATAGTTTGAGTCATTAATTTTGGGAAAAAGCACATTTGCACGCCATGCTATCTGTGCTGGCTGCTGAGATGTGTAAAGCAGAGAAAAAAAGAGGCTGTATGGTAAAGTTTTTAGATTAATTTAGATTGCCCGTAAGTGAAGTCCGCAAAATAATGGTGTAATAATAACTGGACTCATACAAACCAAGTTAAAGATTAAAGAGACCAGGGACCGAATGAAATAGTGAATTGTTTAAAGCTCTTTACAACAACTTTTTTTTTTGGGAGGGGGTATGTTCGTTTCAAGTTTTAATTTACTAACTAAGCTGTTTATATATACTTTTGGGATGAGAAAATAATATCCCAATCTAAAGTAAGAAAGTCTTTAATTTTAACAAGTACTTACCAAAAAATTTACATTTACTTTACTTCAAAGAGATGAATGAAAGATCAAACCTACCACTTGTCAAATACAAAATCTTATCTTATTCCACCCAATCAACGCCTTAAAGTTCTAACCAAACTGTTTTTGGTTCAAAAAAAAAATTCTATTTTTAAATTTGCAGTTAAAAGCATAATAAACTTATAAATATTACTTACACAGTGTTTTCTTTATAAATATTACAATTTTTCCCTTTTTTTTTTAACACCGCCATCAAGCAATGCGTGATTATAGCGCATTGGGAGCTTTGTAAAGTTATTTTTTCTTTTCTTTTTTTTTGGGTAAATTGTAGAGCTATTTTTTCAAATACAAAAGACTGCTCAGAAAAAAAATCGCTATTACAAAATATATCTAGGAGCTATTTGAAAGTTTAAAATAAAATAAAATACTAATATAAATTTATAACATATAAAAAATTAAATAACTTACAATTATGAATTTAAATTAAAACAATACATAATGATTTATTAGAATTTTGAATTTGAATATTTTATAATAATAATAATAATAATGAATATATTAAAAACTGATAATTAGCCAACATTTTTTTTTTGGGTTGAATAGTTAGGCAACATTTTTTACGTTCTTAAAGTAAATTATATATACATATTTTAATCTTTTTTTATCTCTTGTATGTTTTATTTTTAAACTAATGTAAAATTTTTAAATAATAGACAAACATAATTTAATTTTTATTTTTAAATATTAGATAAACATAATTTAATTTTTAATAATACTGATCATATGTAAATTGATTTTATTTCTGTTTTTAATTAAAACTTTTACTTTGTCTATATAAATATAGATTTTTTATATAAAATATAAAACTTTTTCATTTCATTCTTTATATATTGCAATTTTTTTAATCTTGTAAAATATTAGGATTTTTTTTTTTTATTTGACCCTCGTTTTGCTCTTTAGTTCATGTTAGTCTTCACATAACGTGGGACATCAAGTTGAGGCTTAACCCAAATAAATAAATAAATAAATAAATAAATAAATATATATATATATAGACACACTAATGTTAGGTTAACGGAAGAATCAAATAGAGATAAAAAAATTTTGACATCAATGCTTTGTTAAGTGAAATCTTTTTTTTTTAATAAAAAAGAGGAATCAAAATAATATTTTAAGTGATTAAAAATATAATTAAACCTTTAAAAAACCTAAGACATATTTAACTACCAAAAAAGAAAAAAGAAACGAAAGACATTTAAATCTCATAAATTTTATACAAATTTACTTTTTGATAATTTATTCAGCATTTTTCCTATTTCTCACTTTATTTAAATGTTAATTCGAAGTTTAAATAATAAATATATATTAAATCTATATTAATTTTATATATTAGTTTTAATACATTATTAGTTTAAAATATTTTATATTGTCAATAAAAAAAATTTCTTGTATATTTATAGAAGAAAAGTTATTTCTTTTTCCACATTTATCTCAATCATAAAATAATTAAAATATGAGAAAAATAATAATAATAATTAAATAAAGAAAGAAAATTCTTTCTCTATGAAAGATGAAAGAATGACTTGTCAATAAATCATATAACGCATATATATAATTTTTAAAATAATTATCATAAAAATAAAATATTTTTTTAAATAATTAACATATAATTAAATATTTATATAAAAATTTTGATAGTTGCAGTACATCAAAATTACATATTTAATTATGGATTTAATTTTATATGAAAAAACATGCCGTGACTTTTTCTTAACGCATCAAACAAGGCTCCGTTTAAGCAAGCACTCGTACAATTGATAGCTTGATCTGATCAAAGAACCACACGGTCAAAGCCCAGCAGGTAGCCGTAGTAGCCCACACGTTCGATGACGTGATTACATCACCAAACGGGGACCTATTTACGTCACTTCAAACTTTTGTATTAATATAATCAATGTTTTTTTTTTTTGGAAGTGTATTAATATAATCAATGTTACAATCACTTCAAAAAATCAATTGAATTTTTTGAAAAAAAGATAATTGATTCATCTTCAATTTTTTTCTTATTGAGTAAAACTCCATATTACTTCCTAACAAAAATTATGGGGAAGTCCCTCAAGATTTATAAATCTAATAATGATCCCTCATCATTTAAAAAAAAGATATATTGATCCCTCTATGAACTCGTCGTCACTACTCTTAATAGAGAACCACATGTAACATGTTAAATCTCTGTTAAAAACTCTTCTCTTATCAAAACAATACTGTTTCAATCTTCTTCTTCTTCATTCACATAGTTACACTCTTATTCTACTTCGTAACTCTTCTTCTTCATTTACACCACGATTAACATAACATCCAAATTCAAACTAAATTCACAGTCATAGCAACAAACAATATATTCGAACAAATCATTCAAAGCCAAATTCAAACAATTTATACAAAGCCAAACCTAAAAAAACTCCAATAAAAAAAATAAAAAATCTATAGTCCAAAAACAAAACTCTCATGAATGAGAGTGAGGATGTAATATCCTAGTTTAAAATAAAAATAGTGGTTAAAAATAAAATATTAGTAACAGAATTTTTTTATTTTACATGGCTTAAGTCATTGGAATATATCTCTAATCATTTTAAATTATATGAGGATAGATGAATTTAACTCAAATTAGGAGAATATTGTTTTAAAGGTGAAAAAAAAAAAGAAGAAGAAGAAGAAGAAGGAAGGCAAGACTACCTAGACTTTAAGTGATAAGGTGCATGTTAAATCCCCCTTATCTCTCCTTTCCCCCCTTTTCTACGGAGAACCTTCTGGTTCTCACCAACAATATCTTTCCTTCGTTCTCTTCCTCTCACGATCCTTCACTCTCAATTCCTCGCCATTCCTTCTCTCTCACTCTTCCTCACCGGATCTCTTTGCTTCACCGAACCACTGCCACCCTTCCCTCTGCCGTTGTCTGTCCGTTTCTCTCTCTCCCTCCGCCACTGTTTGTCTGTCTCTCTTTCTCCCTCCGCCGCTATCTGTCCGTCCCTCCCTCTCTTCACGCCGCTGCGGTTCTGCTTCTTTCTCTGCCACGATTTTTCTTCTTCCTCAGCCTGGTTCTGCCCCTCTCGCCGCCACGGACCGGCTCCTCGCTCTGTTGTGGGTTGTTTTTCCCCGCTGCCGCTGGTTGCTTCTTTATCCACCGCGTTCTTCTTCTCTGTCCACCGTGCTCCGGGTAGAGGGGAGGTGGCTTGTTTCTTCCAAAAAAATTCACAGCTCTTGAGTAAGTTGTTCTTGTTTTCCTTATTTAGTTGTTGTAGAATCAAGTTTGAACACGTTCCTATTTACTTGTTTTAATTTCCCTCTGATTCATAAATTTAGTTAATGGATGATAGGATTGATTTCCTGATTGTTGATTGTGTTATTTAGTTGGTTTGATTCTCGTATTGTTGGTCAATTTTATTCTTGTATTGTTGGTCAGTTTTATTCAAAATCTTTGAGTGTAAAGGGTTGATTTAGAACTAAAAAATAGAGATAAAATTAAAATTTAAGTGAGTAGTTTAATTGATAAGGTGGTCAGGGAACGGAATATCTAGAATGTGTGTGGACTGAAGCAAATAGCTCCTGCTGGACTTTCTTGTTGATGTCAATTATTTTAGATGAAAATATGGCGTTTAGCTTCCTTTGTTGATGCAAAGAAAAAGTAGAAAGTTGGGCTTTGATTATCTTAATTATGAAATATTTGGATTAGAATTGATTTAACACTTGAAATTTTGATGAGTCAAGTAATAAGTATATATATAGATATATTATTTTTAAACCTCCTCTTTGGCTATTGCAATGTTTCTTTTTGGTTGAAATTTACGGTTGCTAAGTGCTAACACAAGGTTTGTGTTTAAGGACTGATACAACTAGGAATTGAATATGAAAAATAAATAAAGTTAATATAGTTTTATAAACCAGTGATTGGCTCAAACAATATGTTTCCCTATTTACTTTCTTTGTTCATAAATACTACTTAAGCAAATCTTGCAATCGTGTGTATGTGTGTCATGATTTCGATTATAGATTTCATATGTCTCGCCATTGTTGTTGTTGCTTGATGTGCGATAGGAAGATTTAGAGACTCAAATTCAACATTTACTTATTATCTTTTTATTTCGTTCCTTTTCCTTTTAATAAACTTCCCTTTTATATAACATCATGCTATTTGTAGCGATAGATACCGAGAGGATCCAGCGTTAATTTCGTGGCACAAGAGACCTGGACTTTCTCTTCTTGGCTTAGTACAGTGAGTGATAGTATATTTATAACTTGTTTTCTGTTCTTATTTTCCTAAATATATGTTTTGACAGCTACTCGACTTCTAATTGAATCTTTAAAACTGCTTATAGTATTATTATCTTATTAATTCTGTGCATCCGCAGGTGGGACAAGTATCTTGAGAAATTCTCTTCGATACTCCGTTTTGGTTTAAGAAATTTCCTGTATTGTTATCAATTGATGTTTGAGATCTAATTATCTAAATGTTTTGAAATCGATATGATGCTTCAAGTTAATGTTATGAGCTCGGACAATAGAAATTATAGATTTTGATATAGTAAGTTTTGAAATTGATTCCTTAAACTAATTCTACACTTAATATTATTGACATGATTGAAAAGGTCTGGAATTAATATATTAGATTTTAAAATTTGATATACTTGGAATTATATTGGATTTTATTATTATAAGACTATGAGACTTTGATGAATTTAATTTTTGAAATAAAGTTAATTATGAGCTTTCTTTGAGTTTTGGACAAATAGTTTTTTTGGGAGGGACCTTTAGCAGAACTGTATGCTAACGGCAGTATACGTTAGCCCTAGTTGCACCTTGGTTTGGCCAACCCAGCTAGCAGGGGTGTTGCTAGCCCGGCGTGACGGCCACACGTTCGGATCTGTTCATCGATCCTTCGGCATAGGACCGTTGGTGAGATATCTGTTCTCGTTGATCCTTTGGGGACGCTCGTTGGTGAGGCGTGTCTGTTCCATTCTGTTCTGACTCTGTAATTGAGACCTCCCCTTCTAAACTTTAAAAATGGTTTTGTTTTATTTTTATTTTTAAAACTAATTTTAACTCTATATTCAAATGTACTTAAATGTTAACAATAGTTGAAAGTAGTAAATTGTTAATGATGAATTTTATTAAGAATTTTATTTAATTTTCTACTTTACCATGTTCTGGTTTCATGCAATATGTTTGATTTGGAATATCTTTTGTGTATGTATATGCATATCTGTATACAAATCTTTTATGAGAATATCATTAACTAATTATATTTATTTTAATAAAAATTCGTGCTTACACTTGCCCCACTCCCCGTTATAAGTATATTATCTCTCACTGAGTCGGTTTGACTCACTCTTCACTTTCCCCTCTATTTCAGAGTTAGTACGAGCTGCAAGTGACCTGTCTCAGTAAATTAAAGGTGTAAAAGCTCCGTGAACTTGATGCAATCATATGTTAATATTTGTAGTTATGCTCCATAATCCACAGGCAGGGTCTAGCTTCCGTTGTAATATATCTATATATAATTCTAATAGATTTTATTTGATAAGAGTATTTATACCTATATATGTCTTGCATATTATGAATTTTGAGCATGTTCTGAGAATGCTTGTGGTTTTGAGTTTGTATTTTAAATATTGTTGGTATTCTGGATTTGTGGTTGGTCTATATATGTTCTTAGGTTGTATCTGGAGCTTTTGTATTTAGGGAAATGTCCAATTTTTAGGGAAAATTCTGTCTGTTTTTTTGGAAAGTTCTTCCGTAGGCTTGCTAGGGAAATGGCATTCCCTAAGCGCCGGTTACGGCCCTAGTTGGGTCGTGACAAAGGAATATAGCCATAGCCAACACAAACAATTCATCCAAACAAATCATCTAAAAGCAACCCATACAAAGTCAAACTTAGAAAAATCCATAAAAAAATTATCTATAGTCCCCAAAAAAAAAAACTCCATGAGTGGAGTGAGAAACTAAACCAAAAAATTCATTAACCATATTCTTGGATTGGTCATAAGAAAATGAGAGATGACTACCCTTTTTTCACACTAATTGTGCCTCTGCTAAAAACTGCTACCATCATTCTTCCTTGCACCTATAATCACAACTACACACCGCTGTCACATGCTAGCATAATCGTCACAACCTTAGATCCACAAACTCCCCACCTCTGCACCAGTATCCATCAAGCCTCGATGCTCAGAGCTAAGACTCTCACAACTGCCTCAACTTGGTGGTTTATGCTATAATGAGGGATGAAGGGTGAAGAATGGAATGTGGATTTAAGATTCAAGGAAGAAAAGGAATTTTTAGTTTGGGTTTAGGGTTTAGAGTTTGAGAAAGATGAAGAATTTCATATATGAGTTTACAATTTTAGAAGACAGGTTTTTTCTATGAATGGGAAGGTGAGGTTAGGGATTGAGATTAGGATGAAGAAGAGTAAAACAACGTTGTTTTGATGAGAGAGGAGTTTTTAATTGAGAATTAATGTGTCATGTATGCTTCTCCGTTAAGTGTGATAATGACGAGTTCACAGAAGGACTAACATACCCCTCTTTTTTTAATGATGAAGAACTATTGCTAGATTTTTAAATTTTGAGAGACTAATTTATTCCTCGCAATTTTTGTTAGGGACTAAAATGGGTTTTGACTCTTTTTTATCTTTAAATTTATCCTTTAAGTTATAAATATTTTAAATTTGCCTTCTAACTTTTAAAAATTAAACACATTTATCCTCTTAATAAAAACCATTAGTTACATTGATGAAAAAATCTTATCTCATGTTTAATTTAGCAAAAATAATATATATGACATTTTACAGGATAAGTTATATTTTCAAATCTACTCTCTAATTTAAGAAATAACATTTGCGAAGAGATTACGAAAAGGACAAATGTGCTCAATTTTTAAAAATTAAATGGCGAATCTGAAATATTTTGTACTTAGAGGACAAATTTAGAACGTATATTATGGATCAATTATTTTTGCTATCTTTTTTAAATCCAAGACTTCATTTATTTTTGATCATTTATAAAAATGATTGAAAGTATTGCGTACTCATATCACATGTGAGAATCACTTGTAATAATTTGGGTAATCCTCTTCCTAAGCTAGTTTTTGGAGTTAGTGACGGATTCAGAAAATTTTTGCAATGGGACAAGGTTAATACATAATTAAGTATAATAAATTTTATGGCTTTATGTGAGGTCTATTTAATCCACTACTAATAATTTCTCAAAAGTGAAAATGACTCGAGACTTTAAGAACTGGTGGTTTGTTGCTTACTTTCTTAAATTAAAAGAAATAAAAAGTTGAAAAAGTATGTGTAACAAACAAAAAAGCAAAAAACTAAAAAACTTCTTAAAATGTTATCGTTTTACTTTTATTTTATATAAATTTAATACTTATCTTTTTAACTTTTTTAGGAAGAGAGAAGGTTTATTTTTTATAAATAAGTGAAAACTGAAAATATAAAATATGATCATTTTCTTTGCTTAAGATGGGCCATTAAATTAATATATATATATAACAATAATTAAGATCTTATAAAGTGAAATTCTTCAATTTGTAAAATGAAAAAGTTAGAGTTTAACTACCATTAGATCAATCTATTCTATTATATGCGAATCCCACCAAATGATCTAAAAATAAATAATTCTCCATTTTATTACTTTACAAGAAATCTTGCTTCAAAGGATTTAAAGTTAAAAAACAAACTTGCCTAGGGCGCCATGGCCCACCTATATCCTCCCTCTCTTCATCTCTAGAGCTAAACCCACAATTCTAAAAAAGTATCATAATCTATCATATGTTTAATATCAAGCCACCCATAGACATCCAATTTTGAAAATGTTATGTTCATATCGGCTAGATATGTGGTTAAGATATCCTTACTTGAATAATTATTTACTGTTAAGCTATTTTTGGACCTTAAATTAGACCCACAAATTTTCAAAAAACTAACAAAAAATGTTCAACAAAAAAGGAACTTACAAAAATAATTTGTTAAAGAAAGATTCTCTCAATAGCCCAAACAAGGTTCATCTTGTATATAGATACTAGATATAACCAAACAAGGAAAAAGGAAACCGCGGACCAATTGTGAAACACGTGAAAAATTGGAATGTATATCATAAATGAACATGTCCTACTTACTTATGCGAGAGGCCAGGGGTGGTATGAATTTTGTAGATAGTACAATAGATTTATGATCCACACATAGTATTTCATTTTTAAATATTATGATTATATCTAAATATATGTATATACATGATAGATATATTCTTTAGAGATAAACATAAATTTCTATATACAGTATACTTGGCTTTTGCAAGGATACATGTACAAATAAATAATAACAATGTAAATTTCATTTTTAATATAAAAACGTATATATGCAGATTATTGGTTTGAGTATAAGATTGCTGAGAGTATATATTAAAAATCGCCCAAGTCACCACGAACTTTAGGCGTGGCATTAATGAAGCAGTATAACACACAAAAGCGCGCTGCGCGCAGCCTCTTATGTAGGACAGTAAGCACAAAGTGTAAAGCCAAAAAACAAACAATTTCGTCCACATTTGCGGAAGCTTTTGTTCACATTGAAGCCTCATAGTGTGAATTCAATCCGTTATGTCATTACTTTAAGGGTATCTTTGGTTGGCAGTAAAAATAAGGAGAAATTTTTTATCGATAAGTTTTATGTATAAATACACTTTAAATATAAATATTAACTGTATAAAATATCCAAAATATTTGAATTTAAATATAATTGAGGAAATTACACAAATATATATAATAAAAGGAAACGGAATTAAATAAATACAAAGTTATATGTTATTATTGTTGTGGTTGTTGTTGAAGTTGTAGTACAGAGAATACATACTTGTATCTAGTGTTTTGAAGGCTGCAATGGTTCGAGAAATATTTAGGTGGTTCTGGAGCACCATGTAGTTGTATTTATAGCTAATAATATCACAGTATTTTTAATGAAATTTATTATTAATTTATACTTTTATTTAAAATATTATAATATTATTGACTATGAACATAACTATGTGATGCTTCAAGACCATCAAATTATTTCTGGTACTGGACCAGTCCATCAAGTGCTGGTACATTGGCCGATCCAATTAGGCCTCAAAAAATTGAAAGTTCAAAATGCAATGCCAAAACTTATGAATCATTGTTGAACCAACCGACTGATTCAAACAAGCTACAATTGTAATGATTGAACTTCATCAATTGATTCTTTTTTTCTTTTTTAGTAAATATCTTTTTTAGTTCTAATATTTTAAAGTTGATATTAATTTAATTATAAAATAATTTTTTACGTCAATTTAGTCCTATATTAATAATTTGATGGAAATTTGTTAAGACTAAATTGATATTAAAACTCAAAATATTATGACTAAATTGATATCAAAATCCAAAGTATTATGATTAAATTGATATAAAAAATTTTTTTAAAATCAAATTGATGTCAACTTAAAAATATTACAACTAAAAAATTTATTTACTCTCTTCTTTTTTTCCCCCAATAACCCAAGCAAACTAGTGGAAATGATGTTTATGGCTGATAATCATTAATCACAATTAAAATTGAGATTAATTTTGATGTATTATTAACATAAAAGTGTTTTATAATATTATTCAATCACATATATCTATTTATAAGATTTTTAAGATAACAGATAATTAAGTCAAATATATTTACTAATATGATAATATATAATTGAATATTTATATAAAAAAAATTTACTATAAAAATGTATCAAAATTAAATTCTTACTTCTATCTGTAATTTTCTGGTTGTTGTTTGTTTTAAAAGTTATATTTATGTTGTTTATTTGTAATTATTTGACATCTCATTACTTCGAAAATTTGTACCAAAGGTTTTCCATAAATCACATTTTCCATGTACTCGTCTAAGTCACAAAACCACACAAGTCTTAAATATCTTTTGTCTCCTTCTTTGAATTAGGTATAGCATCAAATATTTGTCAAGATTCGCTTCCTGAATTTTGCGCGATCTTCACCACACAAAAACTCGTGTTTTCAAAGGCATCGATCGAAATGCATGGTTGTACAAAATAAAAGAAGCATCAAAATGTCTCGTGTGACAATAATTAGAGAGCATGCTGCTGAGTCAAAAGGAAAATGGTACGAATGTCTTTCAAATATTATTACTTGTTATGGCCTTTTATATTATAATTAAAATAAACTTATTCTTCTATTTTGCCGCAGAAGCAATATTGGCCATAACTTTGCAAAAGGTGTATTAAGACCTATTGAAAGTTACATGTCCAGTGAAAGACGACGACGGGGGAGGAAAAAAGTCCCACTTGGCTTTTATCGTAGGTTTGTTGTCAATGAAAGTCGTCCTTCTTCTACTGCTGCTTAAAGGATCACTTCAGTGATGGACCCCCCAAAAAGCCATTTTCACCAACTTGTTATTCTTGTGCTTTTCCCTTGACCCTTTTGGGAACCGGTTGATTGGATACTGCTGCATCTCTTCTGACTTACCACTTCTTTCCACGTCCACTTCCAATTCCCACGTTAATCTAAGTTTCATCCTAATTGTACACACCATAAAATATTTTTCTCAACCATACTTATACATAAATCCCATCCATATTAAGCCTGGTACTCTCTTTCAGAGCAAAATAAAGTTGAAGAATTTGTAGGCCCTTTGAAATGTAAACACCCATTATTCTGCCAAAAAAAAAAAATCCTGATATATACTTACCGTTAAATCCTTGAGAAATGCATTATTGATTAGATAACTTGGTCTTTATGGGAAGCTTATAAATTTTAACTTTTATTCTTGTTCCTGTCTTCTGTTTGAGTTTGTTCTTTTGTTGATTGCATTTGATTTTGTGGTGATTTGTTCTTTTGTCAGGCTTCAGGGGAATAGTTTGCCTATAGCAATCTGTTTAATTGAATTCTTGTTGGTGGCTATTATTTTTGTTCTTGTGATTTAGTGTGTCCTTTTTGTGTTTTGGTGTCAAGGGGTTGCTGTTTTTCACTTTTACTTAGGTGTTCTAGGTGTGCTTTTTGGTGGTTCAACTCGATGATGTGGTGCTTCTATTATCTTTGTCTTTAGGGATTGTTTTGTTCTTCTATTATGGTTGTTGATCTTTTGGTTTGGTGGTTGGCCTATATCCTCTTTGGTGTATGGTTATGTTTTTTTTTATGATTTTGTTTTGATTGTTGTCTATTACTTATGTTTTGTTTTTGTTTTTTTTTTTAATTGGGCTCTGGCCTTTGTTGTTCCCTCTCTCTTTTGAGGGTCGAGTGCTTTAGTAAATATTAAAAAAAAGAAATAGGAGAGCGCCAAGGATCAACTTTTCTAAGTTTATGGATGACTTTTAAAATGTGAATGATAATGATTGAGTATTGGGCACTAGGTTAATTAACTCCTCATAGAATATTAAGCAGCTATTCTAATCAAAGATTTTATTTTCAGGTAAACTTTTATGAATAATTTTGTTATATTTCTAAATAAGATATTATTTCAATCTAAATTTAACGCATACTACAAGCTTTAACAAGAGTTAATTATAACAATACGTATAAATAATCTATTAATAAAATATGACTAATTTGTATCAATAAATAAATAAATAAATGAAATATGACTAATAATCAAATCACCTTTTTTTAAATGCTATTTTTCTTGCATTAGGTCACCCAATCCTTATTTAGAGTTTATAAGAAAAACTAAATCATTAGAAATAATTTAGTTACGAGAGATTTAGATAATATATATGAGATTAAGAATTCAAATTTCATTATAATTGATCTACCAAAAAAGAGTTTATAGGAAAAACTTGAACTTGAGAAATTTATGATTAAATAATTACTTCAATGGTGTATGGTGGTTGTGTCTATGATCAAACTACAAAGACTCACTTTGTGATTATTGACGGTCCAATTAGATAATAAAAAAATTCAAAGGGGAAGCCCGTCAATCATACATTTAAATGTCAATTGCGACGTTATCAAGTACCCCGGACCCGAAAGAAATGTTATCAAATCCCTCATTATGGCACAGCGATTGCTGGCTTTTTTTAATGGGAACATTAACGGTATAAACGAACTCCCACCAACAAAGCGCGAAAACAGTAACGGTGTCCTTGGGATGTCATTATCAATTTGACGAATATATATGTACATGGGCGGCTGTCATCAAATATTCAAGAATTAGTAGTTTTTATCCCTGTTTTTTCTAGTTTAATTGAAAATTAATTTTATAAGTAATTTACATGGATGAACTATGTGAAATTACTCTTGAATAGAAATAAATCTTTTATACATATATTTATATGATAATGTAATACGAAGAAAAAAAATGCTATAAATAAGATCGTGCAGGTATTATATATATATATATATATATATAGAGAGAGAGAGAGAGAGAGAGAGAGAGAGAGAGAGAGAGAGAGAGAGAGAGAGGAAGTATATCATATGAGAGGAGTGATTTATTATAAGAGTGAAAGGAGTAAATCTTGACCATTGGATCTTACGTAAATAATCAAGATAAAAATATAAAATCACATGACTTTTTTAAGTGATCATATGACCTTTAAACAATTTTAAATCTTGACCATCCATATATGGTTATACGGCCCAAATTTGCTCCTCTCACTCTCATAATAAACCACACACACACACACATACACACACACACACACACACACCCACATATATATGGCATGGGAATAAAAATAAAAATAAAAAATTTAGGGATTAATTTTTCATACAATTTTATTAATAAATCTAATCCTTAAATTTTATACCTTATTTTTACACCCAATACTAAACTAATTCTAGTTTTAAGTATGATTATGTTATAGTTGTTAAAATATAAGCGGGAAACAGAAGAATTGTGAGAGAGGGTCTCTATTCTCTACACAAACACAATGGGAGTTGATTATTAATTTAAATCAAATCAAGCTTTTTCTAGAATATATTTCATTTTTTCAACATGACCCATAAATGCCAAAAGACTCAATAATGCACGGACATACGGACACCTACTAATAAATTCAAGATTTTTGTTCGTATTTCCCACCCATCAATATGTTAAATATGTATAGAAGGCAAAAAAAAAAAAAAAAACTGCACCTCATGTTCTGCCAAAATAAACCTAACATTGTAAAACCAAACAAAATGAGTCATAAGCTAGAAGTCCATGCAGTAATTACCTTTGGTTGCACCACCGTCCCATCTAATCTCCTGGTAACAGCTAATTTCAGTTATCCCATCATCTAGATTTATGGTTTAGAATTTCGATTGGTAGAATGAGTTTTTCGATTGAGCAATGTCAACTCAAATATTGAATTCAATTTTGTTAGTGGTTTTTCACTAATAAATTTTACACAAAAATCATTTAATTCATCGTTAAAATTTGTAGCTTATGGATTAACCTTTCTATGAAAAAGGGGAGAAAAAAAAAAAAGCAAGACCGAAAGAATGATTATGGTTTTCTGTCAAGGTTAAGTACAATCTTTGGACCTCTGGTGGAATTGCAGACAAGCCTAATTAAACTTGAACTGAGAGAAACTAATTGTTGATGTTACTTGTGAAATAATTACCTCAAACAAAGGAAACCGGGTTCTCCACTGTCTCTTAGATATTTTGCTTTGATTTGATTTTGGACAACAGTAATTAAGAGGTATTGTTTGTATATACTAAAATATGGAGATACTAACAATTGAGATATCTAAAATAGTCTAACCTACATCAACAATACGTATATATGACATTGGCCATGAATGTGAACAAAAAGGCCGTAATAAATGGAGAATATAGAGCGAAGAGAACTGATGTTGGAATTTTGCCGAAAAGTAATTCTCACATATTAAATGATTTGATCTGACGTAAATATACATAAACTAAAACCAGAAAGAATTAGCACTTGACATATATAATGAAAAGTGTCAGTTTGACATCTTTTTAAATATAATCTCATGGAAAGAACTGTGATGATTTTGTAAAAAAAAACTGCATTAATTGATATTATAATGTGGGTTATGTGAAAGCAATATTACCTACATTAATAATGTCTTACGTAATGTACATTCTCAGCTTAAATTTTCAAAGCAATTTGCACATGCTTCGCCATAGCAGACATGGACTTCGAGTGAATTTCACGTGATATCTAGAAAGAGCCAAAAAAAAAAACAGAGATTTAGGATGTGTTGACGTTGTAATAAAGAGGAGAAGAATATAAAGAGTAAAATAAATTTATAATTATTTTTTAAATTTTTTTATTTCTTCTACTTCTCTTAATATCTCAATTCACAAACACACTTAGTCGACACTTAGTCGAAGCTGCAAACTGATAGAAGAGGTGGAATATTGTAAAACTTCTACAGTTTGATGAAATTAACACCGTATAGCAGTGTCTAAGAACGACGGTAGACGTTGGCAGTTCTTGTTTGCTTTGACAAAGTGACAAAATCATTATTCCCTTGTATTTATAGTCTGCACAAGGTGCCGATAAAAGTACTCTTTTTCTCTTCAAAATTTGCCGCATGCAATTGATTCTCCTTAAATTTATAATGTTATTTATCCTATTTTTTAAGTTGCAAGGGTGTCATTTGATTCATATAACGGATGTCAGTTAATAGAAAAAGGCTTAAATATCGTTGTATTTATCCCATTTTGAATTCACAATCATGTGATTCTTTTTGTTCAGGGCGCTACTTGAACTATTTTTCAGTCAAACTGAGATAGAGTCACCTAAATTAGTTTGTGTCTCGCTCCCTCTTTTATTTGCTCGCATGTGTAAGAGCAATCTGCGTATACATCTCCACTTGTACAAGGTTTTTAAGTGGATGACACACCAAAAATCTCGCTTGGGACTACTTGTATTATTCAAGAGGGTTATTACGCTTCTTATCTAATATCATTTTTATTTAATTTATGAATTAATGGTGTATTTTTACAACTGCCAAATGCGTATCCGTGTGTATTTTAGGTTGAGAGAGAGGGAGATGGAATGTGACGAAGTGGCTGATGTATATTTCTACTTTTATTTATGCTCCCTCGATAGTGAAGATAAAACTAATTCCATATATCCACAATTGCATAACAAAATAACTAATGAGCCAGGAGAGATATGGCAATAACCTTCCATTACTTTGCATAAATTCTTATTCTATGTCAACCATATGAACTTAATTCAGGTCACATGTTAGTCAACCTCCTTACATGCTATATGTCTTAGCATTAAATATTAATTTAATTTAATTTATTGAGTTCTCAAGATAGTACTTATATATGAGGAAAGGAACATGGAGGTGGGAGTGGCCACTCTTGCCTTGTCCACTTCCAGTGGAGGATAGGATGAAACTTTATTAAGATTGTCTTCTACGGATAGTTAGAAGAAAGGTGTCCTTTTAGCTAGTTGCAGGATCTCGGCACTTGGATTAGGAGGCCATTGACGAAGCACGGAAAGATTAAAATAACAAAAAGAACGTCCAAAAGTGTGTCTTGCTTGTGGTCGGTCAATTAATAATTAATAATAGTATTATAATCAACCCTCATCCACCTAACCCTAAGTGCCTCATCCCACATCGGTTTTATAAAATACAATTGGCTATACGTACATATATAGAGAAATGAAAACTATTTAGGTGCTTTATAATATAATTCGCTGGTATAAAGATTAATAATGGCATGCCAATGAAGTTGGCTTAACAGGCTAATATCAAAGCATTTTGTCTTAAAAATTTAACAGCAGTGCTAAATAGCACGAAAATAATTTTGTCAAAATGTTACGAATGATTTTATAGCTATATATGGGTAGTTTTGAAATTTGAAGGCAGAAGAAAGAAGAAGTTAATTTGACAATTTTACCAAAATACAATTTTGTTATGATGTATCACAATTTTTATATATCGTTCTATGGAAATTATTTTGTACACTTTTAACATTTCTGAAATTTTAATTTGGCTATCACTACCAATGACATCTTTTGATAAACATCACTATGAACTCTCCTTAAAAACCCATGGTATATCTTAATTTTGGAATAAGCAACATTTTCTTTCCCCTAAACTTTAGTTTTAAAAATAAAAAAATTTCAGTAAACTAATTAATTAATTAATTACTTGTCTTATGTATGTACTGACAACAATTCTCTCCACTGGTACAACTGTGCAAGTAATAGGTAAAGGCCATTATATATATAGGTCATGCAATAAATAACATACACTAAGAGAAGTGAAACAAATTGAATCATTGGAAAATAACCACATATTTCTAAACGCTATGAAGAATAGGTACGTAATTTTTGTGAGGTAAGGAAAAAGCTAAATGAAATCAAATCTGTCAAAAAAATATTTATCATAGTACCGTACATTTATTAATATCTATATTACAAATCATGGTATCTTGGTAATGATGTATAAGAAATGGGTTTAAAAAAAATAAAAATAAAAAAATTCTTTTTCATGAAGTAACCTTTGATGCTTGAAGCTGCTAGTCTCGAAATTAATGTTAAGCTCCTCAAAGCAATTTGTGAGTGCTTAGAGTTCCACATTCCGTATGGCACCGAATGGGGGGAAGTCAAAGTCAAAACAGCCCAAATTCCTCTGCAAAACAGGGGTCCCCGCCAGTCCCACTGTTTGTTCCCTTTGTTGAAGGTCGCATCTCCAAATTACGTATGACAATTTCACACGTCACTTGAAGGTATACAATAGATCTACATATAACACAACACATGAGGCAACAAACATGAAGTCATACAAACTGACTTTAAGTACATACGTGACATTCATTTCCATCACCATAGTGATATATATTTGTTTCTTTTTCTAAAACTTTCTAAAATATTTTAATAGTCAAATAAGTTTTAGTTTAAATTATAAGTTAATTCTGGATGGAATTAGTACAGTAACTAATCCTGTGTAATAAAAAGTATAAATTAATTATGCATGATTAAAAAATTGAATTATATAACAACATACGTAACACAAAAATAATGTTCAACTAACACAACAATTTTAATCTATCAGAAACCGACTGAAATTTCAGCTGCATGCATGCAAATGCTTATTAGCTCGTAGCTGGCAAACTTTTGCCTTTGCTACGTTGCAAACTTCAGTCCCGCTGCCTTGGAGAATGAAACATGTGGCCAATGCATGTAAGATATTCGTGTCCTGCAAAATAGGCATCCACGTACATCGTCATTCATGCAGAATCATAAACACATTTCGGCAAGTCCTTCAATAATAATGGATATAAAACAAACCATAAGGTCATTTACAATTATGAATGACCATATAACTGTTACGTTGTCCTCTCAGAAAAACATGGGGAAAGCTGTTTTGGGACTGATCGAATGTATTTGGGCTCGATGGTATTGTTGAATCGGGCTATTTTGTGCAATAAATACTGTCCAAATTTTGTAAAATTTTTTATAGAAATTGCTTCATTGCACATCTACAGTAGTGATCGAAATGTTGTGGATTATCCGCATATGTAGAAAAATAAAACAATCAATATATGCACGGTTGTATATATAATTACTATTGTATGGTTAAAGACAGTGTTAATGTTTTTATGATTGTGAGGGAAAAAAAAAGTGCATATATAATTATCATACGAGATTCTATACATTTTTCTTTTGCCGCTACTCTACGAAATGAAATATGAGGAATTCACACCTCGGGAAAGAAAATTGGGACGCGTTTAGCATTTTTGCTTAGAACAGTAATACATATACTTTATATTCACATACTCTTCCATAAATTATTAACACTGATAGAGTCTTAACTATCCAGATTTGATAAATACTTAAAAACAATGTATATTATTATCTTATAATGGATATAAAACAAACTATAAGGTCACTTACAATGAATGATCATATAACTGTTTTGTTGCCCTCTCAAAAAAACATGGGGCCAATGTTTTGGGACTGATTGAATGTATTTGGGTTCTATGGTATCGTTGAATCGCTATTTTGTGTAATAAATACTGTCCAAATTTTTTAAAATTTTTTATAGAAATTTTTTCATTATACATCTACAGTAGTGATCGAAATGTTGTGGATTTTCTGCATAGAAGATTAAAACAATCAATATATGCACGGTTAATACATAATTTCTTGTATGATTAAAATCTGAGTGTTGATATTTTTATCATTGTGAGGAAAAAAAAGGTACATATATAATTATCATACGAGATTTTATATATTTTTCTTTTGCCGCTACTCTTCGAAATGAAATATGAAGAATTCGCAACTCGGAAAAAATAAAAAAAGAAAAAACATGTTTAGCATTCTCGTATAAAACAGTGATACAAATACTTTGTATTCACATACTCTTCTATAAACTATTGACACTGAGAAAGTCTTATAATAAACCCTTTTAACTATCCAGATTTGATAAATACTTAAGGCAATGTATATCATTTCTTATTTCTTATATAAAATGTGATATCACAGCACTGGGTCATCCCAGATCAAGGAATTAATATAAGCATTTCAAGACCGTACCTAGCAAGCGACCAAAATTGAAATATGTTCATTGGATCAAACATCGAACATCAAACAGGTCCACATGCAACGCATAACCATGCTAAAACTGTGGAGGAAGAAATGTACGTAGAGCGAGAATCTTTCATTGGTAAATGACATCACGGGCGGAACGTCTGTAAGACTTGTTTTGATTATGTTGTACAGGAAGAGTACTCATCTAACTTCAGATTAAATTTAATCGAGTATTTACAGAAACAGTTATAGATGATTCATAATTAAGATAATTCACTCACAGCATGTTATAGACGCAGGTCATGGTACTTATCAACTCTTAAACCCTAAACTTAATTAATAAAATTTTAAAAAATAATGGGTGTTTGAAAAATGCTTTCAACGTTAAGCAAGTCGTGGCACTCACAACTGTATTGGACACTGGTCTATGTTGTGTACAATAAGAAAATTAAACTGTGTTACACCTAACAATTATAATTTTGAGTTCCGTTATTTGAACATCATATATTGATAATATAACACCCTCTGCCGTCAAAACACAACACCCTCGCAAAAATAAATTATCAGGAAAACTGGCGGCACTTCAATTTCAAGCCACACTGAAAAATCATCGTTGAAACTTTTAACAAACCTTGCAACTATCTGCACGAACACATTTAATACATTGTTAATATGAAAAATTTTGTATGTATATTTAATCAATAGAAGAGTGAATGATAGTATGAAATAATATGTTAATTAAAATTTAACTCATTATATAATTGTATGAAAAAATATCCAAATAATAAAAAACCAATTATTGCATCGCATATTCTCTCACAATATGTTATTTGCAAGGTAGGGTATGCTTTCGTTGCAAGAAACATGTATTTAAATATAAAGACAGTGATTCTCTTATGTAAGCACCCCATATCTCAAGTCACATACGTTGCAGATACAACAACATGGAGAAACAAGGAAAGAGAGACATGTGTTGCGTTGAAGCTCAAAGGTTCCTGTTAACTGGGAATTAAGGGATCGATGTCTAGGCGGTACCGAATGGCGACTGAGGATGACCTTGCATCCAAAAACTTAGGGGAACCGAAGAGACACTCTCATTAACCTCATCAAGTTAGTCTGCCTCTTTGACCAAAGATAGGTCGAACCACAGCCCACAGTCTATACGAAGTAGAATGTAGAAGCAAATGTGGTTGTTCCCTATCTGTAACTTGAGTTTTCATATTATTGTTTTAAAAATTCTTATGTGATTATTATTTTATTTATGGAAAAGTCTGAAAATTCATCATAACTAGTTTAATTTGCGTAACCTATTTATATTTTTCTTTCCTAGAATGTATTTGGCATGAGGGTAATGTTGGGATGAAATTTTTATAGAATAGATTTATAAATAAAAATATATGTACATAAATTTATTCTATGAAATTTAAGTTCTAATTTTATCTCAATATTAAATGCATTCTTAGTGTAAAGGAGTTTTCTGCACCAATCACCTGGCGAAAAGTGGAGTTTCTAGCACTGATAAGCTTGCATTTTGGGATGTTCTACTTCCCCTGCATTGCTAAGCTCTTTTATTAGGGAAATATTTTTCTGCATAAAAAGTGGATACTAAATAGAGCACATAAAGAAAATCAAAAGTTTTACGGATTTATACTATTAACTTGGCTTACACTATTGAATTCCACACTATTTATAAGAATGTAATCTCTTTTTTAACGTCCCAAAATATAAGTTCAAATAATAAAATTATTTTCTTCTAATTCATTGCATGGGGAAAACATTTGAGAGTGGCTCGATTTCTTCACTTTCCTTACGATTTACTTTTCTTTTTTCCTCTACTGTACCGGAAAAAAAAATCATGAATTAAAGCGTTGGTTGATTTTTTTTGGTGAAGACCGCTATATAATTTGAGTTTAAATTTAAGAGTTTTTTTGTTAATAGATAATTTGTAGTCACATGTTTAATTTTTGTTAAGATTATTTAGTTATTCTAATTTTAAAATGAGAAGAATCTATACATCTATCTAAAACAAAATAAACTTAAGAGTATCCTTATTTTTTAAGTTTAGAAAAAAAAAAGATGTAAATTAAAATTTTTTTTAAATAAAGATAATAAAATATTTTTAATTTTAATTTCTCAAGAAATTATTTATTATCTTAAAATTTTTTATACTTAAATTTTAATTGGAAATATACCTTCCCTAAATTCATGCTCTAGAGCTGGCACTAACTCAAGTAATATTAGTCATCTTGCCTGCGTTGTGTGGGCATTTATAAATTATTTTATCTTGAAATCAAATTATTTTACTTTAATTTTAACTTGCTTTTTTCTCTACACTTATCTTAGAGGATATTTGGGTTTTTTTTTTTTGAAAAAATAAACAACGGGGCTACGCCCAAGAAGAGAAATATACTTGGTTTATTTTTTGTTTTTATTTAACTTTTAATATATTTTCACTAATAACTATAAAAATACTAACTTATTTTCATTTAGTTTTCTTTTCTAAATGTTTTAAAAAATAAAAACAAGATGTTTTATTTGAGATTAATATTGATTTAGTGTAAAATATCTTACACTAACAACCAATTAAATTTTATTTTACATGTGACTTTTGGGATATAGTTATTATAAAATTCAAACACTTTTAATGATAAGTCAACACATAATTAAATGGTTGTATAAAAATAAATTGTATTGGTAATATATGAAAATTAAATCATTTTTATTTTTACTACCTAAAAAAGAAAAAACAAGATAGTATTTTCATAAAAAATTAATTTTGATATACTGTTAGTATAAAAGAGTTTTACACTATTATCTAATTACATATTACTATTTGTAAGATTTTTGAAATAATGCATGTATATGATAGTCAAATATTTTTGTTGATATAATAATATATAATTGGATATCTGTGTAAAAAAATTTTACACTACCATTATAATAAAATTAAATTCTTTTTATAATTAATAAAAAATATAAACTAAAAATATAAATATAAAACAAAAGTCAAGTAGGTCCAATGCTGCATTAAGATACAGCTCAATGGTTAATGTAATTTGCACGATGAACCTTTTCTTCTGTTGGCACCATCCAATTTCGGTGAATGCTATGATGCACCTCACTTTAAGAGGTGCATCATGCATCTTGTATGATTGATAGTTAGATGTGAGGGTACACCAATATACTTTTACATTTGATCATTAATTTCATAAGGTGTATTGATACACCCTCACATCTGACCATCAATCATACAAGATATGTGTGAGGTGCATCATAGACAAACCCTCCAATTTCACGTCATTAATGTTTGGACTTGTCTTGTGCTTGTCCTTTACCGTCAATGAAATTCCCATTTTTGTTTTTTTATTTTTATTTTTTTCCCGTCTTGTGCGCAGTGCGAAGCTCCCGTGTTAACCCCAAAAAACAAACAAACAAATAAGTACAATGACTGCAATTGAAGGTACTTAGTAGTGTGTCACAACTCTCAGAATATTAACCAAGAGAAATAGTCAGAAAAAAGCTTACTGTTACGAGACTGATTTAGTAACCTTTGATACGAGCGGTCTAGTGGGTGCCTTGTTTTATTGTGGCGGCGTCTGTGATGGGGAGGGCTGGGTTTGGGATCAAAATGGTCCTTGAATCTTAACCATTCAAATTATAATCAATGGTTCAGATTAAAATCTTTTATTGTAAAAAAATAATTTTATAATAATTTATATTTATATTTTAATATTTACAAACAATCAAATTATCCATTTTATCCTTTCATCATTCTTCCTCCAATCTGCCTTTAGAGGATCCGCCCCTCCTCCACTCACGCAAATTGGAAACCATCTGCCCACCAAGCCCAATTCCGCCGCCGTGCCCCGTCGCAGGCCGTGATTCCCGACAACATTATCAACGTTGCGCCACTATTGCCTCCACTGCCACTGTTACCTGCTTCCACACCACCACTGAGGACAAAACTGCTGCGACAACATACCTCAGGTTGGCCGACGGAGATGGAAGCAGGAAGGCAGTGATGCAGAGGTCGAGGTCGAGGTTGGTGGTGAGAGAAGCTTCCAACTCAGACACCGCAATGCGAGGGACCCTCTTGATGAGGAAAGGGAGTGAGAGAGAGTACGTGACCAAAGGGAAAAGGAGGAACAAGAGCACGAGACAGAACGAGAAGAGGAAGAAAGCAAGCAAGAGAGAGAAGAGGAGGAGGAGAACAAAAGCACGAGGAACGAGGCCGTGAAAGGAGAGAGCAGGAACAGCAGAAAGAAGCAGAGGAATGCGTGGTCAGAAGAAAATTAAGGGAGAAGGGCAAAACTGTAACACTATATTTTTTTAATTATAATATTATAAAAAATCAACTTGGACCAAAACTTAACATGGTCCACCACAGCTTTGGCCATAGGACTATATTTGTCTTCTACTTCAGCATGTTTTCCAGCCATTTTCACAAATAAGCTTTTGCCAACTCAAATTCGAAAAAATTCATATTTGTTTTGTACCATCTGACAAGGCTCAAATAGTTACCATTACTATCAAAAGATGGTAGCAAGGTCTTTTCAATGCAACAACTATAATTTCCTTTCCTAATATATCATGCGCATGGTTAAGAAAATCAGACCGGACCAATCGATTTAACAGGTTCGACAAGGAATTGGACTCCAAGTCAATCCGATCATCTCCCTTAAATTGTCTGTCCTCAGAATCGATGAAGAACCAGCAAGAATCAAGATAAAATTGATGAATCAGTGAGAATTAGATCAGTTAAATCCGTTGACCGATTTGGTTAAATTTTTTCAAAAAAAAATTTGGTGAAAACATTGTTATTTAAAAAAAAAAAAGAAACTCCGTCATAACAAAGCTTGTTTCTTTTAGAATATTGATTCTTTTGGTATGCTTATTTGCTATATATTCTTAAATTAATTTAAAAAGTGAAAAATTGAAAATGGTTATTGTGCTGTCTATGCGTACATCCTAAAAGAAATGTAAATAAAGATTAAAATAAATGAATTTTGTATTTGAGATGTTTAATAAAATGCCTACAATAAATGTTATTTTGTATTAATTATGTTATTTTTAATGATTTAATATAATTTTTTACTTTCTAATTAATCATATATATATATATATATATATATATATATATATATATATATATATATATCTCCCGATTAAACTCCCAATTAAACTAGTTGAATCGCTGAACATTTGAATCAATACCTTGACCAGTTCGACATCTGGTATGATTTTCTTAACTTTGACCATGCCCGTGAACATGATGCAACTCCATGTGGTGGGCACAGACAAGTAATGGTCCCATGGACAACATTTGTCTACCCTCAAAATACACTAAAGTTTAGACATTTTCAAGAATTTAGTTGTTTCCACTAGCTGACACTAAATTAACAATAATTAACCAATGTTTTTCACAACTTCAATTCTATGCAGCAAATTTACTCCAGCACATAATGTACTACATATTTTTGCTTCAATATCAGAAAACCTCTTCATCACATAAATCTCAATATAGCTTAATATACAGAGAGACTGTCGATGATTTTAGACACAAACTAGACACCCCATTTTTCTTTTTGTATGACAGAGGAATTTCGTTAAGTACAATTTCATCAAGAAGAGAGAATATGAGAACCCACGAAGCAGAAAATAACACATGGTAGCTGATGAGTGCAGCCAGGAGCAGAGCATATCATATTTTATTATCCAAATATCTAAAGCCAGCTTGCCATATGACTATATGAGTCTTCCACATGGGATTTGGATGCAAAGTTAGGCAGCGAGATCTGTGGACCATTCTTTGTAATGTTGTTAGCCTAATCAAGCTAGCTTTATCTTTTAGAGTACTTTTGAGCTTAACATCCCTACTTATGGTGTTTACGAGGGAGCATCCGTACTGTGCTTGATGTGAATCCAAGAAACAATAAACAATAAGTAAAAGTTACAACTTCACTGTAACTACTTAAACTTTGGATATAATGGCATGCACTTGATCCTCCACGTAATGGTTGTCATCTTGACCACAAACAAAGCTACATTTCAGAAACAGAAAGCTTTCAATTTAGCAAGTAAGAAATAACTAAGCATGTATACAAGTTGATGATATGTTCATGCACATTAGTAACACTGGCTTTAATTCTTATCTAGTATAGTCATAAACTTATAAATTAAGCTTAGGAGGTTATACATTTCACTTTCTAGAGAATCTAGAGCACATGTTCATTAATGAGCTACACACGTGCACAGCAACAATGCTTTTGAGAGCTGTCTGAAGCTTGTTTCAACTTTCAAGTAGCTGTAAGTTATGGATACGTCAACATACTGATGGAAACAATCACCAACTTTTCTCTAATATAACTTACAAAAATGAAATAATTAAGCACCAGAACCTGTCAACACCTAATAATTTGTTAGATAGGATTGCATATTTTCTACTATAACTGATTTATTCCTATGCACAGAATTAACCACATGCAAGTTAAGAGAACCAATGCAAATATTTCTTGCTTATATTCATTCTATTGTGGTACAATTCAAGTGCGGATGTATGAATATATGGCTTCATACAAACGATCCACATTTGATTAGCCCTCTTCTAGTAACTTACTTGTTTGAATTATTATGCTGTAAAATTGTCAAATCTTTCTTCTGGTTATTGATTTATCTTTTCTTTTAGTATGGTTGGGAAAATATTTATTGTCTTCTTATCATTCCAACACCAATTTGACAAGAAAAAAGAAACCACATACTCAGTCATGAGATCAGGATAAATAGGGTCCAGCCAGCTAAAGAAAAGACAAATGAGCTCTTAAACATTACTTTTTCTTTTGTATTCCATCTAAATGTGTTTAATACACTCTAACTGTGCTACGCATGATAGGCGCAAAATGCTTTATAATCCGAAAAAAAGTAGTCAGGAAAATTAGAGCTTCAAACAGACATGATAAGTAGAAGATAAACAAAGCAATGTAAAAGCGACTTAATTTTGACAACTTGAGAAATGACGCAGAAGAAGAATATCTTGATCACGCTTTTTTTAGGTCAACAACGTGAGTTTTGGAACCACACATGTTTTCCACATGACGACTAATTAACTTTAGAGGCACAGAAGGACAAGAAAGGAGACATATCATATCGGGAAGGATTTTCTACACGATGCTGTTAATTGAAAAAGAAAAAAAGGTGCTTTTATGAAAGAATTCAAGTAACTCATTCATGCATTAACTTTGCGAATCAACTGGCATTGTACCATTACCCTTAAGGCGCGTGCAAAACGATATCATAGTAACTTCATGTGGCCAAGATGAACAAGCTAGATACATTGCATGTTGTGAATTGCATTTTCACAAATTCTGCTTCATGTCTAGACTCTCATGATTGTACACAAGAAAAACACTGTTGATAAACTTACTGGTGAGGTGAAATACAAAAGCAAATTTTCATGACAAATTCTGGAAAATCACAACCACAGGTCGAAACCCTGTTGCTGCCAGATCCAGCATGTCATTCTGCAAGGAACTGAATAAATGCTTGAGAAGCTGATTCTTCTAATAGTTGTCATGGACCTAAACATCTTGAATTATGTGTTTTGAGCCTTGAAATTAAATGATATTTGATCCACTTTTGTTGGAGTAGTTAATATTCTGTACCAACTGATCGATTCCATATCACGTTGGTATAATATATATATTTAACTTCAATTTTAGCCCAGCTGTGCAAATGCATTTAAACAAAGAAAACGCCACTTGGAGAACTCCTAACACAAATTTCATAGAAAAGAAAGAAAAAAGGGTCATTTCAAGCACAGATAATAGTGTTTTATAAACATCTGTAATCTGTACAAATTTGTAATCCAAGTTGCTAGATTGAATTCCAATTCCAGGATGACAATCTTCACGATCAAATCATTGTCTTCTATTAATTTTAACTTTAAGATCCACTATTATATTCAACAGTTCCATGTAAATAACAAATTAAGCTGCACAATAATTCAGAGAAGCAATGAATTATAACCCTTAAGAGTTCGCGTAGACTGGCAATCTACTCTGTCACATCAGTGTGGGAGATATTTTACAAATTAAACTATATTTGTGGCCGAGAATGAAACACATTTGCCACATGACTCTTCATCAATGTGAATAGTTCTCCAACAAATCCAAACATGTACTGACAAATCAATTACATTATGATATTATTCCTTCACTTTTCCACATGGGTAGATTTCATTGTGCATCTAGCAGAAAACAGTACCCAATAAATTGGAAAAGGGTAGCCATCTTTATCTTGGCTTGGAGTTGGAGCTGTTACCTAACAATTTCAGTTGAGTTTGAATACTTGGTCACCGATGACCCTGATCTAACAGGCATATTACTAACCTTTTGGCCCAGTTTTGTATTAAAAAAATGAGCAGTCCTCCAATTATTTTTTGATAACATACATACACTTTTGCAAAATCCATGAGGACATGTTTAAGCATGTCTCGGCTATGACCTGGAATCTGACTCAGTTTTTGCTGCAATATGTTATATATAAAATATAAATGTTCTCTTCGTACACGGGGTAAAAAGAAACCCTCAACGTTTTATTGTCCTTTTTTGTTGGTATTCAACTAAGAAAGGACCATGTTGATCAGTGCCACCAAAAGAAACAAGAATGTATGAATGTATACAAGAATCTCCCCGGATCTTTTTTTCTTGGCTTTCTTTTGTTTCTTTGTACTAATTATTACCTTTGATGTTACTTTGTTATTTAAATTAAAAAAAAAAATCCCTCTCATTTTGACTCAAAGTGGCTGTACATTACACTTCACCAGCTTTGTTGCAATTGTTGCTGCAGTCACACAAAGGAAGCTTTTAAGTGAGGCTGCTCTGGCACCTTTGCAGCAATAATAATAATAATAATAATAATAACAACAACAATAATATTACTATTATTTTTATCGTTATTATGATGACGCAAATCTAGGTAAAACAGTAAATATGGTTTTACATTTTTACATCCTAATTCACTATTTGATGGGTGAAATGCTGTGTGCCTTAATTATAGCCTGGGAATTAATCTCACACCCAAAGAGGATATGAAGTATGGACATCTCGTGGAAAAAAATGAGTACTTAAAAAAGAAGCTAACCAAATCTATAAAATGATTTCTAGGATCTTATTAAAAATCATGATGAACCACTTTTCAAGAAGCAAAAGGATGTGAAAAATTATTCATTAAAAAACATGCATGACAAAATATAAGCAGCAAAGTCAGCAAGCTTATATTTTTATTTTGATCCCTTACTGGAGTGGAGGCTATAGAAGACGAGTGAATTCTTCATTCCCCACTCTCTCCAGTCAGTTTCGCAAATCACACTTGCAATAGCAGCCATAAAGAGGTGGATCCATCTTTTATATCTACTCCCATAAGCCATAGGCCCTAGAAGAGTCTTTATGCCAGATGACTCAATACAAAACTTCACATGGGCTTGGAACTTTTGGGCTTGACCTCACCCTGCCTTGTAGGTTGATGACTATGTTGACAACGTCCGAGTGAAAAATTAAAAATAGCTTTGAAAGAAATCATAGAAGAATGAAGGTTGATCCACCAGTATCATTCACTAGAATGAAGATTAATTCACAGGGATCCCCAGGCCTCACCCAGGTCTCACAATTCTCTTTTCCTTTCATGCATATAAAAGTTAGACGGAACAGTAGGTATGAGCATAAAGCAGGAAAATTACAAGAGTAATAGCTACTAGTCAATTTCCTCTATTGTAACTAATAAGACTATAAATACGCAAAGATATTACGTGAACGCAAAAAATGTGAGCAGGTTGATGTACAGGTTCAGAAGTAGCGGAATCCCACAGATTTTTAATATAACAACCAGACCTTCGATTACAATACAAAGCACTCAGAAGTCTGTGTAAAACTTAGAATTGAACAGAACGTATTTTCAAAATCCATTAAAACAATCTACATAACCATACAAGTGAAGTCAAAACGAACTAGGCCCATAATAGCATTTGCTGGCTTCACCAACAATTACAAACACCTGCCTGGTTATAGGGCTTACCAAAATCCTACACACTATATAAATGATGCAGATTAACTAACTGAGGATACCTCGGATTGACTTAACAGTTCTAAATATTCTTAAAAAAATTTCAAAGGTACCACAAGTTAAATAACAATTTTATGTTATGGGGATTTAGAAAAAAGAAATGGAAGAAAGAGAGTAAATCATGATGAAGTTGCTAGCTTAATTTAACAAGCACAAATAGCTCTACCAAAACCAGTTCCTCATTGCACGGACGTGTTTATGTAGCAATCACCGGCAGAGCTGCTCAACTGCTGTCACAATCTGAGCAGGTTGAACCACCGTCCATTCCTCCAACGTTCCCGCATACGGAGTCGGCACATCCTGAGAGGATAAACACACTATAGGAGCATCCAAATAGTCATGGAAATTTTCAGTAATAGCAGCTGTCAGGCTAGCACCAATTCCACCTGTCCGCATGCACTCTTCCACAATTAGCACGCGATGCGTCTTCTTCACTGAATTACCAATTGTGTAAAGATCAAATGGTTTCAAAGACCTGATATCGATTACTTCAGGGTCATACCCCTTGTTCACCAATGTCTTGGCAGCTTGCATGACATGATACCTCATCCTGGAATAGGTTAATATTGTGACATGCTCCCCAGGCCTAACCATCTCAGCTTCCTCAAGTGACAATACATAATCTTCATCTGGAATTCTCTCCTTGAGGTTATAAAGCAAAACATGCTCAAAGAGTATCACAGGGTTATCGCTTCGGATTGCAGCTTTCATCAAGCCCTTGGCATTGTAAGGGGTTGAGCAAGCCACCATCTGGATTCCAGGGATTGACTGAAAATATGACTCCAGTCGTTGTGAGTGCTCTGCTCCAAGTTGCCGCCCAACTCCGCCAGGTCCACGAATGACAATTGGTATTTTAAACTGGCCTCCAGATGTGTAATGGAGCATGCCGCAATTGTTAGAGATCTGGTTAAATGCCAGGAGTAAAAATCCCATGTTCATACCCTCAACAATTGGCCTCAGACCAGTCATGGCAGCTCCAATGCCCATGCCTGTGAAGGAGTTCTCAGCAATAGGAGTGTCCAAAACTCTGAGGTCCCCAAACTTTGTGGCCAGGCCTTTAGTCACCTTGTAAGATCCTCCATAATGACCGACATCTTCACCCATGACACATACACGAGGATCCCTCTCCATCTCTTCTTCCAGACCCTCACGAAGGGCTTCAAAAAGGAGAAGTTCATGCCTGAGAATAAAATGCATATCTGGTCATTCCATCATTATTGATCAAACTCTAATACAGCGCAGCCAATAAAAGAGACATAAAAAAGGAAACCAAAAAAAAATAACTTGCCAAAGCATGCGTTTATGTTTTAGCAAGTTCAACTAATCATGTATTGATTGTTGTTCTAAATTAAGTGTCACAAGGATGTCCCAAAGGTTTTCATATTTTAACCTTCATAACCAACCACGAGCCCTTGATATTTTGCATTAAATCAACAAGAACAGCTACTTATTGTGGCTTCCAGAACCCTTTTAAGTGCTCCAAGATCAATTAGAAAACCAAATAACATTACCATAAAATTAAGAAACTCATGGAGCTTGGTGAACATGTATTGTTAGAGAGTATCAGAAGGTTGACAACTGCAACGAAACTTTGACACATTCATGGACTGCAAGAGAACAAAACATCCTAGAAGTCTGAAGACAAAAAGACAGTCACACAGGTTTATCTAGCCCCCATTTCTAGTGTCAAGGAAGAAAGTATATTTATTTCAAAAAATTAGATGCAGAACAGAAAATAGAGCGCCTCCATAAATATGATCAGTAAGCATGCAATGTTACGCTCTGCATTTTAACAGGTGGCTGACTGAATTCAGCTCATTTCAATAGCGCAGGATATACCGTTTATCTCCACTTCGACTATGGCATTCAGGCCACCTTTCAATCCTTTTTAAGTTTCGTAACTTGTGATACTCTCCAGCACCAGGGGTAAGCTATTCTAAGGCAATCCAAATATAGTTCAAAGGCACCAAAGCTTCCTCTTGGTTGCTCAGGCAACAAAACTCCATTGCTCCACAAAAGGCGCTAAGCTGAGGGCCTCTTGGCTTTCAATCCCTTTGTTTTTAAAGGCTATAAACTGTATAAATCCCAATATCCCACTTAGTAAAGTAGTGAGCTTCAATTCGACCAACGTAATCTGATCCATGGCTTATAAAAGGGGAGTTTTAACTCATGGCCTTTTCCACTATGGAATGCATATAGATTCTAGTATGCTCAAATGCACTGCCTTTTCCACTCCAACCAAGATAGCCTAAAGGTAAAAGTTTATATCCAAGACCATATTAGATGACTTTTACATGTAATTTTAAGAAGAAAACTGAAGCAGAGACATTGATATCACTTAATTATATGAAGAGGCCAATCCATCAGCGTAAGTATAAACATATCAAGTTAGTTTCATCTTACATAATTTAAAAATGATTAAACTTGAATAACATGAAAAAGACAACGGCAAGTGGCTGAAGAAAGAGACATACCCTGGTTTTGTAGATGTAGAAGCCTCTCCCTTTGTCTACAGACAACCAACAAACAAAATTTACAAACTGGATGAAACCATGCAAAGTGCAAAACCGATCCCATTGATCCTAAATCAAGCAGCCAAAAAGGGAATGTAATGGAAGTGAGATAACTTACAGCAACTGCATTAGGAATTAACAATTTTTGCTTACGAGCTCGTGCCTTCAGTGCCTGGCTTACACTTGCATCAGATCTAACAACAAATATGCTAGCTTTCCTGTCTGAATCAATCAAAAATTGCACACAAAATGAATGAAACAACATTTAACTCAATACTAGCCCCGGAAAAAGAAAGTACTTAATCAAAAGGAAAAAATGGAAATTGAAATCAAAATCCCAGATTTCTAATATTCGGTTTTCCCAGAATACACAAGAACCCCCATTAACTGACATGAGCAACCCAACAAGAAAGGCCATTCAATGATTCAAAAACCCGAATCCAAATTCCAAAACAAACTCACCCCAACAGTGACAAATTACATAATGAAAAGAACCAACATTTGGCAGAACAGAAGATTCTAACTTAATAACCAAAAAAAAAAAAAAAAAAAGAGACAATTGAAGAAGCAAACCCGAGAGGGATCTACGAGATGGAAGGGGGAACTTGTTGGAGTCAAAGGAGTTGGATGCAGAGAAAGGGGTCACAGCTCCCAGTCCCTGGAAAAGGGTCGCCATTGGATCACCCAACAATGATGGAAATGAAGAAAGAGAGGCAAAAGGCAGGAATTTATTTATGTGAGGAGAAAAAAACAAAAACAAAAAAAAGGGGGGGGGGGGTGCGGAGAAATTAAGGAAGATTTATAGTTGTTTTGTGAGTTTGTGTCTCTCTGTAGCAGCGTTGTGTTGTTTGCGTGTGTCCTGACAAATCAGATCACACAAAGCTTACTTCGTTCTTTGCCTCTTCTCTTCTCTCTCTCTCTCTCTCTCTCTCTCACTTGTCAAGTAGCTTTACCACAAACTACTACTAACCAAGCTAGTTGCATAGTTTCCATCGCCAGCACTTCCTAGTGGACGGTGATGCCTTGTAGTGTTGGTGGCCTAATTGGACCCAACCCCATTTTGAATGGGACCGACATATCTCTATGTCCTTTTCATGTGGGTTTCTGGGTAAGTGGAACACATGTTCGTTCATGGGTTTGATTGTTTGTTGCGTTCATTGATTCTGGCCCAATGGGTCTGTTTAGGGTTGTGGACTCATGTTCTAGTAACGTTATAGTCGGACTAAGGCCCAAAGAAAAAGATCCCAGTCATTATTATATTTCTTGTCTAAAAAGAGCGCGAAGAGGGCCTTGTTTCGTTGAGAAAAATCTTAGTTGCGATTGCTCGGTTAAGTCAGTTGTCCACCGTGCGTATTTGCCATGAAGTCCGGAAATTTTAAGATATGCAACAAGTGGAGAAATCACATCAACTTATTCCCCCAGTCGTCTGACTACTTATCAGAAAATTTTCTATTTTAAATATTTCAATCGGCTTCGTTATTGTTACGGCGCAGAAACCTCTATTTTTTTTTTTTTTTTTGACGCAGCAGAAACCTCTATTTGCTGTAAAATAATGGTAGAAATAATAGAGTAACATAGAAAAGAGATAATTATATTATTGATATTTTTAATAAAGTGTCATGTATGAAGTACTTAAAGAGCTATTTATAACCAAGGATAAGAAATATAAGATATTATCAAATAATTAATTCTATTTAATCAAATTTTTAACCGAATCAGGATAAAGACATGGATATCCATATTTAAATTTAAATAATATTTTATAACACTCTCCTTAGATGTACATTAGAAATATACCTCATTAAAATATTACTAAGAAAAAATTCATTGAAAAAAACTCTTAGTGAAAGAAAAATAATACAATATTCTCGCAATGATAATTGTTTCGTTAAAAATCTTTTTAAGAAAAATCTAGTGGGACAAAAATATCGATGAAGGAAAAATAAGTACAATATTTCTCTCCCCCTTCAAAGTATCATTTAAAGTGTCGGAATCAATGCATTTCGATCTTGTGCAATAGTTCCTCAAAGGAATAAGTAAATAGTGACTTGGTAAATAAGTCTGCAAGATTATCACTTGAACAAATTTGTTGGATAGTCCTTGTTTTGAAGATCATGCATGAAGAAATTTTTTTAAAGAAATATATTCTCCTTTTAATTAAACTATGCATATTGCATTGTTCTTGTACAAAGTTGTGGGAGTTTTTTTCTTATAAGATAATCCACATGATACTTGAATATGTTAATCCATTACCTTCTAAATGTAAACAACTTGTTTGAGACCTGCATTAATGTGGATCTAGCAAATATTCTGCATCTGTATAGCCAACTAACTATGACTTAGATTCATATGAATAATCATATATCAATCTATCCACGGCGGTATATATTTAATTTCATTCCAGTGCCTCTCTATCTAGTTTGGAGAGGAAATATACATTTTAATACACTTACATTGAATATTATATTAAGTCATGTATTATTAGCAAGACATATAAGTGCTCCTATGGCACTAAGATATAGTATTTTAGGACTAAGAACTTCTTCATTACATTCTCAAGAATAGAACAAGCCCTTTTAATATTCAATGATCTTGCAATCATTGCGGTACTTAATAGATGTGATTTATCCATATAAAATCTCTTAAAAAATTTTTTTTGTGTAAGTTGATTGACGAACAAACGTTTTATTTGTCAAATATTTGATTTACAGGCTGAGGTAAAATTTTGTCCTTCGAGAACTTTGATTACAAACTCTTCTCGTAGATTTATATGAATATAGGAATCTCTTTAGGAGTTTCGATAATCATAGATTATAAACTATTAACTCACAACTTCATTTTTCTCATTTCATTTTCTCAAAATATCCATTTGTATACTATAGAATTTACACCTTATGGGTGTTCAGACTATAGGTCCAAATATTTCATATTTTACAAGTGAGTCTGATTCAATCTACAGGGCTTCTTTCAGTTTTGGCCAATCATTTTTTATATGGACATTTTTCGACGGTTCTTGGTTTACGATCCTCATTTCATGCATAATATTTAGCGCCACATTATATGCAAATATGTTGTTGACAACAATTTCTCTTTGGCTCCATCTTTCTCCTATAAAGATATAGTTAATTGAGATCTCATTATTTTCAATATTTTAACTACTTTCAAGTACCTGAATGTCTTTTGGCATTTTAATTATTTCAGAAATTTGAACTACAAGAAGAGTCCTTACTATGCCTCTGTCCTTACTATTGTCCTCTTTTTCAAGGATTTTCATTTATGGAATTGATTGGGTTACTATGCTTTTAGCGTGTGATTGTCCAACAAGGACATTAATTTGATTTAGGGTATTTTAAACTATCATATAGGATTTAGTTATCCTTTTTATATCAAGAAACACATATGGCAACTCATTTGCTATTATTTGCAAATGTGTAATATTTTGAACTTTTAGTTCACTTTGCCTTGTTTGAGGATCTAAATAGAGTAAATGTGATGCATTTCAATTTACTTCCTTTACCCGTTGACTACTCTCTCCCCTAATGTTAGAAATATTATCAAATTGGCATTTTACAAACTACGCCTTAAGGACATCTCTTATTTATATTTCAAGATACTTGACTCTATACAGAGAGTCATATCCCACATATATTCCTAATTTTCTTTGGGATCCCATTTTGGTGCAATAAAGTGAGGTAAACATATATTGCATATCCAAAAAATTTTAAATAGGAAATATTTAGCTCATGGCTGAAAGTTAATTATAAGGGAAAGAATCAATAGCAATTTATTTCTCTTATATAAATAAGTAATGCAGCATGTAGAATAATATGCAGTTAAGTAAAATTTGGAAGATTGGTTCTCATAAGCATTGGTCTAGCAACCAATTAGAGGTATTTTATAAATGATTCTAGTAGCCTATTATGTGTATGAACATAAGTAATTAGATGTTCAACATTTATATAACTAGCCATACAGTAAATTCACTAGCATCATTAAGATGAATTATTTTGATTGGATTATTTAGAAATTGTGCTCCTAGTTGAATAACTTGCGCAAGTAATCTTGCAAACTCCAAGTTGCAAGATGATAATAAGCATATATATGACTATCTCATAGATACATTTATTAAAATCATAAAATATCTAAAAAATCGATATGGTAGATAAACTAGTCAACATATATCACCTTAAATTCCTTCTAGGAATTCAGGAGATTCAAATTCAATTTTTGCTAATGATTGCCTTATAATTAGTTTAACTTGAGAATATATAGCACAAGAAAACTTATTATATTGAATAATCTTCTGATTCTTTTATGAGTGCCCATATGAGTTTTCAATAAATTTTTACATCATTATTGCTCCCAAATATTCCAACCAATCATGCCAAATGATAAATTAAACCATTTGGGTTAGTAAACTTCTGGTTTACTATAACATGTATTCAATTATACTTATATTAGTTAGTAAACTTCTGGTTTACTATAACATGTACTCAATTGTACTAATATTAGTGCAATATAGATTGGAAGAAAGTACAAGTAATTTCTTTATTATAACTTTCTTTCTCGAAGTACAAGTTATAATATGGAGGTATTCATTACTTCCCTCACTCTTCATCTTAATATGATATTTATTTTAGCAAATATCTTTAAAACTCAATAAATTCTTTCAAGGAGCAAGATTGTAGCTCTTTCAAAACTTACAAATATATTAAAACTTAATAAGTTTCTTCATGAAACAAAATATATAGTAACTTTTCTGGAGCTTATTAATATATTAAACTCAATAAATTTCTTTAAAAATCAAAATAATAGCTCTTCTGGAGCTTGCTAATATATTAAAATTCAAAAAGTTTATTCAAGAAACAAAATAATAGCTCTTCTAGAGCCTTCAATAATTAATAATGGTATTAAAATATATCTTACTTTTAAGAATAGTATGCAAACTTGTACTATCCACAAGACAAGACAGCTATTTACTATTTATCTTAATTATTTTCTTTAAAAAAAATATCAATATGGTAATTTGTATATGATAATTATAATAAAAAAGAATAAATAAATATTAAGGACACTTATAAATGAGTGTTGGCATAATTTTGAATAATAACAAGATATACATACAATAACACTATCAACATTATCAATTTACGTTAATTGATGTAAATTAAAATCTCAAGTTATCTTCAAGCAAATCAACGACTTTATTCCTCCATATCTCAAAAGCTTTGAAATTTTAAAACTTGGATTTTAAAAAGCACTTATCAATAGGAAGTTATCAAGGACTTAGATTTAAAATAGAAAGTAACGATTTGAAATTCATGAAAATGTAAACTTGAATTTAAAAACATATTAATAATTTAAAAATTCAAATATAGTAACTCTAGTTGATACTTGATAACGGTCAAGCAAAATGTCTCCACATACAGGTATGTGACCAATATACTTTGATACTACAATGATAGTATTTATTTTATTCTAACTCAATCATGATTTTGATTGAAACCATGATCTTTGCCACTGTTGGGGCTATAATTTGTTGCATTCACTTCAGGGAGTGGAATAGAGCCAACTAGGTGGATTTCATGTTTTTTTCATGAGTAACTCATTATTTCGTTCAACTACAATAAGGTATGAAATTAATTCAAAATATTTTGTAAAGCCTTTTACTCAATGTTGCTATTGTAGGAGCACATTTGAGGCATGAAAAGTCGAGAATAATTTTTTCTAACATATCCCTATTAGTAATATCTCCCCCATAATTTAAATTGAGATGTAATTCTATAATATTACGGTATTGTATTTACTAATAGATTTAAAATCTTATAGCATGCAAATAAGTCCAATTCATATATCTACTTTAGGCAGCTTTAAAGATCGACCGGATCTTTTAGAGTAAAATATTCAAATATTAATCGTTTATAAAAGTAACAGTGAAAGAAAATCAATGCTTTTGCTCAATTCTTCTAGGATGTAGCATTTCCTTAGTTAATGGTATTTTCAAAATATATTGAATCAAGATAGATTTTGGCCAATCCTATCAGGATGCAATGAAAATTTCTTGTTTAATGGTGTTTCCATGACCCATTGAATCAAAATAGATTTTGCGCAATTCTATTGGGATGCGATATTTCCTTTTTTAATGGTATCTTCAAGACCAATTGAATCAAGATCAATTTTGCACGATCCTTTTGGGATATGACGTTTCATTATTTAATGATGCCTTCAAGACGAATTTTACGCAATCCTACTGTGATGGAATATTTCATTATTTAATGGCACCTTCAAAACTTATTGAATCAAGATGAATATTATGCAATCTTGCTGAGATACAATGTTTATTGTTTAATGTTATCTTTAGGGCCCATTGAGTCAATATGAATTTTAGTATCTATAATTCAAGACAAATATTTCTCTCCCAAAATATCAAGGATCACAAATTCAAAATTACCAAAAAAAAAAAAAACTTGACATGTTTAAAGTGTCTTACTTTAAACCTTTACTTTGTTAAAGTATCTTACCTCAGACTTTCACATGAATGGTATAATTTCGTACTGATAACGCATTGTAAAATAATAGTAGAAATAATAGAGAAAAAGAAGAAAGAGAGAATTATATTATTAATATTTTCAAGGGGGTGTAAAATATAAAGTAACCAAAAGGCTATTTATAGCCAAGGGTGAAAGATACAAGTATTTTCAAATAACAGATTCTATCAAATCAAATTTTTAACCAAATCAGGATAAAGATATTGACATCCACATTCAAATTTAAATAATAATTCACAACACTATTATCGCTACTATTGAATTATATTAATTTTAGGGATTTTATTATACCTTTATTTTTAATAAAACTATTGATTTTTTTAGTAATCAGTGACTAATATTAAGCTCGTGTCCAACTTCTTTCAAAATACAAATATAGATTTTATGTTAATAAATTTACAATCAAATATTAATCACTAATTATGGCGCACACAAAAAAAAAAATCTTGCTGAATCATTATTTATAATAAAAGATAATAGTATCTCTACACACACACAAAAAGATACTAAAGAAATCTCTTTAATTTTATTATAAAATTATGGCATACTAATTTAGTGTTAAATCTCTTTCTAGGTGCTCCAAATTCGATTGATCACTTATTGCTTTATTATCAAGAAATGCAACAATAACTAACTTAATAGTCGCATGCTGCCCAATGTCACATACATTAATCAGATGCATTTCACAGTCTTTGTGCAGCCAGATGAAAGAAAAATAAAAAAGAACAGAAAAAGGAGACTTTGTATCCGTATCGTGTTCGTGTAAGTTCTTTTATCGTTATGTGCAATAAACGTGGCTTTCTGTTGTTGATTGAAAAACATTATACTGATTTGGCTGTACCCACTTGAAGATCCGGGATAGCCTTCTCATTATTCCATTCTCTTATCCGTACCTTCTCATTATTTCATTCTGGTTCTCCTTGCTACATTTAATTTAATTATATACATCACACTATTCTCATGGGTTGGATGGGAATATTATCGGGTTCACGTGAAAATGGATCATCGAGCGTAGAGGAGAGGAGAAATTATGACATGCACATATATGAATATATTTATAGTTAATAATAAAATAATACTTTATAATAATTTTTATTATTAATTTATATTTTTATTTAAAATATATTTTATTATTGATGGTAAATACAATATACATAAAACTCTATAAACATCTAATAATTTTTAAGAGAGGATGGGGCACAAAGCAAAAGAACGACAATGGAAGAAAATTAAAGGATATATGGTCCATATCGTCATACAATCAAACACACATCAATGAAACTTGTGGCTGGCTCGCTCCCTCTGCCAACTAGTTCTTGATTTCTGGATCTATTTTCGGGGGTATTTGGTGGACGGAATGAATTTTTATTGCTGAAAATAGGATTCTCAATAATACTATTTTTTAGAATAATTTTCTCAGATATAATATTTTAGAGTGTTTGATATACAAATTGAATTTTCGAAAATATTTAATAAATTTTCCAAAATACCCTTGATGGAGATGGTGGCAAGCGGCTAATCGGTAGCAGCACCGACGGGGTCGGCAATGGCCAGCAAACGGCACAGGAAGGTGGCGAACAACGGCGGTGGCCTGCGTCAGAAGGTGGCACACAGCGACGGTGTTCGACGTTGGAAGTTGGTGAATGGCGGCAGTAGGCAGCAGACGGTAGTGGCTGGAACCTGAAGGTGGCCGGTGTCAGAAGGTGGTCGGAAGCGGTGACAGGCAGTGGATGGCGAGTGGCGGCGGTGGGTGGTGGGCGGTGGAGGCCGATGATCAGTGGCGGGTAGCTTTGGGTGGTGATAAGGGTATTTTGATATTTTTATAATGACAAATATTCTCTTCATATGGGAATGTTGGATTCCCATGGAACGAGGTGATAATATTTTTGGGGTAAAATTCATTCCCGAAAATGTAATATTTTCGAAAATATTATTTCAAATCTTCTACTAAACATGAGAATATTTTTACATTTCTAAAAATATAAAAAGATGTATACATATCAAACGCTCCTTCAGTCTCTTCTATAAATTTAAATCGCGTAAAGATAACTTTACATCATTTTTTTATTTATTAAATAATAGTTAACAATTGTATTTATTTTATTAATAATTTATTATTTTATATGAACAATCTTTATTATATCATTAACAAGTTATGTTATTAATTTATTTAAAACTTATTAACTTAGAATAATAGTTTTTTTAGAAAGATATAGTATTTCGTTACTTAAAATGAAAAGGAAATTCATACCTACACAAAAATAAGAGGAAAGATTAATATTTGGCTCATTTAAATATTTTGATGTTAATTTTTGTTATGTAATTTTTGAATTCGAGTTTTATTAATAAAAAATTAATTTGGGATCAATCTAATTTGAGCTAAATTAACTGACGCCTAATAAATTTTAAATACTTAAAGTTTAGCCTAAAAAAATAACACAGGGCAAAAATTTTAACATGAAAAAAAACCAACTAATAAAATATAAATAACTTATTAAATGTATTAGTCTTGAAAAATGGTTTAGTTATTAAATAACTTGTTTAATTTTTTAGGAATGTTACATAACCATAAGAATCTTTTTGAATTTTTGATAGAAAATAAAAATAATTGATAAAATAAAGTGATATGATTCATTTATTCATCTAAAACCAACATATTTATCACATTATCCTAACAAATAAATTAAAACAAAAGTTGTGATTTTCTAGCACATTATTATCTAGTTTTTTACTCCTTGAATATACGGTTAATTATTTTTTAAGTTATCAATATTATCATTTTTTTCTCACAAGGGGTATCACTAACAGTATATTGGCAGAATTAAGCATAAATACTACACTATTTTTTTTTTTTTTTTTTTGCTTTTTGTTTTGTTAGTATCTAAAACTCACGTATCACATCAATAAAATGCAACGATCCAAGTTCTAGCACTTGTTGCACCAATATCATTTAACTTAAAAGTTCAATATTTTGTTAATGGCTGGCAATATTATAGAACATAGATTAAAAACAAAATAATACTTATTTTTATTTCATTAATTGATTACAAATATGCCAATATGCCTTTGTGGCATGAGTCTATATATATATATAAAATTTATTTTAATAGGCTGCACGTAGTCTATCTATTATTCTGTCTAATGTAATTTAATGTATCATATGATCTATTTATAGCTAAAGGTGAGAGATACAAGATATTATTAAATAATAAATTTTATTTTGTCAAATCTTTAATCGAATCAGGACAAAAGATATGGACATCTATATTCAAATTTAAATAATATTTCACAACACTATTAACCCCACTATTGAATTATATTAATTTTAGGGGTTTTATTATACCTTTATTTTTAATAAAACTATTGATTTTTTTAATAATCAATGACTAATATTAAGCTTGTGTCCAACTTCTTTCAAAATACAAATATATATTTTATGTTAATAAATTTACAATCAAATATTAATCACTAATTATGGCATACACAAAAAAATATATATATATATCTTGCTGAATCACTATTTATAATAAAAGATAATAGTATCTTTACAAACACACACAAAAAAAATGGATACTAAAGAAATATCTTTAATTTTATTATAAAACTATGGCATACTAATTTAGTGTTAAATCTCTTTCTAGGTGCTCCAAATTCGATTAGTCACTTATTGCTTTTATTATCAAGAAATGCAACAATAACTAACTTAATAGTCACATGCTGCCCAATGTCACATACATTAATCAGATGCATTTAACAGTCTTTGTGCAGCCAGATGAAAATAAAAAATAAAAAAAAAGGAAACTTTGTATCCGTATCGTATTCGTGTAAGTTCTTTTATCGTTATGTGCAATAAACGTGGCCTTTTGTTGTAGATTGAAAAACATTATACTGATTTGGTTGTACCCACTTAAAGTCCGGGATAGCCTTCTCATTATTCCATTCTCTTATCCGCACCTTCTCATTATTTCATTCTGGTTCTCCTTGCTACACTTAATTTAATTATATGCATCACACTATTCTCATGGGTTGGATGGGAATGTTATTGTGTTCACGTGAAAATGGATCATGGAGCGTAGAGAGAGGAGAAATTATTAGAGACTCATACGTGGATATATTTATAATTAATAATAAAATAATATTTTATATTGAATTTTATTATTAATTTATATTTTTATTTAAAATATTATTTTATTATTAATTATGAACACATAAAAATCTATAAATATATAATAATTTCTAAGAAGGGAGGGGGCACAAAGCAAAAGAAATGACAATGGAAAAAAAATTGAAGGATATTATGGTCCATATCGTCATACGAATCAAACACGCTTCAATGAAACTTGAAGCTCGCTCGCTGCCTCGGCCAGCTAGTTCTTGGCTTCTGAGTCTACTTTCAGTCTCTTCTATAAATTCAAATCGCGTAAAGATAACTTTATATCATTTTTATTATTTATTAAATAATAGTTAACAATTGTATTTATTTTATTAACAATTTATTATTTTATATGAACAATCTTTATTATGAGTATATTTATTTGGGATTTTTTTGATAAAAAATTATCTTTATTATGGGTGTATTTATTTGGGATTTTTTTGATAAAAAATTATTTTTTTATCAAAAAAATCTATTTTCAATTTTTTTTGTAGAAGCGAAAAAAAGTAACATTTTTTAAAAAATTAGTTTTTAATTTTTTTAGCTATATATAAAGTTTAAGTTTCAAAATCACTTTTTCTAAAAAATTGAAACAAACACACCCTATATCATTAATAAGTTATGTTATTAATTCATTTAAAACTTATTAACTTAGAATAATAGTTTTTTTAGAAAGATATAGTATTTCGTTACTTAAAATGAAAGGGAAATTCATACCTACACAAAAATAAGAGGAAAAAAAATAATATTTGGTTCATTTAAATATTTTGGTGTTAATTTTTATTATGTAATTTTTGGATTCAAATTTTATTAATAAAAAATTAATTTGGGATCAATCTAATTTGAACTAAATTAATTAGGGTCTAATAAATTTTAAATACTTAAAGTTTAGACTAAAAAAATAACACAAAGGCAAAAAATTTAACATGAAAAAAAGCAACTAATAAACTATAAATAACTTATTAAATGTATTAGTCTTGAAAAATGGTTTAGTTATTAAATAAATTGTTTAATTTTTGAGGAATATTACATAACCATAAGAATCTTTTTGAATTTTTGACAGAAAGTAAAAGCAGTTGATAGAATAAAGTGATGTGATTCATTTATTCATCTAAGACCCAACATATTTATCACATTATCCTAACAAATAAATTAAAACAAAAAGTTGTGATCTAGCACATTATTATCTAGTGTTTTACTCCTTGAATATACGGTTAATTATTTTTTAAGTTATCAATATTATCATTTTTTCTCACAAGGGGTATCACTAACAGTATATGGGCAGAATTAAGCATAAATACTACACTATTTTTTTTTTTTTTTTGCTTTTTGTTTTGTTAGTGTCTAAAACTCACGTATCACATCAATAAAATGCAACGATCCAAGTTCTAGCACTTTTTGCACCAACATCATTTAACTTAAAAGTTCAATATTTTGTTAATGGCTGGCAATATTATAGAACATAGATTAAAAACAAAATAATACTTATTTTTATTTCATTAATTGATTACAAATATGCCAATATGCCTTTGTGGCATGAGTCTATATATATATATATATATATATATATATATATATATATATATATATATATATATATATATATATATATATAATTTATTTATTTTAATAGGCTGCACGTAGTCTATCTGTTATTCTGTGTAATGTAATTTAATATGTCATGTGAACAATTTGCTGTTCCATGGGCCAAACGCGTGTGCCCGCGCTCACACAAATTAAAGGCTTTGCGGCTTTGCAATTTGCAAAACTTCACGCACCCCACTCTGCACTTGGGGCTGCGCCCGCGCGATCAATGGAAGTCGGCAGGGTGCGTGTTAAATTTGAGTTGATAAACCTAAACCATTTTTCTATGGAACTTTGGAAAATTGGAACGCCCATAGTTTTAGCCATTAGGTACAACTTTCCTGTTTTTTGGGGGTTAATGGATTGAGGTCACTGCTGATGGTGATAGCGGGATTGCCCTGCCCAGTTTTGTAGCTTCTACTTAGAAGTTTTTAGTTGTCGTTTTGGGCTTAGCCCCGAGTACGGACCCCGAAAGGAAAAAATTATCTAAATTTATGAAGCTCACAGGGCGTTTGAAGATTGGATAAGGAATAATCTATTTTGATTATTGATAATATAATTTTAAATTGTTTAAACTTATAAAAATGTCTTGTTTGACTAAATCTCATTATTAGCAATTCATATTTTTAGAAGCAATCTACATTATCTTCATAATGATAATGTGGATAGCCTTTATGGGAGTGCTTATGTATATTACTATTCATATGATAATCCTCTTATTATTATTATTATCATTATCATCATCATTATTATCAATAGTAGCAGTGATAATTATATGACAATAATATTATTATTAATAAATTATTATTATATTAATATATATATATATATATATATATATATATATATATATATATATATATATATATTACCTCATAATTTTTTTAATATCAAACAAAATAATATGAATTGTTAGTTAAATTACTTGTATATATATCAAATACTACATTATAATATTACAAGTAATTTAACAAGTGATAATCTAAATTATTAGCCATCTTATTAGGCAATATCCCAAACATAACCTCAAAACATTGGGCAACTCGAGCATTTCATAGTAAAATTCCTAAACTTAAATACAAGTTTAATTAATAATTTTCAAGTCTATATTTCCCATAAAAATAACATTTTTTTCGTTTTTGCAATGAAGTACTAATTGAAATCTTAAGACTACTACTCTTTTATCCATTTATTTTTAAAGATGAGCTACATAATTACTGAATTAATTGGTGTTATGACCCAAAATAAAGTAGTGACCGATACATAAAAGGAGATATCCAACCTAATAAACCTTCTTATCATTTATTAGTAATAATTTAGATACCAAGGATTTCATAGAAAATCAAATAACGTTCCCCCTATAGACAAGGTATATAGAAATTCAGAGTTCGAAATAAAGGTACATGGTCACGTCCAAAAAAAAAAAAATTGACATATGATAGAATAAAATACTAAAAAAAAAATGCAATATACGGTAGATCATGCTTGTAAATAATGAAGCAATTCTACAAATATCAATAATCAAACACAAATAACACAAAAGACTACTAAATTTGCCCATCAAACAAAGTGGACTCTTCAAAGTTATTGCTGATGGTCAATAGTTGAAACTGAATCGGATGCTAATCCTTTTCCCTTATTTGGAAAAAAAAAAAAAAGAATTTGAAGTGAGTGGCATATTCAATGAACGACTAATACCTATATAGTGAAATTGGGATAAGCAAGACACAAGTTTTTCAAAAATTAACATGAAATCACAATAATTAAATAATAGTAAACAAAATGTATAAAACTTAGCATTCACAATCACATAACACAATCAAGATTCAAGAGGTGACCCTCAAATACTCCATAATATGCGGTACTTTGTTTCTGATAAATCAGAGTGTTAATTTATTTAAAAAATATATTAAATGTTATGAATAAAAATTCGTAAACGATGCACAAATCTTCAAAATTAAACCAAGTTATTTGTGTTTTGCTTGATAACTATTTTCTCTCTCTTCCCACTCAACATTTTTACCACTTCTGATTGGTTATGAATTGTTTCATGACACAATAACGAAAATCAATTCGCGCTCTTTAGCAATGCTCAAAAGAAAAAAAAAAAGAAAATTCTAGATTCAAACTATTCCCGATTTGGGGCTAGTAATTCCCCTACTAACTGGATCAAATCAAGGTGTACTAATGCTAACAATCACCATTGTTAACTCGTACGAATCATTACAATTATATTTGCGCAATAAATCCAATAAAACTTAAGAAAGGCTTGTTCATGTAGTATTTAAAATATCTGATCATGTCATAAACCTTTAAAGAGGTTTTAAAATAATTTAAATAAATATAATTAAATATTAGATAAACATAAAATGACGTAATAATAAGCCATTAAAATTATTCAAAAGAATATACTCAATGCCTTAAAGCATGAAATAAAATTTTAAAGAGGTTCCAAAATAATTATGTAATAATTTTCACATAAGTTAATCTAATAATCGGCAATTAAAATCAAATAAAAAATGGATTCTAGAACAAATTAAATAATGAAATTTTAAATAGATTCTAGAAGAAATTAAAAATAATTTAACATAAAGGACATAATAATAGACTTAAAAAATAATAAAAATATTTAAATGTGCATAATTTAAAATGAAATGGATATTAAAATTTTACTCAAATCATAATAATAAGAAAATATCAGAGTTAACTAACAGTAAGCTACGTCCAATATATATATATATATATATATATATATATAAAATAACAGGACATTTAAATTAACTGATAGTAAATTAAAATATTTTATTTTATTCATGTAATAGTGAGACAAATAAATAAAATAAATAACTAGGTGTTTGAAACTTGTATAGTAAATATTAGTTACTAATAATTTTACACTTTTGCGCAGACTGAATCTTCTGCACATATCTGTTATCAAGCACCTACATTTTAAGTCATAGCAAGAATTATTTTTTGAACCAAATTGATAGAACTATATAAAATTATTAAAAAAAATCTCAAACTTGTTTTTATTCTACTTAAGATAGAAACATTAAAGTAAGAAGTATTTGAATTGAGAACTAGATAAAATATTTTTTAAAAAAATTATCTAAGTTTCTTCCATGTAAAAAATTAATGTTAAAAGAACACTATCCCCATCATGATGAATAGGAACGATTCAAACCAAATTATTTGCGGATACTAGTAGTAAAAGAATACACATTTATTTAATGGCTTTGCATAGAAAAGCACGTGTAATTTGATGCGGTGCAATAGAACTCAAATCGCATTCACAAATGATGAGGGTGGGAATTCGGTCACCGCACCGCAGCGAATAGCTGATAGCATGACAGAACAGCATCGTCGACTCTACATCTCATTCCCAATCTCATGCCATGTGCTTCAAATCCCAAACACCATGAAACACGTGCGAAAATTAAAGTTAATAAACAAACGAATTAAACAATACAGCACAACACACGCACACTTCTTTTCTCTGTCTACAGCTCCCCGCCGATGTTTTTATTTCTGTCTTGTGCTATCCGTGTTTTGCAAGCACTTTTCCGAGAGCGATTTTCCACTTAATAATAATATATACGCCCTCTCATTTCAACATTCTCTCTTATTCTCTATATAGCATTAACGTTATCTTTTGCTTTCCCTCTCCACAGAACAACTAATTCAATCTCTCTCAAAAGTCTGAATTAATCTCAAAGATAAAAAGATGAGAAGGAATTGCAACTTAGAACTACGCCTTTTCCCTCCTTACGATTCCGACCACCACCGACCCATGTAAGTAAAAGCGCTTCTCTTATTCTTTCTTCCTTTCTTTCTTTTGTCTTCTTAGCTTTATTGTCCTAGTTTCATCTTTTTGATGCCTGTTTATATATCTGCACAACGATATGTTTGGATTCAGTCCTTGGTGTCCCTTTTTTTAGTTTTCTAATTTTGGTTGCTTTGTTTCTCCAATGAAGGATGGAAGAAGTAGCCAGTAAGAGCCCACAACAACAATACAACCAACGCCAACAACAGCTGCAGCACCAGCCGTTGACCATTTTCTATGATGGCAAGATTTGCGTCTGTGATGTCACAGAGTTTCAGGTATGTATAATATCTTTTTGTTGGAGTTTTTTTTTTTCCGTAATTTAATTTTCTTTTTTCATTTGAGTGTTCTCTCTGTTTTTTTGGGTATCAATATAATATAAAGAACCAACTACTGTGTCATTTTTGGTAACTCCTTCGGGTAACTTGAAAATTCATAAGATTAAGCTATAATATATGGATTGACCATCCATGTTATTGCGGTTAATTCATAATTTGATTCTTGATTTCCCGGTACAGTCAGGTACAATGAGTGTTATGATTGCCCCTTATTGCTTGGTAGATTCGATTAATTTACAATATGATGAGTAACTACTGTTAACTTAATGCGACGAATGCTTACCTGAAAGAGAAAGGGAGAGAGAGAAAGAGAAGATTTATTTATTTTTTTTGGTTTTTATCTTTTTTTGCCCCGGGAGGGGGGGATATGATTGACAAGTCTGGCAACAACTTAGTGGTACAAGAAATAATAGGACTAGACGAAAGATCCAAATAGAATTAGGTTGTGTAACTAAATATCTGCTTGTTTGGTGTGAATCTTGGACGAGTTTCCTCGAAGGTTCGAAGTATGAACCCAGGGACTCATGATTTGACTTCAAAAATTTGGACCCAACCGCCTACTAAATTACCAATGCTTTTGGTGCATGTTTTTCTCGAGCGTTTTGTTTTTTCTCCCCTTTTCTACCAAGTCATCTTATTCTATACTTTATTTAGACAAAAAACAAATGAGTCAATTTTGTTAGTACCCACATATGTAGACCCACTGTTTATTTTAGGAGCTGAATTTTCATGTGCTGCCATGGCTCACGAGGTTAATTATATCTTGTGAATTGCATGCAGGCCAGATCCATCTTAATGCTTGCAAATAAAGAGGTGGAGGAAAAAGTGAGGACACCAACTGGGTCAGAGCCATCTTCACCATTACTGCAATCAAAACATAATTTGTATAGCCCTGGGACTGGCCTTTACATGAAAAGATCGCTGCAGAGATTCCTCCAGAAGAGGAAGAATCGGATCCAAGTAGCATCTCCATACCATCACTAGCAGAAGTTAAATGAGCTATACATGATAAGGGGAGAAAAATGAAAATTTTGGTTGCTTGTACCTTGCTGCATGAAAATATGAAGAATCAATTGCTTCTTTCGCCAATCAACTGCTTGTAAATTTGCAGCATTGCAGGACAGGCCTAGTTCCATATGTCATTTCGTTTCTTTTTTTCGTTTCTTGATTAATATTTGGTACCTTTTTACACATATGTCATTTTTCTTTTGTTGAAGATATAACTAGTATGATAATCATGCGAGTTAACGTTTACTGACTTGAAAAATATTTTGATTCTCAAAAGAATAAATTTATACTAATTCATTTGGTTTCAGAACTACCGCTAATTGATCGGAATAATCTTTGAATTTGAATCAATATCAAATTTATTTTTTACAAATTCAATTATGTAGAGTCAATTTTGGAGAGCTTTTATTTCTTGATTTATCCAAATTCAAAGAGTACAAAACTTCTGTGAGATTTCCATCGACTTTGTGAACTTCAACAAGTAATGGTGTTATTTTTTTCAAGCGACACTGGCTAACTAACAATAACAATATTCTATCTTAGACAAATGAGGGCGAAAAACAAGATCATGACATTGTTAAAGTGGAACTGGCACCCAACGATACCTAATATTCAGTGCTACAAAAGCGTATATATTTTTTCCTTTCATCAAGAAAATACCCTCACCAAGTCCACATTCACGGTATGTTAGATAGCCGCCTCCCACGTGCACCTTGGCAAAGCTGATTTGCGCTAAAAGAAAGTCTAGTTAGCAACTGGTAGATGGTAGACTCTGATCTATGTTTATATTCTTGTTCTTAATTAAACTTATAATTTTTTTTTTAATGTGAGATGTTCACATAACAAAATTATGTGAAAAGAAAAATAAGAACAAAAATAATAAATAATAAAGTCTTGTCATTAAATATTTCCATTTGTTTTTTTTAAATGAAAAATATTCGCAATTCAAAATTTTTGTCCAAATCTATTTGTTAGTATAATATGTCATACAAGTTGACTCTTTGATGGATAAATGAGTCATGCAATTTTATTTCATCTAATAATTAATCTTATTTTTCTAGATGTGTAGTAGTACTCTTGTAAAATTGGGGGAAAATTATTATCACCATCCAAACCTTTTACTGTTTAGAAATTACATTGTAGGATTTCAAACACTCAAAAAGGAAACTTACTTCTTTTTTTTTTAATTACAAAAGGAAACTTACTATTTAACTTTGTACGATTAATCTTTCATTTTCTTTTGATTCTTTCCTTCCCTCGCTCACCTCTTAACTCCTAAACTAGGCTAGAGGAATAATTGGTGAATATGGAAAGCATATATATGTGCCTCTTGCTTGTTTACTAATGGGAAATATTAGTTGTACTCAGGATTTGGACCATTTTATAGAATTTATTAAAGTATCTTTTGATAATTGATTGAGAAAAAAGTGGAATTCATTTTTAATTAATAATTAAGAAATATTTTAGTGAATTTTATAAAATGAATCATAACTATGAGTACAAATAATATAATTCTTTCCTAATACAAGAAATAGGGGAAAAAATATGCGAAGCTAACATGTACTTTACAGTTTACAATCTTGAGTTCTCTTAGACAAGAATTCATTGCCTCTTTGCGCTTGGCAAGGAAACCCCTGCTTTTCCAATAACACACAGGATCTAAATTGGCAGAATAATGCAAGCAGCAGAAGTATCAATTTTCAGCTCATAATGCTTAGAGCTGGAAGGCTGCCACCTTTGATCTGCATGCAACTTCTCATCTGGGGACACTGCATGTCAAATCACTTGCATAAACTCATCACAAGTAAAGCCTTAAAGCCTTTCTCGATGGCCAATGCTTAACAACTGACCTAGCTTTCAATTATTGTATTGTTGAAAGTACTATAATTTGTCAGTTTTCTTGTCTTGAGTTCTGAGGTAAGGTAGGTAAGTGTTTAAATGTTTTCATTCCTATATTGCAGAGGGGATGGGTATGTATAGGGACTGGTGTTGTTATGATAAATGATTTCTGTTAGGGTGTAGATCATGGGAAGAATCGTTGACAGGTTAGGGATTTAGGAGAGAATCCCGCGAGGGGCATAAGTTTTAGAGCTGATGAGGTAACATTCGTATCTGATTTAGGTGTGTGAGGGTTGGTAGATTGGCCCAGGATCAAGACCCTGAACAAAGTTGGCTTAGCAAGGTTGGGAATAGGTAAGTTGATCGAAAGTTGACTGATTGAGAGTAGGTCGAATAAACTGACCGGACCCTAAACCCTCCATCCTCAAGCTAGTAAGAGCGAAGAGGTTAGAGTCACAATAAACTAACCAGACTTGTCAAAAAATACAAAAAACACTTTATTAAATTGAGAAATTAAATGTCCATGTGAAAGACGTATTCAACACTTAACCAAGACACAACATCGCACTTCGATGCTTCGCGGACTTTTTTTTTTTTTCCTGGTCAATTGCGTAATATTTTTTAATTGTACTGTGGCACATAATTTTGTTTTCGGATTGATACAGTGGCACATCAATTTGTCTTTGGATTGATACTGTGGAACATCTTTGCGCCAAGCAAGGGGTACGTGCCTCACGTTAGGATAGGACCGGATAACTTGTTACGATTTTGGTATGAGATTTTGATTGTGTTAATTTTTTCAATTTAGTTTTGGCTTAACTAATGATTGAATTTAGGCTAACTTGACATGAGACTTATATAAAATATATAAATGTTAATATTATAGATAATTAAGACATAAAATTTTAAGAATGATATATATATATATATATTCTCAAATAAATTATCTTAATATAAAATATTGATATGATATACATAAGGTAATTTATTTCGAAAATTTTTCCAACTTTTTAATTATAAAAAAATTAATTTAATTTTTATGTATTGATAATATAAAATAAGAAACTGCCATATAGAAATACAAGAAATTGAAATGCCATGTTTTTAAAATTTAAGCTCATACATTGCCCATGATTATATGATAGTTTTTATCATTCTATTTTATATTATCAGCATATAAAAATTCAACTCATATTATATTTTAAAAAATAGTTTATAATAGTGCATTATTAGTATAAACAAATTATACAAATATCCAATCATATATTATCACATAATAAAAAAATATTTAACTCAATCACATAACTCCTTAATAGTCTTACAAATAAAAACATTTAATTAGATGACAATACAAAACTCTTCTATATTATTAGCACATCTAAGTCATAATTGAATTAGCTTAAATCTTACTCGTAAGCATATGACTATGCTTCTTCTTCAGTAAACTTAAACCCATCAACCAATCAATGAATTCATTAAGACAATTTTCCTTAAACCCAATTCAAGAAGTTGATGATATATGCCTACGCCTATTTCGTCCATGGTAACAGGCCGCGCACAAATCATAAATTGGAGCAAGTTGGACTAGTGTCATATTTGCGTTTCCTTGAAAGTGTGGCACAACCTCCCAACGAAATTCCTCCACTTCTGAAAACAAGGACGAAACAGCGAAACTATTTCTTTACAAGAATCTCTTTCCCAATAAAAGAAGTAAATATGAGTGAGACACTTCCCTGTGATTTGATAAATCTTGTAGGTTCTTGCAATAAACCTTGTACCGGGGTTCTTGTTTAAAAGACAGTCACACGGCTCTTGAATATGCCATTTGGGTACCCTGATTGCAGATCAAACACAGGTTTCATTACTCATTGAGATTAAACACCAATGTGGCTAGATTTGTTACTGAAAAATGTAACTAAGAATGTATAGGCTCTTCATTGCCAAACCAGATACAAAGAAGATTAGACTAAACTGAGATTGAGTTCTTCTTGTTGCGTCTCTTGCCATTCTTTCTTCCTTTCTTGAATTTGGTGATTCCACACACATCCTGTTTGTTTTAAGTGTGTTTACTGTCATAAATTTGATCTCTTCTTTGTCTTTTTTCCTCTCTCCCTTTCTTAGCTCCGCAAGTGTGACCAAGTACTACAGTTTGTGTGACTTTGTATTCAGCACTCTCGCACTTGAGGCACTGGTCCAGTGGAGTATACGTTGGTCTCCAAAAAAGTGCATCCGGGTTTGAGCCAGTAGAGTTGGCAGTGGTTAGGAACCCTTCCCCCACCCCCCTCTCTCACGGGACCCAGAAAAAGAAAAAAAGTGTTCAGCACTCTCCACAAAGCCAATAAGGCTAAGCAAGAATCTTTATCTAACGTGCCTTCTTGGCTTAGAATTAGGCTCCTAACAGATCCAACGCTGAAAAATGGCATCAAGAATTTTGCATTAACAGCCGTCATCATCGACAATTTGGCTTAGTTTTGTTTAGGGACACTATCAAATTCAAATAAATGTCTTCTCTTCCTACTTACTAATATCACAAAGAAGGAAATTTTCAGTTTGAGCAAAGACAGATGCAAACTTTTTTCGTGAGTGCAAAAGAAAGATTTGATTGAAGAAAAAATTGCATCTGTCTTACTAAACCATGCTTAAGGCTGGCTCATCAAGCAGAAAACTTTGTTGGTATTAAAAGATCTACTGCTTTTGCCTCTTGACTTAGTTAAGGTCATATATAAATTTACCTAACAAGGACCAGTTTTATTGGAAACAAAATAGAAACAGGTCTTTTGATCATGGGCATAAAACTTCTGCTTTTGCTAAGAAAAGACAGATTTTGTTTTATTGGCAATTATACTTCAAAGCTTACCAAATCCCAGCACCAATTGCAATGAAATGAGCCTAGGCAGAAATTTATTCTATACAGTAGATAAAGTAGCAGCAACTCATGGATGGCTCATTGTAACAACAGGGGTTTTTTTTATTGAAGCATGAAATAAAAAGAAAGACCATTCTAAAGTTCCTCCTATTATCAGGTTCTTCATGTGGAACCTCTCAGGCTCCAACCCTATTGGTGATCAAGCTGGAATCCTGTCATCTTATAACCTGGGAGCAACTCTTGGGCGGTCCCACTCTGTCACAACATGGTCACGCGTTATCTCCTTGAGCGAACGGCAACCACTTAGTGCCATGGTTAGCTCAAACTCATCACGAAGCATCTGAAGTACTTTTCTTACACCAGCCTCGCCATCAGCAGCCAATGAGAACACCACAGGCCTTCCAATCTGAAAATTGAGGTGAAAGGTAATAGCAGGAATATGAAGCTAGCTAAATTTTAGACCATCTGCCTATAATGAAACACTTGTAAACTACATCCCTAACTAGCCTATACAGCATTCCATGAAGCCTCTGATCTTTAGGTTAAATTGTCAAAGCTGGTCATCAGTTAAGACTTTTTGGTTCAAATCAGTAAAGAAAAAGGAGAAAAGCATATTGCATTGCTAAGATCAGGATCACATGCTTGTCCGTGGAACTTAGGAACCACATCCTTGTCATGGTGATATATGATACAGTCAGGCAAACAAGCCACATGTATCCATTATATCACTTAATGAAGTTAAGCATTCAATAATTTAATTTGCTATGATGGTGATCAGACTTTCATATACTTACGAATACACCAGATGCTCCGAGAGCCAGTGCCTTAAAAACATCTGTCCCCCGGCGGACTCCACCATCCAGAAAAACAGGAACTCTTCCTTGTGCGGCTTTCACAACCTATTCAAGGCATGCAACCAAAACCTTAACAAAACAATGGAAAGGTAAATTGCAAAGTTTACATTCTTGAACTTTTAACAATTTACATTTTCTTTTTTCCTAAATTGATAACTTACGTTCATACAACTTTCTATTTTCAGTATTAGGAAGTATTTGGCTAGGAAAATAAAATAAATATGATGACCTGTTTGGCGTTAATAATGTAAAAAAGATTGGAAAAAAATTGTGAATTGCTAAATGTTTAAAGTTCAAGCAGGTGATTGTAAAAAATAAAATTTCAGGATGTAATTTGCCAAAATTCTAAAGTTCAATCAGGAAAATTGCAATTTAACCTAATTTAAATGGAATGTCCTCTGCATGTTGAGTTAGAAGAAAAAATGCCTTAGTAAAAAGAAAAAAAAAGAAACTAACATCTCCACACATAACTAAGAGATGAACAAAGATGGAACACTTGTGAGTTGTGACAACAATATTTTCAACATGTTAACAAATTGAAAGCTAACATTATTCAATAGGACGCGCAATTTTTCAAAAAAATAATGCAATGAAAATGGGTATGGAAAAAAGGCCATGAAAAATGATCTTGATTCAAAATATAACACCTTTAAACTTTTAATGCACTACACATGATTAACTAAAATTAAACATGGCATGGGCTAGACTTCAGTTCGACAAACAAGAATGATAACACCATATGTCAAGAAGTGATTTATTTCAGTTTCAATTAATATGAAAATTTGACTGAAATGATTAGGATGCAGTACCTCTTCCACAGCCATAATAGTTGCAGGGACATAGTCAAGTTGGCGAGCTCCGTGGTTGGAAACAATGACTCCTGCAGCTCCATTTTGTATAGCTAGCCTCGCTACATTATTAGCATAGGATATGGGATTACATTCAAGATTGAGAAAACAATCCTGACAAAGAGCAAATGGACAGGGAAGCATCAGAATGTGTCTGTTTGATATGCTTACTATCTTCAGCAGTAAGTACACCCTTAACAAGAATTGGCAATGAGGTGATTGTTTGAAGCCACTTCACATCCTGTAACAAGGTTTAACTTAGTATTACTTCCACATTCAATGTCACGTATTAGGAAAGGCATATGTGAAAGATCGATATCACCTTCCAGTTGAGAGACCGGTCAACTTGGCCAGCAACATATGAGGCTAGACCAGAGTCATTAGTCTGCAAGGTGATCCCAAAACAGTAAATGGCAACAGCAGCAACAACAATAACAATAAGAAGATCATTAGTGGAAATAACCATCTGATTTCAAAATTTCATGCTAAATACACACCTTATCTAGCTTTCCAAGATCTAATCCTTCAAAATTCTTCAATGTTAGGTGTGATGGCAATGTAAATCTGTATGAAACCCCATCAAACAACCCAATAGTGTATATATATCTTTAAAATATAAGTTTAATCAATTCAACCATGATGACTGTGTAAAGTTTTACAAAAGAATGTTCCCGCTGAAATTTCCAAATGCTTGCCAACCTGTTCTTAATATCAGCCTCCCTACGACCAAGAATTGGAGTATCCACAGTAAGGGCAATTGCCTTGAAACCGGCCCTCTCTGCTCTTCTCACAAGCTGTATAACCACATTTCTGTCTTTATTCACCTAAGAGAAGAACGAAACAGCAACAGATTAGGTTATAACACAAGATAGTTGAGAATATTACATAATCATGTTAATGTTTATGTAACTGTAGCAACGAAAATAATACTTTGTTAATTAAAGGAAGTATGGAGGAAATTATTGCAGAAAAGCCAGAGGCCACTTAGTGAAAGGAAAAGAAATTCCTTGTGAAACTAATAAGATCTTTTCTGGTAAGAGAATCAGTCATAGGAAACAAAGCGTAAAAAATTTCTTGAGGCAGCATGCAGGAATCAAGCCTTACTTTAGCTACACACTAAAGCATAAATAAAAGTCACAAGTTTTATACAAAGAGCTCGGAAATGTTTTGTGGAAAAGGAAATGTTCTTGTATTTAAGGGGGAAACTTGGGACACAGATATCACAAAAATGAGAATCACGAAAAGAAGGAATGACGGCAATGTACACCCACATAGAGTTGGAAAAAACGAATGCCGGGTCCCGTTGAAGCGACCTCCTCAACACTGGAAGTAGCCCATGAGGATAGGGTCTGTGACCGAAAAAAAAAAAAATGAAAATTAGTCTGCCTGAAAGTAAACATTGTAACAAATGCATGCAGGTAACTAGGCATATACCATTTTACATTAGAATCAAATATATAAGAAACTACAAGGAAAATAAATAGAGTTCTTGTTTGGGAATAAGACTAAGTAGAGAACAAATATCGTGGAAACAAACCATGATTGTGCCAGCTGCTGATGCTGCTCTAGCTGTAGCATATTCTCCTGCACAAGAGTTGGATAATTTGTTTTAATTAAGAAGTTTTTTTCTCAATTCCAGCAAAATATAAACTTCAGTTAAAACAAATTAAGAGTCAGGGACTTCTGCATTAACAAAAACTGCAAAGGTGATGTTTAAATTCTGATGAATTTTATAATTTGAAGTATATACTGAAATAACAAAATACTGGACGCAATCACAATATCCTAATGTAACACAGACATGCAGACCAATGAATTTGATGACATACCTTCGGGGTGAGCCATCTTTTGCATGGCTGTAGGGGCAACCATGATAGGCATTGATATTTTGAAGCCCAATACAGTCGTTGTCAAGTCGATCTTGCTTACATCAACAAGAATACGTGGCCGGAACCTGTTTTAAGTAAACCAAATGAATGTTGTGAGAAAGGCTTCAGCAATAAGCACAAGATTAAAAAGATGTCTGAGAACAGTATATTACAAAATCCTTGAGAAGGCATTTCGGTTCTCTTTCAAGGTCCATTGGTCCTCTGCCCCTGATGCATAGTAGTCGTAAATCATCTTTGGCAATTTTTCCCTTGCAATTGCCTCATACTCTGTAACATTGGTTATCTCCATTGTACCAAACTTTACTTCTGAAAGCGAGATAATACAGTGATTAAATAACATGAATTCACATAAAATCAAATGCATTCCAAATCCATAGATGGCATGCAAACTTTACAAATACAAGAATGGATATATCTGAAGTTCACTGACTCATTCCAGAACACTACAAACCAGGCTGGATCGAATTCTGGCAACATGCAATCATGGGTAATTGAAGAACTAAAAGCAGAACAACTAATTCTTTGGTGCCCCTCAATTATAATTCAATTATCCACCATCACAGAGTCTATCATTAATGGAAAATTAATTGATTCCATGTCAAATTCAACATGCATCAGCCCCATCACCACATGCAAAGCAGGATCTTCTGAACTTTTCATGTCAAACCCCACTTTCTGGGATCTTTTTCTGCTTTATATGTTACTGATGAGTATTTTGCACAAACAGAAAACCAGTCATAATTTGACCCACTCAACTCAAGTTCTGACATGTGAGCCAGGACCGGATTCTGAAGAAACCCATGATGAGGAAAACAAACCAGAAGATTAAAAACCCATATTTTTCTGAACATGCAAACCTCAAACAATACACAAAACGATAAACTGTCATCACCAGGCGCACAAAAAATGAAGCAACTGTAAATTAAGACTACAAAAACAAAAATTGGTCATGTTCATTCTAATTAATTAATTCAAAATTATGATACAATATATCTAAAACTGCAAATAACATGCAATGAAACCATTAAACCAGGCACTGAGAAGAATGAAAGTAACAAAATTATAAGCTGAAGGGGAGAACAAACCTTTGGTTTGGGCTGCTGAGGTGAGGAATGAGATGGAGCTAAGGGCGAGCAGGAAAAAATAAGGAGAGAAGATTAGCAAAAGTGGCACAAGTCTGAGAGTATGTAATAGAGACAATGAAAAGCAGCGGTGAAATAATAGAGGAATTGTGTGTAGTGACAAAAGGGTGAGTATCTATCGCCAATCACGTGTCACATGTAATCAAGTATGAATTGGCAAGTGAAAGAACGAAGCACTTGCGGATTGTTTTAATGAAGTTGAGTAATGAGACAAAACTGTTTCATGGAAATGTGAGCTCTTGAACTGTGCACTGTGGAAAGGTTTTGGCTGCTATCAACTTGTCATTCATTGGTTATTCATGCCCATGTATACCAACAATTTTCTAGCGAAATACGATGTACTTGATTGTTCGGAAGAAACAAGTAGCTTTCTACCTCTAAGTTAATGTCGTAGAAGTGCTAAATTCTCTTCATTTAAAATTTTATTCGCATCTATTAATTTCGTCCTATTTTACCTAACATTTTGATTAAAAATTTTGAGTTTAATTTGTAAGTACTATAAGTGTAAAACTATCATCTAATCATATGCTGTTATATAAGTAAATATGCATAATCCTCATCTTCATTACTTCAAAAGTTATGCAAATTAGAAAATGTGATTGGATAATAATATAAAATAGTTTTATATTGTTAGTGTATATAAATTAAATCCAAAAATTTTTAGTTAATTTTATCTGTTATTTTTATATATTAATAACACATTTATTATTAATTTTTTAATTTTATCTTTTAAATTATTTTAAATACATTATTAATCAAAAAATATAGTGTGAGATTAAATTAGAGTATTTTAATAAACATTCATCATCATTAAGTATTGATTTTAAATTTCTTAATTCTTATGCATACAACTAAGAATAAGAACCTCTAAAGTGAAAGTGGTTATAAAGTGAGAAAATAACAGGTTATTTATCCTTAAATCAATAACTTTCATTATATATGAGTCCTATCAAAATGATACAATAGTATATGATCTTACAAATAAAAGCATGTGATTGGATAATAGTATAAAACTCTTTTATACTAACAATGCATTGAAATTAAACTCATTTTTAATATATATTTCCTTGGATTTTGTTTTTTTTTTCGTTTTTGGGGTCATGCTTGCAATGAATTTTAAGAATTATACTATTTGGATAAAAATTCATGGGGAAATAAGTATGATACGAGCCATGGGCCCAAATCATCGGATGGGGTGAGCCCAATTCATCATAAGAGAGCCCAGCAAGCGTGGACAGCCCAGAAAACGAAGAGAAAGCTGAATTAGAGACAGAAGAGAATTGCACAGATGTATTAATGGGCCTCAGCACCAGCCGAAAAGGGAGAGAACTTTTATGTGGAAGAAAGGGAGGGGGAACAAGGTAGTTCGTTGGTTGTAACTAACTGGTAGGCTATTAATATCTGTGTCTGTGTGATGATGCCGATTCATGGTGACGGCTATGTTGTGTCATGGCATCCCTCCAACTCCAATAGAGACCCTCATCCGCCGCTCCACAACACTCCCTCATCTTCTCCAACTCCACTCCCTCCTCCTTAAATCCTCCCTCCTCCACCACCACCACCACCACCACCACCACCACCCCTTCATCCTCTCCCTCTTCCTCTCCTCCGCCTCCTCTATCTCCCTCCCTTACGCCCACTCCCTCTTCCTCACCCTCCCCACCACTCCCCCACCCCCGCTCTTCGCCTTCAACACCCTCATCAAGGCCTTCTCCACCACCACCCCTCTCCACTCCCTCACCCTCTTCCGCCGCTTGCAAAGCTCCCACCTTTCCCCTGACAACTTCACTTTCCCTTCAGTTCTCAGGGGCTGCGGTCGCGTTTCCTCCGTTGGGATTGGTGGGTCGCTCCATTCTTTGATTTTGAAGATGGGTTTCGCCTCTGATCGATATGTAAACAATACCCTTTTCAAGATGTATGTAGATTGTGCTGCTGTTGAGTTTGCGCGGAAGGTGTTCCATGAAATGCCTGTTAGAGATGTTGCGTCTTGGACCTCCATGATTGCCGCCTGTGTTGCTTGGGGATTACCCTGTGATGCGTTGGGTGTGTTTCGTGAGATGGGGATGGCGAATGTGAAGCCCAACTCGGTTACTTTTGTGAGCTTGCTTTCTGCTTGCAACAAAATGCTCAACATCAGTGCTGGAGAGTCTGTTCATTCCTACATTGTGAGGAATCATGTTGAATGGGATGTTGCTTTGGGCACTGCTTTGTTTGAGATGTATGCAAAGTGTGGGCAGATTGGCAAAGCCCTTCGGGTTTTTGATTCAATGCCTGAGAAGAACTTGCAGTCTTGCACGATCATGATATCTGCTCTTGCAAGTCATGGCCGTCAAAGGGATGCTATTTCATTGTTCTCCCAGATGGACGACATGGGGTTGCAGCCAGATAGTTTGTCTTTTTCTGTGATTCTTTCAGCTTGCAGCCACATGGGACTTGTTTCTGAGGGTAAAATGTATTTTGATCAGATGGTGAGATTGTATAACGTAAAGCCATCTGTTGAGCATTATGGATGCATGGTTGACTTGCTGGGAAGAGCTGGCTTGATTGAGGAAGCTTATGATATGATCAAGAACATGCCCATGGAGCCGAACGCTGTCATACTGAGGAGTTTTCTGGGTGCCTGCAGGAATCATGGGTGGGTTCCTAGTTTGGATGAAAAGCTTCTGTCCAAACTAGAGTCTGAATTGGGGGCAAACTATGTGCTTACTGCTAATGTTTTTTCCACCTGTGCTTCCTGGAAGGATGCCAATGACTTGAGGTTAGCCATGAAACAGAAAGGGTTGAAGAAGACTCCTGGTTGTAGTTGGGTGGAAGTGCAAAATTGATATCCAAATTTTCAGAAGTTCCACCATTAAGTTTTGCTAAAGCACCATCAACAAAGCTGAATTTCCTTTTGGCCATTCGCATCAAACGAGACCAGGAATTGTAATTGGCATCTGTCAGAAGATGAGAAACCAAGACTAAACCAGTATGATCAGCGGGGTGAAGAGTGTATAGACTGAACAGCTCTTGAGGTTGAGCCAAGGCTGAAAAAAGCTTTTCTGGGAAAATCACTGAGAGAAGGAGAAGAAAAGTGTAGGCAGAAGAAAAATTTTCAAAGGATTACTTCAGACATCATATCAAGAGAAAGAATGATGGAAAACTGAACTTGAATCACTTTCACTATGGACTGAGGTTTATATACAGACTCTGCATAACAGAGGCGGGAAAAAGAGTAACTGAAAATAATTAACTATTTCATTCTGTTAAGCTTTACATAAATACATATGGTGTAATGCCCAGAGAAGCTATTGCTTATGAGCCATCTTTGTGCGCTCTTTCTTCGTTCATTGAATTATTGATTGCAAATAGATGCATAAGCAACCACGGACTGTTATAAATGTTAGGAGTTAGGTTAGGACTGACCTGAAGATGTAAATATAGATGAATTTAACTCAGGTTTCAACTCTCCTCTGTTTGGGTTTGTGATTGATCTTCCTAGTCAGTCTTCTTCATGCATAAGGCACAATTTTTGCATGTATGCAGAGAACAATAGGAAGCTATGCTGGCTAAGTTCTGTGACTTTGTTGTCAAAAATATCCAAAGTCACAGACAGAGTAACACGGAGTCTCCGCTTTAGTAGTGACTCTCCACAGTGAAGTTGGAGCCTTGGCTTTTGAAATTGGTTATTTTGTGGATGATGATCCGAAGCTCCATTTGGTTTTACAGTTTGTATCATTTTCCTTGATATGTTCCTTTGGTGATGAAGTGGAATTAGAGTTTAATTTGTGTGTTTATGGACTGGCAATGCGATATGTATTTGCTTGCATTCTTGTTTGCCAATTTAGAAAATGTATAATAAAGAATGAGTAAGTATCATTTCCTCGAGGATTGTTAATTAAGTACTAATTCATTTAGAATAGTTATTATTTGAGCGTTCTAAAATATGAAAATTGAGAACAAAAATAAAATAAAATAAAATATAAATAAGAAACAATTAAAAAAAAAGAATAGGTGTTAGGGTTTGATTTTACTCGATTTTTCAAATTATGTATTACCTAATTAAAATCTAATTTCTAATTCAATTAAATTGGTAGTCAAATTTTTCAAAACTTGTAATTACAATTCAATGGCTTGATATTATAATTCTCTTAAGATAAATTGAATAAATTAATATTTTAATGTTATTCTAAAGAATAATGTTTGGGGGAAGCACAAATTTGTAAAAAGTGAGAAAAACAACAAAAATGCTTAGATGACTAGTTTCACATGATCATTGCTCTTTTTGTCAATTTTATTTTTTTTTGTCTAGAAAGTTACTAGCGTATTGCTGAAAACGCTGTTAAGTAACTTTTCAACAATACGTTGATAAGTAAGAATTTTTTGTCAGTTTTTTTTTTTTTTTGGTCCAAAAAGTTACCAACATATTGCTGAAAAAGTTGATAAATAAGTAAGAGTTTTTTTGTCAATTTTTTTTTTGTCTAGAAAATTACTAGTATTTTCAGCAATATGCTGGTATGTAAAAGTTTTTTGTCAGGTTTTTTTTTTTTATCTAGAAAGTTACTAATGTATTGTTGAAACTGCTCGTAAGTAACTTTTTGGATAAAAAAAAATTGACAAAAAGAACAGTGATCATGTGGAACCAAACATTTGTCACTTTCCTCGCTTTTTCCGTATGCATCGCATATTTGTCGCAATTTTGTATGTCTCCTTATCATTACTCTATTCTAAACTTATCCTAAGCATGAAGTACAAAAATTTATATGACTAAATAAATGAGTACTTCTATTTTTAGCTACTCTAATTAATGGCAATTTTTAGATTGAATTAGAGTGTGTTTGTTTGTGTTTTTTTAGCAAAAAATCATTTTTTTCATTAAAAAAAAATCAATTTTTATATATTTGGATAAATTTTTAAAAATAATTAGATTATCAAAAAAATCAATTTTCAATTTTTTTGGAGAAGCTGAAAAGAGTATCTTCTGAAAAAAAAATCAATTTTTAATTTTTCTGATATATATAAAATTTAAGTTTTAAAATCACTTTTTTCAAAATCTGAAATAAATGTACCCTTATTTTATATAATGAATTGATATTCAGCAATATAAAATCATAGAACATTCAAAAGAGTGGCCAATTCCTATAAAGCATTAAGAGCACTAAAAATCACTTAATTAATTGAAAAAGAAAATTGAATTAAAAATCAATAATACATAATTTGTTCTATCAAGCCACATCACCTTAACGCCTAAAGAAAACTAAAAAAACATAGAAAAAGAAAAGAACTTAAATCGTAGAAAAGTTATCATTCCTTGTCTCTCTCTCCACCTCCCCCACTTCTCTAAAAGATTACAATTATTTATAAAAGAAGAAAAAAAATCAAATCTTTAAAATTCCTTAATTTTCTCTTCAAATTAAATTTTTAGATCAAATCTTTATCTGTTCCTTTTCCAAATCTTTTTCAAACCTTTAAATTTAAATATTCAAATCTTCAAATCTCCATCGAAAACTTTTTCTTTTATCTTCTCATCAACTAATGATATCTTCGTCTTGTATTCAAACAAATCTAGTAAAAATCTTTATCTATTAAGCACAAAATAATTATATTTTCACTTATAGTAGTCATAAAATAAATTTATTGAAAATAATTGAAAAAATTATTATATTGAGAACAAATTTAAAATAATTAATACACAAATATAGGATTAAAATAATATAGTTTCATAAATTATCAATTCTTTTTCTTCATACATGTCATAAAATGGGATATTCTGTAGGTTGTTGCTTGTCCATCACTCATAGCCTCATACCCTTTATTTTAAGGAGCTTTTAAGTTTTTTTTTTTTCTATGAAGCGTATCAGTTCATAAGTTTCTATTATCAAAAATTCAACTAATGCGGTTTAATACATAACGATCCCGGATTGAGCTTGAGGTCACTCCACGACAATTTTTTCCATGAATACTCAAATTCATAATTATGGGCGAACCACTTCGGCATTCCAACCAACCCATGGTGGTAGGAGTTTTTAGCTGGTGCTGCGGGACTTCAATGAATTGAATTCTTCCTATTTATATAATGGCCAGATTTGCCTTTTCATTCTCCCAAGTAATTTCCTTTTCAATCCTTTCTTTTTTTTTTTCCTCTGTCCTACTCCTAGTGATTTGTGTGTCCTTGTATAAAATAAAGTTGATTGGCTTACGTAAGCTCATGGCGAAGGCTATTATTGACACCATAATCCGGTGCAAGCCATGCAGTGCAATGTGGTTTGACCAGAAATTTACTCATGAAAGTATTTGAAATGCATTCCTAGCTAAGAAAGCAATGAATAATTTGTGGGATTTTTCATGGAAAAGAATTAAGTTAAACACTTAATGCATGAAAACTAAATTTATTTAGTAACATTTATTTATTTGAAATATTTGATAAAAATAGTTTGTTTGGTATGAGAGTTATTATATTGCATTTTAATAATTTCTTTGATGCATATTTAACAATTGAAATAAAAATACTTGTAAACGTTATTCAGTTTTTAATTTCATCATAAAAGTATTTAATAATAACTTTTCAGATTTAACAAACACACTTAACCAATTAAATGTTATGAACAGTTGTAGTTAAACAGACAGGCTGCAATTAGCATTTCTTAGTTAGAGTAGTCTTGGTGCATTTAGCACAGACAAACAGCAATAAGCATTTCGCACTGCTACTAATGATGAAGGCTGGGTAAAAGTTATTCACGAGAAAATCTCCTTTCTACTTTTATTTCAGACCAAAGACCCTTCTTGACTAGTTATATACCCCATGATTGTGACATTCTTATATTTATATATTCGGTGCCTTATACTCAATGACTGAGATAGCTTTCGTTTATCTATTTTACATTTTTACCATAAGTTACTCTTTGATTTTCTGGTGTCATTCACACATACAAGGATTGCTACTCATTGCATGCATTTTACATCTTCTCGGTTAAAATCTTGGTCAAACAGAGAAACTCCTAATTTGTCATCATCGTCTCATTGGAGAGTGGTAAATGGTCCACATTTCACCAGAATAACGCATTCATAACCACATGCCTTCACATGGGAGAGTGTAAATGCATTAACTATTACTTAATTATGTACCCCATAGATCAAAATGTGATAAAAAGTTAAAAACCATCAGAGATTCTCCTGGCTTTTTGAACGTATTTTCTTTTGGTTTTAGCTAATTACATAATGCTTCTTTTCAGGAACCCAAAAGAAAAGAAAAAAACAAAAAAGAAACCCCAAGATTGTTTCCATTGATGTCACAAGCCATAATGCATAACCCGATTGAAAATGTACTGAACTAAATACAAATGGACAGCTGGCTTTGTTCCTGAGTAGAGCTTTTTGGCTTTGTACCTGAGACAGGCTTTCTCCACAGTCCACACACACACACTCTCCCTACTCTCTAGTTTCTGAGCTACTTTGCAATAACTCTTTAGTCTTTCCCACTTCCATGGCTTCTTCAGTGACCAGATCAACTTCTTCAGGTTTCAACTTCTCAGAACACTGGCTTGTAATAGCAGCCACTGCTCTCATTTGTGGATTCCTTGGCTACATAGTGTATGATGCAATCATGGCCACTGCATCTGAGCTGCTGCAGCGTTTGCTGGTAATTTCTCCATTGCTCTTAATCATCATTGTTCACTGGCTCTCCACTGGAAGCCAGTTAAGCTTCCCCATGCCAGGATCTGAGCCCAGTGCCATCCACAGAGCTGGTGGTTCCCCATGGGGTGTTGCCTTTGTTCTGCTTCTGCTTTTCTTTCTCATTTCCTACCAACCTTCCCTGCATGACCTTATCTCTTAGCATGTGTGCTGTAATTAAGCTAAGAAAATGTAATGCATGTCATGGGGTTAGGTTACTTGTAATGTTGTGGTTGTTGATATGGGTGTATTAGCTTCATATAGCTCATAATGAAGCTGTTTCTAAGCAAACCTGAAAAAATGGAACATGTGTTGCTTATCTGTGTGAATTATGAAATGGGTCTTAATTTGAGGATGTTGTACTATAAACTTGGTAATTTCTCTGCTCCACGAAGGTAGTTCCATTTCCATTACAGCAAAATTTGGGAGCTGCTTCAAGTTTCGATCTTTTCTAGCCAATGGCTGATGTTTGGAGTAATGTTAGTATAGTCTCTAGTTCACCATAAACTCTATACATGACAAAATTGTAATCAGTTAAAACATATTTTCAATTATAACATGTAGATATTATAAGAATGATAGGTTGATATATTGCCGTTTACCGGCTGACCATAAACTCGAATCTATATTATTTTTTTTTCTAATGTTTGTCCTTTTTCTTGAGAAAATTGCCATGCCATGGTATCAAAACATCAAACTTATTACTCAGAAATAGGATTATGAGCTCCTTTTGTGGAGTTATTTCCTGTTCAATTCCGTATATAACATGACATTACAAGATTTAGATACCATCTTTCTCAATATTAATTTTATCTTTTGCTTTAAAATGTTTAATTCTCGTGAGTTACAATTACATGGATATTTTATTTTGGGATGTGCTGAGTAAAATATTGATTTAACAATGTGTGTTGATTGATCATCTGATCAGTAATTGATTACTGATAAACTAGGAACAAATTACGAGTCATATAACTAATAAATACACATTATTAGCCAATAATTGACTCCTTGCTAACCGGTATGTGGGAGCTTTGGAACCTCGGCTATTGGAAAAACAGGAATGCTTCCTTTTTCCTGTAGCCTCTTCTGGATTCAATCTTTCACCTGCATTGTTTGATTCTTTTCTGCTCTGTTTTGCTGAGAGACTGCTGATGAATTTTTCTGGGGATTTAATGCATACGAAAGTAAAACTTCTAAGAGTAAACCTTCAAATGAATCCCTAATAATATCCTCAATGGACAAATTGATCTTTAATAAAAATAAATTAGTCCCTAACTCCCTAGCCATTGCAAAAATTATACATTTTAGTTCATGACTCATTTGTAACTGGTAAAGAGTATGTTATGTAGGTTGTATGCTGATTAGAATATACAAACTCCATCCCACATGAATTGCAAAAAATTGAACCCTATTTAAATCCAATACTCTCTCAAATTGTGATAACTTATTACTATTTTAGTCTGGAGTTTGTATATTTTAGTCAGCATATAATCTATATATTACACTTTTTACTAGTTGCAAGTGAATCAAGATTAAAGTATCTAATTTTTGCAATTATTAAGACTTTGAAACTAATTTCTTTTTGTCAGAAACCAATCTATCCATTAAAAAAATGTCAGGGACTAACTTGAAAATTACTCAACTTCTAATTTTGCTTCTTGAATTCATTGTCATATCCCAGCAAAATAAACGTTAGAGGATCAAATTTTAATTTAAACTGATTACGACGGTTTGAATTAAATAATCGCCATTTTGAATTGAATAAATAGTTCCAATGGTTATTTGATGTTTTAATATTAATATAACCCTAAAATAACACACGCTTGGTTCGTTGGAATAGTAAGTCGCTTCTTAAGTAAGTCTCATATTTAAGTTCACTATTGTAAATGAAAAAAAAAATTAATAATGAAAAAATTATACTCCTATAATTAGTCGACCTAGCACATATAATGTGACATTTCCAATCCCAAAAGGTTGGATTAGTTGGACGAACATATGATTTATGTGTAAATATATAATCATGAGTTCGAATCAAACGCATGCTCATTTACGGATTTGAAGTTAGAAAATAGAGAATACCTTTATAATTTTTTAATCTGATTGTAAATGACCTAATTTTAATTGGAGTAAAGGAAATAAATTGATTAAAGTACGCACAAGCTGTGGTAAGGTATGCGTGAATTAGCACACAGACTACCTAGCTTTAATGCCTAATAGCATGCCTGATTTTTCGTTTGAGAACTATAGACTATGATTTGAGTAAAAGTTATACAAGAGAAAAGTTTTTGCCTAAATCATGGTTTAAATATTTTTAAACAAGAAATCAAGCATATAGCATTTCTATAAAATAAATAACTATTCCTCTTTTAGAAACAAATTTCTAATTTAGAAATGTTGACCTTCCATAATTTTAATTCTGAAGGAGCAAACTCTTTTTGTTGTTAGACAACATTACTCTCAGAAAGAAACTTTCTATGCATTTTTCGAACATTCTTCAAATGGTATTATCCTACACCATTGGTGTCGTCATTAGAAGTAGTTGATCATAGCCTGTCCTAATATATGATTTGGACCACCCTTTCATGAGTTCATCGAATGATGGGTCGATGCAAACCAACCAACATAAATTTTCTGAAAAAAGTTATCGTAAATACCAAGATCTGTCGCTGTGCTAAAACAAAAAAAATGGATACATGTTTTTAATAAAATTAAATAATCTGACCAAACAGAGAGAATCTCACAAATAACTCAGCGTCTCCTCGGTCACTTTCTCTTCTCAAGTCCTTGTCCACTCTCAAGATCTCTGTCCTCTGCCTTTCAGTCCAGGTTTAAAGCTATTAACAAAAATTACGCTAACACCTTAGAGTCACTAGCTCGCACAAAACCAATGATATTTCATATTTTGAGATGCTGTCAAAGATTTTTCTTAATAAAAAAAAGAGTTTAATTGGTATGCAGTGACTGTCAACCAATAGAAATAGAAGAAAGTGAAAAATTATGATAGATCCCTCATTATAATGGGTGGTTATTTGTATGAGTTGGTACTTTCCACCATTTTCATTAGTTGATAATGTAAAACTATTTTATCCTATCAGTATATTTAAATTAAATTCTAAAAAAAATCATACAAAATCAAATAAAAGTGTAAAACAAAGCTCTTGAATATACAAGTAGAAGGGAATGGGAGAGCAAGAGAAGCACTCCATGGACTTTTTCTTTTTAATTTTTTCTCTGGTCTATTTTTTATGAAGGGTATTATTTGTACCACTTTAAATCCTAGACATCCCAACACCCACTCACATGCTTAAAAAAAATTATAAAAGAAAAAGGAAAAATGAAAGAATTAAAGGAGAGAGAAGAGAGATAGAAATAAGGGTGTTAGGTGTTTAAAGGGAAGAATGGTAAAAACACACTTTTCTCGTTCTTCATTGCCACTCATAGTGTTAAGATTTTACAAGCAGGAGGTAAAGATTGGTAATTTTCTTTAAGATTCTGTGTCTCTCTCGACACACCAAAACAAGCACTGTGGTGGGGATCTTTTTCATGTTGGCAGCAACAAGGGTGGTTATAGCATGCTCATTAATGTCAGACCCGATACTCCTGCTACTCTTCCTAAAGGCTGCTTTAGACAACAACACTCTGGGACAGCTCTTGAGAATTGTGACCCAGTTTTTCGAAAAAGGATTAAAAAAAAATCAAATATGAAAGGCCAAATGTGACTCTTTTTTTTTTTTTTTTTCCTTTGTACTATTGCACAATGCATGCAGTCCTATTATTGAAGCCACTAATGTGGTGCCAGCAATCATTACACAGCATGCGACTTTATATGAATAGTTTCGATGCACATTTCCAACAAGAAAATGACCTATGAAGGGAATTTAATAAGATTGAGATTCAGGACTCAAATACGGATATCAAAAAACATTATACATGGAATTAACTTATAATTTTAATAAAAGAAATTCAGGAAACAGACAACCAAGCTTAAAACCAAGGTAAATAGTATGACTTGTAGATCATGCAGCCATGATGAACATGAACTTATGTTGCTGTTATACCAAGTTGGCTTTATCCCTGAACGGTCTTCAAGTGGCCCACCAGCAAAAGAATTGCCACTTCTATGCATCATGGTCAAACAAGAGGAGATTCCCAAGTAGGAAGAAAGGTTCTTCCTGTTTGGTTGGTCAATTGTGCAGAGCTCACTGTTTCCTCTTACATCCAACCTTTTACCAAGCTTTGTGATGAAGTATTCAGGAAGCTGTAGAACCCCACTTAGCCTGTTGTAGCTTATATTCAGTTGATCTAAGTTTGGGAGTGAACCCAAATTTGGAGGAACTGGCCCACTGAGGTTGTTGCTACCTAGGGAGAGAGCTGTAAGATTCTCCAAGGAAGAGAAAAAGTTGGGCATGGGGCCAGTCAAATTACAACCTGATAAGCTCAATGATTTGAGCTTCCTAAGCTTCCCTATGAAGAAGGGTATCCCATCTTTAATGGGGTTGTTGTCAATGAGTAAATATTCCAGAAGCTCCAAACCTGACAGTGTTTCAGGAATAGGCCCACCAATAAAATTATGGCTCAGATCAAGCAAGACTAACATCTTGAGCTTTCCCAAATCAGGAGGTATGTTTCCAATAAGCCTGTTAGAATGCAAATCCATCTTCTGGAGGAGTTGAAGTTGTCCAAGAGAATGAGGCAGAGCCCCTTCAATTGCATTCCAACTTAGGTCCAAAATGGTCATGCTCTTCAGTCCTCCAATTTCCTTGGGGATTTGACCACTCAAATTGTTGCAACTGAGATCAAGTTGCTCTAGACAAGCCAAACCACCAATATGGCTTGGGATGTTTCCTTGTAAGCTGTTTTGGGACAGGCACAGGACCCTAAGACCAGCAACATCTCCCAAACTTGGAGGTATTTCACCACTGAGGGATGGATTAGACTCCAAAGCAAGGCGTTCTAAGGAAGAGAAAGGACCAAAGAGAGTTTTGGATAGAGTGACTGGCGAAGCAACAAAACAGTTAAAAAGTGAAAGGGTTTTCAAATAATTGAGTTTTGGCAAGGATTGTGATAGGTAAGCAGGAGGTTTGCAAGGTGGGGAAAGTATATCAGGACCAATGTGGATCTTTGTGACATGAAAGATTGGTGGGTCAGTGCTAACTTCACACTCAACACCAGGCCATGGAGTATCTGTACATGGCTGTGGATGTGCTTGGGCCCATTCAGGATCCTCCAGCAGAGCTCCCATCACTTCAAACAATGCCAACAACTCCTCTTCTTCCATCGCCATGTGCCCTCTATGTAAATTGCCTCCCATTGACATCATTTCACCAGCAAACACAAGGAACCAAACAAGAAGAAGAGACATAGAAGAAGCCATTTGTGGCACCGTCTAGGCTACTTAGAAGCTCACAAACTCCAATAGTAACCCACAAACGGAATTGCAAGAATTGCGTATTAGTTGGAGCCAAGTGAAAAGATCAAGTTCCACTTTCTCTATATAAGCTTTCTTGAATGGAGTTGATGGCAAAGGAGAAGGATGTAAAGGTAACTCTAGAGTCTCTCATTTTTGTGTCAACTGTGAAAGCAGCAAAGGAAAAAAACAAAGCTGTCACTCTCCCAAAATTTGTTAAGTGTGAGTATGACACTGTTAGTTTGCATGAAAAGGGTGTGAGATGGGGGGAAGGACAAATTAATTGCCATAGAGGGCAATGCTATGTGCCAGGAGTGTCGAATTGTTAGTTCAGAGAAACGTTGCAACGATAAGACATGACGGTGTGAGACTGAGACAAAGTAAAAAAGATGACCATACATGGGTGATCAACAAAGACATACCTTCTCAACTCTATCCCATCCGTGAACTCCTGCACAGTTGCACCTCTTCTTTGACTTCACATACCCTAAAAGATTGGCATTAGAAAGTTATGTTACTTGTCGATGATAAGTTAGATACTCTAATTAATTGATATTTAGTTATTGTTATTTAAATAAATATGAACTTTAGTTATATAAATATTGAGTAGATATATTGATTTCATTAACCATTTACATTTTATTATTAATTAATATTTTTATTATTAATTAATTTAAGTTCAACATTTACGTAACATATCGATTAATACATCTAACTCACTATATACAAATAATATAATATATCCCTTGACATTATTATTAACTATTCTATTCCCCTTTCCTTTCATGGTGTCCTATGAATTATTGCCTCCATTCTTCTATATAGTACATATTTTACTAGTTTTTATTTATTATAATTTTGAAAAAAAAGTTTGAAATTTCATTTCTAAGCAAAATTATAATTTATAAACTGACAACCAAAACACACCCTAACTAGTGCCAGTACCACTGCCATATATTACCTTTGTCCTTTTTTTTCTTTTGACTTTTATATTTAATTCGTGTGGTAGCTTTGGTTTTGTACGAGTTTAGTACTCACTAAATAGCATCTTCTATGCATGAATTGACATTAATATGATCAAATAAGTATGAGGTTAATTTAATTTGCAGAGATTTTTACAATTAAAACTGAACATGCGCTCTTAATCTAATTAATAAAGTAATTATGATAATATAAACTGAAATAATCAAAACAAATATAAAATCAAATTAACTACATGTAAAATAATTAAAACTTCTGGTAGTAAAATAATTAAAACTTGTTAAGACTAATTAATTTAAGCATTAATTGTGTCAAAATATTGTTTTAAGTTAATTTATCTCATGAATATCTGGTAATAATACTTAGATTCACCACACGACCATGAATGAAGATCTCATAAAAATGATCAAGTGTATTATTCTTTAATTAATAAGAGTTTTTCAAATTATCATTGATTGTATTCTTAATTAAAAAAGGCAATTGATATATAATAATTCGCAAAACTCTTTCTGGTCTAATTCATAGAACTCACATGGCATAAATAAATTGCCATTATTCATAATAATTAGAATTTAATTTTAATATATTATTGATATAAATTTTTTTACATATTTATCCACTTATGTATTATTGCATAATTGAAAGTTTTTTGCTCTACCAATAACTACATAAAAAATTATATAGATTATGAGATATCTGATTGGCCACTGGTATAAAATTATTAAAATACTTTACACTGATAGTGTACCAAAATTTCTAGTGTTTAGCATATTTCCACTTTTCATAATTTTCCTTTCCGTTTTCTTATTTTCACGTTACTTTCACACATTATAAATTTTTCTAAAAGAAATTAATTAGGTACGAAATACAACAACTTTGGGATAACAAATTTTTTATATAGTATGACATTCATCAATTGTGGAAATAATAGATGAGACGACTTTAACTGCAGCATTAATTATTCGTCATGCACGTACTCCGTAAATAATTATATGGAAATCAATTTAATTGATTCCACTTTATTCGTCAAATCCTTGGTACTATTTATTTCGTAGAAATAGCAGTGCTGGTATACCATTCAAGCCACCAAATCACAAGCCTCAACCTCGTGTCACAGCTATCATGGCATGTCGACCATCTATGGGAAATGGTTCTACGGCATGTCCACCATGTAAGGGAAATAGTCCTATCAGATACCACAGACCAAATAATCATACCCCCAAAGTAAAGTGGTCGACCCTTTTTGCCACTATCATTTCCCTTTCCATCTACTTCTCTATCTTCTATGTCTTCAACATCTCCCTCTATGATCTCCTCAACTGCCGCATCTTTTGGCTCATCGTGATCTGCAATATCCTCTTCATCCTCACTCGTGACTTTAGAGCATTCGCTTCATCCCATGGTCATCACCAATATCTTAATGACGAGCATGCAAGGTATTATTAAGCAAATCCTGTGCCAGCGAAGGATGAGTTACTGACCAAAATGATAATTAAATTTTGACCATTAAAATTATAATAAATAGTTGTGCTTGAAATATTTTATTATATAAAATATAATTTTATAATAATTTATATTTATATCTTAGTATTTTAAAAATATAATTTTATATGATGTGTCAATTTTACCCTTCTACTTTAGTAATTTTTACCAATTACTCCACCATGACCCCCAACCAACACCCACCTCCACTATACCCCACGCTTTTATATTTAAATATTCTCAGTGACCAAATTGGTCACTATCTTAAAGTGACCACAGAATTCACAGGTATCATTATAGCCAATCGTGCAAACCTCGTTCCTCGTATGTCACCAAGTATGAAAAAATTGCTACAAAAAAATTGCATCATCAATTATCCCAAGGAAGAGCCGGGTAGTGAGCTACTGAAGGAGAATAACAAAGATGCTATCACTCAGAATAATGTTGAAGTCAATGAACTTGTAATTGAAATGGTGGCACAAAATGATGACCCGAAGAAACCTGGTGAAAAGTACTCCAATGAGAGAAAGCCATTACGTCCATTGTTGCAAGTAGATAATAATAATCATAAAGCAATATGTGAGAAGCTTGTCCCTACAAAAATTTACGGCCAAAGTAGATCTTTGGTGACAGATGATGGCAAGAAGAAGATGAACAAGTCGGGGACCACGAAGGTAGAAGCAAAAGTAGAAGAAGAGAATGAGTTTGCTGCTATGACAAATGAGGAGCTTAATATATAGGAGCGTGGAAGTGTTTATTCAGAAATTCAATAGCCAAGATTATGCTCCGGGCTGCTAGAAACCTCCATCAATTACGATAATTCAGATATTAGAATACCTAGACAGGTGTGGCATGATTCCAAAATTTTTACTGCGCAATCTTTCTATTTTTATTTTGGTCTGGGAAAATATTATCCTCAGACCATTATTACAGTAATTTTATATTTGATTAATAACAAATAATTTTATGATTAATAACATATATTCTATTGTTAATTAAAAATTCACGTATCATTAACTAAATATAAAATTAGTATGAATTTTTGGTGTGAAAATATAAATACGTTATTATCTGTTGATTTTGATCAATTCTGAAAAGCCAATCAGTCATATATTTAAGATTTCTTTTATCTTCCTTGTTATCTTTCTTTTTATGTTTTTTCTTATCTTTTTTATTTTAAACTAATATAAGAAGTATATTATTAGTTAGCATTGGACGACGTTGGCTCTCGCGTAAGAAAAAAAATGGGGTCTTAATGGCTTAATCCATACTTTTTATCTTTGATTTTTCCTCATACAACATGTGAAGCAATGATTGAACCAACACCCAACAGTGTTTGAAATATTTTTAAATATTATAATATTTTAAATATTTTTTCCCTTATTTGTCAATCACAATGATAATTTAATATTAATTATATCAATCACAAATTCATTTAAATTTATTATTATTGGATTAATTAAAAATAATTTAACTTTTTGAAATCTTTATGTTATCATACTTTTATTTTTATGTATAACTAACTGATTTAACATAATTATTTAGATTTATACATTTTTTTCAAAATTTTCTTAAAATGATAATTATGTAAATAATATGTTTGTAAGTACTTTAAAAAAATAGTCAGTAAAAACAAATAGCAATAATGGTAAACTAGTGCATCATCATCTATGACACACAGTCAAACATTTTGTTTAAAGATTCATTGCTTTTAATTTTTTTTTTTTAAATTAGCGTACTATTAATTTGTCTTTTGTGATATATATATATATATATATATATATATATATATATATATATATATATATATATATATTACTTTTTTTTTATAAAACATGTTAAATTTTTATTTTTCACATAAAAAATGAAAAAATAAGTTATTATAATTCAAAGTTTAGAGTATATTTGTTTGACATTTTTTAGGTAAAAAATTATTTTTATTAAAAAATTAATTTTCATATATTTGGATAATTTTTTAAAAATAATCAAAATATAAAAAAATATATTTTCAACTTTTTTATAGAAGTTGAAAAATATAATTTCTAAAAAAAGAAATTAATTTATAATTTTTTTAATTATATATAAAATTTAAGTTTCAAAATCTCCTTTTTTTTAAAATCTAAAATAAATACACCCTTATGTTGTTGAGTGGTGGATCTAGATAAAAATAGGCTGTAATTTAACACAAACTTTACCAACAATATCAAACTATTGAATTTTGTAGAAAATTTTACTTAATCACTGCTTTCAACAAATGATGTTGATGAAATCTTGTCGTACAGTAAACAAAATGAAAGCCTATCACAGTTCATGACCACTAGCCCACATAGTTATTTTTTCAATTATTTTGAAATAATTCAGAACAATATTTTTTTTAAAATAATAATATAATACTAATACTAATTCTGTGCATCCCTCGGACTGAATAATCATAACGAATTACAATACTAATGTCTTGGAATTCAATTATTGAAAATAATGTAAGAGAAAAAATTATGAAAAAGAAAAAGGAGAAAGGTAAAGATAACAAATAAGTCAAATTGTCTTCGAGAGCAATTTTGATGCATTTTTTTTATACGTATTAAACATTTTATATTATTATTTAATTATATATTTTTATTTACATAATTTTTAATATAATAAATGATTGAATTAAACATTTTTATTGATGTGATAATATATAATTAAATATTTATATAAAATATTTTTATATTAATAATGCATCAAAATTAAATTCTTATTCTTAATGCTGCTATGAGCAGTTTAAATAATAGACTGTAATAGTTTGACTTATTTTGTAAAATATGTGTTACTAAGTAACTTTAAAGGGATACGAGTTACTTGAAAATACATTGAGGCCGGTGGAGTGGCATCCAGAGAATCCAATACTAGTTGAACTTCTCTTCTCCTCATATAGTGGGTGGGTACCTATAAGGACTCCGATACTTAAATCAATAAGGGTCAAAAGGTACTAAACTGTGAAGGATTAGATCTTATACCTAATCTCCTAATTGAATATTGATGGGAGAAAAAATTGATGGACTAAATTTGGAAAATTTGGATACTAGTAGTTCAAGAAAAAAAAATTTAAATATGCTTTTAATCTATATAAATATAGGCCATTTTAGTTTTAATCTTTTAAAATTTTTACTTTAATTTAGTTCTTTATTTTTTCTTTTTTTGTTTTTAGTTGTTGTTATTCCAATTTTTAATTTTTATAAGTACTTTAGAATATGTATTTATTGTTATAAATATTAGAAATTTTAATTATGGTTCTTATAAATATTTTTTGAATTTTCTTTTAATTTTTGTAAATATATGTTCAGAGAAGGGTTACTTGAGAGGACTCCGAACTAAGATTGGGATCTCAAACTGCTGTTGATGTGATTGGCGAGCTGATGAAGTTGAGGTCCGTGGCAGTGGGGGTACCTGCAAGGACTCCGATGTTCAAGTCAATGAATGCAGGTAAGTATATGAGAGGTAGGTAGAAAAAGTACTAGAAGTCCGTAATTGGACTCTTATATATGAGTAGGTAGTTGAGAAGATGGTGGTTTGGTTCCGCTATTGTAGGAGAAAACTCTAGACGTCTATTATCCTGGGATTAATCGATGGATCCGAGTTTATTGGCAACATGCAAGTTGAGTATCGTTCCGCAATGTCAGAGGTCCGTTACACTTGTTCCGGATTAAGGCCGAAAGTTGGATTTGGGCCTTAGCTCGTACATGGATCCGAGATGGACCTCGAATATTGATGGCTTCGTCCCCTAATTGGGCTTCGGTATTGGGCCAAGTTAGGCTTATATACTCCAGTCCGAAACAGTGCCTCAACTCGGTGATCAAGGTGACTTCGTCAGGTGCCGAGTTCTTTATGATTTTCCGACGTCATGTTCCATGCTGCAAAAGTAGATCCCAAATGATTTGACGTTTGTTTGTGGTGACGTCTTTTCGCCTCATAAGTCGCATCTTGTTGCCCCGAATAGACGTGTCATTTTGGGGCATTGATTCGAGCGTCTCATTATTGGAAATGGGGTTATTTTTCCACTTTTGCCCCCAACTTCTTTACGCGAAAAGTCGCACCATGCCCTTAGTGATGTTTAGTGTGCATGGTGAAGGGGAGTCTTAACGCCTATAAATCCCCCTTCGCTTGTTCATTTCTCCATTTCCTCGCGCGCTTAAACCTTGTAGTGAAGGAGAGTGGTTTGTCTTGTAGCAAAGCAATCTGCCATATTCGGGCATTTATTTCCTGTAATAGGTATGCTTTTTTCTTTTCATTTCTTGTTTCTAGCATTTCTAGTGCTTATTTCGTAGGGTGAAGTATGATATTAATGGTGGTTCAGTTTTCTCCCACCATTAGGTTGCATCACTTTTACTTACTTGGAGGTGGTTTTATCCCTTGTTTTGCTTCATTTTCTTTCTTTCGCCACTCACCGGCGGCTTTATGCCTAGTGGGAAACAACCATATGGGGGCTGCCTTTTCAGTTTCCTTTCCATTTCTCAAAGTTCCCGACTTAGGTTTTTTCCGAGTTTGTGACATAGGGATGGTTTCTTTTGTAGGTTGTCCGAGATCTTGAAAATGGCCAAAAAGAGGGCTCTAACATTTCCTCCCGAGATCAACTTTATCTACCGGTGGGTCGATCTCGAAGTCCTTGGAACCCCTTCAGTTGTAACCTCAGAGTTCTTGACTAATTTCAGAGAAGAGAACCTAATCTCGCCGGAGGGAGAGTATGAGGAGAAGTATTTCTTGGAGGCCCCTGGTCCGAGCGAGAGAGTGAGCAATCTTAATCTTGAGGGGGGTCCCTAGTGGATGTGGGTTTACAACGTTTTCATCTCCAAACTAGGAGTTTGGATCCTATTTACCCACTTTCAAGTGAAGATACTGAGGCGGTCTGAGACCACTCCTTCCCAATTATATCCAAACAGCTGGGCGATGATTTGAGAGTTAGAGATTATTCACAAAAATCTCGGAGTAGTGCCATCTCCAGAAGTCGTCTTTTACCTCTTTATTTTGACCCGACCTTCTGGTGATGGAATAACCTCGGGTTGGCTGTTCTTCCGAGCTCATGTCAATCAGAAGGTATTCCTCATCTATGAGGAATCCTTTCACAATTTCAAGCTCATTTTCTTCAAAGTTTATGGATGCTCGAATTCAATCCCTTTCCGGGAAACCTTGGAAGGAGAGCTCTGATTAAATATCTTTGGATGCAAGTACTTTGGCGCTCCTCTGATAGAAGAGAATTCCCTTAAACCCGAGGAGAAGGTTGTTGTCGACTTCTTTCTCGAATACTTTGGGAAAAATCATTTAAACTTGAAGAACATAGTTGGTGTAGAGCCCAGAGAGACTAGGCGATATTTAGGTTATTGCCTTTTTCTATTATTGCTGCACTTTCTTCCTACTTTCTTTACAGTATACTTATTGTGAATTTCTATTTTGTAGAAGAAATGGCCCCAAAGTCTGCCCTTATCGAGTTCCGACGAAGGATACTGAAGAAGCTCCATGAGGGGATGGGAGTAACAGCTCGAAATTGGTGGAATTTGAAGAACCAATGTTTACTCCTAGTCCTGATGAGGCAGCCCCGGCAACCCAGCCTTTGAAGAAACAGAAATCGAAGAAGGTGGCCAAAGAGAAGGCTATGGCTGCCGACCCTGAGGGTCTTCCCTCGTCGAAGGATAGGTCGGGAATCCACGTGATGGATAAGGATTATCCTTATCCTGACTTTATGGATAAGGAACTGATGGTTTCTGTCCTCCTTAAGCGCCTAAAAGGTGACGATGAGAACTTGGCCTCCAAGTTCCAATAGGCCGATCGTGCTATGCTAAAGTCGGCAGCCTTACTCTGATACTCGGAGCTAGTCATTAATTCCGGCGTCTGAACTATGGAGGAGGTCAAAGCCTTAAAGGAGAGGCAGTCCCTTCTTCGAGATGAGAAGTCGGCGTTAGAGAAGGCCAAGCAAGATGAGATCAACGGGCTGAAGGAGGCACTTGAGTCGAAAGACAAGCAATTGGAGGATTCCCATTGTTGGGTGTCGGAACTTGATAGGGCTTGCGCCAACTCTTCTGAGGCTCCTGCTAGAGCGAGGGACAAGGTGGCTTGAGTGGAGCAACTGTGGGTGAAGTCGGGCGAAGAGATTTAAGAGTCTCTTCTGGAGCAATAACAGATTGTTTGTCCCGATGCTGATTTTAATGAGGTCAACTTGGACAAAATCATGGTCAACGATCGCATCGTGGTAGCTCCGGAGAACGATGATGAAAGCGTTGAAGACCCAGGAGCTGATCCGGTGAATCCGGGATCCAACCCTTGATATGCTTGTAATTTTTATTTTGTTTTGCCCTATTACGGGCTCTTCTTATAATGAATATTTTTCCCAATTTTCGGGGCCTTATAATGAAATTTTTCATATTTTACGGTTTTATTTATTGCTGATTTTGTTAATTGATGTACCTGTTTTTCGCCTAAGTTATATCTTGAAGGGAATATAAGTGGCACCTTATTATTTTACCGAATTGAATGTTATATGAGTTGGATTTCCTTGTAAGCTAGAACTTAATGGTTCTTTTATTCACTTAAGTTAGCGCCGAAAGCATGATTGACTCGAGGTATAATATCGGATTTTCGCGTTTGTCCAAGTTTGTTTACTTCGAGACTTTGCGAACGTGTATTCGAGTTGTTATATTGGGATCCATTTTTCTCGACTAAGGGATGATCAATCCCTTAGGAGAACTAAAGTGGGTTGACAGCATTAAATAGCAACCACATTAAGTGTAACGAGAAATAAAAGGGTGAAGATGATGACAAATAATCAAAAATGATGAATGTAAAATTGGATAAAATAGTAGCAAAGATAATGTATAAAAGCATGACAAAGGTAATACATAAAAGCAGGAAACCGAGAAGAGTTTAGCAAGTACCGCTTGGCCCACGGAGTTCCGCTTCGTTAAAATCTCCCCAGGAAAACCTAGTGGAACAAAACCCAAGGTATGAAAAAAAGTGCGGTCACTTCGCATGGTTTATACTTTAGATGAAAAATTTTAGGAGGTTGGAGGAGTTCTATGACCTCGGAATTTCTATGCCTAATAATGTTGAGAGTTTGTATGCCCCATTTCCTAAGACGTCAATAATTTTGTATGGGGCTTCCCAGTTTGAAACTAATTTTCCGTGGTCCACGGGAAGCATTCCGATATCAACACGTTGGAGAACCAACTTACCGTTGTCGAACGTTCGAGGTATTACTTTGGTGTTGTATCTTTGGGAGATTAGATATTTCAGTGCCTTCTCTCTTAAATGAGCCATTTCCCCTTACTTCATTGGACAAGTTAGATTCTTCTCGAAGTGCTTGATGGCATATAGGTCGAACATGGCGCGTGGGCTGAACTCCTCGACTTCGATTGGTATCATCGCGTCCATCCCTTAGGTTAACTTGAAAGTAGTTTCTCCCATCGTCGAATGCGAGGTGGTTTGGTAGGACCATAGAACACTCCCGAGCTCGTCAGCCCATGCCTCTTTTACCTCATCGAGTCTCTTCTTCAATCCTCATAAGATGACTTTGTTGGCAGCTTTGGCTTGACCATTTGCTTGCGGGTGCTCGACCGAAGTAAAGTGCTGTTTGACCTTATAGCTCGAGAGGAAGCCTCGAAACTTTTGATCTATAAATTGGGTTCCATTGTCAGTAATGACGGAATCGGGTATTCCGAAGAGAGTGAAGATGTTTCTCCATACGAACTTTCGAGCTTGGGCGGTAGTAATGGTGGATAGCGGCTCTGCCTCTATCCACTTCGTAAAGTAGTGTACTGCTACAATTAGGTACTTCACTTGTCTCGAGACCAGTGGAAAGGGACCTAGGAAGTCGAGTCCCCACTTGCGGAAAGGCTAAAGGGACATGATCGAGGTTTGTTCGTCGAAAATTGGCGAGATGAAAGATGGCATGTTTTTGGTAGCTAGAGCACTTCTTTGCATACTCGACCGAGTCTTTGATCATTGATGGCCAATAGAATCCAACTCGCAATACTTTCAATGCGAGTGACTTTCCTCCGAGGTGGTGGCCACAAGAACCTTTGTGGACTTCTTCGATAATAGCGGGAATCCGATCTAGTCCCACACATTATAGCAGTGGCTGGGACAATCTTCTTCTGAATAATTATTCATTGATGATGGTGTAGTAAGGGGCCTCTATGGCTAGCCATTTTGCGTCGATGGAATCTTTAGGTCGGGTTCCGTTCTGCAAGTACTAAACAATCGGAGTCATCCAGTTTGGAACTCTATCGACAAATAAGGTCGGAAGAGGTTCCATTATTGAGGGGAGCTTCAAAGTCTCTTTGATCAAACTCTGGTTATTCCCGCTTAGTGCTTGCCAGCTTGGAGAGGATGTTGACTTTGATGTTCTCTTCCTTAGGAACATGTCTGAACTCTACACTAGAAAACTCTTGTAAGAGCTCCCTTACTTTTAGAAGGTATTTTTACAGCACGAGGTATTTAGCTTGTTATGTCCCGATTACTTGGGAAGTCACGACTTGAGAGTCACTACATATCAGAAGTCGGAATACTCCGACATCTTTAGCTAACTTCAAGCCAGCAATGATGGCCTCGTATTCAGTCTGGTTATTGGAAACAGGGAAGTCGAACTTTATGGAGAGCTTGATGGTTATTTCGCCTTCTTTTACCAGTATTGCCTCGGCTCCACTTCCCTTGGAGCTGGAGGCTCCGTCCACATCCAATGTCCATCTTGGTTCTGGGGTATTCACATCGTCCACGTCCTTGGTTTATACTGGATGTCGAACTCCGAAAGTTTCACAGACCATGATACTATCCTACTCGCCAAGTCCGATTTTTGTAGGATTTGTCGGATCAGCTGGTCGATTCGGACAATGATCGTATGAGCTTGAAAATATTGGCGGAGCCTTCGTGCTGCTATAATAAGGGTTAGGGCGACTTTTTCAATTTTTCGATATCTAATCTCGGAGCCTTGTAGTACTCTGCTGATGAGGTATACGGGGTGCTGTTGTTGGGAATCTTCCTGGACTAGTGCCCCGGCTATGGCAGCGTTGCTAACCGACAGGTACAAGAATAGAAGTTTACTGACTTCCAACTTACTTAGGATTGGAGAGTAGGAGAGATACTCCTTGAAGTCGGAGAAAGTGGTTTCATGCTCCGGCGTCTACTCGAAGGTATTTCTCTTTTTTAAGATAGAAAAGTGGGGAATGACTTTTTGGGCAGACATAGCCATGAATGTCGAGAGGGAGATAATTATTCCCATGAGATATTATACTTCTTTTACTGTTGTCAGGCTTTTCATTTCAAGAATTGCTAAGCATTTGTCCGGATTTGCTTCAATTTCCTAATGTATGAGCATGAATCTTAGGAATTTTCCGGCTTCCACAGCAAACGCACACTTGTGCGAGTTTAGTCTCATGTTATGCTGTCAGAGGCAGCTGAACATGATCTCAATGTTGGACAGGAGATTTTCTTCTTCTCTTATCTTGATTAACATGTCATCGATGTAAACCTCTATTGAATCTCCGATCAATTCTGCGAATACCTTGTTTATAAGCCTTTGGTATGTGGCTCCCTCATTTTTCAAACCGAATGACATAACCTTGTAACAATAGTTGGCCATTGGAGTTATGAACGTCATTTTCTCTTCATTGAGGTGGCACATCGGGATTTGATTATATCCCAAGTAAGCGTCCATGAAGGTGAGCAATCGGAAATCGAAGGTGGCATCTACCAACCTATCAATGCTTGATAAGGGATATGGGTTCTTTAGGCAGACTTTGTTTCGATATAATCGACACACATTCACCATTTTTCGTTGGACTTTTTAACCATAACGATGTTAGATAACTATGTCGGGTATACGACCTCATGTATGAATCCGGCGTCCAGGAGACTTTGGACTTGTTCCTGGATCATGAGGGCTCTATCTGTGTTCATTCTTATTCTTTTCTAAGCTACCAACTTTGCACTGGGGAAAATGGAGAATCGGTGGGACATAAACTCCGGGCTGATTCCCGGCATGTCAGCCGCAGTTCAAGTCAACAAATTTACGTTGGACCTGAGGAAGGTGACTAGGTTTTGTTTCAATGTGGTTGGGAGGTTTTTGTTGATCCGAGTTATTTGTCCACTTTCCTTTCCGATTTAGATCTTTTCTAATTCATCATCAGGCTCCGATCTTCCTCCTTCGACTTTCCTTGTGTCCAGGTTTACCATCATGACTTTTGAAGCATTAGGGGGGTCGGGCATCGTCTTGGGACACCTCCTTCTGCTGCCTTTGAATTTCGAGGCTGGCGTTGTAGTATCGCTGAGCCATGATCTGGTCTGCTTTTACTGTAGCAATTTCTGTTATGTCAGTAAAAAACTTCATTATCAGGGATGTCGTTGAGATAACAGCGTCTATCTTGTTCAACGTCGACATCCTGAGTATCACGTTGTAGGCCGAGGGGCAGTCGATAACTAGGAAATTGACTTTAACAATCAGGATTTTGGGTCGAGACCCTTGGAGGGTGACGAATCGCTAGGGGGTGGACTTTCTCCCTGAAAAGGTCGATCAACTCTTCCTTTTGTGTTTGGAGGTCAGCATTATTTAGTCCGAGCTTATCAAATATATCTCGGAATAAAATGTCTGCCGAGCTCCCTTGGTCGACGAATACCCTTTTTACTTCAGCATTGACCATTACAGCAGAAATCACCATAGGGTCATTGTGTCTAGGAATCATGCCTTCCAAGTCGGAGCTTGAGAAGACTATCTCCGGTGTTCCTGTAATGTCAACGTTGGCTTTTTCATCTTTCCTGAAAATACGTTGAAGACTTCTTGCAAATACTTTTTCCAAGATGACTTTGTCACTCCGCCACGCGCAAAACCTCCGGCGATGATGTTGATGGTTCTGGCAATTTGTTATTCGTCATTCGAGATTCGCTGGCTCCTCGAATTTCTCCTTTCTTCGTCCCCTTGATTGGACACTCGTCTTCTTCATGGACTTCTTTGGAAAGCCATGTATTTTGCCAATCTGCCTTCCCTTATCAATTGTTCTACGGCATCTCGGAGGTTATAGCAATTCTCGGTTCTGTGCCCGAAGTCGTTGTGATATTCGCAAAATAATGTCTTGTTCGTGTTGGCCCTCATTTTGAAAACTTTTGATTTTGGAAACCTTTCGACTTGACCGACCTCTCAGAGCAGTTAGGATAGGGATACGTTAAGGGGGGTATACTTGTTATATTTACCGACCCTCGAATGCATGTCCTTCCTTATGTGTTCACCTTGACCGCCAGCCTTCTTGTCAGATTGGTGCCTTCCTGGGTTAGCTGTGGCTTTCTCCATTTCCTCGAGAAAGATATACTTCTTAGCTCTCATTTGTATTTCTTCTGGGGATTGCGGTGGCCTTTTTCACAATGAAGTTTTAAATGGCCCAGGTCGTAGCCCGTTTAGCAATGTCAGAATTGCCGTTTGAGTCTGCACCTCGTCAACGAGCAAAGTTTCGGCGTTATATCGCTCCAGGAAATCTCGAAGCGACTCGTTTTGCCATTGATGTAGGATGAAGAGGCTGGAAACCGGCTTAGGGTTGAACCTTTTGGTAGTGAAGTGGGCCAAGAACAGCGAAATGAGGTCGAAAAATCGATTGATCGACTTGGGTGGAAGAGAGTTGAATCACTTGAGTGCAGCTTTTTTCAAAGTGATCAGGAACGCTCGGTATCTGACGGGATCCGAGACTCCGGTCAATGCCATCCTTGATTTGAAAGCATCCATATGCTCTTAGGGATCAGTACTCCTATCATAAGGCTTCGTGTCGGAAGGTGGTTTGAAATCTTTGGGTGGCCGAGTTCCCATACTGAAGTTGGAGAATGGCGTGTCGTCGCCATATTCGGGGTCCTCATAATGTTCTGAGCCACGCCTTGCACGCCTATCATCATACTTAAAATGATGTCGGGATTCAGATTATTCAAAGTGGTGACGGTCACTTCCCACCCGAGGTTCTTTACTACTGTTGGCAACACTCGGAAGCGGTGAGTTTCCACGATGTAGGCATTCTGTGTTGTGATTGCGTTCTCTCGGGCTTTCGCCTCCATAATGGCCTTGACTCCTATCATGGTGGCGTCGATGACGTTCCCGGCGTTGTTTTCGGTCGGCTTCTTTCATGCGATCCAGATTTTGTTTCAGCTTTTGAATACGGGTGGCTTAATCCTGCACAAGGTGAGCATCTTGGCGAGCGAGTCGGGGTTGGCCTGAGGGCGGATTTCCATCCTGGAGGCAACCACGTTTCCCACAGCCCGGTTGAGAGAGTAGTGAACCGTTAAGTTATGCTCGTGACTATGGTTTCCGGTGTCCAAAGCTGAATTGGAAGCTGTGTGACCGCCCATAAGCGGTTGGTGGTTACTTGCGGGGCCGTGTGCCTCCGTTTGTCCCTGCCTTAGGTGTGAAGACATTGGTGTGATTTCTACCGTGGTGTAATTGTAAGCAGCATTTAAGTTTCCCATAGACAGTGCCAATGTTCGGAGAAGGGTTACCTGAGAGGACCCAAGCTAAGATTGAGATCTCAAACTGCTGTTGATGTGATTGGCGAGTTGATGAAGTTGAGGTCCCTGGCGGTGAAGGGTATTTGCAAGAACTTTGAAGCTCCAGTTCAGTGAGTGCAGGTAAGTATATGAGAGATAGGTAGAAGAAGTACATGAAGTCCATAACTGGACTCTTATATATGAGTAGATAGTTGAGAAAATAAGGGTTTGGTTTTGCCATTGTAGGAAAAAACTCGGGACGTCCATTATTCTGGGATTAATGAATGGGTCCGAGTTTATTGATAACATGCAAATTGAGTATCGTTTGCAATGTCAAAAATTCATTACACTTGTTTCGAATTAAGGCCGAAAAGCTGGATTTGGGCCTTAGCTCGTACATGGATCCGAGATGGACCTCGGATGTTAACCCGCTTGGCCCCTAATCGCCAGGTATTGGTAGAGTTGAGCCGCCATATACTCCAGTTCGGAACCATTATCACTTAATATTGAATTTAAATTATAGAGATAAAAAATCTAATAATAAAAAAATAAGGGACCGTAACCAAAATAATCTATATGTAGGGGATTAAAAATATATTTAAATTAAAAAAAATAAAATTCTGTCATTTAAACGGGTCGGGCCCCTTGATCCAGCTAGATTTATCTTCTGTTGGGATTTGGGAAAGCCCGCTTACGGCTCTGCGAATCCCTCATTGCGGTCGCTCAACACCTACCTCTCCCTACTGTCTTCCTCTCTCTCTAGAATTAGGGTTTTAAGAATTTGCTTCTTGTTCGCTGTAATAATCAATCAGGTATATTCGAAAGACCTCTACAACCTATATCCCCATTCTTCTCCTTCTTCATTAGCTCTCAGTTGTTGGCTTCTCAACATGTTCACTTCTTTCTTTCTTCTTTATTTTTTTGAGTTTTTTTTTTGGGGGTGGGGGGGTCTCCATTTCTTTTGCTCTGTTTCCTTTTGGAGTCAAATTAGCGTTATTCGATTAAGGCACCATTTTGTTGCAATCATCTTTTTTTTTTTTTACCCGAATTTATTTAACTGATGGTTGTAGGGGGTTTTCACCTTGGCTAAATTAATGTTGTAATAACTGTATTAGTGGATTTATGTAGCTGTGTAATATTTCAATAGCTTGGTTCATGAGAACAAACAAAATTAATATATATTTTGCACCAATTGTGTTTGTTCTAAAAGTATGTTTTGCTTTCAGGAGTTGTGCTGTTATTTCGTAAAATGGGTGAGACTGGAAAACGATATCATTCACAGAGAGACCATGATGGGGACAGAAAAAATCAGAAGAGACGGGTGAATGATAAAGATGAAAAGGGAAATGATGAATTGATTGTTTATAGGATACTCTGCCCAGATGATGTTATTGGGAGTGTTATTGGTAAGAACGGAAAAGTGATAAATTCAATAAGGCAAGAGACCAGGGCAAAAGTCAAGGTTGTGGATCCCTTTCCCGGTGCCAAGGATCGAGTTATAACAATCTACTGCTATGTCAAGGAGAAGGAAGAAGTTGAGATTGATGATGAGTTCAATGGTAAGGAGCCTTTATGTGCTGCCCAAGATGCTCTTCTCAAGGTTCATGTTTCCATTGTGAATTCCATGGCTGCTGTTGGAGATTCTGAGAGGAAACGAAAGGATAAGGATGAATGCCAACTCCTTGTTCCATCAAGTCAGTCTGCAAATATCATTGGTAAGGCTGGGGCTACCATTAAAAAGCTGAGAAGTAAGACGAGAGCAAATATCAAGGTCATTGCTAAGGATGCAGCTGAACCAACACACTCATGTGCTATGGATTTTGATAATTTTGTTTTGGTTAGTATATTCAATATTATGAAACTCTTGGAGATTAGACGATTTATTGCACAGATTCATATTCTCTTCTCTGATTAGCATCCTAGCATCTAATCTACCTACAGACATATGCCAATAATAACTCAATGTAGTGGTGATGGTAACCTTAATGGAACAGAAGGCTGTACAATTTGTTTTTGTAGTTGTCATCATTAAATGTTACTTGTGAATTTAGGCTGATTATATGTAATTATCTCTGCATTTCTGCATATTTTATCATACTTTAGCACTGGACTTTTTGTGTCATTTGTTAAAACTTAAAATAAGTTCTTTTGTAGGAAACTTTTATCTTACTCTATGCTTGCTTCTGTTGTGTGTAGATCACTGGTGAGTCAGAAGCAGTGAAGAGAGCACTATTTGCTGTTTCTTCTATTATGTACAAGTTCAGTCCCAAGGAGGACATCTCTCTTGACACAACTGTGCCAGAAGCCCCACCTAGTATTATCATTCCCTCTGAAGTTCCAATTTATCAGCCAGGTGGACTATATCCAGTTTCAGACCCTATTATTCCACCTAGATCTGTTCCTCCAATTATAGGTGCTACAAACATACCAGATTTGCAAGGTTATGCTGATGCCGGAAATACGTGGCCTCTATACTCATCTGCCCTTCCAGCAGTTTCTGGTGTTGGTGCTTCCCGGTCTGAGGAATTAATTGTTAGAATGTTGTGTCCCTCTGACAAGATTGGGCGAGTGATTGGAAAGGGAGGGAGTACAATTAAAAGTATGAGGCAGGCAAGTGGTGCTCGTATTGAGGTTGATGATTCCAAGGCTAATCACGATGAGTGTTTAATCATTATAACTACAACAGAGGTGCACTATCTTGGCTTTTTCCACATTTTATATAAAATTAAATTGTTCATACAAGAATTGTTGGTGTTAAACTTGGTGCAGTCCTTGGTCTACCGTGAGTGTTTGGATGAGCTTATTTTGCTTCATGGAAGTTTATAATCAAAATGTCTAGAGTCTAGAGAAACCTTTGGACTGAATTTAAGTGAAAAATATCAAAGTCAAATATGCTACTAAATTTAAGTGCAAAATATCAAAGTCAAATATGCTACTATTCAGCTGACTGCTTATGTTTACTATTTATCAAGGACTCTTTTTGGTTATTTTTGTAAACACTTTTCCCAAAACTGTATGCAAGAATAGTAAAAAGGAAAAATTATATAAGACTTGGTTATTAACATGAGGAATTGATTCTCATTCTTCAGGAATCTGTTTGTTGTTAAGCTTCAAGTATATACATTTTCATTTTTAAAGTTTGACTTGTTTGAGCTCTACTTCTCTCTCTGTTTTTATATAAACTAGTTTGTAGTCCAAATTATTTTGTACACCCTGGAAATGGAAAGAAACTACGAAGAAAAATAAAAGAGAAAGAAAAAAGGATGGTTTTTAGAAAATATTGGTAGAACAAGATTTTTAGATTTTTGGTTGAGTGGAAGGGAGATTCCATGATGTTTACTCTGTTAAAGCTAAAATATGTTAATTTCATGATCAGTTTTATGTTTGATTACTAGTTGTTGGATTGTGTTGTTACCAAATTGTCTGTATTCTGCATGTATATCCTTTTCCTATTCTATATTGATTATGTAGTCCTATTTTATCTTAAAATGGAAAATGATCATGTGGATGTGTATCTTGTAGTCACCAAGTGATCTGAAGTCTATGGCAGTTGAAGCTGTTCTACTGATGCAAGGGAAGATAAATGATGAAGATGATAGCTCAGTTTCAATCCGGCTTCTAGTTCCATCCAAAGTGATAGGCTGTATTATTGGGAAAAGTGGTTCAATCATTAATGAAATTCGGAAGAGAACTAAAGCAGATATTCGAATTTCTAAAGGTGATAAGCCAAAGTGTGCAGATGTGAATGATGAACTTGTTGAGGTTTGGCTTATTTTTTGCTTCATTACTATTTTGTTTAATAATTTAATTTGTATATTTATTTTATTCAATGTTATTTTGGATTAGGTTGGAGGCACAGTTGATTGTGTGAGAGATGCACTAATCCAGATTATCTTGAGACTGAGAGATGATGTTGTGAGAGAACGAGACACTGGCCATAACCCCTCTATAGGTGCTGAATCCTTGTACTCAGTTGGTGCTGGTCTTTCATTGCCATCTGTGCTGCCTTCAGTTCCTCCTGTTGCCACTCCATTGGTTTATGATCAGAGGACTGAAAATGAAACTGGCCTGGGCATGTTTTCTTCAAGCAGCCTGTATGGATATGGATCTTTGTCGGTATGTCTCATTTTTTCTTGCCACATGTTCATATTGTAACTAATCCTTTCATTTTCATAATTTTGTTGTAGATATATCATGATTTGTCCCCTCCCCCCCAACAAAACAATATATATATATAAAATAAGTTCATTTCCTAGATTGTTGTTTATTATATCATTCCACCATAGACAGCATTTAGTTTGAATGTGTGATAGAAAATTTCAACTGGAAAATTTACCCTTTTTTTAAAATATAATTTCCCCCTTTTTTTTGGTTGTTGAGGATCTCTTATCCTCGTATTTCCTTGTAAGTTTTTCTCTTTGTTGTAAAGAATTTATTTTTGATAAAAAAAAAAAACTTTTTTGAGTAGAAAAAAATATTTATGAGAATGTATTATTTGAGTTGTTTTCTTGGAATATTTTGACAGAAGATTTTTTAACCATGTAAGTTACATATTTCTCATCAAGTAACTCATGTGATTATTCATTGTTTTATGGTGAAGTGTGTTGATGTTATATTAATTTTCTTAGAATTGAAACATTTAGTTCTCAATGAGTATGGATTGATTTTATTCGTTTGAGAACATTATGATAACTTGCAATTTCTTTTAGCATATGTTGAAGGGCTTAGGTAGTAAAAAAGGAAGCCAGAATAGAGATATAATATGAGTTTGAATCGAAATGTGGTGTATTATGATGTATAGCTCTTACGTCTATTTATCTATTTATACTGATAATTAGATCAACTTGTCAAGTACTACTGTACTAGTATAGTCCTACTAGGACAAGCCGAGCCCAATAGGGCTACTAACAACATAAGACTCCTAACAATAACATATTAACAATCTTAATATTCTAATAGTGTTGATGCAGTCAAGGTTTTTTCCTTCATTGCTACGATAAGGTTGTTTTCAGAGCTTTTACACAGATTGAGAAAGGGAAATTGTTTATAATGATGCAAATTCAAATTTTATGAGATGTATCCTTAGTTGTGAGCTTTTGTGGTATATCTTCTATTTTTCCTCAATCATTTCGGTTTGAATGTAGTTTTTAATGTTGTTATTGTGCAGTGGATAAAATGGTGAATAGTGATGGATTTGTTATTTCTTTTTTATCATTATTATTGGGTAGAGGAGGGGGCAGGGGGATTTTGGGGATGATTCCATAGAGCTGTTCCTTTTACTCAGTACATCCTTTCCTCTGGTTTTGCATGGAGCATCTCTTTTTATAGTACAAAATGCTAATACACTGCATCAAGTCTCTATTTTCTTCCTTCTTTTGTACACGTCTCACCTTCTTTTTTAGTTTTGAATTGTATGTCACTGATCTCTTATCTTGTTTGCTTCTATGTAATAGATGGGAGAAAGTGGCTATGGACCTATACCCTCATATGCCAGCAAGCTGTATGGAGGGTGAGTATATATATTTTTTAAAATCATATGAATTCTTTACAGCTGATTAGTGTGTTTGGATTAGAATCTGCTAAATTGATTCTAGGGAACTTGGTTTTTGTTAAAAGTTGGTTTGCAGTGAGGTGATTTATGCTTGGATACCTTCATCTTAAAAATGATAATTCTGGCCATAAACATTTCCAAGCCAAAGTAAAAGCAACTCTCTTGCACTTCCACTCAAATCATCAAACTAAAATTCTGTTAAACACCTCAACTGAATTTTGTCAAACATGTTGAATTGAGGATGGAATCCTTGTTTTCACCCTCTAAATGTGGCTTTGGGTCCAGCCAAACATGCGCTTTATCATCTTTTCCCCCTTTCCTTAACTTTATATTAAATTGGTTGATTGGTTGATGTTATTGAACTTATGTTTTTGTACTTTTATCATACAGTTTGCCTCCCCCATCAACTCTGGATATGTTGATTCCTGCTAATGCTGTTAATAAAGTGTTGGGTAAAGGAGGGGCAAATATAGCCAATATCAGGAAGGTTAGTTCACACATCCTGAATTTATTTTACTTTTAATTTAGTGCAAGTGGAACTAATTTTTCGTTTGAAAGGTATCTATATTTTTATTTATCTTAATGTGAGGTTTGGTTCTTGCTGCTGAATGTCACTGTTACTGTAATCTTTTCAAATGTGATGAACTGAAAAGAATAACTAATCTCAAAATTAAAACTCATGTCATGAGAGGGAAGTGCCAATATAGTCTGAGAAAAGTGGATAAAGTAGAAGATAGTCCAATTGAAAGGGTGGAATCTAAATGGTTTTGCTGAAAGTTTGGTTGTTGATTAAGTCAAATGGTGTTGATTAATCCATGTAGCTAACTTACCTCGTAGGGTAAGGCTAGGTTGCTGTAGAATCCTGCTTGCTAAAACTCAATCGTTTATGGTGAGTGATTTTTTGATTTGTTGCCTAGTTACATAGTATCTTCTCAGTCCAGTTACTTGTAGGAAGGTAAAAGAGAGATCTGATTTTTGTCGTATCAAGTGATTTGTACTGGATAGAAACAATTTGTGAAGAAACAAGTTAGATACAAGGTTAAGGACTTCCCTATAAGGATCAGTAATGTTTTCAGTTTTCCGCATTTGCTTGATCATGGTGTTATTAGTTTGCCTGTCATTTATTGATGGCTCTCTATGCATACTGTTTCTTGAAATGTTTTCTTTTGCTGATGCTATATATTGTCCATGACTGCACAATAAATGTTGTGTACTTTTTGTGTTTGATGTCAAGGGCTAGAGTAGCTGGCATAATCATGCTCATTCAACTCTGGCTTATCATACATGCACTTAAAATTAATGCAAAATTTGCTTCATTTGATGTCTATTTAATGCATTGTTTCACCCCAGATTTCAGGAGCAATGATAGAGATTTCTGATTCCAAATCTGCCTGGGGTGATCGTATTGCCTTGATTTCTGGCACACCTGAACAGAAGCGTGCAGCTGAAAACTTGATCCAGGCATTTATAATGGCCACCTGAATTATTGAAGTCCTTTCCGAGGGTTTTGAAGGTGAAAGTTTAATTCTTGAAGCATGTCTTTGTTCCTCTCCTTAGTTTCATTAGTTTGGTCCTGGAGAGAGAATATTCTTTGTGGTTCTTCATCTGGATTTCCGCTTCTTCCATAACAGCAGCTAGCAGGATTTTGCCTGAGGATCCATTGCTGGTTTTATATGTAGGAATTATAGTTCCTTTCCAGTTTTTCTTAATCTACTCTCATCTCTGTGTTTTCTCTCAGAAATCTAGGATCTCTCTTTCCTTTCGTACTGTCTTTGACTAGTGTGGAGTCATCTCTATGTCCGCTAATTATTTTCAGAGGAACCATAAAGCATTGATGTTTATTTTGTTTCTGGTGGTTCACCCTCTTACTCTCTTGTCTAGTTGAAAGTATCTGACCCAATGATGCATATGAGATGTAGAGTCTCTAGCAATCTCCACTTTCTATTATCATTGGTAATGCGAGTAAATTGGTCAAAAGTGGGGAAGTTGCCTCATGAATTTGAAGGATTTCAGAAAACTCTGGATCATTTTCTTCCCTGTGCTTCTATTTTCATATCTTGTAATCCTGCCATACATGGTCATGAGGATATTTCAACTATATATAACCATCTCCATATTATCACACCAAACACGCTTCATTATATACGTAGGAAAATGCTAGCAGCCCGATTTTTCTAATGATAGAGATTTATTAAGACGAACAGAAGATAGATACCAAGGTAGGAGGATATGGGGTCCTCCTCCTTGGGTGTGTTTATGAGTTGAGGATTTGGAGGGGAAGAAAGGGAAGGGAAGGGTTTGAAGAGTAAAATGAGTCCCTTCCCCTCCAAATCCTCAACTCACAAACACATCCTTAGTGTACAAAGAAAACCCAAACGTTAAAGAACAAAGAAAAGTATCATGAGTTGCCATTGTTATTGACTTTTGGTTGGATGAGTGTTCCTTTATCACTTTGCCTTATCCAATGTAGTACTACTCATAACTATCATTCGAAAGGCCTTTGGAATTTGTTTTGTAACTTCTTCTGTATGCTCTTCACTTCTTATCTGTCTTGTGATGGATACCACTCACAAGGAATAGTTGCTAGCTGTTGCATTTTTCTTTGGCAAGACTGCAAGGTGTCCTCACGCCCTGAGTGTGGGATTGCTTCGGCTTGGCCCTGGTTACAAGGTCCGATCTCCAGTGGGTTTTGAACTAAAGTCTGCTCTCAGGGAGCAATGTGATTTTGCAAGCCTTCCTGTCTTCTGATGTGATTAAAAATGGTTTCGATTGATCCTCTAGATGAATATGGATTATAATTAATTGACTTCTGGTGGCCTGTATAATTTCCTGCTCCATTTTTGGTGATTTCATCCTAATAAAAGTTAAATTTGCTGGTAATAGCTGGTTTTTTTTATTCAGCTGTTGCTTTCTGACTAATATGACTAATCATAGGATGCACCAAGATTAAACCATCTTAATTTCGGCAACATTCCCTTCATATCTGTATTGTCATCTTCTATTGAAACTGAAAAATTGTCAAATCCGGATGTTTTAACATCAGTGTGCTCAAAACTACCTCCCCTTTTCTTTTTAAATGTGACGGACCTCTTTCCATCCTTCTTTCTATTATATGCAATCGCCTGGGTTACTTACCAGGGATGGTGTCAAATTTTGCCTTTCCCAAATTAAATTTTCCTCGCTTTGCGTTAGTCATATATTTTATTGGATGTGGTATCATATGCTCCCCCCTCACTACTCAGCATAATTGCTCGTTGTAATTTTTCTCAATCTTTAAAAGTATATGCTACTATACATACGGACTAAAATCCTCACTCGGTTCTCGGTCACCGTAGGTTTTGTAACAGTTTAATTTCCCTTCTTGATTCTACATGCATTACTGTCCATTCTTCCCACACACGCTTTGATTATTCTGCCATCATTCTCATCAGTAGGTTGAGTTTTGGGCCATTGGTATGTTGTTAATGCTAATCAATAGATTGATAATGTCATGCACCCGAGACACTTTGTCATGGAGTTGTATATGTCCTATTATTTTCTTGAGGCAGTATGGTTCGTTGGGAGTAAGCTTGCCGAAGGTGAATGTTAATGTTAGAAACCTACTTGTTTGTTGTTACTATTTGTATATGAATTTGCCTTTATTGTGAAATTAAGTTGTGTAAGCAGTAGTAGATGCCCATGTACATGTAGCTCCGTGACACTAAATGTGATGTCTATCATATATCTGTATTTACATGTCACCAGGTATAGGTGGTTTCATCCCTCCCAATTATTTTTTGCTAGGCGCATGCAGTCATTTTGTTTACATGTTTTGTTTGCATATTGTTAGTGGGAATGCTATTTGTGATCATCATGCTTATAAAGGCCACTCATTTCAAGGCTATTTGTACTTATCGTGAGGGATGGGTTGTGGAACCCACTCCCCATAGAAGCAATTTAAAATTGAAAGTGCATAATAATGCACTAGTGGGAAGTTCCTGGTTCAGTATTTAGTTTACGTCTTTACGAAAGCGAAAATCCAACGTGGAAAGCAACTGGAGTTTGAGCTTATCGCCATCGCGTGTGATGGGAATGGAACTAGATATAATAAGAAATCAATCAATTCGGTCTCTATATGTTGCCCTATGTATTTTACAGGACATGTTCGTTTAAGCCTACAAAACCTATTTCTATAATATAATTTTTTAATAAATTATTTTTTAGTTTATAAAAAGTATTAGCTTTTTTGAAACTTTTACTTTTTACATTTTTAAAAGATTATTAATAGGTTTGATTGTTATGGATTAAAAGAATTAACATTAAAAGACTTTTTTTTTTTTTTTAAAGTAGTGAGTTGACTCAATTTGATTAAAATTGTCTAAGTGCGTGTTTGGTTATATTGTTGTAAAATAGATTTTAGATAGAAATTATTGTGTTGGAATTGATTTTGTTAGAATTGATTTTAAGGTAAAGTGATTTATGTTTGGTAGTTTTTAAAAAAGTAATTTTGACAGAAAATAAAAATTTTTTATTTCTTTCAAAATTAGTTTTGGAGACAAAAATTAATTTTGAGTCAATAATCAAATATTATAAAAAAATTGATAAAATCAATTCCGGAGAGTCGATCAATTTTGGGGCAATGAATGTGATCCCAAACATGCTAGAAATATAGTGGTTTTCGGATATTGGTAATTTAGATTAAAAAATGTCATTAACTATTTTAAAATTTTATATAAACGTCTTTCAATTTTCAAAAAGAAAATTTATACAGATGAATCCTTATAAAAAATTAGTAGAATCAACTAATGTTGAAATTAATTTATGCGAACAGTGTATTGTTTAGTTATTCATTTAGTTAAATTTTAGTATATTATTTGTATAAAATGTTTGTATTATTCCTTAATTATATTATTATATATTTAATTTACGAAATAATCATTAAGAAATTAATATGAATACTTGATTTTTTATTGAGATATAGATAATTGACTAATAACACAAAAATATTTATATTAAAAATATACTAAAATTTTATCGATTCATTAAACAATTCTTTAGGCATATCCAATTGACATGAACGAGCCAAAAGTATTGACGTCCAAACTTGTCAGTTTTCTATAATTTTTAGGATTGAGTCATTCGGATACGCTTTGGGAGTTGTACCAATACCACATCCATCAGGAAAACAGATGATTGGATTGGTATAAATGACGATCTTATGTCATTTCTCAAAACATCCGAATCCTGTTAAGATAAAGTGTGTGCATTAGATAAGTGTTTTTTTTTTTTTTTTCTCAACCATCAAAATATTCGAAATCTATTAAACAATAAATTTAGAGTAAATTTTATTTATTAAAATTTAGATTTTGAAATTATAATTTTACAAAATATTTTGCATGACTGATACACTCAATTTAAAATTGAGTAAATAATTTTAAAAGATTGATTTTAATATACCATTAATATACAAAAAATTTGCATCGTTATCTTATTATGTTATAAAAAATATTGAACTCTTAAATTAATTATCCCAAAGTCATGCATATAAATAAATATAATATAATTAACGGACCGTATGCCTTTGCTCTCAAATAAGCGTTTATCTCTAAAATTTAGTTTTTTTTTTCTCACAATTATATGTATTTTTTAAGAAATAAATTTAATTTATATTTATTATCAGTATAAATAAATTTTATATAAATATTCAATTATATATTATCATAATAGTAAAAATATATTCAATCATTTACTATTTGGATGATCATACAAATGGAAGGATATGGTTGATTGACTATGTAAAAAAATTTTCTACTATCAATACATCTAAATTAAATTCTTAAAAAAATTAGATAGCATTAAATTTTTTTTTAAAATTTATTTGTACTCTTATTAAGTAAATACTAATTAAGAAGAGTATTAAATAAAAAAATAATAAAAAATATACTTAAATTGCTCTTATATTAAAATTTATTTAATATTTTTTTTAATTTATGTGCGCATTTAAAAATAACACTTATTTAAGAACAGATGTAATATTAAAATTAATCTCTATTAAAGAAATGTAATAAATAAATAAATAAATCAAATAGTAGAATAAAAAGAATGTTGGTATACGTAACCAGCAATTGTAAGAAGACACTTTCGTGGTACAGTTGCGAAAATCCTAAGAAATCCTAAGTTAAAGGGGTTACCTCAGTATATCATCAATGGCTGCCAGGAGACCGGTGCAGTGTTTGCTTCAAAGGGGTTGCAGGGGAAGAAGCAGGAGCTTTGGTGTTGTCCCACAGTGCAATGCTTCTTCCTCTTCTCAGCAAATCATCGACAAGGAATATGAGTACAGTGCCCACAAGTAACCTTCTCCCTCTCTTTCTCTCTCTCTCTCTCTCTTCCCCGAAAGACAAGATTTTGCTTTCTGGGTTTCTTTTTTTTTTTTTTTAACTTTTCAAAAAGTTTTCAATTATCTTGTTCACATGTGGTGATCTTGTCCCATTTGGATCAGGTTAAATCTTGGTGTGTTTGAATGAATGATATGGGTTTTTAAATCATCCGTTGGGATAATTCAATTGTACTCAGAAAATAAAACATAGAATTGATAACTAGTAAGCTGAAATTGTCAAATTGCCCTCCAAAAAATGCACTTTACTACGCTTGTAGTCTACCAATTCAGTAAAGATTATGAATTTTTGTTTTTCTTATGCTCCTAAGTCCTGAGCTTCCTTAAAACACATTCCGGTGGTAAGTGATCTCAGTTCAGCATTTTAACAAAGAAAAGGATGATGGGGGATTTGCTATCTACGGAGTCTTGTCAAGCTTCAGCGCTTTTTCCTTTTACACTTCTTATGTGTGAAGATTTTTAACGAGTTTAATTAGTTGTTTTAGGTCAATTAGTGAAATGATCTTTCCTGTTTCAAATGCAGTTACCATCCAATTCCCGTTGTATTTTCTCAAGCAAAGGGAGCGGCTGTATGGGATCCAGAGGGAAACAGATATCTTGATTTTTTATCCGCTTACTCTGCAGTTAATCAGGTAAAATGACTGCATCATGGTAATTCCCTAGGCTCTAGATCTTAAAATTGAGTGTAGGAGGTTATATACATTTTTCTGTTTCCTTTGTTCTGTGAGTTTGTTGGTGTGTCCAATTCCCCTTTTACACTGTTAGTACTTCTCTTCCATAATTTTTAGGTAAAAAATGGCATGGAATTTTCAATGATTTATATTCTTGTCGTTTGTCATAGGGACATTGCCATCCTAAAATTCTGAAAGCATTAAAAGAGCAGGCAGAAAAGCTGACCCTGAGCTCTCGAGCCTTCTACAATGATCGCTTTCCACCCTTTGCTGAGCATTTGACAAGTATGCTTGGTTATGATATGGTACTTCCTATGAATACCGGTGCTGAAGGTGTGGAAACAGCTCTGAAATTAGCAAGAAAGTGGGGTTATGAAAAGAAGAAAATTCCCAAAGATGAGGTATAACTATGAGATCATCCTAACAGCAGAAATATCTTGATATTTTGCATTTTTCAAGGTTATGGGGTTAAATTGAATCTTTGCTTAATATATGTCACTGATATTGATTCAATAATCATCTTTTTCTTTTAAAAAAAAATTAATATAATAGCTTATTTGAAAACTCCTGTAATTCTTATGTTCTTTGTACTGAATTGATGTAGGGGTTTTCATACACATTTACTGTGGTGAAGTCAGTCCATTGTATCTTTAACTAGATAAAAAGAGTGGCTTAGTAGTACACAAGGCTCCCACCATTATGGGGCAGGGGGTGTTGAAAATATAAGGAAAACATAATTACCTCAGGATATGTTGAGTTGAAAACCACTATACTTCATGAATCTGATCCCCCCCCCCCCCTTTTTTTCTCTCTTTTTTCTCTGCGAAGTACTTGAGGCATCTTTGATATTAACTTTTGATGAAACCAAAGGGACACTTTTTAGGTATGGCCTGAAGCATTTGAGGTGACATATTCTTAGTAAAATATTTTGGGAACTAGATGTATTTAAAATGTACAATTCTTTCTTAATAAACATATGGTATTCTTCCAGCGCAAATAGAAGGAAGTTTACTCCCCAAGATATAGCATCTTCTTTTGTGTTTTGTATGATATGATGCAGATTTGAATTTTCCTGGTGTTTTAACTATTTATGTTTTTTGTTTTTCTTTTGTTTTGTTTTCCAGTCATAATCTCAGGAATCTACTTTTGAATTTTATATCCTGAAAGTCATTTTGCTATATTTGAGCACAAGCCTGTACTTTGTTGCCATCCTAGCTTGGGTATTCTTTTATGTGAATCAATTTAACTATTTTGTCATGTGACTCTTTTAGTTCATGGACATTTGTGGCAGGCTATTATTGTCTCATGCTGTGGCTGCTTCCATGGCCGTACACTAGCTGTCATATCTATGAGCTGTGACAATGAAGCTACCCGTGGTTTTGGTCCTTTATTGCCTGGCCATCTTAAAGTTGATTTTGGTGATGCAGAAGCCCTTGAAAAAATTTTTAAAGGTTCTGAGTTGTGCTGCATACTTTTTCTTTACTTTTTATTAGTATATTTTGCTTTAACTTGACTGATCTTTGAAGTTTGTTATTTGATTTTTCTCTCTGATGAATTGCAGAAAAAGGAGAATGCATAGCTGGGTTTCTTGTTGAACCCATCCAGGGTGAAGCTGGGGTATGTTCTATGAGCATATTTAATCTGCTTGGTTAACCCAACATGTTGATTGAATCGAGATGCTAAAAAAGTTGCTACATACCCCACTTTTTCTCTCTCTTTCTAATCTGTTTTTCAAAGTTAGAGAAAAGACTGATACATATGTTTTCAATTAAAATTTTTTCTCTGTTGCGTGGTTAAGTTAAATACACAATACATATCTAGAACGGGAAAGTGCTAAAGCAATTTTGACATATTCATTTTACATGGATAATTAATCAGCAAAGTCCACAGATCATGTATTCAGCAAACTATGTTTAATGAAAAGGAAATCTAACAATGTTAAAATGTTCCTTTTCTTGATATACCATGTAGAACATGCCTAACAGCTTCAAGTTTAGAAAAAAATTTCACTGGCTTTTTTTTTTTTGTATGCCATGGGCTGTGAAATGCACTGTTTTTGAATTTGTGTTTCTTTGTTGTATTTTTTTTTTCCATGCATGTGAAGCATAATATAAGTTTGCCTGCGAGGATCTAAATATTATGTATGATAGCCTTGATGATACATTGTGGACCTGTCCCTGGTGACTCAAGCCAAGTGATTGACATTGTTATATTTTGTAGGTGTTATTTTGGTTTCTTCTTGCCAGTCCATCTTTCACTGTTTTTATTTCCTTGATTGATTTAATTATTTTGTAATTTTATTCATCTGTCAAACTGGTTTCATTCACCATTTGTTTGTTTAATATAAAGTATGATGTTATGTGAAATATGAGCTCTTTATTGCGTGTTCAAAGTCTTCCAATTTTTTTCTTTTTTAAAGATAAAAAGTGTGCTTATAGATTTCATCCTGTAGAAAGGCCACAACATTCTGTAGGCGATTTTATTATGTTTTTACTTCTCAAAGTATATCATCTTGCCTATATCTTTTTGATATGTTATATTATTTGTCTGAAGGTAATAATTCCTCCAGATGGCTATTTGAAAGCTGTTAGAGATCTTTGCTCCAAATATAATGTGCTAATGATTGCTGATGAAATACAAACTGGCTTAGCAAGAACAGGGAGGATGCTGGCTTGTGACTGGGAAGAAGTTCGCCCAGATGTAGTGGTTAGAAATCACCTTAACTTTGTGTACTGTATATCTCTTGATTCGTCACCAACACTATGATATGAACCTTAGTCGGTGGTCATATGATTAACAAAATTTATGGGCACTCTTATTGCAAATTTGATTGTACGCCTTTTAATAATTAATGTTCAGAGGTATCTTGCAGCAATAATGAACTGTGGGCTTAGAATTGAAATGGAAACCATTTGGGAAGAAAATACATGTGTAATTGATTCCAGGAGGAACCATACTTCCTTTAACTGTATGATGTCATTTTTTGGAATGCTTACACTTCTTTGTTTGACTGGTAAAACAGAGAATATCATGCTTGTATTATTAGTTGCTCTGTGATTTTAAAAAAGAAAGCTACTTTGTGATGGAAAAATTGTAGGATATAGACTTTTAGCCAAATTCAAACTAGTATTTCCTTCTGTTCATATAAATGTATTTTTAGAAACTTGCAGTTGGATTAGATACATTCAACTATCTAGCCCTTCAAAGACAAGCCCATCCAACTTTATGCTTTCTTTCAATGAAATGAGAAACTGTTTTCTTTTATTTTGTTACCTCTCTTGAGGTTCTATTGCCTTTCTATTCCACCAATCTTGTAGTAACTTTTCTTTTACATGTCTTTCCACTCAGATACTAGGGAAAGCATTGGGTGGAGGAGTTTTTCCTGTTAGTGCAGTTCTTGCAGACAAGGATGTAATGCTTTGTATAAAACCTGGAGAGCATGGAAGGTTTTGCTTTATTATACAAATATTTTTATGAATGGTCCTTTTTATCTGACTCCTTTATTTACTTTTTCTAGCCAATAGTTTTCAAAATTGTATGAAGGTTCTGTTAGGCATCTGTTTCCATCCTTAATATGCCCCTGATTAGTCTAATGATGTGAAGAGACAGAACTCGCCCTTTTGGTGGAACCTTGAATCTTGTAATAACAAATTTGTTTTGTTTGGGTTAAGTATGTATGTGCTTCTGTTCCAGTTGATATGAATAATGGGCAGCGTTTCAAAGAGGTCCACTCAGTATGAAATAGATATGTTAAACCTTGTAGTAATGGCTATGCACATGTAAGGCTGACTGAGATTAGACGTGTTACCACATGGTAAATTCCCATAAGCCATGCTTTGGACTTTGTGGCTATGGCTAATGGTTCTTATGGACACTGGTTAGGTGAATCTATATTGTCCTCCTCACCTGGGGTGAGAAGTTCTAATGATACAAAATATCTGAATATAAAGTTACATATTGTTGTTAGAATAGGAGGATTATTACTGTCTAAGGATTCTTATTATGTTATGTTGCAAAGTCATATTGAGGATTTAAACACGAATGACCAAGGCTGCAATTGCAGCATCACCACTGCATTAAACAAAGTAGCCTACTAGGAAATTCATTGTCAGTAAAGGAAGTATTTGATCCTTCAAGGGTGCTAAAGTAATTTCCTACTGGAAGCAGGTCTCCAGGTTAATGACCAAATTTAGATCGCCCTTTCTTTTCTTTTTTTCTTTTTTTTTTGTTTTAAAAAAAAAAATGAAACTGATGCCCTCATTTAAGACCTTTCACTTGTTAGGTTTTTTTTTTTTTAAAAAAAAAATTATTTTTTCATTTTTCTGTCCTGTGTTTAACAAGGTAGATCTTACCTTCATTTTTTATTTTTATTTTTTTTTAATTCTTATGTAGTTAGCCGATAAGTTCATTTATTGCAGTAAAATTAAATTTGTTTATTAAATGAGGGAAGGATGCTGAAGCTTTCTTTCTATGTTATTGTTGACAGCACCTTTGGGGGAAATCCATTGGCCAGTGCAGTTGCAATTGCCTCGCTAAATGTGATCAGAGATGAGGGACTTGTTGAGAGGTATCAAATGCATTCCAAAATCTTATATTATCAATATTTACTTCATATAATACAGACTTAGATACAAATCTTCACAAGCAATTTTTTTCCTGACTTAATTCATTTCGTGAGGCAACATCAGCATGTGAAATGTAAGATTTGATGCTAATGTCCGGGTCCTAGTAGTTGAGTAATTTTATGAAATATAATCTTATGGTTGGGGAAGTTTATTTATTGACAACTAGGAATTGACTCCATGCTTCTCATACTTTTCAGAGCATGTTAAGAAAAAAATGCACATTATTTTTATCAAATCCTATCATGACTCTGTTTTTCGTTTCCTCCGGAAATCCTATAATGTCTAAAATCATATCATTTACTTGTGAGATTTTTATTCATTCAATGTCGTAAATATTTGCAATTGCCACAATACCAATTTTGGTTTCAGATCCAAGCCCTTACCGAGAAAGTGACAGCACACTCTACAACACAGTAGTCCTGCCTCGCGCCACTCATTTGTATTTATAGCCTTTTTATTTTCTAGTTTTGTCCCACTCATTACTTTGACTTTATCAGCACTGAATGCTATTCTAGTTATATTGGCTTGAATCCATTCAAAGGTTAAAGTTGCCGAGTATATGATTTATTATTAATTTGGTTCCTTTGTTCTATCTCTCTCTGCTGTGAATTTCTCTCTTATCTGCTATTGATGTCATACTGTTGAACAGATCTGCCCAACTGGGAGAGGAGCTCACTCATCAGCTGCTCAAGGTTCAGCATCGATACCCGAACTACGTGAAGGAGGTTCGGGGAAGAGGATTATTCAATGCAGTGGAGCTTAACAGCAAGCACTTGTCCCCTGTATCAGCCTATGATCTATGCCAAAAACTGAAGGACAGAGGAGTCCTTGCCAAGCCAACACATGATACAATCATCCGCTTTACTCCCCCACTTTGCATAAGGTAAGCAAGTGATGGAATACGTTTTAGACAATGTCTTTAAATTGAGGTCCTATAAGATCAAGCCTATCGCAAACATCTTTCTTTTACAACTTAATTCAACACAAGCACATGCATCACTCTATGGTTATTTCTATGAAGAGTAGTGTATCATATTCTGATTTTAGAACAAATATAGATATAGAATACTGGGATAATAGATACTAGATAAAATTATTGGTTCTGGCAATTTTGTGTTATCTCTGCAGTTTGGATGAGATACAACAAGGTTCTAGGGCCTTGGCTGACGTTCTGGAAGTTGATCTACCAAAGATGCAGAAGACGAAGCCCAAAGATGCTTCTCCACTTGCCTCCAATGCATGCGATCGTTGTGGTCGAGTCTTGTATGGTTGACCATATGATGTCACATGAATAATGTTATCATTTTACTAAATAAAAAAATGGCACTGATACAGTTGCAAGTGTTGTCTAGTCCCGCGGATTTTGGATGCCCGAGAGCATTATGGTAAAAACTGTTAAAGAGGGCAAAAACTTGGTTCAATTTTTGGACAGGTACTATGCCAGATATTTCGGCTCAGCTCTCTATTTTCAGTAACAAAAAAGAGAATAAATTAATCAAAATGAACCATGTTATGTAACCAATACGCTTTTCACCATAGTTATAAAGTCGATCCGGGGTTGGACTTGGCCAAAGCACCAGGTTATTACTTCACCCAGTACATTATTAGTTAAATTGAGTGACTCGAATATAATTAAATAAATATATAAACCTATGCAAAGAGCATGTATGTCGCCTACTTCCCATATCGAATTTTAAAAGAAATTGAAAGTCAAATGTTTAATTATACAATAACTTCCACTATTTATTCCCACGTTAAATAGTGAAGGAGACAAAAGTCAAATATTTAATCATTTAATCATAAAATAACTAGAGTTCTCTATGCGACTTTCACTTCAAAATTTAAGTGGTTGGATGATGACTTGAGAAAGTCATCTATTATCTTCTTAAAAAGTTATTATTATTATTATTATTATTATTGAAAAAAATGACCTGCCCAAATCACCAGTTTTTACCAAACCAGCCGAGTCAAACAAGTTCATATTCGATGTGACAAATTCGATCCACAGAACAACTTGCACTGATTAGTTGGCCGATTCAATGGTTTGCCCTCATAACTCGTAAGTTCAACAATATTTTATGTTTTAAAAATCCACCTAAACAACTATTAAAAAAAAATGGCACTCTTTCTTAGAAATTAGAAAAGATTTAGCTTCTTCTGGTCTTTCGGTGGACTGGTTCACAGCTATTTTCTCAACATATGGTATAGACAATTTGAAAATAATGGCAGAAAGCAAAAGAATAACTTCAATCAAGTTTCTTTTACAATTCTCCAAAACACACAATGACCTTGCACGCATAGATCAATATATATCCAAATACTGAATGTAATTGAATGACTTCAAAATGATCCAACAAGAAACACCAACACTCGATGACAACAGCGTATCATCCGTTTTGGCGAAGGCAAGCCTTGGGACACGTACGGCTTGCTGCTAGTACTCTATCTTTGGAGTCCTACATCAAACAAGTCCACCAAAGAGATGCTTAGGCAATCAATTACTTAAGAAATTTTGAAAGAGAAGCATTATTTGTATCATTTTTGGGAACATTTTTAAAGAGACACCATTAGAAACTCATTCTCAACCAATGTTTAAAGAATACTTCAGGGTGTTGCTTTAAAGATGTCCCCAAAAAAATGATACAAATACATTTCTTAGTTTGAAAAAGGAGCCAAAGAGAATGTTGAACTTGCAGGGCAGGGATCTTAGAGCATAAGAAAAGCAGCAAAATGAGTAATGTTATTTGTATCAATATAAAGCTAAATGGGATCTTCATCACTATATTTTGCTACTTTTTGGGACATCTTTAAAGGAGCACACTCATAAAATATTATTTGTATCGTCTATAGCCTATCAAGCTACCGGTGCAGTATGAAAGATGCTCCCAGAGTGAAATGCAGCTACAAAGCAAGAGAGAGTGCATGAATTTCTAACATTAACTTTTCATTCAGCTATATAACCAGTTTTAGGGACTAATCATAAATAATTTGAACATGTGAAATGCAATTTGTAAAGACATAATAGATCCATTCTACAGATTCATATAGGCTTGTCATAGATCAACATATAGAGTTACCTTATTCATAGAACGTGTAGTCAAACGAGAAGTTGTATAGCCTAGAAAATCCATATTACTTTTCTTTGTTTTCCTTTCCAAAATAGACAATCGAGCTTTGCATACCATTTCTAATGAATTCAGAACTTCAAAACTAGTTGTAGTTTAACCATATATTCTTAATAAGCTTATGTCGGTATGCCAAGGAACTACTAGCAGCTGCACAACATTTTGATAATATCTTGAAAATTAGATTGAGATTTAGCATTACCTGGCCAGTATTCTGATAAAGTAACAACCCGTAATCATGTTAAAATAAATATAATATTGCATAAGGAACTGGCAGAGCTAAATTTACTTTCATAACTTGAAACTCGTGCAAGACTTCTAACATATGATCGCCATGAAAATAGATGCCACTAAAGCAGGCAATAGGTTCACTTATAAAAGGATACGATAGAGGAAAAAGCACATTTTTATTTAACACAATTTAAAGATTAATAATAAAATTGTAGCATCTTCTAACAAGATTACTTTAATGCTTGCCATCAAGTTTAACTTCACTCCTATATATCCTCAAGATCAAGTGCCACCTTCAAGAAAACAATCAGTCACAGAAGTAGTAAACAAAAATATCACAAGAGCACATGGGAAGATCACCAACGCGCCTTAGAACATAACAGAAAATGGAGAGACAAATAAAGATCTATATCAACCAAGGAGTGGCAGGTACAATCTAACTGGCACAAGAGGAATGTCAAGTACTATGAGTTACAACTAAATAATAAGGTCACAAGGTCTACCGATGATAAAATTTTCAGTAAATTTCCTTAATTTCACATACATTACGATCTCACTAGGCCTCTACCCGATCTGCATGTGTCCAAAAACTAGACTGGTGAATATAATAAATGCAAACTGAAGGCCTACGAACATAGATTGGTGAATAAAGAAACCCAACTTTAATTAAGCACGAGTTTTGCTACGCCGCCAGAAAGACTTTACAGCTAAGTTTATAGCACAAGTCGTTCTCCGTGTTTACCGTTCCCCAAAGCTACATTGAACTTGCACCATAGACCTTGCTCAATTTTTATTTCTCTCTATCAAATAGTCCACTAGCCTTCCCCATTAGGCTATTATACATGCTTCAATCGAACCCTAGCAATGCACTCAGTGAGGTGTTAAAAAAAGTGGTCAAAGTAGCCCCTATTGTTTTACAAGGCTTACATATTAACCTGACCACCAGAGCTATTCAATGAGCTACAACTCTATTATATGTACCAGTCCAGTTCAAGAGGTGCAATGAGCCTCTAAAATTACAATGGTATGAAGAACTTGTGTTTCTACCCCTCAACACATAAACTTCATTAGACTCTTCCCTCGTGATGAATTCTTACAGAACCCTGATGCAAGATAAACAGTCATATAAAAAGAGAGTGTTTTCCTTGTCTTGTGAATCATACAAGCGTCGATTTGAGTCTGAACTGCCCATCTTGACTTTGCCATTGTTTCTCTAATGAAGCAGGTTCCATTAAACAAATATCACACCAAACATATATATATATACACTTCCATAGTGTTTTCGTCTTTTTCCATTCCTTCACACCAGTACTACAACTATCCTTTGATACTCTATATCCATTCCATCTTCTCCTCCCCTTGTTCCGATTGATTTTTCCTTTCGAAGTATTAGGTTCATTTCAACCAATAACCCGTTGATAGAAATGAATTTTGGTTTAGGGTTTAGGATCTCCTAATTTCAACGGATTAGTGCAACTAACCCTCATTCCACCAATCCCTTCATCTTTTATCTAATGAATTTTGGTCATTCTTGCCATCCCATCTAGATAACACTCTTACTTTCCAGATCCATCCTTATAATAGATCATACCTTTCATTCTTATGAGAGGTGTGGCATAGTTCCAAGACTTTCAGGAGAAAATATATAGTCATTTCAGTATAAAAGAGATTGCTAGGTTAAAATTGGAACATCACCACAGTTACTCTCGCAATAAGGATGACAATGCATGAAAAAGGTTTCGATAGGGTTTTGATCCAACCTATACTTATTTTCAAAACATGACAACTGAGAAATCGATCGCTATTGAATTATTTTCCTGTAGTGTTGTTTATCTCAAAAGTGAGGCAAATTTCACATAAAGATAACCAAATCTTAGAAAGAAGATAGTTAAGTTGATATTGCTGTTGTCAAGAAGGAAGGAAATAGAACAGAAGAAATCAAGAAAAGTAAAGCTCATAACTTCCTGATAAAGTTTGACACTTCCCTAATTTCACTGGCCATCTTCTTGTCAAAGATTTCCTTGGATTAGTGAGTCTTGAATCATTGAGCAACAATGAGATAGTCTGAGTTATGCTTGAACTAATTACGATAGTATAACTCTATCAATTCCTTGCAGAAAAAAATGTCCTCATTGTCCCACTGTGCGGTTTGATGTGTATCATTAAGGTTCTGCTGTAATCTTTCATTAATAACTTGATTCCTCAACACACATTTATATTGTCTGTCAGCTTAAGCTAATAAATAATTTACACGTCCGCATTTTACCTTAGATAATGATCTAAATCTAATTATTATTTTATATTAACTGTCTTATTTTGCTTTTTCTTGATTTTTGTGATGAGGGTCTCCTATCCTCCATTTTCTTTGTAACATTATTCCTTTTTTGTTAATAAAATTTCTTCTTCTATTAAAAAAAAAAAAATCTAAATCTGTAATTATTGGTTTGCCTACATAAAGTATATAAACTAAGCCTATATAAGGACTTTTCATTGTTTGGGTGTTAATTTTCACCCAAAGTAAGAGGAAAATGGAAGTAGTGTCCAAAAAAAACTTGTTTTCAACATTGGGAAGAGCACAGGCTGGCTTTGCTCAATGTTCTTTTCAAAAAAGTGCACCTAAATAAGCACCAGAAAAAACTAGGGCACCTAAACACGGCTTTAGTCTCACGAAAATGTAGGAAAGTATCAACACATAGTGGGCCTGTTTGGATGTTATTATCGGAGGGGGAAAAAAGAGAAATAAGTACTTTTTAACATTATCTTCTTTTTTTTTTTTTAGGAAAAAAAAATCTTTGCTCACACGTTTGATTTTACCAAATAAAAGTCCGCAATTAAAAGTAAACCCATTTATATTGGGTTCAAATGTTTTAAGTAAATAGACAATCAATTTTCATGGAGATTCCCATTAACCAAAGAGTGCAGAAGAAAAAAAGGGAACTTTTTAGTCTTCCAAATTCAAATCTGCATTGAAAACTGATAGAGAAACCCATGAAGACAAGATTGGAATGCTTGAAGGTGAAGACTAACAGAGTGGTTTGAAGAACATTTATTTTTTAATGAAGAATATTTAATTAAAGATTTTATTTTTTAGGTCTAACTCTTCTGACTTCCAATTAATCTGATTTGAGTAGAGTTAGCTTATCATAAAAGAAAGCTCTCACATTATTATTTTTGTTCTACACACAAGTCTTGAACTCAAAATCTTGTTTAAGGAAAATAAGTATGAAATCAGTTGAACCAATTGAACATTGGTATAATTTAAAAATAATTTAAGTTTCTCTGGTTAAAAATAAACTCTTTGTCAGGTTTAGTGTGTCTACAAAGGCAAGAGAGACATCCACATATCCAAATAATGTTGGAAGAAAACTAATTTAAAGGATACATCAATAAATTAAAAATTAAAGAGACTGATTTGAAAAAAAATTAAAAATTTAAGGTCTAAAACAAAAAACATGTATAAATTTTATAGAGACTGAAAATATACTTAGCGTTTATGTTATTAAAGGTCTATGAACATCCAATGCATTGGATAAATACTCACATAAAAGGAAGTGCCATTCCTCTTCTTTCTCTTGTTGCATTTGTAAAGATGGTGTCTAGAACAGCATTCATGTCTCAGACTTCCCATTTACTACTTATAGCTTTTTGTCATCTAAAAAACTAAAAAGGGCAATAGCCAATATAGTAATTACTAATTTTGAACCCTTGTCTCTGCAATAAACAATGAACTTTCCACCATTTCCAACACTGCCTTCTCGAGATATCCAAGTTATAAACTTCATAAACACCTCACCGTTGACAATTAAAGCTTTTCAAAGTTTGTGTACCCAAAAATAAATAAATAAAAAATCAACATTTGTATTTCTTCAATTATTGAAAAATGAAAACTACTATATACTGTGTATTATGCTTCATTCCTGCCACCTAGGCCCAAGTTAATTAAACTTACTGTAGCAACTTCTCTACCCTTAAAATTGAAACTAGACCATGCATGGTTTCATAATATTCTTTTCCTCTTGAAATAATGCATCAGATATCTTTCATTGCTACCTTTGCTACATTTTATTCCAAACTTCCCCATAATAATAAATAAAATCATGTTATAACTTCCCTAGCATAGACTCTACTGTTCATGAACAGCAATCCAATTAATAAGAATAATTTCTCAACCCTTACAATTACTTTTTCCTAATTTTAAGCATTTTGTAGGAAGTTAGTATATATTAGAATTAGAATAACAACTAAATGTTTATCTCACTAGTTGGGGCGACTAACTCCATAACTTTACACCTGTTTAATATAATATAAAAGCTTGCCTAACCAAAAATTACTCAAAACTTAGCCATCCAAATATATAGTTTGAAAAAGTTAATTATTGAAAAATAAATTCTGATATATTCTTCTTGCTAAATAATAGTGCAAATAAAGTTATATATTTTTATAGCATATATTGACAAGCTAGCATGCAATTTTTCAAAGACTGAATCTTATAAAAATGCCATTCAGAAAATATAAGTTTTAATTTACAGTGCTTAAATAATAAACTTTTTCTTATATAATTAAGGAAACAAATTTCTTTTTTTTTTTTTGGGTACATCAGTAACAATGAGATTTTAACTTAGAATCTCATACATACTACCTAAATTCCTCGCCGCTAAACCACTTCTAGTGACTTATAATTAAGGAAATAATGAATATATAATAGTAAGTTTTTTATCTCTTTTTTTTTTCTTTTTTTTTTTCTAAAAACCAAATTAAAACGCTGTCAGAAGAGGAAAATTCATACTCAAAACTTTCTCTTGCTTTTAGTGAAGTGTCCCAATCGTAATGGTTGAATCATTCAATTATAAGGACAACCACGTAATACAAGTGATAGTAAAAGCACCGCGACGTGCTGTCCATGAGTGAAAAACTGAAACAGGACTGAGATTCCATTCAATAAAAAAAGGTATAATTGTATAAAATCTGAAAATTTTGAAATCATATAGTGACATTATATATTATCTACTAATTTGTTATACCAGAAGTTTGCAACTGTAAATATGTATACAGAAACAAGTCATTAGAATAGTAGGTAAGTGGAAAAGAATTTGAAAAGTTTCCATCAGCTCAGAAGTTCAAACTTCTTTTCGCCAACTTTGAGAATCAATCTTTCTGTGCATGAGCAGTGAAGTTTCTGCCCAACCTTTCAACACATGAAAAAGTCCCCCCCATGTGTGGTGATCCTAGCCTATCAATCAACTAGGCACATAATTTTTCCTTGAAGAACCTGACAATGACCCAAATCAGGATCGTGTCATGTGGGTGCACAGCGGTAAACGAAATTGGGATTGTAGAAGGCCATTTTATGTATCGAAAAAAGACTTTGATTTTGGGCTAAAGCAAATTAACATTGCGTCCACTCTATGACTTACACATGGTTTATGACACACAAAGCTTACAACCTGACATGCTAGAGAGAAGGGAACCAATAGGAGCACAAACAAGGAGACAACCAGCCGATACCCTATTCACGGCAACCCATGCAGGAATCAACAAAGAGACAACAAAAACAGATAGCAAAACCATAAATATATGCCCAATGCCGAACTTAGTTTATGGTTAACAAGAAAGCAAGCAGCTCATGTCATTGCGCGCGCGCACACACAACACGTTAATCCAAAAACATCGTAGTTCAAAACACAAACACACAATCGAATCCTATAGAGAGGGGGGGCTGTTACTTATAAATATTCCTCCATCAACATATTAGAAGACATCTATATATTCACATATTATAAAAAAAATATTTTTTCCATCCACTTTCCATTTTTACTCCCACTTACATGATTGTCTCAAAAATATCTAAAATAGATGTACAAATAATATTTTACATATATTTAATGTCATGTCATGTCCTCTTAGCTAACTAGGTTTACCAAAGCCAGTGCCATGTCACTGGGAGAGAAGAAAACTGGCCAACAAATCAACCAAGCAAAATGAGAGTGCATGCCAGTGCATCAAACATTAACAGCAAACAGACAACAATCCAAGAAAGAATTGAAAGAGAGAGAGGAGAGGAAGAGAGAGAGAGAAGGGTTATGCTTCAAGCCTCAAACGAAAATAAATAAATAAATAAATAAAAGATGAAAGAGTGTAAATTTTTGTCTTACCAGGAAGAAAAAGGACCAAAAGAGAATGTCTTCCCGGAAACTCAGTTCTTGGCTTTCCCCTTCTGATCTGAATGCCGGCTTCCGTCGCCGTAGTAGAGTTGCAAGCGGCCATCAAAGATAGGTGAGAACTGATGGTGGTGGTTCTCCACGGCAGGAGCAGCAGGTGTAGCAGCAGCAGCAGCTCCAATGAAGAAAGGAACAGTGTATCCGTCCATAGGTACTGAAAACCTCTGCAGGTGAGGCAAGAGATGAGACGGAGAATTGGACTGAAGGGTCCCCCTATTGTTGTTGTTGTAACCAGCAAGGCCCGAAGAAGCAGAAGAAGGTGAGATGGTGAAGTTGAGGTTGTAGTCGTTCCCGGTCGAAGTAACCACAGCTGGCATCAGGTGATCTGGGATGAATGAGAAGTGCTGCTGCAGCTGAATCTGATCCGATGAGTGGTGCTGGTTCTGATGATCACCACTCACATTATTGAACGACATGGCCTCAGCAAGGGTATGCCCCAGTTGGATTTGTGATGCTGAGAACCCTGAAGAAGAAGATTGGTGTTCTTGTTGTTGGTGAGTTCTTGAAGATGAAGAAGGCCCCAGAAACGCTGGGTTTAAGTAGTCCATGGGTCCTGAACCACCCCATTGTTGTCTTGCTGCTTTGTTGAACAGATTAGGCTCATCATCGCCATGGTTCTGATGAACCACTGAGCCACTAGGACTTCTTGTGGTTGGAACAGAACTGTTGATCCCACCTGTGAGGAGCTCAGTGAATGAAGCTGTTTGAGAAATGGGGTTCATATTGTGATGGTGATGATGAGCAATGTTATTCTGAGGCTCATGATTGTTATTCTCCTTCTTCTTCTCCTTTGCTGTTCTTTCCCTTGCCCTCTCTCTTGCCTTGACACGAATATCAGACCTTGAGAGGGACAAGCCAGACCCTTTACTTGTCTCAGAAGTGCTGCTGCAAGCAGATTTAGACAAAGAAAGGTTCTGGCTTTGGTTCTGTTGGTGGTAGTTTCCCTCACCATCTAGTTCTGCATCAACTGAATCAAACCCTTGCTCCGTTCCCACACTTGCTCTCTTCTCATCGCTTGGTTGCTTGGGAGTGTCAGGGAATGTAGTGTTTAGAGAAGGTAGCTCGGCAATTGCATCTGCAGCTGACTTGATTAGCCACTCCACGGCTTTGCTTGGTTGGTCATAACCCAACCGGTCTTGGAGATCATAGAACTGAATGGCTGTGGTCACAGAAAGCCTCACCCTTCTGTCCCTTAACCCCTTTGAGGTCATGACCTTGCTGTGCCTGTCTTTGCCACCAGATGCTCTTGACACCCTTATGATCCTTGAGGAGTGGTGCCAGCTTTGAAGCCTATTTGTTGTGCTGCCATCACTGCCTCCACCTCCACCTCCACCTCCACCTCTTGATCTTCTGAGCTCTCCATTATTTTCCTCTTCATGATGATCCCTTGGACCTATCTTGTTAGGGTCGTTTCTTCCATTTCCAAGTCTTGGGAACTTACACGCCTGTGCTTGGATCTCATCCTCCTCCATACCACAATCATGCCTTTGCAAAGAAAACAGAAGCTGATATCAGGCCACAAAGAAGCACACTTTGCCTTTCTCTTTATGTTTTGGTCCCTCCCTCTTCTTATCCTTGCACTTCTTCAGAGGAGGAGAGAGAAAAGGTAGTAGTAGTATTAGGAGGGAGTGAAGATTGAGGAGTGAATGAGTGAGTTGATGAGAGTGTAGTGAAGGTGCCAGGGGTGGGGCGGGGTTGGCTTATGTCCTTTGCATTGATGACGATAATTCAGAGACTGCTTTGGCTGTGTAGTGATAAAAAGGCCTTTTTTTACGCTCTGATATATCACGGTCCAAGTCAGGAGGCCCTTGTTAAGCTTTTTGCAGTTTCAGAAAACGCTTTCAAAGGCAAAGCACTGCAAGTAGGTCTCAGACCCCTCCTCTCCTCCTGCAAAACCCCAAAAGCAAACCACACAAAATTATATTGTCACCCAAATTAATACAAATTAACCAAATAAAATTAAATAAAAAATATTTTTTAAAAAAGAGAATAATAAGAAAGTACTAGATTTATACTACGTAATCATCCTAAACTCATTTATTACATAAGATCTGACTGTGTTTAGCATAGTTGAAAGAACCTTAAAGAAGCTACATGTTTTTATCAAAGACTCAAAGCTAGCTTTAAGCAAAGGTTGAAGTGGCCAGAGTTGGAGACCCCTATGTGATATGTATGTACCTTCGATCTGACTCTATCCGCTTTGTTTTTAAGCTGGAGACGGCGTGTCTTGGATCTCAGCCAAACCCTCTTTAGCTTGTGCTTGTATTTATAGCTTTTCCCTGGCCTTAAAATAGCATACATTATGCAAATCTCATTAGAAGCCACACCAACACATCAAGCAAGGCTCACTTGGGCTTAGTTTGAAAATTATCACTATTCTTTAATAAAACCACTATTCCTGAAATGCTCAAATAACCTTAAATAAAATGATCAAAAAGAGGGGTTCCAGCCTCATTACTTTGAACAATGTTGGGTCGGCTTCTGTGACAGGTGTTAAGCTCTCAACCAAAGACAGAAAAGAAAGAAGATAAACCCGGTTGATGGCACAATTGCAGTGTTTTTCTCCCACAGCTCACAGATCTGTGTACCTGGAGTTCCATTATTGCATCAAAACCAAAAACCAAAAAACAAATAAAAGATAAAAATCAGAACTTGAAAATTTCAGCTCATTACAAGAACACTTTTTCAGATCAGTTCCACCATTTTGTCAACAAAAAATTTTTATCCAAATGATATTTACATGGAATTTTTTTATTAAAAAAAAAAACCATAGTAACAAAAATAATAGAGAGATCAAAGCGGTTTGATGATAGGAAGAGAGAAGAAGAAAATACGAGACTTTCTTTGATGCATGCCTGATTTCAGGAATTGTTAAATTTTCCCAAATGGTCTTTCCGTGAGTCTTGGGAGTGCCTTGAAATGCAAAAGAGTTTTATAGAAAAAGTTCAGTTTCTTTTTTTTTCCATCTCTCTTTTGAAAACTCTCAACCTTAAAACCTAGACAAGAGTGACAAGACATCTAATCCACTACCATAGCATGCTAATAGCATGTTTTATTTTATTTCTTCTGAATTTGGAGTTCGCTTAACACTTACAGTATTTGCTTCTCTCTCTCGCTCTCTCTCGCTCTCTCTCTCTCTCTGCACATCTAAACAAGAAGTTGTGGACAGAGAGAGGCACAAGAATGTTGCAGGGTTGGTTTGTTTAGTGGGTGAGAAATGGAAAGAAAGTGAAAGTAAAATCCGGGTATATGGGAATTGCGTGATTTTTCTAGAGAGAGACAGTGTGTGAAAGCTAGACACATGAATAGAAAGAAAGTAAGCTCAACTCAAAGTGCTTGAAGCTGAGCAGTATCAAAAGAAAAAGAAGAAGAAGAAGAAGAAGATGATGATGACGACGAAGAAGAAGAAGAAGGAGGAGGAGATGGGTTGTTGCTGTTGTTGTTGTTGATGTTCCCCATTCGAACAATGACCGGGCTTATCGGGAAAGGCCAGACACCGCGCTGTTCCACAGTTTATTATGTATGTATTCTCCACTCCTTCACATTTGTCCCTCCTTTCTCTTGTATTTACTCTATTACCTTATCTCATTGCATTCATTATTAATAATATCTTCTATCCATAAAATTATGTATATTTCTTCCAATCAAAGTTAACTCATATAATATATATGTGTATAATCCAACAATACCAAGGAAAAGGACGAAGAATGCGTTGATCAGAATAAAAAGGATTCGAGTTATTAAAGTATGTTATCCTAGATTTAGCTCCATAATTTATGTATATGAAAAAAAAATATTATCAAAAAGGATTTTTAGTTAGATGTTTGATTATATTTCAAAAAATTGATCTCTCAAACATTGGGTGAATAAATACTCTCAAAAAAAATTACCAAGGAAAAGGTTTAAAATTTAATTTCTATTACTCATTTATGAATACGACGGTGAATTTTGTTGAGGCTTGTGATGTACTTTTAACCTTAAAATAGAATGAATTATATGGATATGGACTTTTTTTTTTTGGGTAAACATAAAGTATGTAATTTATTGCAATTGGCTATAGAAATGTGTTCATTTGAAGGCATTCTATAAGAGTATCACCCTAAGTAATCGCTTAAGCTTATGACGTATATGGGCCTTACAATGAGAAAACATTCCTTTCCTTATTTTTATTTTAACCAAGAAAAATATGCTTTTTTATTATTGTAAGAAAATATGCACTTTTATTATTGTAATAATCTCAATGTAACAAAATTTAATTTTGATCACCCTCATAAGAAATCTCAAGCAGAAGAATTTTCCCATCAAATTAAACTTATGTAAAAATCAAATTAACCATAAGACTTCTACTATTCTTCATTTTTCATTCACCTCCTTCCCCCACCCCCCTTCTCTCTCTCTCTCTCTCTTCTTCTTCTTCTTCTTCTTCTTCTTTATCCATTTTTTACCTTTTTTATATTTTTAATTTGAGCCTTTTGCAACACGCGATAGGGCTTGTTTTTAAGTGAATGGTGGCCCTTTTCGTGTTTCCAAATGTTTTCAATATCTTTTTTCTTTGGGATATGGTGAGAAATATTTTTTGTATTATTAGAATAGGTAAATATCTTGGACATTTAGAGATAGAAAAAAAATTATAAAAAAAAGTGAAAAGAGTGAAATAATTAATGGAGAGAAAAAAAGCTGAGAAAAGATGTTAGGGTGTTAGAATTTTTGGTATATACAAATAACATACCTCGAATATGATATATTGCATGAATTTTATATATTATATTTATTATATTTAGTAAAGAAAGGGCTGTTACCGTTAAAACCTTCCATATATTTGGTTAAAATTAGATAGCTGATATTAACAATTATATCAAAATTTAGTGAGAACACATCTTGTTGCCTCCTTGAGAGTGAAGATCGAAAAGGTAAGACAATTTAAAAATTAATAATCCCGTTTTAATAAAAAGGGCAATATAGGATAAGAAACTAGGGGGCAGAAGCATATGAAAAGGTAAATAATTTATTGACAAATTGTTTTGGCACAAGGTTACATGTAAAGGAAGCTTATACTCTCCAACGTCAAGAAGACTTTTAACATTTTTATATAGAATGCTTGTCACCAAGATTTAACATTTCGTCACATATTATTTAGGGATATGTGAGTTTAAGTAACTCTCTCCCCATAAGATAATTTTTAAAAGTTGAGTTAAATTTATTTAATTTTAAAATGATATCAAAATTTATATTGTGTTTGATATTGGATTATGTACAGTATCATATTCTGCAAATTTTATGCTCTAAATATTTAGTCCTTAGCATGAAAATGGTGTGTTAAATCCCATATTACTCGAAGATATAGTCATTATAGCATTTATAAGAACTTTGGCAATCCTCCCTCATAAAAGAGGGGGATGGGAGTCGAATACAAAATATTCCAAATTTAAATGAGATATGTAGAAAACAACCACTAAGTTGCAGGTTTAGCCACTCTTTTAACATTAAGTTAAAATCATTTAATTCTAAGATTTGCATTGCCCATTAGATTCCAAAATTGCAATATTATCGTCTAAAAAATGAGTCTTCTCTGCTTAGCTTTTGATATTTCACGTGGTATAAATGATTCATATGCGTGATTATTCCCATTCTTTGTTTAGGTATTAGGTTATTATAAAATTCTCGTGTTAAATATTATGGTCCCCCATACTCTCAATGTGGTCCCTTATTCAAACAAGCTTTGCATTTGCTGTATAAAAGATATTTTGAAAGATGACACCCAACCGGAAGCCACAAAACACTATTTGTTCCGTCCCATTTGTTAGTAGATCTGTGGACAAATGAGGCCAATTAACAACCATCAATGTCGATATTACCTTAACTATGATCTAAATTGGCAGATAATTATCCTACAATGTCATTTGGCAAATAGGCTAGGGCTACACAATTTGCCACAAGGAAGCAGCCAAATTAAATTATGAAATAGCCTAGGTGAGTTTGATATGAAGCTTTAATTTCTTAGCCCCACATCAGAACACAACAGTTTTACAGGCACTACAAGGACTTGAAAAAATTGCATAACACCGAAGTTAATTTCACACTATTGCGTATGGTGCTTTAATTAGATCATATGTTTATATAGACAGAAATATCTTCGGTTCTTCCAGAAAGATCGATGCATTCATTAGTGTATGAGTACTACATTAACTAGCAAATTAATTAAGAACTCGGTTCCTTACAAGAAATTAAAGAGTAAGGGACCCAGCTTATTGGCCTACGCACTTCTAAAAATTACCACTTAGTTAAATAACAGTCGAGTGATTGTATGTAAGCACGGCACCTGTTTAATTTTACCTGTCATAAGGCTACTGAGCATGATTTTGATTATAAACAAAAATATTTTTATTTCATTGAATTATCCTTTCTTAGAGTGTTCAAATATTGTTATTATAATTATATTATTATTACTCAATTTATTAATATTAATAATAAAATTGAAGTAATCATATCCAATGTATACTTCTCCAAGGAATAATAAGTAATTAATCAAGAAGTTCAGTGATTTTAAATTGAAATCTTATAATTCAAATTTCAGCAAATGTATGAAACTGGGTTATCAGAATACTTACAATTTAATATAAAAATATTTTAAATCCGGAATCTTTTTTAGTCCCCTTTTTTATTTTTTAGTGATGATAATTCATTGGTAGTCACATTATCCCTCGGTTTGTAGCTAGTTATTAGTCTCTAGATTTGTCATTGAGGCCATTAAGTCAACTCCTAGGATTATAAATAAAATAATTTTTTCTTTGAATCTTATCTACAATTTTTTAGTAAATTATGTAAAAGTATTAGTGATTGAAGTTTGTGGCATGAACTACTGCTAAAATGCTCTACCCTTTTTTTTTTTTTTTTTGCCTTAACAAAACCACAATTCTAAGAGGGTGAGTGTTAACTTAATCCTGGCAAATTTAAGAGTTATGTTAGTCCTTAATTAAAAAATTATAAAATAACCTCACAGTTATTGCAGAAAGGGTGTCTTCACATTTTATTTGTAAATATAGGCTCTTCTCCAAGCTTGTAATGTTTGTCGAACTTAAGAAGATAGGGCTGGTGGGGGTCAATGCAGGGTGGATAAAGTTGCTACTTTATATTCTCTACATTTTTATGGATTTGCTCAATTACAGCTTCTGAATTGGTAGAGATGGGCAAGACCCAGATCGAAGAGCGCCATTCTTCTAACCCAACAAAACAAAGAAGTTAAAGAAAAAGCACCCTTAGACCAACAAACCCACATCTAGACCACAAAAATTTCTCTCGATCTCCAATCATACAGTTTCATACCCAGTAGTTGAAACCCAAAGACAATGAAACATTTGAGCTACAAACTACAACAGCAACCATAGCAAAAGAAAAAAGAGGCCTCATTATCCCAATTTGAACCACAGTCCACGAACACCCACGTTGCCCCCTTCTTCAACCTGCGATTGCAGGTGCCCATGTTTATCGATGACAGTCGCGTCACCACCCATCTCAAATCCCTTGCCTCGCCAGAGCTCCACCAAGTGTAGCATCACACCTCCATAGCCTTACCAGCGTGAACTCTTCTTCCCAACAATCGCATCGTCCCTATGCCACACCACAAGGACCACTGCGCGTCCCTGTTCAGCGCATTGCAACCACCTCCAACCCATGAAGCTCTGCCTCCGACCGCTAAAGGTGGGCTATACTCATGACGATGAGGTGGTGTTGATGGTGGGTAACCATAGTTGAAGGAATGATCAGTTCCAATTCCATGGTGTCTTGAGATATGTGGAACACTTTGATGACTGACTCGTGGTGGTGGTGGTTGAGGAACACCGTAAAATGATGGAGATTTATTTGCAAATATTCTAATTATATACATTTTAAATTGATATTTGAGCTATTAAATAGAGGTTGAATATCGGCCTTTTGATTTAAAATAAAATGGATCCAATGGTCATGAACACGTATAATGAATCAGTTTTGAAAAAGGACTAACATAACTCCCAAAGTTGAGGGACCAAGTTATCATTCACCTTCTAAGAGATATTGCGAGTCTTTTTTCTGTTTTATGAGATAATAACCGAGCACCAAATTCTTGCCAATGCTAGCAACCAACACCATACTCACCACAGCATGGAGCTATGATGGTCCACGCTTTGGAAGAGACTAGTCGTGCCATCCAGTCATAGGCGTCAATCTAATTATTAGGCGTGTTAACCATGTAGTTTGAATTGGTTTTAAGTAAAATTAAAAATATCCAATCTAAATAATAAAATATATAATAATTTAAATTAGATCAATTTATTTTAAATTTTAAATCCGATTCAATCCAAATAATTTAGATTGAATTGGTTTAATTGATTTTGGACAAAATAAAATTTTAAATTTTGAATATTATAAAATAAAAATAATTTAAGTTAATAAAATAAATAAATAAAAATAATAATTCGTTTAATATTTATAAAATATTATTTAAGTGATAATGATATATTAATAAAAAAATTTATATAATAAGTTTAAATTATTATATGTAAAAGTATAAATTTAAAAATAAAAAATTATATTATATAATATTATTTGATTTAAATTGGATTGGATCAATTTTAAAAATTAAATCTAAAATTTGTTTCAATTCATGCTACTTGTATAAAATAAGATCTAATCTAATCTAAATTTTTGCAATTTAAATCAATTTTTTTGTTTGAATTGAATTAATTTAAAGATTTTGATTACATTAAATTAAATTTAAATACCGCTAATAATTATGACCCTTTTATGGCCCCACCCAAAAAATATCCCCGTTGAAGAAGAAGGCAATGCCCTTAAAAGTGTGGCTGTGCAACTAAGAGGGTGTTTGACAATTTCAAAAATTAAGTTAACATGATACAAAATAAAACTAGTTATGTTAATCGATATAAAAATGAATTGGTTTTCTATTGAACATTGTTTGGCTCAACAATTTATAAATTGGTTTTAATATATGTCATCATTTTCTTCTTATCATTATTATTATTATTATTATTATTACTCAGTACCTCTTTCTTCTTGATTATGTCATTAAAAAATAAATATAGTAGACTATGGGCGCCGGAAGTGGTAGACAGTGGCAACCGGTGATGACAGGTGGTGGAAAATAGTGGTGGCTAGTGACGGCAAATGGTGGCGAATAACGCGGCAGTAATGGCAAATAGTGGTGGATGATGGCAGTCAGTGGCGGCCAACAGTGGCAATCAGTAGCAGTTTGTGATAGGCAATGGCAACCGCGATGCTAGTCGGCGACAAACGATGGTGGATGGCAGCGGTGGATGGTGGTGGATGACGGCAAGCAATGGTGGTAGACTGTGGCAACAAACAGTGGTGGAGAATGAAGGCAAAAAATTGGTAAGGTTAATGAAAAAAGAATTAATTAATGTGAAGTAAGAAGAGTAGCAGTGAGAAGATATATAAAAAAAGAAAAAAATTGGATGAAATAAAACCAACTTAAAATTAGTTTTTTTTAAGAATTGGTTTTATGTCAAAATTAGTTCAAATAAAAATTAATTTTAAGATATTTAAGTAGTTTTCAAACAACGATTATTAAAAATTAGACTCCATTATACCTAATTAACTAATTTTTCTAATTTACCAAATACTCCTAAATCTCAACATTTTCAAATTTTGTACTCTTCAAGTGAAATAGTACGTCCACCGTAGCCCCCTTACAACATTTGTCTTTCAAATAAAATACAAAATATTCTCATTTTTTTAATATAGAATTAATCCTCATTAAAGGTCCTAAAATTGTCTATCACTGCGAAGTTGAGACTTTGCCGAAAAATATTTGGTGAATTCAAATTTTATAAAATACTGTATTGATTTATATTTTATCTATTATTAGGTAAAATATGAATCCAATTCAAGTAAAATTTATACTCCATCTAATAATAAATAGAATGTAAATTTATACGATATTTCATACAAAATAAATTCACCAATTATATCATTTTATTAGCAGGCCAACACTTATAATACTAAATACAAAAATAACTGAACTAGTAATATATATACTGTTAATAAAAAATAAGTTTACATTAATATTTAATTATCTGTAGCCACATTTTTCAATTGATTTTACTTCTCTTGAATTTTTTTAAATTCATTAAATAATGTGATAGCATGTACATTAGAAGATAATATGTAAACCCTTTTTTTTTAATACTAACACAACTAAAACTCATACAAGAAGTGTAAACCTTGCATATAAAATTATGAATTTTAGTTTTTATCACGTAATGAAAAAGGCTAATTAGTTCTTGGACGTTTGTAGTGTTTATAAAAGTGGAAAATCTCAAATTTATTTCTATAAAAGATGTTATTAGAATTTATCATAAAATATTAAAATTTGTAATTTATTTATTGAATTTTGTAAATGACTTACTGATACATTATTTTTCCAATGATTTACCACATGATAAGGCGCATGCTTTATTGTATAAAATGAAACTTTTCTTGAACATTGTATCTTTTAGAATCCAGGATGGTAATTTTGTCCAAGGAAGCCATATAGTATATTTTTACAATCCGATCACTGGTAGATTCAGCTAACTATATTTTTTTTTAATGTGAGATCAACTAAGTTGAAACTTTGTGATTAAACAAAAAAAATAGATTGATCCCTATAAAATAACAAATTAAGATTTAAATTTCAGAAAATGTGCATAACCAGACCTCTCACGCATGCTTGTCTATATAATTTTATCACTAGGGCAACCTCATGGCTGTCAAAGATATATAGGAATGCAGAAATGAGCATCTAATGAATCAACCAAAATTATATCACCTACAAACATTCATTAATGAGAGTTGGCAGCAATTTAGGCCTAATTTTAGCATTAGATGCCACTACTTTTTGCTTGAATGAACAAAGTCTCTCATAAATGAAGTAACAACTCCGTACGTTGAATATTTATATACCGCGTACTTGAATTTAGCTTTTATTTGTTGGCTAAAAGTTCGAAGGTGAGCCTATTGTTTCTGCTGGAAAAGCTAGGTAGGTATGGAGATTTCATTTGTGAATATTAATATAAGGGTGTTATGTGGTACCAAGATGGGTCAGTTCTCAACATTAGCCCCCACGACAAAAAATAAATGATTGTCCGTTATACTTTCCAGCGGGGAGTGTGTATATATACACACCCTATTCCATTTTTTCTACACAGAAGGAAACAAAGGACAATATTACACGACCAAGAAAACGCCACGAAGAATCGTTACCAAAACAAAGAAAATAAAAGAGAACTTTTGTCCCGTCCTTTCACACCCATCCAGAGAGAAAATCAGAAAAATACTCAACAGATGGTACTCTCAAATAACATAAACAAGCATATATGGTTGAACAGCATTACCTTGCAGCTATATATCATTAACTATCTTCGAAAATTTTGAACACAAGCCACCTTAAGCTTCGTTTTGTCTGCCTAATTTGCTTAAAAATTCCATACTTTTTTTTAAAAAAAAATGTTTGATAGATTTTGTCCATCTTTTGTAGTTCTAATAAATTTTCATAGTTGTAAGTTTTTTATTGCCAAGCTTTTTGTTTAGATAATTGCATTTAAAACGGAAAATATAATGCAAATAAACAAAAGAAAAAAGAGAATTCAGGACTATTAAGGTTAGCCAGGGCTGTGGAACTAAAAGATTGTTTGGTATGCCCGATAATATAAGATTTAATAGGATAAGGGTTGACATTATAAGATCTAATTGTATAATAATAAATGAATTATTAATATTATACAGTATTTAATATCTTATTATATAAAATATTATATTATATATAATATAACTAGAAAAAAGATTATAATAAATATAATTTTTTAAATATAAAATTTTAAAATTAATATAATTATATTATCTATTTTTATTATATATAAATATAATTTAATATTAAAAATTATTTATTTATAATATTTTTTTCATAAATATAAAAAATATGTGAGAGAGAGAGAGAAATAGAGAGCGAGTTTTTATATATCGAAATTCATGCCAGATTAATATCATATTTCTATATTTAGTTGTATTTTTTATTATATATAATTAAATTTATTATTTATATATTTTAATAATAAATTTTTATTTCTATATTTTTATGTTAATTTGAATAATTATTTTATAATAATTATTTTTTAAAAAGTATTCATTTATTATTAAATATTTTTATTAAATAACATTATTATTTGTTTATAAGGTTTTATTTTTTATTATTTACTTAATAATTTTTTTAATAAAATATATTAAAAAATAAGAAAATAAAAAAACTTTTATATACCAAAAATTAATCAAATTTAATATAATTTCTTAAAATAAATTAAATTATCTATTATTTTGATATATAAAAAAATTAATAAATAAATTTATATAATATATTAATTATATCAAATAATAAATAATATTATAATATATTATATTATTTTATCTTATTATATCTAATTCGGCATATAAGATACAGCCTAAGGTTGGAGACACTATCGATCAAGAATGAAATATGCTGGACGAAATTAGTATGCCCCCATGGTAGGGTTGTAATTGTAATTAGATGAAAGGTTTAATTCCAATGATGATGAAAAGGATAGCACTAGCCATAATGCTCAGAGTAGTGCGTAAAAAAGCATCTTCCCTACCACCCAAATGTCGAGTTCAGAACTCGCTAGGCTTCTTCAATTAAAACACAATTCTGTTTTTTTTTTCGAAAAGTTTTTTTTGGGGGGTTTTAAATCTTCATGATAGTATTTAATTTAGTTTTTATTAAGCAAAGATTTGAGAGCATTTATGATATTTAATTAATGGGAAAAGGCCCAGTCATCCGTACGACCACTTAGGTGTATCTTTATCCCTGGCTTGACATTCTTAGATTTAGTTCAGTAGTAATTTTTGAAAGGTATTTTAATTTATAAAAAATATAAATAAAAAAATATAAATTAATTTATTTTGTTTGATAAGATAAAAAGTTAAAATATTTTGCTTTTGATTTTTTAAAATTAAGAGTTATTTTTTAGAGTTTTTATAAGGTATTTTTTAAAATTAATTTATATTTTTTAAAATTTAAAAAATTAATATAATCTTATTTTTATTAATAATATTAAAAATAAAAAATATATTTTTAATATATATATCTATTTTAATTATTTTAAATTTTAAAAATAATTTTATTAAATATTATTTTTATAATTTTTATTTATTAAAATTAATTTTTATATTATTTTATTAAATAATACTATTATAACTTTTCAAAAACAATTTTTAAAGAGCATATACAAACTTAATAACTCTAAAAAATTTATAACAATACCAAACTAAATCTTAATATCTTTCTATATTAAGTGTCATATGTACGGTATATGCAATCGAAGGGGCAGCATTTTGATGGGCCATGGATGCAGCAGAAACCCACTATGATCCCTTTGCTGGCAACCAGAATGGCAATTGGACGGAGACCAACCATTTGGCCACTTCCCATGTTCAATTTGTAGTACAAATGAAGCATCTTTCGGGACTATTATATCAGAGGTAACTAGGATTTAGCCAATAAGTTTTTACTTTTTTAATTTAAAAATCCTTTTTGCAACTCCAAACACAAGCTTGTGTACTAATTAGCACTGTAGTCAAAGTGTCCATCAAATACGAGTAATAAGCCAAAATCTTATCTTGAATTGATTTAATAATATAAAATTGCACACGACACCACCAGAAATATTTTGCATGACATTCTGCTTTTCTTTTTACCAGATGACATAGTTGGTGGCTATAAGGTTTTTGTCCCCCTTTACTCCATTAGTACTGCAAGTGATTACTGTTATTGGCCTTTTTTCCATTATTTGAAAAAAGGGAGGCGTTGTTTTTAAAAAAATATATGTAATTAATTATCAATTATTATCTCCAAAGCATTATACACTTTTTAAATTTCTCCCTGAATCAATTAGGGGAAGATTTTTCCGGAAAAAAATATTATTTATACTTAAAAAATAGATATATTATAAATATATAAAGAGAAAGACACTATGGTTGCTATTGAAAAACAAAATACGGTAGATCTACTACTTTTATGTCTTTTTCTTTTCTTACATGCCTAGATAAATCTAATTTACAAATATAAATAATATTACTCTAGTTAAAATACATGATATTTTTTAAATCATTTAAATTTACATATGACTGAAAATGAGTGATAAGAACAGTGGATAATAATCTAGGGGTGTTTGACAACCTCAAAAATTAAGTTAATATGGTATAAAATAGAACTAGTTATATTAACAAATTTAAAAATGAACCATTTTTTTATTAAACATTATATGATTTGATAACTTAAAAATTAGTTTTAATATATGTGTTTTTCTTTTTCCTTTTTTCTTTTGTATGTCTTTCTTTTTTACTACATCATTAAAAAAATCAATCTGGCACAAATTGGTGAGCAATGGTGGATGATGTGGCCATCAATGATAGTTAGTAGTGGCTCACAGTGGCAATCGACAGCGTCTGCAACAGTCAACGATGGGTGATGGTGAACAACAGTGGCGAATGGTGGTGGATGGTGACGGCGGACGATTGACAAAGTCAATGAAAAAAAATTAATTGAGGCGAAGTGGAAAGAAAAGTAATAAGATATAAAATAGAATGAAAAAAATTTGAGATGAAATAAAATGAATCTAAAATTGAGTTTTTTAAGAATTAATTTTATGTTCAAATTGGTACAGATAAAAACTAGTTTTAAAATATTTAGATAGTTAACAAATAATATTTATTAAAAATCAGACCTCATTATATCTAGTTATCCGATATTTCTAATTTGCCAAACACCCTCAATGGCCTAGTTTGATAGTACTACTACTTTTTGAAGAGGTGCTATTGGTTAGGAAAAATATAAGCTAATTTTTTTATTTAATAAATAAAAAAATTTGGAGTGCTTTTATTTCTAACTTTTGGAAGTCAATGAGTGCTCTTGAAAACTTGTATAGGATATTTTTTAGAATTGGTTTATGCTCTATAGAATTTAAAATATTAAAATAGAAATTACTCTCTTTAATATTTTTGTCAATTCTAGTCATTTTAAATTTTAAGAATAATTTTATCAAATATTATTCTTATAATTTTTACTCATTGAAAGTAAATTTTATATTATTTTAGCTAATATTACTATTATAAATTTTTAAAAATAATTTTTACATAGCTAATTAAAGAGCTCAACAACTCTAAATAAATCATAATAATACCAAATTAAAACCTAATGAAGTTCAAAATTGGGATCTACATGCCGGTTTCAAAGAATGACAGTCAAAGTAAACATCAATGAAACGATAGGCCAAAACCTTATCTTTAGCATGTGGAAAGGATGGCACATTGATGCCCAAAAAAAAAAAAAAAAAGAAAGGAAATAAAAAAGTAGAGCAAGACAGCACGAAGTAGTGACTTGATTATAACAATGGAAATTTTGGAGGCTACTACTAATGGATAGGATTGTAATTGTGTTGGATCAAATTTACGAGAAAATAAAACCTAACTCAACTCGATTTGAATTGGTTTAGACTGTTGATCACGAACACTCTTTGTATATGTCTATCTTTCTTGTGATTTTTGTTTTTATTATTATTATTATCATTATTTGTTTTCTTATATGAAGTATTAATTATAGATAAACATCCTACCTTATGGTTTTAATTCAAATTGGACTAGAAATTTGATTTTTACCGGCACAGATTGCAAAAGTTAAATGTTAAGGGAAGGATTGTTACTTGTGAGCCAATATTTTGCCTTAATAAGATTAAAGTACAGTCGGAGTCATGGCGCCTAACAACAAGCTTAAAGCAAAATAATTATATTGTAACTATCAGTTATAATGTAATTTAGTGAACATTTGATCCTAACATTTGGCATAAAAAGATTAATAAATTATGTGTATTTTATAAAATTGACTATAATATCTTTTCCATATAATAGACCGTATTATTTTCAAGTATACTAAATAATAATTATCTTTATATTTTATATGTCACAAATGCATCATGAGACGTGGGATTTGAATCCTCCCATGGTTTTTATCCATATAATCATATCATGATAAAAGAGAGAGACTAGGATACTTTAAATAGGTGCAGTCTTATCGAAATATGTAGTCTAATTTAAGTGTTCGTGTTTGTATTTCTCTTTACATAATTGTTATGTAAATAAAAAATATGAAATAATCAATTCCCTAATACATGTCTCTAAATGTCATCCAATAAAAAAAATTAAATAAAATTGAATTTTTAAGCTTTGTGTGTGTGTGCGTGTGTCTATATATATATATTATCTGTTCAAATTCTTATATATAATTTATGTTACAAGTCCTTTGTCTCATCGTTAAGGTGGGCAGCTTTTTACGCTTTAGGGTGCATTCAATTGAAACTTTCGCGTAATGAACTTTTTTTCTTTTTATGATTTTTCTCGTGACATTATCCCGCCTTTCCGGATCTTTGCCATCCTTTTGTTGCAATCCCCATTTCCCTTTTCATTTTTCTAATATTTTACCCGCTTCTTGCTTGAGAAAGTAATTTGTAATTACTTATTATTAATATATTTTGACACTTTTTTTATTTTTCTTCTCTTTTCTCTTATTTTTTTTATTTTTTCTTTCATATTTTTTTTAAACTTTGTGAGTACGTATTTAATTGGACATATTTAAAGATATATACAAATAATACTCCCCTTTTTATTTGTTTAATTCATTGTAAATTTAGCACATATGTAGTTTGTTTATTTTTATACAATTTGTTTTCCAGTCAAATTTACTTTTACAACATTTTAGTTTTATTTTTTTCTATATATAAGACAAGTTAGTGATAATTATTTTTCTAGTTATACAATAAATTTCTTGAAATCATGTTTTGCATCAATTAAGTTAACTTTCAAAATCAGGCTGCTGATGCAATGCTAATTTTTTCATTTGAGTAATATCGGTTTGAAATAAAAAAGCATAGATTTCACAAACCTTGAACCTTTATCCACAGTAAACAATTGTCAAGTTTATTAGGAGTGTTCGTAATTTGATTCGGTTTAGCTAGATTTTGAGACAAAAATCAACTTATCTAACGAATAAATTTTATTTTGGTTTAATTTAATTTGGTTTGATTATATTTAAAAATTTGAATCAACCAATTTAAATTTGTTTGAATTGGTTTGATTTTTGATTTTTTATTAAATGTTTTATAAAATATAAAAAATTAACTTTTAACTTCATTAAATTAGATTAATTATTAATTTTTTTATGAAACCATAAAATTATAAAATCCAAACTAATTATCAAAAGTTGTACTAATATCTAATATTAACAAATTAAGAAAATAATCAAACATTTGGACAAAAATTATATATATATATATATATATATATATATATATATATATATATATATATATATATATATATATATATATATATATATGGATAAGTAATATGCAATATATATCATTATTAATATGTCATATATTATTGGTTTGATACGGTTTTCCATTTTCTAAAACCAAAAATCAAATCAAACTAAACCGAACAACTTTTATAAAATAAAAATCAATCCAATTTGATTTATTTTGGTTTTGATCCGTTTTTGACTTTTTTAGATCAATATTTGGTTTTAATTTGATTTGAATCGATTTAAACAGCTCTAATCCACATTATCAAATCTGACCTTCTGCTTATTGTCTTCGATGTGTAGGTTTATGGGATTTGTTTCTAATAGAGTAAATTTTTAAATTAGTTCTTAAAATCGTAAGCATCTATTAAAATAGTCTATAATATTTTAAAATCATAATTTTAGTATCAGATTATAATCCATCAATCAAACAGGTCCCTACATTAGCATACCATGGACTAATTTTTTTACTAATTTAAATATATATCAAGGACTAATTTGACTTATGGTGATATGATGTTAAGGATTAATTGACTAAAATAAATTATTAGATATTCAAATCTAAAGCTGTCACTTTAAGGAGATCTTCAACCTAATTATTACAATCTTCGACATGAAATTGTGGAAATAATTCTTAAGACTATAAAATGTTTTTTTTTTTTGTTTAGTATAATCTTTTTTGTTAACAAATTGAAAAACTATCAAAGAAGATGGAACATGTATGCTTTTCAAAAATTGCATATTTCTCCACATGTAACTCTATTTTTTTAATCTTTTTTTATATGTCTTAATCTATAATTAAATGGTTTACGTACAAAATTATAACGAACTTTTTTTTGTCATTTCCCTTTTATTTGCACTTGAAGAATGAGACGCATAAAAGAAAACTGATCTGTGAATGTATAAAATATTAAAAATTTAATTTGTTGTATTTAATTAATCTATTTAAATATTTTGGATGTGAATCAAATAAAAAAATGTCATGAGTGCTTTAAAATAATTCTTATTTATGTTAGATTTTGCTAATATATTGAATTAATTTTTAAAAAATTAATTGAAATTGAAGACATTGAGCTGATTGTGTATAATAAAATTAGTTAATTGCCTGATAGATATTAACTATGATCGTGCATACTTATAATTTTATAAAAATAATGATCTAATGGAAAAAAGATAAAAGTAAGCGATGATAACATGATGCTGTCTAATTTGGCTCGGTACTATTTTTGGACCATTACATGGTCCATCGTTGTGAACCATTAGATCTAGCTTAATGAAAATCCCATGATTGAGATAAAATGCATGTGTAAATGGACTCTAATTGACATGGTGCATTCAAAGTGTTGCTAGCACCCCCTCCTCTCAATGCTGGTATTGATGAAACCCCTTTGATGAATCCCTTCCTTTCCTTTATCTCATTGTTCTTTTTCTTGTTCAACTTGGCTTCCTCACTTTTTTGCTGGAGCTTCAATCCCTTCTCGAATTCAAGAAAAGGGATAACCATAGTCCCTTATCTGACGGGTCCTCAATTCATGGAACCTCTCCATCATCACTATTAACACCAACGGCTGCCCAACCTGGGAAGCAATCCTCTATGATGACCTCACTAGAAATGTCACTACCATCATTCTCAACTGTCTTTCCCTCGATGACACCCTCAAGTTCCACACCCTCTTCGACCTCAAGATGCTCAACAATTTTAGCCTCTTCACTGGTTGCCTGCCACCCTTACTCTTCACATTCACCTCACTTTAGTTCCTCGATCTCTCCCACATCAGGTTCTAAGCCCCATCCCCGCACAAATCATTAGATCAACGACCTCAATGATGTTGTCCACCTCAACCCCTCCCTCAGGCCTTAATGACTTCAATGGTTATTGATTTGCACTCTAACAAACTCTGGGCCAACGTCGCCGACGTCCTCTCCAGCTATGCAGCGTCGGGCGTGTCACTAGTTCACTACTCAGACAAGTCACACAAATGTTGGTGGAGAAGGCCACAATATTTGGGGTACTTTAATGCTCCGCCTCAATTAAAGACTATATGCACATAAGTGTTATCCCAGCCATAAAATTGTTATTGAACTAAATCTAACCACTCATAATGTTAGACCATATAATGGTCCGTAAATTGTGCGGACCAAATTAGACAGCACCCGATAATATTAGCATGTATGTTTAGATAGATATTACTCGTTTTATTTTATTTTGATAAAGTTAGAAAGGAAAAGAAAAAAAAAAGGAAAATGCAACAAAAATATCTTCTCATTCATTTTCTATTAAGTTCTTTCAAAACAATGGTTTCGAATCTTTCGACCGTAGATAAAAGATAATTTGAGTACAACACTTTTTTTAAAACTTTTTTTTAGAAGAAAAAAATACTGTTGAAAAAGTACCCAAAAAGGAGAATCCAATCGCAACATCATTCCAAAAGCCCTTTCCTAATTTGTGCACTGGATTGAATCATGCTACATTACTATAATCATTAGAAGATGGTCCCAATTTGCTTTACTTCAAACACTGATGGTACCTGGTATAAATGAGCCATATAATGGAAGAGTGGCAAGTTACAAACTTTTATTCCTAGAAGGTTTTTAGGTGCAAAGCCAACATTCAAATTAATTTATGAAAATAAAAGAAACTCCTCGAATAACATCAATATTAGTCTTAAGAGAGCTTCATATCATTGACATTTCAAGAAGCAAATTGGGTATCAATAACAGGATAATCAAGAAATAAAGGCTATAACTCCATGAATCCGATTTTATTTGAATTGTCCTTAGCTTCTTTGGATTTTACGAGGAGCTTAGAGACTTAGTGATGATGGGTTGCATAATTAACTCGACTTCTTCCGAATCGATGGTGAATAGACCCGGTTTCCCTCCGAATAAATTCTTTAAACATAATGAATGATAATATTTATAAGAATTTAATTTTTATATATTGTCAGTGTAAATTTTTTTTTATATAAATATTCAATCATATATTATCACATCAGTAAAAATATTTAAATCAACCACCTATTATCTTAAAAATTTTACAAATAAAAATATATGATTAGATGACATTATCAAATTTTTTACACTAACAATATATTTTCTATTATTTTAAAACATTAATTTTAATACATTATTATTAATGAATTTTATACTATTATTCAATCACATATTATTATATTTAAAATTTTTGAAATAGTGGATGTAAAAATTAAATAATTTTATTATTATGATAATAGATAATTAGATATTTATATAAAATAATTTTATATTGATAATATATCAAAATTAAATTTTTATTTTAATGATAATATTTTGTATTCACATATTGTATCATATTCATGTCATACTCTATAATCATAATAATACAACAAAGATTTCTGTTATACAATTACTATAACAGTCTCAAACTATAGTGCACTTGAGCCATTTCGAGCATTCCCCCTTCGCCCTCCCTCAAAATAAAAAATTAAAAAAAAAATCCGGAGTCGGAAATATAACTTTATAAGAAGTGGGTTTAAAAGAACTAATGTAGATAATAATGAAAAGGAAAGCGAAGCGGTCGGTGCGGTGGTGTTGTACTGTATATGATTCTTGATTCCTTAATTATCCAAATCATATGTTGCAACGTCTGCCGCTGCAATGACCTAAAAAAAAGAATCAAATGTGCTTTCAGTTAGCGGCAATAATGCACACAACCAGGAGGGGATGTTGCCGTGTTCTCGCAATTCCATGCTCAATCACTTGCCGGGTAAAAAGAAGCTAACATTATTTTAATACAGCCCCATAAAACCCACTTTCCACACTACTTTGTTGTTATTAATCTAACTCTAACCCCAAAAATTATTTTTAAATTTTAATTAAAGCTATCCCGTCCCACGTTAGCTTTTATTATTAAAGTAATAATAAGCACAAGAATGTGCACCCTATAGTACAACCACCATTGAGTAATGCCAATGGCCTACGGGAGATAGAGAAAAGGTAAGAAAATAATTTTAAAAAAGTACGATGCAAAAGAAGTGGAAGATGGGGGAAAAGTAGTACGTGTCTTGAGTTGTTCAATGTGATCGTGAAGAGAGTGAGTGAGCAGTGGCGGGTGAAGTGGGGTCAAGTTGTTGGGTAACAGTGTTTGTGACAGGCTCGAGAGAGAAGGTACAGTATCGGGGGAGCAGGGGCACGTGTCGATGTTAAAGATTTAGAGAGAGAGAGAGAGAGAGAGAGAGAGAGAGAGCTTGTAATCTTAATGCATCAATGTGCTTCTGGCCTCGGTGCTGGTTCTGTGGACTTGGCCGTGGCTAACTTCTCGACGAGTGATCAATGAGTGAGTGAGAGTGAGTGAGCGACTGTGATATCAGTGGTGACCGTAGACCAGCATTGCACGTGTCACGGTCTTTGTGCACTTTTCAGATCACAGTTCTTTCTTCCCCCCCTCCCCACCTTTTCCTTTTTTTTCTTCTGGGTTCAAGATCACAGATCTACTCGGCAGACCAAAAGCATTATAGCATGTAATACAGACAATTTCACTTCCGTATTTATTCATAATATATACTTATAGGAAGAGTTTATATTGGTCCATAGACCACTATAAATTATAATGTATCAAATATTTATAATCATTAGATATTAATTAAAATAATATAAATAATTTAGATTTATTCAAATAAATCTTACTCACCATAAACCACTTTTACCGTCAATCCATCATAATTATCCCACCTCCTCCATCTATTACTCGCTTTAATTGCCGCATGTGCGGCCGGCATCCACCACAAGTCTCTCTCCACTATTGATTCTTGATTTCAACCCTACCTCCGCAAGTATTAGTTTTGATGATGCGAATAGAGGAGCTTAATAGAAAAATACTTGGCTATTGGGCAAAAGTAATGACTATTAGGCAGATAATAATAGTGGCTGCTGAACGGAAATAGTGGTGCTTGTAAAAAAAGTATTGAAAATTTTGGAAAAGACATCTTCAAAACCACTGACGGTAAAGAGGAGGGGGTGACCGGCAAAAAATTTTGGAGAAACAATTGGGGGTGCATCGATGGACTTTTAGGAGAAAATTTTATGATACATCACTGAGAGAAAAAAAAATTGGAGCATTGGTGCTCCATGGACCAATATAAACACTTCCATACTTATAACACACTTGTAGTTGTCCTAAACCCTTTATAAGTGTCAATCCATGAGAAAATTAATTTATATATCACTTTGTATTCATATAATTATTACTATTTAATTATAGTGAAATATATTTTATTTATTTTTTAATTTTTTAAGAATATCTCCCTCTCTCTATTATTAGGGAGGAAAATTAATTTTCTGTAAACATATTTAAATTTACTCTCTTAACTAGTGCTCTTTGCAAGAATCGAAATGAGATATGCTTAGAGATGTAATATGCCTCTATTTTTATCACTATGCTAACTCTATTTTTAGTATTTTTTTTTTCAATTTTACATATCCTTACTTTAATTATACCATATGCTTTTGGCGAGAATTTTGTCCCAAAGTGATGTGTTATTTATTGCTAACAACAATTTCATATTAGTACTAAAATCCGCAGCATATCATAGCTAACATCCTTTCCTAAAGCACCAAAACCAGGGATGGAGGTGAAAAATGCTGTCTTGCAGTGCGGTTGCCATGGGCGTTTGTTAAGGCTATGTTGCTCTATAAATCTTTGATAGATTTGGTTAATTAGGTCATGAACATCTTTACCTTTGAGGATACCTTAATAAAAGAAAAAAAAAATACAAATTTAAAGAATCAATTTAAAAATCCAATCATGGTTGATGAATTTCAAAATATTGGACTTAGAGAATTGCATTAACTCCAAAATGACGAACGGATCCATGTACTTTTGTCAACCATACTTCCTCCCCACCCCGCGGTTTGGTTTTCACTTTTCAACCCATCTGTGAATCCGTCAAACAAACAGCTTAGGGTTCAAAGGGGATAAATATTAACAAAATTGAAAGGTCTATACAGAGTGGAGATGTGTTTGTTTCGTATTTAAAAAAAAAAATAATTATAAAATTTAAAATTCATATATGGTTAAAAAAAATTAAAAGTTAATTTATTTTAGATTTTTTTTTATTTTTACAAAAAATTGAAAATAATTTTTTTAATTCTAATTATTTTTTAAAAATAATTTAAATATGAACCAAGCCAATTTTAGATCAGCTTTGTGATAATAAAATCGACCAACAAAAAGTATTAAAATTGCAAAGACTAATGCATCAATTACGATACAATAAAGTTGTAATTCATCAGTTATTTCATATGCTTGCCAAATCTAAAAAAAACCAAAAATTATTTGTATTCTTTGAAAACCCCCGCCTATATCACCATTCAATATTTCTTGGCCATCACAACCAAATGCACAAGGAAGTTTGCAATTATAATTTTGACAGAATAAAAGAAAAAGAGAGAGCAGCAATATCATCGCCATAAAGTTTCATTGCTTTTTAAAAGTTAAAAAGACAAAGAAAATGATAATACAGGCTACTAGCATGTGGTCTACAATGTAGTCTTCTGTTTTTTAACTGATGCTCGAGCTATACACGAGACTTGCAAAGCTACTTCAAACCTGACAAATATAGTTAATTTCACTACCTTTTAATTGGAGGCACATTCTATCATGTGCCCTAATGAGTTTGGACCAAGTTGGTCCCTAAATCTAATAACAATTTGATCCAAGATTTAAGATTAAATTTTTTTAATATAAAAAAATAATTATATAATTATATTTATATTTTAATATTTATTAAAAATTATATTACCTATTTTACCCTCCCATTCTATTCTCCTCAAAAGTCATAGTTTCGGCCAAACAATCTCCTCGTAAATTTTTTTGTTTTCTCCTTCTCCTCTTTTCTTTCCTATCTTTCTTTTATCTTTCATTTCATCATTCGAATATTCATCTATAGAATCCTATGTTTTCTTTATTTTTTTCTTTTAACAAATTAATGGGTCAATCGTAATTAACCATACAAAATTCGAAAAGTAGAATCTCAATACATCCTAAACACTGCAAAGCTGTATAGATGTTGCTACTACCATTGAAAACACTACAAAACCATCAGTTCAAGGAAGTAAATAAATACAAAAATATCCACTCTAAGGCGACACTTTAGCAACACCATCCTATTGAATAGCCTATCCAAGTGCTCTATCATAACTCCCATGAGTAATCTCGCTGGCATTGCCATCACTAGCATACACTAGAATCTAAGTATAAATGATAGAATTGTTGGCAGGGGCAGTGGTGGACAGAGTTAGAGTGGCGGACGCGTTGGGGCGCAGTTGCAAAGCGGCAAAAAAGGAAGTTTTAGGAGAAAAATGTAAATTGATATTTTTATTTTATTATAATAATAATAAGGACCAACTTGGTCCCAAATTAATTGGGACCCATGATAGAATCCACCTTAATTGGAAACTAAATAAAATGGAAAAAATGCAGCGTTTCATGGTAAGAATTCTCCATTTGTAGCCCTTGCAGGATGTAATTGTTCCATTTGTGGCTATTTGTTTTGGTTTTAAATATACTATAATTTAAAATTTTAAAAGTGTATTTGTGCTAACACATAAGGGTAAATAATTAATAATTTAAATGAGTTTTTTTTTATATCAATTAAATGACAAAAGTAGTTTTTCATTTTATTTTATTCTAAACCAGCAGTATTCAAAGTATATTAAACTCTAATTAATTTAATTTAAATAAAGTCAATATACTATAAAGTTAAAGTTTTCTTAGCACTAATAACGTACGCTGTGAAATTTGGCGAAACATAAAATTGTTGTAAAAAAAAATAAAAATCCACGAGTTAGACATTAGCGATATGTTTGGATGAGAAGGGAAAATGAAAAGAAAAAAAATGAGAAGAAAGAAAATGGAAAAAAAAGAAGATAAGAAGAAAAATAAATTTTATCTTCATGTGTTTAGATTAAGAGAAAATGAAAAGAAAGAAAATGATAGTTGTAATAAAATAACATTTATATCCTTATTATAATAATATATAAATATATTATCTCTATTTGATTTTTAGCATTTTTTATTTACTTATTTTTGCTAAAATTATCCCCATTTTTTTTAGTAAATAAAAACTGTTTAATGTTTTTAATTAAATATTATTTATTGTTATTTTAATATTTTTTATGCCTTTTTATATATTTTTAAGATTTTTTCATTTAGTAGAGGATAAAATAGTCTTTTTAAAATTTTCTCTACAACTTCCCACTTTTCTTCGCATAACAGCGCAGAAAAGTTTTGGCGTGGGATCCATGCCTATTTTCTCTTCTCTTTCACTATTTCTGGACAATCAAACAAAATGAAAATTGAGTATTCTTCTCATTTTCTTTCCACAGCAGTTCTTCCCTTCCTTTTTCTTCGAAAACAAACAGACGCCAGCTTCGAATCTCAAAAAGTTAAATCCTAAGCAATAGACACCTACAACTTTATGCTAACTTGAATCTGATAGGAATATAATAGGAGCATTCTCAATGTATAATATAATTGTTGTACCCAGGTTTTTTTTTTAAAAATGATTGTTGTACCATAAAGTTGATGAAATTATAGGAGATCTCATATCAAACCCACGTTGAATCCATCATAGGTGGAAGACTAGCACATATATACACGCTCTAGCGGAAGTAGTCAATAATTTGAACTTTGATCTTTGTAGACATTTTGTTTTTTATTTTTGCATAATTTCAACATAGAAACTGACTTAATTAAGTTTTCACACAGAATTTATCTGTACGAGTTTATAGGAACAAATTATTAATTAATTATAAAAACTGATGGCGTGAAATATGATTTAAAAGAAAAAAAAAGTGTTTTTTTTTATACTTTCATTGAGATTTTCACCTCATTCTAACCGCCTAAATTTACCTCAAATGACTGCCCAAATTTATAATTCCGTGGCATAAAAGAATGGTTGGCCCAAAAAGACTAGAATTATTGTCTCCACTTGTTTGACTATTATATGTATAACCTTTAATCGTTAAGCTTGTCAAAACAGGTGCTATACCACTTTAGTTTTAGGTTCACAATCACCGGCACAGGCAGATTCCACAATACTATAAAATCTTTGATAGGTTTGCTTATTAGGTATAATATAGCATTTGCTCATGTTATTCCAACAGAATCAACAGATATAATTAACAGATGTATTCCTTCTAATAAGGGCTCAGATTCGGGCACAATGTGCCTCCCTTTATGGGATATCACAGATCATGCCCTAACAAGGCTGTTTTAGCCCTTGTTTACTTTTTCCTCATCAAAGCCTTTGTTTATTTAGCAGCGTGGAAGACAATCACATGAGTTTGGTTATTTAATTACAAACACTCGTCTTGCCATGCTCGCATAGAACCTTCAAACAATGTTCTATTATAATGTAACCTAGCTAGAGGGTAGGAGGAATCCTCATGAGGTGGATAGGGCCAAGCCATATGATCTTCCGTATGCAATATATAGTTAAATATACATATACACACACATATGATTGTTTTATTGTCAAACTCGAAAGTTTAAAGATAGGGAAGAACTACTCTATTTTAATTTTTTTAAGGTCAGTACACAAACATATGGAAAAATAAATAAATAAACATAAACTTATAATAATACATCTGCAAATGGCCTCTATTAAAAAAAGATTGCAGGAAGCAATAATTGTACTTAAAAATTTAGGAGGGGAACAAAGCTACTTTACTTTAAGGCCGTTGCATGCCATCAACATCAATAAAAGTTTAGATATTAAAACTTAAATAATCATTATAAGTCGCTTTTAAAAACACAGTATGAATTGAATCTAATCATTTCAAATTAAATGTTTGAATCCTTATTAACTTATAATTACATTTGGACTCTCAGAGTATTATCTTATAATTAACAAAATATTCGTTAAATTAACATTTTGAAAGGTCGAAAACTCTATCTCTCATTACTATAAAATAATGTAAGCGAAACTGACTGAACGGTACTTGTAATCTAGTTGTTAAAATTGTAATTCCCAATAAATAAATCACTTAATAGTATAAACTGTTCATTTGATATATTTTGATCTCATTTCATAGTCTCCTCGAATGTGTCAATCATCCATATGCTACCTTTTAAACAACAGCAAATATAATGTTTTATGTTAGTTAATACTATGTGCAAATTTCTAGTCAAAAGTTCGTACACATCAAAAAACAGGTGGGCCTAGTTTTGGGGAAAAATTGCAAATCAAACAATACAATAAGAAAAAAATGAGAATGAAGGATTGACCGAGTTGTCGTAAATGGATGGTTTATTGCCTATCAGTTTTGAAAGTGAACTAGCAAAGGCAGAAATCCTCCAATCAGGAAGCTTACAACTAGAACCCAAAAATTAAAAATTTAATGAATCAATCATTCAATTTGCAATTTTCTAATCATAAGAATCTAGAATAGTATGCAAAGAAAGTCATAAGTTGAAGACAGGTTTCTTAACCATTTTGCTTTGTGTCCACAAATTAAAAAGCGGAGTCTCCTAATTGAGAAAGATAGTTGACTTAAGGGTGAAGAAGCTACGAGCAACCCCAAAGATTTGTACCAAACTTGGAATATGGTAGAAGCTAGGTCGTAGATGGCAACTTTAGTAAGCAAGGAGGCCGCATGCAATGGAAGTGCAAGTTGACTGAAAAACTTCCCCTCCCCCGTAACTATGCCTGCTTTTATTGTATAATAAAAAATGAAAGTAAAACACAGTGATTTAGCCGTTTAGGTTTGAAAAATTAAAATTATGTAAATATTTAGTTGAAAAATTATATGAGATTTTGGATATATTTAATAATAAATTTAAGAATTCTACAAATGAATATCATAAAATATTAATTAAATAGTAAGAAATAAGTAAAAAGTAATATATTAATACATTAAAAATTAATAAAGCTCTAGATTTTGTCTATATTATATTTATATTTCTTAAGAAGTATTATAAAGAATTTATCAGAAAATCGTAATTTTAATTAATAAAACTAATTTATATATTGAGAGAGAGAGATAAAATGATCAACTTACATTTTATAAATTAAACACGAATATCTTACGAATATAAAGAATTGCATGGATGGACATACTCTCGGATAATATCCAACAAATTAAATTAAATTCCCTATTGATGGGTCATTTTCAAATTGACCATAGGGGGGAAAACAAAGCAAAACACGGGCACAAACCGTTATTAATCTCCAGCATTTGGCAGGGTTAGATGGAGGAGTAGGTCTTATACAGGTAGCGTGAAGGCATTTTTATAGGGTCAAAATCAAGACAAGTCAAGGAAACCCAGCTGCAGTTGACCTAAATATAGGTACGGGACTATAGGCTGAATAAAGGGACGTTTCCGCTTAATCAAAAAATAAAAAGGGACGTTTCCACAACTTCACGTTATGGTTACTGTTTTGCGCTTCTGGTAAGATTCCACTTAAGAGTCTCTAGTTGTTAAATGACCCTCCTACGCATTATACGCATGCAGACACGCGTACACAGACAAATTACAAATCACAATTTTTCTAAAAGAAAGTTATATATACAATTGCGCGATGTAATGCAATTGCATAGTGTTGTATTGAGTTTTAGCTTTATAGCGTACTATGCATTTTTTTTTTTAAAAAAAAGGGGCCAAGGACAGAGTAAATGTTCGGGTAAGACATCTTACCGTAGGAAGGCCCATACGTGCATATGTACTAACGCAAACTGTGCTTCATATGTGTGAATAGCGGATAAGTGGGCCAGGCTTGCAATTTCATTATTTTGGGGGTTGGGCCTAATAAAGGAACTCTGTCTCCATGAATATGTTCCTGTAGGACAATGGCACCTGTAGCTCTCAAAATATCGATCTCATTAGGGAGTTTTACACCGCTTCTTACCTTGTCTCTCTATTTTGCTATTCTTGGTAAGGATTGTAACCCAGAGGAAGGGGGAAAAATGAAGATATATTTATGTAACTCAAGGATATAGAAACCTTCTTGCCAACACTGAAAATTTGTAATCCAGTTAGTTGACAATGTTATTGGACATTGCATCACTACTAGGAAAATCTGAATGTAGATTAAATAACCAATAGACAATAATGGAAATGGTATCACAAAATAGAAACCTCGTGATTGACATTATTATTCAAATGATTGATATTTATTGGTCTAAATTCCGATGATTGAATTGGATGAGCTGTTTTTCATGAAAGTAGGTCCAATATGATTGGCTCTCTGCCTGGGCTAGGACATGTCCACCCTGTAATTTGGCTATTTGTCCAGTGTCCCTCAAAAGGAAACTAGTGGTTTTCTAGCTGGCTGAGGCCACAGAAGCTGAGTAAACTGTGAACCCTTATCACTCAAGAAACTCAAAAAAGAGTAATATTATTTATCTTACTTCTTAGGATATCTTTGAAGGGACAATATTAAATGTTCCATAAATATTGCTTGAGAGAAAAGTTAGAATCCACTTTTAACTAATATTTAAAGTATCTCAAAAAATGGTACAAACAATATTTCTCCTCAAAAAACATACCTACGATGGGCAGTTGCAATGTTAGCGTTGTTTTCTCAATGTCTTTTGTTTCTTAGGTATCAGTATCCTTCACGATTTATAAAATATTTAATGATGATTTTTTTTAATGTGAATATTTATTGATTATTTTGTTCCCAATAAAACATTGGAATTTCATAAATTATAACATACAATCGATAAATGTTTGGCAACTAATTTAAGTATCAAAATCTATATTAAAAAATATGGATACGGAATTAATTCCCTAAGTAATGTAATGCAAAGTGGATATATAAAACTTGATGTTGTAACTCTTCCTCCTTGCTGCTCTATGCATATATCTGTGTTTTTTTTTTTGGGGGTCAGAAATTGTGCTCCATCATTTTGCGTGATCTACAGATGATGCTTGTCTTGTTTGGCATGAAGTCAATATGACTAGGCTGTGTCGGTTTTTACTTTTTTTTTGGGTCAATTAGGCTGCATCTGAGGACATAGTAGGCCGGAGATTATTATGGGGCTTAGAGCATGGGCAGTTCAGTCCATAATCGGAGAGGCCCACAGTGAGAAAGGAATTGGGATGATCGAGAGTGGGAATAAAAAAAGAATGCGATGCCGAAAATAAAATGGCAAAGCTGCAGTGCACCTAGCTGGTCGAGGATCTTTTTCATAGTTGAAGTCTACAGTATTTGGGGGTAAAAAAAACGAAAGTGAAAAAAAAGGAAAAAGAAGTCCACAGTTAGAATCAAGGTTAGCTGCGACGAACCAAGGTATCATCAGAAATGGATTAAAATTCTCTAAAATGGGGATAGTTATAAAATAAAAAAATAAAGAGTTATTGATTTAAATAAATAACTCTTCATTTTCTCACATTACAATCATTTTATTTTAAAGAATCTAAATCTCATAGAAAAGAAAACTTATACAAGGGTAGCCCAACTACCATGTTGGAGGATCAAGTTGAGAAATCAGATAGTACACCTGTATCAAAATCTAAAGGAAGTCAATAACACCAAAAGATGCAACTCCATTCGCAATTTTGCTACTTCATCTTTTCATGATACTATTACTAGAATCTGGTTCACACCATATTTGTTCCCTCCAACTTCGTAGGATAATAACTCGTTAAATTTTCCACTTAATATCTCGTTAATTGCATTTTTTATTGACTGACACTCATAACCTTGCTCAGTGTTCATCGGAAGTATTTCTTACTGGTTCACTTTATGAACAGAATGCATGATTTTTCTACTGACGGAAAATGAAATTAACAGAAATTGCTGCAAATTGCGGTACTATTGGTCTGCTCTTAGCTGCATTATTATATTCATTCATGATGGATTTCTGATGATATATCTGATATCAACTTAATCTCTACTCAGTCCTTTATAAATATCCCTGGATTTAGAAACCCCACCTTCTGGCTTCCGGTACCACATACCGCTTCCTTCTTTCAACAAGTGACTTTCAATGGTAGTTTACTTCTTGTATGTTGACTACGTAGCTTCATAAAAATGGATAATTGGTCTTATGCAGTTCCAACATATGTCCATTATAACTGCAAATAATAACGCAATTTTTTATTTTTTGGTTTTTGTTTTTTGTTTTTTTTTTGGGGGGGGGGGTTCAACAGGAATAACGCACTTTCATGTTGGGCAAAATAAAATTGTGGGAACTGTGGAGCGCCTTCCATTCAAGTTGCAGAAGGGGGCAGTGTAGGCATTTTTGGGTGGATATGTTTGGTCCCTAAGCTGTACTAAAACGAATCTCCAAAAATACATAAAGACATGGTATTGCAGCCTAATGCATTCTTTCGATATTATATATCTTAAAACAAGTACTACAATTTGATTGCTTTAAACTAGCAATCTCAAGTACAGAAACTAGAGACAATCCTAACAACATAGAAATAGTGCCAATTTATGAAGGTTTAACCCTACAGCCACTGTAATACTAGTAATTTTCTGATACAGGTCAAATACACTGATTCAAAAATATGGAGTCTCAGTTGCAGGGTAATCTTAGTAGAACATCAAACAGCAAATTGAAATGTCATGTAATAGGAAACTAAATGGACATAGACAAAGAATCAAGTTCTAGTTAGGACTATCTTCAGGTTAGGTACTGTTCCATTGAATGCAATGATCCTTTCCTGCAGAAAGTTTGAAGACCAAGTCACAAGGGGTTAAGGGAATAAGAAGAATCAGAAAGAGGGAATGACAGAGAGAGAGAGAGATCAGAGGAAATCAGAGAAAGAAGTATATTCTTGCTTCACTCATACTCTTTTCCTTTGCTTCCTCTTCCTTTAATCCTCTCTTCACTCTATCAATTGGGAATGGGCACCTTAAGGTCAAAATTTGGGACAATGGAACTGCACCACTTTGAAGAAGCCTTATATGAAAATAAACAACACTCATATGCATAGTAGTAAAGTAATAGTATGGTATTGTTATGAACAACTTCACAGCATATAGCTCAAAAAAAGCCTCAACAAGAGCAGTAAGAGCAACAAAATTAACAGAACTACAGAAGCATTGCAGATTAACTTTCCCCAACTGTTCCAGTTAGCATGCAAAAGATTCCTAGATGATGCCATGAGTACGGCAACAGCCACAATAAACATAAGCATCATGCTACCAAGTAGTATATATGTTCCTGATGATGTGCGATACTCTCCAAACAAAAAATGCCCCAAAAGGTGCTAACATGTTGAGCAGCTTCTACAAGCTGAATAATTTGAGTCCTTCCTACTTCGGTTAACCACTTTATCACAATCCCCAAGATTTGAGTAAGCTTCCAAAATGTCTGAATAACTTCTGAGATGCAAAGTAATTTTAGTGGATTTCATTTTGTTCAAAGATTAAAACAGTGCTCCTAAACATACGCAGCTTATTATAATCTCTAATAGCAGAACCAAAAGCTAAGGTAGCAACTCAAGCGGCCAAAAGGGGACTAACTTGTACCAAAAGTGGCCAATTTCAGCCCAAGAGTTGCAACTCAAGCGGCACCAAGTCTCTTTGGAAACTGCTGGATCCCAGGATCAAATCTCAAGCAGGAACTTTAGCCTACTCTGCCCCCCCTTCCTAACACCAGATCTTAGGCCTCCTTCATAACCAAAGAAAACAGTAACCAACTTTAGTCAGATTCATAAATCTTGTAAACTTAAGAAAGGTTATCACTCCACACAGTTACATCATTCCAAGGAATTGAGTAGATACACAAAATACAATTGTAGACCTTGAAATATAATTCAAACAATGTACAATAACGAATCATTGATCCAAAATAAGGAATGTGAGAGCCAATTAACAGGAATAGCAATTTTGGATTTGAAATAAAGAACAATTCATGAATTCTCTTGCTCATAAAACAACTTATTATGATCAACATAAACCCTGTAACACTTCTCACCTCTAAACACAAAAAAGAAAATGAAGAGAGAACAAATTATGAAGCTCCAGTAGCTTGCTTCTTTCCTTCTCTCTTTAAGGGACTTCCCTCTTTTCCCTTGATCATTCTTGACAAAACATCTGCTTGCTTTGTGTTCCCCTCCTGATTAAGGCTCTTGATCAGCTCATCACGGCTGCTCCAATCTGTTCCACCTCTTTTCTCCAGAATTTTACATAAAATGGAATATGCATTGAGGGTCTTCCCTGCTGCCAGGAGAGCATCTAAAACCTTATCATAGATTGAAAAGCTTATGATATGGTCTCTCTCAAGAGCAAAATCAAACAGTTTGAGAGCAGCAATTGTCTTTTCTTTCTCACAAAGAACAGATAAAAGGCGGTCTAAATCAGGCTCAAACCCATTCTGCACAAGTAACTCAATTCGGCCCAGTGCTTCTTCAACATGACCTCTCATAAGAAGGGCCTCCAATATCTTGGAAACCAAATCCATATTCTCCTTCATGCCCTTCTCCACCATACTTTTCATTACTCTGCTAGCAGTTTGGACCCTGCCATCTTCAAACAAACTCTCTATAACTGACCTATAAAGAGATGATTCTGGTATATGCCCACACTCAAGCATGCTATCCAGAGCTGTTTTAGCATCAGCTGGTTCACCTTTCCTCAAGTAACTCTCAATAAGCAATCTGTAGGAATCTGCATCTCTAGGAACCCCTCTTCTACCCATGATCTTTAGAATTTCAAAAGCAGAATCAGGGTTGCCTTCTTTCGAGTGTCCACGGATCAAATTATTAAAAGCGACTGAATCCTGCACACCCTTTTTCATTAACTGGCGGAAAAATGTTTCTGCCTTAACTGTCTGCCCATTTTCGCACAGATACTTAATCATCATGTTATAAGCACTAGGCTCAATCTCAAATGTACTCTGCGGCCTCAAGATTATGTCCTTCTCAACTAACTTGTCCAACAATTTCACTGCCTTGTCATACACATTGGCCTTGCAGAAATTCTCGATCAAGACACCATAGTGACCAGCCTCCGTCGGAATACTCAACCGTATCATCGCTTTCAACACATCCGCAGCTGCATCCAAGTCACCACACTCACACTGGCAAGTTATCAGCTTCATGAAGACGGCATTATCCTTAGGCGAAATATACCTCTCCACCATCTCCCCCAACACATTCTTCGCCTCAGCCATCTTCCCGGCATCACAGAGCCCAGGCAACAGCGTGGAGAACGTGACTGCATTCGGCTTAACCCCACAAGACTTCATCTCCTCAAAAACCTTGAACGCATCATCGACACGCCCCACCCCAACATACCCTTTCAACATAGTAGTATAACTAATCACATTCGGCTCAATATCCCTCCCCTTCATCTCCACAAACAACTTCTCTGCCTCCTCAACCTTCTTAAACCGATAATACCCATTGATCATAGTGTTATAAGTTACAACATCAGGCAAAACACCCCTACTTTTCATATCATCATAAAACCTAATTGCAGTATCCAACCTCAAAGACAAGAACATACCCCAAATAAGAATATTATACGTATGCCGAGTAGGCTCTACACCCTCCCTCAGCATAGCATTGTAGTACCTTTTTGCCATCATATACCTTCCACTGCGCAGAATCACCTTGAACAATGCATCGTAGGACTTAACGGTTCGATCAACGCCGAGCTCCTTCATCTTCTGGAAGACCTTAACGGACTCCTGAACGATCCCGGCTTTGCCGTATGAATCGATGAGGGAGACGAACATGTCCTCGGTGCAGGGGAGGCCCTTCTTGGGGGCGTCGAGGAGGATGCATCGGGCGTGGTTGAGCTTGGAGTACCGGCCCAGGATCTGGATCATTTTCAGCGTGGTGTCGGCGTCGTGGGCAAAGAGCCCGGCCCGCTCGACCCACCGGTAGAACTGGAGGGCCTGCTCGGGCTTGGTGGCGCCGTGGAGGACGTTCCAGACGAGTGGGGAGTCGAATTGTGGGGCCACGCAACGGATCGAGTTCTGGAGGCGGGTGGTCCAGGCGCGGTTCGCCATCATCCTGCAGATGATGGACTCGGGCTTTTCGGAGGCTTGGGGTTGGGGATGGGCTCTTCGCGGGATTGTTGCGTGGGCCTGGGTGGGCGGTTGTTGGGCTTCTGGGGGAGGAGGAGGAGGAGGAGGATGGGTGAGGTCGGAATGTGGAAGGTCGGGTTCGGAGAGGGGTTCGGCGGTGGAGGTGGAGAAGCGGGGGAGGGTGGTGGTGGTGGAGGAGGAGGGTCTGGGAATGATGAGGGTGGCGGTGGGTCTCCATCGGAGGAGCTTCGAATTGGAGAGGAAAGCCATGGAGGCTGTGGCTGTGGCTGTGGCTGTGGTTGTAGCTGTTGAGTTGAGTTCAGTTCAGCTGAGTGATGCAGCAGCGCGAGTTCCAGGGTGAGGCTTAAGGGGCGTTAGGGTTTAACATTAACAGACGTGTGGTTTTTTGTTTTGAAATAATAATAATAACAATTAAATGCATTTTAATTCTATGATTTTTTTTTTCCTGCTTTTCATCTTAATTTTAATTTATATAATTAAATACATTAAGTTTCGATCGATTGATTTAATATTGTATATATCAATTTTATATTTTGAAAAAAATAATTTTATTTAAGAATAATTGACGAAAATAGTCCAACCCTTTTCCGCGTTCATGTCATGTCCTTTCTTTGCCATCTTCTAGCTAAACCAGCCCTTGTAGACCCTGTACTTCACATAGGACCTCGTTTATAAACATCTACTTTTAAAATTTGGTGAAGTCCTCTGGGTAGATGCAAACAACTTACTTTACCAAATTATGAACTTAGACCTGAAAAAAGAAAGAAAAAAAAAAAAAAGCCTAAAGAGTCAAAACTGATTTCATGTCAACTTTTCCAAATTTCTTTCTCAAATTATGATAATTATTTCCTGATGATAGCTCATGCAACTTTGAATTAAACTTTTCAGGCATATTTGGAAAATATTTTGCTAGAACTGTAGATACAATCAGACAGAAAATGTTACAAAATTACATATTTTTGCCTGGTGCTCCCTCTAGCAAAACCTGGTAATGGATTTTATTTTACCTCAAACCTAAACTTGCTAATTATTGGGCTAGATGGGTGAGGAAATTGGCAACCTCCATTCACTCAGTCTCCTAGTTGAAGAAGTAGAGCTTGGTAGCCCATTTCAAGCCCAGGTACGATGTTTGCTTCGGCCTTCAGCAAGCTTGGGCTGAGACTATGGTCTATGACTTTGAGCAATGCTCCCAGGTGATGCTACTTGATCATGACCAATAAAAATAAAAATTGCCCTTGATCATCACGAGTCACCTCATTTTCGATTAGAGCGTGCTTAATAACTTCAATGTGTTGCTTATATTTCTTTGAAATTTTCTTTTATCATTCTTTGAACTTAATTAATCACAAACACCATTAGCCTCTGATATGAAGTTGAAATCCGAGACTTGTTCAGCATCATGTCCTTCAAAATAAACGTACCACCATTTTATGTTCTCCAAACTCATTCGGTAACAACATAAGTAGAGGTAGAGAAATAAAGCAATATTCTTGCCCCTTGACTTTGAAAAGAAAATTGAGCATGTTCAGATAATAAAACTTCTAAAAAAAGTATTTGAAGATGAAAATTAGAATTATAACTACACAATTAAATCATAATAAAATGAACAAAAAATGAACTGATCAACAAAACTAGGAATAATATTATAAATTATACACTACAATTATAGATCCTACTATTGTAATTTTCAAATTTGTGAAGATGTCGACCCTACTTTCATAAACATGGATCCAGCCCCGGTGAGAGTGGAGATTGCTTCCTCTAACCAACCACCAAAAGAATAAAAAAAAAAAAAAAGTGTATAAACAACAAATGGCCTTCTATCACTTTCATTGTTGAAGTTCAAGCAAAGGTAATGTAATTTAAAAACTATAGTGAACATTTCATTCAACGACCCCAAAGCCACTAATCACGAGCTCGAGCTAGAGCTAGATGATCTGTTCCAAAACTTAAAGCTGATACCTCTTTCATTTAGAAGGTTTTCCACCTCCTCCATTGGAACTCCCTTGGTTTCTGGTACGAAAATGATGACAAACAAAATGGCTAATGTACTAATGATTCCAAATATCATGAACGTCCATGCGGTTCCAATAGCCACTGTCACGGACAAGAAGGACTGTGAGACTATGAGGTTTGAGACCCAAACTGCCGTAGCTGCTATTCCTCCGCAGATTCCTCTATACCTTAAAGGGTATATCTCAGAGTTGATAACCCATGGAACAGTTCCCATTCCAGGTGAGAAGAACAGGATGTAGACTGCAAGGCCTACTATTGCAACCCATCCAGTTTTGCTAGGACACCCTTTTGTGTACCAATCCCTATGTCGTGAATTGCACTGATCCTTCGTGGTGTCATCTATGAGCAAACATGCCCCAGGCTTGAGCTGCACAACAATTTATGCGAGAGTAAGAAAATGAAGACCATATTCATTACAGTGCTCCAGACATATACATGTGGGGATGTTGTTTAATATGTTACAGTTTTTTCTTCTCTGCTTTAGTGTAAAACTTCTTTTATGATCACAGAAAGAGATTTTTTATTAATACAAATCTATCATCTCATATTTAGGTACTTTCACAATAAAACTATATCCTGTCAACTTTGAATAAGATAATTCACTTATTTTTAAACCCCACCAACTTTTGTTATAATGATGTGTGAATATATTAACATAACATTATTATTATATGATCCATTTTTCTTTACCTTATCTATGGAAGCACAGAAGCCACATTCTGGCTTAGCTTTGAGGCATCTCATGCAATGCCATTGACCAGGGTTGGCAGCTGCCTTGTAATCAGGGCAGGTGACATTGAAGCGCGATGTTTCAATGCTGCTAATGAGTGGGGAGCTAGTCTCAGTGTGGCGGAAAACGACAGTTAGAAGACCAAGGGCTGCCGTAACTCCAACCAAACTCGCTATAGCAAGCTTCTTTCTCCCAGTCTTATCAATGAAGTATATGCTCAGAATGGAGCCAAATGCATTTGCCGCAGCTGTGATGAGTGACAGAAGTAGTGCTACCTCATTGGATGCAAAACCAGCTAACTGAACTATGGTGGGGCTGTAGTACATCACAGTGTTGATTCCCACAAACTGTTGGAAAATTTGAAGTCCCACCCCAGCATATAAGCCTCTCCTCACGGTTCTTGTTTTCAGCATTTTTGTTATGGTGATCCTACCTGAAGCTTCTACCTCCCTAATTTCTGTTTCAATTGATTCCCTCAACACTAGAATCTCAGCTTCAACTTCTTCAGCAGGGTAAATCTTGCTCAAAATTGCTTTGCCTTCCTCTTCCCTTCCCTGTTACATTTTGAAGAACCAACAACACTAAGTCAAAGAAAAGAAAAAAAGGCACAAAATAAAACAAATGAATATAACAAAGAAAGAGGAAGACTACTAATTAATTATCTTTTAGAGAGTGATGGTGATGGATTTACTGACCTTTCGGAACAGCCAACGGGGTGATTCTGGGAGGGTAAGCATGAGTATGAGTTGTAAACCAGCAGGTAGTGCTGCTACTCCTAACATCCACCTCCATGTTCCTGTCACCTAGAGGACAAAGGTTACCCCACAAACTCTATTAGCAGCAGATCATAAATTATCTCATGAGTAAAATCCATATAATTAATCTAGATAATGTAAAGGTTTAATTATTCTACAGGTCTCTATAGTTTCACTCAATTTTCAAATAGGTCTCTATAGTTTAAAAATTTGTAATTAGGTCCTTATATTAAATAAAGTTTTGTAACCAAGTTCCTGATATTAATAACCGTTACAAAAATTTTCTTGGCAGTGCTATAGTGCACTTAATGAATTTTAGTACACCATATATGTTATTTATCTAAACCATTCAATATATATAAAATGAAAATTCTTGACAAATATATGGTTAAAAATAGTGTAGAATAACAATACACCCACTTAAGATAGTATACTCTAGTCACCCTATCACATCCCCCTAATCCCTTCACCGTCACCATCACCATCCTTTCACTCTTTCTCCTCCTTCTCTGCCTCTCCTCCTTCTCAACCCCTAAAAACCTCCACTAAGTTCTTCCTTTCAAAATACCCACAAACCCAAACAATATACAAAATAACATTCAAACCACACAACATCATGCTCAAAGGAGAGGTGGAAGGCGTGGTGGTTGCGGCGGAGATGTAGGTCTGGTGCAAACAAGAGGCGGCACAGGGGTGGGACGCAATCATGGTGGCATCGCAGGGGTTTGGTTTTGGTGCTACCATTATTTTGTTTGTATATTCAGGTTATGGATTATGGGTTTTAAAGGATTTGATGTTGCCATTGTGGGTGCTACCATTTTTTTTTTTTTTTTCCAGGTGTAATAGATAAGAATGTTAAATGGCACCATTATTTTGTTTGTGTGTGCAGGTTATTTGCTTTTAAGTTTGAGGAGTATGGGATTTTATGGAGAAAATGGGACCTTTCTCATGAAGGAGGAGAGGTGGGTGGTTGGGAGGAAAGGGGGAAGATGGAGATGGAGAAGAAGAAGGGATAATTTTGGAATATTTGGTTTAATTTCAAATTTTTGTAGCGGTTATTAACGTCAAGGATTTGATTACAAAAATTTATTTAATGTAGGGACCTGATTACAAATTTTTAAACTATAAGGACTTATTTGAAAATTGAATGAAACTATAGAGACCTACAGAATAATTAAACCTAATATAAATAATAGGTGAAAAATGTTTAAAGTGTAAACATCCAGAAGAGTATGAACTATGAATGCATTCTTTGGGTGTAAATATAAATTTGCATTAAAATAGTAGAAAGAAAAGATGTTGAACAAGCAAATAAAGCATATATATGTTGTTAGTTGTTACCTTGGTGAATGCCAAGTTGATGACATAGGAAAGGAATTGTGCACCAGTGATGAGGAAACTGTTGAGACTCACAAGGGCTCCTCGAACTTTGGTCGGAGCAGCCTCTGAGATGTAAAGGGGCGCAGTCATTGAGGCCATTCCAACGCCAATGCCAACAAATACTCGACCAACAATGACAACAGCTGGGTTAGGAGCAGCAGCCATTATTATAGACCCAGCAAAGAAGAGCACATCTGCATAAAGGATTGCTATTCTTCTACCAAAACGATCATTCACCCATCCACCAACTGAAGCCCCTAGGATGGCACCAGCAATTGCCGTACTCACTATGGCTTCCTGTGTTGTCAAAATCAACGTTCACCGTTAGCATTTTATAACTTCAAACAAGCTATATATTTCCCCAGTCACAACTTACTATAACACGTTGGTATTAACATGCGGCTTTAGAACAGGTTTCGAGGGAAATTTAGGGACTGGACTATTGGATATCCAGTCCAATTTCCCGGACTAACACCCCTACTGTGCCAACCAAATAACAATGGGACAAGCGAGAATTATTGAGAAATGGAAATGAATTTTTTCACATAAAAATTTACTTAAATTAACTTATGTATAAATTTTTATTATTGATTAGACCTCTCATTTATTGCTTTTTGGTCCCTTTTTTTTTTTTATCAAATATTGGGTCATGTGAAATTTTTATAAAAGATTATCCAATTCTCTTAAAAACTTATTATTAATGATAAAAAAACCAATCATGAGAGGTATGTGACCAAAAATCCAAAAGTGGGGAGTATTGAAGTCAACTTGAACAAAAATAACCTATTTCTTCTTTTTTTTAATCTTTATTTAATTTCAACTATCACATTTACCTGTGCACGTGGACCACATCAAATATTTTCCAGCACAAACACGCGTGTGTATCTTTTTGCCCCTCCAAGAATTTGTCCCTCTGACATTCATTATAAAAGGGGGGCTGGAGACAAGCATATGCGTTTCTTCGTCAAAGCAATTTTTTGAACACATATCAATGCATGGATTGGGCATTATGCCTAGTCCTACCAAAGATGGGCAAGATTCACAACAAATGAGATAAACGAATGAATGACTTTAACATTTCATTTTGTCCCACAACCATTACCTGCATCCAAGTTTCTCTGTCCACTTCTTTGAAATCATCTCTGATATATACAAAAGTGCCCCAGATATCACACCTGCACATACACACACATCGATTGTCAAAAGACTTGAAACAACGACATAGAAATATGGGGGTCTCAAAATCAATGATGTGATTGGTTACCAGTGTCATAACCAAAGAGGAAGCCACCGATTCCAGCAGATAAAGCCAGGTGAAGGACATAGGGGTTGTTCCAGGAAAGGGCTAAGCACTCTCTGAAAGCAGAGCTATCAGCTTCAGCAACTCCTCCCTCCATGCAGCTGTATAGTTATGTTCAATGAAAAAAAAACGGAGGATGGATTATACTTCTGAGTTATGTATAAACACTGCTCCAATGCACAATGCCATATATGGAAAATGGACTCCTTGAAAATAGAAGGACTAAGAGCCAGAGTAAGTTGAGGAGAAAGAAATGTAGATGAATGCACAGAGACAAAGCTGGAAGTGTTTGACCCTAATAATAGAAAATGTTTTTGCGAATCGGAGATTTCTCACTTGTACTTCTTTGTAACGGAAAGTGCAATCATTTTGGGACACTAGTCACAACTACAGTAACATAAGTAAATAAATTTCGAAAATAATAGGTAATTCGTTTTAATGAATTTACGTAGGAATTATCAACCACATGTCAACCTCAACAATACAGCACTGCAGAAACAAAATTAAAAAAGGCCAACTCCAACAAATTTGCAGCCACTTCAATTTCAAACGGACAAAGAATCTTTTTTTTCTCAGGAAGTTAGTTTTATTTTTTACAAAAACAAATTAATTTTTTGATACATCTGAAATGAGAAAAGCAGAAACACAAGACTTAAAAGACCTAGGATAGGTCGCACCAGAAGCATCTCCTAGAAGCACATGACCCATTGCAGGTGGTGCAATTTGCCAAATCTTGAAATTTTCCTCTTGTTTGGACTCACTTTTAGCTACTAGCTAGCCAATCTGCTTCATATTAATTTAAATAATTCTTTATTTCATGCGGTGAATAAGGATATAATTGTTTAGGTTTCAAATTTTAATTAGTATTTCTCGTATCACGCAAGTGTATTAAGCTAGTTAATGTTTTAAATTGTAATGATTAATGTTCGGATTATTTCTTCTGCTACCGTTGGAAAAAAAGAAAATTATTTCAGCTTTGTTTAATATCATAAGTTTTCTAAAATGATTAAACTCTTTTGCTGTAAAAGTTGAGAATAAATAGATGAAAATGTTATGTGGATACGACATAATAAATTAACGTGTGTTATATAACTTGCAACAATGTATCCTGATTCCTGAACAAGGCCTGCATCCAAAAGGAGACAACGATTAAAAACTAAGTGAGCCTAATTCGTAACTAATTTTACAATGAGTTCAATAGAAGTGAAGAGAAAGAAACAAAAATAAAAAAATAAAAAGCAAATAATAAGGTTAAATCAGTAAAAGTCCGAGAAACAAGAATTAGCAGAAAAGAAATGGCCAAAATTATAATTTGGTTAGCTCCAGGATTTGAACTTCTGTGGTAATGCAGTTTCAAAGAAAAAGACACTAGGAAAAGATGTGATGCAAATGATGACAACTAAACACTTCACACATTATTTTATATATAAGTAGATGATATTTTCAATCGGTGTTGTTCAACCCTTACGGGTTAGCAAACATTAGAACTAAACTGGAAACTAAACTGTCTGCCAAAAAGACGAAAAAAAGAAAAGAAAAATTAACAAAGGCCATAATTCCTTAAGACACATATAGTTCTTCACTATTCAAAGCTTTAAAATAAGCTAAAACATAACTGACTCAAACTAAGTTACTACTTGTGGGGAACACTTTTCTTCTCCCAGAACTTAAACTGCACAGCTCTTTGATCCAGCATGTTCTCAACCTCCTCGATTGGAACTCCCTTGGTTTCAGGAACAACGATAAGGACAAAGAAAATTGCTACCACGGCAACAAATCCAAACAGCATGAATGTCCATGCAGCCCCAATAGCTTGCGTCAAGGTCAGAAAGGTCTGGGAAACGATGAGATTTGAGACCCACACGGTTGTAGAAGCAATTCCTCCACACACTCCTCGGTACCTCAGAGGATAGATCTCGGAGTTGACAACCCATGGAACGGTTCCCATCCCAGGTGAGAAGAATATGATATAGCTTGCCAGGCCAATTAGAGCAAGCCAACCATACTGGCTAGGACATCCCCTAGTGTACCATGCTCTGTGATCACTTTGGCACTGACCCCTTGTGATGTCATTGGAGATCAAACATGCCCCAGGCAAGAGCTGCATATTTAAATTATAGTAGTGTAAGAACCAATAATACTAACAAGTTTATGCAATAACGGGTATAATCCTACTAAAGGAGAATTGATATTGACTAAAAACCAAAATAATAATAATAATAATAAATTAAAGTTATGTATGGTAAAGCATAGACTGCTGTGTTAAAACTCAAAAAGAAGAGCTTTGACTGCCAATAAAAGTCCTATTTAACTCGAGTAGGATTGCTTCTGGTACGAGAATACCTATGGTTTCGACCAAAAACTATAGCAAAGCATAGAGTATAAGGGCTGGATTTACCTTGTCAGATCCAGCTGCACAAAAGCCACATTCTGGGGAAGCCTTTAGGCACCTCATGCAATCCCATGTAGCAGGGTTCTCAGCTTTGCTGAAATCAGGGCAAGTGTTATTGAAATGGGAGGTTTCCATTGCACTAATCATTGGAGAATGAGTTTCAGTCTGGCGGAAAGTGGCAGTTAGAAGGGCAAGGGAAACCACAACCCCACACAAACTGATCAAGGCAAGCTTCTTCCTCCCAGTCTTATCAATGAAGTATATGCTCAGAATCGAACCAAATGCATTGAGGCCAGCAGTGATAAGGGACAGAAGCATTGCTGTCTGGTTCGATGCAAAGCCAGCTAATTGAACAATGGTGGGGCTGTAGTACATGACAGTGTTGATACCCACAAACTGTTGGAAGATTTGAAGGCCCATTCCTGCATACAATCCTCTCCTTACAGTTTTGGTTTTCAACAGTTTGATGATGCTGATCTTCTCAGAAGATTCTGCTTCCCTCAGTTCCAAAGCAACTGACTCCTCCAAAGCTTGAATCTCAGCTTCAACCTCATTTGGTGGGTAAATCTTTCTTAAGATTGCTTTTCCTTCCTCTGCCCTTCCCTTCTACATTACATGTAACAATGAGACCAAACAGAACCAAAAGGAAAAAACATGTAGTTTTTTTTCACGAGGAGAAAATCAAATCAATGACTGAAAATAAGTGCGTAACTCCTGATTAACCAACCTTTCGGAACAGCCAACGGGGTGATTCTGGGAGCGAAAACATTAGCACCACTTGTATTATGGCAGGTGCTGCTGCCACCCCAAGCATCCACCTCCATGTCCCTGGTGCCTGAACCAAAAGGTACCCACAAATTATGTTAGCATATCACTAGACAACAAGGTGTAAAATTATTAATTGGACAAAGAATCAAGATAAAGTATGAATGATCTATGCATGTAAACTAACATAATAAACTAAGTATATTTGATATATGCATGTTAATTGATACATATGAATGATATATGCATGTTAATTAAATATATATATATATATATATATATATATATATATATATATTTAATTAACATGCATATATCATTCATATGTATCATGTGTATACTTCATATCACAAATCACTAAAAAAGAAATTTTTTCTCACCTTAGTAAATGCCAAGTTGATGAGGTAGGAGAGGAATTGTCCACCAGTGATGAGGAAACTGTTGAGACTAACAAGTGCTCCTCGAACTCTGGTTGGTGAAGCCTCCGAAATGTAGAGGGGAGACGCCATAGAAGCCATTCCAACGCCGAGGCCAACAAAAACTCGACCTACAATGAGAATAGTGGGGTTGGCTGCAGCAGCCATGATAGCAGACCCAAGAAAAAAGAGTGTGTCTGCAGTGATGATTGAAACTTTCCTTCCGAAACGATCATTCATCCACCCGCCAATCGATGCCCCTATGATTGCTCCAACAAGTGCCATACTCACTATGGCTTCCTGAGATGTTGTTTAACAATCAAATATACTATTTGAGCAACATGATTCTAGCATGATAATAATGGGGATATATACTTTTAGTTCATATCAACATCAAGAAAAGGCCTTGTACGGTAGAACAGATTTATATAGATACATGTTAGTATGTTACACTATAACAACTTACAGATCATGTGCTTCAAAATTGAGAACATGAAGGGGGGAAAATTCTGCATTATAATTTATAATTTGGTAAAAATAAATGTTGCTGATCACAATTGAAAGAACTCTGATTTCTTGGGCCTACTTTGGTACCCTCTTTTTGTGAAGGGATTTGTTTGCTACCCCAAAAAGTAAAGGAGGTTCACATTTAGAGTACTTGTTACATCTGAGGAAAGAGCAAGGCAAGAGTTACTAGCATCTAAACGTGCTCAATCTCCTAGTGTGGTACACTCCTGTAATTTTTCTATTTTTCTTTTTCTTACGTTCAAGAAATGGAATACCGAAATAAACACCTTACTTTTTTCTAGAGCCATCAAATGGGACGCAACCCGTGAGATAGCCCGGCTCTATTCACCAAAAATAGTAAGTTGAGCCAACAAAATTTTAGCTCATATAAAAATGGGTCAATTTGACTCAACCCATATAACCTGCTGGTCAAGTGGGTCCAGGTTGGGTTGGAAGTGGGTTGACCCTTTTTATTTTTTTACAATTTTTTTTAAAAAGGTTAGTACTAATAAAAAGTAATGGGTAACACTAATAAATAATATCTACACTATGTGATGTATAGTATATTGTATCTTATGAGGTTGCTTAATTGTTATATTATCTTAACCATTACCTGATAAGATTATAGGTTATTAATTGTTATTTGTTACTACCTTGGTGAACCTTTACTTGTTGTGTTGGATTATGTATGTTATTCCCTTTATTTTGCATAATTTTTGTTAGTTTTTATACAGCCAAAGTTTCTGATATCAATATATATACAACCTATTTAATTTTTTAACTTTTTTTGACATTTTTTAATTAATTTTAAGATTTATTTATTTATTTTTTCTAATTTTTTGGTGAGTCTCGTTTAACCAAGTAGGTGGATTGGTAGAGTTGGTATTTTATTTCATTAGAAAAGTGAACCAATCCATATAACTAGTCTTTGCCTATGATATGTGGTGGGCCAACTCAGGTGAGCTGGATTGGCCCACTTTGACAACTCTGCTTTTTCATTCTTTCATCAACGTAGTAGTAATAATAATAATAATAATAATAATTACAGAATGAATTATATCCTATGGTTGTCTTCCAGATTTTTCCTTTGTTTCAAGCTATGACCTCCAGATTTTGCTTCATCGCATTTAGACTTACCTCACACTGAAATTAATTTTAAAATAATACTAAATAATAAACTTTTGGAACATGAAAATATCTTACATCTAGTTCGAATAAATCGAATGAAGCAATGATAAATGACTCCATTACATAAACTTGATGCCAAATATTAAGAATAAATATCTCATCAACAAAAAAAGGTATGAGATCTAAATTATTAAACTGTGAAATTATTTTTACTAAAAGAAAAATTGTGGAATTATTATCAGTAGTTTCCTTTCTAGCAGTCTTTACCTCTTTGGGTCCCATCTATTATCTAGGGTAAGTCGCTGCTTTTCTTTTAGGAATTGGCTGATGATGATGCAAATAGAGAATAATAAGAGTCCATTTGGGTATGGTTTTCGGAAGTCCAAAAATCTTTTATTGCTATGATAATGAAAATATATAATAATTAATATATTTGGATATGTAAAATTTTTTTTTTTAAACTTACTTTTAAAATTGTAAAAAAATTTTAAGAGAAATATCTTTAAATTTATTTTTTATTCTAGAAAAAGATTTTTTAAGAAGTAATCTTCTTATTACTCTCACATTAACAACCAAAAATAATTTTACTTTCTTTTATTTAAACAAAAATTATTCTTTTAAATTTACTTTTGATATATTTAAACTAAATAAAAATAATTATTTAAAAATAATTCCTCTAAAAATAATTCATTTAAAAAATCTTCTTTCAAAAATAATTATCTCAAAAATTAAATCAAACATACCCTTAATTTAGAGGAATTTGATGGGCTAGAATCGGATGCCTTCTAATGCCAACAAAGAGGGAAAAACTGACAATTTGTTAAAAAAAAAAATGAATTTAATTGGTATGTGATTTTTATATTTAATGTGTTGTGATATTCTTTAATTAATTTGATAGCATATTAAATATTAATTTTATTAAATAATTCAATATATATTAATTAATTTTCAAAAATAATAAATGTTGTTAGCCCTCTTTATTCTTATGAATATTCTAAGTAATTAATGATTATTATTTAATTAATTATCTCATTTAATTAAAATATAAATATTAAAATAAATTCTTATATTTATATTTAAATTAGAAGGACCGGTACTGAAGATAAAGTTGACCAGTCCGTAAAAACGTCCTTTTTTTTTTACGAGCCGTAAAAACCTCCTTAATATTATCTAAAAAATATACAAACGACATGCGAGGAATCCCGGATTACAAAATAACATATCTTTAAGCCAACTAATTTGAAAAATCCTTAAAACTCACCAGAAAAAAAATAAATAAAAAAGAACTCGGACTTCTAAATTTTATGAAACTCTAAACAGAGAGGGAGACTGGGAAGCTCACATATTTAATTGCTTGATTAAAAGTTTTAGCCACGGTCTTCTCGTGAAGACTGAGCGGAGCAAGACAGACGTAACCAGCATTCGCCAAAGTGATGGTTAAATTATAAAGTTTATGAGTAAAATAAGAAGAAAAAAAAAAGGAAAATAAAAATTAAAACTTTGAAAACCATGCTCTTCGTTTTTATGTGCAACTTGGTAGTTGTGAAGTGATTTGCAAGGGCATTAAAGTACATTAAAGAAGAAATGGGAATTTTACAAACAAGAGATTTCAAATTGGATGAAAGACAGATTTCAATTTCGTCCTCCAAGAGTTAAAGGCATTCATTAATTACCTGAAGCCATGTCTTCGTATCCACAGCTTTGAAATCATCTCTGATATACAGAAGAGCACCAGATATCACTCCTGCACATTGATACCCACCAACCAACGATCAAAATCTCTTAAAATTAAGCAATAATAATAATAATAATAATTTATATTGACAATATATTAAAATTACTCTAATTATTATTATTATTATCATTATTATTATGATAATGAGAGTCCATGTGAGGGACAGAAAAGCGGATTAAATCATAGGAATGGTTGAAAATATGAGATTGAAACATAGGAAAACAGAGAATCAGGTGCTTATGTAATTAGTTAATAAAAGAAAAACAAAGAGGAAAAAAAAAAGAAAAACAGAGACAAGGGTGGTTGTTTATGAGTTGTGAGTGACAGAAAAACAGAGATTTTTTGTTTTCTTGAGGCGATTAAAAATTGGTTATTATAATGTTTATAGGTTGTTGTTGTTACTTACCAGTGTCGTAGCCAAAGAGGAGGCCACCAATTCCGGCGGAGAAAGCGAGGCGAAGGACATAAGGATTCTTCCATGACAGAGACAAACATTCTCTGAAGGCTGAGATATCAGCCTCAGGTACTCCTCCTTCCATGTCAGGTCCTCAACGTTGTGTTGCTCGACAAACTGATCAGAAACTGAGAGTCAAAACTCTAGAGAGAGAGAGAGAGAGAGAGCGAAAAAGTATCAACGTCTGCCTCAAAACCAGAGAGGGAGGGAGGGAGCCAGCAAGCGAGCGAGTGAGTCAGTGAGAGAGGTCATGGAGGAAAAAGATGGTGGGTGCTTGTATTTATAGAGGGAAAGGGCCCTGCTATGACCAACTTTCACTCAAATGAAAAAGAAAAGCTTTTAAATTTAAATTAAATTGTTCTTCCTCTTTTGAAAAAAATATATATTATCGTAAAAAGTTAATAATATGGACAATGTCATACATTAAATTAGAGTTTGATTGACTATCATCAAATGAGAAGTTGTTATGCAATCTATTTTAAAATTAATTATAATTCAAATTTTAAAATGCTCTATAAAAATATAGTTTAATTGGTATGCATTGACAGTGTAAAACAGTTTTATATTATCAATTAATAAAAATTCTGGAAAAGTGAAAAATTATGATGGGTCATTTATTATCATGGGTGATTATTTATATGAGTTGGCATTTTTTACTATTTATATTTATTGATAATGTAAAATTATTTTATACTGTCAGTGTATTTAAATTAAATTTATAAAAATATATTTCTTTGTTTCTAAATATTTATTAGTTTAATCAAAATGGTATATTTAAATCTAAATATATTGATTTTCAAATATACTATTTTGATTAAATTGATAAATATATTGAAATAGAGGGAGTATGACTTATCAATTTTTTATTGGTTAATAATATAAAATTATTTTATATTATTATCCAAGTAAAATCAAAGAAGCTATCATATTATCTCAAATTTATATAATTTTCCAACATAACATGGCAATTTTCTTGATTTTTATAGAATGATAGTATAAAAATATTTTACATTGTTATGGTGAATTTGGTAGAGGAGAAAAAATGAAAAGGTAAATTTTTATGGATTGAATTTATGCATAATTTTACAACTAAGTCCAATCCATAAAAAATTATTTTCTATTTTAATTAACGAAAAATTTATCTTTTTTAGCAAAAGTAAATCTGGTTTTCACTATTTTGGAGAGAATTTATGGATAGCTCTAATTTATGTTTATATTTATATTTAATATAGATAAAGGATTCCCTGGCCTTCAATTTTCTTTCTTAAAAATTTATTATTGCCAAAAATATATTGAATAGGTCAAACAATTTGTGATAATGCGGGAAATAATATTTGTAGAGACATTTGATAAAAAAAATTGAAATAAAAAAATATTCATAATGCATTTAAAATTTTAAACATAAATTCAAAATCACTAAAATTAGGCGCTAACTTTAGTACTATCTCTAACAAAGCCAATACGTTGTAATGTTTTTACAAAAGTTATAGTTTGTATAAAAAAGTTTTATTATGTAATCAAAAAGTTATATTGAAAATATTTGTTATGACTTAGGTTGAAAGTATGCAGCAAAACATGATTTTCTAAACAGTGTATACGGGGCATCAGTCCATGCAACAATGTCATAACTTTGGATATCATAGTTGTAATTTTTCACATGATAAATTTTTTATCTCAAGCCGTAACTTTTAAAAAAATTGCATCGTGTTACTTTTTCCCAAGTAACATGAAGTATGCGCCATAAATTATATTTTTACTTTTATTAACAAAGATTGAGTCTAACGAAAGGAATTAGCCCCTTAAACAAGATGAATCATGTTTAATTGTGCCACAAAAATGGAAGTTTCAAATTTATTCAACTCTAGCACCCAAAGTCAAATACTCCAAAATACAATCAAGAAAGTTCTCTAGTCACTTTTTTTTTTTTTTTGTGTACATTAGCAGCATTGAGATTTGAACTTGAGATCTTATACAAATTATTCAAATCTCTCACTATTAGACCACTCTTAATGATTTACTCTAGCTACGCTTCTTTGTTTTTTTTTTTGGTCGGCTTTTGTGGAAGGGGGGAGGGGGCCTCTAACCTCGAGGCTTGAACTCAATCCCTTGAAGTCCCAAGTGTAGCATTTTCAAGATGTAGCAAGATCACCAACTATGCTAAGGCCTCTTCCACCTTTGGCCACACTTCTAATGCAAGATATTTTGCATAGTGGGCAAAAGAACAAATTACCTTATTACATTATCTAGAGGTATGTTAGGCCTTCAACCTCTCACATCTTAAGCCCAATACACCAATTTCATGAATTAGACAACCATTATATAAGTAATCTATTAAACTACTTTTTTTTTTATGTGAACAAAGAGCTCAACCACCCAAAAAAGGGGAGCCACAAAACAAGCATAGTATCAGAACACATCAACAAAGCATGCATCAAGAAACAAGAAGAAACCAACAACACCAATACTAAACCTATCAGAATTCTCCTATCCTAACCACCAAAACACCTAAGTACAAGAACCATCAAAACAGAAAGATAGTCACTAACCTCCTGCAAAAATGATTATGAGACAAAAGGCAAGAAACTCCTCCAAAAAGCATTGCTTACACAAAAAGCTTTGAAGATCATTCACTTATCCCAAAGGGACACCCAAAATGATGAAAACTACACCACAAACCAACACCAACAACACTCGCAACACTAAAACACCAAGCAAGAAAAAGACACCACTGAAACAACAAGGCCACCAAAGAGGAACCTAATAGAGCAACACTCAATTAATGCCGCCACAAGAAACACCACCAAGCTAAGTCAAAGGAAGCAATGGAACACCACAGAAACCTCAGACAACCAACCTGAACTCTACATGAAGACCCAGCCAAACAAACAGAAACAACAACCTCTCGGTCCTTAGACTTTCTCCTATTCTTCCTAAGCCGATCCCTCTTTCTTAGTAAAGTAAAATCCTATATCTCCTTAACTTCGACCAACATAGCAATCATTGCTCCATCATTACTCACCTGCAACCCCAAAGTCTTTCCAACTTCCCAGGAAATTTTCGCTTCCACAAGGTCCTCGTCAACTATGTCTTCAATGCCTTCCCTTAAGGACGAATATTCTGTCTCAAAAATAGGCGTTTGAGGAACTTCTTCAACTGAGAAAGAATTGGAGCATGACGGAACTCCATGATCCAGATTGGCACCTTTATCCTTGTCCAAATTGGTTCCTCCCATACGCCTATTACCTGTCTTGCTAGCCTCTTTGACTTGAGAAGGAAGGCCGACCTTAGCCAAAAAAATTTTGAACCCAGGGGGGTACTTAGGCCCACAACTTATAGGCTCCCTATACTCCACACCCTTCTAGATCACCTTGTTAGATATATGGTCTTGTAAATCAAGCCCAAATGAGTTTAAATCATCTTTAGTACACCTTTGCTCTAGATTAACTTATGGATGACTCAAAAGGGGAGAAACCATATCAATTGATGGATCATAACCTCTAATGAACTGATAGGAACCTTCTGGGCCATTATGCATCATTGATTGCAAAAGTTGATATTCCAAAACACTCCCATCTTCTCCCTTGTCCCACTCTTCTGTAATGTTTCAACTCTTTCCTTGCAAGTAAGCGAACTGAGAGAGTTTGCAACCAATAGCTTAAGTTTCTGTTTCACCTCCTCCAAACTGGTTAGGCAAAAAACTTCTTCAATCAATCTCGATACCATTCCTTCAAAACAAAACTTGTCAGCCTCACTACAAAATGAGCCACCTCCTAAGCTATCCGCCTTCTTAGTTTTTGCTTCTTTCTTATCAACTCCAAATGGCTTCTTTAGAGACTTCCTTCTAACATCTCTTTAAAGCTTCTGCCATCCTTAAGAATGTCCATAAATCCATTTCCAATACCCACAATCTCAGGAGCTCTATTCTCTACATGTCTTTCTTGACTAGGCCATAACACACCATATCTATCATATTTAGATAAAGTAACCTTACCTCCAATCCTGATACCATCCAAGTTCCTTATAGCACTTTGTGCTTCCTCCATCCTCTAGAATTGAACAAATTCAAAACTATTGTCAGTGGTTCTCCGCCTCTTATGAGAAATAAATACATCCACAACTTCCTTTTCACCCTCGAAAATCTGCAACAACCAGTACTAGGACATATATCCCATGGAAGTCCATCGGCAAAGAGAGTCATAGCACCCTTCCAGTTCTTCCCCTTAGAGTCACTCCTTCATAACTAAAAGAAATTCTTCGATCCTCTCTTGGATGTAGATAATCTCTCTCCTCTGTGAGATTCTCCAAGGTTATTCCCTCCATCTTCTCCATGGGATCCTCCAATTTTTAGTATCCTCCATCTGGAGCTTTCTAGTCTTTTCTCGGACCTACCTTTCTTTCTATCTCTTACTGCCTTATCTCTATGACTTTTATTGCCATCTAATCTGAATGGATTTGATCCAGATCTATACGCTAATGGTGGTTTTGCTCTGGTCTTCCACTGATTTGAAGCTTCATGCCTTATATTTATCGTTTAGAGGTATCGCTAGATTACAAACTAGACTTTCCTTTTTTGATTTTATGATCTTCTAGTGGCGATGGGGATGGACTTGATTGGGAGCTGTTCGAGAATGGCAGGGGACGCAATTAGGCTTTGGACATGATAGCACTTACCAATATTTGATTCAGTTTGATTCCTCTAAAGAGATGCAACATGATAACTTCCCAGGAAGTCACCCATCATAGTACTACTCTCACCCAAACATGTTTAACTGCAGAGTTTTGATGGAATCCGGTGTATTAGTGCTGGTATGATCGCATCTAATCTATTAAACTACTTTCCAAACTCTTTATTACCGGGCTCGCATCCACCTCTGATATGATAGATGTCAAGCCTAATTCCAAAGCCAGCTTTACTCCCTCCTTTGTGGTGAGTAGCTTCACCCCAAAAGACCTCAAATCAGCCTCACATCTTCCTACATTTTGCAGCTACCACAGCTGCTCTATCACCTCGGATAATCACACCTAATCCAACTACAACTTCATCCTCAATAACCATGCCTCAAATCTTTATTAGCATTGTTAATTATAATTTTAATTATCCTTAATTAGTTAGGGTGAAATTTGTCAACGATAAAGAATATTCGAATAATATATCAAAAAAAGGGATTATTTGAGTAACCATATATGTTTATTTATAAATAAACAATTAAATACATAAGTAATAAGATATATTTATAGTTTTATCTTTCTAATACTTGTATTTAATTTTTTGAATAATAATTAACAATAATAATTTTGATAAAACAATAGTTAAACATCAAAGTAAGAATATTTTAATTACATAAACCTCAAAAAAAAAAAAAAAAATCTCAAAAGGGGAGTGGTTGAGTGGACACGCTTAAAGGTGTTCAAACCTAGTCTAACTCAATTAAAATAGCTAAATCAATTAAAAAAAGGAAAACCAATCAAAAATGAAAAAAATTGAATTATTTTGTATTTTTTTAAAATTGATTGGATTAAATTGAATTGAATTTTGAATTTGATTTTAAAAAATGATCCAATTCAATTCAAATTGAATTATATTATATTTTATTATTAAATATATAATTTTACTTATAATACTTTTAAGTTGTTACACAATTTTTTTAAATTTATGTGTCATTTTCACTTAAATAATATTATTTAATTTATACATATCAAATGAGTTATTTTTATTTTTATGTATTCATTTTATCGATTTAAGTTACCTTTAGTTTACAACATTCGAAAATTAATTTATTAACCAAAATTGATTACAATCAAAATTGATAAAAATTAGTTTAGATTAGATTAGATTTAAGATATAAACTAAACTAATCCAATTCGAATGAATATTAATTATATTGTTTGAATATATTAAAATTTTCACTTAAAACCACACCAAACCATATCACAAACACCTCTAAATACGCTCTCCATCAATTGATAGCAAGCTCCAATTCTAAAGTAGTTATTCAACAACGTAAAAATATATATATATAGTTTTCAAATATTTCTGAAAAAAATTAATGAAATAAAAAATTTAATACTTATAGATAATAGGAAAAAGGTTTGATAATTAAAAAAGATAAAATATGAGAAAATATAACCGAGATTTTTTTTTTTGGGTAAGAAAGTATAACCAGGAAAATTAGTTAAAGTAACACAGCGCTTATATGATTCCATAGGTTAACAAGCTAACAGTCTTACAGGATTGACAATTTTTTTTCCGTATTTTTAATCATTTTATATTTAAATTCTTAAATATTTAATAAGATATACTTAAATTAATTATAATAAATATAACAATAATAAATAATATTGTATGACAATTTAAGACTAATGAATTATGACCAAGAGGAACAATTTCCTTTATGTAATAATAATAATAATAATAATAAAAGTATATATCGTGTGATAATTCTGTCCCGAAAATATCGAAGCATATTGTTAAAATTAAAAAATTGTAATTATATAATAAATATTCAACAAGTGTTTGAAAATATTTGTGACCGAATAATAGCAAATATTTAACTAAATTATTAAATAATTAATAAGATATGTTTACTATTTTATATTTTTTTAAAAAATAAATAAGTAATTAATAAAACTAATCAAAATAAATATAGAAAGAGTCAGTTCGAATGATAAACAATTTCAATATTTTAGGGGGAAAAAAATAGTTTATGTGTTAATAAAACAACATTATAAAAAGACTGCACAACTACAATGAATCGCAGATTAATCATATGCAATTGAACGAAATCGAACTATGATTATACCTTGTGATCTTACATCATCATCATCATCAACAACAACAACAACAGCAGCAGCAAGCCCTGGTACGGTTCTTTACAACAAACGAAAATGAGGAGGTTGAATTGTACTGTGTTACTTTGTATGGATTGTGGCTTAAAAGAAACAAGGCATGGCAAAATAATCGCTTTAGATCCCCCCATTTGGTGGGCTGGGTGGCAGCCACAAATTTTGCTGCATATAAGGCTGTTAATCAACAAGAAGCACAGGAAAATATGCTTGAGTTGATGGCATCTAAGTGGATAAAACTAGGTGCAAACTCTGTTAAGGTAAATATAGATTTTGCAGCATTTACATCATTGAACTGTTATAGTATTGGTGTCATAATTAGAGGTGAGTTTGGGCAATTTAAGGCAGCTCGTGTACAAAGATTTGAAGGCTCTGTAGCACCTTATTTGGGAGAATTGACATTTGCAAAATGTGGTATCTTACTGGCTCGAGAGAATTCGGCGGACAGCAAATCGGATTTTTTTAAAATCTTATATTTCTTTAATTTTATTAAAAATTTCATATATTTTCAATATCACTCTCAAAACTCATATAAAAAAAAATCACCATTTAATTCAAATGCCTTTTATTATATATTTTATATTTTAGAGAAAAAAACCATCATATAGTTATATAATCTACTTTAGTGCTATTTATTATTAATAGTGGATTAATTGGCAGTATAGTGATATGTGTTTTTTAATTTATTTTTAATCTATTTATTATAAATAAAATTATAAAATATTATCAATATTTTTTGTTGGAGCTACTGAAAATAAAAATAAAAATAACGAATTATAAAAAATATTAGCAATATTTTAATATTATAAAAATAACAAAGGAATACATTAATTTGAATTTAAGAAGTTTTTTATTTTATAATATTTTTATAAAATCTATTATTTTTCTTTTTTTTTTGACGTGATTAATTTTCAATAAATATGATTGCTAGCAAGTGAATGTAAAAAAAAAAAAAAAATCATGTATACTTTATGATGCGAGAGACATTTTAAGTTTTGGAATTGATAATTATTATGGTATAAGTCGTGAATTAATAAGAATTCATCTTAGTTATTTTTCAATTCCATAGAATCGATTCATGTAATTAGAATTCTAATTCTATATGTTACTCTTAACATAAAAGTTAGAATTGAAAAGCTCAATTATAATTCTAAACTCTAATTTCATTATCAATTTTAGATGTCAAACAGGACATTAAGGCTTTTGCATTATAATAGAATAATATGGTTTAATTTGATTTAGTTATCTTTCTTCTCTCTCAATTAATTTTAGTTATTAAGACTTAGTTGAGGTAATAAAAATAAGGATAAAGTTGAAAATAATTAATATTTTTTTAAAATTCTCAAATGACAAATAATTTCAATCAAACTTTTACTTCTAGGAAGAAAATTATAAGGTGAGCTGAAGGAGTATATTAACAAGATTTTTTTATCTAAATTACCAGTATTCAAAATTTATTGTACTTTGATTAATTGGGTTCAAGCTAGGTCGGTAGCCTATAGGGGTAATAGTCTCCTAACACTACAAAATTTTCTATTTATAAGGCTTAAATCCGAGATATTGTTTAAGAAAAACAAATATCAAACTACTTGAACCAACCACACATTGATGGGGTATAGGTCTCTTAGCGCTATTTTTTTTTCTATTAATAAAATTTGAATCTAAGATCTTGTTTAAAGAAAATAAAATACTAAACCACTTGAATCAATCAAATGTTAGTAATTAATAAGAACTTTACATGGTGCTAATAAATAAACCAATACTTGTGACTTCTTTTTTCTAGTTTTCGGATAGAGTGATTTTATGAAAAGCGTAGGGGAATATGAGAAAGTTACAAGGAAAGTAAATAAAATAAAAAATTAGATTAGGTTGTAGAAGATAGTGACTCTAACAATATTCGAACCTATATTACTTATTTCACAGTCGAAAATTTAGACATATTAAAGGGAAATAAAAGCTAAATCAAAGTTTGTATAAATGTATTAGGTTTGACAAAAGAAAGGAACTAGTAATTAACACAACTGCAAAAGAAAATCCCGTTGTTGTTTTTCTCCACAGAATCAGTCATTCTGAAATTGAAAATTATATTACAACATGATTCCATATATATGCTTGCTTAACAATTTTAGGCAAGAACATAATCCAAATATATTTTTTTTCCTATCCTACATTATATAATGAGAACAAAAGACCAAAATATTACGCATGAAGAAAAAAAGAACAAGAAGAGAAGGGAGACAAAAAGGGGGGGGGGGGGACAACAACAGACAATGTTACTGAAAACTATCTACTTTGTTTGCATGGCTAAACATGTACTAAACTTCGTTTTCAAAGTGTATGACCAATATAAGATGTTTGCTACCATGCACCTTACAAACTAAGGTGCTTGATGCACCATGTACTATTGTATATTTAGTGTGTTCCACAACTGACAGTCAGAACTGAACTACTTCTTATGTTGTTTTCTTTTTTATTTTTTTTGGATAAATTTGGTGAGTGCTATGGTGCATCCCATGGTTAGTGGTGCACTTCAAGCTCCACACCAGGCCAAGAATGGAGGCATAGGAGATGTCAATGGTGGAGCAATTGATGGCATGGTTGGTTATAGGGATGGAAATAGGTCAGGCGGCTTGTTAGGGGCTTGTGGCCTGGCTTGTCTTTAGCCTGACCTGGCCTGGCCTATTTAAAAAAAAAATAGGCTCAAGCCTACTGTAAAGCCTATTTTTCTTATCAGACCAGACTTAGGCTTAATTTAAAGCCTATTGAGCCTGACAGGCCGGCCTGGGCCTGTTAAGATTATATGCACATATATACGTTATATAAATTACTAAAATATCAAACTTGAGACTCGAACTCACAAACACTGACCTATCACTTACCACTAGCCACTTTACCACTACATCACCACTCTCTTTTCATAATAGTATGCATATTTAATACTTTTATGTTTTACATTATATGTAATAAAATAAAACAAACCCTAACTTTCATTCTATTCTCTGTTCACTCTTCATACTCAGCGCCGCTTCATTCTTTCCCCTTTCTTCACTCTATAGTCACCCACCCCCTTCTCAAGCTCTTACCGCTGCCTTGCATTTCCACATACTACTGCTACTGTCGTCACCGGAGTTGCTCACACCGCCAGAGCTTCCTCACCTATTTTGGATCTATCACTCAATCCATCTGCCCTTGCCGTATCCTCACTGCCTCACCAGTAGAATCTCTGGTTTCTCTCTTGGATAAAGCAGAAAGTGTAGTTAGATGGAATCCAAAACACTCGTTCGAGTTGGGGTGAGTGTTTTACTTTTACTGCATCTGTTTTTGTGTGTCAATTTTGCGTTTGAGTTTTTGAAGGAGAATTGAATTTGGATTTGTGTGATAATGCAGGCAACTATGGGTTTAAGGGCTTTGGAAGGGGATGCATCTAATGCGATCTTGCAAGCGGTGATTATTGCTATTTCTTTCATGTGTTGAATGATTTATGCATCTATGCCCTTTTATATTAACCTTTTTGTTGCTTTGAATTTCATTGATCTAAGGTGAGGGATTTGCTTAAGCAAAGAAGCAGCCTGAAATCTGAGGCTGATGCGGTTACAATACTGGATGGAACTTAGGAAGGTGCTTATCAATGGGTGTGATTTGGGACCTTAATCTTGTTGGTAGTTGGTTTTAACTTTTCTTTAGGCATGCCTGTAGCTTTGTGCCATTTACTATGAATGCATCCTCACTAGAAGAGGATTGGCAAGCTTTTTATTGACTTGTATCAAATTGTTAAAATTGTAGACTAGAATACGTAGGGACTAGCGGAAATTGACTGGCTGGCTATTACATATGTAGTACATAGAGCAGATTGTTAAAATTATCCTTTGATTTACTTAATTTTGGGATGCACTTTGTTTTGATTAAAGTTGGTGTGACTGTTTTTGTGTTTGGTGTTATCTTGTTAACAGGCTTTATAAACAGGCTTCAGGTCAGGCCAGGCTTATAAACAAGCCAGGTTTAGGCTAAAAAAAATAGTCTATAGTAGGCCATAAGCCAGGCTCAGGCTGATTGGCTATAATATAGGCCTGGCCTGTTAAGCAGGAAGTTTGGCCTATTTCCAACCCTAGTTGGCAGCAAAAGGGAAGCAATGACTGGCGGTGGTGCAAAGGTGGATGATGTCGAAGGAGAGGCGATCTTGAAGAGAGAGACAGGTGAGGGTGTGCTCCGACACCGAGCTCCGTGACACCTTCGATCTCTACAACCAAGACAAGAATGGAGGCACGGGAGACATCGATGGTGGAGCAATTGACAGCGTGGTTGGCGGCTAAGGGGAAGCAACGACTGGCAGTGGTGTAAAGGTGGATGGCATCGGAGGAGAAGTGATCTTGAAGAGAGAGAGAGAGAGAGAGAGAGAGGTGAGGACGTGCTATGTTGCACAAGTTTCTCTTAACCTTCACACTTGTCAGATTTTCATTAAGTGAAACTAACGCTTCGGATCAAACCGTGGATCTTGGTAGGCCTTAGGTGCATCTCAAAGTAAGGTACATTTAAGGCAAAACCCATGTATAACTGTAAAAAAATAGCACTGTGTCACACGCCAATTTAAGGGAGGTACTTGGCTATGTTCATTTGTCTCATTGCTTATTATGTACTCCTCAAAAAATGACAGGTAGCATCTCACTTACTTAGTACAGCATACAGCTATTATTCCAATGCTAAAATGATAATTTGCCACGTCAAACAAAAAAAGGGCAATAATCTGAAGTGAAATATATGTACCCCTCATATTTTTTGTTTTTGGTTTCTTTTGCCCGTGTGTACCGTCAAGTACCATGATTGTAATTTTAATAGTGTATACATGTTCCACGGAAAGATGCAATTATTGAAATGAAGTTTTCTCACCCAATAATGTTATTTGTACAGATAATTTGTGGACAAATTTCACACAAATTTAAGGCATATCATTCATAATAGGAAAAAAATAATGAGATATGTGAAAATTATTCTCCGGAGATAACCATTGTTACTTTTCAATCTTATCAATTGTCACTTTTTCTCGTACCCAAAAAAAAAAGAAAAGTGTCGCTTTCTCACCACCTTCACCTAATTAGCAGACTTCAACAATGCTGCTATTGCACTTTGAACTTTACTTTATTAAGCTTTAAAACTTGAAAACAAACCCGCTCAAGATAATGACTGCTTAAGCTGAAATAAAAGCGATGGCAACTTGGAATTGAAGTGTTATACGAAGTATATAAACTTCAACTTCTATTAAATATACACATGATATAGCTATTAAATGTTCGAATATGTCTGGCAAATTCTCCCAAATTAAATGACTAAGGTGCTATACGAAAATATCATAGATAACCCACCGACGGGAGAAATTTGGAATCAAACTTAAAGTGTGTTGAAATTCAATCCAAATCGAACAAAAGTGAAAATCAATCTAAGAAAATATAAGCAGAATATTCATCAAGTGAACTACCCTTTGTTGGCTTTGTTGTTTCTAAAAATTAAAATTTTAAATTGGTCTTTGAAAGAGCTGTGAGATATCAATTTGGTCTTCAAAAGGTTTATAATATCTATTTAGTCCAAGAAAGAGTTGTAGGATATCAATTTAGTTCTTGAAAATTTATGATATCAATTTAGTTATCAAAAGATTAAAATTTATTTTAAATTAATCCAAACTGTTTTTTAATCTTTTGTTCTAACTTGAAATAAATTTTACTCTTTTGAAGACCAAATTAATCTCACAACTCTTTTAAAGACTAAATTGATGTTATAAAGCTTTGAAGATCAAATTGATATTCTGCAACTCTTTCAAGGACTAATTTGAGATTTTATTCTTGTTTTAATTTTATACATTCATATCAACTTTGTTGTTTTAGTATCCGTATTTTCAATAATTGAAATTTGAAAGTCCGTCGTTTAGAATAAAAATAGAAAAAAAAAATTTCAAACCAAATGTATCAAAATAGATTCTGAGTAAGGGGAAAAAGTTGGCGATATATTGATGGTGAATCACATGTGATTTCTTATCACGTTTGACAAACATACAAATAAATTCAGAATCACTTTTGTAGAACAAAAAGAGATGGCTCTCATGCTTCATATGATTTAATAAATTGAAATAAAGTAAAGAGTCTGGATAAGTTACAAATGTATGATATCCTAATTAGAGTAAAATAATAATAATAATAATAACTAAAGGTTGGGCTATTGGGTTTGTTTATTATTTTCATCTATAGTTTATATATTTTTCATCAATAATTACCAAAGTATTACTTTCATTTTTTTCCTTACTAGAATTTGAAAATCACAAATATAATAAAAATAATCTAACATTTTTATAACTATTAACATATCAATTGGCAAATAAAAAAAAATCACACGCCCTCCTATTTTTCTTTTCTTCACACAGAAAGAATTATTCCTTGTGATATATATAGACATATATTTCCTGACAAATGTTAGGTTTGGTCGTAACGGAGCTATGCTTTTAAGGGAGGATTAAAACTTGAATATTGGAGAAAGAAATTGTCTGAAAAATCTTCTAATTTTGATAATAATAATAATAAAAAAAACTTATAATGAATATTTGTGGTATAAAAAGATTGAAAAAAAAACACACATTCACCTTAACTTCATCTTTTCGTTTTCGTAAAATATAAAATCCCCTTTAATATATTTAGTATTATGTACCACAATTTTGTTTGTCTAGTAATGAAAACAGAATATAATTGCGAATTTGACATAGCCTCAAATAAGTGAAAATTTGTCTCGAACAACAACTTGACCACACGATTCTTTACTCTTTCAAGATTCAACGACCTTACTCACTTGCACGTCCAAAAAAAAAAAGACCGACCTAACTCACTTAGGATATGTCCTCCCATTTATCCTTTATTATTATTAATATTATTATTATTATTATTTTAACATGGGGTAAGTAATTGATTGAATGAACAACCAAATTATCCCATTTCTCCCTGATTGTTTTGGATGCACAACTTTGAAAGGTCAAAACCATGTAAATTTTTATTTGCTTATTACCATCCATCAAATATCCGCATTTTTTTTTCTATATATCAATTTAAATCTCTACAAGCGGACCATATGCTGCTCCTTTAATCCACAAGAAGTATATTTTCCCACAGAACACCAAGAAATTTAAATGATCAATTAGGTCCATAAAATAGGATAATTGACAAGGTAAGGTAAATTAATCACATGCAATTCATTTCTTTAAAAGGAACATTTTTCCATTTCTAGTTTGTTAAATTAAAATCGCCAATACATATGAATATATGACCATTCATTTTGATCTCAAGATGCATGTGACCATTAATGTGGGCAAATCTGAATAGGAATGATTTAATGTGAATCCTATATAGAAACTGCAAAACGGGTAAGGTAAAACATTGCCGCTAGAAACTTTTAAAAAATGGCGAGTGTTACAATAAATTTCCCTTCATCATAAAATGTCCAACGATGGATGAGATGGATTTTTAGCAGATTACTTGGAAGTGCGCATGCGAAGGGTATAATCCCGTGATCCAATAGGGGATAAAATGTTTTAAAAATCTACCAGATACATACAAAATAATATATAATATTCCGTTCAATGTGAGCAATTATATGGAAAATCTATATGCATTAATTATACTCCTTTTAGTCCTTTATGTTAATTTTTTTTTGTGATAATCCTTTATGTTAAATTATATAAGTGCTAATCTTTTTTTAATATATATAATACTCTTTTTCTTTAAGATATGGTTAAAAAATCTTCTTAGTTGATTAAAAAACAAAACAATAACTGAAGACTACAATCAATGTTTAATCAAATATACAGTGCATGTAACATTATAGTTATTTACCAGATTTAATTAATTTTTGTTGTACGATGTAAGTATAAATATTTCTAACGCAGTCACTTAATCTTACGTTATAAACTATTTTTTATTAAAAAAAATTATGTTCTATTTGAGCTGTACTTGTTGGGAAGAGGGAGAAGAAGAAGAAGAGTGGGGTGATGGTTGTTGTTATGGTGTACCATGGTGATGGTTATATTTGTATATCATCAAACAATACACGGTTTAGATTAAACCAACACACAAGGTGTATCAACCACCAACTTTAACTTGGTGTACTAAAGACAATGTCTTTAAATAAAGAGAGTTTAAATTTAAAGGGAAAAAAATTGTAAAAAAGTTTATAAATGTTATTTTTTATTAAGGCAAATTACACTAATTTCTCTTAAGATTTGGTGAAATTCACGGCAACCTCCCTCAATTTATAAAAATATATATTGATCTTTACCGAATTTTAGGTAATATTATATCTGATATCTCTATATGTTCTAAAATGTGACACTAAACACTCCTGTGAATATATATATTGATCTCCCTTAACCTTCTCCTAAATGAAGGTCAGTGTAGCCTGGACAAATGCAAGGGGGTCGTGATGAATTTCATCAAATCTCATAGGAGGTCAGTATAATTTGTCCTTTTATAATAAAATAATTAATTTTATAAATGATTTAAATAACTCAAACCTATAAAAGTTAGGTGGCCAAGTTAATCATAATACTATCAACGCTTAGTTGGTTTAAGTGAATCGGCACCTATTTCTCTTTAACAATATCTTATGCTCGAGTTTTGTGTGTGGAAAAAAATAAAGATAGGTGATCTTTATCTCCATAATGAGGCGATCTAACTTAAGTTAGATTATATATGTTGCTAGATTACAAAAAATCAGAATATTTATGTAAATTTAAATTAGAGGTGTAGAATAAGGCAAGTAGATGAAAGAACCCTAGTTATCACAATATTCTCAAAGAGAAACTCTTATATTTGAGGCGGATTCTGCTATGCACCGGATCAAGTATGGTGTATAGTGCACCATTTATTTTGTATGCAGTCCACCATACACCATCATCCTCCCATCAACAACACCTATTCTTTCTCTCTCTTTCTCTTACTCTCTGCTATCATCATCACACTACCCATTCCCCTACCTCCCACCTCTCCCACCCCCTGAGTTGCATCCACCATCGTCAATTGTTTGGTGACGTCGTAGAAGCTTCTCCCACCGGAAACTGAGGAGAAGGACGTGTTGGGGATGATGTGGACCAGCTGGACGAGGTTTTGCATGGCAGCGACACCGTAGACGGCGATGGAGGCATCGATGAGGCGAGGAAAGAGGCACCGGAGCTGAGAGCATGGAGGAGGTAGAGGTGAAAAGACAGAGATTGGTGGAGGAGAGAGATTGTTGGCAGTGTGCTGGTGCAGTGCTCCAGCACTTGCTTTTAGCCACATCTTCAAACATATTTACCCACATTTGTTTGAATGTGGTTAAAAACTAGTGCACCATACACCATGCTTGATGTGGTGTATAGCAGAATTCACCTGTATTTGAATGTAATAAATTTATCTTGCTCTATTCTATTTATTACTATTTAGCAAATTATTTTTGTTTTAATATTTGATTAGATCAAGTGATTCAATACTTATTTCCCTTAAATAAGGTATCGAGTTTAAGTATTGTATATGAAAAAAAACTGGCGTTAAGAGAGCTTTACTAAGCTAAAAGAAATTATTTTTGTTAGTCATCTATGTGTTCTTAGTCATTTATTATATTTTACAAACCTTAACTCTCTAACATCATATTTCGGAATAAATGCTCAATTTAGTCCCTAAAGTTGCATGCATGAATCATTTAGTAAAAAAAAACATGTGAGTCATGTTAGTCCCCCAATGCATAATATCAACTGTGAATGGAAGCACATGGGTCCAATGAATAGATAGCATGAATAAAACTTAAAGAGTAATGATAGGTTAATATATTTTTTTATAGGACACCATATTGGCTTACACCCCATGCACCATTGAATGGGGTGTGAATCCCATCCCAATTCAAATGGAATCCACATCTCATATAGTGATGCATGGGGCATGAGTCTGTACGATGTCTTAATTAAGATGTATTCACTTAATATTACTCAAATTCAAATGATACGAGGCACAACAATTGTTCCATCCATGGCATTGGGTTAAATGTGATCCTTTCTTTGAGAACAACTTCATGTTTAAATATAGGAATCTAATGTGACTTTCTGTTATATTCTCCAAAAATATTCTCTTAATTAAAATAAAATAAAATGAAAAGATAAATATATTTAATATCCTAAAAATATAAAAAATATTTAATACCTTTCTTATAATTATTAAGAGGATATTTTAGAAAATCTAACATTTCCGATTTAAATATTGTTGCTCCATGTCTATTGTATCTCTTATCTACAATTAATATTTATTTAATTTCCTTAGAATACTTTTCTCTCTTTTTTTTTTTTTATGAACGAATACTTTTCTTCTTATTTGCTAAGTACAGCATAATACAATATTAAATATTTATTATTAATTTAACTAAAAAATAATTTATCTTTAAAAATCTTCACTGTTGTCATTTTTTTTGGTTTTATGCATAATTAATTTATTTAACACAATCATTTAGATTTAGATATTAAATTATTTTTAAAATTTTTTTCTTAATATAATAATTACCTCAATAATATAGCAGTAAGTATATTAGTGAGTAAAAAATAAATAACAATAAATATAATTACCATATCATAATTTATGATACATATATAGTATTTTACTTAAACTTGTTGTTTTTGATATTTTTCAAAATAATTCTTTTAGTGTTCTATTATTTTTTTCCTTGTGATCTTTTTTTTTATTTTTGTAAAAAAAAAAATCTTTTATTACTCTTTTTTTTTCCCATAAAACACGAAAAATCTATATTTTCACATTGAGAAAAATATGTGATTGTGACTCAAATTCATTTTGTTGATAATATACTTCAGCAGCTGAATTTAATTTGTGTTTTCTTTAAGTGTTATAATTTCTCTATTTTTGTGTTTTAGTATTCTACAAACAGCAGATGAAAGGAAACTAAGCTCTATAATTTTTAAATTAACATATTATAGATTTTTTAATTTAATAAAACAGCTCTTAATAATAATTTTAGAGTTAAAGTAATATACAAAACAAATTTTACATAGGATTAAAGGATAATATAAACAAATTTTACATCAATAGCATATTAAAAATAAATCTTTAAATTAACTTGGAGAGGAATCAATTGATATTAGTTTAAAAAAATAGCATACTTATTAGACTTTTAATAACTTTTTATAGAATATAATTTTTATTAGTCTAACAATTTTATTATAACTATCAATTATGATGATTATTTGTGTCAAATTAAAAAAAAAAATTGGGCACCAATTCAAGAATATAATCAAATAATTCTTATTTGTGTATGCTCAAAAAATATAATCTATTATGCTGATTTTGATGCATATAAAAAGTGTATTAAATAATTTTAAATAATGTGAAATTTTATAGACATAATATATAATATATAAACTTTTAATTCAGCAGTAAGTTTTATTAAAATAAAATATCTTCAAAAAAATGTTATTCAATAATACAAAATTTGTGACTAACTTGTAAGTTAATCATTTCCCAATAAAGTTAGTGTAAAAAAAAAAAAGAAAGAAAGTTTACATGTAAAAACTCAAAGATAATATTTTTTCTGAAAATTCGTTGTATCTTAAAATCAGGAAGTTTCGTACATACAAGTTAAGCATAACGTAAGCATTTTGTTGCCTACCATATATTACAATTTTTTTACATATACATTTTTATCTAAATTATCATTATCAAGAATTACTAAGCCCTAGTTAATTTAGTTTGAGCCGATTGGCCTACTAAAACCTTTTTAATATTAGTTTTTTATTCAAAATACTCAAATTCGAGATATTACTTAAAAATGATAAGTGTAAAATCACTTAAACTAATTAAGTGTTGATATAATTTTTTTATATATAAATGGTTAATTTTTAAATAAATTTTCTCTCTTTTGTAGGTTTAAGATTTACTTGTAAATGAAATTGGTTCAGCTAATCAAATACGATTAATTTTACTTAAAAGGCTTAGGTTTGATTTTATATAACGAATAATCTTTTTATAAGAAATTTATAAGTATTACTGTAAATTATTATTGAAACTTTCAGCATCCTACCATAAATTGTTTTTTTTTAATTTTAAAATTAAAAATAAAATATTTATGTGTGTTTTAAATATCCTGATTTATTATTAAAAATATAAATATTTAAAATCAAACTTTTTGGATGAAAAGATTTTCTAAACCAAAATAACCCATTTTTTAACTCTAATATAAAGCAATCAAACAGTTTGCAAATTTATTATTATGAAAATTTAGAAAAAAAAATTTCTTATTAATTGTTATGATCGGTGGTATTACTCGTGGTGCCTAACGTTTAATAATAACAATTCAATGGCCCAAATAAATGATGATGACTCTTTGCACCAAAAAAAAAAAAAATTGATCATGACCATTTCTTAGTTTCTTTCTTTAGACTCGCATATATACTCGAACTTCTATTCATTTGGGCGTCCAATCTCTCTTATCTTAGTTACTTACCCCACATTCCCACTGGTGTCTGAACTCCACTGAGATCGCATCAGTAGTCATTAATTGGCCTACCATCAACTCGAATCATAAGAACATGAAATGAAATATATTTAATTTTGAATCATCAGTAGTCATTAATTGGCCTACCCATCATCTCGAATATTAAGAACATGAAATGAAAATATTTGATTTTGAATTCGAATTTTGATAAATCTCAACGAGCCAAACCTTATCTTAACTGAATGATCTGATTGAATGAGTATAAGAGAGACCACAGTATAAAATGCCATAAACTTCAGTTGGTGGAAGCCCGTCCATGAAGATTCTCCCTCATCTTGCTTGAAGTTCCCCTTTTGCGGAAACCTTCGATCAGTATCTCGATTCTCATCAAATCAAAGCAAATGTTTCTCTAAGCTTATATCCTGCGTTTTTGTATTTCTCTACGGAGCTTTCTTTTGTATTTAAAAAATGAACTTTTTTGGGTGCAAATTAAAAAAAGAAAAGAACTTTGAACCAAAATAAAATAAAATATTAAATCAAGTAGATTGTTGAAGTAATTAGTTCATTTTTCTAATTTCTTCGGGCCCACTTAGAGTTGCTTGGGCTCTGCCCCTTCGCAGTCAATGAAAAACCGAAACTTCATCAACAGCATCCACAAATTAATTTTCGTCATATTTGATTATGGGGGGCAGAAATGTTTGTGCACTTTCATTTTCATATGAAGATGTTCAGGACTGTACGTGCAACATGCTTTAGCAAGTTGAAAGTTCACAAGCCCGTCCATTCAATATTTATTTTTGCCATTTCTAGAAATCTTGTGGCACGTTAGTTCAAGCTTATCCTTTGTGAATTGTGATAACTTTTAATATTATTATTTTTAGATTAATTTTAAAACCCTGTTAATATGAAAGAGTTTTTATATTATTATCTAATCATAATTATTATATATGAGACTTATAAGATAGTCAAGGTAAGAGTCAAATAATTTTGCTTATGTGGCAAAACAAAATTGAATTAATATCTGTATAGAATATTTTTATATTGATAATACATTAAAATTAGATCCTATTTTTTTGTCTGAATAACCTTTAACATTATTATTCTTTTAAATTCCAATATTTGAATATTTATTATGGTATCACAACACTTCTATTTTGTCTATGTTCCAAAGTTTTATCATTCGGCTCCATTTTTTGCATATGGTGTTTGAGTGACAAAAATACCAAGATATGGTGTTTTAAAATAAATTACTGAAATATGGTGTTGTTAGAGAGAACCTGCCCAATAATTGGTGGAAATTTGAGTGTGGAAGATTTGTTACATAATCCGCCGCTCATAGTGGAGTAGGAATTTGTTATCTCAAAATCCTATCAACATGTGGTAGGATTGTGGGACAACGTAGTTTTTCAAAATCCTACTCTATTTTGGGCGGATTCTGACACAACCCCCCAATGGTAAAAATTCCAAGAGTCAGAACTCCAATGGTCCACAACTTCACTTATGTATAAACGTTCTTCTCCTTCACTCAAACTCATTGAGGTCATCCTGTTTCTTCTATCTTGTTTCATTCTTGCTATTCCTTCTTTGTGTATCTTGTTTTGCTCCCATTTTAAAGTGAGAGCAAGAGTAACAAAGTGATAGGAAATCATGAATAACAGTACAAATGATACAAATGTTACTATTATTATACATTTTAATGGCTCTATTCTTATAAATACAGAGTATGGTGTGATATTTATGTCTGACGAGCTAGCATATTTTTTGGTTCCTCAAATCATATCATTTGAATAATTAAATATTGGACTTTGTTTAGGTATAAATATTGGCATTCCAAAGAGAGTAGTGAGAATTAGATATAGGTGTCAAATCTCAAATCTTAACAACAACATACAATTTCAATAAGTTAAAATAAGTAATGATAGGGACATGCAAATAATATTTAGGACGTATAGGCAATATCAGCAGCACATTACTACCATCGAGTTATATGTCGACTTCAAAGAAATTATTGCTGAAGTTGGTCCTGCTAAGCGATATGAAAATACTGTCCCTAGTTCATATCCAGTGAGTCCCCAAATTTTATTGAATTTTTTATTTGAAAGTTATTTGTATAAATACTTTCCTTATTATGGTGCAATTTATTTATTAACAATTTAATTCTATAATTATGTGTTATTCTGATTAATAGTTTTTCTTTACTTGAATTAATTTTTTATGCTAATTAATATAATACTTGTGTTATTTTATTTAATGTCTTTCAATAATTCTTGTACCAATATTATGTTGATCAAACTAGTACAAGTTCCTATTCGGGCATACAGCATAACTATGACACTGCTCCCACTTCATATTCAGTGAGTTACGTAATATTTTATTGATTTTTTTTATTTCACAATTATTTATCTAAAAGAATTTCTTCCTTATGTTGCAATTTATTAATTAGTTTAGTTCTATATAATTTTGTGCTCTTCTGATTAATAGTTTTTGTTTACTTGAATTAAATTTTTATGTTGATTAATATAATATCTATGTTAATTTAGTTAATTATTTTCAATAATCCAGCATCAATATCATGCTGCTCAACTAGGTACCAACTCTTATTTGGCTAGACAGCATGACTTCCACACTGCTCCCAATTCATATCCAGTGAGTCATATGATATTTTATTGAATTCTTTATTTTAAAGTTATTTATGTAAACAATTTTTTTATTATGATGCTGTTTATTTATTAATTAGTTTAATTGCATAATTCTGTGTTATTCTAATGAATAGTTTTACTTTGTTTGATTTAAATTTTTGTGTTAATTAATATAATGCCTGTGTAATTTTATTTAATGCCTTTCAATATCATGCCGATTAATATAATATCTATGTTGAATTAGTTAATTTTGTGCTCTTGCGATTAATAGTTTTTTGGTATTTGAACTAAATTTTTATGTTGATTAATATAATACCTGTGTTAATTTAATTAACTCTTTTTAATAATCCAATATAAGTATGCAGCTGAGCATAGCCCATTTCCAGCAAGAAGGGCAGAGTCTGTGGGATTGACAACAGTGAAAGTGATGGTAATTACTCCGAAAGAGAACATGAAAGCGGTAGCAATGATGCAAATGATGATATGGATGATGAGGTTGTACCAAATACAGCCATGTTAGTTTAGCATGCAAAGGATCCTCCACCTTTTATGCGAGCTTTACATCTTGAAGCTATGCATGCTCCTGAATTTTTAGAGCATGCAAATATGGCTAATGGTTATGCTGCTGATGGTGAATTGTGTGTTGGAAAGCAATTTAATGATCGGGAGGTTGTAAGACAAGTAGTTAAAACCTACAACATATCTAGATCAGTGGATTATAAAGTGTATGAATCTGAATTGATGACATTTAAGTAAGTGCAAACACTTTGGCTCCAGGTGTCAATGACTTGTTAGGATCAATTTAAAAAAGAACAAAAATTTGTGGGAGATTAGGAAATATAATGGCCCACATACTTGCACTTCGGCAATGCTGTCTTAGGATCATACGAAATTAGATTCTAATATAATTGCACAACATATAGAGCCTTTGGTAAGAGTTGACCTATCCTTTAAAGTAAAAATGTGATTGCAAAGGTCCAAAATCGATGAGTACACGATGACATACCAAAAAGCATGGAAGGCAAAGCAAAAGACAATTGAAAGAGTTTATGGTAGTTAGGAAGAAAGAGTTTATGGTAGTTGGGAAGACTCATATGAAGAGTTACCCAGATGGCTAGAAGCATTGTGTGCTTCCGATTGACATGCACATGCTGAGTTTGAAACTATGTCGGCCTACCATGGCAATAAGCTAGTGCCAAACATTTGAATATTCAATAGGATATTTTGGACTTTCGGTCCCTGTAGGAGAGCTTTTTGACACTACAACTTAGTCCAAGTCGATGGGACACATTTGTATAGGTAATACAAGGGGACTTTACTGATTACTGTTGCACAAGATGATAATCAAAACATACTGCCAATTGTTTTTGCAATCTTCGAGGGTGAGTTTGTAGATTTGTGGTCTTTTTTCATGTCTTTTTTCTATTTCCTTTCTTTTACATTTTTTTTTATTTTTAATTTCTGGTAGTTATTGTTCATATTTAGTTTTAATTTTCATGTTAATTTCATTGTTGGGTCTCTAGGTATGGTGCAAGGCAGTTGCTCGAGCCAAAATTCAAAAGTACTCCACTTAGTCTTAACTTGAAGCTTGATGTTGGAAAATTAAAGAGCTCTAGAGCTAAAACAAATGAAATCACCAGATCAAACAAGAAAACAAGGGTTGCCAAACAAAAATTTGGGGAGTATCTGCTATTCTTTTTCTTTCTTTTTTATTTTTTTTAGTCAATTTGATAATTTCTTTTATTTCAAGTTATTTCTTATTTAGCTTATTCTCATTATTAGCTTAGGATTATAGTCTTTCTAGCTTAGTTTTTGAGACGTGTCTTCTTAGCCATATGTGATCTCATTTCCTTTTCTTTTACTGGGTCAGTGATATAAATTGGCAATTGATTGTTTATGGTGGTAAATGTCAAATTTTTCCCAAAATTGTTTTAATTCATCAATATTTCTATCTTTTGATTTACTAATTTGTTAGAATCTCTTTAAGCTTTGTGCAACCTTTTGCTCATTTCATTATTCTCAGTGGCTTTCTAGTTGGATTAATCTGTGCTTCTAAAATTGTCCATGTGGTGGTTGGATTTTTTTTATGGACCCAAAAAAAAAAGAGAGAAAAATCAAAGAAAATAAAAATTAGGGAAGTGCCAAAGGCTATGAAAATCTTAAGGCTCTAAGTACTAATGTTCGAGCTGTGCATAATTCATAACATTTATCCTAGATATGTACTTGTGGTGCGTCTATGCCATTGGATGACTTGAGTAAGTAGATCCGAGGGGTGCTTTATCACCTAATGCCTTGGGCCAACTGGAACAGGAGCCATTAATCAAACACTCCTCTAAAAAGTCACCATGGAACAGAGCATTTAGAGTCAGTCAAGCCCTAAAAATTAAATTCAAATTAAATATGCTGAATATGTGGTCTATATTTTATTTTTTCCCCATTGGTCAATTTCGAAAAAAATTGTTGTGTGCCTAATTTGTATTCTTTTAGAGAGTCCATAAAAGAACTTCATTTGAGTCATCTTACCCTTGCTTAAATTGATTAGAGTTTTTTAGTATTTCATCAAGATTTGAACTTTGGTGTAATTTTACAAGCTTGTGTTAAAGTTGACATTTATGAATCCACTACTGTCTATACTGCATATAATTTCAGTTGATGCCTGGTAATTGAGAGGTTATGAGACATCCCCTTCTTATCCTTTTTACCTCTTATTTTGCTTGAGGACAAGCAAAAAGTGTAGGGGTGTGATAACTGGTGAAAATATATTATTTTCTCCCATATTTGTGTATTGAATTTTTTCAAATTTATTCTCATAATGATGATTTTCTTGGATTAATTTAATAAATCATTATTGTTAATTGGCAATTATTTTGAATTTGATTGGCAATTATTCTCACTAAATTTATTTGAATGCAGAATTGATTTTTAACATTAAGGATTTGAAGATTAGAAGGGGACAATTGGATAAAGATTTGAAGATTTGGAAGAGCAAAAAGAGGATTTTTGAAAGAATTGGTTTGAGTCAAAGAAGGGAAAAGATAGAAGAGATTACCTGAATATTTAAATCAGATTTTTTTTTAAAAAAAAAAAGATAAAGATAAGAGAAAGGGGATGAAGATTTGAAAAAGGAGAAAATCAAAGAAATCAGTTTATTTCTATTTCGATTTAAATTCTTTTATCCGTTAGAAGGTGAGGGATCCATTGTCAGAGAGAGGGAAACATAGGCTAAGATTGGAGACTCTAAAGATCTCTCGCAGGCCTCTTTCAGTTGACATAACTTTAAGTATTGTTTTCTTTTATTTTTCTATGGTTTGCTAAATTTCTTCTAGGTGTTAGGGAGATGTAGTCTTAGGGAACTGATTTTGTATTTCATTTTGTTATTTTAATTATTTTTTCAATACATTACTTAATTTCTAGTGTTCTTAATGCTGTTTTTAGTCTGATCACCTATTAATTGATGTATGATTTTGTGACATCAAAAGCCATTTCATTTCATAAAATAAGCCAAATTAGAAATTAACATAGATTAGAATAGTCAAGAGTGGAACTACTCATTTGTACCGCCAATTTATTTCTTGTTTTTTATCCTTAGAATAGGTTTAGAATAGTCTAAGAAATTAAACTATTCCACTTGTCCTAAGAGGGTCATAGTATGAAGCCATTGAGTTTTGACTATAATTAAGAGTAATTCAACCGGTAATGATATTATCAATGAATTAATTTAATAATTGGGTAATACAAGAATCAAGAAACTTTGATGAAATCAACCCCTAACACCAACCTTCCATCCATTGCTTATTCCCGTTTTCTATAACTTGTTTAATTACAATCTTTGCATTTATTTAAATTCCAAATTTTCTCTCAATTTGTGTTTACCTAAATAGTGACGTGCCTAAGTGAACTAGTAATTAGTTTTAATCCTTGTAGGAATGACAATTTCGTACTCATATTCTTATTACTTGTGACCCGGTATACTTGTCAAAGTTGATTTGATAAAATTAACTAACACTATCACTCCCAAATTCTTTTTTTTTTTTTTTTTTGCAAGACTCAATTATCACTCTTAAACTCTTTCTCTTACTCTCACTAGGTGGTCCTCAGCCTTAACCTGTTTTCTTCCTCTCAACAAAATCCCCCTTCCCACCTTCATAGAAGTCTGAATATATAGCCCCAAAAATTTTGAGCCCATGAGTGAATAGTTCCTTGCCAGCCCGTGGATTCCTTTCTTTTTCAGAGATTTTGTTTGACCAGCAGCCTTTGACCGCATCCTACCAAAATCCACCCAAGTTTTGGTAGAGTTTAAGCCACTTTTTTCAGCTTTTGCAGGTCCAAAATTCAAGTGCACAGAGATTCCCTAACTTGTTCCAGATCCTGCCCAACTTGTGGTAGACTTCCGATTAGCTTTTCAGCTTTTGCAGGATGTTACAAAACCCGCCCATCTCTTGGTACGAATCCGTACTTGCAATACACTACCTAACATTGGGCGAAATGCGACTAAAAAGACCATACAATGGTAAATTTGAAAGATAGCCCATATTATGATAAAAATATCACCCAAACTCCATAAAAGAAAAAAAAAATCAAAAGCCTTATCATTCACGTGTACCCTATACTTAGAAGCTTTTAATCTTTGACATTTTCATTTAAGTGGCATTAATTAGGCAAAGCCTATTGCAAATAGTTTTTTTTTTCTTAAACTCAATTTACTAGTGCTTCGAGAATAAAAGTTACTTGCTAATTACATGACACCCAAGACTCCTACGTTTACATTCTGAACTTGCTATTTTACATTCAAGCATCTTTGAAAGAATCGCAACGATGGAATCTTTTTCACTTTGTTCAAAGCAACGAAAGAAGCTTGAACCAAATGTTTCGGAGCCTCCACCAAATTATTGATAAAGCTAATATATGAACGTATTGCACTTATCTTTTCATGCCAGCGACTCTAGCTAACTATTCAGTCTCCTCTTGTACGTTGTTTTTCCTTGTAAATAGAAAAGTACTTAAGGCATATATAATTTGCCTATCTCCTTTCTGCATTCATGATCGCTACATGAATTCGAATCGCATCAACAATTGTCAATTTTTAACTCTTGCTCCCAAAATTACAAGATGAGTTATAGATCTTGATAGTTCTTGAATTTAGTCCATAAAAAAATTTAGCAATAATTATTTTATTATATAAATAATATTATATAAAAAATTCAATGGACAAAATTCAAGGACCATTTTAGCAACATCTAAATTTCAAATGGTCATCCCAATGAAACATGTATATATAGGTGGTTTTTTTCATCACATTGGAGGTATCAAAACTTGGATAGATAATGGAGAAGGCGACTTGGTGGAAACACAACATTCAAAACTTTACGCTCATTAATAGAAGTAAAATTTTGCTATTCAAATTTTTCGCACTATCAGCACCAAAAAGAAAGAATCACTTTCAATATACATAAAAAAAAAGAGTTAACTCTCGTTGTATTCATCTTATTAATTAGCATAGCATTACAAAAAAGAATAATTTCAATAAAGTGTTTCAACCAATCATACACCATATGATTCTTGAAATAATTATTTTAAAATTCAAATATTTTTAATAATATGACAATATATAATTAAATGTCTATATAAAAAATTAATCAAAAAAATATGTCTGTATAAAAAACAATATCAAAATCAAATCTTACATAAAATGAATCAAAAACACAACTATAGGAAATTAGTTGTAACCAAAAAAAAAAAAAGCAACTTGACATATCTTCTAAATTTTAACTCAGACTTGGTGGGAAAAAAAGAAGAAGAAAGAAAACAATTGAAAGCAACCTATCAACTTTGATGATTTAGTTAATTATACAAGAAGCATATGAGAATGTCTTGAAACTTTTCAGTCGAAGAAGTGAAACTTGAGGGGCCAGAAAGAGACATCGGGGGAATTGCAAAGAGAACAGGTAAAATTTTATGACATTGATGTTTCGACCACAAAGTGCTTCCTAGTGCTAGAGGAATGAGCTAAAGGCTTATATTATTTCCATAAAGCTTGGTGCAAAGTTGTGGGGATGGTGTGTGACCTTTGAGAACTTTAGGTCCATAAGAAGGTTCATCACAACTTCTCGGCCTCATAACGCCTTTACAAAAGATAGAGCCAATGTCCTCCGTAAAAAGGGGAGAGAAAAAAGAGCGAATTTCTTTTGCTTTAGCCTATCATTCCAGTTCAAAGGATCTAGTACGAGACACCATTCAATAATGACGATACCGTTTGTAGGTAATTATATAGAATGGAGGATAACTACAATTTTGTTGTTTTCTACAAAATGATAAACGAACAGAGACACAAAATTTTCATATTAGAAGGTTCGGAACCATCAAACTTGCAAATGATAAATTGAATTTCATAGCATTACAGTCAATGATACCAAATATATATATTCTAGAGGAAATTCAATCTTATAATTAAATTTTAATCAAGCCATTATACTATATAATTTACATAATAGGTAATTATAATTCAGCATAGGTAATCAAACCGTTATACAATGTGACCTAAAAAAAAATATTTAGCTCTTTTAAAGATTATTAAGCTACAACAAGTTACGGTTTTATACGGAGGATGGTTATAAGGTCTTGGGCTCTCCCATCACAATAGTTAACTTTTATGATGTAGTTCTTTCAATATTCTTATCAATTGATATAAGAGCCTTCCACCATGTCTCTCAATTGCAATCGACCAACGCGGGCAGTGACATTAGCAATTTTCCTTGAAAGCATCAAAAGCTAATAGTTTTTTTTCTTAATGAAATTTCTTAATTTATTCAATTTCAATCTCCATTACATTGTCTAAGAATATATTGGGCCTTAAACCTATAAAACCAAGAAGCAAAAGCTAATAGATTTTAAGTTTTTTATTTGATAAGTTTCTTTTTCATCTTTGACAAATAAAAAAGGTTTCTTTTTCGTCAATCCTTGAGATAAACTAATAATAGTACTTAAATTCTTCAATTCTAGATGTTTTGATAAATCAAGCTTATGATTTATATTATGGGTCTATTTGGGTAAATAACCTTTTTTTTCCGATAATTGAAATGGCTCAAGACACTCAAAAAGAGAGGAGCCAAAGATACAGAATCACAAAGATCAAAACAAAAGGGACTAAAAAAACTCAAATCAAGGTAAAGACAAGAACACCCAAAACAAAAAACCACCAATTAAGGACTAATCACTCCACCAGCAACACAATCCCAGGGGATATATAGCACCGCTACATGACACCTTATCTTTCTTCTAAATCCACTAGCCAGCCAAAAGAGTCACCACTTGTACTCCCTCAGCATGCCCTTTATATGATATATCAAGGATAAAGAGCTTTTTTAAATATTTATGTGAAAGTAATTTAAAAAAAAATTATGAGTAAATTATTTTATATTTTGATATATAGTAATAGAAGCATTTATTTAGAATATTTTAAAAAGTGATTTTTGAGAAAATAAATATTTTAACTTCTTAAAAAATATTAAAAATAACTTTTTGAGAAGTAATATTATATAGTTAAATTAGACAAAATATTAAAAATATGATTTTGTTTCTTCCAAAAAGTAAAAAAAAAAGTCATAAATAATGTTATCTAAATGGACCCTAACTTCCTCTTAAATTGATCAATAAAAATGTGATCAAAATTCTTACTTTTATACATTTTAGAAGATATGTATTATGTTAATTTTGACGTGTATAAAAAGTGTGTATATATATATATAGTTGAAGGTTAATTTAATATTCTAATCTCTTTTCTGTTTAAAGGGTGACTATATATAATTCTTGTAGGAATTTGAGTTTTTGGCTCCTCTTTGCTACTTGTATCTCTCGGTCCCAACTGTAGAATAGTTTATCCACTTTCTCTTTCTTATCGATCTGTCGACCAATCCTTTACTTAAGCCTACCCGTGAGTGGGTTCTGGGGAACGCGAATCATATGACTTTCGCTTGGTATTTCCCATGGCCCAATTGAAGAAAGTAAATATAGAAATGGCCTTTACCATCATACCATGGAACTTCGTCCAACTTGCCAACTTGGGTTGTTGAGTGATAAGTTGTGAGAAAGTGGCCGTTGCTGAAGAGAGTGCTAGTTACCCGATTCGATGTCCTGTACTTCCAGAAAAATAATTTCCAGCACGTGATTTGGAAATTTACATAAAATTTATTTATTTTTTAAACAATCAAGACACTGAATTCAAATTATTTATATCTTTGTAAAAAGAATAAATATCGATTCACTTGAAATAATTATATGTTAGTATTTATAGATAACTTATTCTTTTGTATTATTCACATCCTTTTCATTGGCATGTGGTTAATTAAAAAGTCATTACACATTCGACATAGAAAGAAAGAGAGAAATCGGAAAGCATTAAAGTTTAAAGATAAAAGTATCCTCGAACAATGCGTTTTAATTAAAATGAAAAGGAATACATTTTTCCCTACTTTAAAAAAAATAAAATGAAAGATACTAGTTTTTATCTAAATTAATTTGCATATAAGAATAACATAGAGAGTGAAATCATAGTATGCAACTCTCAACTCCCAACTGCGATTCATCGACTAGGTAGGTCAATATTAACTAGTAAGTGATCAACCGAAAAATACCCAAATGTTTTGAAATCAAAACCTGTGATTAATAGCCATGCTGTTTCGATTATCCTCCCTCAAGTTAGCAATATCTAACTTCTGCGGTTCTGCAGCAAACTGTGTCTAACAAGTTTTATAATATTTATATCCATATGTTTTTATTAAAAAAATTATCCATATGTTGTGGAGCCTATAACTACTCTGTCTCATAAATGATGCAGAACCAAGTCATATTTTTTTTATCAGATAAACTACAAAGCTTATTTTCTCTGTTAAATTCAGAAAAAAATGATGACAAGTTATATGACAATGACGGTATATATTTACTGGTAAAGTGATAGGGAGTAAATGCTGTAGTGCTATTTGCACTGTGCCACCTTCAGAGAAGGAATCATTCGTGTTGTAGCTATACAATGGCTTCACTACCCCGTCGGTGTGTGCATGTCCCTAACGAATCTCTCGGTGCTTTGAAGAATGCTTGTAAGCTTATTCCGAAGGTTTTGCTCTTCCTTGTTTCGTGCTTCTTAGATTATTGACCTTTGGTCCCTTTCGTGTATGCTCATCACATGTGCAACAATAATACTACTACTACTGCAACCATAATTATTACACTTACAATTATGTAAGTTATCTGTCCTTTTAGTGGCTTAACAAAGGCCAACAAGAGGCACTTTGTCAAAAAGCATTAAGAATATTATAGAGTGTCTCCGCTGTGAGGCTAATGGAAAAGTGTGTATTCCTAGTTTCCTACCCATGGGAAGGAAAGAAAGGATAATAGAGGTTAATGTATACACCCTTGCTCAATTATACCTCATTCATCAGCATTACCACACAATCAAAAAATATCACTAGTTGTTGGATATATAAAATGAAGTAGTATATTTATTCATCAAAGAGCCAATAATAATGTCACATAATTATGACAGCTAAATTATGAAAAAAATTCTAGTTTTCTAATTTTTATTCATACCTCATTATAGTGACTTAGATTGTTCCTTTTTATTTTTATTTTTCCTTCAATCCTCTTATTAATAATACATTATAAGAGAGACAATATTGTCGCAGTCACAAACTAACTCAGATAAAGTTCTTTAATTAAATACAAGGACATGGGATTAAACCTTACCTTTCTCATCCATTCCAAGATCACCAATAGCCATATTTGACAACAAGAACAACTCTTAGAACTTGGGCTGCGATGCTACACAAAGGAATTAAGAGGGAGGACATGCAATGTTGCTATTGGATGAAGATAGGAAAAAAATTGAGACAGCGGTATCTATGGTTAGATATAAAACTTATTGGTATATTCTAAAACGAGGTGAAAGAATATATATTCTTTATAAGAAAAATTGTTAAAAAGCCAGAAATTTTATTAGAATAATGCGACATGGTTAGTGATTCTTGAATGAAATGAGTTATATCACTTATTTTATAATCGCATGACTTCTATAAAAAATTCTAGTGAAAACTATCATTGCTTTTTCATAAATAAAGTCAAAATCTCTAATAAAGGAAGAGTTTAACCAAGTTTAAAACGGTTCTCAAAAAATATTAATTTCACGAAATAAACATGAGAATTTAACATAAAACTAATTTAACTGAACAAAGAAAAAAAAATATAAGATAAATTCCCACCGCCTTAATTATGAAATGAAAAATCTATGAAATTTATCAAAAAGGTGTAGAAGAAGTTGTACTATCCTAGTCTAATTAACTACAATATATAAGCTGAATCATGAGATTTAAATGCTAACTTGAGTTGTGTAATTAATCATTGATTGACACCAATGGTACTGCATTTAGTGGAAGGGGCTAGGATCTCATCTAATATGGTGAATCATGATTTAAATCCTGGTTAGGAGAGGTGTTTATATTTAATATCTAACTATATTTCCAATAGAATTGCTTCTAATAGAGAATATATGTGAAAAATCAAAAGAATTAATCATTGATTGGTGCTTATGTACAATAATCCAAGCTTTAATGCGAATCCAACTCAGCCAAGCAGTATCGCGGAGATTCTTGGGTTACAAATTCTCCAGAAACAATTAGTCTGCCCACTAACCGTAAGGAATAATGTCTAAATTGCATGAGGAAGAGAAAAGGCAATATTTACTTTCAGTTCATATGACTAATCTTGTATCGTTGTGGGGCTTTGGGTCAAAGATGGTAGTGGAGTTTCAATTAGTGTTTCAGTCTGAGTTTCCTGATAACGATATAATAGTATTTTTAATTGGTCATTAGCTAATTGATGGATTTTTTCAAAAAAGACTCTAAGACATTACGGTTTGGGAGAAGTCGTAAATTCTTAGCATGTCATACACATTCAGATCAAGATACTAATTGAGCTTGTCCCCATTGTAAGAATTTTTTTTTTTAATTTTATATATAACTCCTTTTAGTTTTTACAGTTGAATTTGTAGACGATGCCTTGAAATTAGAGGTAAAAATAGGTCAAAAAGCTTGTCAAAAGCCTTCAACCTAATCTACAATTGCCTAGTCTATTTAGTAAATAAGTTGGGTTAAGGCTTTTTTAAAAAAAATTTTAATCAAAAAAGCTAGATTATAGGCTATATAAAAAGCCTATTAAGCTCAACAAATTGGATTATTTATTTATACTATATTATTATTATTATTATTATTATGTAAATTATACTATTTTATTATTTTAAAAATCTAATGATAATAGAAGCTTAATAGTCTATCTAGAAATAGATTTTTCGATTTATTTAGGAAATTTTTTGATTTATTTAAAAGTCTTATTATCAAGTATGTCTTTAAATATGTTTTTAGATTAGGTCAAATTTTTAAAAAGATCAGATTAAACTTTTAAAATAGAAAAAAAAAGAGAGTCTATAATAGGTAAGACTCAGGTCACATATTTAATTTAAAATCTAACATAATCTATCCTACTTCTGCCCCTTGAAATACCACTGGAACTCTTTTCAACTTCTTACGTGTTCATTGTATTGGTGACAAGAGACGAATAAGATCAATCATTGTATGGGGGGATTCTCCTTGTTCATATTAAACTATTTATAATCCCTTTTTCATACATTTCATTTTTCATCCGTAGCGTCATGTTCAAAGATATAATAATCATGTACCCACTATAAGAAGATCATAACGGCATAGCATCATATGTTCATTGTTCGGTATCGTGTTCAATGTCATATTTTTTTGTGAAGTGCGAACCATTGGAGGTAATTCAGCACTGGTAACCTATAATAAGAAATTAATTGTCACCAAAGTCACTAGGGAGGGTTAGTGATAAGGGATTTGATTAATTTGTATGAGATCTTATATTCAAATATTAGTGTTACCGATATAAAAAAATAAAATAAAATTTGTATTAAGTTTCTTATATTCATTTCAATTAATTTTTAAATTAAAATATAATACTTGGGTTATTTTTTTAAATGAGTAATTTAAAAATTAAAAATATTCACTTATTTCAAGAAAAATATCTATATATCATTCTCTAATTTAATAAATAGATAAAATAGATATAAGGAACTTAATCTAAATTTTTTCCATTGAAAAAAAAAACTGACACCTATATCAAGTACCAAAGTGACTTCTTTATTTGTTTTTTTGCCTTAAGATCATACCTTGATTTTGAAATCTTATTTGTAGGTTAAAATCAAACACATGTGGTAGACGTCGGTAGTAGCTCGCTCTTTATTTGGCCTTTTTCCCTTCATTCTTCCCCTAGCTAATTTCCTTTTGTTTTCTACGTGCATGACGTGCTGTAGCAAAGATTCATTGAGCATGTTCACCACAAATTTAAGCTTACTTAACGATAACACTATATTTAACCTTTTATGTAGCTAGAAACCATCTCTCAGTTAACGAAATCCGCATCAATGCCAATGTCAATAAAATAAACAAATATATAGGTGTCACCTTTTATTTCTAACAAAAGCAGAATCCCAAATATGTATTACCGTCAGAATCTTGAATTTTGTATCGGTTACCTCAAAGAGATATATGAACGTATTAAAGACGTAGCTTCAATACCAAATAATTATGAGCTTTTTTTCATTTTTTTTTTTTTCCGTTTAGTTGGACTCATTGAAGCTTTTGTGCTTTCTTCAACCTCCCACTGTCGCCTTCCTTTACAAATAACTTTTCTTAGTTTCTCTCTTAAGGTCGTTGATGATTATAGAGCCTGAAAATTGTCATTGTCAACAGTAGCAATATTCTCTTCCTATATTTGATTTTTGGTTCACCCAATTTCTCCCCTTTGCCATCCACTTCTAAAACCTCATACATATGTTTCTTAACTTACTCTTTTTTTTCCCCTCTCTTTGATAAGGAATGTGAAGATAATTTGAACAAAGAAAAGAAAACCAGCCCTTAATTGATCATAAGCCCCACCTAGGTGCCAAACTTACCATCAAGAATATTAAACGTGGGCACTTTTTTAGCTATATGTTAGATCTCTCAAAACTCATTATTATAAAAGAGTGGAAAGTGGATCGAAATTGGAAAGCAAGAGAAACAAAGTTAAATACGCAATAACAATTATGAAAAAAAGTCAATAGGGTGGTTTATTACGGGCACTCACTAGACAGTCTATCATAAGATATGGTGGATGATTTTCTTTTCTTTTTTTATTGACTGCCGTCTAGTGGCTTAAGCCTTTATATCCCTTTCTTGTTTCATTATTATTTTTCATTTTATATTTGTTTTAAAATTTCTTTGCTTCCGAACAGGCCAACATATACAAATTTCTTGTCTTAACTTACGCAAAATTTTTCATTTTGAAATATCCTGTAAATGAAAAAAAGAATATAATACGCAACATCATAAATGACTGAAAAAAATTAGAGAAGGTAACTAGGTAAGAGTAGGTCGTTGATACTTATAATTTGTTTTAGTTTTAAAATGATAGAACTTCCCATTCTCAAATGTATTTAAAAATACAGATTATTTTTTATGTATTGTTAATATAAAAAAGTTTTATGCTATCATTTAAATATGTATTAATTTATAAGTAAAAGTTGTTGACTCTCACATTCATTATTTCAAAAGTCTCATATAACACATAATTGAATAATAGTATAAACTTCTTTTATATATTGATAATATATTAAAATTAAATTTTTAAAAATAAAGATTTTGCTAGCACTGGTTAAGATTACAAAAACAACGGTCAGTTTTCAAGTTTTTAATGCATTAAATATATTGAAAACTTGAAAATGTTATTTCTTCTATGAAAACTTACCACATTTGAGTAACCTAAAGACATTGGTTAACAAAACCCTAAAACTAATGACAAAAGCCTTAGCAAAATGAGAAAATGCTTCTTTCCAAAGTACTCCCTCCGTCAATTTTTATTTGTCGTTTTCTGGTTTTGTCAACAGGTTAAGAAATTATTAAATTAGCACAAATTTAGAAAAATAAAAAATATAGATTGTTTGGACTAAATTAACCTTTAGATGTAATTAATACTATAGTTGGTGTTAGGTGTAATTGAGAAAATGAGAAATAAGGATAAAATTGGAAAAAAAAATAACTAATGCTTCCTTAATCTTATCAAATGACAAATAATTTTAGACAATTTTTTTTCTCTAAAACAATAAATAAAAGTGGACAGTGAGAATATTATTACAAGAGTATTAAGTCACAGGCCAGACATAAGTCACACTTACAGTGTGTTTGGTAACCCATTTTTATGGGTTACAATCAATAAAAATTAATTTTAATGGATCTTTATGTTGTTTCATTATTTTTTTTAAAATTAATTTTTATTTTTAAAATTAATTTTAAAAAAAATAAAAAAAAATTTATTAAAATTATTTTTAAAAAAATTACTAAATATAAATTACTTTATCTTAAAAAATTAATTTTAACAAAATCAATTTTATAAAAATAAAATCAAACACGCGCGCTGTCAAAAAGTAATTTACAATTATAATTTTCTGTCATTTATCAGAAATGTCAACTCAAGTGTGAACTGTGCTTCTTTCACGCATGTGATCATCACTGATCACTAATTAATTGTACGTTAAGGCACTTAGGCCCAGCCGAGATGCGAGATGCGAGATGCCCCCAAATAATTCTTAACTAATGCTAATTAATTACTTGTCTCTTCTTTTTTCTGCTGTGGAGAGAACATATTTCACATGAAAGTCAAAATCGCTACACCCTTGTGATAAAGTGCAGGGTAGTACTTTACAAAGCCCGAGCCAATGCCAGAGCTCGGGAAAATGCAACAAGTTTTTAAGTTTTTTATTTTTTAATTTTAACACATTGCATATGTCAAAACAAAACATATTATTTAAAATGTAAAACAATTGAGGCCTAAAAATTTGATGTTTTAAAATATTAATTGAAAATTGAACTTATAAGAATTTCAATTCTTGGTTCAATTGTTTCAAACAGTTAAATTTGTAATTAAACCATGGTTGTGAGATGATGAGGTAACTCACGCTATATTCTCATAAGAAGTCAAGGTTATTACTTACCACATCAACAAATTCTTTATAGATGGTTTGGCCCATTTTCAAAACAATGATTGGTTTGAGTATATAATAGCAATCTCTAAAAGTATACGTATTGGTGTTATTAGGAAGTTAGGATTTAATTTGAATATATTATCAGTATAAAAATTTTTTATACAGATATCTAATCATATATTACCACATCAGTAAAAGTCTTTGATATAACCATCCATTACTTGAATGACCATGCAAATGGAAGGTTTTGATTAGATAACAGTATAAAAAAATTTTACATTGTCAGTATACCCCAGTTAAACTCAAGAAATTAAACAATATTTAAAAAAGTAAAGTATGTAAAGTTCTTAATATATTGAATCAAATGAGTAACTCATGTATTAACAAGAGATGAGTACGATGGTAAGCGGGTTATATTTTAAGGGAGAAAACCATGATTCAAATATTAGAAAAGAGAATTATTAAAAGGACTTTTTAACTATGCTAGTATATGAGTATAGAAAATATTTTAAAGATAAAATAAGAAAATAAGTAACTCATAATAAATTATGAATGACTTTGTATATATTATTTAATTTTAGACTTCTTATTGTTTGGATAAAATAAATTATCATATGAAACGCAATTTATTTCTTCAAGCCATTTACCACAAAATAAGAAAGTTGTAGATTTTTCATTCGGCGCATTAAACCTGTCATGGCATGAAGATCGGCAGGATCCCAAAAGAGTGAAGAAGAGGTGGCTATGGCAAAATGTAAGTTCCGACCCTAATAAACTTAGCTGGCCATAACCCAATCGAAGTTACCATTGGGCTTCTGAAATCTTAAACAGTCAATTTTTTTTGGTTTACAAAATTAAAAATTGTTTTGTCCAAACAATGTAATGGCAATGTGGCAACAAATTTGAAGGCAGCAGGCTCTACAAAAAGAAGGGGAAAATGGCTAAACCTAGACAAAAACAATATGGGTCTGGGTACACTTGTTCGATTGGTTTTGCTCAGACATGACCTATACCTGCAGGTATTGGAGCTAACGTGCTTTCCATCAAGTACTGGGTGATGTTGCTCCCGGGTTCACTTATTCATCACAGTTTCCAGGTTGGTCCCCTATGTCCCTTTCCCTGATCAAGCAAGAAAGAAGAAGAATCAGTTCCAAGAAAGCGATATCCAGCTTTATCAAACAATAATTTGTTAAGCCAACAAATGCTTGACGTACTGCGAATTCTCAACTTTTTAAATTAATAATATGTTCATTTTCTGATTCCAACTTACTTATTTTTCAGTTAGCAATATTTTATTATGTTCTCCCCCACAAAAATAATATGTTTCTCTGGCCCTAATTCCAAGAATTCGCATTATTAATTGACGAACTAATTTGTCAGCGTCAGATATGCAGTGCAATACAATTATATATGTGTGTATGTATGTTGCAAGATTTTTGAAAAGACAAGAACCTTTTTATTCTTGTCTATAGAAGCCACATCTGCAAATCTTTGGTTCTGATTACAAATATTTTTTGCAACAATAATACCTAATATTCTGCCTCATACTCACGAAAATGATAACCCCAGATTTGAAGATGAGGATCATTACCTTGAAAATTTTAATTGATTTAAAGTAACATTACGTTAATGAAAGCGAATAATACAGACATGTTTAGTGAAGCGATGTACATGCCCTTTTCTTTAGGTAGTGGATTTGATTTTTCGAGATTTGCAATACCTAATATGACAATTATTCTCTCTCCAAGGCTGTACCTTTTTGCAATAAGATTTTAATGTAAACCTTCATTTTAAAATCTTATTGGAGCAGCATGAAATGTGGTAGAAAACTGGCACAAGTAGAATCACTTTAGTTAGCGCTTCATTGGTTTTCGATGCTTATTCCTGTGATGTATTATTATTTTTGTCCAATACTAAATGATTGGAATGATTTAGTTATCTTCGACTTTCTTTATTCGTGTCAATGGAATTTAGGAAGAGATTTTTAGTTATATATCGTCAACTTTCCTATAGTTTTGCGAAGCAATTTAACATATCCTGTTGATAAACTTGACAAAATAGGTATTAGTCCATGGGCTGAAATTTTGTTTGGATCAAAGGCACTCAAACATTGAGGGCATTTCACATGGAGATCTGATCCATAAAATTGAGCCCATTTTGGTGGCATGTCTCGGTGCTAGAGACTGCAGCCTGTTTTATTCTTAAATTCTTGTTTTTCTTTTATCCCGTTGTTTGAACATTATGTAGAAGCGTCAAAACGGAATATTAGATAGATAAAAATAAAAAGAAAAAATTAGTCTCACAGTAATGTATACGAATGCCTATGTTATGAATTATGATATTCCTATAATGATGTCTAACCAATGGGTTAAAAAATAATAATAATAAAATATTTTTTTCAGTAGCCCAAATCTTCATTCTTTAGCCACCTTTTATACGCTCCCTTTCTTCAGTTTTTCTAGCTAGGGAATAGTGCATGACCACAAGTTGTTGTTGTTGTTGTTGTTGTTCAGTTTATTCTCTTTTCAGCAATATATACCTTTAATTGGTACCTGTAACCAATTTGTGATTTCCAAATAGTATCAATTACTCAAAATATAATATATATACATTAAACTCTTTTCTTATATTGATAGAAGATGAAGTGTTATATCTATATTGCTAATCCAACACCAACATTCTACTACTACGTACAATACGACACAGTGAACTTAAATTGACTGAGTCTTTTGAGGTAATTCTACTCCAGAGTAGGAACTTCTCTGCCAAAACTTGAAGTTGAGAGATCTTCTTTCCAGCATCTGCTCCACCTCCTCTATTGGAAGTCCCTTGGTTTCTGGTACAAAAATGATGACAAAAATTATGGCTGCAATAGTGATGAATATAAATATCATGAATGTCCATGCAGTCCCAATAGCCTGTGTCAAGGATAGGAAGGACTGAGCAACAATAAGATTTGAGACCCAATTTGATGTAGATGCCATTCCTCCACAGATTCCTCGATACCTTAGAGGATAGATCTCAGAGTTGACAACCCATGGCACAGTTCCCATACCAGGTGAGAAGAATATGATATAAAGTGACAGGCCAATTAGTGCAACCCACCCAGATTTGCTGGGACAACCCCTGGTGTACCATAGCCTGTGTTCTTTCTGGCACTGATCCTTTGTGGTGTCATTGGAGATCAAACATGCCCCAGGTAAGAGCTGCAAATAATAGTTACTTGTGTTAGAACTCATAATAACAGAAGAATTTTATTTTAATGCACTGTTAATGTAAAAATATATTACACATTTAATAATATATTGCTATATTAGCAAGAAAATTTTACTTTCACATTCATTACCTTAAAAATTTCACATCTGATAGCATATGGTTGAATAACTGTATATTAAAATTAATCTCGTGACAAAAAAGGTGCAAATTTCCCTATCCTATATTTTAATGCAATAATGATAACCATGCTGCTATAAATGAAGATTTGTACTAAGGTCTATGAAATATGGGAATGATGAAATGTTTTGTTAGTACTCAATTTGGAGGAGAGAAGGCAAAAGCTTTACCTTATTAACTTCTGAAACACAAAAGCCACACTCTGGAGAAGCCTTCAGGCACTTCATGCAATCCCACTCAGCAGGGTTCACAGCATTACTATAATCAGGGCAAGTGTTATTGAAGTGAGATGTTTCGATTGCACTAACCATTGGGGAGTGAGTTGTACTCTGATGGAACACGACAGTTAAAACAACGAGGGAGAGTACAACACCAGACAAACTGAACAGCAGAAGCTTTTTCCTTCCAGTCCTATCTATGAAGTATATGCTCAAAATTGAACCAAATGCATTTAGACCAGCTGTAACAAGTGACAGAAGCAGTGCAGTTCTATTGGATGCAAAACCAGCCAGCTGAACAATGGTGGGGCTGTAGTACATGACAGTGTTGATGCCTACAAATTGCTGGAAGATTTGAAGGCCCATTCCTGCATATAAACCTCTTCTCACAGTTTTGGTCTTCAGCAGTTTGATTATGCTGACCTTATCTGAAGCTTCTGCTTCCTTGATTTCCAGTTCAACTGAATCCTTCAGAGCATTAATTTCAGATTCAACTTCGTGGGGTGGGTAAATCTTCCTTAAAATTGATTTACCTTCTTCTTCCCTTCCCTGGTATTGAACACAAAGCCAAAAAAAATTAAAGAAAGGCAACTAGAGATGCAGCTTCTTTCTTATGAAAAAATTAGAGTGCATGCAGTTCTATATGAGATGTTAGAGGATGATAATGATGGAACCTTTCGGAACAACCAACGCGGTGATTCTGGGAGTATCATCATCAGTATGATTTGTATAAAAGCTGGTGCTGCTGCTACTCCCAACATCCATCTCCATGTTCCTGGTGCCTGATCAAATGATCATCAAACAACTAAGGTGTAAAAATAATATAACATATTAATCCAGCAGAATATGAATGAATCATTTGTATATATAGTTATCAAAATAAACTAAGCAAGTTCAACAAAAAAATATACACAATGTAAATGTACACATAAAAGAAAAGATGTTGAACATGTGAAGCTTAGTTTCTCACATTTGTGAAGGCCAAGTTGATGAGGTAGGCGAGGAATTGTCCTCCAGTTATGAGAAATCCATTGAGACTAACAAGGGCTCCTCGAACTCTGGTTGGAGAAGCTTCTGAGATGTATAAGGGGGATGCCATTGAGGCCATTCCAACACCAAGGCCAACAAAAACTCGACCAACAATGAGGATTGATGGACTGGTGGCAGCAGCCATGACAGCAGACCCAATAAAGAAGAGGCTATCTGCAATAAGGATCGCTTTTTTCCTTCCAAATCGATCGTTGATCCATCCACCAACTGAAGCCCCTATGATCGCTCCAGCAAGTGCCATGCTCACTATGGCTTCCTGTATTACGAACAAAACTTTTTTTAACCATTTTTTATGGTGCATTAAACAAATCAATTTAACATTTTTGAATTTATATGTGTCACTGAATAAATTATATTATATTATATTTTATTTTGTGAAATCACTAATCTTAGATTTTATCTATTCAATCTTTTTATACTATCAATATATCAAAATAATCCTTTAAAATTAGCACCTAGAAAGATTTATTCTCTTAAATATACAATTTTTTTTTAAAAAAAATTTTAATAGGTTGTAATTATAAAACATTTTATACAATCAATTAAGCATATCTTGTTTTCTTTATATGATTTTTCATGTTATTATGGTAAGATTTACACACTTTCAATAATATGACTACATATAATTCGATGATTGTATTAAAAAATTTATTATTTCTTTTAAGGTATGAAAGATTCAAATTTATTCAATTCAAGCATCTAGAGCTAAAAGCTCAAAAATAAAATTGGGGGCTTCGTCTTATCATAACTTTGTCTCTACGAATTTTGCATAGTGGACCAGGAAATCAACAACTCTATTATATATTCTAAAAATAATTGGGCTTTGAACCTCTAATGCCCAATAAGAAAATCTCATGGATCAAGCTCTCATATTGTATGTTAGGTCAAGAGAGCTTCCCTCCTTCCCCCACACGTGGGGGCTGAGGTCCACATAGAGCTTTTTTTCAAATTCCTCAAATACTAACTTAAAGCGCCCTTCTAATATGATGGAACAATGGCCAATAAGGAAATCTCACGGATCAAGTTACCATTGCATGTTAAGTTGAGAGAGCTATTTTAAAATTTCTCAAAAACTAACCTAGACTCCCTTTTTAATATGATGGAACAATAACCATATAAAAAAGCTTTGCACTTATAACATATTTAAATTAAATTAAAAAATTATAAAATGTTATTTATAAGAATCATCAAAATAGGCCAAATCTGCTAGATTGACCTACTTATCCATCAAAATTAGGTGAATTGAATGTAAAAGATCTTGATCCATTTAAATCAATTTATTTTTTGTAACTTAAATCAATTTATTTTTAACTCAGCTCATTTAACTAGCAGACTAAATAGACTAGTCAGCATAGATAAACAAGATAATTTGTTTACCCATCCTTTTAAAAAAAAAAAAAAAAAAAGCAACTTGCCATCAATTTATTAGCCCAAAATAGGCATATTTTTCCCAACCCATTTTCCAAATAGCCTAAACAAGCAAACAAAAAATAGTCCAATAATTTTGCATATTAAAAACAAGTTCAACATCTGGCAAAAGAATAAAAACAGAAAACAAGTCAAACAACTTTTAAATTAACAAACAAAAAGACAGAGATAAATGATTGGCCTTTTTTATTTTTGGTCGTGTCCCTTCAATGCACCTGCTTTTTAAGGCTATCATCATGATTACTCGAACCGTTTAAATTTGTGAATCAACCTTCAATGGGCCAACATATTCTTGATCTATCAATATTTGCTATAGAGTTGGCTCGACCCATTCAACATCCCCTCCATTTACAAATCAAAGGTCTCGTATTTACAATACATTCAAATGATGACCATGCAAGTAATTTCTTTATCATATTAACTATATGCGGTTAGGTGAGACTTTGACAGAATATTTTTAAAAGAAATTAATTAAACTAAGAAAATCAAATCAAATCAAATTTAATTATTTTTAAAACATCATTCTCATCAAGAAGTAAAGAGTTTGCGAAAAAACTAAATAATCATGAAAAGAGAAATATGCAAGAAGCTTAAGGCATGTTTAGATTGATTATCTTTTAGGAATAATTGTTTTTCAAAGTTTTATAAAAAAAGTTTTTGATTATAAATTATGTTAAATTTAAAATTAATTAATCCAAACATCTACTTACTTGCATTCATAGCATTCCCTTTTGTTCTAGAATCAAACTATTTTTAACAGATAATTTAACGAACAATGATTATAGATTATTAAAGCATTATATAAAATTGTGCTTAATTTAGTTATAGTATAATATTTTAGCGTTTGTTTATAATGAGATTTATTCTTAATTTATGAAATAAATATAATATACATGACACTCAAATTTTTTAAGAGACATCAACATCCATAAGAATGCACTAGATAATTGGTTTGTTTCCAGAAAGTTAGGGGTGAACAATACCTGCAGCCAAGTCTCTCTATCAACAGATTTGAAATCATCTCTGATGTACAAAAGAGCCCCAGATATCACTCCTACACATGCCCATCACCATCCATCATAAAAAAATACAGCCAAAAAAGAAAAAGAGGAAAGAAGAGACAGAGATGCAGACAAAAGTGTGTATTATAGGAGGAAATATAAACAGAGAAAAACGGAGGGAGTGAAAGAGAGAGTGGTTTGAAGATGATGGAGACTTAGAAACATACCAGTGTCATAACCAAAGAGAAGTCCACCAATTCCAGCAGAGAAAGCAAGGCGAAGGACATAAGGATTCTTCCAGGACAGAGACAAGCATTCTCTGAAGGCAGAGACATCAGCTTCGACCATTCCTCCTTCCATCTTGGTGTCTTCCTCTTCTTCTTCACTTGAACAACACAATCAAGCTTAACCAGCTATGCTTCCTTTTTTGTTTTTTTGTTTTGGTTCTCCAAACACACACGCTCTAACCCTATAGTTATAGTAGAAGATACTAGAGACAGAACTTAACAAATCAAAGTTGGGTTTATCTACAAAGTGAAGTGAGTGAGTGAGTCAGGGGAATGTAGGAAGGGTGAGATGGGAACTATATTTATAGAAGGAAATGGTTGCCTTGTGATGATGAGTATTATGGACACTGATGACGACAGAATCATACAAGCAAACTTTGAATTTTATGGTAACAAAAAATATATATTATGGTACGTGATCATTTTTGGGAGACTAACTATAAGAGAAAAGGAAACTTGAGTTCAAGAAAAAAAATGATTTCAAATAATTAGAATAATTTATGTGGGAATTACCAGCGACAGGTCACGCCCGCCAGAACAGTCTCATGCTTTCTTATCCAGCCGACTATGGGGCAAGAGTGCCACGGAGCATCGGGGCCCAAACTAAGTAGGCTTATACGCCACATATTTCCTCAAGTATGGAATGCAAAGTCAATCTATGAGTAATTTTTGTCTATTGAAGCAACAGTTCTATTATTTAAAAATCTTATTGAATATTAAAATATTTTACGTAAATATATAATATATTATCTTATTTTAATATATGTGCATATCTTCATATTCATATTCACTTATGTTAATATATTATGTCTATGCTACTCATGTTCAAAAAATATTTTCTATTGAAAAAAATTGATGTTTCACCCGGCAATCTTTATTTATAATATTAAAGATTCAAATTTTAGAGTTATCGGTTTTGTAAAAAATTTTATCTAACTATTACTTGAGTCTTACATTACAAAAACAATTTCTTAAACAAAGTTGGTCAAGAAATGCAAACCAATGCATTTGTTTTATAATCTTTTGGTGTTGACCAATATTTAGTAATTTTAAGTGATTTGATAATTATTTCTCTTAAATAATATCTTAAGTTTGAGTATTATAAATGAAAATAATTAATATTAAAATTTTTTTATCTCAATAATAATCTGACTTGATTCGATCAAATTAGTTAGAGTTTAACGGGCTTTGAATACCAGTAGTTTGGATCAAATAATTTTTTGGTGTTGTTTTTAAAGATAACTTTTACCAATCTTAAAAAAAAAGTTATTTTATATTTGGGTTTATAATCAAATTTTATTCCTGATAATAATATATTTATTATTTAAAAATAAACTTAAAATTATAGATGTATATTTATTTTAAATTTAATAATAGATATATTACCACATATGAAATTCTTTATAAACTTAAAAATTTGTAATAATACAACTCATCTCTACAAATGAAATCATTATTGTTTACGTCACTGTCAATGGAATTAGTTCAAAGACCATAAGACACCTAAAGTGTGTTTGGTCTAGCTTATTTTCATAGAAAAAGTGTTTTAAAAAATTCACTTTTATAAAAAAAAATTATTTTTTTTAGTAGTTGAAAAATGACTTTTTCTCCAAAAAAAAAAAAGCTAAGAGAGACGCACCCTTATTCAAGACAATATAATCAAATACAAGCAGGCATAATAAATAAAACTTTCATATTTATATTTATGCATAAAAATATATCAACGTAAAATGATGCAATTACTAATTCATAATATTATCAAATAACACTGAATAATAATTTATAATAATATTACAAAATAAATCTCTCTATATACATGTACCAAGCAACCATTTTACTTTTGATTGAACTATTCACATTGATATTAGACATTTTATGGAGATGACGAGTCGCATATGCTCATGTGAATAGATGATTTGAGGGTTTGTTTAAGGAAAAGGGGAATTGATTTGAAATTTGTGGATTTCTTTATTGAGTTATTCTCGCTTTTTCAATGGTGAAAAAGTTGGTGGCATAAAGATTGCTTGATAAGTCTAATAGGTGAGGATTATCAAGAAAAAAATAAAAAAGTCTTATAGGTGAGGCAAATTACAAGCAACTTCGGGAGCAAAAATAATAACTACAATAACATTGTAATAAGAAAAACAAAAATAAGGTCAGAATGTCAACATTTTCTCCAACGTAAATGTGCTCATTGATATTTGATAAGCAACACCCACAAGGTACGTCTTTCTTGTATAATTTTTTTAAAGACTTTTTTAATATAAGTAACTTGTTGTATAGAGTCAAAATTTGGAAAATATCTTTTACACATATCTTTCTATATTGAAAAAAAAAAAGGCTTAGGCGGTGAAGATGTTAGCCCATTTTAAGGTTAGGGTTTATTACAAGCCTTGAAGGGTTATAATAATATTTATAGATGATTTATAAATAAAATTCTATATAAAAATTTGAACTTAAAGACAAACTTTTGGCATTGTTCTCAATCCTATTAATTAGTTAAGCCAAACCATATTAACAAAAATGCTTTACCATGGTTGAACAATTTTTTTTTTATCTAAGCAGGATAAATATTTTTCATAAGCACAAAATTTGTGTTAAAAGACACAAATTGTGCTTTTGAAGTAATTTCAAAAAGTAAAAACAAATTAAATATATTGAAATACTTAAAAATAGTATCCTTTTTCCTAATAACTAGTGTTTTATTAAAAAATCCAAAACAAGATTGCCATTGAGGCATATGTCGACATGGCCTAACTTTAGAGTGTGATAGTCACATCTCCCCTTTAGCTTCTATCTACTTACAGAATATTTATCACTCACATCATTTTTTGACATTAAAATCCTATAAAAGGTGATTAATAAAACTAATTATTTTGTAAGGAAAGCAATAATTATACGGTGCCTACATTTGAGTGACATATATTTGAAACCATGGCTTTGTTTAAAAATTATGCTATGGGGAATTGACAGTGGCAAACTTAGGTGGTGTTTGGTTTGAGGATTTTCATTTTCATTTTCACTAAAAATGAAAATAAAGACTGAAAATATGTTTGGTGTTGTATGATTGAAAATATTTTTATTGAAAACAATGTTAAAAACATATACAAATTGAAAATGCTGAATTCACGTTTTCAGTATTTTCAAAGTATTTGACTCTGAAAGTTGAAAATATTTTCATCAAAAATGCGGTGGCATAGTGGTAAATAAGTGGAATTCTACTACTTTCACCCTGCACAACCCGCCTTCGATTCTCGTGGAGGATTTTCTGATTTTTTTAAACGCAATTTCGCAGGGATTTTGTTATATATTATTAATGACCGAAGCTGACATCTCCTGGCTGCGGCTTGCACGTTGGCCTACATGCTCGAGGGTGAGGGTTTGAATCTCTCTTCACACAATTTTCACAATTTTGTCTATCATTCAATTTTTTAAAGAGATAAAAGAAACAAAAAGGACAAAATGTACAAAAAGAAATTGGTAGCTTAGTTGGCTCTATGTTGAGCCTAGAAACCTTGTGGTGTGTGTTCGAAATCTACTACTCATTTTTTTATTTTTACCAATCATTTAATTTTTTTCAAAAGGAAAAAAAGAAAAAAAAAGAACAAAACAAGAGAGGAAAAATGTACTATATATTTATATTTGTATTATTCTTAAAGTAATGAATCAAATATTTTTGTTGATATGATAATATATAATTAAATGTCTATACTTTATATTAACAATATATATAATAAAATAATATTAACTATAATATTTAAATATTATCTATGTACAAATCAAAATATACTAATTGATAATAATAAAAAAATAACTTAAAAAGTAAGTAACTTATTTTATTCTTAATATTTTATAGAGTTATTTATTATTTTAATAAATATTTTTAATAGATGAACAAAATACTAATATCAAATATATATATCAATTTCATTATTTAATAATAAATATAATTTTATTATCTCAAATTTTATTTTGAAAATATATTTTGAAAACAGGCAAACCAAACATATTTTTATTATTTTTTCTTTTTGAAAACAGACAAACCAAACGTATTTCCTAAATCCATAAAATCTGAAAATGAAAATCCTTTTCAGAAAATGAAAACAGAAAATGAAAATAAGAAATATTTTCACAAACCAAACACACCCTTAGTATCCTTAGAAAAGTAAACATATTGTGGCCACTAACAATGCTCCATGAACCAAGTGGGCAAAATCATATCTAGTTGTTCTATCTTGATTGTCCTTGTGCCAAATGTATTGGATTCCTTCAGGAATTAATGTAATGAGATTCGAGTGAATGATTAGGTGTGAGTTGTGACAAGTAGTATCGATGCCAATTACCAACAAAGAGCGAAGGTGAGTTGAATTAAAACAAGTATCTAGTGTTTATAATGATTTGTTCATCCTTTTTCTTTTGTTGTTCTAATCAAATATTAACATGTTTGAATTTGGTTTCTTTAGTGTTTATAATGATTTGTTCATCCTTTTTCTTTTGTTGTTCTAATCAAATATTAACATGTTTGAATTTGGTTTCTTTATGTTCCCCTTAGACCCTAGTGTGAACTTGGTGTCAGCTTTAAAAATTATTAAAAATATATTTTTTTTTCCTTCTGTTCACCCCCATAAAGATGTCAAATGAGCTGATCAGAGCATGAGTTACGTGAAAAGTGGGCCAAGCTGTATACATATTTTTTAAGTCTTAACAATTATTTAAATAGTTTTAAGATGGGATAGTGGTTAAATAAACTTTGACTTGACAATTTTAAAATTTAAATCTTTACATTATAAGTAAAGTTTGTTTCAGATTACCGTTTACTTTTATCGTGAATTAATTTATTCTGCATTCAAATGGATTATAATTGAATGTTTTGTGAAATAGCTAAACCCTAAACCTTAATCTAAATCTTAAATCTTGAACTCTAAATAAGTATGCCTAATCTTAAATCTTGAACTTGTTTCTTTTGCTAATTGGTTTGAGTATCAAATTTTGTGAAAAAAGAAGAAGAAGTTATAAATTAAGTATCTACAGAACATAAAGAAACTTAAACGTAAACAAATAAATTAAATTGCAACAATGTTGATGATTAGTCACTGTCGTCGTTAATTTTTTCCTGTAGAGAACATGCACTGAATCTCACTGTCAATGTTCAAGGAGTAATAATTAATTAATGAAGTTGTAGCTCACCAGCACTCTTTTTATTTTTGTTTTCTTTTTTCAGCATACGACTTCAACTGTATGATTGCATGTTTAAAATTAATTTGGTGTGTTCCGTAAAATAATTGAGGATATCAAACAATCTGTGCACAAGTTCTTAGATAGTATCATCATTGTTATCATCATTGTTGACAATCTCACTCCGTCAACTGAATTTTCAAACTTCAACATTTTAGCTCTTCAAGAGATATGGGTTTTTCATGTGTGACTCGATACAAACAAATTTATTATAGTTATCCAAAACAGTGACTACACTGATTCACTGAGGAATAAACAAAAGCGGGAAAGGCATTACTATATTGCAATTATATGGATTGGGCATTTGAATGCTGACAAACTTGGAGGGTCAAATGGTTTGAAATGGCTAATATTTTATGGCACTGTAATTCAGAATGCCATAATTTAAACACAAGACACCAACTAAAACCAAGCTCGCGGGGTGTGCCTTCTCTAGATATTCAACACTCCATGATGATATTGGCACGGCACATGGAGGATAAGCAGCTCACCATATCGTTTTAGGACCGAAAAAGTGAACTAGGGAACTACCACTAAAACATAAATTTGGTGTACGAAGCACCATGTTTATATGGTTTTACACAAATTAGGACTGAAATTACTTATTAATTATAATATTTACAAATTATATAAATATTCTTTGAATTATTAGAACTTTGTGATTAGCAGATTTACTTATCAGCGGATAACCTTACAAGAAGTATAAAATTATTGAAATGCGACAACTCCAATCTTAAATATGTTATGAACCATCTCTTTACTTTTTTTCAAAAGTTTAAGTTATTAGACAAAAATATGTAAATGACTTCATATCTTAACACATTCACTCCCATAAAAGTTTTTAATCCAAGGGTGTATTTGTTAGTTTTATCTTGGAAGAGATTTGAAAAGTAGTTTTTTTTTTTTTATTTAACAAAAGGCTTGACTCACCACAAGTGAAATAAGTCTATTTTACTCTTGAAATAACTTTCTTTCTCTTTATTTTTCTCTAAAATCAAAACTCACATATATATCCTAAAAGAATGGATTATATACAAGTTCACCTACATATATGTACCATGTCATGAGTCAATAATTGTACATTCCTAAAACTCATATAAATTGTTGTGTAGAGACACATGAAGGACCTTATATCTTAATAAAATAGTATCTTTGTTTTTTTAAAAAAAAAAGCAATTTATTAATCTAAAGTCCTTAGATGATGCTTCCCATAAGGAAACAAACACTATTACTGCCTTTCCTTACTTAAGTTTTTGTTTTATATTTTGACTGTTTTTTTAAATGTTCTTAATCAGATTAATTCTTAGTAATGGTCTCATATAGAAAATACTATTATTTTTCCACTAACTTTTTTCTTCCTAATAAGCCTTTAATGAGACATCCCCCCCTTCAAATAGCATTTAATAGGAAGTGCTATAAAAAGTAAATGTCCAATCATATCATGATCTGTTTTGAATTTGATCTTTTAATGATTTGATTTGTATTTAATCAAAGGAGCTCAAGTTGAATTTAATAGGAGTATTTGATTCATTTTTTTACAACCTAAATTATCTTTTTGGGTTCCCAACTTTTAACATTAATCATTATTTTCTTTACTCTCTATTTATATTTTTCACCTCTTTAGTGATTTATGCTTATTATTATAATAATATCAACCATTCTTCATATCATGGCGATGAAAGTATTACTTCCATCCTCTTGATGAATTAATATTTTGTAGGGAATAGCCCAATTGTGCCCCAAAATTTGACTAGTAGAATATAAAGTTATACGATCCAACAAGCTCACAAATATTTTTAGTGTTTACGTATACTAAAATCACGGTGAAGCTTGTTAGATATGTACAACATATTCAATGCTACTATACATACGAGTAAATACTTCTAGTTTAAAACTTTAAATTCTATGGAAATGGACAAAATGAAATTTTATCAGAAGAGATGGATCATTTCATTATGTGACCTAAATCTTGATGGAGCAAACAAGGAAACAAATTGTCTGTCTTGTTTCCTGTTCTTTTCTCTATGTATCATTTCAATGAAATACTGACAACTCATCGAAGAAACTCACTCACTCTTAAAAAGTACTGGCTTTTCTCTTTTTCCAAGCTAGAAGCTCGTAGTTTCTCGTTCATTTATATGTTAACATTTAATTAGGAAGAAACAAAATCGGACCCTTTGTATTCTTTATTCTTTATCTCTTCAAGCAAATGTACACATATTCCATCTATTCTTACAAATTATATTATATGTAAAGAAGAAAGAAAATTAAGTATGAAACTGATCATAAAGGTAAGAAAATATTATCGTCAGGTGTAGATTACCAAATTCTTTTCAATGTCCACCATAAGGTATTTCACATACAAAGATTTGGAGTCAATATCTTTAATTATGATGATTGAGAGATTCTTGTGCCCCACGTATATCACATGCAATGCCTACCTTTCACAAAAGGGGAAAATAGGGGAGGGTTGCCAATTGCTTAGGATATTTGCTTTCGTCCATCACACTTGGAAGTAATTTATTGAGACATGGCTTTAATTATTATTTTTTTTATTACATATACGTAAGTTGTACTTTTAAATATAAACACTGACAACAACATGATTTAGGTTTTGGTCCCAAAATGGAAAAAAAAAAAATCTCTTATCATGGACTTCATCTAATAAAAAAAGGATGTCATTAATAAAAAAATTGATAGAATAAAATATCAAAATTATTGGAATAATGTTGTTTGACCTATGTCATAATTTAGAATTTGTGCGCTACGATGATGTTAGATCAATGTATGCTTTTATTGATAGGTGTGTTATGATTCTACACTCCATTATGGACAGCGCAACTCATGATTTTTACAACATATTACCTACAGCATTATATCTTGTTGGAAAGAGATAAATACGAACTTTATTATGTGGGGACCTATCACGATAAGTTATAAGGTGCGCTAATTATATTTAAAACAAAATGTGATTCTCTCTCGAAAGGGGAGGATTAGTACTCCATGCATGATTTATTAAATCTGGTTCTTTTGGTGTTATGTTCTTTTTGCTGTTTTGTTTTGTTGTTAGCTATTTTGTTTTTATGTTGCTGTCTTGGATCCTTCTTATTCTACGGCTCCTTCCTGCTTAGGATTTGCTACGAGCCTGTTGGTAATAGAGGTGTTGGATTCAATTATAGGCTATGGTACAGATTGAATTATTTGACCAAAAAGTTAAATAATCCTCAATTAGGCCGCAAGCAAACTTCTGTTTGTGCCCTTTGTTCTCTGTTGGACTTGCTTTTATGATTGGTTCTCTATTTGTAGTAGTCAATCAATAGTTATATTTATATGCAATCAATCTAATTACTTGTTGTGCGTGCTTTATGATAGTCTTCCATCCATTTTCTTTTAATTGTACAGACCATCTAAGTCATTTAAGTTCAGATGTCATATTGAAAATTTAAGCCATGGATTTCCCAATCCTCACCCTTATAAACTATTTTCTTTCCTTTAATTTATCCAATGTCAAACTTATATCTCTCATTCTCTAATAGAGCATGTCTTAATTATAAAAAGAAATACATATACAACAAGGCATATTTACTCTTTCATCTTATATGTACATATGATTTCTCTATAAAATCATTTGAAAATTAAATAGATTATCCTAAATCAATGCTAAATTATTTTATTTTATTTATATACTGACGAGTGCATGAGTCAGTACTGCATGAATTTTTTCATATAAAAAAACCTCATCCATATTCCAAAAAAAAAAAAAAAGCTCTTCCAAATTGATGGCTTAAGCATATCAGTATAAGTCAACAACTGAAGTCGCCGCGCCGTCGAAGATAAGCTAGAGACTATAAAAGGGCTAGTTTGTTTAGCTTATGATGTGCATCAGAGTAAATGTGTTATAAAATGAAGTCACGAGAGCTAGAGAGTAGAAATTGCCGACTTGGAAAGGAAGATGAAATCACAAAAGTCCAATGTAGATCACAATCTAATTAATCAAATTAAATCACCAACGTCATCCTTGTATTTTAGAGTTTTCCGGATTAATGGTAGTTAGAGTCCAATTAACCAGTCTGGCTTTGACGGATCCTATTTAATTTGCATAAAATTCAAACGCAAGTGCAAGCATGTGGATCCCACAATCATAAAGAATTTCCTAAAAGACAACGTGTGGCAGAACATGTGCGTATTAGAGTTAATGTTTGAAGCCTGGGGTTTGCTAATTTTGACTGAATTTCTTTCTTTTTTTTTTTAAATTGACTGAATTTTTTAATATACTCCCTTCAATCTTTTATTTTTATTTTTATTTTTATTTTTTTCTGTTACTTTAATCATATACATAAGGATTAAAAAAATTAAGATAAAAGTATTAAAAAAATTAAGATAAAGGCTTAATATTATAAAATATTTTTATTTAATTTTTAATGTCTAATTAATTTAATTTATTAATTTTACACTTAATTTTTTGTTTAATGCTATGTTTAAAATTGTGTAAAAGATACAACTAAAAAATTAATGATAAATTTTTTATTATATGAGAACGATAGATAAAATGAATTAGAATTTTTTCCTCAAAAAATGACAAATAAATAGCTCCAAAGGAAATAGTATTATAGATATCTTTGAAAAACCAATTTCTAGGGAAGTTGATATCATAAAATGTTTATTTATAATGCAGATATTTTTAAATGTATATGAAGCGAAATGTAAAGAGGAATCCAGTTACCATGTACATATTACCACATGCAGTTAATTAATTAGTTTGGTTAGTTGAATTTACTAATTAATCATAGTCCACTAGACAATTACTATAATTAAGTAAGAAGTTAGCCATGTATTATTTTTTTGGTTATGTTGTCAGTAATGAGATTTGAACTTATAACTTCATGTAATTTATTTAAATTTTTTATCATTAGACTAATCCTAATGACTTGTTAGCCATGTATTATTGACTATTGAGAAGCTCTCCATATAAGCTCATGACTGCTTTATATGAACACAATTTTGCATTCAATCAATTCTAATGATAATATTACTTTTGTCACATTTTCTTATCCCTCCTTGTTCCTTATTTTATATTTTGACAATTGTAATATTATACAATATTATTTATGATTTTTTAAAAATAAAACCAGTTTTTTAAAATTACACATCAAATTACATGTGGCAAAATATTATTGGTGATAGAGAGACACCAAAATGGGACATAAAAAATTTGTTCGTGTCCAACACACTTCACTAGTTGCATAAAAAATATTATAGTTTGTGCATGATCATGATATTATTTAATTTTTTTTTCATGTATATTATATATGTTAATGTGTTCGGGTTTGTTGTTGTAGTCTTGCTTTTAAAACAAAAAAAAAAAACAAAAAATGAAAGTTTCTTTTTTTTATCGGTTTAGTTAATTTGAATCCTTTCCGGAATTATACTGTCTCTTTATAAGAGTTATTTTCTCAAAAAAAAAAATTGAACTTGTGTCTCCTTTTCAAAGAGTTGAAATTATTTTTCACTCTAACTAATTCTTTGTGGTATTGTCAAATTCTCCTAACAGGTATTATTAATTTAAAATAAATATTAAAAAACCCATCAAGAAGTTATCAACTAAGAAATATTTAACAGTTCACATTAAATACCAATAATAATAAAAAAAAATGAATTCCGGAACAGTCCCAGATTTTGTTTGATGGAGGTTATGACTGATGATTAATGATTTTGTTTGATTATCTTGAAGTACAAAGAGATATACTCGTGAGGCCCGTGGAATTGAAGCCGACACAAACTTGTTTTGCCACAGCCAAACCATGCACACACATCGTGAATACCGAATCAACCCGATATTTCCCTGCTTTTTAATCCATCAATCATGCATCGACGGCTGCATGGAACTACAAGGATATGATATTCATCACCTGCATTTCAATTGTGCCTTGAATGTTAGAGAAGAGTATATCATGCTCGAAGAATAATGGATGAGTTATAGCAGTAGAAATAAGTTAAGTTAAACTTTTTTTAAACAGAAAGTCTACTTTGTGAATGGTTGGCTTGAATTTGGTTTATTATTTATTATAGATTTCTTTTTCTAGGATTTAGCTTGGCTTAGCTTGTAAATTATGTGTAAGTTTTTCTTGATTCAAAAGTCTAATTAAAATGTTATATTACACAAAGGATATTAAATAAGGTCAAAAGATGAAACTTTTTAATTTTAAAATATTTATAACCTTTAAAAATAAAAATATTATATTATATATATGTATACAAATATCTATATTAATATAACCAATAAATTATACAAGTATTATAAATTTTTAATCATATATATAAATAATAAATAAATAAGTTTGCCTTGATATGCTAAATAAAAACTTTTTTGAGAAACTTTAAGTCTTAACCTATTTACTATAAATAAGTTTTTCGAAAAGTCAAGCCTAATTCACTTTCTGAAAATATTAGATCAAATAATAGGTTGCTCTAGCGGACTTGTTGATATTCTCATCCTTACTCATTGGTAGAGTTTTTTAACAATTATAATTAGGCTTATATCAATGTTACGATGTTAAGAAATTGGAAACAAAATTATAAATAATATAAACATTTAATATTTAAAACATCTAATATTTTTTATTTTTTAAAATAATCAAGACAAATTAAAAAACAATATTGTTTTTATTCTTTTTTTACATGATATTATTTTTATTCTTTAACTTATGTCCTTAATAAAAATATTATTGCTATTGATTGTTTGTAATACTTTTTAATTTAAATAATTTATAGTAACTTCTATTCCAATACTGCTGTATATAGGTTTTTTATTCCTAAAGTTTGGTGAAATTTTGTGGCATCACCGTGACCTTTAAAACAGCTTGGTCTCTATGATAGTTGATCCCATTCTTGTGATCTCTGCCACCTTTACTAAAGATCAATGAGCTTTTACACGTATTTTGCTTTGGCATGTCTTATTGCCTGCACGAATTAAAGGAGCTCTCATGGGCACTTTTCAATAATGAGAGAGCAACATTCTTGTTGTATTCTATGAATTGACGAGACAAAAATGTGGCAGAGTGGGATTTAGGTACAAGGAAGAAAGCTGAAGGGTCTAGAAGACACTTCTCAAAAGATATATTAGCACTTAAAGCGGATTTATCCTTCACGAAAACTATATAAATAATTTATTTAGGATAATTATTTTATATTTTTATTAATCATTAATAGTTCAGATTAAAATTTGATTCTCACTTTTTAAAAATTGACAAGACTTCTTATATAATAAAAATATCAATTATTTCTGTTTTAATTACTTAACTCTTCACAAGTCTTCAATAATAATTAGTTAATTCACTTGCTCCCCAAGTATAATTAATGCCTTCAATAATTGCGAAATATATAGAGGCTTGATTAGAATTGGCAACTTCTGCCTCTCTCTTCATTGACTGGTAAAGTTGGTTCATCATTGAGTGAGTGGCCTGAAATGCTTGAAAGATTATGGCCAGCGTTTAGAAGTATTTGAAAGTCGTGATAAACTTTGTATAATAATTAATCAGGAAGAATTTGGTGGTACAATGCCTTTTTATATTCAATGTTTGCTTTTTGAATAGAATATTTTCTTCTGTCTCATCATTACCGAGATAAGATCTAAGTTTATTTTAATAGAGGAGTGTTATTTGTATCATTTTTTATTATAAATACTCAAATATCTAGAGATAAAATTAGAAAAAAAATTATAAAGAAAAAAGAAAAAGTGAAAAAATAAGAGGAAAGAGAAAAGAAATAAATATAGGATGTCAAAATATATCGATTAATATGATATAAAAAAAAAGTATTTCTCATTTCAATACAATTGGAGTTAAATGGCATAGTGGCGGCCGTTCCTTTTTTTTCCTTTTCTAAATGTCGATAGCAATGAGTTTTAAATTACCTCTTATTACTAATCTAATTCTAGTAGCTTATAGTGGCGACTGTTCTTGAATGGAATCCACGTGCTTGCCCTAAAAGGTTGTTAGAAGTATTTCTACTTCAAGGGATCTTTCATTTTTCTCAAACTGTTAAGGAAAATTTTTTTGAGAAATAAAAAACAAAAGAAACAGTGGCGCATTTTTCTGGGGCAAGACGTAAATAGGTGGGAGTGGGATATACGGCCTTATCTATTCTGCTGGGGATCTATCTCTTTTTCTCTTCCTTGTACAAATACTTAAAATTACACAAAAAACCATAAATTCTAAAACATATCACATACAATTTAATATGATTTCGCTCAATATGCATAAGTACAATTTATTGTTGGAACGAAGAAACGATAAATCTTTTCTCGTTACAAGTATAACTTTTATAAGAATAAAGCAGTAAGTCATCTCTCTATATACTGTTATAACTTTTATAGGCGAAGTTACAAACACTAGCCTACAATATCACTCACAATTTTTTACCTCTTATTCTCGTGACATTAATAATTTTTTAATACAAGTACTATAGTCTATAATAATTTATACGACAATCAACTATAGTCACTATCCTTATCAAAATAATTATTTTCCTAATTTCTTATTTTAATCATATTTATCTTTCACTAAAATAGTTAAATTATAAGTACTTATTAAAATAAAAATTCAGGTCAACCCTAATCTATCCATCCTAGCATTAATTACAACTGTTTGGAATTCAGGTTGTTTCACACAGTTAAAATGTGTGATCGTGTGATATGCTTTCTAGCGCTCATTATAGTAGATCGGATTACTAGGTTATTACTGATATACAGAGTTGGGTTAAGATTCAAACTTGATTATTGGTCAAGATACAACTTGGGTGGAGACAAATTTGAAAGCTTAGAAAACCTTAGGTTATAGTTCTTTGAAGACTATTCTTTTTTGTCGATAGTTTGATACAAAAGCTCAACCACCAAAGATAAGTGAGGAGCACAAAAACCCGAAAGAACAACAAAAGACAAAAACTACACTAACCAGTTTGAACACCAGAAATACCAACTATTTCAGTATACTGAAAAACCCCACTATACTTCTCATGTAACATATTCCATTACCAGATCAGCATCTGGATATCAAAAAGCTGCACCGCAACAATGTCCACCCCACAAAATTGTCTACCTCTGAATGGCATGCATCTAACTGAATAGCATCTCCAGGGCAATGCAGTATTCAACTGGAGGATCATACCAAGAAGACTATTTGATGACATCATTAATTAAGAGAGAATGTGGGGAAAAGGATAAGTTCAAATTGATGAAAGGGGATGTGTTCATACATATGAAAATCAAGTATACCGTTTCGCAAGATATTTTTTCATATTCCAAGGAGGAAGAAATTTCTTCTATTATAAAGTTTTGAGAAATGTATTTTGTATATCTATTTTCTCTTATACAGTTGATACTCTCTTTCTATCTCTCTCCTCTTCCCCTTTATTTTTTCACTTTTTCACTTTCTTTTATATCTTTTTTTTATTTGTTTTGTGAGTGAGTGTTGGGAGTGTCTCACTTTAAAATGGTACAAATAACAACACTTTAAAATTTTTTATTCTTTGATTTTAAAAGTAAAGAAGAGAGAGAAAAGATAGACAGAACAAATAGATAGTGAATAATTATGTTGCTTGAGGAAAAATTTTCCTTCTTCGCTGAGTACATAAAAAATTTTCCCTTTTCACTCATTGTAATTTCCTGTTGCCTTTCTGTTTCTAACTCCAACTTCTATTTAGATCAAAATTGTATTTAGTCTTTTTTTTTGACATGATATTTGGTAGGTAAAAAGTTGGTAACAGTATAATGGCTATGGCAATCAGTCTCATGCCATAGAAGTATCAGATTTGACCATTTAGACAATGGAGATTATGTAAGAATCGAAATGCAAAAGAATCATCGATAATGGAACTTAGCACGTGCATATTATTATTGATTATAAAATATATATTATGCATTGGGATTTCATTTATAATGATTTACTGCTTGACTTTCTATGATTAGCTTGGGTTAATTAGGCGCCATGCATTTACTTTTGGCTTGTCGTTTTCACTTTCCATTTGAAGCTAAAGCTAAGTCCACCTGCTCCTAACTTTGAAACGAGATTAAATCATTAAAACATCCATCTTTCTCAGAAATAAAAATAAATAGCTCCCAATATTTCTGTGTATACACACCCCTCTCTCACTTGTACACAAACCAACAAATACACACACAAAACTATAGGCAACCTCTTTGGGTAAAGATAGTCAATTGGTTTTGTAGCTCCACTTTGTCCTTTTCTTTTGCCAAGCCTTTACTGGCGTCCATTGCACTCATATTCTTGGAAGAATACAACTGTAGATATTATTTCTGTCCATATATTAAGTTTCAATGATTGTGTAGTTTCCATTTTCTTGAAAAAAGGAAAACCATGGGATATCTTTATAGAGTTGGATTATTCAAATCAATTATCAGACTAAGTCTTGATTGTGAAAGGACAACGATTATAAACCATTTTCTCACAAGAGTTGTTTCTGTTTAATTTAAATTCGCATCATTATCTATAGAGTCAAAATTAATTATTGTATTACCAATCATTTGTAAGTATATTATCTTCATGTTTATTTCCTTGCACTTCCCTTTTAATCAAAACAACATGTGTAGTTATAAGTTCTGACCCCGACAAGAATATTTTTCGGTGAACAGGGTAACTTTTTATTTTTTGGTTGGGAATGGGGTAAAGTAAAACCGAACTAAAATTGGTCCATGGGGTAAGCATTTTTTTGTCAACAAAATTGTTTTAGGCTTCAACGTACCAGCTACTCAAAATTTGTAAGGCTTTCCAGCTCCCACATTGAAATGTCATCTGTATATTGGAGGCCCGAATTAAGCCCAATCTAACATGAAGGAGGGCAATGCAAACAACATGGCACTCTTGGCAGCCCAATTTTGTCCATATTTTGCCTATAGCTCATGAGCTATATGTCCTTCATTTTGTTATATTTTTCTCGGTGCTATCATTTTGCTCAAATATTATTGACAAGGACATGGTATTGGTCGATGTTCAGCGGAGAGAGAGGACATAGCCATCAGGCATTTGCTATTTACTCAGTTAATTTTCCTTGCCTTAAGCCAAAGATCCATAGTTGGAACTGTTGATATTGTGTGACTGCTCTTATTATTTTTATATGCTTCAACAAATATATATCTAAATAAAAGAGAATTTTTACAAATTTGGAAATGTACACGTGGCATCATTTTTAACTATTCTATTTCTCGCCTAAATGTACTTAGGCACATTCATTTTCTAAATTCATAAATATGTACTTTTCAATTTTCTAATTTATGACCAATGTTATTACCTTTAATTGATATTGATATCAATCAATAATGTAAACATGTTATTTAGCATTTAATTCCAATTGATTATAATATCACAATAATTCAAAATTTTAATTGACCAAGATTTGATTGCCTTTAATTTTAATAATATTATACAGAAGATGCCAAAAATGTTTATTATGCAAGCAATAGCTTATCTATCTTATAATTATTATCAATTTATAAGAAATAAAAATTAATAAGTTAATATATATTGATATTAAAATTTTATTTAAGCCAATAATGCTTACATGACAACAAAATTCATGTATGGAACGATTTTCTTACTAATATTGATATTTAAAATAGATTATATTGAATATATATATGGGAGATGTCAAAAATATTTATTACACAAGTAATGATTTACTTGCCTCATAATTATTATCAATTTATTGATATAGTCTTAGTGTTCGATATATTTCCCTTTTATTACATTTTCGTTAGTATTAATAAAAAACATTCCTATATACAATTAATTTTGTATTTTATATATCAGAATAGTACATCGCACGGGAATTAAACTAGTCTATATTAAAATGAGTTTTTATATTTGTCAATTGCAGCACAAGATCGTCTTTCTGCAAATTGTAACCAAGTCCATTCTGGTCCTTGATAACAGATGAAAATATACTATTTTCTTCTGTATTTGTATATTAATTTTTTTAAAATTTATCCTCATAGTGACAATTTTTTTGGATTAATTTAACAAATCTTTGTTGTTGATATTTTTAGTGAGAAATTAATTATTTTAAGTTTAATTGGCAAATATTCTCATTAAATTTATTTAATTGCAGAATTGATTTTTAACATCAAGGATTTGACGATTAGAGAGGAATAATTGGATAAAGATTTAAAGATTTAGAAGAGTAAAAAGAGAATTTTTGGAAGATTTGGTTTGAGTCAAAAAATGGAAATGATAAAAGAGATTATCTGAAGATTTGAACGAGATTTTCTTTTAAAAAAATAGAGATAAAGATAAGATAATCAGAATGAAGATTTGAAAAAAAGATAAAATCAAGGAAATCAATTTCTTTTTGTTTCAATTTAAATTCTTTTATCCTTTAGAGGGTAAGGAATCCATTGTGAGAGAGAGGGAAATATAGGCTAAGGTCTAGAGACTCTAGAGATCTATCATAGGCCTCTTTTAGTTGAGATGACTTTGAGTATTATTTTCTTTTCTTTTTCCATGACTTGCTAAATTTCTTCTAAGTATTAGGGAGATGTAGTATTAGAAAACTAATTTTATATTCTATTTTATTATTTTAATTATCTTTTTAATACATTGCTTAATTTCTAGTATTTTTAATGCTATTTTTGACCTGATCACCCATTAACTGATGTATGGTTTTGTGACGTCAAAAGCCATTTTACTTCATAAAATAAGCAAATTAGAAATTAAGATAGGTTAGAGTAGTCGGCAGTGAAAGTACTCATTTGTGCGGTCAATTGAGTTCTTATTTTTCATCCTTAGAATAGGTTTAGAATAATTTAAAAAATTAAACTATTCAACTTGTCCTATTATCAAGCCATTGAGCTTTGGCTATAATTAACAGTAATTCGACCAATAATGATATTGTCAAATAATTAATTTAATAATTGGGTAATACAAAAATCAAGGAACTTTGATGAAATCAATTCCTAATATCTGCTTTCTATCTATTGTTTATTTCTATTTTTTATAGCTTGTTTAATTACAATTTCTACATTTATTTAAATTGAAATTTTCTCTTAATTGTGTTTACCTAAATAGTGATGTACTCGAATTGGTAATTGATTTTTATCCTCGTGGTAACGATAATCCCAAACTTATTTTCCTTATTACTTGTGACCCGGTATACTTACCGGAGCTGATTTGCTAAATTTGCTTAAGAGTCCTTTACTTGTACCTCCACACGAATATATCAACATGATTATGTGTGTGTATATATATATATATATGCTTTAATTTTGTGACTGAGAATTTTCTTGGCTTACTTTCATTAAGGTGAACGCTCCATAAGCGTCCAATATAAGCTCACTATTTCGGGGAGCAATCCCCTATATGAAAGGAAATTAATCCATATGCTCAGTAATTCCACCAAACTCTCTCTGTCTCTGTTTCTTTCAAACCCATCCAAGCCTCACAACCATTGAACAAAAAAGAACAACCCTCAAGATCACCTTATTGTTCCTGATTAGTACAATATTAGTGCATTTTTGTTCCATCCTCCGCAACATACCAAACTGAAAAGTACTTTCACGTATTTGCAAGACAAGGTTAATTTATCTTGTGGTTTTCATCAGCACCATGTCCTCATCATTTCCGTACAAGTCAACCTCACATGACTTTTGTTAACAATGGAAGCAGAGATAGAAGAGCTTCAGAGTCCGCGTTCATTGAGAATTCCCAGAATCTCTTCAATAGTTAGGGACTCAGAAGAAATCAATGACAACTTGCAATACACGAGCTTGAAGGACATTATCTGCAGCACACCGACAAGGTATTCAGCCTTATTTTATGAGGGAAATGAAGCCTTTGACTCAAACATTGCCATCAGAAACGAGCTGGTCAAGCGTGCAGCCTCGGTTTACCTACAATCTGCGGCATTGTTGGCCACCAGAAACCAAAACTGCCTTGTGGCTTTCTGGGGAAGGCTGAAGAGCAAGGCTGCTTCATGTTCATGCTGGATCAGGGCTTCTCTGTGGCCAATTTTCCAGTTTCTGTATCACATGGTGGGGAGATTTCGTTCATTGCCATGACAAAAAGTTTTGGTGTATTTGCATGAAGAGTTTTCGTTCATCGCCATGATGATCTATGAAGGAAGCGCTCCTTTCTTTAAGGGCATCAAGTCATGCTCCTTTTGAGTTTAATTTGGTGTTGTATAGGATTGCTTTTCTTTGATTTCCATTTGTATATAACTAACATAAGAGAGATTTAATTAGTCCTACATGTTAAGTTACGTAGTGTGTCGCTTTGCTGTTGTGTTCTCTTCAGGATGGCTGGCTTTGTTTGTTTTTGTTGGCTTTGTTTGGGCATTTTAGCCCCCTTTAAACTACCCCCCCCCCCCCTCCATAAAAAAAGTATTGCATTTCTATGTTTAATATCACAAAACAAAGAACAGCAGTTATTTTATTTGGTTCATAATTATAAAATAATAACTAAAAAATAGCACAAGCAAATTCTCAACCCAAAGAAACCCATCCCTGTCTATCTCACGCGATTCCTCTCGAATGTTATATATATATATATGTGTGTGTGTGTGTGTGTGTGTGTGTTGACCGTAAGACGTAAGAGAGAAAAACTTCAGCAGGCATTATGGGTAGCATGCAAATCAAGTGTGGCAGCTTTTGTTTTGTCCCCAACAACAACAGCAGCAGCAGCTATGGTGTGTGACAGGGACAGTCTTCTCTTCTCTGAAATCTGACGAGGTAAATGATTCGGTTTCTCCTCTATTCCTTCTACAAAAGCCGCGTGACCCCCCCCCCCCTCTTTTCTTTCCCTCTCCTCTCGTACCGTCATCAACATCTCCATCTTTAAATGAATGTTATTCTTATTCTTAGCAGCCCCACATCATGTCCTGAAATCGCATGTCCACTCTCTCTCTCTCTCTCTCTCTCTCCTCAATGCAAAACAAACACCCATTTTCACAGTCATCCTCACCCGTTAGTCAGTCTTTGACTCACCCAATCTCATTTAATTTGGGTTCTTTTCACCACACTATATAAACCCAAACCGTTTCTCACATACACTTCCCATTCACATCTTTAATTTACTCTTGTCTCTCCATACATCCATCTCATATATAACTATGCAGGTGATGAAATCGGCCACGCAAGTGGAGGCTTCAACAGCGGCAGCACCGCCGCCGCCGCCGCCAACAACAACAACAACGCTGAAGGTGGAGGTGAGCCCTTTCGAGATGGTGCAGCAGCTGGCATCCAGCAACGCTGTGGTGGTCTTCAGCTGCAGCGACTGCTGCATGTCCACGGTGGCCAAGCGCCTCCTCTTCAGCCTCGGCGTCGGCCCCACCATCGTCGAGCTCGACGAGCACGCCGCTGGCGAGGCCATCCAGGGCGTCCTGTACCAGCTTTCCGGCACCGGCCTCCTGCCTGTCCCCGCCGTCTTTGTCGGCGGCAAGTTCCTTGGTGGGGTCCAGACCCTCATGGCCACACACATCAATGGCACACTCATTCCTCTCCTTAAGGAAGCTGGAGCTCTCTGGCTTTAACTCAACTCACATGTTCCGGCCCCTTCCTCAAACATATATAGATCTATACGTAACAATGTCATATTATAGGACATGCAGCTGTGAGACATATATGTAAGTGTAGGTAGCTAGGTAGTAGTGGAGAATTATCAATTAAGAGAGTGATCAAAGGTCTGTGTTTCTGTGCTTTTGAGGCCCGGTTTCTTCTATGTTATGTTACCCATGGATACATAGTACATACAATATCAATGTCCTCAGAACAGTTTCTTATGGTTAAATCAGTGTTACTCTTTGGTTCTTTTATTACTCTTGCAAAATAAACTATATATATAATCATACACCGGAGAGAATAATTAACATTATTGTAAAGGTTGTTCCCATGAGTGTATACTTGGCCTAAGAAAGGCATAAAGCATGGCGTGGTAACTATGACATACATGCAGATCAAAATGGACTAAGAGAGAGAGAGAGAGAGAGAGAGAGAGAGAGATCATATGATTGTGAGAAGTTTTGTGTATAACGTGATTGTGATCACATCAAGGACATGGGTGTGTACTGTGAATACATGCATATCATGCCATGCGGATTACAAAGAAAAACCGTTTGGGCTAATTCGGGGGGTATCTTCTTTGTTCTTTGGTTTGTTATCTGCTGAGGGAAAGGCTGCAGATTGACCTCATGGCATGTTAGAATTATGAACTAATTTACATGGAAATAAAATCATTCTAACTTGAGAGTTAATTTCAAAAATTGGCAAAAGTTAAAATATCTCGATGTATTAATGTTTATACAACTTATCCATGGATTTTTATCCATATGAACAACCTCGGAGGCCTATTTTTTTTGTGTTTAATTTTAATATGATTTGTTAAATTCCAGCATTTCTGTAAGAAATTAGGGCGTAATCCATCTGACCCAAAGGAGCACCCTTGATTTCCTGTAACGAAGGCGGCCACTCAAGCCAAGCAAAGGCCAACATAAGGTGAAATTTATTGATGGATAGATTTAGAAAATGGAAAACAACTTGGTTGATCAGCTATATATCAAGAACAAGAATCCATTCCCATGCGTTGTTCACTTGTTCAACACTGAAAGCATATATATATATATATATATATATATATATATATATATATATATATATATATATATATATATACATATAGGCATCACCTACCTCTATGACCAGAAGCTGCACCTAGCTTTTGAGGCGAAACTGATTTGTTCTTTGTTCCAGGATCTGACAAGATTTAATTCTTGGGAAAAGGGAGGTCTTGCATCATGATTGCTTCTAAAAGATAATACATGATTACCAAGTTAAACTTTTCGCAACGTGAAAATAAATTTACATATTATTATGCATCTATCAAATAATTAATAAAAGCATTAGTACAAAAAGGGTAAGGCTAGCTGATAGATTTGAACAAATTTGTCAAAAAGGTCATGAATTCAGATTTTAATAATGATTTTCTAGTGCATAATCTAAAAGTACTATTTTAAGTTTCATTTTATTTTATAACTTTTTTGCACCGATAAAAAAGGAAGAACAATGCATGACACTTTAATTTAGGACAAAGGTTTTTGTTATTGGTTGCTGTGCTTCCAATAGCACTTTATTTTTTTTTAATTTAAATTTTGGTCAACCCAATAGCACCTATGGTTTCAAGAACCTCGAAACCATGGTTTGAGAAAAATTATAAACTCAATCTAAATCATAGTTTGGTGATTTCCAAATGGAAAGCCAAATATGCATGTTAGAAACTCTGCACTGCAATTGCTGGACCACATGTATCCCATAGCACAACACAGATCCTTTAAAGAGGCTAGCGAAATGGCTTAACAGCCAAGTTATACCCGATTTTTCACTTTACTAGTTTACGAGTCTATGGTTGAGGGTTCAACTATAAACATCCCTCTTCTAATGTATTTTGATACCGTGGTATTGCAAAGTTAAGTTTAGCTAGTTTTGTGATTTATCTAAAACAAGAATCAATACAGTTAATGTTATCACTATGTAACCTTAGATGCCTTCCCATCTCTTAATTATGCTATATATAAAGTGTAGCCTCTACAGTTAATTATGCTATATATAAAGCGTAGCGCATACTTTACAGATTTATGTTTAAACACACAGTTTAATTTGCATCAATCAATAGTTACCGCTTACCGCTTACCAAATCTATATTTTACTTACCAAAGTATGACATTTCTTTTATGTTGGTATTGCAGTCAAGGCAATTAATGTCCAGAACGAGCTAGCATACAACTCAAATAATACGTGCCTGCTACATGATCCGAGGCAAAGTAGAACGTACATCTGCCCCAGAAGTGGTGACACTGCTTTTAACAAACGCGGCAAACTAAACACAAACCTTTTAGGATCATCAATCGATGTTTAATATCACAAAACAGAGGACAATATTCTTTATTTGGCTCATTTAAAAAGCATAGCACAAGCTTAGTTTTCTCAACCCGAAGAAAGTCCTTAGCTTCAACAAACACATCACAGTCAATATATATATATATATAATGTTAAACGTAAGAGCGAATAAGAATTTCTGCAGGCATTATGGTTACCTTTGATAGCATGCAAGTGTGGCAGCTTTTGCTTTGGCTGCCCATAACAGCGGCAACTATAGTGTGACAGAGACAGTTTTCTCTGAAATCTGAGGTTATTATTCGGTTTTCTTTCTCCTCTTCTACAAAAGACGCATGGCACTTTCCTCTCGTACGGTTTACCATCTTTGAATTATATTCTTATGATATTCTTATTGAACCCGGCAACCCCACATCATATCCTGAAAACGCCGCTCTCTCTCTCTCCCTCTCTCTCTCTCTGTCCCTCGTCAACGCAAAACAAACACCCATGACCCATTGATTTTCAGTCATGCACCCTCACCTCACCTATTCCCTTGTTTTTCACTTTCCTTCTTTTCCTACTTCTAGTTTTACATTTCTGTGGGCCACAATTAATTATTTCTGGTAAAATTAACAAAAGTAATTCTCCATCATTAAATAAACCTTTTAATGAATTTTAAGCTTTTGGGCATATTTACATTAATTAATTGTCATTTATTCATTTATTATACTTAATAGGCTTCTTATTTTTAGTATGTTAAGGAGCAACCAATTAATGAGTTCACAGCTCATGAACCTCAACAGTATTCGTTACACATAATTTACAATGGCAACTATTCTTAGAGGGATAAAAAAACTTATTCTTAATTATTTAATTTTTGATATTAATTTCTATACACTTTACAAAATAATTTTATACTATCAACTAATAAAATTATAAAAAAGTATCAAATTACACTAAATAATTAATCATTATAATAATTATCTACCATAATATAGTACTTTCTTTCAATTCTATTAATTAATAGTATAAAATTATTTTATACTATTAGTGCATAAAAATTTAACTTAAATTTAATTTTTTGAGTATGAGATATATTTATATTATATGAGATACTATATATTACTATGAGTGTGAGTAAGTATTGAGATACATATAAATTGAAATAAAATAGATATATTTTATATTCATATAAGAGAACTGTGGCATTTGATATCAAATTTTGATATATAAATAATATAACTCTATTCTTAATTTCTTTTTTGACTATTCCATGTAACTGACTCATCATTTCAATGTCACACTTTTGTTTCTCTAAGGAGTGTTGCTTATATAATTTCAACTAGGGGCATAATTTACTTTCACTATGACTAATCACTTTTAAATCACTCTAATCTCATTTAATTTGGCGTCTCATTACAATTCAAGACTATTTTAAGGATAGAGCTCTCTAGTTATGTCAAACTACTTAAATCAAGCACACGTCATTGTTGGGCTGACTTATTATATGTCATTGACACTCTAGTCCTATTCAATGTGGGTTCTCGTTAAGTTCAAGGCTACCTAGCATGCGTATGTTCACTATATAAACCCAACCATTTTTCATATATCTTCATTCACATTTTTCATTTTGCTCCTATACATCCATTTCATAACATGATGAAATAGGCCATTCAAATGGAGGCACCACCACCACCACCACCACCATTGCCACCAAAGCCGCCGCCACCAACAACAACCCAGAAGATGGAGGTGAACCCTTTAGAGATGGTGCAACAGCTGGCATCCAGCAAGGCCGTGGTGATCTTCAGCTCCAGCGACTGCTGCATGTCCATGGTGGCCAAGCATCTCCTCTTTGGCCTCGGCGTGGGCCCCACCATTGTCGAGATCGACGAGCACACCGCCGGCAAGGCCATCCAGGGCGTTCTGTGCCAGATGTCTGGCACCGTCCAGCCCATCCCCGCCGTCTTCGTCGGCGGCAAGCTCCTTGGTGGGGTCCAGACCCTCTTGGACGCCCACATTAATGGCACACTCATTCCTCTCCTTAAGGAAGCTGGAGCTCTGTGGCTTTAAATTGAGCTTTCATGTTCCCCCTTCCTCAATTAAACATATCTATGGTCAAATAAATAAATAATTATATATGCGTAACAATGTCATATAGCTAGGACATGCAGTTGTGAGACTGATCATATATGCAAGTGTAGGTAGCTAGGTAGTAGTGGAGAATTATCAATTAAGAGAGTGATCAAAGATCTGTGTTTCTGTGCGTTGAGGGTTTCTTCTATATATGTTATGTTAACCCATCGATACAGAGTACATACAATATTGTCGTCATTATATTTTCTTATGGTTAAATTAATGTTACTCTTTGCTTCTTTAATTACTCTGGCGAAATAAACTACATATATTTGCTTTTCAAAATAAGCACATACGCTGGCGCTGGTGAGTCTATGTTTGATCGGAGAAGGGCATAAACTGGGGTGGTAACCATGAAATGCATGCAAATCAGAATGGACTGTGTGTGAGAGAGAGAAGACACGTCATATGCCCGTACGAGAGATAATTGGTGTATATGGGCTGAGAGTTTTTGTGTATAACTGTGATTGTGATCACATCAAGGACATGGGTGTGTAGTGTGGAATACATGCATATCATGCCATGAGGATTATAAAGAAAAATCGTTTGGGCTAACTCGGGGTATCCTCTGTGTTCTTTGGTTTGTTATCTGTTGAGGGAAAAGCTGCAGAATGACCTCATGGGATGTTAGAATAATGTACTAATTTGCAAGAAAAATGAATTCATTTTAACTTGAACTTGAACTTTGAAAATTGACCAAAATTAAAGTATCTCGATGTATTAATGTTTTGAGCATTTATTTAGTACAAACCAGTACGTATGACGTATGTTACCGATTCCTTTTTGACCAACTGAATTCTTTAATAATTATTCATGGCTTGTAATATTTTAAAAACTAGCGATTAAGAAGAAAAAAAATTATAATTAATTTATTCATACATGTTTTATCCCATGCCATTCATATTATCCATCATTTTTCTTAATGTTTTTATTTCTATTGTGTATTAAATATTATAATTGACTTTTCAAAATGTTTGCACAAGGTAATTTTCATACTGATAAAACAATTTTTCCTTAGAAAAAGTTGAAGATGGAAAGTAAATAAGTTATCGTCACATATACACAAACAACGTCTAATTATGAATCGTTGAAGACCTAGAAGTGTCATTTTCTTAAAGGTATTCGCACATTATTTAGATATAAGTTTAATCTCTTTGAGTTCGAAGTAATAATGTAGTTAATCCCTTTCTACGTACACAAGAGTGTCATGCTATATGTATCAAAGTGTGGCAATATTTAGCTTTGAATTAGTGCGCAGATCAGAATCACATAATGCAATTACCAAATTACTCAAGAATCCATTTTTTTTTTCTGTGGATATCTATAAGGTTGGTGTATGATTTGTCAAGCCTTTATTACATATTTATTATATTTAATGGACTTTTAAACATTTTTTATGAAACTGATCATAGTTAGTTAATGAATAAACTACTATTACTCTCTCCATTTCACAATAATTTTTGTTAAAGGTAATGACATAAGGATCAAGAAAATTCTATCTCCAGTCCACTTTAACTATATATACAAGAATTAAAGAATGCAAAATTAAGGCTTAATTGTGAAGAATGTTTAATAAAATACCCTTATCTAATTTTTAACATTTAATTAATTCATCATATTAAACTCAGTTAAAGTATATTGTGCTTATAAGTATGTGAAGGACAAAATTAAAAATTTAATTTTATTAATATATGAAAATAACAGATAAATTAGATTAAAAAATTTTACTCAAAATGACAGATAAAGTGGATAGAAGGTAATAATTACTAGTAGTTTTGATTTTTGAAAAAAAGAAGAAGATAACTATGAAAGACTCAATTGCTTCTTGATATTTAGAGAATTTTAATAAGTCAACTTGCAATTAATGAAGACAAAAATAAAAGTGATATAAAATAATAAATTCTTTGTTGGAGGGAGTATTAATTGGAAAAATAAGTATTAATTGAAAAAAATAAAAATTACTTAATATTTAGGAATCCAAGAAGCACCCAATATTCTTCTTCAAATATTATCTCTGGACTACTTTATCTATTATTTTGAATAAAAATTTTTAGTTTATTTTATTTGTCATTCTCATATATATATTAATAAATTATTTATTATTAATTTTTTAATTTTATCCTTCACATAATTTTAAGCACACCATTAATCAAGATATACGATTTGCTTGTTTCAGATTTAAAAAAAAAAATTGATTATAAAATTTAAATTTTATATATAATTAAAAAAGTTAAAAATTAATTTTTTTCAAATGCTAATTTTTTCAGCTTTTACAAAGAAACCGAAAGTAAAATTTTTTGAGATTTTAATTATTTTTTAAAAATTATCCAAATATACAAAAATTGATTTTTCAGTAAAAAAAATGATCTTTTACCAAAAAAATCACAAATAAATACACTTATATACTATGAGATTAAATAAGGGCATTTTATAAACATGTGTCATGATAAATAAACCTTGATTTTGGGTTCCTTAATTCTTATGTATGTGGCTAAAGCGGTATATAAAGTTGATTGGAGGTAATGATTAAAAAAGCATTTACCAATATTATAGATTTTTAAATAAGTATTTAACAATTTATCACAAATACCCAAAAGTGATTTTTTTTTGCAGTGGAAGCAGATTATGAGCTAAACAAACTTCAAGGTTCAAATCTTGTTGTCATTACTTGAGAAAGACTTTACTTAATTACCAACCTCGACCTAAAATTATGTGAGCAATTCTTAAGATAAAAGAAGATATGATATTCATAAAGATATTATATACTATTACATCATGATATTATGTCATGATATTATCCCTATGGTCATATTTTTTAATCAAGGGAAGACGAGTATGATTATTATGCCGTACAAGTGCTAATTATGCTGATTATAGTCATTACGTCATGGTATGATGTGTATTCTCATAATTTTTAATAAAGAAAATACGAGTATCATTATTATGGCACACACATGCTAATTATAGTTAGTTGAAAGTAGTTAGTTGCAATTATTGTGAGTTATGTAATGGACTTAGCCTACTTGATGCCACTAGATGTATGTATTATTCTATTCTTGATGAGTGAATACACATAATACATCATTCGATTCATTCACATTCCTCATCTTCTATGTTCCGTCATCCTTCTTCAACCTTTCCCACTCTTAATATGGTGATGAGATGATTCATAAGGTCCAACAACAATTGCAGTCCTTGCTCAAACGCAAAATCATTGGTGACTTCAGGTATTTATTAGGACTCAAGATTGCTAGATTATCCAAGGGCATATGTTTATCACAAAAAATATGTATTATCTTTACTTAAAAGATGCTAGTTTTTACAATAGTCAATGTTAGATTAAATACTTGCTAGTAGATCAAAAGTTATAACGGATAATAAGTATGTAATTTTATTTTCTTAAAATTTTTTAGAATTGCAGATACATTCGTTACAGACGCTATGGTCAAAATATAATATATTATACCCATCAAATATGAAGGTGCTATCAGTTAAATAAAGCCGACACTGGGGGATTAAAATCCAGGTTATTTATTTATGCATAAAGAATGAGACAGGCACTGCTTTGCAAGGCTGTTGGAGAAAATGATTACTGATTTCATTTGCTGTTCCTTATCCGATTGCGAAATGATCAGTACAGTAATAATAGGAGACGAGACATGTCGTTCTCCATGTCTTTTTGTGGTAAAATCATAAATCACGACTCATGAGTCGTGAGTGGGGTATGAAATTTGACCGATGACAAACGCACCCGAAGGCCGAAGGACGCATGTGACATGAATCACTCAAAGAATGAGCCTTTCTATCCCTACATATTTGGCTATTTCTTCACCTTTTTCAGTTTTTCTTTCTCCACCATTCCGTTTGATTGGACCGTCTTCCACTCATCACTTTTCACTCTATCACATCACTGCTTACGCTCACCTCTTGTCATTCTGACTAGCATGTTTGGTTTGATTTTGAAAAGTTGCCAACTAGTACTTCCTTGCTTCTATAATAATTACATTTCTTTGATTCTGTAATAATTTTGTTTAAGATGATGAGACTAAGATTAATTTAATAATTGATTTTTTAAAAAATAATTATAAACAACTAAATTATCTTTTGATTTTTCAATAGATTTTATTGATTAAATTATACTAATTAATAAATTATAATAAATCAATAAAAGAAGTAATGAATAAAAAAAGTTATAATTAACAAAAATAAAGATAAAATTAAGTATAAAATAATTTAATTCTTTACTAAAATTTTAAAATGATAAATAATATAGAACAATTTTTTTTTTTCAAAACGAGTATAATTTGAGCAAAAATTTATCTTTTATTACTTTTTATCCAAACTGTGATTTTAAAATTCTAAAAATTAAACTGCTCTCCCCCCCCCCCCCAAAAAAAAAAAAAAAAAAAGAACATGTTATTCTAGCATTCTTTTTGCAATTTCACCCCTGCTTATCCTTTTTCGCAGTTCCTCTTTTTTTTTTTGGGGGTCAGCTTTCTTTTCGCAGTTCTATCCCGTCGTAAGTTATACTAATGACTAAACATACTACCCTACTGTTCTTTTGCAGTTGCATGACCCTTTGTTTTCCCATTTTTTTTCCTTTTTGTTAGTTTTACCCCTTTGGTTGCCCTTTATGGCTTTGTTTCGCAAATTACTTTCTTTTCTTAAGAATCCTCAAATGTTACATTCTCGTGTGAGAAAATTAATATACTGAATATATTGAACATTTTAAAACTTTTATTTTCTTAACTCCTCCTCAACAAAACTTTACTTCATTTTACTCTGTATTTTTGTTTTGTTTTGTCACTCAGCTGCAATTAAACAGACACAGTTATTTCTTTGCTCGTTCTCACTACACTCATGCATACTTGGATCATCAGTTAACACATTCATACAGTAATAGTATAACAGAAGATGCTAATATAAAAGTTAGAATGTGGAACTAGAGGCAGAAGCAAATGATTTTTCACTTAAGGGTTGTAGTAACATTCTTGAAATTCCAGAAGGATGACTCGTGAAATTCCACTCATAAAAGTCCATTAAAAAAAATCAATACCGACTCCAAAAAGTCCAAAATTCAAAGAGATTTAACTATGAATCTTAACTGCCAAATCCAAGAGTACATGATCCCAAAACCGCAGTATATGGAGATCAACATAAGGGGCGCAAAAGCAAGCTTTTCACCCAGAAGTAGAGGGTGTAAAAATTGGGCCCATATCTCTACAACTACAAGACCTACCAGATACATCCTCTCAATCCAGCCAATAACAAAACCACCTTTCTTCACACCTGCACCTGAACTACCTTCAGATCCAAGTTGATCCACTTTTTTCTTACTATGATGACCAGTTGGCGCTCTTGCTGTTTCAGCATCATCATAAAATTGTGCTGAAAAGCCTGACCACATCAAAATGGAGTGCAGAAGCAGCAACAGAACTTTGATAGGATACTCTTGTGCCTCAAATAGTAGTGGAAATAGTGAATAGCAGGATACTGCACACACAACGTAACCTATGAGGATTCAAAGAAATGGAACTAGGAAAAGAGTAGCATTGCAACAAAATAATGTGACTTGCAACTTCTGCTTCTTTGGCATCCCAAAACGGTTCTCACACAATAAAACCATATACAACTGTATCAAATCCTATAAGCAACCCCTAATCTATGCAATATTTCAGAAAATGCTATGACATAATTGACAGCTCCATTTGTCTTTCAATTTTACCCCTTTCCTTGACAACAACCTGAAAATTTTAATTAAGCTCAACTAACTTCTTCAGTTCTTAGCATAACTAAATCAAACATTATTCTCAGAAAATGTCAGATCAGAACCAACCAAAACACATCCATTACATGAAAAGAAAATAACTTCACCCACTTCATAAGGTGTTAGCATCCCTGTGTGATGTTCACACAAAAGCAGGAAGGAAAAATAATCACACGACAATCAAAGAATACCAATCCGAAAATAAAAAAGGGAAAAGAAATGAAAGAGAGGAAAAACAGGAGAATGAAGAATCTCTTAGTTTGAAGACATCGTTGGTAGAACTGCAATGTACACTAGGTTGAGGAACCTAACCCCATTGAAGAAGTTGAGCTAGTTGTGTTTGTTTTCAAGTTTGTGATCCCCATTAAAGCCTGTTAATCTGCATGAATTAAAGTGAGCTGATCCCAGAATATGAGATCAGCTGACTGCTTGCAGCATTCTCTAAATCTCAATCTTTCTCTCTCCACAGCCTGTGTATTACCCAAATGTTTCTTCTTCCTGACTTGTTTTTATTTTCTCACCTCTTAATCCTCTTTGTCTACTCTTATTTTATCCCTTTAGTTGTCTCTTCTGTCTTATACAATTTCTGTTGAAGCACTGATAGATTTTACCTTTTACTTTATATGGTGAAAAACTCATAATGTTATTACTGTATCAACAAATTGCTCTAACTTACTAATTTCCCTGTCTGCAGCATGTGGACATCAGAATTTTGACTGACAATTTATATGAGGCTTAGTCTCAAAGTGTATGTACAGGCTTCAATTGAATCAATTATCTTGCAATTAATTGATAAGATAAGACTATGTGATCTTAGTCATTTGAAGGTTTTCATTTTCATTTCCTGATTTAGATTTTTTTTTCCCTCTTGATTGACTGAAAGGGGGGTTAAAAGTCCTACTGCACAACATGACATATGAAGCTAGCATCAGTCAAGTCTACAATGACAGCATAGATAACACTAGAAAGAGCAGTTGGCAAATAAAAAAACTACTTTCAGAAAACAATTAAAAAGGGAAGAGATCACATTTACTAAAATATTGTTTTCAGAGGGGATCATGCATCACTTGTGTTTCCCACTATTTATCTCATGTATGTATATTTCTATTTTTTAAATTTTTAGCATCATTATACAATAAACAGAAAAAAGAAGAGAAAGGAAAAGAAGAAAAAGAGAATCATTAGAGGCTGGAAAACAAATGAATGAGCATTAAATCTTAAAAGAATACCTATTGACAGCAAAAAGTAATGCTTAGCATCCTCTAGGGTTTGTGCTGCAACAATGGCAAGTAGTATTACAAAATGTAGTGATGCCTTTTCATGCACGTGCCACCCAAAAAGAAAACCACAGGTATAAGCATAGGCTACCCATCTACTAATCATCTGTGGTTGTGGATTTTTCCAAGCTTTGAGAAGACAGGGAGATAAGGCCAGTAGAACCATCATAAAGGTCACAAATGGGGTGATCTGCAGATTGGTTGATAGAAAATGAATCCTTTAATAAAACTTTTGAGTATGGATAAGCAAATTGGTTGGACTAAACATGGCAGTTATATCGTACTCCGAGATTCAAACAAGTTATCAACCCCAGTTGCTGATGCCAATTGAACAACAGCATCTTGGAAGTTGCAATGGCTAGCATTGAATGTGTAAAATGTAAAAGGCTAATATTATGCATTTTCCTACCAATTATAATGTTTCACAAATATCGCATCCTATGTTGGACTAGTGCTGATTTTGAGTTAACACGTTCCACCTGCTATAGGAACATTTATGTTTATGATCTATACTTTTATTTTTAGAAAATGAGATAAGACTCATTAACTGAATCAGCTATGTTTTCCACAATATTAAAATTAAATTCTAATCTATCAGTGACTAGGACATGGTGCGCAACACTGAGGCTGAAGAAGTGATATGACATCACCCATCCCCCCCCTCCTACAAATCACATGATCAGCTTAACGTGGGTGATAACATCCACTTGTGTGCTCTTTTTCTGTATGATAACAAACATATTTATTCAGAATTCAGAGAACAGAAAAATACGAAAGTAAACTTTACCTGAGGTAGTACAGAAAAAGGTGAGGAATCCCCTACTAGTCCAGCAGTAAACGAAGCCGCTGGTGTCTGGATATTAAATCCCAGTTTTCTGAGGATGAAAACAAGCCCTTTGTCAGACATGATATAGAACACCCAAAAATTTGGGGCCCAATATGCATGGCAAAGTCCCCTGCCAAATGGAAACAATCGTCCCATGACTTGTTGTATCTGCAATTTATTATTTAAATAATCAATAAGCAAATTAATAATGCTAAAAGTGCATATGAAACATCTTCACTTTTACACAGAAAAAAGTGAAGTAAATACAAGAACTTTCTTTCCTATATAATTCTCATGGCTGTACAAAGCATCCAAATTGTTCTCCCTGCCTGGATAAGTTGAAAACTAAAAAAATCGATTTGTGATTCATAAATTTTGAAAATCAACAAAACACCTAAAATTCCAGTAACACTTTTTCAACAAAATAGTAATCAATTTCAAATTAGTCAAGTGCAAGGACTTTCAGAAACAAGAGGAAAACTGTATAACATACGAGCAAAAAAATGACCAAAGATGTATTCAAGATGTCAAAGTTATATTTACCTGCCCAAGGTGGAAAAATGGCCCGAATGCAGCTGCAAACACTGCTGCAACCGTACCTCCCATAATCAAAAGTCGACTGAAGCCTCTCACCATTCCACCCCAACAATAGTGCCTCAGCAAATAAACAAAATAAACTGGTGCTGCTACTGCAAATAAATGTTTGAAGCACAAGAGAACGGCAAAAAAAAACCCTCCTAACAAATCCCTCCCTTCCTCCAAATATGAAAGTGAAATCAACAAAATCCCAATGAGAAATCCATTGTACTGAAAATGCACATGGTCCACTATAAAAAGCATTGGTGACCAAATAACCAACAACCAGATCAACTTTTGTTTTCTTGAATCCAGATTCCGAGTAAGTCTGTAAACCCCATAGAGAAGACACAAATCAGAGAGTATTACTGTCCCTCTTTGGAAAAAAACAGCCTTGTTTGAGCTATAATTCAGGCCCACCTGAAGGTGCACAATTTGGGGATCAATGAGTTGAGCAAAAATGGATAGAAAGCGTTCAAAATAGGCAAAGAATGGGGGGTAATCAAGAGTCCATGGACTGGTCTCATCAAAATACCACTGGGAAAGAGGGAGAGAGTGAGTCACAGCCAGCCAATTGCGGTGCACCTCAAAGTCTGTACTGTGGTATGATGGGAAAAGGAGAACTTTTATGCAGGCAGCTACAAAATAGAACCACCATATAGTTGTTTTGGGGCTAGAAGAAATTTGAACTTCTTTAAAGCTTAGTTTCTGTTTTCCCATGCCAGAAGTTGGGAATGAAAGAGGGAACAAGAGATATACAGATGTTGTATTTAATGCAGAAACCCAACAACGCCGTCTTTGTATACTTAAACAAGTGCCTGCTCGGTTTTCAACCCAGTATGAGGACCCTGCAGATGGAAATCATAACCCTTCTGAACTCCCTGCATGAAAGTCAGAAGAGTTACCAATAAATGCTTATAGGATAATCCTTTACTGCTAACATTATTGAAAGATACGCAAAGGTTATTTGCATAAAACAGTTAGGAATCTTCAATGAACTTCTTCATTTGCATTAGTAAATAGTAGAGACCATCAATTTGGCTGTCAAATCACTCCGCATAATAGAGATGGAGACTACCCTATAAATGCCATGAGAAAAGCACCAAAGAGAATCCAATAAAATAATCGAGTCCCACAAACAAATTTAGGGGCGAAGAAGTGCCCTTGAAAACTAGGGAATTCCACTCTAACCAAATTCACCAGAGAAGCGCAAAAATTGCGGTGTCACAGGACCTTAGCTTCCTGATCATCACCAAAACCATAAAATTGCAAACAAATTATTCAATGTGGAATTAGCCGCATGAAAATGTAAAAATAAAAGGGGCCACTATTTCTGAACTAGCTCTAGACAAAACACATATCGGGGGAAAAATGTGGCATAAGGCCTTTCGAACTTCAACTATCTATGTTGCAACTTGCAAGACTCTATGGAACCTAGAATGAGTCAGTGTCTGTCTCCATATCAAATCAATGTTTCAACCATTGTGGATGTGGTTCAACTCAACTGCCACTCAAATAGTCATGAAATGCAGAGAGGCAATAGAACAGAAATGCAAGTTGATTTGATAAATTTGATAATAATCAAAGCAAATCAGCGCCAGAAAATATAAATAGCTTACCCGCCGGAATCAGATTTGTGCAGCGTTGAAAGCCGATTCAAAAATTGCGGTTGCACTCATAAGAATACCCCTCCCGTGGCAGAATTGTGAAGAAGATGATTGAATGGACTCGCAGAAGATTTTTTTTTTTTTTTGTGGTCGAGGCCTCACAGAGGAAGCGGCTCACAGAAGATGGACTCTGTCATTCTCCTACACATAATGGGCCGTGGACAAAGGAAGCGGCTTGGAAGAGCCCATTAATGAAGGAGAGCCCGTCAGAGCCTAGTAATGGGGGTGTCATTTCTTTGAATTGCTAATCTTTGGGCTGCTATTATACGCTCTATGATGTTATTCAATGAAGATAAATGATTACAACCTATTCTCATGACCAAAAAAAACAAAAACCAAAACTCCTTCTTTGTAGTCATGTGTGATGGCAGTGATGCAGCTGTTTGTATTTTTTTTTTTTAAAATAAACCTGTAGCAAAAGTACCAATGTACCCAAAAAAAAAAAAAAAAGTACTTAATTTTAACCAACGCATATTTTGTCTTAAATCATTCCTTGGTCATTAGTTAAAACATAATCTACTAATCTAGCTAGGTAGGGATTGCTTTAGCATAAATCTGGTGAAACCCCTGCTTTGCCAACAAACCTTAGGCTTGAAAAAATAATAAATTGTTATACATAATTTCATCTAAGTATTATTTAATATTGAAATTAATTTTTATATACTATTAATATAAAGTATTTTATATTATCAATCAATTATATAACATTGTACATATGATTTTTGGGTTAATTATTTTAAAAATTAGATATTTTTAATGTCATGATGATAATATATAATTAAATATTTATATAAATAACTTTTATACTAATAATACATTAAAATTAGATACTTCAATATTTATATTAAATTAAGATTGATAACTTTATTAATTAATGCTTCATCATCAAAAAAGAAAAAAAAATCCCTTTACTGCTCAATAAATTTTAACAACTTGTTCTCACATTACTCATAAAAAAATAAAAATTATTCTCAAATTAATTAATTATATACTACATAGTCTTACTTTTTATTTATTTATTTTTAAATATGTTTCCATGCTTTTATTTTATTTTATTTTATTTTTGTCAACCCCTTTATTTTTTTAGTATACTTTTGTTGGCTTATTTGGTCCGACTTGTCAGGCGTGGCCCGTTTTAACACCTTTATTCAATTTCTTGTAATATTTTTGTTTTTTAAAAAAATAAGGTCATTTTTCGCAAAATTAAATATTAAAAAAAGACAGTGTAAATGTTATTGTTATTACTTTACATGATTACTACTATGTCTTCGTAATTCATACACGGATGGGCTTTTGAACCGGAAGTTGTGTAATGTTTGGGTTCATATACAATGTGTCAATTTTATTAAGTTAAAGTTCTTATATTAAAGTTTGACTTTAGGCCGCCAACTTTATTAAGTCACTCTCAAATTAAGAGAAAGACCAATAAAATATATTTGTAAATTTTGTAGTATTGGTAGAAAAAATTTCTTTTTATTTTTGTTTTTAATTAGACTATTTTTAAATATAAATAACTTATTATTGTACCCAACTCTTGTTGATTATTTTTTTCACCAGATATTGGCCAGTAATTCAAAAAGGAAAAAATAACAAACCACTCGTTACTTATGTTGATGCCAATAAAATTGACATTCAAAATCAATTAATCTAATCTATTATCTATTACTAATTCTACTATGTTAATTGCCACGTGGCAACACTAATTGCAATTAATCTAAAATTACGACCACTAAAAAAGAGTTTCATTCGCTTTTAAAAATGTCGGTCTCTTCTTCCAGTCGAGGCTCCGTTATCTGCTCTTAGTTCTTAACTCTCAGCTCCACTCTTTTCTCTTAAACTTCTTTGCTGTCTTTGGTGAGTGCTCTCCAAACCCTACCACAAAATTGCCAAATTGAATTGAGTCTCATCAATTGGGGTTCATGATGACTTGCAGCTGATAATAATGACCGGATTCCTTCTAAAATGGTAAGTTATTGTGTGAGGTTTTTTTTGGCCATGACTCATGACTACCTTTTCCCAGTGATAATATGGTGGTACTAAGTAGGTCACGATGGTTGTCTCCATCGCAACATTGTGCGTGGCAGCTGGTGTGAAAGTTGAACCAAGCTAGTGGCGATTCATGATGCTTGGCTCACGTTTTATGCTGTGGTAGTGGGTATATCGTGTTGCGACTCTTGATAAAGAGAAGATAGATCAACAAATTGGAAGGGAGAGGAAAAATGACAGAAGGAGAGGATGATGATGACCGAGATAAATTTTAAAATATTATTAAATTAAAGTCTAAATTACAAATCAGATTTCAATAATAATTATAATCAATTCATGCCAAATTGAAATATTGTTTAGAAAAAATTTAGTTTATGATAATTTATAATTTTTTATTTTTATTTTTGCAATATAAGTGTCGTTGAATTATTAATAAAATAGAATTAATTTTATTGTTATTTATACACAAAAATATGAAATTACAAATATATTTTGTCATCGTATCTTAATTATATTTTCTAAAAGTAGGATATCTATGATAGAATAAACATGGCATTTTATTTTTAGGGAATAATTTATTTGCACATAAAATATAAAATAATTTTATATTGTTAATTAATAAAAACTCAAAAAAATTGTTGACTCATGAAGATAACTATTCATAATGATAATTATCTACTATAATTTGACAAATTTTTAAAATTTTATTGGCTAATAATATAAAAAAATTTTCTCTTATTTTTATTAAAATTTTGGTTTATTCTTATCATATTATCTTAGTATTATTTTTTGTCTAAACTATCAGTATTCAAAATTCAGTATACTTCAATAAATTTTGTTCAAGTCTAGTCACATACTATGGGAATAAAGTTTTTCTAGCACTGATTTCTTTAATTAATTATCATATTATGTTATTCTTATCTAATAAGTTATCTTAGTAATCACTATTTTTATATAACAAATTATTTGATATAATTTAATTTGAGTTAAATTAGTTTCATTGGAAACATCTTCAATCCAAAAATTAGAATTGTTTACAAGAATTTGTAGTTTTGATGTTGAGGTGTATGCCATTACTAAAAAATTATTACCTTTATATTTATGATGATGCTATATCAATATTCTGTATTGATCATTAATTTCTCTAATATTACTTCAATTTTATTGGTTGATATGTTAATTTTATTATATGACTTATTAATTGTTAACTTTATAATTTTTGGAATTTATAAATAAAGTTATGTTTTTGGATAATTCACATAATAACAATACAAGTTTTTCGACAATTTTTTTTTCTTGGTTTATCTATATTAGTTTGCTCATGATAGATAATTAGTCTACTGTATCAGCCACAAAGTTAACTTAGTTTTAAAAAGTGTTTAGTATTTCCACTTCTAGATATATTTTACTAGAACTGCACTTTTTGCTTATGATAATGATTAACATAAGAGTTGTGATTATAATATCAATTTTGTTATTTTTTATTTCAAGTTTTTTATTGGAACTTCTAAAAATATTAGTTGATCTAAAATGTTTCAGATTTTCATCTTGATGATTTAAATATTTAATAAGGCTAATTCACTTTGGAAAATGTTTCTAGCCATAGTTGTGACTCCGAAAATTTTTGTTCCTTTATTTTAATTTGTGTAATTAAAAGTTTGAAGTCTATCACATTAAAATCTTTTTTTATTTTTTTGCTCTATACACAATTTCACTACTTTTCAATTCGTTTTAACAAACTATTTAATAGCTTTTTGTTTTATAACAAAATATTTAGATGGGTTTGGTGTTAGTCATCCCATCAAGTATAAGGCACATGGCTCCTGAACTCATAAAGCACCTATAGAGAACTTATAAGATTGCTTACTAATGGAATCCTTACATTGGTAATTGAAATCGAACTTGCATCTTTGAGCTATACGAACCTATATTTCACCAACTACGCCAACTCTTATTGGCCATTTAGTAGCTAATTTAATTAAGAAGTTTATTTTGATTTCAATGCAAGAAACTTATTTTGGTTTCATAACACAAAAACAACAAGAAAACAAAAATAACAAAAATAATTATGAAAAGATATCAAATTAAAAAGTATAGAGGTTAGAATGGACCCGTGAAATCACGGGAATTAAATACTATTATGATTTAATTACACAACCTCTCGGTGTGCAAAAAGCACTAACATTTCATCAACCCTTTTTCACTCAGTTATGGATCTATACAACAAGAAGTAGGAGACAAAAGAAATGAATGCAGGAACAAGAAACAGCATCCTCTTTGGCATAATACGGTACCCCTCATCAGATCCTTCTTCAATGATGGGCTCCAACCTTGGAAAACCGGGACAACATCTCTGAGGGGTTATGAGTAGTGCGGGTGCAACCTCTCCACAGTTCTGGATGCCTCTCACTTCCTTCACCATCTTCCTAAGCATTTTTTTTCACTAAAAAACCAAACCCTTAGGTTTCCTTGATTATCTTGTGTGATCAAAGAAACTCAACCTTATATCAAAAAGATGATAAAAACGGTTGGGGTTGGCTGAAAGGTTTAAGAAATAGTTCACTGCTTCAAATGCCCGATGGCATGGGAAGAATGACAAATGAAGCCGTATTATATATACACTGGGGCCATGAGCTAAAGAAAGAGAGGGTGAAGAATATTTGGTTGGCCAAGCTATAAGAATTATTGGTGGTAATTAGTGACAACTCATTAGTGCCTTGAATAAGTCTTTGCTTGGAATGGGATAGATTTCACAGCAAAGCCTTTTTACAAATCTAGAAGCGGCGCTAAAATAGCAAAGTGACGTGCACACAATGACCTGGGGAAGGCTTCTAGAATTGGAGATTAGTGGTGTGCATAGTTTTTGACTTTTTGTGAGTTGCAATAATGGTGGTTTGGATCAGAGATGCGTATTGTAGGACGTTTTGGGTGAGTTTTCTGCCAGCAAAGATTCGGGGCTCAATTATAACACGCTTCCTTTTACCAAGGAGATTCTATTTCTTGCCTTGTTTGTCGTTTGAAATCCGGAAATATTGCTGATCTACTTCCTCTCTTTCTTTCTTTTTCTTTTATTTTTCCCCTCCTGGTTTTGATCAATAGTTTCCTAAAATTATACTCATCCATGTGCATTTAGGAGCATTAATTTTTAGATGGCTTAATTAAATTTTTGGTCTTGCTTCGATTTTCTTTTTTTTGGGTTCTTGCTTTAACTGATTGTTATTTGGCTTCTAACTATATTTTATAACGGCCGAGACACTTTTATAAGGGTTAAGCCAAGTTGTTGGCAGGCCGTGCTGCCGAGGCTTAAAATACTTCTCTATTAATCTTTTGTCTATGGATAATGCTTTTTAGTATGAAAACCATTTTTACACTACTGTTACGAAGAATTTGATTGGCCAAGTCATGCAAAACTTCTGCCTTACTTCTATGTTATTTTCTCTTTCTTCCACTTTTACCTATCTTTGATTGGTTATTAAGGACCTTCGTATATATTTTTATGAAATTTCTTCACGCTAAATAGCAGCGCTGTTTCTCTATTAATCTTTAAATTTTTTTTTCTTTTCTATTTATTTCTCTATTAATTGATTTTTTAATTTCTTTTTTTTTTCCATTTACTCTTCATCTAAAGAGAGGTTATAAATTCAAACCTACTGCCACAGTACCCCAAAAAAAAAAAAAAGGTTTTTGGGCCCCAACATTTTAAAACAGAAATCCTATTTATACATAATGGATTAATGAATCGAGACATGCTACTTAAAAACTGTGATAGATTGAAAAGACACTTTAAAAAATTTTAAAATAAACGGTGAATTACACAGACATCTCCTGAGATTCAGTATAATTATATCCGGTATCTTTTTATTTATAGATAATATACTGAGCAAAATAAATTAGAGGGATGCTGAATATAATTACATTGAAGCTCGAAAGATATCAGTGTAATTCACCTTAAAATAAATGTAAGCGAGTTTAACGGCGGATTGCTAGAGTTTGTCGAAAAACATATCCATAGCTATGGGAATATAACATAACATAGCTCATTTTAAAATACCTGTAAAAAGAAAAATCGTAAATATTCTAATGTCATTTTCTCTTATGCTTCAATTAGGGGTGTTTAAAGGATGAATTGAGTTAGATCCGAATCCAGTCCAATTTTTTGATCGAATCATTTTTTAGAATTTAGATCCAACCCGATAATAATATAAAAAATGATTAGATTAAATTGGATCAACTCGATATTTACACAATATATGTAAGTTTGAATATTATGCATAGTAAAATCATAAAATTTTAGAAGTTACAAATAAAATTTAAAAGATATTTTACAATATATATTTGAAAGTAAATTATTTCAATACAAAATAATATTATGTTATGTAAAATATATTAATTGAAATATAAAAATATCATAATTTATATCTAATATTATTAAAAAATATAACTGACAATGAATCGTGTTATTTTGAGTTCGGTCGGATCAATCTGAAGTATGACTCGAATTCAACCTAAAAATACGTCGGATCAAAATTCTAAACCCAAACTTGACCTAATAACTTTCGGACTAAGTCGGATTATCGAGTCGAGACAGGTCATGAACACCCATAACTGCAATTTTGGGAGGTGCACCTCCAACTGCATTAGACGTATGCAGCTAGCATACATGACAATTTTCTTCACGTTTGGACCCACAATATCCTTTCTTGAAAGAAATAATTCTCATAAAAAATTGTATGTATAATTCCATTAGAAGGGAAAGAGAAAAATCGGTCAAACAAAGAGTATTTTTAGTGAAAAAACAAAAATAGGGAAAAGATCTATTTAATTAATTTTACTAACCGTTGAAATAAGTCGAATCAATAGAAATATCTTGTAATTTCTAAACATAAAATGGTTATTCTGATTCTGGTTGAGGATATAGGCTTACCCTACAGGCTACAGGCAACAACCAAGCTTAAGAGCTGAGAATAAGAAAATTAAACATTACACCCGGCTGATGACTACCTTAAAACTCACACTCAAAATTCAATACAAAGCATGCAAGTTCAAATTAATGTTCAGGCTCATGGAATACATCAATTAGAATCTGACTTTGGAGTAACCACCATGGTCTATGCACACTGGTAGTTATGACCAACGGACACTAAAGGCCCCGTGATTTCAATTGAACATGTAGCCGCTTGCGCTGAGAAGATTGTTGGTGAAGAGGGCACAGATGTCTCAGAACTTTGCTCCGTTTCATCATCATCATCCTCATCGTCATCTTCTTCGTCCTCTTCGTAGATTGTTTCCAATGTTATTTGGATTTGTATCTTCGAAACAGCAGGGACCAAGCAATGAGGGGTGACTGCACAAAATGGCGTTAGTGTGGAAGTTTCAGTGTTGGATTGGCAAAGAGTTGTGCTGGTGATTGCTGTTGAACTTGTGGAAGGCATAACAATGATATATTTAGCCATGCTTGCTGGCTTTGCTTTAAGAGGCGGAGGGTCACCCTATCTGGTATGCCAGCTAATATGGAATTTATATATGATAAGTGGCATGCTGTGTATGCATTATCAAAGTGGCCCGTCTTATTTAATGAAAGTTTTGGATCATTTTTGAGTATGCAGCTACATTAAAATTTAAAAGAGAGAATTTCAATCATTTATAGAAATTTTAGTTGACTCAAGCAAAATTATTTTTGACAAGAGTATACTTTTAATTTTGACAAAGAAAAAAAATAAGCGATCCATCACCCATAAAGGGTTTGGCTGAGGCAACCTTAATTCTCTACAAACAAAAAATAGGATATAAATTCAAATTTTAAAGAGATAATTCTTGTAAAAAAATTACATAAGATTCTATTCTCGCATCCCAATAAAAATTAATCCAATAAACTATTTAAATGAATTGAACTTATAAAAATATCCATGTGGAAAAAAAGGAGGCTTTGTCCATGTCACTTCAATAAAAGTAATGTTACAATGTCAGAATTTTTGACAGAAAATAATAATATAATTTACTTACCCATTCAAAAATAGCTACTGTATTATTCTATCAAATAAGTTCAAACAAAAGTTTTTTTGACTCTGAAGCATTTTCTCTTCAATATCATTTCGGCCTATTAACTTCACGGGAGAATGGGTCGTATTATTGAAAATTTGGAATCTAATACTTACCCCACCAAGAGGAAAATAATGGAGCAAAATTTTTTTATGATAATTTGGTTAATATACTTTTTAATTCTCAAATTGACGTGGATGCATTGTGCGTGATATAAGTTTTTTTCTTCCCAGAAAAGTGGATGCTTGTTTTTCCACTCAAACTTTCCGACTGACGCTGACTTTCATGGCGATGATGCGTAAATTTATTCAGCATTTAAAGGACATGACCCTACTTTGGACACAAATTCCTCCGTATGACATTGAGTTGTGTCCCTGTAGCTTGCTTCTTCTTCTTCCTTTATTTTTTATTTTATTTTTTACATGGAGTTATGTTCCTCACTACAACATAATTGAGATTTATATAATAATGTCAGTAAAACTTTAGTAACATAGCCTATATATTACATTTGTAAGTGTTACTAAAAAGTTTTAACAACACCTTTTATAACTTAGCTTAATCCATAAAAGCACCTATTTTCTTTGTTTGTGTTTCTAATTTTTTTTTTTAAGAAAAAAACTTTTAATTCAGTTGTACCAAACATATAGTTTCCTCCTTATTTTGCAATATATAAAGGCCAAATGTTGATTGGAATTAACTTTGAAAACAAAAAAATCCTTAAGCTAAGAGAAATTGTAGCTTTTTTCTAATGATAAATGCATGGCTTTAATGTAACTTTTCTTAATAAAGAGGAGGTCACCTGAATACGAATGAAGAGTAAATTACTCATTTAAGTAGGATCTAATTCAAATCTAGCTATCCGGTTAAACTTAGATGCCATCTTATCTACTTGTGTACAAGCAGTATATACATAAATTAGTGTACGAGTAACATAAATATTGGTATATATTTTATAGTTCCATTACGGCTGGCATTTTGCTACAAATTGAGCTAAAACAGCTCTGATAAGTAGGGCTCTCGTTAATTTCTTTCATCACAAGACGATCGAGAATGCCAACAAAAGTGAAACATAGAACAAATTAAATTTGATTCATCTTTTTTTTGCCCTGAATATCACCATCTAATTTTTGTTGGTACAAGTTTCACAAGCAAATTTAATTAATTAGCTAGCTAGGACGTTTTATTTGGTAAACTTATATCCTATGTTATTAAACATATCATTAACTTCAAAAAGGAAGGTGAGAGGTAAATTAGCCTGGCGTATATATCCCTTTTCGAGACAATTTTAGGTGCTTCAAAAGTTTGAACTTTGATTTATTTAATATTTAATATTTAACATTTTTAACTCCATATGATCATTGTCTCCTACTATAACTATGTTTGTAATAAAATTACTAAAGTGTCACAACATTAAGTGGATCATAGCACTAACTTTTTGCTTACTTAGGAGCATCAAAACACTTTTCTTCCTTTTCATAGTATGGCCCTAGATAGAGCTGGAATGCATGCATGACTTTTGAGCACGATGACCGAGATAGGTGTCTGCCTCATGCATAGTGGGACGGTGTTGGAGACTTGAAGAGAGAAACGTACGTGGTGGCTCCATGGCAACATGGCATGACTTGCTTTATGACATAAATGCTAAGTTTGGCATTATTTCTTTGGTTCCTTTTTTCCCTTTTACTCATTAGTCAATATATGATGGGGGTGACTCCATTTTTCCACTCCTGAGTGATTGCAACGGCGGCTTCTATGATTAATGGCTAGGCCCTAATGAAGAAAAAAAGGACATACCAAAGAATATGAATTTTTCTTCAACATGTCAAGTCTTTTTCTCTCTTGTATACCCCCCCTGATACGGCACAAGTGATGTTTATGGGGCGTCATGGGTGAAGGGGTGAGGTGCTAGCTAGCACGGAAGGTGGTGCTTATTGTTCGATGTCTGTATGCTGGTTACACTCTTTCTTAGAAGCTGCATGTGGCATTGTTTGTGATCTTAATTAATACCACTTTAATAGACACATGCGACCTTTTTGCACTGTAGAACGATGGTGACGATGATGTTGCTAGAATAATTCGATAATAAGGTCTCGTTCACCAGTCACCACTGAACCCGAGCATCTTAGCCTAAGGTTAGAGTTGTAAAAATGAGATGAGAGAGCTAATTGAGTGAATATCATAGAAAAATTAAGCCAAGATATATATATCTAGGATCTATGAGATCGAGGATTCTATTTGTAAATAATCGAGCATGACAACAACAAATGGCTAGTTTCTAACACCTCAAAAGGAGGAAGGGTCTAGTATATGCTAGCTCGCAGCAGCCATCTCATAGGAATACTGGAGAAATGTGTCTCTTTGAATGAAAAATTCAAGTCAAAATTGAAAGTAAGAGATATGGAAGCCCAAGAATGCAGTAGGGAGTTGGTTGGAAACCGCTATTCAAACTAAGAAATAACTTGATCAGAAGGGGATTTGAGGGGATATTCGATTACCAAGGAAGTATTATTATTGATAAGAAGCAGAGTAATCAGTGACAGTAATTAATTTTAATGTCTTCGACCAAGCTGTTCGTTTTGATATTGCCATAAAATTTCAAAACACAAAGAAGATTCATCAACGTATCATTCCTTAGTTTAAGAGGTATGAGATCATACAAGACATTCCTTAACCTTTATTTTCATATTAAGAGAGAAAAATTAAATAAATAAAGAAGCCAGATTCAGAAATGCCAAGGCTAGAAAGGGATGATTCGCGAAGTTTGTTATTGTTTGGGGGCACGCTTAAGAATAAAAATAAAAAAAATCTGCAAAAACTATTAGGTTTTAGTTTACTAAAACAATGAATGAGGGAGACCATGTATAACGTTGCGTCGTACATGATCTTTAATATGCTTCATAATAAAAGAGTCGTTTAAAGTTGAAGCATAAATACTGCACAAATTTTTTAATACTCATACTAAAATGTAGATTTCATTTAAAAGAATGAGATAACTTTAGCATTATATGTCAATAATTAATTTTCCCAAAAACTTTAACTTTAGGAGAAGGCTCATAAATAGTTTTATATACATCTAGCATCTCTAGTAGATTCAGTTTCAATTTACGGCTCACAAGTGCTCATATTTATAAAACTTATTTTCGTTAAAGGAAAGGTTTCCTAAAAATAAATGTCTCATATAAAATTTAAGGTAAATATTTTTTAATTCTAATATTTTAAAGTTGGCATTAAGTTAATCCTAAAATAATTTTTAATATTAATTTAATCCTAATATTTTGAATTTTGACATTAATTTAGTCCTAATAAATTTTCCTTATAAATTTTTCGTAAAATCAAATCTCTCATCAAATTATTAGTATAGAACTAAATTAATGTCAAAATTCAAAATATTAAGATAATTTAATGTCAAAAATTTTTTCAAGACCAAATTGATATCAATTTTAAAATGTTATGACTAAATTGATATAAAAAAATTTATTCAAAACCAAATTTGGTACCAACTTTAAAATGTTAACACTAAAAAAGTTTAGTTACTCAAATTAAGTTCGAGCAAACTTATCATAGAAACAAGTGCTGCCTGCTTTTTTCTTCACCATAACTAGAATAGTAGTGTTCTGCTATAATTTGGAACTGCTTGACTGTTCAGCAGCTCCGAATATTATATGCGACTTGAGCCTCGTATATTTTCTCAACATGCATATGGATATATAAACACTATCAAGCGTGTGAAAAATAAATAAATAAATAAAAGATAACAACAAAACTGTATATTCTAGCGAAAATTCTAAAAGCTATGACATGAAAAGTAGTGCCATATATCAGCCAATTAGACACCATGTTCACGTGAAGATCTATCTTGCTACAAGACGACGAAGATGGAAGACAAGTTAGCATGTTGGGCTATTCTGCATCCTTATCCAGAACGACCAATTTATGTAACGTACTACTTGCTGCAATATATTGCAACCACTTAATTCCCTTCCAAACCTAGTTATGGTCCACCATTATCTTATCCATATTCTTTCCATGTGATTTGAGAAGTCAATGAAAAAAAAAATGTGAAATTAAAATTCTCATATCCAGTACATTAAATTAACAACAATACTTTGAAAGATGGTAGAAGTATAATTTTTAGTAGAAAGGGTACAAAGTTTGTTAAATTATATATCGTTCAAAATAACTTAATTTGATTCAATGTAAATTAGTAAACAAAAATAATAATGAATTGTTTTGTGCGACGTATTATGATTTATCAATTATTAGTTTAATTAAAAAAAGGTTTTAAGGGCTAGTATGTATCGACCACAATGTCAATGCCCTGGAGGATGCGCAATTGAAATAAAAATAAAAAGGAGGCTGTGGACGGCAGCTATGATGCCGAAGGAAGTGATTTAGATGTTGCATTAGCTTTACAGAACGTCAGCATCGCACACTACAATACAATTATTTAGTAATATTTAAAAAATATTGCTAAATTATAAAAAATTGTGCTATTTATATTCATATTATTTTTATTAGAGATTAATTTTAATATATTATCATTGTAAAAGAGTTTTACATTATTATCTAATTGGATTTAATTTATATGTGCTGTTATTATAAAAAAAATGTTATATAGATATCTAATCATATATTATTACATCAGCAAAAATGTTTGATTTAATTATCTACTATCTTAAAAGTTTTACAAATACAATCTTATACTACTAGTATATACCAATTCCACTTATTATATATATGAGAATTTGGAGTGATGGACATGAGAATCAAATATTTATTGCTAACATAATAATATATAATTGAATGTTTATGTAAAATATTTTTATATTGATAGTGATTAAAATTAAAAAAAATTTATTAATATTAATTTAGATTATGTTAAAAAAATTTAAAACACTCTTTATATTTTTAGTAATATTTTTAAATGTTATAATTTAACTAAGTGTTGTTAAATATAACATATGTTTGGTTTTTCCTTTGAAATCTCAAAACTATGATTTGTACAAAAATGCCGAAAGTATGATTTTGGAATTTATAAACAGAAACCAAACATGCTAATAATAATGTATGCATGTGATTTATTGGTTGCTTTACAAAGTAGTAATCAACATTTACAAATATCAAAAAACTTCAATTTTATGTTCGTGTTCCCATTAATTACAACACCTAAGAATGGGGTTAAAAAGATGGCAGGTTAAGATAAACAATCTAGTTAAAGTTAATTTAAACAGCAGATTTGGTTAAAACTCTTCGTATTAAAATTTGTAATGTTCATTTCGAAAGGATCATTTATAGAAAAATCATGAATGGAGGAATACACACGGGCTATTGTTTCAATGGATATGATAAAATGCAAGTAACTTCACATGATTTGGTTATCATACGCATTTGATGTTGGGAAAAAAAAACTCTTATGATTTAATGTTTTAATTGGACGTTTATATTTTGTTTGGATTGATGGAAACTGAAATAAAGCGGAATAAGATAGATGATATTAGGTTGCATTGTTTGCATATTTTAAATGATTTAATTTTGATATATTAACAATTTTATACTGTTATCTAATTAAATTTTTTTCATATGAATGATTTTTTAAATAGTAGGTAAGAAAGTCAAACATATTTGTTGATTTAGTAGTATATAATTAGATGATAGTGTAAAAAAATTTTACACTATTAATCAAAATTAAACTCTATTTTAAAATAGGATTGAATTGAATGATATTGTATGGAACTCATTTCATTTCATTTCATTCTATTCAATACCCTTGTTTTTCTTCTAATCTAATTTAGGCATTACATATGAAATATAATGAAAAGAAAGATGATTTAATAACTTAAAACTTTTTCCCATAAATAAAAAATCTTAAAATTTTTACTATTTTATTCCATTCCATTCTTTATTATTTAAACAATGTAACAAAATATTTATTTCATTCTATTTTATTTCACTCTACACTATTCTCTCATATTCAATTTCACTATATTCACCATGAAATATCTAAACACAACCTAAAGTTTTAAACGAAAGCTTTCCCACAAAACTATTCAAGAAACAACCCTTAAAATGTATCAAGCGAAAAGAAGAATGAAATGCCCTTGATAATACAGATGATATCATGATAGGATGGACCAATGTATTTCGATCTATTCCATCCTATCACGGATCACCTCAAAATCGAAATGAAATATGCTAATCCATTTTGAAATGAAAAAGATAATTAACTCACTCTATTTTTAATGGATTAATGGATTAACCCTTTTTTTTTATAGTGAAGATTAATCTGTTAAAAGAGGGACAAAAAAGAAATTATTGGGTCAATTTATTTAATATTTGAGCATAAATGACAGAATCAACTGAGTTAATCCATAAATTAATGGCTTAATTTACTTAATTGAATAAAAATGACAATTCATGCGAGACTAAATACATTTTTTAACCAAAAAAAAAATACCATAAATTAAACCAGATAAATTTCAAAATTAAGTTATACAACTTAACTCAAGCCATTAAATATGGTTCAGTGATGAGAGGTTTGGATAATCTGTATGAGGTCATAGATTTATATCTCATTGCTACCATTTTATATATAAAAAAGAAACCTAACTCATTATTTTTTAATAACTTTAGTGAATTAACCTGTAAGGTGGAACCCATACTATCACCTCTAATTGCCAATCAATCAACCAAGCAATGCTGCGGGAATAAATGAGATTAAAATTTTTTGTCTTCATTTTCTTTTGTTTTCTATCTTTAGTTAATAATTTATATCTATAAATAATAAGTTTTATCAATTTTTAAATTTTTTAACCTTTTCCAATATCAAATTTTGAATGAGAAAATTAATGGAGATTGAGTCTAGCAGAAAAAATTAGTTCTCCATAAAGTAACAAATTATAATTTAAATCTTAATTAAGAAAAATATTTATATTTAATGCTAAATTATGCCTAAAATAATATTGCCTCCACCAGGATATGTGCGGGGGAAAAAATTAAATGAGAAAATGAGAAAGGATATAGAAAATGGGGGAGGAAATTTTAATCCAGAATAAATAAGGGTGAGGGTCAGTTCAACCTCAAATCACGGTTGCGCCCAACCTCACCGCCAATTAACTGTAATGCTACACTTGGCAGCACTTTCCAACGTTCAGCTAAACTTGCTTAACCAACTTCTCTCATACATTCAAAAATCCAGTCAGAGTCGCTTAAATATCCCAACCGGCAACCACCATAAAATAAACAACTGTACGACTAAAATTCCTGCTTTCCAATTGCTGCCAAGAAAACAGGAACCTGAAATTTCCCTGAAAGGCCAAAGGGCTTCATGGGAAAGAAAATCTTCTTGTGATCCATCACCCAAGTCCAAGTCACTCCCTTATCAGCTGCAACGTGGCATGGGCAAAAAGCTTGCCGCATTAAATCACAAAAAAAAGTACAAATTTGGAAGCTAGTGTACACAACAAAAACCATATCTTCATGGATATCAAAATTTCCATTAATGTTTTGACACATACCTAAGTTGGTCCTACTGGAAGGTTATCTACAGGAAAAGTCTTTAACGCATCAAAACATCAGCATTAAATATCAAAAGCTGTAGGCGGCACTAGCAAATAAAACTTGATTTAACCGTCTAAGATTAAGACCCTTGACTCAATTTGAGCCTAGTTAGACTAGTCCTTAGACCTTTTATAAATTGAACCTATGGCTAGCGCTTCATATCCATCCTCAATCAAACCAACTTCACCCCAAGATCTCTATCTCAACCTTCATTTGGTCATTCCTATCTTTTAGCCCTTTCTTCCTATTCTCGTCACAAAACACTTCAACTTCACATACAATGGCAAATTCTCGCCTTGCAAGGCTCTTCATGGAGGTAGCGCCACCACAGTATGTTGCTGTGATGAGGCACAGAACATCGAAGATGTTGGACACAATTACTGAAGAGGAGAGGGAAACTAGCCCAAGTGATTCTGCCATTTCATCCCCTAAAAGCTCATCAGTATCATCAGCAGCAGCATCTTCAGCTTTACCTTCTGCTGCTGCCACTGCCGCAATTGCAAGTGCTAATAATTCTAAGTACTTCCTGAAGGAAGTTCATAGATCCCTCTCAATTTTGAATCACTGAGGCAAGCCAATGAAACAACCCCAGATGGTGGCTGATGAGTCATTGCAAAGCTGCTAGTTCTTATTTTTATCCTTGTACTGCCCCTCTCCGCTCTTCTCTTCTCTTTTAAGTTAATTCATAAATGTATCCTGTTCAATGGTTTGGATGAACAAGAGATGCTGCGAGTGTGTAAAGAGATTTATCTGTGCTGCTAGATGCTGCGAGTGTGTAAAGAGATTTATATACGCTGCATAGCAGCACAGAATAGCAATATCTGCACCTGTATTCCGCTGTAAAGGCTCATAACTCATTAAGTTTCTACCAATAAACTCAAAACTGCCACAAGTTTTTTGGCATACAATAAATCTATAACCTCTTTCATATTATATGCCATAAGTGGAGACCGGAGGCATTGGCAGTAGTTTTTTACTGTCACACTTTGTTGTAGGGTCAGTCTGTTCAACTTGCACAAGAGGAAAGAAGCAAAATTTTCAATTAATTTGAGTGATCTGACAATTATTTTCCTTAAACCAGGTCCCAAGTTCAAGTGTTCTACTCTATCATGAGTGGTTAATTCAATATGTTCGTTCAATTATTTGCCTCAAAATTTCTGCGATGATTACTAATTTGTTTCTAGAAATATATTGTCAAAATACTAAAATGGTGGTAATTGTTTCTGTTGGTGTTGATGAAAGTCACTAACTAATAGATGGACAAGAAATATGGGGATCGAATCATTTACCATTCAATATTACAACTGCATTCTCAACGAATTGTTTACTATTTAATAACGATAAACATTGTGCCCCCAGTAATAATAATAATAATAATAATAATAATAATAATGATAAACAAACAACGTTACATGATCTGATGTAACCGAAGAGCAGAACTGTATAGGCTGCTCTTCTAGCTGAACTGCATCATGAAAATTACTGAATGATAAACTCGCTGCGCTAGTTCATGTAATAGTAATAACCCTTGCACAGTGTGGCATCTAGCACTTTGGAATTTTTATATGCTAGCAATTGATACAGCATAAATACAAGAATACACTGATTTATGCACAACATGTACATGCATAATATCGGTAAATTTATTTCTAAATTAACAAGTCTAAGTAACATAGCCCTCAAGGTAAACCAGGTAAACAAAATATGAAGCTTCGCGTGAAGAGCCGCAAAATGAGAGGAAGAGAGATTAGCGGATGGATGTGGCCACATAATGAGCACTTAGGAATCAAATTAGTGGTCCTTATACTTTTACAGTAACAAATTAAAGGAGAGCCAGTCAATAGAACACCAATATTTTGTAGTACAGATGCTGTTACTTATTTGGACAGACCGATAGACGTAGTGATTTAAATATCTAAACTGATATGTGAAAATATAATGAAAATACAGATAACTATGTATTAATAATTGGAGAATTACATTATTTACCCGTGCATCTGATAAAAGTTTTTCATTCATTATCAATTACCATTATATTCACTAACAACATAACTGAAATAAATATGTCAATTTGTGTGTCTAAAAAACCATGTTAAAAAAGATATTTTCCTTTGCAGTAAATGCTGTATCTAAGTGTACTTGATAACAGTACAAGAAAGAGCACGATTTTAAGCTTCAGTAGTAGAACATAAGACTATGCGTTGCTTCTGAAAAAACCACGATAGGAACACTGGAATAAAAATTGATGGAGCAAGTAGGCTGACAGGTACGCATGTATCGAAACATATGGCCTAATTGGTATCTAGTAGGGTGAGCCAGGTAGGAAAACCATGGGGACAATGGACAAATTAAAGGTGTAGCCTATCTATAATCAACTACACCCGCAACATAGCAAAGGATGCATATGCATGGCTGCTTGAAGATGAATTATGGTAGAGTTGAAGATTGCAATGCACAGGGAATGTGGTAGAATAGAATAGAAGGAAGTAGGATTAGCAACCAAAGAGCCCTCCTTCTGAGATGATTTAATTAGTAGGAATGCAGCATATTGGTGGGACAAGAAGATGATGAGTATATTCGATCAGAGATATGAACAATCCCTAAGAAATGCGCTGGACCCGTATGTATGACAAGAAGAGCCTTAGATCTGTTGTCACAGCAAACTCTAGGCAAGTAAATGAAATCATTTAACTTTTACAATGTTAGTGTGAATTCACCAACAGCAATTAGATAAGCTTTTAAAAAATGCAATTATAAGTTCTCTTTGTTTGAATTTGAAAAAATATTTTAAAAATATATAAATTTTAAATAACTATATAATTTAAAAACAAACAAAATATTAAAAATATATTTTAACATTTTTCATAATTAGAAAAATTGATTTAAAAAATTCAAAAAAAATTATAAAGCATTTTTTAAGCGTAAGAGAATGCACTCATAAAATAATATAAATAACTATTTTTTATAAAAAAATATTTTTTGGTAGATAAAAAATAATTTTATATTTTAATTTTAAGAAATCTTATCTAAACAAATGCTTTTGTTTTAAAACTAATTTTTTTTAATACAAATACTTCTCGTGAAGAGAAAAAAAAATACAAACAAGTTCACCATGATCTTGTGTTAGTTACTTCACAGGCTTTAGATATTTTAATATTTCATCATTCATAATAATATATATACACACAAGAGTAATTATATAAAAAAAAAATTATGCAAATCAATATATGATTTGCTGATTAATTTAATCAGCAAATCATATATTGATTATAAGACATTTCATTGACACACTAAACACTTTCAGATAAAAGCTTGTGATCTTGAAATGGGTGAAACAAACTTCAATCCAGCTATTTTTCCTATGAATTCATCGTGTAGAAATTATTTATTAATGTAAAATATAATTAATTTTTTTTGGTGCATAAAATATAAAATTTTGTTTTCTTATAGAAAAATATAATTAATTTTGATATACCAAATATAAAAAATTTTATATTATTAATTATGAGATTAATAGTTATTATAATAAATAATTATTCACTCTAATGCAATACTTTTTTACCATTTTTTTGGTTAATAAAATTTTTTTTTTACAATATCAGTACATAGAAATTAATCCCATTAAATATATATGTTTATCATAACAATCAAACATTTTTCCTCAAAATAAAATCAAACATTTTTAATAATGCAACAATAAATAATCAAAGAATTGTGTAATTTTATACCAATCATATATATAAAAAAATCTAATAATAAAATTAACATTGATGTTAGTGATCCACACATAAATAAGAAAAATTAATACATCTCTATAACTCAGTTTCGTCATCATACAAACCGCTATGGGTATATTAGGAGTCTTTCAACAGTACATGATAAATTCTAATGAATTTAAATATTTTCTATGGCCAGATAAAAGCAAAAATAAAGACAGCTAAAATGTCACTTAGACATTTGACTGTATGTTTAAACTAGAAAAAATAAAAATAAAAATAAAAATAAAAATAAAAAAATCCTATTAATGTTTGTCATTTTCATTGATACAGAACTTCCGCTTGATCTCATACATCCACCCTGTCGGTGAAAGAATCAGAAAGAAAGCCATCAAGAAACCGTTACCCTTCAAAAATAAAAATAAAAAAAAACCGAACACTACGAAGGGATCTGTCCCCGGAACTGCAAGACTTCATGCCCTCAAAATATGCTTCAGCCACTCATTTCCATTGAAGAACTCCATTCTCAGTTGAATTGAATACTTCCCGGGATTATTTGTGTGATGTTCTCAATCTAATAAGCTATTCCCATGTGTGCCCATTAATTAATAAGCAGATATTCCCGTGAATGATTTTTTTTTCATTATATTCGCTCCATTCAGAAGACTCTAATCCTTTGCTTTCTTACGTGCCTCCGAATTCTTCTCCTTAAATTTTTTCAATGCTGCCAACAAAAAATGGAACATCTAATGTAACTCCAAAACAGCAGAAAGGAGAACATAAAGAAGCGTTGAGTTCAAACAAGGTCCATGCACAATAAAAGATATCTTATTTTAGGCATTTTCTCAAAAAGACGAATGTAATACCTCAATTCCATGCCTTTCCCAGATGCCAAGTATGATTTCAGAAGATCTGCATGCTGATTAATGGATCAGATCTTCTGAAACAAGGTCATGACATTTTTTCCCCCCAATGTTAGATCATTAAGATTAAGCAAAGCTACTTGAAGCAGCAAGTAATGTCAGTGGCCTTTTAAACTGATGTTTAGTCTATCCTCTGGTACACTACCAGGCTGGCAGTGATGGTTGAGAAAGTTGATATACACCAAAATTGGAATTAACATATTTACCTGATTCGTAGGTAGGGTGAAGTGCTTCAATCAAACTGGATTGAATGGCGTGCTCGCAACAAGAACTAGCCTCAGCCTTTTGCATCAACTTCTTAAATCGCCGAACCTGGAATGGAATAAGAGTTGACAAGAGTTCAAGAATGATTCAGGTTCCAAATGTTGAAAAGATGAAATTAACAAGACAAATATACTCTTAATTTTTATTGGTAAATAATATAACAGTGAGTAAAAGGGGAGTGAGAGCACCAACATATGACAAGGGTGATTGACAAAACTCAAATGCAGAATGACAACTATTCAAATCAAACCAGGCACGGTTACTTGAATCAAACATCTATTTACATGGCCTTTTTATTCAATAAATAAATATTTAATGCATGTTAAAATTTGCATTTTTTTTAACAAAGTCTTGCCAAAATATTTAATAAACAACTTTTGTTGAAAAGTTTTCTTATTACAAAATAAATCAATCCAAACATAATTATAATTATAATAGTCTTATAAAGTACAAATTAAGAGACTCGTATTTAAAATATAGTAATCATGACTTGATACTATTTTATTTATTTTATTTACATAATATAAATAAAAAGGGCTATATGAATTTTTTTAGGACATGGAATACTTTGATAATTGTTACTCTGTATTTTTTTATTTTATAAAATAGTTTTTTAACTCAATTAAATATTGATGAACATCATGTACTAAGCAAGACCTCTGCTCACCACTTTATCTTACAAACATTTATAAAATTAAAACGCATCATGATGTATATTTTCATTTTTCTCTGTTTAAGATTATATATGGAAATAAAGTATTTAATTTGTCCTAATTTATTAAAAATTAACACACTTTGATCTAGCACAAAATAATGACCAAGCGTCCATAGGTGAGACAAGATGACTTCAAACCTCATCTTTGGACATCAATGTGTAGCAGCGCCCAGTCCGGCCAGCTCGCGCAGTCCTACCAGCCCGATGAACATAGGTCTTTACATATTTGGGCATGTCATAATTAATGACATTTCTTACCCCTTCAACATCCATTCCTCGAGTCATTGCATCAGAAGATACAAGCACTTGAAACTCGCCCTTCCGAAATGCAGTCAATGTCTTGCTGCAGAAAAGCAGGTTTTTTTTAATTGACAAGGACCAACTCATCCCAAAAGATAAAGTTGTCAGGTGAAAGCTTATAAACAGTTTCATATCTTTTTATCAAAACCATCTAGTCCGATTACATAATATGATATGCTAATAAATATAGAAGCAGAGTACAACCATCAGTTACAATACATACAGATTATAGTGTAAATCTACAAATTTAATCTATATTCAACATGACAATGTTGTTCCTCGTTTAACAATTTTATCCATGTTTGTAGATTATTTGACGGAATTCCTATTGATTTAGGTCACAAGTTATGCTTGCCTAGGGACAATGCAACTTTCTTATACATGGCTGCTTGCCACGTGACTTGGGCTAGGTGTAGAAGCTTTGTGAGAATGAGATAACTAGACAAGTTCTTTTTTTTGTTTCTCTCTTTTTTTCCCCCCTTTTGTCTTGCTAGATTTCAGTGGCAATATTACAAAGAAGTTTGGATTCAATAAAGAGGAAAGTAGTGTCTTCTTTGGTAAAAAAGATAGTAACCAACAGTTCCGGGTAAAACATTACCCTGGATATTTAATATGACTTAATTTGCATCATCTGAAAATGCACCTAATGTTAAATACATTTATAGTTCTCAATTAGCAAAGGTCAACATGTTTCCTCGTTCCCACTCCAATGACCAAAAAGCAAAATGGGAGTGAAAATAAATTCCCATCCCCATATGTATTCCAATCCATTCAATCAAACCAAGCACGCACTAATCGTTATCAGACAAATACGGATTAAAGGACATAACATATTGCAACAATTTCATGGTTTAACATTTTAATAAGTGGATTTAAAAGTTCAATCACTACTTGCACTGACAATAAAGTTCAAGAAGTGTGTATTCATTTTACCTTTTCTATTTTTCCCCATCTGCCACTTCTTTCCTTGGATCATCCTGTTTCAAAGCATCAACTAAAGGCTTCTGAAATCAATTATCCTTGATTAGTTTCTTTCTTTCCCGGCTTACCTATAGTCTTCTTCTATTTATGAAAATAACAAAATTCCCTAATTTCCTTGCCTTAATTTCCTTTGTTTTCCACTTTACTGACTTAATGCTATTGTAAGAGTAGCATTTTTGCCTATGAGGTACACTTGTTATGCTTACTACTCACAAGTCAACAAGTGGTGTATCGCCCATTCATCCAATCAAACTGTGATATATGTTTTCACTAAAATCTAAAAAAATTGTCTGATGTGATTATCTGACACTGATCATGAAACTATGGCAATAAAGATGAGTTGAAGCCAAGAACTGATATAAATTTGTTTAGGTCATCATAAGAGTTATTACAGCACTTATAGTTATAAAACTTATAAGCAGTAAGCTTATAGCCCGATGTGCCCCCAAAAGTCTGAAAATTGTAAAAGGCACATCAGAGAGTATCCTAAACACCATGTGTCTGAATTGTCTGAATTGATTGTTTCTTTTGAAGCAAGTGTTGTACAATACGAAGTGTCAAATTAGGCATTCAGCATACATGACTTAATATTTTTTATTTGTTTGGTGAGAATGAAGCAAAAGTTACCTTCTTACACGTTGATGTTGAAGACCAGAATACTCCTTGATATCAATTTGCAGATCTCCAAAACAATTCAGCAATTTGCAGAGACGATGTGTTGAATCCACCGATTTTGTGAAAATAATGCATTTTTCTCCTCCCAGTGATTTCAAAAGGGCAACCAAATACAAAGGTTTGACCTTTGTTTCACAGATCTGCACAGGAAAAAAAAAAAAAGCATCTAAAATTACAAAGGAACTGCTTGTCATCACTCATCAAATTAAAAATTTAGGAAAAGTAGAGCCAATCAAACAAACAATAGGACGATTTCATCCACCAACAGCTCTTATGATCTTATCTCATTGCTGCAGCTAGTTATGCCATGGGTACCCATAGTTGACTAACCCAGGTGTTACATTCATAAAGATAATAGCATATAGAAAACAAGAAGCCAAAAATGGTGGTGCACTAAAAGAGAGGGTTGAGAGGGAGGTTGAGAGCAACACTGGTCATGGCTCACCACTATCCAATTAACATCCAAAATCAAAACGACACCATTGTGTCTTATCATAAATCATGTCAATAGACGATATTGTAGTTTTCACTGCTCTCTCCATGCTCCTCAGATATTCATAAACTCCATCTTCTCCAACTCAAACAAAAGTCATTTGTCAAGCAGGCCACAAACCACGGTTTTCACCAGTTAGTCCTCTGCAACAAGGCCACTCAACTACTCAAGTCCTTTGCCATTGGTCTAATATCAACATGAAGGTCGGTCCACGATTATCACAAATTTTTTTTGTCAATTTCTAAAGACCTAATGAAAATTCACAAATATAGGAAATTGACTCCTTTGTTGCCCCTCCTTAAAAGCATTGGAACAATTGATTGGGGGGTACATATGCAATTTTCCCAAAGATTTAACTGAAGTCCGGATTTATGATTTAAGGTAATTTTTTATAATTAAAAGATATAAAAGCACGATGCAGTTTCATACCAGTTTGAAGGATTCCAAATTTTCTGGAAGTCGATAACGCATTTGCCCAGCTTTCAGGAATAAAGGGTGATGCAAATTAAGCTGAACAAGCCTGCCTGGGTCCTGAGTTATTGTCGCAGATAGAACGATCTTTGCCAGCCTAGGGAAGGGCTTATCCTTGAATCCCCGCTCAACTCCACTACAAAATAAAATAGCCATAATAATGATAATAACACTTTCAAAAAGTATGTTAAGCATTCATTTCTACATTAATTAAATAAAAAGTGGAAAAGAAGTATAACAAATGCCAACTAAGAATCCAATTAAGTTTCAAAGCTATAATCTGATTTGAACGTCCTAGCACATCCAAAATGTTGAAACTAGAAATCAAAGGCATATAACATTTTAATAATAGTCTCACCAATACTATTTCCAAGAATAGGATGTCCTAATAATACTATTACTGCAACAATGCGTAGAAAAAATTCATAATTCATAATCCATAAGGATATTTAAAGTTTTCATGTGGATACACTATGTAGTTAATCTTACCAGAATCAAATAATTCCATCAGAACAAAACTGGATGAGCTCTAAGAAGTGGTTATTCCTCTAAACTAAACAGACAAGTCAATCCCTACTTAAAATATATCGTATATATTTCTTCTATTTAAGATAGTCGTTAATACATATTATCAGAATTTGGGAAATCAAAAGCAGCAGTTGTTCGCTAGATCTACATGCCATACGATTCTAAAACCATGTGTACCATAAGGCAAGACATAGTATTTTTTCCCCCCATGATATGAACATTTCAGAGAGCTAAGTGTGCTTTGAACTTACCTCCTTCTTCTGGTTCTCAATGCACCAAGAGAATGAGGAAAAAACGAATCGCTCGGCTGAAAATCATTATCGTCGTTCGACTGCGTCAACTCAAGCACAGCAGGTAGCCAGGACTGGTAGGCCTCCCGGAGTAGCCGATCTGTTTCATCAACCACCTGAACATTATTTCCCTCGTTAACACAGATTCTATTTCATAAACATTATATTTTTTGAAATTTGAAAATAAGTAACACAAATAACCAATTTCATCAAAGATACTGCAATCCTGAGGCACTTACAAGATAATAAAGATGCTCAAGCGTGAAGCCTTTAGTTGTATTGATATGATCCATTAACCTTCCAGGTGTTGCCACCAATATATCCACCTTACTCCTCAACCCACTCCGAACCCGAAGCGGAACATCTTCGGGATCATAACACATGCCGGCCTCGCAATCCGGCGCGTGCACCAGCTCAGAAATTTCATCGGCGACGGAAGACTGGCCAGCGGCCAATCCCACGCGCAGGCCCAGCGGTGAAGCAATGGCGTCGAAGACTCGCTTGACCTGCAAGGCGAGGTCGCGCGTGGGAACCACCACAAGGGCACGCAGGCACCTAACGACGCGCGTGGAGAGTAACTGAACAATGGGGAGCGCGTAGGCCAACGTTTTTCCGCTTCCGGTGGGGGAGTTTATGCAGAGGTCTCGCTCGAAGTTACCGGGACCAACGGTCTCTTGCCAAACCGCAACTTGCACCGGGAACAGCTTAGAAATCCCCATGTTCTCCAATGCTAATTTCAACCTAATCAATAATAGTCAATAATTAAAATCATAATACACAAGATAAATGAAAAAAAAAAATGGAAGGGGATAATGGGTGAGTACTTGGGGTGGAGGGAAGGGACGTTATGGAGTGGGAGGTCTTGGAAGAGAGTGACGTCAACGGGGTCTCGCATCCATGGCAAGACCGGAACGCTGCGTTTCTTCTCTTCTCCCATTCTTTTGTGTTTTCCCTCTTTCACTCCCAAAACCCTCCGGCTTTGGCGCAAGCAGCACCAGCACGCAGGGCTTAAGAGCAACGCACGACAGAACAACCAAAACCAACTGGTGTACTCCTTTTTTTCTTTTGCGGTCAATTAAAAAACGTAACATGGATCTTGAAGTTGAACCCGCTGTGCCGCTTGCTGTTCTGGGCCTTCAGCCCTTTTGAAATATTGGACTACATGGGTTCCTTACTTGGGCCTTGTACTTCTTCGTGCCCCGCACCCGTTAACCGCACACCAAAAACAAATAATTGAATATTATTTGAGTAAAATGTTCTGTAGTTGGAATTATTTGTCAAAATTAAAGGAGAGTAGTTAGATAAATTAAAGGAGTTAAAATTACTCATTCACCCAGTTTCAATAATTAAAAATAATAATACATCATTCTGACAAAATTTCTAGTAGCAAACTTTGATAGAGTTATTTTTATGACGTTAGCATTTTTATTTATTTATTATTTATATGCTGGAACTTGCAAGCAAATTCGTTTCTTTTCTCTCTCTTTCGAGATGCAACAGAATTATTTTCAAAAAATAAAAAGGCTATGCTAAAATAAAAGAGTAACCATTATCCTATACATTTTCCAAGCACGAATTTAAATTCTGTGTCAGCTATACCTCGAATTACGCATAGTCTTCGTTGGCTGTGACTATTCCAACTTTTTCATACTTATTTAGGTAGCTAAACATCCATGATGTCAATATAAAGAATGGAAAAATGGGCAGAGGTACTGGCACCTTCTAAATTTTATATCGTTTAAAACAACTTTTATATAAATCACTAAATATAATGAAAGGTCTTGAGACTTCCTTCCAAAAACTTGCAAACATGTCATTGCGTTGATTAATTAAACTAAAATTAGTCATCATATATAACACATTCGGCAGGTGTATCAATGCATACAAGTCATATGTTGAATATTCTATTCAATCTATGTATAAAATGATGTGTTTATAAGTTTTTAAAAGTTTAAAGAACCTTCCAGATTTGGGAAAAAAAATTCAAGAACCTTTATTATTATTATTATTATTATTTGAGTTTAATTGATATGTATTATTAATAATATAAAATAATTTTATATTATTAATTAATAAAAATATAAAAAAATAAAAAATTATGATAGATTTTTTATTATAATGAATAATTATTTATATTAATTTATATTTTTTATTATTTTTATTAACAAATAATATAAAATTATTTTACAGTATATTTAAATTAAATTCTTATTATTTTTAACGAGAGCCTTTAATATTTTTATCTACAATAAAATGGCCTTTAATCCGAAATTAAGCATTCACAGTAGCAATCTCACATTCAAGAGGACGGCTGGATATTATATGTTCGGAGTCGTTGAATATTCAAGGGCTTATAAGTCTTATCTCATCCAACGCAAGGAGTTTCCCAATATTTTTTGGTAATAGATTTAAAGGCTAGACGTTATAATGCAACTGTGGCACTCATATTTATAATATCCGCGCATTATGAGTGTGTAGTCAACTTATATTTTTAATCTTTCAAGCAAATAATAATTTCGTGCGCCGCCAGGCGAATTTTGGCAATACAATCACTAGCCGACCTTTTCATAACGCTTTCTACTTAATTGTTCTAATTACTCACTAGTGTAGTTTTGGTTTTGCAATGGTGTATAAAGCTGGATAAGATGTTTACTCAATGAGGGGAATAATAGTTTAATTTCATTTGGTTTTTCATATGTTTGATGCGTCAAGTCAGTAGACTCGTTTATACTATTAGCTTATTAGATGAGAGTAGTAATTAATTAAATTCAAAGTTGTTTTATGTATATGCGCTGCACTATTAATCTATATGTAAATCTTTCAGCAAAATCGGAACTTTTATTTCCTTTTGATGTGGGCAAAATCCGAACTTTATGAAGCTGTATTGCGCGCGTATATTTTATGTTTGGTAAGAGGATGAAACATAATAGACATTAACAAGTATAGGGTGCATTTATTTCAATTTTTTTAAAAAAATAATTATAAATCTTAAATTTTATATATAGTTATAAAAATTAAAAATTAATTTTTAAAAGTTATTTTTTAAAATTTTTATAAAAAATTTAAAATATATTTTTTAAAATTTTGATTATTTTTAAAAAATTATCTAAATATATAAAAGTAACTTTTTACTAAAAAAAAATTACGAACAAATGCATACTACCACATGCTCTATGTAACACCTTCCATTATATAAATCATGCTCGAGTGATGGAGTTATATTAAAAGGTTATTACTGTATTAAGAGGATCTTTGAAATGTGGAAAATATAATACATGACCCTTTAACTACACCCTTTATTACTGAATAATAACTTATAAATTCCATCTCTGATACATAGAAAATAAAATAGTTACAAATTAAGAAACCTTTATAACTAATATTATATGCAGAAAACTGCCTCTATGTTACGTCTGTCGCCCCTTTATGAACTTCAACCGGCTTCTATAGTCTTCCGAGCTAACGTAAGCCTGAGCCTTGCATGATGGATGCCCCAGTATTCTGCCTCATTCTTAAGTTTTAACCTATGATCTGGAATGTTTATAGAAAGAAGAACATATAGGCAAGCAATAAGAACTTAAGTCTCTCAGTAGGTAAACTCGAACCATACAGTGTCATCATAAATATTCCAGCCGCTTCGGCTTCTTATAAAAATGTGAGCACATATACACAATCAGCGGTTCAGTTTTAAGTAGAAAACATCTTCCTCGAAGCGGGTTATATTTTTAACAATCACTTGTCATATTATATGACAAATATAGAATTTGCAAATAGTATAATATGCTTCGACAAGAATCATAATAATGTTATGCCTTAATGAGACAATTGAAGATGCACATAAAGGTGTTTATACCAAACTATATGCAAGTGCACTTGACTTAATTTATCTCTTTCTTTAATTTGCAACTTGATCTTATTCTTCTGTGCTTGGTCCCCTGGAGGTGAATGGCCTCTCTCACCCTTGGGTAATAGCCTACTTTTTAGGTCCGAGCTCGTCCCTATATAAGAGTGACTGGTTTACTTTTCTCGACCCTCACACCGGTCTATTCCCCTTAAATCTGGTCGAGGGCTGCCCAAGTCTTAGACAAGATCGCCTGCCCACGCCAATGGTCTATGTCATGCCTCACGTGGTAGTTTGATACATCTTTCTTGCAAGTTCTCATAAATCTTATTCTTCTTTGAATATGATTATATATGCATATGCTACATGCTTTCATTCATATACTTCATATCATTCTTGCATATATGAATTTTATGAGTATGACATATAAATATTCATATCAGTCATATAATTCATGTATTTTTGCCATAATTTTGGCAGCATAACGAATCGAGTCCGCTTCCCCATAAATAGTGCCAGACTACCATGGAATTTTTAATCAAACAGTAAACTCAATACAAAACTTCATATTCATACCAAGAATCTAACAATATCAATAAGTGCAAGATTTAAAATCTTAAATATCAATCTATCTTGCAAGCTTTTAATTTCTATTAAGGTTCCCGAGTTCGAGTTCATAACCGAATTCCAAGTTCCGATGTAATATTAGCTTCAACTTCCGGAGTTATAAGTCTAGGCCTTGATTCCCGACTTCTGGAGTTACGCTTATAATGTCCATGTCTTGATTCCTGACTTCTGAGATCATGTGTTCAATGTCTTAATTCCCGACTTCCTGGTTATGTATGTAGGGTCAATTTCTCGATTCCGATTTCCAACTTTAACCCATATTTGGCCTTCCAAAACTCATGAATGTTTTCCTACGTCTCGCCTTCTGACATTAACTATACCCTGTCCTCCCTAATTTTCAAGTTCCGATATTAACTATGCCCGACTAGTTTCTTATTTGCTCAGTCCCGAGTTCAACATCAAATATATCCGATCTAGCTCTCTCTACTAAGTTCCGAGTTTAGCCTTAAACATACCAGATATGAATTCCTATTCACTAAGTCCGAGTTCAACATCAAACGTACCTGATCTAGCTCTTTCTACTAAGTTCCGAGTTCAATCATAAGTATATCTTTCCAAGTTCAACCTTAAGTATACCTTTCCGGGTTCATCTTTAATTGTACCCTTCCAAGTTAAAACTTAAGTATTCCCGACCTAGCTTTATATTTTACTGAGTACCGACTTCAACCTCGAGTATTCCCGACTTCCGACATTAACTCAAGTTGTTTGTGTCTTATCCCAGACTTGTCCTACTTTTAACAAGAATTGCATTCTTATAAGGGAAAATTTACTAAAAATAGAAATCTGGGTGAAATCATACGAAATTTATATCCATGTAAAGCTAACAGAACAAGCTTTCAAATGAAATAAGTTTTATATCATTTGAATGAGTATAATTCGAGATATAAGCTCTGAAACTTGACCCTACTAGACTTTGCTGTTCTAACCTGGATTGGACATAGGGCAACTTTCTCGATTCACTGGGAGCAAACAAGACCTTATCTAATTTGAAAACTTTTATGGGATATTCTCCTATGTGTTAGCTTTCTAACAAAGTGGTTTCGCTTAATTTGGAGTTGTATAGGGTGAGTTACACCCTTCTCAACTCATACTGCTCAGATGAAATTCCTAATTTCTAGGTTAAACTTCAAAAATTCATAACTTCCTCGTTACTAATCCAATGGCCTTATATTATATATGTATGGAAAGCCCTGAATGTCTAGTTTAATATAAAAATAGATTCATGGAGTTTGAACGGCTATAAGCGGAGCCGTACACTCCGTCGTACGGACTGCCGAGGAAAAACCCTACCAGCTTCATGAGTTTTCTCCTTCCTTCAAGTTCTTTCATACCAATTCTAATTCTAATCATAACATACATGCATAATCAACTATAATTCATCATCATCACTTCACATAATATTAGTAGCACAAAGTATATAAGACTCACACACAACTCCAAACCAAGGAAATAAGAAGAGAAGTAGGATTTCCTACCTTGTCTAGTTGAAATTTAGTTGATTTGGTGCCTTAGATGGAAGCAACCTTTGATTAGACTTGAAGAGGGAATGAAGATGGAGTGAAAAGGAAAGTGAATAGAAGAAAAATGAGGAGAGTTCCAGCAGCAAGGTTGGTCGAATGTTTCAAAGAGAGAAGGAAAGAAAAGGTGAAGATTTTTGAAGCAAATTCACTTTGATTGGTGGATTTCACCTTACCTTCCAATTTGGCTTGGCTTCCCATCCTTCAATGGCTGATCAAGGCGCCATATAAGGAGGTGGTTTGGCTAAATCTTAGCCATTCATCCTAGGGTTCTCACAGTATAATTTCTATTGATTCGGTTCCGACAATTTTAAAATATCGAATCTTCGCCAATTTTCTTCAAGTCGGCAAAACTTTACTAAACGACTCTGAGATAATTTCTATATCTCTATTCTAATTGTTCCTAAACCTAATCCTTCTAATTAATATCTAATTAATATTTAATTTAACTTCTAATTGTCCTTACATAACTATTGAAACCGAATAAATAGATTAACAGCGTAAATTAGACATTTATGCAAATTCAGGGTCTTTTTGTTTTCTAATTTTTGTAGCTAATGATATTTCCGTAATTTTGAGCAAGTCCAGGGACATCCCACATCATTTCACACCAGACTGCCTCCATGGGCCAATCGATAAAGATCTAAACTTCTACGGTTTCACCACATGATTCTATTCTATTTAAAATCCCACTTTGCAAATCCTACAGGTGTGGGGACATAAAAGTCATTTCATGAAAAGTTTTAGGGTTATTATGGGAATAAATCTTTGGGGTCAAAATATAATTTCTAAAAATACTGGGCATTACTAAAATCAAATTTTTACGGGGGCACTATTGTTCTGTTTATGAAAATAGGGATGTTACACTATAGATACATTCTTTTAACCATAATTGCGAACAAATTTTGATTTTTTTTTAAGTATTAAATATTACACTTGACCTTTCTTTTTCTAAGTTCACGAAATTTTGAATGAGAAGCGGTATTTATGTAAAACTCTTTTCAAAATTAGGGATAATAACATATATTTTATTTGTGGATATCTAGCCCCATCTAATCTATGCTAGCCGGGTTTAAAATTCTAATCACATAGAAATGGAAGAGATGAATTAAACAAAGATTAGTATATTATAGGGTGAGGCAGATGTGAGGTTTAGGGTGTACCCTCCGATACACTTCACACATATCTAATATACAATTCATATTTATTGATGTGTTTGAGATTATTAAATATATTTTTAAATATTTGGTTGTTATTTTATATTTATTTTTCTTTAACTTATTCAGTTGATTGTAATATTGTCTTATATTATAATATCAATGACTTTGTGTTATATAAATTTGATCACTTAATTGTATTATAATGCTTATTTTTAATATTTTTGTGTAATTATAAACTTGCATTCTAATTATTTTGAATAGTTTATTACTTAGTTTAGGCATAAATATAAGAGGGAAATAGGGTACGAGTATTCAAATTTCTTTGCAAGTAGGATGTGGGTATGATTTTTAAAACCCATGGCATGTGTTTGGGACGAGTCCTAAGGGTTATATTAGGATATGAGACTGTTTCTAAATACAGCAAAACTCTATCCTGCTTTTTGTCATTCCCCATTAAAAATGGTGACTTTAGAATTTGAATTCATATAATTATACATAAGTAGACTTAAGGTACGTTGAATAATATAATTTATAACTTTTTTTAACTTTTGAAAGTCAAAGTCACATTTTTAATTTATTGTTTATTTTAGCTATACAACTTAAGAGCCTAATTGGTTATGTTGACCAACGAAAAGGAACATATGTTTCAATATAAAGTCACACTTTCCACTAAAATTGGTTTTGGAAGCCTTCCAAACAGCCACTTAACTACTTCACAAAAAAGCACTTGCTTTATCAAGAACCCGTTTCCTGTACCAACCGCTGCTGCACAGTCAACTTTCCCATCTACTGGCCCAAGTCTTGTTCTCTTTTACCTTTTACTTATTTATAAAATTAATTTTTTTATAATTGCAAGAATAATTTATGCAATATTTCTAAAAGAGACTTCTCTTAAATTTCAAGATGTATGAAGTTAATTATTATTTTAACTTAACTCGTACGATATTTTAATTAATACTAATTTTTTTTATGAATATTATATAGAATAATCAATACTTTCACTTATCAAATCAAATATGATATCATAAGGTAGAATTAATAATAAATATTTTTTTCAAGGTGAGATTTGTCTTAAATCGTGACGTGAGACAAACTGCATTATCAGAAAAAGACAAACATGTTATATGGCAATCATGAATAATAACTCATTCAACTCCTTGGATTTTCATGTTCTCCTCACTTTGCCGTCTTCCAAACAGTTAGAAGAGGCAGCTCAATCCAGAGAAGGAAAATTCCCACTCTCCATTCTCTCAATTACCTCCGGTTCCAAGTTCCAGCACAAACCCGAATCCCTCCCATCGAGATCTCACTCAATTCCCTCTTCCAAAAGAATCCATTTCTTTCCCTTTTCAATTCCCTACGTGAAAGAAAAGGGAAGCAGATATATAAAGAGAGAGACGAGTTTCCTCTTTTCTTCTGCCCGAAATTTCATTTCCTTTTTCCCTCCGCAGAAACTTCCATTTTTCCGTCCGTCGGATTCATCCAAAGCCGCATGGGGTCCTCCTTCGATCCAGCGCTCCAAGATTCCCAGACCCACTCCTTCTTTATCCACAAAGTTTGAATCTTTGGCATCTTGAGATTGTTTCGTTCGCAAAGGTTCGAGAGACAGAGAAAAAGATCAACAAGAAGATGAGGGTGGCCAAGTCTCAGGTGTGGCAACCATGTAAGAAGAAGAGGTCTTGATACCCATCAAGCTCTACACAGAGCAAAAAGCCAAAGAATTCAGAGAGAGGAAAAACGAGAAGAAGAAGAAGAAGAAGAAGAAGAAGAAGAAGAAGAAGGAGATGACGTCACGTTCGGGGCATGGTGGTGGCGGTGGCAGCAGTAACAGCGGGAGCAGTAGTAGCAGGACGCGGGTGGGGAAATACGAACTGGGTCGGACCCTGGGTGAAGGAAACTTCGCGAAGGTCAAGTTTGCAAGAAACACAGAGACGGGGGAGAATGTGGCCATCAAGATTCTTGACAAAGAAAAAGTCCTCAAGCACAAAATGATAGGCCAGGTACTACCACGTGTAATCTATCTATTCGATTCTATGTGGCTCTTCAATTCAACAATTCTTGTTACTATTATAAACTTATTCTTATTGTGTAGAGAAAAAGGGATTTTAATTTCAGCTGAAAAAACAGTTTCTTTGGATATGGGTGTATTCTTTTAGTTGTTTGATATGATTCTTGGGGGAGAATCTGGTTTTGGGAGAAAGCGTGCACGAGTTTGCATTGTTCCCCTTTCTTTTTCACTGTTAAGAAGATGAGTAAAAGTCAAATTTTGCGAGCATTGATGTGTTACTATTACTGTTCTGGCGTCTGGTGTTGTTTTCTTCTACGCGATGGCTAAAGGGCCAGGTCAATTTTAGAACAGTGTATGTGCAAGATCAAACTTGTCATTTTATGAACTGTGTACGGTATCTACTTTTTCTACCATTCGCTTGGAGGAATAGTGCCTTATTCTTGCCCTTTTTTATTATTATTTTTTGCTCTTTTTTTTTTCTGTACTGGAAATTGGAACCTATGGAGCTTTCTATGTGTCTCACTGGATGTACCTAGTAACTTTTCTTGGATTCATTTAGTTTTTTTTTTTTTCTTAAGAATAAATTTTCTTTATAAGAGAAAGGAGAAAAGATTCTTCAAAAGCAAGAAGAAACCTGGAAATAATTAAGAACATCGAAAAATCTGAAAAGGACAGCAGGGTTGTTGTATGTATTATTTGGAAATACTGTAGCAGCTCCTCTTTTTTTTTTTTCCTGGTAGAGGTAGAGCTATAGCGGCTCCTTTAGTATCAAAACTAAGTATAACAATGATGAAAAATAATTCTTTAAATTGAGTCTTGTTTATAAAATGAGTAAGTAAAATGATATCTCTCATTAAATCATTTAGTAAATTTAAATTATAATATATTTATTTTTTTAATTAAGAAAACTCACTTTAAAATAAATTTTCTGACACTGTAAATCAGCCATAAGCAATTAAACATAACCCTAATTCATTATAGATTTAGCATGTGTTTGGGAGTTCATTTGGGCTCTCTAGAATTGATTCTAGATCCCAGAATTGATTCTGGAAGTTTTTGATGATATTTGGTTATCCACTCTCAGAATTAATTATAATCTCTAGAATTGATTACAGAAGAAGTAAAAATTTTTTATTTTCTGTCAGAATCACTTTTAGAGGAACTATCAAATATAAATTAATTTATCTCAAAATCAATTCTAACCAAATCAATTCTAACAAAATCAACTTTATCTAAAATCAATTCTACAAAAGCGGAATCAAACACTCTATTAAAAGTGCCAGACACTTTCAGAGATACCAGCATTGCGCTTCAACCAAATATATCAAGGGTTATATTAACTACGTTCCAAGCTACAAAATGTGGGCTTCTTTATTTACACCAATAGCTTTACGAGAAGTCATCAATTTCAACAAAATCAATTCAACATGGAAAACTATTCCAAAGTAGGAAGGACCAATGCTCACCGATACTCCTATTATTATGAATTGATATTGATTAGTTACATAAAGTACTCCTGCCATTTCCACGTAAATTCTAAATAGTATCATTTGCCTTAGTCTTGTTTTTGAGAGGTGTAGCAACAGTTACATTCCATATTGCATTGCTTTATGTGATATTGAAAAATGAAATAAGCTTAAGTCAACAGAGTTTTAGAGATAAATTTCCACTATAGCTACCATGCTTGGTTTGTAAGACTTTATTTATTTATTTATTGAAGGATGAATACTCTATATTCTGACCTGATATTTTCTGTTATTCACCATTATGCAGATAAAACGAGAAATATCAACAATGAAACTGGTTAGACACCCCAACGTTATCCGTTTGCATGAGGTTAGAAGGAATGATTTTTTCCATGCCTTTAACCTTTGCATGATTTATTTCTTTGTCTTCAAATTTCCCTTAGTTTTATCTTTTCAGCCTTTCATAACTGCCTTTTCCATAGTATGTGACTTCAGCTCAGCATTCTTGGTGTAGGTGATGGCTAGCAAGACAAAGATATACATTGTGTTGGAACTTGTGACCGGTGGGGAACTGTTTGATAAAATTGTAAGGCAGTCTTTAACTTTTCTGTTTTGTTTACAAAGGTCAATTATTGTCATCAGAGTCCACTATATTTGTATTGCCTTTTTACAAAGCTATATTTTTGGTACTTTTATTGCTATTTTCTTGAGCCAGGCAAGCCAAGGGAGGCTGAAAGAAGATGAAGCAAGGAAATATTTTCAGCAGCTTATATGTGCTGTGGATTACTGTCACAGTAGAGGTGTTTGCCACAGAGACTTAAAGGTCTATCTCCTATGTCATTAACGCTGTTCCTTTGTTTCCCTTTGTTAAAGAGGGGATCAAACAAGGGTGGTGGTTCAACCATGGGTTTCTGAATATTTTTAATTCTGCATTCTCAGTGAAAAGAGTCTATTTTTTCAAGAGGGAATGTACTTGCCCAGCCATATTTGTGCATTAGACAGAAATAGAAGCAAGGGAAAGAAACAAAAGGACAAAAAGTTGACATGTTTGTTTTGTCTATTGCAGCCGGAGAATTTGTTGCTGGATGCTAATGGAGTTCTCAAAGTATCAGATTTTGGACTGAGTGCACTGCCTCAGCAAGTTCGAGTGAGTATGGTGACTGATCTTTCAAAAAAATAAAATTTAAAGACATTTATGTCCAATTGGAAATTGATTATTCTATCATCTTTAGGAAGATGGGCTGCTTCACACAACATGTGGTACGCCAAACTACGTTGCACCAGAGGTAACTGTTGCTGCTACTTACCATATCATTTATCTCATAAACCTCTTGTTCTTCCTTTTTTTTTAATTTGGTTCTTTTCAATCACTGCATCCCTTATCATCTAGGTGATCCACGATAAAGGCTATGATGGTTCAAAGGCTGATCTTTGGTCATGTGGTGTTATCCTTTTTGTTTTAATGGCTGGCTATTTGCCCTTCGAAGACAACAACCTTATGGCTTTATATAAAAAGGTGATTTCACACTCCAAGTTTCTGGTGCTACTGTTGGTGAGCATAACATATTTATCTTCTTAAACATATGATATCTTTATATATAACTTAGGTGGATTAGACAGCATAGAAATCTAAATCTTGAAGGCGTGAGCTAATCGTGGATCAGTTATTAAAGGAATTTTTGGAATGCTTGCATGCTCATAATTTTGTGTGCTTTTTCCTTTAAGAAGCTGCTATTCAAGAATTAGGTAATAAGCATAATGTTTAATATACATGAAATTATGTTGACTTTTGAGAATAGAAAGTGTGCCACTAAAAAATCTACCATGTCTACTAAGACCCTGTTTACTATGACTTACAGATTTTCAAGGCTGAGTTCACTTGTCCTCCATGGTTTTCTTCAAGTGTAAAGAAACTAATTAAGAGAATCCTCGATCCCAATCCTGCCACAGTATGGTTTTAATAATTTGTTTTTTATCAGATATTCTTTTCCTTTCCCTCCATCTCAGTATCTCTCCAAACGTTAATATATTTGATGGCATGAAACAGCGGATTGCATTTGCTGAGGTCATTGAGAATGAGTGGTTCAAGAAGGGGTATAAACCTCCTCAATTTGAGCAGGAAGGTGTTAGTCTTGATGATATAAATGCTATTTTCAATGAAGCGGTGGTAAGACTTTTGTTTCAGCTTTGATCTTGATTAAATTCTGTTCATCACTGCTTGGGAATCTAAACTTGATCTCAATGTTCCTTTTGGTTCACAGGATTCACAAAATCTGGTGGTGGAGAGGCGAGAAGAGGGGCCGGTGGCACCTGTGACTATGAATGCATTTGAGCTTATCTCTACATCTCAAGGTCTCAACCTTAGAAATCTTTTCCAGAAGCAGATGGTATGTCTATCTTTATTTGATTAAATGAATGATATGCTAATGCTTGTCTTTTAGTGGAGCCTTGGCTTGCATCCAACAAAATTGATATGGAATGAGAAATGTAAATTTGAATCTCTTGTGAAAACTTCTCAATTTCAGTATTCATTTCCCTTTTGACTTTACTATGAGAGACCGTTTGTTAATCAGTGACTACAAGTTCCCTGATTTAAGAATACATAATCCCTTCAGGTTAGATATGATTGAGTTTATTCCTGAATTACATAGTAGTTAAGATTAGTTGATTTTTTTGCAACTAGGGACTTGTTAAAAGGGAAACAAGATTCACATCCAAATGTCCAGCAGATGAGATAATCTCAAAAATTGAGCAGGCTGCAGCGCCTTTGGGGTTTGAGGTTAAGAAGAACAACAATAAGGTAAAAAGAATTACACTTATCCTTGTCTCCAAGTTACTTCATTTTTTCTTTCTATTTTTAAGTTTTAGCCCAATACTTATCCATCCTTCAATGTTGTCCGTATACTCTTTCTTTGCCTTCCATGCCCTTACACAGACATGCATTCTGTTACATTATATCACTTGCCTACTTCTAAGCCAATATACTTTTCAAGTCTAATTTCTAGCATAATATTTCTTATTATTCGTTTCAGCTGAAGATTCAAGGGGAAAAGAGTGGACGTAAAGGTCATCTAGCAGTAGCTACTGAGGTACATGTCTTTCATAGTTTGCTTTTTGTTGTCTGGGGTTTCCTTCCTAAGTTAATTGCTGTCACTAGCTAGGAGTGTTTCTGCTTTCTAATGCTTTTTCCAGATCTTGGAGGTGGCCCCTTCACTTAACATGGTTGAGCTTCGGAAGTGTGGAGGAGATACCCTGGAATTTCACGGGGTAAGTTCAAGGAGATAAGCTTTGGTATTGAGAGTCCTGTTAGCCTCGTTGGGCAGGGCCAAAAGCGCCCCCTTTTTTCTCCCTTGTACTTTTCATAAAAAAATATTAGTTCTTGTTTCTTAGCTTGACTTTGGAGTGGTTTGTTCATATTTACAGTTCTACAAGAATCTATCTACTGGGCTGAAAGATATCATTTGGAAAGCAGAGCCTATCGATCAAGAATCAGATGGTTAGTTTTATAGCAATCATGTAACAAAGTAGTCTTGGTGGTAGTACATTAGTTGGAACCTTTTGCTTCTTGTTCAACGGTAATAATGCTTCTGGTAATTCATAAAATTATTCATAGATTTGAAGTGATTGGAGCCAGGTTAATACTGCTGACTTTGTTTTATTTTTGTGTCTGCCACCAATGACTTTGGTAATATGAAATTGCTTAGGTACTAGTGCTGCTTGAAAGATTTCATTTGCTATAAATTACAGAAAAGCTATTCTCAAAAAGTTTAACCATTTGCTATAATTTTGGACTTGTGGGCATTCTGATAAATGGTTTTCAGCATCATGGCATTAAAATTATTCTTTTGGAGTTCAAGTTCTAACGCAATGTCTCTTTCAATTTCTATGTACAGGTGCCAGTACATCAAAATAATCTGTTTCTCAGATCTTTGTCTTTGTCGTGTTGCACACTGTGGACATTTATTGAAGGATTCAGTCAACATTTTTTTTTTTTCTGTAGCTCTTTTTCCACATCACTTCAGAAATCGTTTCCTTTAGAAATTGTTGCGATCACTGAAACCGTCATGGCATATTTTGCTGGCTTGAATGGTTGTATTTTGTCTTTGTTCTCTTTCCGGTGTGACAATTCTATACCCCAACCGTAACCCTAAATCCGAACTCTAAATTCAATATTAAATGTAATCCTAAACTCTAATTTAAACCCTAATCCTAAATTTTAAAACCTTAAATTTCAAACCTCAACTCCTAATCATAACCCTAATTCTAAATCCTAACTAGTAGAATACCCGTGATTACTATTTAACATTATTATTGTTTATTGAAAGATTTTTTTTTCCCAATATTTTATGGTTGGTTAAAAGATTCATTATATTTTAATATTTATATATCTCAATTTGATATGAAATTTTAGTGCAAATATAAATATGTAATAAAATATAGAAAAAATCTTACAAATGAGTACTTATGATTTTTCACTTGCTAATCATAGTATATTGCAAAATTTTATTTTATTAGTAAGAATATGATATTCAATTTCAAAGTTGTCACAATATTCTCTCACATATTATTGTATATTATCATTTGGTAATAGTCCATACAAAAATTTGTAGAATAATTTGATACAAAACATATTTTACACGAGAACTTTGTTTCAAAACATATCTTAATCATTGGAATACAATAAAAGGGTATGAAATAATTGATATACATACCTTTGCTCTATTCTATGTGATATGTAGTGATGGTTTGTCTCAATTGAAGCTTAACTGCCTGTTATTAAAAGATGTATTAAATTGTGAAATTTGAATCCAAATATTTTTATTAATAATAATAAGATAAAGATAGAGGTTACATACCCAAAAAAATATACAGCTACTTACACAGACATTGTCATATATTTTTCATCAAAAAATAATATTAAATCCCTGCAAACTAAAATTATTAAAGATCACTAAACATTGTGGATGTTATAATGAACAAATATATATTTGGAATGAAAATTTGCTCCAATAGATGTTAGCTAATTATTACATTGAATTAAAACTAATGTAGTTTGTCCAACATATATTATGCAATGTAATTATACTTACTTGGATATTATCAACAAACCAAAATGTTTGAAACAAAAGGCCTGAAAGTCAATGAAAGTTATAAAGATGATAAGTCGGTTTTAGATTAAACAATATATAATACTATGTCCAGTTTAGGGATATTTACTTGCTATAAGTTTTGAAAGACCTCTTTGAAGATGACATTGGCAGTGGTGTTCAAGGCTCTCCCTTCTTTATCATGTGTTAAGATCTTCAATCCTTGTTTACTTTGAAGTCTAGAAAATGCCACATATAATTGACCATGACTAAACACCGATTTAGGTAGATATAATCCCACACTTGCTAGCGATTGACCCTGTGACTTGTTAATAGTCATAGCATATGAGACAATTAAAGGAAATTGTCTTCTTATAAGTCTAAAAGGCCATGGTGACTGGGAAGGAAACATAGACATTTGAGGAATATAAACCACATTTCCAATGTTGCCTGCAAATATGATCTTGGCCTCAATGACATGATTTGCTAGCCTTGTGACAATTAATCTAGTGCCATTGCATAATCCTTCAGATTGATCTAAATTTCTCAATAGCATAATAGGAGCACCTATTTTCAATTTGATTTTGTGATTAGGAAGACCTGAAGTTCCAAGTGTGTTTAAAAACTCTGGAGTAAGTGACTCAAATGCTGGATTTTGGAGAGCTTCTGATTTATCAATAAAATCAAAATTAAGATATTCTTTCTCATCACTCAGGATTAATGAAAGAACAAATTCATTAATTTTATCAACAACCTCAATAGTTGATGCTAGAATGGCTCTGGACTGTAGAAAGTTTTCATTATTATACTGTTGCACCAAATCAAGATATGTACTTTCCACTATAGCACTCAAAGGGTCATCAAAATCTTTGATGAGAAATGTTTCAGGAATTTCTATTTCGTTGTGTAATATTTCCATCTCCCACATCTAATATCCACTTGGAAAATTCTCTAAGTTCTCTTGCATCAAGATTATTTGGATCATCTTGTAGACGGATATTTTTTGTGAGCCTTAATATATGACAATAGTCCCAAAGGTATGAAGCATTAATTGTTGCATGGACAATGTCAAAATGGCTACCTCTTGGTATCACTAGGAGAATTTGTCTGAAGTCTCCTCCAAAAACAATAACTTTTCCTCCAAAGGGTGTACCTGTTTTATTAGAATTCCCCATGCTGTCTCGAAGAGTTTTGTCCAAAGCTTCAAAACAGTACTTATGCATCATTGGTGCTTCATCCCATATTATTAGCTTAGTTACTCTCAACAACTCTGCTAATTCACTTCCTTGGTGTATGTTGCAAGTTGAGTCCTCTATGATAGGTACTGGGATAGCAAACTTTGAGTGTGCTGTTCTTCCACCAGGTAATAATAACATTGAATATTGGGTAACACGTTTACATATCTATATCTCTATTTGCAACCTCTATGGTCGAAGTTATAGGTTCAAAGAAATTGAAAGCTATTTTAAAATTAAAACATCAGCAAAATAAAGTTAAATAGCTAATGTCAGTCGTAGTCCCATTGCAGCGTTGTTTGTTATACATAATATCAAATATAAACTAAAATTATTGAGCTTAGACCCTAGTGCACTATCTGTCTAAAGTCCAGATACTAATTTACACAAAAAGTAATATATTAGTAAGATAGGATCCATGATGGAAATCTTTATAGCACTTTCACTCAGACTTGATATGCTTTGTGAATTTGGTAGTAGAGAACTCAGCCGAGGTCAACTCCTGAGATATACTATCATCAAGTTGTAAATCAGATGACAATCTCTTAGCAGGAGTCATATATCCCATAGACGCAGGATCATAATTAGCTATTGTAGATAAAGATTCCTATAAATTTAAATGAAATACAATATAAATTAGAATAGAACACAACCATATTAGCAAGAGAAAGATAGATATATGTTTTTCAAACTTACACTCTCAAAGTCATATGGCTCCTTCACTGATGAACTGATTATTTACCTTGACCAGTTGGTTTAGCATCCTATAGATAAATAAAATTGATTTTAAATTTATGTAGAAATTCTATTTAATCTAAACTTTAAGAAGTTACGTATTCCTCATAATTTTGTATTTTTTTGATGATAGATTCAATGATCTGCACATTATCAAAAATTTGATTGATAGAATAATGGTTGTAATTTGGCTGCACCTTAATCTTAATTGCTAAGGTCTTTACCAAAATAGAATCAATGGATCTAATTCACCTTCTTGTAGGTGTAAAAGGAACTAATATTAACTAAAAGTAAACTTTTTTGATAAATAAAACCTTCCAAATTTGGTTTGATACATCTATTTGATGTTTTATTAGCTCATGAGCAGTTTGATTCAGCAGTTGGGTGCATTCTCGATCCCATAACACGAACTTTGTGCTTTCTTGCTTATATGAAACCTTGACTTCTATCCTAAACTTGTTAAAAAAATGCTCCAAGTACTTACCTTAAAAGGCATCCATGAGGGAAATTATTTTATAATATTCAAATATACTTCAGTGGTAACCTTGGAATCACTTCTGAGTTCATTTTACCACACCCTACATATGTAAATGTTGCACTATTGGAAGGAGCTTTCTTATTACACTTTGAGCATTCGTCATAACACCATCCATTTCCAACAAATAGTTTGTCAATTTTTTCAACTGTGAGACAATAGCATTCCTAATTTCGAAAAAGACAAATCATGTTTAAATATTTACTTGGCAATTAGCTATACTATAAAAGGGAAATATGAGTTACAAATAGATATCTAAAATTAAGTTATACTCAATACCTGTTTTACTTCTTTGATTTCCAAAAGAGATTTAACTTTTGCATTTTGAATAAGTTTGTTTTCGGAATAATGTTGAGAAGATCCAGATAACTGGGTCATTCTTTGAGTGTATGTTTCATTTGAAGGATCCAAGCTTCAATTGACACAAAAGAAAAAGCTTAGTGTGTTGACACATTTTAACAAATCTAGATTATAAAATAAAAAAATTAGACACTATAATACCTGCTTCTGTATTGCTGAATTTATTCAATTTCCTCATTAGTTAGAAGCCTTGAAGCATACAATGAGTTTTGTATGGTTATTGGGTATTTACCTAATAAAGTTGAAAATATTAATCACATAAATCACATGAAAAGAGGTCATATAAGGTAAAAGTACTAAGTCATATTAAAAATGAACCTTTTGGATCTTTGATCTCGGCAAGTGTTAGCAATATAATAACAGGTCCAGATTCATGCTTTTGTAAGAAACTCAACAATTGATTTGCATATTTATCCCAAAGAGTACACTTCAGTATATTGTTCCTTTATGATTTGAAAAATCAACATTAGTAGATAAAGTATTCATTTAAAAGAGACACAAAATATTGCTAACATCTGTAATATATATCATGCTTTTACTTTTTGTCCTATAGAACTATCACCACCTTCTTAGGTACATTGTGATATTGATCTTGTTCTAAATCAACAAATTCACCAATGACCTCTGTTAAAATAAAGAAGTTAGAACATTATTAAAATCATAAATTGCACATTATTCAAATCACAACAACAATATATGATATCATAAATTGTACATTATTCAAATCATGAATCACCTACTAACACATTAGGAGAAGCATGTCTAGATATAATATTTTCAAAGCTAGTAAATTGATAAGCATAGTAAGGGATTTGAGGAAGTTCACGCTCTTGCACTATCGTCCCTTTCATGAAGAACAATCTATATGAATGTTTGGATACTTTATATTCTCCATTATCAGGTTCAACTTCAAAATTCTGGACAATATATGTGTTGCCCTCTTTAAGATTTCCATTTTTCCACATCAAAATTTTTCATGTTTGCCTAAATTTTATCTCCCTATCCAAAGGAGCAAAATTGACACAATCAACACAAAATTATACAAATACATAATGATAGGTTTGAAATAATATAAATGTATAGATTATAATAAATACTTATTTACCTTTTCATCCATGAAAATCATTTCTACTAAATTGGCTTTTTGGGATTTCTTGATATACCATAAATTTATGATTCTAATTGAGATCTTCCAACTCTCCTTACAGTCATTAATTTCTTGAACTAAGTTGACCTTGCGAGCCATAGCTGTATGTAAAAAATATGACACTAAGAATCTACATATGAAATAATATACCAGAGTGTCCAACACATGCTAGAATAGAAAATATTGAGAGATATATACTCAAAATACAATCTGATGGTAACAATGTATGGAAAAAAAATAGTAACATAACATTGTGTAAAAAAAAAATGGAGGCAAAAACAGGAGCAAAAATGGAGGCTAAAAACTACCAATGTTCAACAGTTATATGTTAATTGGAAATCTAATATGTTAAAAGAAAATAAATATAGAAACAAATGTAGAAATAAGAGTATTAAGCATACGGTAGTATCCAATAAGAAATATTTTTTCTGAAAAAAAAATCGACAAATAAGACCACAAACTCACCTTAATAAAGTCACAGAAAGAAACTTGTTAAGGAGAAGGGGAGCCTTTGTCTGAAGAAGAAGAAAGAAGATGGTGAAGATAAATAACAGAATGGAAGTAATGTGTTATTAAGAAATAAATAAAAAAATAGAAGTATAATATAGAAGAAGACGTTGATTGATGTCTATCATCTTAGTTAGAAAGGACGTGCATCTCAGTAAGCCCATCCAAGCATTTTTATATTTTATATTATTTTCTTTTAGTTTTAGCAAGAGTGTGTTAGAAGATTTTGGCAGATGTGTTAGAAGCGGAGAAAATTTTTTGGAGGGAAATATAGCATTGCAGGAGGTGACACGTGGACCTGAGGACTTTCTTTTCTTAGAGTAATATAGATTTCAAACCCTAAACCTAATCATAATCTTAAGTCTTAACTCTAACTTTAAATTCTAATTCTAATTATAATCTTAACCTTAACCTTAATCTTAACCATGACTGAAACCCTAATTCTAATCTTAAACTCTAAACCCAATCCTAATATTAAACCCTAATCTTACTCCTAAATCTTAAAATTAAACCCTAATCTAAAACCTTAATCCTAAATTCTAAACCTTAAATTTCAAATCCTAAATCCTAAACCTAAACCTTAATTTCAAATTCTAAATCCTAAATTCTAATCATAAACCTAAACCTAAACCTTAATCCAAAACTCTAATATGGAACTTATTTCTAAATTCTAAACCCTAATTATAACTCTAATTCTAAGTATAACCCTAATATTAAACCCTAATTTTAAACCTTAATATTAATCCTAAACCCTAATTATAGCCCTAACACTAAACCTTGATCCTAACTCCAAATCTAAACCCTAAATCTAATCATAACCCTAAACCTTAATCATAAATCTAAATCTTAATCCTAAATCCTAATTTAAACCCTAATCCAAAATCTTAAATCTTAAATTTCAAACCCTAAATCTTAATAACCCTAAATCCTAATTTCAAACCCTAAAACTAATCTTATAAATAATCATAACCCTAAATTCTAACCTTAAACCCAAATATAGCCCTAAATCTTAATTATAACCCTAATCTCATATTAAATGCTAAACTATAATTATAGCCTTAACTATGAACCCTAATCCTAAACACTAATCATAACCTAACCTTGAATTTAAACCCTAAATCTAATCATAACCTTAAATTTAAATCTTAAATCTAATCATAGCCCTAATCCTAAACCTTAAATCTAAACCCTAAATCCTAAATTTTAAAAACTAATCTTAACCTTAAACTCTAATTGTAATCCTAAACCTTAATCATAAACCTAATCTTAAATTTAAACCCTAAATCTAATCATAGTACTAACCCTAATCATAACCCTAATATTAACCTTAACCACTAACCTTAATCATAGCCCTAAAACTAACCATAAATCCTAAACATAGCCTTAACCCTAAAATCTTATCCCAAAATCCTAATATTAAATCCTAATTATAACCTTAATCTTAAATTCTAAATCTAATTATAGCTCTGATCCTAAATTATAACCCTAATCATAACCCTACCTTTGAATTTTGACTTTAAACTCTAATATTAAACCCCAATCCCCTCAACCCAAATTTTAAATCATATACCTTAAAACACAAACCTTAAATCCTAATCATAAACATAATCCTAAATCTTAACCATAATTTTAACTCTAAACTTGAAATCCTAAATCTTAAACTCTAATATCAAACCCTAAACCTAATTATAAAGCTAAATCCTAAACATTAACCTTAATTATATAGTCTTAATACTAAATTTTAAACCATAAATCTTAACTATAAGCCCTAATTTTAACTCTAACCATAACCTTTATTAGCCCTAAACCCCAATCTTAACTCTAACTATAAATTTCAAATCTTAACTTAGCTCTGGACCTAACCATAATCTTAAACTCTAAATTCTAACCTAAAAATAGAAAACTTAATCCTAAATCCTGGACCCTAACTCTAACTCTAATCTTAAACCCAAATGCCAATCATAAATAGTAACTCCAATCTTAACCCTAAATCCTATATTCTAATATTAAACCCTAAATTCTAATCCTAATTATAACCTTAAACTTTAATTCTAAATCCTAAATCCTAAATCTCAAATTATAAATTCTAATCCAAGTTTTAAACCTTTATTTTAAATCCTAATCCTAAATCTTAACCTGAATTATAATCCTAACTCTAAACATAAACCCTAAATCCTAATCCTAACCTTAATCTAAGTCATAATCTTAACCCTAACCATAATCCTAAACTTTAAACCCAAAAAATCCTAAACCATAATCCCTTTATCTAACCATAATTCTAAACTCTAAACTCTTACCTAATCAAAACCTTAACCCTTAGCCTTAATCATAACCTTAACCCTAAATAATAATTATAATCCAAATCTTAAACCCAAATTATAACCGTAAATCCTAATCTCTAATCCTAACTATAATATTAATCATAACCTAGACCCTAGATTTAAACCATAACCCTAAACACTAATCTTAAATTCTAAACTCTAAAAATCTTAAATCTTAATCATAACCCTAACTCCATACACTAACCTTAACTATAATTATAGATCATAAACCCTAAATCTTAACCAAAAACATAACAATAAACACTAAACCCAACTTTAGACCCTAATATTAGACGTTAAAACATAACCCTAACCTTAATCCTAAACCCAAATCTAACCCTAAATTGTATATCATAATCTAATCCTAGATTTTAAACCCTAATCTTAAACAATATTCCTAACTTTAACCATAACCATAACCCTAAATCTAAATTATATAAATCCTATTCTTACTTTTAACATTAAATATAACCCTAATTTTAAACCCTAACTCTAAACTACAATTCTAAATCCTAAGCCTTAACTATAACCATAAATTCTAAATCCTAAATTTAAACTTTAACTTTAGACCTAATCATAACCAAAAGCCCTAAATAACAAACCCTACTCATAACTTTAATCATAACTTTAATTTTAAACCTTAACCTTAAGCCTTAACCATGATTATAAACCCTAAACACTAAACCTAAATCCAAAATATAACCATAAACCTTAATTTTAACACTAAATTTAACCTTTGATCCTAAACCTAAACCTTAAATTTAAGTCTAATCCAAAATCCTAACCCTAACTCTAACCATAAAATCTAGACTATAAATACTAAATTCTAAATTCTAACCTTACACTTAATCATAACTACTAGCCTTAAACTAAACTCTATATCTTAACCTTAAACCTAATTTTATACCTAATCCTAAACTTTAAACCTTACTTTAAGACATAACCATAAACTCTAACCTTAACTCTTAACATTAAACCATAAACCAAACTCAAATCCTACACCCAAGACTCTTGCTTTAATTCTAACCCTAATCATAAACCATAAATCCTAAACTATAATCCTAAATTTAGACCTAACCTTAAGTTTTCCTAACTTTACCCATAATTATAAATCTTAACCTTCAACTCTAATCCTATACGTAATCCTAAATTCTAAACTTTAATCTTAAACCTAACCTAACCTAAACCCTAAATTTTGATGTACTTATGTACTTATATCATTAAAATTTCCTAAAATAAAATTTAGAAATTTCTTTAATATTAAATAATTTAAATTAAAAAATTATTATTATTGATTAAAACAATGTAAGGCATACTTTAAAAATAAAATATTCTCAAATAAAACTCCAAATTACATTATAATAATCAATAAAAGTCCAAATTATATTACTCATCACTGCGAACTTGGCCCAATTATTTGTGAACATCATTTGCGGCTATGTCCTTCACCTCAATAAAAACCATAATGTCTTAGTTTCTGCATCTCATTCAAGAAATAGATTGATTTGGACTGACTTTTCATTGTGCGCTTTAACAAGAAGCTAGGATGAATCATCAAGCCATTATATTGCAACCCTTTGATGCCCAATGATCTCAAACCCCCACTAATACACTTTACAAATTTTGTTCATCCTATAAACATCATTGACCTACACTTGCCAATCAATGTTCTAACTAAAGCAACATGTAATTACATAACAACATGGATATTGGTTTATTTGAAAATGGCCATAGTCACAGTACCTGTGCCTTTGATTAACTTTGAGCTCGTCTCCTAGCTCTTGAACATGGAAATTCTTATGCCAACTTGCAAATGTATTGATATATACGCATCTAGCTGATTGGTTGTTTTCTCGCAGTTAGATTATGATTTTTTCAAGAAAACATTTCTTGTAACTTTGTGAGCATATGCCTCCTTGTCTTTGGTAGTAAACAACTTAGCTAACCCAAAGTATATTACTTTAATCAAGGTCATAATGGGAAGATTGCGAGGCCTCTTTAACACAAAATTCATGCATTCGACTAGATTCATGGTCAACTTTCTATACCGGTATCCACCATCAAAGGCTCAAGCCCACTTTTCTTGTGGAGTTTTGTCAAATAGCTCACCATGTTAGCACACCACTCATAGTGATGATTAAATTCATACTCAATCCTTTAGTATTTTGTGAAAAAAAAGGTCGATATATTACAAAAAAAAGTTGCATTCACAAATACAAACAAAATGTAATATAAAGAAAATGCAAGTCACCTATGCTTATGACAAGTCGGTGCAAGTGGAGCTTCTTAAATCTATGTAAGAAGTTGGCAATGATGTGTCTAATGTAGTACATATGGTATATTCTTAGATGTTCCCACTGACCATTACTCCACCTTATTGTTGCTTTAGTTGACTTATAGCGATCAGAAATAATGTCGACTCTATCCTAGGTCACAACATATCTGTGTAGCTTATTCAGCAAAAAATACCATACATATGTAATTCAAAAATTGCAAAAGCAATTAGTAATATGTTCTTATTGCCATTTTGTGCAACTACAATTAATAGAGTACCTTCGTATTGTCCATACAAATATATCTTGTCAACCTAGATTACTGATTTGTAGTACTTGAGCACTTTAATGCAACTACGAAAAGTCCAAAATAGCCGGCATAATTTTTGAACATTAGGCAGCGGCTCAGTGCCATGGTAGGCTGGCAAAGTTTCGAACCCAATAATTAAACCTTGAACAAAAATACACACTGCTGCCAACCATTTGCATAGAAGTTCGTATGAGCCTTCCAAACTATCATAAACTCTTTCGATTACCTTTTACTTTGTCGTCCACAATTTTTGGTGTGTCGTCATATGTCCATACCAAGATTAACTCTATGGAATCACAAATTTTACTTTAAAAGATGGGTCAGCTCGTACCATAGGCTCTATATATAGTGCAATCATGTTAGAATCCAACTTCATGTGGTCTTGAGAAATCATTATCGTACTACAAGTGTATGAGCCATTGTATTTCTTGATTTCTTACATGTCTAACCTCATTCTGAAATTGACTCTAACAAGTCATTTGCATCCTGAGACAAATATTTGCACTTACAATAAAAAGTTGTTGGTTCTGACTCATACTTCGTAATTCATTGATTTAGTATGTTGTAGTTCTTGATTGCTCATACTACAACTTCCTCATCGTTGAATTACATTCGAACATGCAATTCATCATCATGAGTATAATCATTAGCCATGTTTGTATACTCTGAAAACTCAGGTACATGTATAGCTTGAAAATCTAAAACATGCATGAAAGATAGAGGATCATTCGAATATTGAATAACCGCTATGTTTGGTGCATCGTCATCATCTACATCATGATTTGCATCATTATCATCGCTTCCATCTTCTCTTTCTAAGTAATCAATGTTACTTTCACTGTTATTAATTTCATATTCTATGCTTTTTACTGGAAATGAGATCGACTTAAGTTCATTGTAATGCTGCAAGAACACAAAATTAAAGAATTTAAAATAAATAAATAGCACAATAAGAAATAAATTGCTTAGTACATTAATTAGATGCTAAAAAACAAAGGATAGAATAAAAAGATTAATAAAATAAAACATGACTCACTAGATATGAGTAGAGATCAACCTCATCATAATGCTGCAAGAACATAGAACTAAAATAATATATTAATTAATAATAAGAATTATTAACTACAAGAACACAAAATTAAAGAGTTAAAATAAATAAATGGCATAAAAAGAAAAAAAACTGCTTAATACATCAACTAGATGCTAAAAAATAGGGATCATAGAATAAAAATATTAATAAAATTTAACAAGGCTCACTAGATATATACTAAGAATAACTTCGTCGTGATGCTGCCTCACCGGATATGAATAAGGACTAGCCTCAAAGGCAACTTCAACAACTACTACTTCTTTGAACTTAACGTACAGCTGAATAGTAATAATGTATGGCTAATATTGCGAATACATGATAAACATTACTCACATATCATTGTCATTGCTTACTTTAATTGTTCAGTATATTATATTTCCACTAACAATCGAAATTAAACACTTATATTTTATTTTCATCACTTTTTTTTGAATACCAATATTTATGCCTTGATAAAATTCAATATTTAATCCCATAAATGATAATTTGGGGAATCATAAAATATATTGATTCGTCACATATAAATATCATATCTTCTGTTGCAATTCAAATAATAGAATGCTTAAAGTACATAATAATAATAATAATAATATTTACATTATTATCCATTTTTTTTCTTCCATCTATCTTTTTGTAAACTATTTTATCATTTTATCTTCACTCTCTCCCCCTCTTCTTTTTCCCCCATTGTCTTTCTGTGTATTTCAAGGAGGCGGAAGGACTACGTATACATAATAGAGTGCAATCTGCCTGCAACATTGGCAGGTTCTATTATTATTTTCTCTCTCTTTTTTTTTTTTCTCAAAGAAACTAACCATTACTATTGGTCCCCATTTCTTAAAAGAAAAAAAATTAAAATTGAATCAATCACTATAATTTGCAGGTTCCTTATTATTATTTTTAAATAATAAAACTAAACCAACCGTATTAATTAGTGAGTTTCTTTTTATTTAAAAAAAATGATAAAATTGAACAAGTCATATTAACTGACATGTTCCTTATTTTCTTTATTTTTAAATAATTAAACCAGCAATATTAGTTGACAGGTTCCTTATTATTATTTTTTTGAAAAAAAGGGAACTTGCGTACATTGTTGACAGGTTTCTCTAAAATACCATATATTCATAAATATTTTTATAATCTCACATTTTTGTAGTATCTATCTCCTAATCTACACTCTTGTATAAAGAGGATTCCATTTTGTAATAATTTTGGGTCTCTCCTAACTATAATGAAACTTTTTTTCAAGTCCAGGCCTACATTTATATTAATATATCTACTTGTTCTTTATATGGTATAAGTCAAGCGTGCATACCTTGTTTCTTGAGCAAACACGAAGAGTGATACCCACAACCCACGTTGAACAACAGTTTTCTCCCATTACCATTTTAGATTTGCTCTTCATGCATGCTCTCAGATTTTTGAAATAGCTTGCACATCTCTTTTTCTCATTCTTCCCCTCTTCCACACAACTCCCAAAATTACCTTCCTTCATTCAAAATTTATTTGTCCAATTTTAGCTGTTATGTGAATAATTCTTTATTAATACCATACAAATAAAAAATAACCTATAAATAAAAACTGCAGGTTGACAGACACCTTGGTGGCCGTTAAACCATTAGTCCCATATTTGGAAAAAAAAAATTGAGCCATTTGTTGGACATGTCAAGATTATAAATCGATATTTAAGTTATAAATTTTTTAATTTGAATTCTTTGAAATATGTATTTTTGTAAAATAAGAAAATGAAGAGTTAATTATTTTTATATTAGTTAAAAAAACTAATTTTAGATTAATAATTTTTATTATATATAAATCTTATCAAATAATTTAAAAATAATTAACCCTTTTTTATTTTATTTTACAAGAATACTCACTTTACATAAATTTATTCATAAATTTTTAATCCTAACGCTGATTATTTCCTTAATTAAAACTAGCTACCTTCATAATTATTCCAATATTACACTTAATTCTGCACTGTACAAAACATTGGCACCATTGGCACGGTACTAGTGATATTCGTATTCGCAATGGAGGCCACGCGCTGACACTCGCTTATGTGAGCGTAGCTGCTATTATTCCACTATCTCCCTCCACTATGGAATTCATTTGCTTCGGAAATTGAGAAAGTTAGAGAGATTTTAGAGAGAGAGAGAGAGAGAGATGAGAGAAGAGGTCATCAGCTCCGGAGGCACCGTTGATCCCACACCTGCTGCCAGGTACCCCTCTTTCTCTCTCTCGCGCTCACTTCCTTTAATTTCTTCTCTAAATTAGGGTTTTCGTTTTCGCCTCAAATCTTCACGATTCCTGTAACCTCTGTTTCCAATGTGAATTTGCTTCGTTTCGCCTAATAGCGGTTTGAAGTCGAATTCGATTTTTAAGAGCTAAGAGGATTGTTGTTGTGGTTGCTTTTAAAACTGGATCTAGTGGAAAAGAGGTGTCAGTGTTCTTTGTGCTGTCTTTTCTTTTTTTTGCTTAGTCATGTGCTTTCTAATTGTTGTGCATTTGTCCTTACTTGCAATGTTGTTTATTGCTTGTGCATATGCCCCTGTTGTTGAATTTTTATTGTTTTGACATGGTTCGTCTTGTTAGAAGGGAGATAAAGATCGTTTCTTGACCCTGAAATTTCTTATTGGAAGCTGAAGAGTAAACATTTTGACCGTGTTTTGGGGTCATTTTCTTCATGGAGATATCATGCATGCTTGTGCTAGTGTTCAGCGTTCCATTCATTTGACTAACTTTTTCAAATGACTAATTATTAATGCATTTTGTCAGTTCTGCTGGGGCATCCTCCCCAGCTGTTCCAATGAACGTTGGCAGCATAGATGGGTCAAGTCATGGGCAAGGCTCTAAAGCGGCTTCTCTCTCATGCGTTGGCTCACAACCACCATGGAGCACAAGTGCTGGCGGTGGCTCTGGTTCGTCAAGATCTTCGTATAGACCCTGGGAGAGGGGAGATTTATTGAGGCGATTGGCTACATTTGTTCCTTTGAATTGGCTTGGGAAGCCGCAGGTTTGAACTAGCCATGGTTTTCCATAGACATATTGTAGTCACAATTGTATATAAATCCAATTTTTTCACTTGCGGTTAGTGTGTTCACTAATGATTTCTGTGTCTTCATAATGATATACCTAGGCCCAGGGAACAAATACTTACTTGTCTGATGTCTACAATGCATAGTGCTTGTCTTAAACTAGTATTGATTAGCCTTGTGGTAGTTTATAGAAGTCTCAAAATGAAAGAATTGATATGTATAATTATTTTGCAAGTTATCATTTGTTTACTATGAATAGGAATCTTGTTTCTTTTTTTAATTCCACCCAGTAATCTAAGTAGATAATATGTTACACTTGCTACTATTGTACTACAAGCGTTCTAAGTAGATATGAGGCAATCTTAAGGGATCACATGTCCTCTTTGATTTCTTCCAGATCATCAGTTCATTGGCTTGTGCCCAGAAAGGTTGGATGAATATTGGTGTAGACAAAATTGCCTGCGAATCATGTGGTGCATGCTTGAATTTTACATCATCATCATCTTGGACATCAGCTGAAGGTTGGTGATTGCAAAATTGCAATTTAAGTACTTTCAGCTATTTCATCCTGCTTCCAAAATTTAATATTTCTCTAAAATGAGGCATATTGAAATAACAAGGGTAGAAATTCTAGGAATAGCCATTGCATTTGATTAAGGTATCCTAGTGCAGATGTAGAAGTCAAAATGATGAAGAGAGGAGTTTAGACAAATTTATAGGCTGGACTTGTAACAACAATGCAGTTTAGGGTTTTATTTTTGTAGGATTACTGTCTGTTGTTAACTTGTAAATTACTCGAACATAAATATAGTCATTCCTAGCTGTGTGCATAAGCAGGACATTAGAAGCAGCACTGGTGCCTATATGAGGTTCCATTTGTCAAAAAACAAGTTTAGCTAAATGTATAAAATGTGATTGAAGATTGATATTATTAGTTGGTCAATACACTTTAAATTTTATATGGGAGAGGCTGATGTTTTTCACTTCTCTTTGGTGTTCATCTCATCGCTGCTTCAAGGGAGTTTCTATTTCTGATATGCTAAGAGATTGGGCTTTACTTTTACATTCATTAGTTTTTATCTCCTTGTTCCTTGTTGTATATGGCTTATTCTGTTTTCATGTTTTGCGGGATTTTGTTATTCTTCCCCCAGACCCTGTCTGTATCACCCATGTTATGAATTCAATTTTTTTTTTATTAAAAAAATTTATAAAATTTGTTAAGTTCTACTTCTTGAAAATTTAATATAGAATCTGTAGATCCATGTGGGAATCATCCCATCAATATCAGATGTGGTAGTTTTGAATTTATTGACAATTATAGTAGACAGTAGTAGTTATGATTGCAGTTGGCATATAAGTGTAGGGATCATTGTAGCACTTTGTCCAAGGTTTCTATAGCATTTATAACAAGATTTGCTGTAAATTAAAAATAAAATGCAAGCTATAAATTGTGTATGCAGTTTTGCCACTCTTGTTCTGTTCAAATCACTTGAGATATTGTTGTATATTTTATCCAAAAATGGTTAGGCAGTTATATTTTATTTTGAACTAGTTTGTCAAGCAAACTTTATCGGATAATTATGCTAAAGGAACTTCTCTGTTTTTGCTAATTGTATTCATCATCTGTTTTTGACTTATTTTCTTATTGTAATGGCCAAAGCTCAAAATGCCGGTGAATCCTTTGCCAGGCGGCTGGATTCAGGGCATAAAGTTAATTGCCCTTGGAGAGGAAACAGCTGTCCAGAAAGCCTAGTGCAGTTCCCTCCCACTCCTCAATCTGCATTAATTGGTGGCTACAAGGATAGGTGTGATGGACTCGTACAGTTTCCCTATCTTCCTGTGGTAGCAATCTCTGCAATTGAGTTGATGTGTGTTACTCGAGGCCCACAGATTGAACGCTTTTTGTCCCAGTCTCAGAATTTTATGTCAGGAGAAGAAGACTTTAAACAGGAGACTATATCAGAACTTGAAAGCTCTCAAGATGAGGCATACTGCTTATTTTCTCGTGTAAGATATTTATACTTTTTGTCTTTCAGTAGATGCAAATTGATCCTTAGGTTGCCACTCTATTCTGAGCTATTATGCTTATTTTCTATTCGTGTTTCTTTCTTTTGGCAGGCTCAGAAGCTTATAAGCCTTTGTGGATGGGAACCAACTTGGCGTTTAAACGTTCAAGATTGTGAAGAACACTCTGCTCAATCTGAAAGAAATGGATATTCTTTTGGCCTAAGCAAGACTCAACTCCATCTTACTCAAGATCCAGCTCCAAAAGCAGTTTCTGCTTCTGCTAAAAGGGATGCCAGGAAGGGAAAGGCATCTCTTAAGGAGTCTAGACTTGACTGTAGGTCACCTTTGCTTGATTGTAGCTTATGTGGTGTGACAGTTAGAATTTCAGATTTCTTGACTGTTCCTCGTCCTGCTCGTTTTGCACCCAACAGCATAGATATTCCTGATACTAGCAAAAAGATAGGATTGACTCGCGGAGTGAGTGCAGCTAGTGGAATAAGTGGTTGGGTGGCAGCTGACGATACAGAGAAAGATCAGGCTGAAGACCGTGATGAGGTTGCAACAACAAATGAGGGTAAACTGTTGGCGAACACAGATTTAGATTTGAATCTTACCATGGCTGGGGGTTTTCCTTTTACTCCTTTGGGAAGGACAGCAACATCTGAAAATACTCATGATGAAGACATGGGAAGGGATTTAATGATTGGCCAGCCTTCAGGGAGTGAGATTGGTGATCGTGCAGCTTCATATGAATCACGAGGGCCAAGCTCTCGTAAGAGAAATCTTGAAAAAGGAGGAAGGTCAGATGACAGGCCAGTTCTTAGGTTGCAGCAGCAGGCTGATAGTGTTGAAGGAACTGTCATTGATCGTGATGGTGATGAAGTCACAGATGGTGGACAATATTCAGCTGGTCCCTCAAAACGTGCGCGTGACTCTGATATTTTTGACACACATTGTTCACCTCATCAAAGAGACTCATCTGGTGCTGGTCCTAGCCATTCAATTGGCTTTGAGGTTTATGCTGCTGGAAATCGAGTTTCTTCATTCCATCAAGGTAGTGACTGCCTAATAGGAATCCAACCAGCTAGGGACTCGACCCGTGCATCATCTGTCATTGCAATGGATACAGTATGTCATAGTGTAAATGATGATTCTATGGAAAGTGTTGAAAACTATCCTGGAGACCTTGATGATGTTCACTTCCCCTTCTCTAGCACATATGGCAATGCGGACATGAATGAAACATCAGAACTGAATAACAGCAATCAAGCTCAGCAAAGCACTTGTTTTCAAACAGCTACTGAAGCTGTCCCTGGTGAAGTGGGTGTTAGTAGTACAAACTATGGGGAGGAACTTTTCAATGCAGAAACTGCTCCTGCTCCTGCTCGAGAAGGAATTAGTTTTGGAATTAGTGCAGGCAGTGTTGGAATGTGCGCTAGTCATGAAGCTGAAATCCATGGGGCAGATATATCTGTACACAGAGCTGATAGTGTTGTTGGCGAAATGGAGCACAGAGCAGAAGATGCTGAAAATCAGGGACAAACTGGTGAATCTGTTCCTGATCCAGGTCTAATGGATGAGATTGTCCCTGATGATATTAACAGGGAAGGTCCTATTGGTGATAGCCAGGAGATGATGTCTCACTCTGCAGGAAGGGCAGACAGTGGGTCAAAAATTGGTTGTTCTACAAAGGCAGAATCTGTTGAAAGTGGTGAAAAGATTAGTCAAAACTGCAATCTTCCACCTGCTAACAGTAGTCATCCATCTCATTCTTGCAATGCTAATATATATTCTGGTTGTGAAAATACTAAAGAAGAGATCATGAAGGATGGTAAATCATCATTCACCAACAACAGTGCTCCGCTTGAACCAGACTTTGCTATGGCAACTGGGATAGGTAAGCTCTGTATTTGAATGTTTTTGACTTCTTTTACTTGTTACCCTGCCTGAGTGCTTGAGAAAGGTAGAATGTGAAGATGAATCACAACAACAGATTGAAGAAGGAATTGATATGGATTGCAAACAAAACCTATAAGAGTTTCTGAGAAAGGCTCTGGTACAATGAAGAGCAACCTTCAAGTAAAAACTGACTTAACAATCTCATTAACGCTAACGTCAGTTTCCCATTTATAATTACATCTTTTGTTACTTTTTTAAGGCTTTTGCTAATTTCCCTTTAATTGCACACGTGGCTCTTCTTGCTTATACTGCTGTATCACTGCTCTCAACCAAAACTTTTGAACGTTGAAAATGGTATCATTGAACTTATACTTTCTGTCCTTTTCGATCTCTTCCTTTCGTTGTGTTCCAGTTTCTATGTTTCTTGGGAGATAAAAGTGAGCCCTGATTTTTGACATTGGTGGTTATAAATAATTTCTCATCACCAATTGTAGGAAATTGGTAAAGGGGTTTCATCTTGATTGGTGGTGTGAAATGATAAAACCTTGTCTCTGTTTGTACTCTCAAATGTCATTTATATGTAATAAATAAAATGAATGGGGGTTTATGTTGGGAATTTGGTTTAAAGAAATTCCACCTTGATTAATGACATGACAAAAAACCTTGTTTTTTTCTTCCTGTCAGAATGCCTTAGAATATCTTCCGGGTATCTAAGAATATCTTACAAGATCTTTAAAATATATTGTGGAATCAATTAGTCCTGTAATTGACGAAGAAATCTTAGGAGTTGTTTCCTAATTTTATTATGTTTCCTGTTTTGTCTTATATAATTAGGGATAGGAGTCATATTGTATTAGTGGGCTTGGGCTTATACTAGTAGTATTACACTAGTATTTGACCAAATTAATAGTATAAGTAGATGTTAATGATTTAATGTTTTGTATTTTAGACACACCATCTCAATCCAATTTCATATTATTCTTTAGTATTTCTATTTTCTTTCTCCTATAAACCCTTAATTTTAACCCCCCCCCCCAAACAAAAAAAAAAAAAATCTTTTATTCCTATTGTCAAATATAATTATATATAATGGTTAAAGTGAATTGGGAAATTGAAGAAATGTCATATTGGAAGACCACTAACATTGTTTAATTATTTAGGGCCTCCAAAAGGAGAAAGTAATTATGAAGAAGCTGTAGAATTTGATCCTATTGCCCATCACAACCAACATTGCCCTTGGGTGAATGGCAATGTTGCTGCTGCTGGCTTTGTTAATTCTGTTCCAAGCACTAGCAGTGATGCAATTGCACTTTGCGGTTGGCAGCTGACTTTAGATGCTTTGGATGCTTTGCGATCACTGGGGCACAATGCAATTCCAACAGTACAGTCTGAGTCTGCTGCATCTCTATACAAGGTTTGTCTGTCTCATTCGGCAAATAATTTCTCCATTTTTACCCCTCCTAATTGTAAATTTTTTTTATTGATCATTAAATTTCTAGTTATGAATAGAATGATATGAATTTTATTCAATTGGAAGTTTGATTTTCTTGCACAAACTGCTTTTTCATTGCTATGGGGTGAAAACTATTCATGATGGAGTGAAAACAAGGAAACTGTAATGTTTTCCCTTCCGTATTGAAAATCTAGCAAATCTCGGACTTACGATGTCTTCCTGTTCAACTCAAAGTCTTCCTCCCAAGTCCCAAACAAGGGGAATTTTCCCCCTTTTCCTCGTTAAATATGTGAACAGAAAGGTCACTCCTTTTAGTTCATTCACTTCCCATAATAGACTTCCCCTTCTTTGCCATCCCTCTAAATCTCCCTACTCATCAGCCATCTATATTTATGTTAAAATGAAGGGTTGATTTAGTAAAGTTTAACAGAAATTTCAGTTCTCTATATTTAGTTATTTTATACATGACTATTTCATTGAGTAAAGCTATTTCCAAATAATATTATTTTTGTTGTATAGAAAAGGACTTAACCTTGCACATTGCAATACATGCATAGTCATCATGAGAACACAAAAGCGTTTTACTAAATAGCAGTCATTAATTGTGGAGAATGAGAATGACAATGATCGAACTCTTGGCCACTTACACATTGAGGCTCTTATACTTGTTTCTGTAATGGCATGTTTGCGCACTTGAATCTCTTCCAGCAGAATGATCAGCAAGCACCTGGTCAAAAGCTCATTCGAAACCATTCTATGAGCAGAAGTCATGGTCAACTCTGAGATTGTTTTGAGTATTGGTTATTTCCGTTTGCTTGTAAGTGGGTAATTTCACAGCTTAAAAATCTGATTAGCAAAAGTGTTTCTACTTCCCTTCTTCGTCTGCAAACTTGTACATTACTCTGCTTTCCCTCACAATTTTGGGTGCCCAAACTTTCTGCAGGAGGATAAAGCTGCACATGGTATTCTAGGCATATTGCAAAGTTTCTCTGGCTAGTGCTCGGTGAGGCTGTAGCAGACTTTTTGCTTTTCTGTTCTCTTTGCAGTTTACGTGCAAATAATGCTGTAAGGGAAACCGGTTGTTCAGCAGAACTTATAGATCTCGTGCATTAATCTGTTTGTCCAATTAATTATGTAGAAGACTGAAAAGATTTTATCAAAGAACTTCTATTTGCTTCAAGACTTGTAGTTAGAGCATTAAATTGTAAATACTGAAGATGTCTTTGCTGTTATGATTGTTTTACGTCTTTTTGTTCCTTTTAGAATGTGTATTAATTAGTGCATGGTAAAAATGTGTATTAATTAGTGGAAAAAATAACTAAAGGAATTTTCTTATAGATTTTCCCTTCCATAATGTGTACATCTGCGTTGTAAAGTTTATCATTCCATTTATTTATTTATTATGATGACTATGCATATCAAATTTTAAGATCAACTGGGCATTCATTTAGATAAATTAGTTAGCCATAGCCATAGCCATAGCCATAATTATCTAATCTTAACATTTGACATTGGTCTACAATGTTATAGTATATGTATGTTAAAAAAAATTGTTCGATGAAGTAAGGGAAAATAGTAATAAGGATAGGTTGCGTGAAGTGACAGGGACATACTTGGGATCTAAAAGCAAAATTATATTTAGAGGATTGGATATGCATAAGAGTGGTGATAAGGGGATGTATTTTTTAGGATGTAGGATATGATGTATATGAAAAAAGTGTGTAAAATAACAAAAATATTTAGAAGATCAATTTCATATAATTATTATTATTTTTATTTTAAAAAATTTATCAATGTCTTGTTCAATATGTTGGTAAGGTTTTGAATAAAAAATAAATAAATAAAAATAATAATGATTATATAAGATTTATTATTTAAGTATTTTATCATTTTATTCATTTTTTTCATATGTGTTGTGTCGCAAATGATGCGTCTTTCAATCATTTTTCTATCCATAGATTTGCATCTTTATCTAAAATGCTTTTAGTTCATATCGAGAAAGTAATTTGGTTCCATTTTACCCTAACCTTCAATTACGAGCACGCACTACACGCAGCGATAACTGGAATTTGCCTTCCATAAAGGATTAAATAAATGAAAAAAACCTGGAATATGCCGCACTGCTTCAATCAACGAAACGATATGTGGGAATCCAGTTTCAGCCAATCAAGTTTCGAACAAATCTCCACGTGTCTTCCACAGTGGCGTGACATCTTATAGGACAATCCTCTCTGTCTCTCTCTCTCTCAATGTCTGTCTGTCCAGTGTCCACCATGTCAGGTGCTGGGGCTGTTGCTTTACGCCCGTCAATGTGCAGCTCCTCTTCCCATAGACGATCAACTCCTTCCAATTCCCTTCAACCAAACATCCATCTGGGTAGCCTGCTCCAAAGCCACCCACTTTATTCACAAACCCATGCAAGACTCTCCCATCAATTCAAAGAGAAAATCCTCTGCCTTGAGATAATGGGTGTCGACGCAGGTAAAGCGCTGTCCCAGAACCCTGACCTCACTACAGCTACCATGGAATCTATTCAATCCATTATTTCCTTCCTTCAATCCAAAGGTATCCAGCAGAAGGACTTGCCTAGGATCATAAGTTTGTGCCCCAAGATTCTCACCTCCGGTATCAAAACTGAGCTCAACCCAGTTTTTGATTTTCTTTCACAAGACCTCAAAGTCCCAGATCATAGCTCTAGGAAGGTTGTCAACAAGTGCCCAAGATTGCTCACTTCCAGTGTGGTAGACCAGCTTAAGCCAACTTTGTTTTATCTTCGGAGACTTGGCTTCAAGGATTTGACATCCCTGGCTTATCAAGATCCTGTTCTGTTGGTGTCTAGTGTTGAAAAGACCCTAATCCCTAAGCTGAAGTATTTGGAGAGTTTGGGATTTTCTAAGGATGAGGCTAAAGATATGGCCTTGAGATGTCCAGCATTGCTCACTTTCAGCATCGAAAATAATTTTCAGCCGAAGTTTGAGTACTTTTCTTGGGAAATGAGGAGAAAACTGGAGGAGCTGAAAGAATTTCCCCGGTACTTTGCTTTTAGTTTGGAAAACAGGATAAAGCCTAGACACATGGAGGCTGTTGAAAGTGGGATCAATTTGCCTTTGTCAGTGATGCTCAAAAGCACTGATGAAGAGTTTAGCGAGCTGATAAAGCAGGGACGTGGATGACAGATGCTAGCATTGTTTTCTGTGTTTATGTACATGTATTCAGTCCCAAGGAAGTTTGGATCTTATATATATACATAATATTGGTTCACCGTATTTATAGAACTCTTTAGTATAGGTTCCCTAATGGGGACAACTGAAAAATTGTTGTTATGTTGCTATGCCAAATCTTTGGCTGCCCATTTTTTGTGGTTGACCAAATTGATGATATTGGGAGCCAAGGAAGATGAAATGTAATCTTACAAACAGCAAGTTTATGTAATTCCATATGCTTCAATTGAACTTGGAAATTTCATCATCTAGGTTCCATCTTCAGTGGTGTGAAGTTAGGACAGCATTTTTCATTTTTCTTACTCTAATAGCGTCTAAGAATGTCACATTAGTGGTGGTAATTAAAATAAAAGCTAATTCTTGCTTCCATGTCATCATATACAAATCATAGACTAAAACCAATCAAATAACTTCCTGTTAACTACATCATAATACCTAAAAAGGATCAAACAACTTATACAAGCATAAATAAAACAGTAGTCCATCAGTCAACTATTTGTACAAAGGAGCAGATGTTTTCAAGTTCTTGTACTTAACGTGTATCTGCTGCATGTCAACAACAAAGACTTCCATCATTCCAAATGTCTAGCTCGGTGTTTGTCCACGACCTCTAAGCCACAACTGAATGATCAGGAATTCGAATCATCTTCTGGTTAAAAAAGAAACATCTTCAGAAACGAATGCTGCCCATGCATCCTGCTCCAAAATAGAAGATGTTAACTTAATTTCGGCATTGATCCTCAGTCTATACCTTATTGCCTCAAAGAAACACAGTGGAAGAACTTATCTATATGTGGTATATATTTTACATGCCTGAAGAATGGAGAAAGCCCTCTCTGCTAGGTACTTTTGTAAGAGTGTGGCTCCTCTTTGCTGAAGCTTGTCTGGATGCAGGCATAACCTTGCTTTCTGATAAGCCTTTTTCACCTGTGAGCTTTCTATTAGATTCATAAGAGGAATAGCACACCAGCCACTCTCAGGCCATAGAATCTGGCAATGGAAACATACAGCCAGGTCAACTCTCCTGTTATCCGTGCACGCCACAAAACTCCAGAAGATTTAATAAATTTATTGTCAGTGATAAGAAATCAACAAAAGATAAAATTTTACATGATGTAGTGTTGAAAGGAGTAGCCGGATGTCAGTTTCTTTGCCAGATGACCACAGTCTTATGTCTCTGTCCAACTTCTCTGTGTCCGTCTGTGGCTTCTGTAGAAAAGAGTAGAACTATCAATGTAAATCTTTATTCCCAGGAAAAGAAATGGAAACGAAGGGAAGTCCTGGTATGAACCATTGTATTTATACAAGGTATGGTATGGAAATTTTACTGCTTCAGAAAACAAAGTTTGGATAGAATGCATATTGCATTCTCTTCAATTTTTACTCATTTCTAGTCACACGCACTTTTTTTTTTTAAATTATTATAATTTTTTTTGGTAGGCTTTATTATTCTAATTTGGTTACACACATCATATATAGATGAATAGATTCTACCATTTATTTTCTTGACCAAGTTATTTTATCAACTAGTAAAATGATCTAGTCAAAATGCAAAGTAGTGTCATCAATGTGATATTACCTTCGGAGGTTGAACTATTCCGATTCCATCATCATGATATTCACTTGCATCAGGGCCTCCTGCATTATATGATCAGATACAAGTATGAAGTGTCAGCTTTAGTCTGTTTCAGGATCCAAATGAGTTAACTTTGTATGAGACTTTTCATTTGGTTAGTCAATCACCTTCTGTTCCAGGACTTTGCTCATTGCTATCATTTCTCGTGCTTGATCCTTCATCAGAGCTCTGTGATTGAAACTTCTCTTTTGCCCATGCAATTGCTTCATCTATGTCTGATGCTCCACAATCTTCCCTTCTGAGATTGGAGTTGACCTCTATGACATAGGAGCTCATAACTTCGTCATCGTCATCGTCGTCGACATCATCATCATCATTATCTTGTTCTATAATTTGTTTTGGAAGCACATGATCATGAACCGAATATTTTGCTTCAGGTTCTCGACAAAGCGAAGAGACAACAGAAACTGGGGAATTAAGCTCCCAATCATCAGTGAATCCTTTGATGCTTTGATATGAGCTGGATTCGAAGCTAATGGTTTCTGGGGATGTGACTCTTCTTGAGGATCCTAAATTGGAGCTTTTGAAGATTTCCTTGTATTCATTATCTTGAAACTGAAATTCAACTGACTGACCATTGAATGGAAAAGTTGGCAACCCTTGTTTTTTCGGGTGCTCCTCAGGCATCATAGCGGACGAGTTCCATCTCCACGTGACATTGATTGGCCTGTAACAATCACTAAGAACCCTCAGAATTTCCATTACTGTGTTGCCATAATTTCAGAAATCATTTTAATCCGGCAGAAAAAAAAAAAAAAAATACCCTTATTGCCTATTGGGGAAACTGGAAAAGCTAATATAAAAGGAAATAAAGGTTACATAGGACAACCAAAGGCCAGCATTGACAACGATATGTTTGCCAAGAATGATTTTGCCAATTGCTGCGTCCTCGGCCAAAAGGGTCAGGTGGAAGCCAGAAGTAGGCTACCTCTGGGTTATGATCAGTAAAATCTTCTTAGTTTTTCCTTAACTGCATAATACAGTAACTAACATATTCACCAGTGTAGCAAACATATTCATATGAACGATATATTTGGAACCTATCTTGTTTTCGAGGGTGCCCAAATCTAGGTTAAGTTATCCAATGTTTATTACTTGCTGATTATATTTAATGATTTTTTATAATTTATGATAAAATTATCTATCAACCGATATTTGACAACTTAAGTACAATACCAGCATGGTACCATAGCAACCTCCTTCATATAAAAGTTTATTGCCTAGAATCTCCAATTCTATTATGTATCTAGTAGCTACCTTCTAAATCTCTGAATGTTAGCATCTAAGCCTTCTTCAAGTCCAATTAACAGCAAATAAACTCGGAATATCCCAACACGTCACTGCCGTTAGTATAAAATAACATATTCTTTTCTTACTATCACCTTATTTTAACTCAAAAAGAGAAAATATATAGCTTTGTAGATAAACTAAGAAATAAAAATAAAAAACTAAGAAATAATACCCTTTCTTCAGTTGTTAAATTCTACACTCATACAGGACCATCAAGATCAAGCGAGATAATAGATACAACCAATCACGAAGGGCATAAGCGTCAATTTGCAAAAAACAGTTGAACGAACAAAGACAGTTGGGCTTTTCAGTTTGGTTTCTTTAACAGTTTTCTGTTGCCAGAAGTACCTCAGCTTTGAAGCAAAAGAAGACAGTGCCAGGTCATCTCCAATCACCGGCCGGCGAGGGCTCAGCTCCTCCGAACTCAGCGCCGACGACGAATTCCCCTTCGATTGCGACCCCGACCGCTCCCTCGATCTACGGTCATCGTCCGAGCCGAATATGTCGCTGTAAAACCCATCGTTCCTCGCCGCCGGAATCCTGAACACCGGCAGGTTCCGGCCACCTCTCGGCGCCGGAGAAACGAACTCCGGCGGCGGGAAAATCTCCTCGTAGAACGAGCCAGAGCTAGAGAATTTGTGCGCCAGGAGGGTTCTCGGCGGACCGCCAAAGACGTCGGCGAAGTCCTCGGCGGCGTCCACCACGGGTTCGGAGCCAGAGAAGATGGACCGCCGCCTCCGCCGGTCCTCCACGGATCGCCGGCGAGGGAGACCCCGCATTACCCCCGTGCCAATAATTCTGCATGACTCGTCCATTTTGCGGCGACGCTCCCCGGTGCACTCGCCGGAATATTCACCGGAAAAAAAAAACCACAAAGTGGAGCTTATGCTTTCCCTTTTTTAATGTGTGATATGGAGCTTATGCTTATATATAGAGAATTGAAATAGTAAAAAGCAACAATAAAATAAAATAAAACGTAATTAAGAAATTTGTGAAAAAGTCATTTGATTGACTTTTCGCTCTTTTGCTTCAATCTCACTTTTCCAACTAGAATATCTTTCAATTTATGTTATGTATAATAAACTATCATCAAGTAAAGTTACTTTCAATTTGTGTTACAAATATAAATTTTATTCAAATTATTTTTTCTGCATTATGAAGTAAGCACCGTTTATGATTTCATCACATTGTACCATTATTTTTGCTTTCTGTGAACGGTTAGTGATAATTGAAGGGAAAATGAATAGTGGATGATATGCATATGCTGGAATGGAATTGAAGTCCCCACAGACATCATAATGAGTGTTGTGTTTTCTTTTCCTTTCCTTTGCACCATGCTTTTGCATTTTCTTTTTGGGTGGGGCATGGGATTCTGTGTTACCCTCTTGGTTGTCTGTCTTCATGCGCCGAATTAGTCATGCCATGATTTTGGAGTGTGCATGAATATTGAATTTTCAACTTGGGGAAAAAGAATAACAAGATAAAAATCAATCAAGGTAAAGCAGCATGCATGGCTAAGTAAGTATCCTAAGATTGAAGTCATACTCACACTAACTAATAATTATTGCTTATAGTTTGGGGGGGAATTGGCTGAAATTGTCAGAACTGTGGATTTGTGTGTATGGCTGAAGAAGAAAAAGTTACCAAAAGGTTGGTCAGGGGAAGGATGGTTTGACACCTCAAAAGGGAACAATGCATGCCTTAAATTGATTTGAGATCAGCCTCACCCTTTACTTATTCCCATTAGAGATCATAATCATTACTTTTGACGTGAGATTATCATCATCAACTGACCGAGTGGCCTAAATGATTCTCTGGCTTTCATTTTTCCACAATTGCCTATAACTTTCTCTATCTGTTTGACTTGTTAAGAAGATTCAGGATCCCCTTTGTTTATTTGCTTAGGATTGGTAATATTCATGCGTTATGCAGTATAAGAAAATTATTATTTTAGAAATTATCCAATCTATTGGACGTAAAACTTGGTTTACCTAGTGTATTATTAATTGAGGTGGTCCAAAAGCACAATTCAGTCAGCTTGATTAACTTTATAGCTGTGTGTAGGAGGCAAGAGAACATGTCTAAGTGAACACTTGATGATGTGGGATAATCACAGATCAATGCAATTAGTTCTCTCTGACTTGGCCCATTGAACTGCTGTTTATTGGTAGAATGATCTTGTCAATCTGGCCTAAGTGTTCGCCATTCATATAAAGCTATCAGGTAATATTGTACAGTCTCCAGTTACGTGTCAATACTATATACTACGGATATTTATATTTACACATTTTTTTATATCTCTTTAAATATTTACATAAATTAATTGTATGAGTGGCCCTATATATATAAATATAATAAAGTATAAAGGTGGTTCAATTCACAAAACTTTCATCCGGTAGGGTTTGGGGAGAGTATTGTCACATCCTTATCCCTGCAAGCAGAGAAGCTGTTTCTAAGATTTAAATCCGTGACTTCCAAGTCATAAGATAATAACTTTATCATTGGAAAAATTCTTATGTGGTCATGGAGCTCAAAATTAGATATGCTCTTGACTAATTACAAAATAATATTTCAACTTTAAGTATTAGGAGGAGTCATAACTAACTATAAAATGTCATTATATAAGTGGTTAGAGGATATCCAACCAAATGCTCGATGACCAAAATAGAATTTCTCCATTCATTGTGCCAACACTCACCCTCGTATAAAGATAATAAAGTATAACATTTGCAAAATAACATTGTTCAATGCATCTGTCATTTCCAGCAACATTTCTTCACTGGAGTAGTGTGCTTGTCACTTGACCTTTCCTAATTCTGACAGGAATTACGCAGTAGGTGCTGCTCTATATTTAGTAATCAGTTTGGTTGTTGTTTTTCAGAATCTATTTAGCTTTTTCACCATTATTGAGCTCCTTCGAAATTTTACAATTACAATCCTGCAGAAAATTGTGTTGAACTACATTGGTAGGTTAGGAGTCGTAAATAACTGTATTTATGAAGCCAATGCTAGTGCTCGTGCTCTGAAAGGAAAAATGCCAAAGGACATGCTAAAATTATGCAATGTTGTCTACAGACGCCAGACATCATATATGAGAGTATCATATGCATGTTTTGACCCTTATTCACAACGATGAGGACACTGCATAATATGTAATGTCATAGTACCGTTAGTTCTATTAATAAGCACGACTCACAGTAGTTACGGAATAGCCAATGATTCACAGCCATCCAGCAGAAGAGTAAGGAAATTCTGTCGGTATACGACAGAGAGCTATTACACAATAAATATTGTCGATTAAATATCTTAAAAGATCAAATATCTTAAGTTGCCTCAAAGATCAATAACTGGCAAATACTACTGTGATCCTATTGGTTTTTGTGCTTCGAGAAGTGTAGTCGGTATAATTTATAAGAAGGTGTAGTATATCTCAGTTCAGTCATGTAAGCAGTGATTTTGTTTCAGAGCACCCGTCAAAACAAAAGTATAAAATTAAAGAACTGGTTTTATTTTATATGATAGTGCTTGATAATCTTAAGGTAGCTTCGATTCCTTATTTTGTAAGGTAGCTTCATATACATGGCATGATTTCAGTTGATCATGAGTTTCACCGTAGAATAGTATAGTGTTCACGTGAATATACTTGGACCTCTTGGATTGACGTCATAGTTTTGAGCACAATAAATATGATGGAGATATTTTTCATAAAAAGTAATATCATTTGTAAATCAAAAGTAAGTAAACATTAAGCATGAACACCATAAAAAGAGGAAGATATAGAGCATTTGATGGTGGTGAGTAGGACCAAAATTTTGTGTGTCTCTCTTTGTAGTATGCATCCTTAGCATTCACTTACTCTTCTTCCTAAAAATCTTATACTACATTTCTTATCTTCATATTCCTCTTATCTAATTGGCACTGTTTAAACATTCAGTTAGTGAGTGGATTTAATTATACCAGTTTTGAAAAGTCGAGGAATTCCTGTTAAGTGATTTCTTTCTTTCAATTGTTTTTTTTTTGCTGGTTACTGGTAAAAAATATGAAACAATATAGAAATCACTCTAGAGCATGTTATTTTTCTCATGTACTCATGGGTGAGAGAAAGCAAAATCATTGGCAGCTTACCCCTGAAGCAAACACGATAAACTGTTTCTTATGGCCCTTGCATATGAAAAGTTAAAAACCTTTATCATGCATGTCGTCAGTGCAGAAAAATCAAAAACGAGTCAAAAGCTTGCATTTCTCTCATACCATTAGTCTTCCACCTTTCCATTACTTCACTTCGTCACTTGCATGTTTTACTTTTCTCTTTTGTGATAGTTGAAATTTCAACATCGTTGTAACAAAGTGATCAAACTAGCTGGTGGCAAACCAAACATTTGGGGTAGAAGGCACGTTGTGAATCTCTTCAAATTAAATTATCCCCACCTATGTTCAAAGTTGTTACCAAAAGTCCGCGTGCTCATGATCAACCACCAAAAGCTAGCTTCCGGCCCCATTTATTGCATCTTCTCATGTCATTCCGGAAAGAGAACACCAGCATCTACCTTACAGGATGCTCAAGCTAGCTTGTCCTTTGCTTTCAGGGATTTGATATATGCCCTTATCCAGACATGCCTCTACCCCTCAGAATGCTGCTCATTGGTTAATCCTGCAAGTAGAATATGGTCTTTTCTCATTGTGGCATGCAGTGCATGGGCTTTATAAATCACTATTAGGTGGGCACCATCATGATGAGTTGGGCATTGATTTGCCCGTTTCCTGAGCTTTAATATATTCCTATCGAAAAAATGCAAAAGCATGCTTTAACCTTCTATTTATAATATTTTAATTTTGAGACCAAATTATGATATACTAAGAAATTGACACTTAGATATTCTATAATATTATCACGTCATCTTCTTATTAAAAATGTTATTTTCTCATATATTCCTTTTAATTTTATGAAGCCACATCTTTTTATAGCAAATTAGACCAAATCGAACCGAACCAAGTCAGACCGAATCAGACCAACTCAAATTGAAACAAACCAGACCGGACCAGTCCCAACCAAACTGAAACAAATTGAACCGGACCAAACCAAATTAGACCGAACCGGACCAACCCAAATCAAACCAAACCAAATCAGACCAAACTAAATCGAACTAAACCGAACCGAACTAGACTAGACCGAAATGAACTGAGCCAGATAGACAAAACTATATCGGACCAAAAAAAAAACTTAGGCTCATTTTGTACATACTTATTATTTGATTCTTAAGTTTCATGCTCTAATTAATTAAAAAACTAAAGTGCAAGTTGTGGTATTGACACTTCATTTATCTCTCATCTTATAATATTGCCACATTATCCTATTATACAAGTTGTTACTTAACCATGCCAATATTTAGTTCTCATTACTTAATCATAACAAGATACATTAAGCTACCAATATTAATAAAATTAATTATATATACTTTAAACTAATTATGGGTGTGTTTGTTTATGATTTTTTTGGCAAAAAATCACTTTTTTTAAGGAAAAAAATTAATTTTCATATATTTAGATAATTTTTTAAAAATAATCATAACCTAAAAAAAAAAATTTAGCTTTTGGATAGAAGCTGAAAAGAGTAGCTAAAAAAAAAAAAATCAATTTTTAACTTTTTTAGTTATATAAGAAAATTTAAGTTTCATAATTATTTTTTTTAAAAGATGTAATAAAAACACCCTATATATCATTAACTTGTTACTCGAAATTATTTAAAGTTAATATTTTCAAAATTCCATTGTCTAATGATTCTTCAATAAACAAAAAATAATACAATTAAATATTTATTTTGCAAATATTAAAAAATAATATTTTATAAAAATATCAACCTCCTACTTATAGTTAATCAATTGTTTAACATATTCCTTTTAACTTTATTATCTTTTTAATGGTCTCACAATTAAATATGAATAAAATAAGTCTATAAAATATCACGAATAAGTAAAGTGTAAGTGATGATATTTACACTTCATTTATCTCTTATTTCATAATATTGTCATGTTATTTTATTTATTATGCAAGTTATCATTCAACCATACCAACCTTTAGCATCCTATTATTTAATTATGGCAAGATAGACTAAGCCACCTATAATAACTCTTTTTTGATAAAATATTTTGTGCAAATTAGTTTGATTAATATGCTTTACTGAAATAGTTTAATTGATATTGTGATAACAATTTATTTATCAAGTAATTAGATCATAAACATTAACTTTTAATATAAGACTATAAATTAGCGCCAACATTAAAATATATTAAGATAAATAGTTCTACCAACCTTTTAAAATTTATATACATGTAATATAAAATAAAAATATTATAAATATACATATAATAATAATAGAAGGCAAGAAACGAGGTAAAGCAAGAATGAAACTGTACATACTTTATAACATTAATCATATAATAATAATAATAAAAGCGTAAAAATATCTTACCATGGTTGAATAGTCAAAAGAAACTAATAAATACTTTATCTAATTAGCTTTAAAGCAAAGCCTAAAGGCCAGACGGTAAAGCCATGACAGTTCTAGGAAAAAAAAAAAAATTTAAGGCCATAAAGTCATAAGAAAATATGGTAGCAGTAGAAATTTTGCGACCTTCAATCAAATTTTTCCACGCAAAGCACTTCAACTCGTCCCTATAAATAGGCGTGCGGACACGGTAAACTACTGGCATAAACGAAAAGGAAGAAAGCAGATAGAATAGTTATGCCATATGTGAGGGTTGGCAACGAGAGAAAATAAAGAGAGAAAATAAGGAGGAATAGGGAAGAGCGGAGTAAGAGATTAGCAAGAGTTTGGTGGATATACAATTTTAAGGTAGATAATAAAATTATTTATAAAATAAAATTATGATTATATTTACTTATTATAAGATTATATTATTATCAGTATTATGAAAAATTGGACCAGACTGGCTGGTCCCACCAGTTGAACTGGGAACCGACCAGATATGCGGGCTAGGTATAACATAAGAATTGCTTTGTCAAAAAATTGGGATTGAACCGGCTTAATCTACCAAAAATCAGTAAACTAGCCAAATTGGACCGATTTTACCGGTTGGCCAGTTTTTTTTTTTTTAAAGAAGTACAAAATTATTTTTTGATCATCAATAATAAAGTTAATGCTTTATTATGATGAAAAATGGCCCAAAATATATTTTGATTGGTCAAATTAAAAATTACTACATCTCTTACTCTTTAAAAAGAGCTTAGAGGTAATCAATATAAGAAAAAATGATATATGAATACTATTTATAGAAGTCTTAAAAATAAAAAAATTTTACTCTAAATAATATGGGACTTCATGAATATTTTATAGTAGTTTTAAAAATAAAAAATTCAAAATCTAAATAATATGGGACTTAATATTTTATTTATATTGATTATGTTAATATGACTTAATATAATGATTTTGATTTTTAAAACTATTTTTATCATATTAAAATTTTTTAATTATTTTTATTTATCTCAAACATGTTATTAATTATATTTATATATATTTATATATAAATATATATATTTTATTACATCCCGATCGAACCTCCGGTTGAACCATTAAACCTCTGAATCAGTACCTTGTCCAGTTTAATACTCGGTTTGATTTTCAAAACATTGGTTATTACTCATTATTATCTATTCTCACCGTTTATTTTATGTTCTAAGTTATTTTATTTATTAAAATTGCTCCATATTATAATTACTACAAATTATTCTATTTATCCTCTCAAATTATTTTATTCAATATTTTTTTATATCATTGCTTGTGATTATTACAATCTATTTTACTGTTCCAAGTTATTGTCTTTTTATATTAAAGCTGTTTATTATTAATTATTATTATAATTTATTTATTGCTCCAAGCCATTTTAATTATTATTCTTTTATATTAAAGTTACCCAGTATTAATTCTATTTCAATTTATCTCATTTACGATTTCTTTATATTTATGCTACATATTATCTATTTCCAATTATTTTATTTGTTACTCCTTTACATTAAAATCACTCCTTTATTTAGTGTTAAAATTTATTTATTCTCATTATTATTATTATTATTATTATTGAGATATTATTTAAATAATGATATATTATTTGAGTTGTCACTTTTTATGGTAATTTATGTAGGGGACCAATATTAAGAGCAAATTATTACATCTAATATTTAAAATGAGTAAAATTGATTTCATGTAGACCTAAACTATTATATTATTTATATTTTTGCTTGTAATTTTATACGTTAATTTACAAACAATATGATGATTCTTAACTTATGAACAGTACTATAACCCTTGCAAGAAAATGATCTTTGTGCATCAAATACATCATGATGATATGGATAGACTTATGGACCATGATAAGAAAGTTTAAAAGAAATTAAATAAATATGATTTTAAATTCGATCTCTTCAGAAATTAATATTTAGATTTGACAACTCTATGTTTAGAAAAATTTTGTTGAGATATTATGTTATTCAAGTTTACATTGTGCATTTTATTTATTTTAAGATTATTAATTAATTTATATCTTTTGCACTTCACTTAGTTTATTTCAATTACTTAATTTTATGCTATTATTTAATTTATTATGTGATGAATTTATATTATTCAAGTTTATTGTTTATTTTATTATTTAAGTTTTATTTAAGTTCTAATTATTGCTTAAATTTATGCTACTTTATATTTATTATGACTTATGCATAATGGCAAACAAGTAATTATAAAAAGAAGATATTTAAGATTTGCCGCTAACCACCAAAAAGGTAAAGGGATAAAATGTAATATCCTTTTATATTTCCTGTTTTGGTTAGTGTAGCATAAAAGTCTTGCTTTGTTGTTACGATGTTAAGAGTAATATTAGATATTAGGAATTTCCATAGAGAAGGCCTTCGAGTATGGATGAGACAAGTAGACAAAGGAAAGCGGAAATTAATATAAATATATTATAATCATATTAATGCTTGCTGCATTATATATTGCATAGCATATAAATTTTTAGCATTAATTGTTCATAATGTTACAAAGTATAATTTGCCTCTAAGTAATGTGATTAGCTTAGGATACTATAGCCGTGTGAATTTCTGTGCTAAGACACAGCTAGAACCATCATAGTTCAAATGCTTTATAACTATTCATTATCTACTGAGAATTTTAAATTCTCATTCTATTTTGGTGGTTTCAGATTAGTCAAATAATGTCCTAAAGGAAGGTGGACTCTTCCAATTGCTAGAAACATATAGAGTTGTAATCAAATAAATTGTAGTTTCATTATCTAGCTTAAAAATATTTAGCTTATGGCGAGAAGAACTTTACTCATGCTTCTGAACTCTATATTGTATCTATGTATATTTAATGTCTAACTCTGAACTTTTTATGTAAAATTATGTCATTAACTTTATTGTGAACAGGTATTACACTACCAATATTAACAAAATTAGTTATATATACTTTAAATTAATTATATATCATTAACTCCTTACTCAAAGTTATTCAAAGTTAATATTTTCCAAATGTTAATTTCCAATGATTCATCAATAAACAAAAAAATACTATAGTTAAATATTTATTTTAAATATTAAAAAATAATTTTATAAAAATATCAACCTCCTACCAACCATTAATCAATTGTTTAATATTTTTCTTTTAATCTTATTATCTCTTTAATTGTCTCATTACCAAACAAGACAAAAATAAATCTATAAAATATCACAAAATAGAAAAATTACAACCCTAAATAAATAAAAAAGATCACATGAATTAATTGACATGCCATCAATATTATAAAATCTTTGTCATCGCATACTTATATTCTAAATAAAGATGAACGAGCATAATTTGAAAGAATCATACTATCACAAAAACTTTTATTCTAAACAACACCTTCGAATCTTAACTTTTCTTTATTATTCCAAAATAACAAAAACAAATGGAAAGTATATAATTGCTTTCACATAAAATAAACAAATCTTTAGCTCTTAACATTTATTTCTAACGTAACTCAGAAATATTCACTAACAATAATATCATTAGATAAAGAGTCTATATCTATACAAATGTCAAGAAAAAAAAGCATCACAAGCAAATATAAAATACAACATCTTCATATGGAAAAGATATTTATAAAAGAACAAGAAAAGTATCAATAAAAATAAAGCACACATCATCTAATCTTAAATAAGGAGTTTTATAAAGATGACATCAAAAAGATGAAACTCATTTGAATATCATATATATATATATATATATAATTTCATTGTATTTAAAACAACCATAATAGATACTATCACCTAATCCTAAATAAAGAATATTTTCCTTCCATTTGATTTCAAATCATTAAGACAAAATCTATTAAATCATTTCTATATTGATCCAATTAATATCACTTATCTCTTTTTTCTACTAAAAGTATCGAACTAATATTTTATCTAGTATGCAAATTATCTCACACATAAAATACTAAGTGGTGAGTAGATTCAACCTTTTTATAACACAATTGTGTAGGCTTTTGCATAGAGTAGCCGTCATAACAAAAATTTTAACATGGACTCTCCATGAAGAGTGATTATTACAGCAAAACTCTAATGGATTCTCCCGTTAAAAGTCACATTATAGCAAAATATTGACAGGATCACCTAGTAAGAGTAGGTATTATAACCCCCAAAAACACCTAATTGTCTCTAGGAGTCACGATCAAATCGAGGTTTACACTAACGCCATCAGTCATACTAGCTTAAAACTAATTATAGAGAACACCGTGGAAAAAGTTTACATCTTTGAGTGATTTCATTATTTAGAAATAATTAGTATCATGTGACCAAATATGAAAATTTAAAAAATAAAGATCAAATATATAATTAAATTTTTTTTTCTCATGACGACAGTCAAATCTCTAAATAGGAAAAAAAATATTAGAGCCTGTGTAGTTTCAATTTTTATTTCTTTTTTTATTTTTTTATTTGCTTTAATTGCAAAAATATCACATTATTTTTAATATATTTCTTATTTTTTATTCTTTTAGTGTGGTAAGGAGAAAAAAAAGAAAAAAGCAATATAAAAGTGCTTAACAACACTTTATTTTTCTGAATTATAGGTCATCTGTACTTAACCTCTATATTTTTAAAAAGTGCAAATCAACCTTCTAAATTTTCCTGAATATGCAAATCGATCTTCTGTTAACTTTTTTATCAATTATTAACGAAAATAGTGGACATTCAATAAAGTTTTGGATATTAGGTTGCACATTTAAAAAAATTCAAAGAGGTATAATATATTTATTTTAACTAGGATAATCGATCTGTACTTTTGTTAAAATATAAAAATTAAAATGCATATAATCTATAATTTAAAAGGTGAATTATGGGGGTTAGGGGAAGGGAGTGTAGGTTTTTTGGTCTTAGGAGTTGCGGGGAGGGATAGTTCAAGGTAAGGCTCGAACGCTGTGTGATTTTACAGAGGCAATAACCACTTTGCTACTGTGCTACAAGCCTCAACTGCAGGGGAGTGTAGTTGTTGGTGAAGGATTCGTTAGTCCTCCCCTTAAAATAACAAAATAACCCTTCGCATCCTTGGAAATAGGCCCTTGTGTAATTTTTCTTGTGCACAAACACCTAAGTCTTTCCCTATTGTTGTGTCAAAAGCTTCTACTTCACTACCTTTTGCTGGAATAGCTCCCTCAGCTATCAAGATTTGTCTGGAAAAGTTCAGGGACCATTTTCCATGGTGTAGCTGCACAAATGGAGTAACACAGGATACGTTCTTGCTGATTTGAGGATTTGGAAAGCCACTGAGAAGCAAGATCATTTTATATTCTTAATAGATGCCTCAGTAGGAAAGTTTTCTAAGGAGCCATCAATGATGGATAAAACTCTTCCTAAGGCTCAATCAGTGCTTGGTCTACATTTCTCATTGTCATACTCTGGGAAGTCTCCAGGCCATGGTGGATGCCAAGGTTTTTTTTTTTTCCTCTTAACTTTGGACCTAGGCCCTTTTCATTCAACCCCTCCCACTAAAAAAAGGAAAGAAAACTCTAATATTAAATTATATTGAAACAAAACTTTGTACAACATACCAGTTAACATTTTCTTTTCAATCACAAGTTCATAATAAATTCTTAGATCCCTAGCACAACATTTTCCTTAAATGAAAAAAAAAATGCCTTCTTCTACTTCTTCTGTTGGTTATCCATTATCATCTCTGTGAAGACTCTCAGTGGTAAGTCACAATCTTTCCTCTTAGCGAAGAAGGCAGTAGTAGATCCTTGCAAGAGGCCACAGTTGCAACAGAGTGAAGGGGTTGAGCTTCCACCCGAAGAGGCCATGATAGAATAATAGAATTGGAAAATGAGAACTTAGTTTACTGATCTGGCTTGAAGTCAATATTTATACAAAAAGTTAGCTTGCTTAGGAAGCACGAAGAATGTTCTAACTACCTTAACTGAATAACTACCTAGACAGTTGTCCTAACTAATTTACCGTTGGTATGACAATGATGTTACATTGAAGTTAGTTTGATTGATTGTGTTCTTCATGAAATTTATCATGTGATACCCCCCTACAAGCTCGGCGTGCAGGATCTGGTTGGAAGATGTTGAGTAAGCCAAGCTTGGAAACAATGTTGCCAAATGTAGAGGGGGGGCCTTTGTGAGAACATTTGCGAGTTGTAAGGATGAGGAGATTGGTAAAAGATGGATCAACCTAGCTTGAAGCTTTTCTCTGACAAGGTGACAATCTAATTCAATGTGCTTTGTGCGCTCATGAAATGATGGGTTGCAGGCGATATGTATAGCTGAGTTGTTATCACAATAGATGAGTGTAGGATCAGGAGTGGGAATATTAAGGTCATGGAGCAAAAAAGTTAGCCATTGCAGTTCGCAAGTTGTAGAGCCCTGTATTCAGCTTCACATGAAGATCGTGAAATGGTGTTCTGTTTCTTTGATTTCCAGCTTATGAGAGCATTGCCAAGGTAGACATTGAAACCTGTTACAGATCTTTGAGTATTTGGACATCCAGCCCAATCAACGTCACTGTAGGCTTTAAGCTTCATGTCAGAGTTTGAAGGAAAGAATAGGCCGAGACCAAGAGTTCCCTTGATATACTTGAGTACCCGAAGTGTAGCCTGATGATGGGTGTTGTTGGAGACGAAAGGAATTGGCTTAGTTGATTGACAGAGTAAGATATATCAGGTCTTGTTGTAGTTAATGAGCCTAACTATGAGTCTTCAATGTGAGGATATATTTGCAAAAAGAGAACCATCTGATTTAGATAATTTTAAAGTATAATCCATTGGTGTTGCGGCAGGTTTGCAGCTAAGCAAATCAGCATCATCCACCAATTCTAAAGCATATTTTCTTTGGCATAGAGAGATCCTAGAGTTTGATCATGCTACTTCAAGTCCGAGAAAAAATTTCAAGTTTACCAATCCTTGATTTTGAACTTATTATCAAGGAATTGTTTGATATGGTTAATTTTGGCCAAGTCATTGCTGTTAGGATTACATCATCCACATAGACAAGAAATGAAGTGAAAGAGGATCCTGCAGACTTGATAAAAAGAGAATGGTCAAAGGAAAATTGTTTGTAGTGACATGAGATGAGAGCAGTAAAAAACTTGGAAAACCACTGTCTATTGGCTTGTTTCAAGCCATAGAGTGATTTTTGCAATAAGCATACTTGATTAGGCTTTGGTGAAGTAAAGCCTTGGGGAAGCTTCATATAAACTTCCTCATTTAAATCACCATGTAAAAATGCATTATTCACATCTAGTTGCTACAAGTGCCAATTTTTGGCAGCAGCAATAGCTAAGAGTAGTCTAGTTGTAGGCATTTTTGCAACAGGACTGAATGTGTCCATGTAGTCAACACCATGATTTTGAGTATAACCTTTGGCTATTATTCTTGCCTTATATCGTTCGATGGATCCATCATATTTATATTTAATTCTATAAACCCACTTGCAACCTATTGGTGTTTTACCTTCAAGTAAGTCCACTAAGGTCCAAGTATTATTCTATTGTAAGTTTGCAATTTCAGCTTGCATTGCTTCTTTCCAACAGGATTGTTTAACAACTTGAGAGTAAGAAGTTGGTTCAACTTGAGATGATATATGTAAAGTGAAGTGTTGTGTGTGTTTGAGAGATTACTGTAAGAAATAATAGAAGAAAGAGGATATAAAATACCTGGGGAATTAATACCTATGCGGGATTGTGAAGTTGCAGCAGTGGTAAGATTGCAATGGTAATCCTGTTTCTTCTATTCTCTTGAACACACTCAAATACTTCACTTTACATATATCATCTCAAGTTGAATCAACTTCTTACTCTGTAAATCAACTAAGCAAGCTAACTTTTTGTATAAATATTGAGTTTAAACCAAATCAATAAACTAAGTTCTCATTTTCCAATGTTGTTATTCTATCATGGTATTAGCAGAAAAACTTTCTCTGCGTTCCTCTCTCTGATCTTTCATCTCAATTACACCTTTCTCAAGCAAATCCACCCTTGTTACTTGAAGGAGTTCAAGATCCTTCTTCTCCTTACTTTCTGCATCTGAATGAAAGTCCAGCACTGGTATTAGTTTTCACACTACTGAACAGATCCAATTATCATGCTTGGTTTCGGGCAATGAAAATGAGTCTCTTATCCAAGAATAAACTCAAGTTTGTTGATGGAACAATCATTATGCCTAATCCTATTGCTCCAATCTATCCTTTCTGGGAGCGCTGCAATACTATGGTTCTTTCTTGGTTGATGAGATCCTTGGATCCTTCAATCACACAAAGTGTGATTTGGATGGACAAAGCCTATGAAGTCTGGCAAGAACTTCGTGAAAGATTTTCTCAAGGTGACCTGTTCAGAATTGCAGATGTTCAAGATGAAATTGCATCCTTGAAGCAAGGTGATCAATCTGTTACAAGATACTTTACTGAATTAAAAAATTATGTGGGATGAACTTGATGTATTTCATCCAAATCCTATATGTCGCTGTGATGTTCAATGTGATTGTGGAGCTTTTCAAGAAATGAGAAATCAAAAGGATTCAGATTGGGATCCTTGCAAGCCTCCACAATGACGTGATCTAGTTGTGGGACTACCGCATGGGCTCCCTTGTCGTTTGTGGCATCCCATTTCCATAGATCCCAGCCCCTCTTCGTCTTTGACGGTGACAACTACAAGATCAAGCTCTAGACCTGCAAGACTCACATGTGCCTCTTCACCCTCCTTAGCCGCCTCGACTACATCCGCGCTATCCAGTTCCACCATGAGTCCCCCCAGATCGTCTCCTCTAGCGACAACCAGACCATCTGCATTTGAATCGCTGTCATCATCGGCCACAGAATACTATAGGTTCTCTAGGCCAAAATGCAGGAGGAAGTTAGGACGTATGAGACTGATATGCAAATAATAAACAATAAAGACGCTCATTAACAATATCTGTCTAAAAAACATAGGAGAAGCCTCATTTGTCCGAATTTAGGTACGATGCATCCGACAAAAATGGGGGACTAACATTAGTCCCATACACATTGAGGACTAACGAATCCTCCACCGTAATTGTTTGGTGGTCAGTTTTCCTATTTTGGGCCTAGGACCCGTATTTGTACCCCAAATTCTTAAAAAAAAAAAACAGAAAGGAAGAAAGAAAAGAAAAATACAGAAATGCTTTTTGGTTTCAAATGAAATTCGTACGATTTACGTGGAAAAATTTTAGCGGTAATGTAAAATAATAATAACGTGGATGGAGTGAATTGGCGGATCCGAATGAATGAAAGCCAAAATTGTACCAAATTGGAATCTTCCCCTTAGAGCACTACTCGCTACTCAGCTCAACTCAACTGTTTCTTTTCCACGCATCTCATCTCTCATTCAACCTTTCCATTCCATTTTCTCTCTCTGTGTTGGTGATGCCGCCGCACGTCACAGCAGAGCATGGGAACTGTTAGTGGTGGCTCCGCCTCCTCGTCCGCGGAATCGGCATTGATATTTATGGGGACAGGCTGCTCCAGCTCCATTCCCTACCCAAGGTGCCTCATCTCTCCTTCTCATCCTCCCTGTCACGTTTGCTCTCAGTCACTCTCCCTCCCTCCCCACCTAAACCCTAACTACAGGTATGAACTGAACTATTCATCCCTCCCTCTATCTCATCAATCTTTCATTTTCCTTCCATTACACGTCACCTCATCACCACCTCACCTCATGACAGGTGCAACGCCTCCCTTTTAATCGATTATTTTCAAAGCGATGGCAATCACAACTATATTTTGATTGATGCTGGCAAGACTTTCAGGGAGACGGTGCTTAGATGGTTTGTTTACCATCACATTCCGAGAATAGATTCCGTCAGTCCTTTCTTTCTTTCTTTCTTTCGTGCAATTTTATTTTGTGATGGTTCTTGATTTTGTTTTTGGGTCAAGATTTTCAGAATTTTAAGTTCAGTAAGAATCTAACATTATATTATGTTCTATTCATGTATAATTTAGAGTGGAAACATGTAGAACGAAATGCTCAAATTAATGTGACCTCGATAATAATATATCTTTCTTTCCTTAAGCGTGACTCTGCCTGAAGTTCATATTCGCTGAGAATAAATCAATTCATTCATTCATTCTTGCTTGAATTGCAGATTATCTTCACTCATGAGCATGCTGATGCTGTCCTTGGATTGGATGATGTACGTACCGTGCAGCCAATTAGTCCCACAAATGATATTGATCCCACTCCCGTATACTTGACTCAGCATTCAATGGATAGGTACTACCTCTAATTCCCTTTCCAATTTATTTAATTTATTAATTGATAAAATTAGCGTAATATTACCTGATTTGTCTGACATTAAATGTACCCTGCTCTTTTTCTCTAGGCCTACAGATACAATATGTGAATGTTATGTTGCTACTATTCCCTTTCATTTGATTTTATGCATGCCTTCAGCTTTACAGTAGTTGATTCCATGATTTATATATTTGCAACAGCATGGAAAAGAGGTTTCCTTATTTGGTTCAGAAAAAACCCAAAGAAGGGCAAGAAATACGAAGGGTAGCTCAATTTTGCTGGAACATAATTGCTGAAGACTGTGATCAACCATTTTTTGCATCAGGCTTAAAATTGACTCCTTTACCAGTTAATCATCATAAACTTTGTCATGAATGGTAAGAATGCAATACCCCTTTTATATTATAAGGACTTGAGTGCTTCATTTCTGGATGTAGGTGATGCACGGAGAGGATTATGTCTGTTTGGGCTTTCTCTTTGGTGAGAAAAGTAAGGTGGCTTATATATCTGATGTTTCACGGATTCCAACTAGTACAGAGAATGGTGCGTTTTGGATTACCTTCTTCTTGCTTTGGATATACATGTTACTTCACCAGTGCTATCTCTTGTGACTATCATAAGTGTGCTAAGATACCAATTATCTCTCTGTTTTGATCAATTAGTTTGGAATGAGTTCTAAAACTTTTCCAGTTTTATAATCAAGAAGTGATACGTAAGAACAATTTACTACCCAAACAAAACCCTCGAGCTGCTTGTTTAGCTTGATTTTGTAGCCTCGTCTTCCTCATAGTAACAATAGGAGGTCTGCTCTTATAATGAGAAGTTTTTGAAGCATTTATACATCATTAGAAAACCCTCCACTGAAGTTGCCTTTTAACATCTAACAATGGATTAATATTCATTTTACAGTCATTTCGAAAAGTGGGGCTGGACAGTTGGATCTTCTGATATTGGATTCATTGTATAAGGTCAGTAGTACCAAATTCCAATTGCAGCTGTTGTCGGCATATGCATTGCTTACACATTGTATTCCAGACATAGATGTGAATTACATTCTCCTGTAGAATTTGTATAATATACATTGTGACCTACTGACCTTGCTATGATGACCTTTAGATTCTAGAGAAAGAAGTTTGACGCAGAATTACAAAAATGAAACTCTTAATGAAAAACGAAAAAAGAATAATATTATTTGGACATTAAAAGTTGACATCAAAAGTGAAAACTATAGAGACACAAACAACGCCTTACCCCACCCAAACCATAAGATGTTTTGTGTTTTTCTCTATAGTGTCTAATCTTTATGTCCACTTTTAATGTCTAAATAATATTACTAATGAAAAAAATATGGAGAACAAAGGAACACAAAGTGGTGATTCTGTGCAAACCTGTAGCTATTTTCCCGTTGTGGTAATTAATTTTTTTATCAGGAGTTCCTTTTTTTTTTTTGGTAATTTTCCCAAAAACACTTGTTGGGCCTGACATCATGTTGGCCTGCCTTATGGTTCATATTTCAATATGGGCACGGTATCATGATTATGAAGCTCCAGCTTACTTTATTGATTATTCTGAGTCTTGCCGTTTTTGATACATGTTGTCAATTCCATGTTTTAGTTTCTTTATTTCTTTACTTTCTCGGTGATAGTTGTTTCCTTCTTGGTGTGCTTCCTTGCTTTATGCAGACTAGCTCAAATAAATTTCACCTTTGTCTTCCACAGGTTAGTTTTGCATTTTACAAAATGATGTTTAGACTATATATCTCCCTGATGCAGAGTTCTCATCATTTGTATTTTTATAGACTCTTGAAACGGTGAAGAGGTTATGTCCAAAGCAAGCCCTATTGATTGGAATGAATCACGAGTTTGATCACCATAAGGACAATGAGTTATTGATGGAGTGGTCCAGAAGGTACATCGCTTGTCCATTTCTTGATAAAGTAAAAACTTAACTTTTAAAAATACATTAGGTAATAATTGATCCACAACACATATTAAGAGGACCATGCGAATGTTGTTCCACTATTTACCTTTGACCCTATGGCATCTTATGGATTTTAGCAAATGATAGAGTTGCTTCTTCTATACTTGTGCTTAGGGAAGGAATTCCAGTGCAGCTTGCTCATGATGGTTTGAGAGTCCCCATAAACTTATAATAAGGTAATACTTGTCGTGGACCTGAATCTCTCATTTTTCTGATAGAGAGTTATTCACTATAATTAGTGGCATGCTTGTGTTTGATGTCGCTCCCTTCTTGGGAGCATGTGCCTGCTAAATTATCACATTGCTGAATACTGTCACCTTCTGCTTTTGTTTTCTTTTCTCTTGTAAAATTTTGATGGGAGCTGAAAACAGAATGAGATGGAAAGGTTTTGATCCTAAGACTTTATAACCATTTGATGTAGGGATCAAACCGCTCAGTATAACGTTCCATGAAATTCATTTGTGAATTCATATTTCATAACTTCCCAATAAAAGGGATTTTCATTTATTTATAAATCAACTCCCAAATTTTATGGTTTCAAACAGACTGTCATTGTTGCTTGATTTGGAAAATTGATTTCAGCTCGCTTTACTCTACTGGAGTGGCTTAAATGTGGGGTGAAGAACAAATGACTTACATTATATGCTTCACAGTCCTATTTTTTTGGTTATACTAAATTTCCCACCTTGAGCAAGCACGCCTTTTGTCATACTTAACTATCCTTAGAACTAGATTATTTATTTAACTCTGACAAGCAAGCGTGTAATGTTTTTTCTACTCCCCTAGCATTCCTTTTTCTGTGGTGAGACCTGTATTTCAAGGAACAATTATTGCTTTTATGTTGTTGCAGGGTAATGCGCGAGTATGTAATACATAAATAACAGGATTAGTTTAGCTAGTTTACTTTCTACTCATGCTCTATTATGAGTTGTTTCCAGTTTCCACTAGCGGATCATATGTAAGTATTCGCATTCAATCATTTCAGAAATATACCTTAATTATAAATTACTACTAGTCTTTGTTCCAACTTAAATTTTATTAAAAGAAAAATACTGTTCATCTTAATTAGACTGGAGAACACTGAAATAATGAGACATTATCTTCTGTTTCTATAGCAGCCTGAGGGATCTAATATTCTTGCAAGAAAACTGCTTTTTCAATTCCGATGAGATTATAAGTGAGGAAGCATTTTAATGTTCGCTTCGTTAGTGAAATGGGTTACTAACAAGGGATTGCGAGGATACCCGTTCTCTTCAAACTAGCATTTTTCTGAGCCTTACACGCGATTCTTTAGTGTTTGAAATATTAAAAAATAAAAAAAAATAATTTGATTTGGCAATCAAATCTTATCGTTTGGAGTATTTTAAAAATAAGAAATGAATTAATTTTTAATTTTTATGAGATTTGGTTATTTTGTATTTGATATCTTATTAAAATTGAAAGAATTTGATGAAAATTGATTTAAATTTAAAATTTAAGTGTAAATTAAATTGATTTAAATTTTATTTTTATATAATTATTTTAAATATAAGATTTAATTTATAAATTAAATCAATTTAAATTAAATTAATTTTAAAATTTAGCTATTTCAAATACTGAGGTTGTCATTTATGACTGTAAAGAGGGATAATAATGTTGCTTTCATTTTCACAAAATGATTCGTTTATAATTTTATATTTAAAATAATGAGATTAATATTTATGCATTGATAATATAAGATTTTATATTATTAGTTAATAGAATTGTATGAAAGTGATAAATTATGATGGATAATTATTATATTGCGTAGTTATCTACCATAATTTAGTATTTTATTGCAATTTTATTAATTAATAGTCTAAAATTATTTTATATTATTGGTGCATAAAAATAAAATTCTAAAATAATTACTTAAAAAATTATAAGAATTATAAAGAGCTTTTACACTTACAATCCTTTACGTTTTCAATTCTTAATCAAAATGGAGAAACAATTTTTCGTCAATTCCATCATATCTTTTCCGTTCCATTTCACTTTCTAAAACTTCATAATGAAGCCTGAAAGGCCCAGATTTGAACTAGGCGGGTAGAAAGGTTAAGAAACTAACTATCACAAAGTGAGCGATTAGTGGCTATCTAGTCTGATGAGCAACTCGTGAACCTTTTGGAGATGTACGCAATTTGTAAGAATCATTTCTTCAGAATCATTTTGCTTGACATTGCCTTTGGTGTTTATTTTCTTTTCTTTTCTTTTCTTTTCTTTGACTTTTGTAAGGCCTCAGTCACCCTTTTGTATTTCTTTGACTCATGTTTTCATATAGTATTCGTTTATTAATTGCGGCCTTGCTCAGCACTCTCACCCTATACGTTTTCTTCGGTCATCCAATACGTTTTCTGCCGTAAAATTTATTTATCAAACTTCGATTTGCCATTCTGACCCACTACCATTTAATTGGTTCTCCTATTTATACAAATCAAATAAAGCAGAGCATGAACATGAAATAGCCTGACGTTCACGTTGACCATGAAAGGGTCAAAAGTTAATGTTTGATCAATAAAACTAAATAATTTATTTTTTAGTAAAACGTGAGTTACAAAGTTGAAGAAATTAATTAACTGCCATATAGATGATTAGTTATTTATTAACCATATGAGCTGATTAACACCTTAATTTTGAGTCTTTAATAAATTTAAAAGGATAATTTTAAATGAAAAAGTTAAATATATAATTTAAGAGTTTAATTTATATATACCGTTAGTATAAAAGAATTTTTCAGTGACATTCAATCATAAACTATTATATAGGCAAAAATAGTTGATTTTTACATCTATTATCTCAAAAATAAACTATTTTTGCCCATATGACAACACATAATTGGATGTCGGTGTAAAATTTTTTTATACTGATAGTGTATGCAAATTAAACTCATAATTTGAATTGTTGATATTTTAAAATATTTCACACTATTAATGAATTATACAATGCTATATGTTAAAAATAGTTAAAATGATTTAATAAAAATAAGAAACTTAGGGTGCGTTTGTTTCACCTTTTAGAAAAAGTAATTATAAAACTTAAATTTTATATGTAATTGAAAATTAATTTTTTTTAGGAGTTAATCTTTTTAGTTTCTATAAAAAAAATTAAAAATAGATTTTTTTTAAAATCTGATTATTTTTAAAAAATTATTTAAATATATAATAAAATTGATTTTTTTAATAAAAAAGTTATTTTTTTACCAAAAAAAAACAAATGCACCCTTAATCGATATGACATTGCAAAGTAAATTATTTATTAATAAAAGATATTTTGCACCAATATATTAAATTAAAAAAAGTAAATCTCTAAATTATTTTTTGACAATATTCTTAATAGATAGATTAGTCCTTAACAAAAATTAATTAGTTTTAAGGTCCCTGATAATTGCAAAAATTATACATTTTAGTCCTTAGCATATTTTCAACTAATAAAAAGTGTGATGTGTAAATTGTACATTGACCAAGATATCCTAATCTCATCTCATGTGACATCCTCTTAAATTTTTCCAAACATCCAACCACAAAAAGGAAAAAAAAAAACAAACAAACAAACAAGAAACCCCAACACATAATGTCGTTTGCAGTATATGCTTAAGCAATTTTAATCTCAGTATAGAATGCAGAAAAAATAAAGAACATGTATACTTAGCAATAGCACCACTATTTGAGTCGTGGAATTAGAGAGGAGATAAAGTTTGGGAAATTTTTGAAATGTTAGGTTTATGGCTCAATGAGTAAAATAGTAAGTTTTTATTTTGTTGCATATTTGGAGATGTTGGTACCAAATGGGATGGAGTTAGGATATCTTGGTCAGCATACAACCTACATATCACATTCTTTGTCAGATGAAAGTAAGCTAAGAACTGAAACATCTAATTTTTGCAATTGTTAGGGGCTTAAAAACTAATTTATTTTTGTCCAGACCAATCTAACCATTAAGAATATTGTCAAGAATTAATTTGGGGTTTACTCAATTTAAAATTTAATTGGAAAAAAAACAATCTAAAAATTATGCTTCCTAGAAGTAAACATCTGTTTTATTTTGCTGTTGGTACAATAAATGTAAGCAGCTTGAATGAGTCAATACACGTGAATGTCTCATTCTAAATTCCAAGTCACCTTCCATTTTATAATTTTTGGTTGTCTACTAGGAACAAGAGACGACCAGGCAAAGCGAAATGGCCAATTGAACTGCTCTACACCGAAATTCAATATTTGGAACAATTCTAGAAAGCAACCTTAGTATTGATGGAAGCTTTGAGTATGCGTGTCTTGTGGCTTATGATCCATATTTGATAAACTTCACGGACAAAACAGTATTTGTAGTCTTACCCAAAAAACAAAAATATTATTTGTAGTGCACAAGAGAACAGAAGCTTGAGAGGAAGGAACAAAATACAAAGAAGAGGATGATGACATGCTCTGTGGCTTTTAGCAACAAGGATTTGGACCTGAGCTTCCTTGTTTTCAAGCCAACCGTAGTAATTATCGACCATGTTGTTCATGCAGTCAAACAGTTTTCCTTACAATCTGAGAACCTAGGTTGTGTACAAAGCTCTGTATTTAGGAGCATCCATGGCAATATGGTAAAGTTTTTCTTGCCTTCTCTGATTTTCAATCTTCCAAATTTATTTTTACTAATTTCTTTTAAATTAATTATCTCTATTCTTGTGTGTTTGTTCTTTCATTGCCTTCTGGAATCTAATTGTTCTAAAATTTGATGATTAGGTTGTGAAACTCATTTTGTAATGCACCCCAAGTAATGATTTTTATTTTACACTTCTATCCTATGTTTTCTTTTCATTATTGCACATTGCGTTAAATATTTATGTCCTGCAATCAGATCATATGGTGTGGAGCATGGCAGAAACGGTCCAGTGATGAAAAAGATAAGTTGACAGCAAAACTTGTAAGTTTGATCGATCACTACTGGACTGGTTTCTTGATTTTCTTTCTTATAGCCTGAAATAAACTTTGCAGTACTTCAATAGGATGGCAACTCAACAAAAAACATACATAGATGAAAACAAGGCATGAAATTCTGATGAAACTTTCATATGAACTAAAACTAGCCATGTGTGTGAACCACAATTATATGTGTGTTTTGATAAAGAATTTGTTAAAAGAGAAGTAACAAAGATTTACAACAGATAGTTAGTATTAATCCCATTATGTGTTGCTGTCCCAAAGCAAAAAAGATTTACAAGTGCATAGTCAAGAATGGAAAGGATACCGGAATGGGAAGTAGAAAAGAGATTTACAAGAGCAAAATCAAGAAGAGCCCAAGGCTCACTGTCACTGATATGTATGTTTTCAACGAGAAATCTACAATTTGACTCACAGGCCTTTAAGAACTTAATGCTCTTTATAGAAAATTGGTCTTCCTTAACGATCATGATCAGAGAACCTACTTTGGATTTCTACTTTCCTGACACGACAGAATTACCTAAAACTGATATAATAGCTGGTGTGAGTCAGTGTGTCACTTCAAGTTCAAATAATTTTATTGTAATGTGCATTAAACTATACGTTGTTACCCGGGACTACAGCAATTTGAACCTACTGATATTTAAAACAACATGAAAGAAGAACCATGGGAGAAGAGTCATCAAGTTGTGTACAAACTATCTTTATGAAAGGTTCTTTAAATTTCTTTCTTTTTTATGCTCTTTCTCAATTTATCGGAAAATAATGGTTTATTCTTCTATGATCAAGAGAGATTCAGAAGTTGTGTAGACGAAGTCAATAAATGACTCATCATTTTACATTAAATGAATAGAAGTTTTTTGAAATTTTTTTGCCAAACAATTATTTTACATTGAAAATGATGTTGTGTAAAATGTATTATTGGCTTAGTGTACATGGAAGTGCTATCTGACTAGTTGATCAACATGCCCTGATCACAGTTCTTATCTTTTTTTTTTTTATTATTATTATTATTGTTTCTTTGAAATTTTCCCTTTACAGAAATCAATGCTAACCAACGTAACAAGAATGGCAGTCTTAGTTGAACACAGCTTCCTTGATGCATATGCTGGAGAATCAAGAGATGGCTCTTCAAGTTCAACTGTAAAGTTCTGTAATGGTGACATAATTTCCATTAACTCAGGAGTCACAACTGCTAAAGACCTTGATGACCTCTGCTATGCAGTCCTAGCAATTTTTAGGTCTGGCTTTGCCAAAATAGAAGGCATAACTGCAGGGCTTTGCTTGAAAGGCCAAAGCACACCAAGAGTGGTATGCATTCATGTGTGGAAGTCTCTACAATTTTGTTACTCATGGGCTATCAACCATAGAAAGTGGATGATACCATATCTTGAACGCTTCTCTATTATTGACATGAAATATGATATTTTCCGTGTAGTCTATGTTAGTGGTGACAATGTAAATAATCTTGCTTATATTTCTCCTCATAAAATGTTAGAAAATGAGGAAGAGAGTAGACAAGGAGAAGTTATGCAGAACTGAGAATACGACATCCACTTATGCTGCAAAGGTTTGCATATTGTTGTATATCTTGTATATTGTTTTTTAAGATCAATTCATGGAGATTATCTTCATTTTCTTTTCCTTGTCTGCAGGGGTTTTCAATTAGATCGTTTTTACTAATTAATTATATTTTCTTTGTAAGTTATATTTTCTCCCATTATAAGAGCTTAACATGTAGCAACATTGTATCATCAAATGAACAAGTCAGAATCCTTAAATAAGAAGTTTTCTTCAAGCAATCAGACCCCATGCTTACGTATGTTCTGCCAGTCACGAAGTATGAATATTGAAAGAAAGTCAGACAAGTTTTATGAACCCAATTCATATTCTAGATGTAAAATGAAGCAGAAGAGACTCGATAGAAAGGGGGAATATGTGAAAAATTAAAAATGAAAAAACAAAGTATTTGTGACCAGTTATAGAGTGAATGTGTTAATTGGCTTTACGTACACAAATCATAAGATAGTCGATGTAATAATTCAATATTAATTACTCCTAAGTTTCTTGGAAGACCCCATTTTGATTTTACTTTCTTTTTTTTTTTTTTAACTTTTAAATGCTACTGGACGCTATATAGTATATATATGTTGTTGCTGTTCGTTGGAGTAAATTTATTCACATATTTAATACAATGAAAAACAAAAACAACGCACATCTCTACACGTCATAATAATAAGGCTGATGAACTTAAGCATGAGCGAACAAAGCTTATAAGAATTTTATTTTTATTTTTTGGGTAAATAAACTTACAAGAATTTGAAAAGAAAATCAAGATGATTTGATTTGGTAAGTGGTTATGGACAGGCAGGGACTTCAATATAAGTTTAAGAAAGTGGGGTAGAGTATCCCCCACAAGCTTTCAAGATTTTATAGTAATACTTTGTAGTCTGTATTATTGCTGTACTAATTTTGTTGATCTGCCTTGAACGTTATTGGGTTACTAAAAATTTGTACTTGTTGATAAAAGTATATAAAATTTTTGAAATAACAAAACAATTATAGTTTTGGTATATATGCTTTTAATAGCAGTATGTAAAATAAATGTACTCATTTTGGTCCGATAACGTGCTTTAACATTTTTTGGTATAGAAGATTTTGCCTCCACAGACCAAAATTCTTCTCCCGTCACCTTTTGTCAATGTCGGATAATTGTTACATTGAATTACAAATGCAGTTGATAAGAAATCTACTTATTTGTCACCTCATTAATTAGCTATAATTTTACATTTATGTAAACGAAATTCACCTTATAGAAAGTATATAGAATTAGGACGTTGAGTGTAAACCAAGGGATAAGCTAGCCTCTGAAGGATTTTTGAATGTGTACTGACAATGCAAAATGAGTTGCCCTCAATTTTAAATCCACTGCTATCCAATTCTTTCTATGTTTAGTGGCCATGGACCACAGAATTTAAGTTATATCCAATCCAATCCTAAAATAGACAAAGAGGACACACAGAAGAAAATAATGACCCCCTCAACAAAGGTTCTTTTCATTCAACTGTAATATTCTCCGGCCACCTATCACACCATTTCTTTCACTCCTCTTCCTTTCCAAGTTTCACTAGCAGCCAATTTACCCAGTCTGGCTCCAATCGTTATGAAGGCCCCATAATGTGATAAAATCTAACGTGCATTTATCTGATAATTTTTTTTTATTTTTTATTTTTTTTGAAAATACCATGGTCCCCTAGGATATATAGTATATTATGTATAGCTATTATACCCTGCCTCATTCACATGCACATCGATCATATCAACAATTTCATTTTTCACCCCGACATGAATCAAAACCAGCGCCAGCCTCTACCTTTGCTAAACAGCTTCCTCGGTTCAGCTTCACAAGAAGCCTCATCACTACTAAACCAAAATCTTAAAGCATGTCATAGTCAAGTGGAAGATGTCACGGTGGCCTTGCATATAGGCCTCCCTGACAATTCCAATGCTTCCGACAATGATAATGAAGAATTTGTGAACAATGCAGAACCTCGCGTTGCAAATAATTATTGGATACCAACGGAGGAGCAGATTCTCATTGGTTTCAGTCATTTCTCTTGTCCTGTCTGCCTCAAAACCTTCAATCGCTACAACAACCTTCAGGTGAAGTTCTTTGCAAACAATTATTGGGTACAACTTTGTGATACTTCTTGGCACTTAGAGACCCCTAAGCTGGGGTCTTTAACGTTCAATAATCAATCATATATATTGAGATGTTGCACTTGCATTGATTGGATCCTTCTTTATTAAGTGCGGTATTATAATCTTAAAATAGTTGATATTGTATTGCATTTACTGTCCTATATTTTCTTTGAAGTATGATTGTCCTATAGTTCTTATTCCAAGTGTACAGAAAAGAAAAATTTTTAGGTGCTATGAATTTAAGAGAAAGTTATTACTCTCTATATTTTTTATATTCACTAAGGAGTTTATTTCTCACTTTTAATGTCATAGCTAGAGTGTTACATATCAAAAATAATACATAGCAACATTTTTTTTTTAACATTGAAAGAACTTATAAATCTCCCAAAAGAAAAAAAAAAAAGTTTATTGGTACGAGAAACGAGATGAATATACATCAATGAGTAAGTACTTTTGTTTTGTTTTCTTTTTGAGAACTACAATTGAAACTTTATCCATTCCTAATTGGTAATAATTCAATAGTAACAAACTTCTTGTATGAAGTATTTTGTACCAAAAAGAGTTGCCATGTGTAAAATGATATTAACCCAAAGTAAAAATTTCACTATCAAATTGGTGTTCAACTTGGTGGCAGATGCATATGTGGGGTCATGGGTCACAATATCGTAGAGGACCAGACTCACTGAAACGAACTCATCCAAGACCCTTGTTGGACATTCCATGCTACTGTTGCTCAAGAGGGTGCAAGAACAACATAGAGCACCCAAGAGCCAAGCCTCTCAAGGATTTCCGAACACTGCAAACACACTATAAGAGGAAGCATGGCCCAAAGCCCTTCACGTGTCGCAAGTGTGGGAAGCCTTTGGCTGTCAAAGGTGACTGGCGAACCCATGAGAAAAACTGTGGCAAACGCTGGCTTTGTGTTTGTGGCTCAGACTTCAAACACAAGAGGTCGCTTAAGGACCATATCAAAGCATTTGGGTTTGGTCATAGCCCCTTTTCTTCTTCATGTGAGGGCATGTAAGCTCTTCATGGAATGGAATATTTATATTTAGATGGTCATTTTCCCTCTATGTACTTTTTTTTATTTTCTGCTCCAGTATGTATTATACGTCAGATCAATGGCTAATTGTGCAAATACACAACTAAATCATTCAGGGACGTTATATCAAAACACAAATTCGCATGCCAATTTCATCTTTTTTATTCATCCATCTATATGATTTAAACGATTAGAAGCAAAATTCCTTTACCTTGATTTTTATGAACTATGATAATGTGGGATTGAATTAGTCCTGAATGTATTGCAAGGCACTCTATTAGAACAAATAATGGTACCAATACTCACAACGACACATAAATGGCATGCATAGAGTTTAAGTGGCATCACTTAAACTTTTTTCTATTAAACTCAAATAGATTCAACTGTGCTAGTTCTCTGCAATTGTGAGTAAATTGTTGTGCAAGAATGGGTACTACACTTGAACAAGCTGAGACGTTCAGGCTTTAATAATAATAATAATTTTACAGAACGACGAGGAAAATGCATGGCTTTGGGTTGAATGGGCTTAATTCGTCTGTGGAAGATGAAGCAACAAAAGGTTGTGGCCCATTATGTTTGTCTCAGCCACACATGCACTGCTGGGCCAGATATTATTATGGGCTAGTTTAAACACAATAACGTAGTGAAACCTTTTGAATAGGAAGTTGTTAATGACCCAAAAACAAAAAAAGAGGAATAGGAGGAAGTTGTTAGTTCTGCTTTTACTCTTCCGCTTTACCAATACACAACTCACAATGGAGGCTCTTCATACACTTTAAATCTAAGTACTTATGAAGCCTTATCTTATTAGGTAGGGTAGATTACACCAAAAACCAAATTTTAAAATATTCTATTTAGATAAAAAAAATTAGATCTAAGTAAAACAACTTTAATTTCTATTCAAGCTAAAAAGAAGAAGAAGAAAAGATTATAGTCTACATCATGTTGAGTTTAGATTAAAAGCTAATTCTCGATTTACAATTGAAGCTTACAACCGCCACTGGTTAAAGCAATCAATGATCTTTTCATCATTTTAGTTAACACATGCTTGCTTAATTTGATTCCTTGAAGCATTATAATCAAATGCCACACTTTTAAGGGCACCTTTTCGTTGGTAGCTTTGGTCTTTCATTCTATTTAGAAGTATTCTTTATTTTACATTAAATAGTTGGGCCATCTTGATGATGATTCTGATTTTAATATTTTCGTAGTGTAGAGATTAGATTTGCCGTATCGTTATGCTTGCAAAATCTTGTAAACCATCATTGACTTCAAAGCCAAACCAAGCAAAAGTCCTTATTGCTTCACAAAAGGGGAACTAGTAAAAGCATAATCGGGAAGCGACTTTCCTCACCGAAACTGCTAAATTTTTCAAAGATTAGGAAAGAAGAATCAATCCAAGAGTCCCATAATCTGAGAGCTATAACTCCTTTTACCCCAGTCAAAACTTTTATTGTTTTTATGTAGGTTACCAACAAACTTAGTATTTTGCCGTGTGAAATTTATTCCCACAAAGGTCCCACATGAATTCCTTTTGGGTGTTTTGACAGCAATATGCCACAACATAAGCGAATAGGATATTTCTCTTCTATCCTACTGCTAAGACTATGATGGCATGAAAGTATCGAGTTTGTTAATACCATCTTCATTTAAATTATTTAATAGTTAAAATTGATCAAAGTCATGACATGCTATGAAGTATTTCGTGAACTTTTAACTATGTAAGAATATTGCCATCAGCTTTTTTGAACTTTTAAGATAGAATATATGTTATCATGTACAGTGTTCATCATGAATCCGAAATTTTATTATCATCACTATTTAAATAATCCAAAAGTATTTACATAATGACAAAAAAAAAAAAGCCGTGAATTGGTCTATATTTATTATTCTTGAACATTTTAATGCCCAATAACCTATTAACATTTTATATTTTCTCATCTCATTCGAGCTTTTCTATTTTATTTTTGGATCGATACAAAATTTAGGTTAATAAAAAGATTCACCCTAATTTAGGGTCAAAATATGCCTTTATGTTCATCAAATATTTATAGAAGTACTTATAGATCATTTATTAATAGAAAAAATCTGAGAATTGAACTCAAGTTATAACGATCCTTACATAAAATACCAATCATGTCAGCCAATCCTTGTTGGCTCATTCTAGCTTTTCTAAGTTAGCTTTAATATGGGTATGTTTGTGTTATTATTATTATTATTATTATTATTGTTTTAATATTGTGTTTAAGAGGTTGCTTATCCTTCTACTATAAATTTTATTCCACTCATCTTCGATAAAAATTTTAAAAATGAATCTTTGCAATAAATCCAATGCTCAATCATTTTTATTTTTGTCTTCGTTTATGGAATTCTCTTTCTCCTAAAGATTATTGCTCCAAGGCCACCGCATTTTGTGCAACATTTTGATTTTGGGCTCATTACAACTATCCAATTAAACATGCATGCCAGAGTTAATTCGAGCTTTAACATCACACACCAATTAATTCTTGGCTTATTATTGCTCATCAACTTGATTAACCTGCCTTGTGAAAATACTAGAAATTTGTGGTACCATATGGAGTTTCAGATCATGAAGTGATCTATCTATGCAGAGCAGTCCTTGATTCTTTCGTCCGATACTATTCAAAATTCCAAATTAGAGAGAGCACTGCATGGGTCAAAGTTCGGATTCCGTCTTTAAGAGAAGTGGAAAGTAACAAAAGATTCTGTACTAGCCATCAAAAGGTTATGAAAGCCCCAACATCGATTAGACCCTATGGTTCCAAGAACAGAAGAAAGGTGGGGTAGAACGGGTACACTGGTGTCATGGAGTAATTTTCTTTAGATTTTGTACCAAATAAAGCTGATTGGATCGAATTGGCATAAGAGAAAAAAAATAATAATAATCTAAATTATGATATCTTATATATCATTGCTTCTTACACCATCTTAGCAAATATTGACTACGTTTTCAATTTTTAACTTAACTACGGTTTGTCCAAAAAAGTCAAGTAACTTCTGCTCCATTTTTTTTTTCTTTTTCATATATGAAACTTTTGTATCTTTCTTTAGACAATACATAATGTCTGAATAATGAGTAAAAGAAAACTACAGGATTTATTTTATGTAGTGTATATAGTGTAAGTGATTTAAACCCAACAATAGATTTATTATTATATTTTATTTAAAATTTTAATATATTTTCATCACATTATATAATGTGTTTATATAATGAATAATGTAGACATGCATTCGGTAAAATAATATAGTATTATTTGATCTATATTTTTTTTACTGTCAATTAATAGAATTATAAAAAAGTGTCAAATTATAATAGATATTTATCTATTATAATTTAACATTTTTTTTAATTTATTAGTTAATAAAATAAAATTATTTTATACTATTAATATATAAAAATTAATCTCATTAAATGATAATTTAAAAATATTTTATATTAACTATACGTATCAAAATTAAAGTTATAAAATATTGTTTTACTGTTTTGGATGTAAGATATTATTCTACTGAATTATTTTTCTGTGAAGTATGTGTAAAATGAAAAAGATCAAATTCACTTTATACCGAATATATTCCCTGTTATCTAGTTAGCTGAGTTTTTCTTCCATATTCCTCTTGGAAGGATTTTCTTCCTCCATTAGCCTTTTTCATCATTAAATTTCTAATTATTGTCCTTGCAAAGCAAGTGTCATATAATCATTCAAGGCCCAATTATCTCTATGAGAATTTTGGGGTCAGATAACTTGATTTTTAATAAAATAAATTAGTTTATTAGTCATTGATTATGATATTTACTAGATACACTTTAGTCTTTAACATCAAAATTAACGGACTCAGAAATCAATATATTTGAATTGATAATTATTAGAGATCAATATAACTAAATTTTATATATATTATATTAAAATAAAAAAATCCTTATTTATATGGAGCACCTTCATAATATTATTCTTCTAAATGGATATTAATTTAATTGTATATTCTATTTATTATTAGTATAAGAATTTGTGTGATCTAGAGGAGTAAATTGCAGCCATTATATTTAATATATTTTAATATAATAAATTATTATTAAAATTTATTACAGAATATAAGTTTAGCAAAACATATATAAAGTTCATATTAAAATATAGTTATGTAAATTAATTTAAGAATTAATTATAAAATGAAATGTATAATTTAAAAAAATATTAATGGACGAAATACATAATTTTAGAGAAAAGTTCTATAAATTCAATTCATATAACAACCTTTTATTGAATGTGTAATTTATTCTATAAGAATATTTACTTTTAATTTTTAAGTAAAGATCAAAAAACAAAAGAAAGATTTCATTCTATTTCCTTCCTGTTATTTACAATTTTCAAATGAAGCTCAATTAACAAAACAATATTGATTCTATTCTTATCTCCCTCCCATCATTTGTATTTAACCATTTCATATAACAACTTATTAATAAAAGTATAATTTGTGTTATAAGGATACTATTTTTTAGGTGAAGATCGAATATCTAAAAAAATTATTTTATTTCTTTAGTCTTCTAATACAACAATTTTTAGAAAGAAAATTCAATAGAACAATTCTATATAATAATTCGTTATTAAAAAATATAATTACTTTATAATGATAATTACTTCTAATTTTTAAATAATGATTGAACAATTCAAAAGAAAAAAAATAAATTATATTTTCTTCTATTCCACCTTATAAATGAATTCAATCGTATTATATAAATGAATGTGATATGTCTAATATGGTAGAACCATTCATTTCATAGGGACTGATAAGCCTCTAAAAACAAAATAATAAACTTGAGTTCATGATTTTTTTTATTCTAAGTTTAAAGAGTTTTCCATTTTTATTATCTTCTAAAAAATATATTAAAGAATACATATATAAATCAAGTCATATATTAATCTGCATAATTAAACCTTTTTTTTAAATCTTGTAATTAAGTACAATTCTTGATAAACTCACGTAATGAAGATTTTCTTGCATCACCAATTTTCCCTTTTAAAATAAAATTCTTATATTTTTTAAGCCACAATATTTATTTTGAACTCTAATATTTTTAATTTAACTTGATAAATTTTCCACGTCCATCCTCGTCATCAAATAAATGAATAATAGACTTGTTGCTTCAGAATTTGAAAAGGAAATTGCCATGTCATGTAATACTTATTTGCTACATAAAATTGTAAATATTCATTATTTGAATAATTGCAAAAAGAGAACCATCTCTTTGCATATCAATAATAGAAACACGCTTGAAACATTCATGAGTGGTGCATATAAAGATCCCCTATTCTTTTTTCTGTATTATGAGAGAAAAAAATTTACATAAAAATTTAAAACTTTAGCATTCATACTATCTACGTATCTCTTAGCCATTAATGCATTTGTTTGTGTCATATCATTTACTCATACCAATTTACTGTGTCATTCTACTATCCATGTAATTAGATTCATCATCTTCTACTTATTCTTTTTTTAAAGTGTTTTTTTGGCCATAGAATTATTAACTTTTGTGAGAATCAACTTGAGTGGCTCATCAACTAGCAGTTTTAAAAAATTAAGCAATGACACACCATGATTAACCTAAATTATGTATTGTATAAGTGGTAATTAAGTGAATAGGCACATTTTTGAAAAGGAAAACAATCAACATGTTTGTGTATAACAAATGTATTTATCATTTGAGCAATGTTATTTAGTACAAATAGCTATTGCACGAAAAAATGCACGAAATGAAAATTTAGCCAATAAAATTTAGTTTTGCAGCGGAAATCATGGAAGAGAGAGGATGCGAAGACAAAATCAAGTTTCAATTGCACTGTTCGTTCGAAAAGTATGAAAATTGTTTCGTACTAAATATCAATTTCCTTATCATTTTTTAGCATCATGTGTAGGATGAAAAATATATTACAAACTTTATTCTGTTTTTGGACATGGAAAATTAAATCTAATGATTCTAATATTCACCTTATATTTCTGTTTGAATTTAAACATACATACAATATAGAGCTTCACAAATTTATCCTTTTACATTATAACTTTAATCATGTATAAAGATAATATGATGACATTTTTATATTGTTAAAAGACTTACTTGATAACAAAGTTCTTTATTAAAGAATTAATATAGCAATATTATGATATTTAAAAGATTAATTTATAATTTTTTTCTTTTCAATTTATGTTGATGATGTTGATCACATATTAATTTATCAAAGATGTTAAATAAAAGTCAATTTATGAAGAAAATTATGTATAACATCTGTGTTATCTAAATATAATATGTTATTGAGAAAGAGGCAAATTAAAATTTTTTGGTGTTTAATGTAAATGGGTGTTTTTTGGTATATATATATATATATATATCACATTGGTCCCAAATAATAATCAATTTAGATACATTATTCTCTAGGTCTCTTAGTTTTGATGTCAAACACTAATATGTGTCCGGTTAATATTATTATAAGGGATCAATAGACTAATTTATTTTTATCAGATATCAAATTATCTGGCACAAAAATTATCAAAAACTTAGTTAGAGGTTTAGGAATATATTATAATATTTCCTAGCTAGACTGTACAAGTACAAGATAATGCCAGAGAGATATATCGCTAGGATTAAGAAAATAGTACAACGAATAGTTTTTGGTTCGCATTGCAAACCAACCACAACCAACGCAATGCCCAGACCATGTGCCTGAATCTAATGTGAGAAAACGACTTGCCTTGGCTTTATTTATGATATTGCAGACAAGTTTTGCATTGCTTCACGATAAGATATCCAACAATTCTCATCAAAGCAAGTACAGCCCAAGCTGAATATTGTACTAGGAGGATTCTAACCGACCCGCAGTCATGTTGCTACCTTGATGTGAAGTATATGATTAATTTAATTAGATAAATAATTAAATACATTATTTTCTGTAATTGAATAAATTAGTTGATAAATAATTAATAAATTTATAATGAATAATATATAAATAAACATTTACTTTAACAATTAATCAACAATATGCATGTACTATACTACTAAAATAAGTGGTAGGGTACTGCCACCCTACTTGGTTCTTTTGTTTTAGTTAATAGCTACAAGCCTACGGCCAAATGCATCAATCTACAGGCTGCGCGCCAACCACAAATAAAGCTTTCACCGAATTTCCTGCCCATGTTAATTCTACTCATTTCTTTTTGTTTAATCGTTGCTTCGATTTTATCACTTGTGTCACCTTAAAGCCATTAAAGAGGCTGATAATGTAGTGCTTGTTTTTATCTACCGTGGCGAGAGCGAATTATCATTAAAGATATAAATACAAAACTATAATCTGGGCTTATTGAGTATTGACAAACTATCTAAATCCAAAATGGAAGGCAAGAAAACATAAATAAAATATGGAGAAGAACCTAGGGCTGGATTCTCGTCTCAATTCTTGAGCATCGAACTCGAAGGGCGTGTTTAGTGTTAGGACAAAAATGAAAGAAAAATTTTTATAGATGATTTTTATATATAAAATTATATATAAAACTCATTTATAATTTTTTTTCTTAATTTTATTCTCATACTAAACACACCCTAAGTGGAACTAATTCCCTAAATTTAACCAAACCAATGTAAGAATGTCTATTTAAATTCCTTGAGGTGAATAGTTTGTCTCCATTAACGCAAAATAGTCCCAAAACATTATATTACATTATTTAACCGTTCGATTAGTTACATTTGCGTTCCACATAATGGTAGTATATAGAAAGAGGGATGCAGGAGCAATGTTATCCATCCGTGGTATTACATTTGGAAAAATTTTAAATGTTTATTTCTGCAAAAGTCGTTGTCTTACATGCAGCTTGATGGTTAAGGTGTATTATGCCTCTTGTAATATGATGATAATGCAGATTTTAACAGTATATCAATATATCAATTATTTATAATATATTGTAACAATTTTTTATTTTAATCAGACTTTAAAAATATAATTAAATACATTATAAAAGTGATCAAAATTTATTTACATGATTCTAAAATTATATAAAATTTTTTGAAGGCATTCTTGTTAATTCTAGAGCATTGTAAGGTATATTTTTTTTAAAAGAATATTTTGATATAATCGACACATTCTTAATTTTAAATTGTCGGATGAATACAAAATTCGAAAATAAATAGTGGTCAGAGCAAAAAAATAAAATAAAATTCACTAAAAAATTTATTTAGCCTAAAATTGTACAAATAAATTTTAATTATTTTAAAAATATATTTAATCACATTTCTAAAATTGGACTAACATCAAAATATTATTATAATATATCACAAATAATTGATATTGATATACCGTTAAATTTGTCCCATTACACTACAAGAAAATAAGCAACCAATCCACAAGATGATTCATGCAAGGGTTGACAAAGAACCGCTTTCTGTCAAAAAAGTAATGAGCATTTACCGGCGGTTGGACAAACCGCCCTCAAACGATTGCATTTTATTTTGGCGCAAACACTTTTCTCTCTCTCGCGCTAGAAGCTCGGTGTATTAGGATTTCTCTGTTTCTCAAGAAAAACGAAAAATGAAATAAATCCTAATCCCCATTTTCTCTTGTGTATCAAGAGCATTCTCTCTCTACTCAAATCCCAAATCCCTCTCTTGCTACCATTTCATCTACATTCTCCACATTGCGCCTTGGTGACTCACAAAGATAACGTTGTGGACCCGAACCAGTGGCCAACATCACAGGTCCAACTTCATTGATTGATTAGCTCTGGTCCTGTTTATATATTTCATTTCATCTATCTATGCATGCTTCATTGTCTCTTTGTGCTCTCTGAATATGGTTATGGTTTAATGAAGTTCTTATGCCATTCATTATTTGAAATTTTTTTTTATTAAATTTATTTTTTTGGATTTCTTTTTGACAGGATTTATTTCATCTCTGTAGACTCAATGGCGAAAGAATCGTAGGGCCCAATGGTGTTTCCTTAAATGCCCATCCCCATTCCCTAGTACCTGTTGCTTGAATTATCAAAATTTCAAGGCATTAAGATTTTGGGAGAAGAGAAGGAAGATCCTCAGACCTTGTTTCAATTGTCGTCCTGATCCTGTTGTTGGTGTTAGTGCTGTAGCTTAGCTCACACAAACATGGTGCGTTCTCCTCTTGTTTCTATTTCCTGTGTTATTGATTCCGCCAAATGAATCCTTTTGTTATTTCTCTAATTTATAAATCAATCTATTTTATCCTAATACATCATATATTCATGTACATTATTTCTGTCTATGTGTGGTGATTTTGTTGTATCCATGTCATGCTTATGTTAGTGCCACTAATGCTACTGCATGACAGAGCAAGCTTGAGAAAAAAATCCTACATTATGGTCAATTTAAGTTCTATTATTGACTATGGCTTAGATAGTTAGATATTGGATTCTGACTCATTTAGCTCTACAACATTTTTCCATTTTTTCCCAGCTTTGGAAATAGATATAAAATCAGAAGGTGTATAAATTAAACGGGGAAAAAAAGATATATCAAGTTATCAACATGATTTATGAGAAATCTCCAACCACTTTCCTTTCCTTTTTTTTTGGCTAAGACAATCTCCACCTACTTTGCATGATGATTGCTATTCAAACTTGACATGGGTCTCACATGTGGGGAAGGTACAACATGTATTTCACACAAAGGAACCAGAGCTGGGCCCTAGTGTTTGTTCTATGAAATGAAACTATAGATTTTATCTTCTTCCATTAGCCTTATTAACTACACTTGCACAAACCCATCAGAGAGAATATTTCATTTGTCTCAAGAAATTCTTATATAAGCTAAACTCTCTAATGAAGAACAATTTTCCTAATTTGTCACATCGCCTTCTGTTGATTAGTTCATGTGCAAATGATTTTATGATTCTAGCTAGTCTTACTTCTAAGGTCTGATCAAATACTAATAATAATACTGCTAAGTATAAGGCTAACATATAGAATTATAAGACATATTCTCAACCTTTATAAGTGGGGCTCTAGGTGAACATATAGAGTGAGACATCTTCTCAACCTATAAGTAGGGATATTGCTTTCATGTATGATTATTGATTATTCAAATTACAATAGACCAATTACTAATTCTTGTCTTTATCTCAGCAATTCTTTTTCCAATTTTCAATTTTGCCAATAGCTGATCACCACCTCTTCTGTTCAACTTGATAACTTGCTTTTAATGTAGTACTTTACTAACCCTTTCCCACTTAGGCTCGAATGCTTTTCTCTGTGAATTCACAATCTAATCTAATGTCTCACCACCCCCAATTGCTCATGTTTCCCGTTTTGTGTTGTTTTAATTGTTTATTATTGGGGAGAGTATACTACCTAGCTTGTTGTACATAGAATGAGACTATGCTTTCAATAATTGGTCATTGTTCATTATTAAAGGAATGGCATGCTGCTTCTAAAACATTGAATGCATGCTGCTTTCAATCATTATCATTTAGAGACTATTTGCAATTCTTTAGATGTCTTTCTAAGTCAGTGGGTTCCTTTTGTGTATGTGTGTAAAATATACAAATGACAGAATTTTTTTTGACATGCATTTTATTAAATAAAATGGTGTAGATAAAAATAGAAGCTCAGGGACATTATGTGTTGATGGTTCTTTGATGTCAAGTAGAAGTTTTAAATTGTGCCCATGCAAGAAGTTTTTTAATGTTTCAAGAGTTTTTATCCTAAATGGGATAGGATAATGAAGTATTATGTTAATTGAGGGGTGTTGATGTTCTGTTCTAAAGATGTTCTCTTTTCTATACTTGGCTAATGACATCTTGCAAAATAGTAGGTGAAAGGGAGGTGAGTTCATAACTGAATTCTGGAAAGTTCTTCTTGGAGCTCTGAGGCGTGTTTATGAAAGTGGTGATGAACATGGAAGGAAAGGAGTGATGAGACTTGTAAGTCTTATTCTCACTTGTTATAAGTTCTGTAAATAAGTTGTATTACACACACAAATAGTCAATGTCTTCATACTGTGCCTATATTCTAATTCCGTAGCTTTGTGGCCTAGCTTGGGTAATATGTTCCTGTCCTCTTCTCTTTCTTTGGGCATTTCCTTCTTTCATTAAAATTGGTAGATAACATTTAATTGGTCTAGTTGAAAGAATTATAAATCTCCATGTCAAAGTATCTAATTCACAATATTGTGCTATGTACATATAAATGATTTGATTAACAATGTTAATTTGTCTCTAAGTTTTCAATGATAAGAATTAATACTGAAGATAAGGATATCAAATGATTTTTTTCCAAAGGTTTCATGGTGGGTAGTAAGTGTTATTTGGACTTTGTGTACTTCACATTGCAGTTGTTTAATTTGTTTCACTTGTTTTTGTTGCAAACTGTGGTTCCTTGTTTCATAAAGATGCAATTCCTAGTTGAAGCATTATTGGAAATATTATTTGCCATCTATTAAAGAACTATTTTTGTAAGGTTTTTATTTTGAATTAGGATTAAGAGATGAAGTTTTGAGGTTGAGCTCCTAATGCATTTGTTTCAAAGCTTGAGCTTTTTCATATATATACTAAACCTTCGATTTTTCTTTTTCATATACTAAACCTTTATATACTTCATTTGTATGCATATGCAAGTTTTTCTTGTTGTTTTGGGTTGGGATTGGCACTAATTACCTAGCAAATAAGTATCTAGTGTTAGCTTTGGTATTTCCTTTGAGACTTGGGATGATATATGTTTAACGATCATTATTTTGAGTCGTGGAGCAAATTTTGTTTTGAATCACTATTGTAGGGGTTGTATGATATGTTTGGAAGTTTGATTTAAATTTTGAAATTATATAATTCTCATGATACAAGATTGGAGGTGTTGGCTCCTAAACTTTGCATGAAGACTTATGATAATGAGATTGAGAAAATGCACATTTTTCTTATTCTTTATTGTTCTTGGGTGTTGGTCACATTCTAAAACATTTTGTTTTATTTTCTATTCAGATTGTAGACTTGGAATCACCAGTGCGGGCAAGACCCTCTTCTTCTGCTAGCCATGAACCTCAAGACCATGGACCATCCGATACTTAGTTATATTTTTGACTTTAGGCCTTCTTCTACTTAGTTCAATATTAGGATATGAAACTTGGGTTTATATGTTATTGCAAATTTTGTAATTTTCTTTTTATGACTTTCGAGGACTATTAAATATGTAAGACTTGCAAGATACACTTTACATTATGCAATATTTTGATGTACATATACAATTTTAATTAAGTAATGAATGATTGGCATTTTTATATTTATGTATAATACCTTAAATTTTTTAGTTGATGCAAATTTATTGATACAAGAATTGAAATTAAAAATATATATTACAAAATTAAATGAACTGTTACAGGGAAAACAAATTTTTCGACAACATTTTTCGCGGCGGTTTTAAAACCGCCGCAATGATTTTAATGAATTTTAAATCATAGTATTAGCTTACGGTTTTAAACCGCCGCTATGTTTTTCGTCATTTTTACCCGTTGATTTTCTGCGGCGGTTCAAAACCGCCGCTATGTTTTTTCTGATTTTTCAAATTTTGTTTTTCGCGGCGGTTCATAAACGACCGCCGCTTTGTTTTTTCCATTTTATAAACCCTGGCCTTTCATGGCAGATGAATCACGCTTATTACCGTTGGCAATTACCAAGCTGTTTCCAATCTGGCTGACTAAAACCGCCGTGAAATGACCTCCCGACGCTTTCCTTTACGACGTTTTATGAACCGCCGCGGTTGGATTTCAAACCGCCGCTAGTTGACTTATAAACCGCCGCCGCTTGCCATATTTCTTGTAGTGTTATATTATAAGATATATAATGCATCTCAACCAATGAGGTGAATAATAGCAAACGCACCCACAAAATTATTTTTCCTGATTTTTGTCACATCAATATGTGTGTATTACTATTATTATTAATTTTAAAATAAATTATACTGACTTTTTTTGATATTTGATAAAATTTATTGCAATTTTTCTGTATTTATTTAGATTACATTAACTTCTCTTTAAAAAAAATTTAAGAGAGATCAACATTATATTTACAAAAATATGTAACATTATATTTTATAAAATACAGGATATCAAATATACTTAAGTTAATATATATTCTTATAAATTGAAAAGAATCACGTTAAATTACACCAAATCTAATTTGCTCTAAATTTTAAGTTAGTCTTGTTCAAGAAAAGAAAACAAAGTCATAGAATGACTTTTTTTAGAGATTCAATTTTTAAAAGCTTAAGTTAATTGATCACGACAAAACTTCACATCAACCTTTAAAAGGTTTAAATATAGTGCACATAATTTTAAAAAGATAATATATTTTTTACAATATTTTAATAAATTACATTAATACATATGATTGAAGAACATATATCAGTTTTCTTATCTGTGTATTTCTTCCTCCGTCTATATACAGAGGTCATCAATATGCTTTGAAAACTTTGCGATGGTATCTATGTAATTAAAAGTAAAATAAATAGCTATAATTTTTTAATGTTGTTGTGAAAATTAAAAAAGGTTAGCATTCTTTTCCATTCGTTCACGTTCTTCGCAATTTCCTTTTTAAAAGATGAAAGAGATGTTCTGCCTAGCTACAACAAACCTGTATTACATTGAATTCAACTTAATACCTAATATGTTTGAACCAAATAGAAGGCGCAAAAATAGAGCACGACCTCAATACGAAGCCGTGTTCTATGAAAAATATTTGTATAATATGAGAGTATCATATAGTTATATTTTTAAATAAATTATATAAATATATTTTATATGAGACTTATTATTAATATATAATTTTATATAAAATAAATTTGTATAATTAATAAAAAAAATAATAACATAATACTCTAAATCATATAAATATTTCTCGTGTTCTATAGGGTCGGCGGGTGGGCAGAAGGGGGTCAAACATGTAGGCGAATCAATACGTTCACATACCACAAGGGCTGAATAAGAAGACCAATCGGTCAAAACCCTAATCAACGGCATGCATTATACACGTCATGCCCAAAAGCACCAAAGGACACTGGGCCCCTCGCAGTGGGAACATCCCATGTGAAGGAGTAGGCCTCTATACTCATCTAACGTCAACTTTAGGTTAATGAATGAATCGATATAATTAACAATAATAAAGAATGTTTCTTGGGCTCCTAAAAGGAGCAAATGATATAAAAGAAATTAAATAGTGTAAAATGAATTTGTAGGACCATCGATCTCAATGAAAAGCAAACAAAAAGTATATGGCCTCCATACTTTTACTATATAGGGCATTGTGCTTTTAAAGTTTGATTAGATTAGATTATGGATAATTGATAATTAAGTTTTTGAGGCAACGGCTTTTTTTTTGTTAACTACTATATTATGATAGAGTTAAAGAGGATAAGATAGTCTATCATTAGTTCACTGAATTGTACCATTAATTAGGATGAATTCCATACAAACCAACCGCAAGCGTTTAGACTCGATTTTTACGGAGTAATATATAAAACATTTTCTCATATAATAATTGTATAAAAATTATATTTTTAATAAGGTGGTATTATATATGATATAAAATTTTATATGGTTTTGCTATCGTTGCCCTCTTTTAATTACTGACTTAGTTTCTTTCCTAAGATCTTTCACTTGAAGGTGTACAAGCTTCATATGCGCTAAATGCATTTGGTTCAATTTTTAAAAAAATTATAAAATTTAAATTTTATGTATTACTAAAAAATTTTATTTTATTTTTTTGAAAAAATTACTCATTTTAATTTTTACAAAAAAATTTAAAAATAAATTTTTTATATTTTAATTATTTTTAAAAATTATTTAAAAAATCCATTTCAATAAAAAATAATTTTTTACTTAAATAATCACAAACAAATGCACTCTCAATTTTTGCCTAAAATATTTACTTTGTGTTATTTATTTGTTTGTTTCTTTATCTTCTCATCATGTAGTAAAATTTTTGTGGCATAAATTTAAAAGTACTAAATCATGTCGATCGAGCTCTAACCAACTATTTGTCATTAGCTTGGTCGATTGTGTTCTCGTGATTCAATTTGATTTATAGACTGATAATTGGTTAAGTTTTGGATCACGTACGCCACAAAATGTGTCTTCCATCTCTTCCTGAATTGACAAAACTTTGCTCATTTGCACTTTTGAAATTCATCAAAGAAAATAACAGCTGACGGGCAAACTGGTAGAGGATCCCAATGTATTTGACAATGATAATAATGAATAATGAAATGACATGGAAGTGAAATTGGATAATGTATAAAGGTCAATTTTAGTATCCATTATAAAATATTTTGTATTATTAATATTAATTAATTAGTATAAATTTTAAAATAATTATTAGGGTTAATTCTAAATTATAATTTACCTCTTATATTATCAGTTATATGTACTTTATAACCTATATTTTAAAAATATACATCTCGACTATCTGTGTTTTAGCAAATATGCATTTTATCCTAAATAAATGCACTATACTCCCTCGAATTTTGAGTAATGTATAAATTGATTTGCTAAACTTTCTTAAATGTGTAATTTGACATTCTGAATATATAATATTTTTATTCATAATTGATAAAAAAAACCAACAAAAAGGCAAAAGTGTACATTTGTGAAAATACATATAGTCAAAATATAGATTTTTAAAATATAAGAGATAAAGTATACATAATTTATAATATAGAGAAATAAATTATAATTAATCCTAATTATTATAAAAATTAAATAATTTTAAAAATATAATAATATATAATTAAATGATTATATAATTTTTTATATTAATATTGTATTAAAGTAAAATTATATATATATATACACACAATTTTTCAAATAATAATTACAAAATTCATATATCAAAAGTTATTATTTTACTAAAGCCTTTATCGAACTATTACCTTCAACTTAAAATTATGAAAGTAATTTTTTAAAAAATATATAATCTTCAATTGGATACGACCAATGGAAGGAGTAATATTTTAACCATTACCAATCATGATTTCTTTTTTGTTGAACCATCAAAATTTTATGAGGTATATTATTTGTATATTTAAAAGATGAAATCCCAACACCTCTTTTTTTTATTAATTATTTTATTTATTTATTTTTATATTTTTTTCCCTCTCTTCTCTCTTTAGATATTCAAAAATATCTATCAATCCAACGATAAAAAAAATATTTCTCAAACTTTATATGTGATAATATGTTTCATTAAAAAAATAAGTTTCTGGAATTTTTGTATCTTAATTACAAAATAAAATGTGAGACTTTTCAGAATTTCACAAATTACACGCCACGGTGGAAAGTGGAAACCAATTTCTAGAGACATAGGGTGGCTTGGTTCCATAATAAAATGAAAGTGGATTAGGTGATGACCCAGGTCAAATGTGGCAGAGTGAAGGAAGGAGGAGTCTCGTCACGTTATAGAATTCCGAACCCTCCAGAGTTGAGTCCCGAACCCATTTGGCTTCTGAATTCTGACACACTCTAATTTAATTCATATTCCCAACCAACAGACAAATTACTAAAATGAAACTGAAAATGAAAATTACGAGTCTGCGTTGGTGGATGTGTTTCCCAGAAGTATCTTTGACTGGCCAAGGAATATATTCATTACCATACACTATTATATCATCGATCTTTCATATTTTACCTTAATTAATAAATTATACTTTAGTTAAATAATAATAAAACTTTCCATCCAATCAAATGCGTCCCAATAATCGCTAACTCCTCGTCGAGGAATTCGCGCCAATATGTCTTCATTATTAATCACTTTTTTTTGCGGGTGCGTGTTATTAATCACTACTATTAATCATGAAAGCTATTTTGAGCCGAGATTGCCGGAAATAACTTGTCAGCCACACGGGCACACCAGACACATGATTCGCTTTGCTTCACGTGTTTCGTTCTGTTTGAACTTTGAACACCGACTAATTTCTATTAGCAAATACTAGTAAATGTTTATGTCATGCTACCTCATTTGGATATGTTTGACATCATGTAAGAAAAAATATTGAAAGGAAAAAAAAATAACTTTTATTTAATTTTATCCAAAAATAATTAAAATATTAAAATTTAGTATGATTAAATAACTTGAAACCTATTACCCTAATGCATGATTTTTATTTGTACACACACTGAAAATTTAAATATATAATTTAATATATATTATTCAAATTTCTCACCACTAATCAACTTTTAATAACTTACCTTCAAACAATATTTTGAGTTTAAACACTATGGAGAGGAAAAAACATTAACTTTGAAAAAATTATATTCCATAACAAATCATTTTGAATGAGTCAAATTAGTTAAAATATATTGAATATCAAATATTAATATTTTTAAAAAATATTAAATATATGTAAAATCTGCCCATCAAATATATATATATGTAGAATTTGATGAAGCTAATAAAAAATGATCATCTTCTTTTCTCCACTCCTTTTTACCCATGAACAAATGTACAAAATTGATGGATCTCAGGTATAAGTCATTCCAACCCCTTTTTTTTGCTTAATTTAATACTAAATACAAGGAAATATTCACCCTTCTCTCTATTTTTTTATTTAAAAACTAATACATGAAACAAAAGATCAAAATATTTTTTATGTTGTACAATTATAATTCTACCCGTTATTATCTTCTTCCGCCATGAAAGATTGTTATTATAAAAAAAATTTATATATAATTAATTTCTTTCTTTCATGTTTTCCAACTAAACAATAAAAAAATATTTTTTAATTTTTTCTTTTTATATTCTCTTCTTATTTAATTAAAGCATTAAATAGATTTTAACAAGTATGTAAATTCAAAATTTTAAAATTTGATATTCCTATTGTTCTAAAAGAAAATACACCTTCAATGTGCATTTTGCCATTTTCGTTTCAGATTTTTGTTTGTTGGATTGCTTTAGAAATTCCAAGACGAACGCAGTTTCGATTCGTAAAATAAGTTTTTTCTTTTTCGGAATATATTACTTTTTCTGCGGTTGATTGATTGCGGCCTACTTGCACAAACAGTTACCATGCGGAGGAAATTGAAAATCCAAACTTTTGATCATTATACCCACTGTTTCGATCTCGAAGGCCGGCTTCGGTCTTTTCCTTACCTACCCTTGGTCATCTCTCGTAGAAAACTGAAAATCAAATACAATATATTAAATAATTACCTCTAATACCGTTTTATTTTTCAGTTTAACTTTGATAAATGATTAGTTTCATAACAAATGAACATTTGTCAAAAACAACTATTATCTTCACACTAATTGTTAAAAACTTTCTCTTGATTGTGACAATAATTGAGGGTTTAATATCACAATAATATTTTTTTATTTTATATAACTTTTAATATAATAATTATAACACTCAAATATTTTTATTAATATAGTAATATATAATTAAAAAATAATATAAAATATTTTATATAAATAATATATCAAAATTAACTTCATATTATAAGATCTAATTTGATGAAACTTGGCACAAATTGCATGGCGTGTATTTATTTATCAATAACTTTTCATGATTCTCACTCCTTATATTTTTATCCATCGTGATTGGTTATATCCTTTGTTTTTTTTTTCTTGTCACTTTTCATAGACAATACATTCATGCCTAACAACAATTTTCTTGTATATCTGAATTGCCATTTTCCTCTTAAGCGGATTCTGCCCTACTCCATTTAAAGTAATGTGTGTGATGCTTCTTATATTTTGACAGCCTACTAAAGGTGATAGAGAGCCATAGCCGGTAATCTCATTTTTTGTGTTTTTGTCCATTTTTTCCCCTTCCTCGTTGAAGTAAATCTCATTAGAGTTGCAGCATATTAGTTTGACACCCAAAGTCCCATCTTGGAAACCCATAGGAAGCTCTCATCAACGACTATTTCCGACGACGTGTTCAGTCGCTCTTTCCGTGCTCAACATGCTATTCAACATTCTCACTTCGTGTTTTTCAAATTTCAGTGGTTGAGACCACACACTTGAAAGATAAGGAATAGAGTATTCAATGTTTCATGTGAGCGAGCCAAGCTTCGCATTCAATTCTACAGCATAAACTACTTAATATAATAACCATTCAAACATAAATCAACATAAGCAACAATTGAAGATGGAGTTTGACATTTCAATACTGCAGCAAAATAATGAACTAATAAATATTGAGTTTAATTGGAGTGTACTAACAATGTAAAAAAATTTTACACTGTCATCCAATCAAAATATTCCATTTACATAACCATTCAAGTAGTAGGTGATTATGTCAAAGACTATTGCTAATATGATAATATATGATTAGATGTCTGTGTAAAAATTTTTTACACCGACAATGTATTCAAATTAAATCTATAAATATTTGGGTGGTTAAAATGGCATGGCACACAATGACATGGCTATAGAGGTACACATTCAATCGCTAAGATTGCCACTGCATATGAATTTATAGCATTTCACTTTGTGACAAATTAAGATTAAGGGCTAAGGAGGTTAGAGAAGTGATCGACGAAGAAGGGTCATTTGATATTCAAAGGCTGGAATTCAAAGGAGGATCACTTGATATTCAAAGAAGTGATGACGAGGAATGGTTTGCCTGCACAGGGTGATCAGTGCTTGACCCACATAGAAGTGATGTCGTCGCTCTTGATCTCAAAGGACACGCTCCAGATGCCGATGTCGAAGAGGGGCGTCAATGTTGCCAGATTGATAGCAAGTGCTGCTGCTGCAGGCCTTGGAGAGACAGTGGTTCTTGGAGGCACCGAGGTGGCAATGGCAGTGTGGAGTTGGGCCACACAAACCAGGGCAATAACATGAAGACAAGCAAACTGAATCATCCGGTTGCCCTTCATAAATCTAGACTACCCATTTATTAACCATTAAATTTAACGCCTCATAACAAATTAGTTGTCAAAGAGCATGCCACTAATGACTTGTCGTGGTTTGGGTTAGACTTTGCCTTCCTCTTTTATGGCAAGAAAAATTTCACCTTAATCGAAAAGGGGAAAAAAAAAGAGCAAAGAATTGCCATTTTCTTCTTATGGCAAGAAAGTTTTCAACTTAATTATGTTATTATTTTTTAACAATCTTTTTTAACTTTAACTGATATACTTAGGCTTTCTCACATATTTCTCAATATGCTCCGACTAGTCTGCGTAACATAAATTTTCTATTATTTTATTATTGTTTCTGTGTTACGTTTCGATTTAGATCGGGAATTCCTCGTGAGGAAGGGGTAAAAGCGTGAAAGCAGAGAAGCGAGATGTCTCAACATCAATGGGGCCCAGTCTGATGGCGTGGCGAGATCATAGTTAGATACACACATACAGCATTCCCCCGTACTACTACTACTGCACAGCAACCAAACTTGAAAAGTAAAAATAATAAACACACAAAACACACGCATTCATTCATTCATTCTTGTGCTAGTGCAACCAAACACACTTCTCTTCTTCTTTCTTCCTAGTTCCTATTACGACACTTTCATTCACTCTCTCTCTGGTGTGTGTGTTGGTGTTATTATTATCACTCGCAACTCACAACTCAAGCTGCAATTAAATTAAACTCTGGCTTCCCTCTGCTGCATTTGCTAGCTTCCAAGTTAGGAGAGAAAGAGACAGAGATCTAATCTAATGGAGTATGAGAGGATAGAGAAAGTTCAGGTTTCCCATTTGTATCTTCCTCTCTTCACCTCTTGCTCCTTTTCATCTTGTGGGGGTGTTCCATTTAATTTAGCTCACGGTTTCTGTTGATGAAAATTGAATCTTTTTGTTGTTTTGAGAATCTGGGTTGGTGGGAAAATGGTCCATACTTGTCTTCTTCTTCTTCTTCTTTTTTGAGGTTCATGGTTTCTGTTTTGGGAGTTCAGAATAGTCATCGCTTCTCTTTCTTTATGGGCTTCGTTTCATTGATTCCTTCCGAGTGAATTCTTTAACATGATTTCAAAAAATTATGCTTTTGCTTTTTTCTACTTTTGTAATGAAGGGAAAGCTTGGATTTGTCATAATTATTTGTGGGGTGCGTAGAAAAAGGAGAGACGGAAAAAAAAAAAAGCTGAAAAAGGGGAAGAAGGAAAAGAACAGGATTTCAATTACCCTTATTTTTCTTACGAGGGAAAAAGGGTGAGTGAGTTGAAATGGGGGAGTGGGCCTTTTGGTGGGAAGAGAGTGGTCATATGCCTGGTTTCTTTGGTTATTAAGTTTGTTGAAAGTTGGATTGTGTTTGCAATATGCTAATTTGATGATGATAAGTATGCCATGTTCTTTGCACACCTGCAGACTGGAATAATTTCTCCCAGTAAACTGAGGATGAAGCTTATAGGGCCTCACCATCATAGGAAGAAGGATGGATCCAACAGTAACTCATCAAGATCCTCCCCTTCAAGGCTTGACGATGCTGAATTTGTGAATAGCTTACTTCCCTCAAAAAGTGATAACCTTGATGATGAAGGTCTGCAATTGCAATTTGTTTCTCTCTTTTTTGCATATATGTTTCTACTATGTATTACTCAGAATTTATCCAAGCATAAGTCACTATGTATATGAATGATTTTTTGCATTTTGGAACTAATTAAAGCATATTCCTTCCAGTTACATCTCCCAGCTTAGAAGTTGTGTCATTAAAGCCGTCCAGTGATGCGGTGCTGGACCGGAGGCCAAGTGACCAGACTTCTCATGAACCAAAGGAGACAATGCCTAGGGAAAATGGTGACATGGGTCGTGTAAAGATGCAACATTTTCAGAAGGCTGACAGTGGAAGTTCAAGCACAATTCATCCGGTGAGAACAACAGAAGATGACAATCTTGATTATGACAGCAATGCTAGCTCATCCAGTTTTGAGTTTGATAAAGGAGAGAGATCAGTGAGCAATCCTGCAACAAGATCCCTATTGAGACCTATTCCTTCCAAGTGGAATGATGCTGAGAAATGGATAATGAGGCAAAATATTCAAGCCAGTTACTCAAAAAAGAATACTGTACATAGCCAAGCGAATCGCGTGCCCACAAGTATGGTGAGGGTTGCTCCAGAGTCTGGTAATTATGATCATAAGCTACCAACAGGCAAGGTGGCAGAAACAAAGCGAGTTGATTACTGTCAACCGACATCACACATGGGATTTGAGAAATTCTCTTTTATTCCATCCGATGCTCCTTCAATTTCAGGTCAAGCACATGGAAGAACTCCAGTACTGGAGTCTTTTCCCCAAAGCAAAGACTTGAAGGAAGTTAAAGAATTGGACTTATCTTGCTCAAGAAGTACAGATGATCATACAGGTTTGTTGAAGAACTCATTGACCATTGCATCCCAACAATGTTATGAGTTGTGTTCTTTCGTTTGGGTGATATCCATCCTTTGTTGTGAAAAGGGAAAAAGTATACAAAGCATTAGTGTAGCCACTATTCATGCTATATGCAAACTAGATTGAATTTGCCTACGCCACCTTTACCTTGTTTCATAGATGGAGGATCACAAATATTGGAAGATTATGGTGGGCTGAAATTTATGAAACATTCTTGTTTATATGGAAATTTGATTGAATGTAGAGGTGTTTGTTATGCTCTAGACCAAGATTCTTAATTGTGATACCCATAGTAGACAATATTTATGCGATGAGCAGCTGAATGATCTGAGTGAAACATAAAAGGTTCCATTTGGATATCCTAGTTCATATGCACATCTTGCTACGTGCAGAACTTTTCCCCCATATGTAACAGATTCAGGGTGTAGATAGTAAGACTAATTTGTTCTATTTTTGCAGCAATTCCTGGGATTCGATCTGTTGCCATGAGAGATATGGGAACTGAAATGACCCCTGTGCCAAGTCAAGAACCTTCACGGACTGCTACTCCTGTCGGGTCAGCAACTCCACTGCGTAGCCCAACATCTTCAATGCCTTCAACTCCAAGGAGAGGTGCGCCTGCTCCAACACCTTTGGACAACACAACCGATGAGGATTCACAGTTTCCAGCTGAAAGCAGCAAAAAACAGTTGTCTGAAGAAGAAATGAAGCTCAAGACAAGGAGAGAGATTGCAGCCCTTGGCGTGCAGCTTGGTAAGATGAACATTGCTGCATGGGCAAGCAAAGATGAGCAGGAAAAGAAAAAATCTTCTGCTCGGGACACAAATGCAGAGGAACAGGAGAGAATTGAATTTGAAAAACGTGCTGCAACGTGGGAGGAAGCTGAAAAATCGAAACATGCTGCGAGGTTTCTTTTTTACTTGCATTCTCTACAAACTAATCTAAATAATGATTTTTTGAATTAATACTACATAACCATGTAATGCGTTCAGCCTTTCTGATGTGATTATAACTTGTTAAAATATGCAGATTTAAACGTGAGGAAATCCAAATTCAAGCATGGGAAAGTCAGCAAAAGGCAAAATTAGAAGCAGACATGAGAAGAATTGAGGTAGTTATTATTTTGCATTGCATATTTTAGAACCTGAATGTGGTTTGATGAGATTATAAAGCATTTTAAAGTTTAAACTTTGCCATGGAGATAGAGACATAATCAATTATGCTATGGTTATTATTGATATCTATTTGAATATATTGCGTGAAATGCTTGGATATCAGATTTGACTTGGAAACTGTCTATCTGATCTGTAAATTATGTACTATATCTCTCTCCAGTTATATATAAATATAATAGAAACCTGATGAATTAATAGATTTGACCAAATAATAGTATCATATTCAACATAGGATAAAACCCATATGATTCTCTGGCCATTATTTAATCGCAATATGACCTTAGAAATACTTGAGTAGAAAGTCTTCACTACATGACTACGTTTACGTTGCCATTGATTGAAACTTTATACATTGAAGGCCAAAGTTGAGCAAATGAGAGCCCAGACACATGCAAAGATGGTGAAAAAGATTGCTATGGCAAGACAAAGATCAGAAGAAAAACGTGCAGCAGCTGAAGCAAGAAGAAACCGAGAAGCCGAAAGAACTGCGGCTCAAGCAGAATACATACGCCAAACAGGACGAATGCCTCCTTCCAGTTACATTTGTTGTGGTTGGCTCTGATATATAAAGACATCGCAATTGGAAGAAAATGCACCTCACAAGAAGATTGCTTATCTTTTCCCCGTGGAAGATATGGGTCATAAAAAATGGCATATGATCTTGTACGTTACTGAAACCTTGTAGTTTTCAAAGCATCTAAGTGCAAGTTGCTACATAAAAGCGATTGCCGAGTGATGATGTGTACAAGTCACAAAACTGTGTCTTTTTTAATTATTATTTTGTTATTAAAAAAAAAACAAGAAAGAAAAATGAAATGTTTGGTTTCACGTACCTGGCCAATTTACTTTTTCTTCCTACTAACGTAAGTTTCGTTTATTGGCTTTTAGCTGGTCCATCGACTTAGGCGTCTCAACACTTGTCTAAGATATATCCTATTTTGCAGTGCAATTTTCATAAACTAAACATACACAATGGAGAGCAGTCATACTTCGCTGGAAAGCAAAAAGAATTTGCACCGGTGCAAATTTGAGATGACCCAATAAAAAAGGACCATGTGGAGCAACTTATGATGAGCCTTATCTTTTGTGTTCCACATTAAAAACTTCTCTTTTACCGCTCTCGCGCAACTCGCTAGATCTCCCTGTTCTCTCGCGGTGTTTGGTTCGTCTCTCTTAGTCTTGGCAAGGAAACCGGCAGCGTAGACGACGTCATCGCCGCCGTAATCGTCGTCTTCGAAGGCGAGGCCGTACTGGAAAACGCAATCAGCGGTGGGAGTTTCAACGACAGACATTTGGAGAAGAAGTCCCGCCGTCGAAAACCGTTGCCGGAAAAAGCGTTCAGCGCTTGAGCAATGCGGAAGAAGGCGTGCAATCAAAAAGGCGGTTAGATGAAGCGAAAAGTCATCGGCTTTTCTGGTGAGCTTAAAAGCTTAGCCCACACGAGGCTGTCGTGAAAGAGTGAGGGAGAAAGGGGTGTCTGTCGCGAGGGAGAAAGATGAAGGAGTGTCTGCTATGAAACACCAAAAATAAGGTCTATTGTAGGCTGGTTTAATGTGAGAATGACACCTCAGATTTCCACCGGTACAAATTTTTTTTGCTTTCGGCCGAAGTATGACCCCATCTTTAATGGAAAGAAAGGAAGGGAAATTAAGATGAGCGGTGCAGTTTCTAAAAAAATATGATTTCAGGTCAAAACAAGCCGATCCGAGTCATGTTAAAAGACTCATTGGAGTCCTACATTGTTTGTATGAGGATGGCACAATTGGTGGTTGTGGGTATATATTGTTTTTGGCTCTGCTCGATCCTGTCAAGGAAATGCTTTTGCACCACTTCATGAATCTATCACTAGGGTGTGCGCTAGCGCCTCTTTTTTAATTTTTTTATTTTTTGGGTCGAGGGTGTGTACACTAGCTTGTTCAGCAGTGTGATGTCTACCGATGGACCGGACTGTTCCAGGCCCTGGTAAGCATGCTCAATACTGTGCTCAATTATTTACTCTCTTTCACCATCCACCAACTGAAGCAATAGGCCAAAAAAAAAAAATAGCACACACTGGATTGGGCTGAGTTTTGGTGTAAAACAAGTTTCCACAAGGCTGCAAAAGTGAATATTTTTTTAAGTGGCATATGGGAAACTGCCACCAAAATATTTAATTTCGAATTTCCAAAATATGAAATTGGCTCTTCTATAAGCGACCTAGAGAAGGAATTGGTGGACCACGACCACTCACTAGGGTTGCGGCTAGAACTAGGTCAGAACCGCATGTAACACAAGGGGACCAGCACTGTAGCAACATCACCTCCGATATTTAACAGTTAGTTCACCTTAAACTTTATAATTGATCAATGTAAACGGACCTGTTTAGAATTTATCGAGTCTTGACAAACAAAAATCAATCAAGTCACAAGGGGAAAAAAATTAACCGGCTGAATTAATTGAAGTGAGATTGGTCTGTTAAAATATATTATTTCTTCTTCTTTTAATTGATTGCTTTTGTTTGATGTCCATTGTGTCCAAAAACAAAAGGGGTACATCCCACATATCTTTAGCGCAAGACCTCAAGTAACAAACATTTTTTCCAATGTACGTGCAGCATTTGGTGAAATAACGAAGTCAGTTAAGCCATTTACATTAAGGGTACTAATCACGCAACTGATCAACATCAGCTAGCGGAATCAAGATCCAGCTGAGACGAGCAAGTCAAGGCATGGTTAGATAGCCATGACACGTCCCTGAGGAGTGGCGTAGGCGTACAATTTTATAGCTAAGTAGTTGAAGCTGAATTATCTAGGGAATTCGGGATTGAACTTGGAACACGTAAGTGGCGTCCATAAATCAAATATTTTACAATTCCTTGGGACCAAAAATTTCTAGTGCATAGCAAACACAAAGCAAAACACGATCACACATCATTCTAGACAAACTACAATGAACTGGTATAAAAATCACAAGACACCAAGGCCTCATCTTGTTCTGTGTAGAGTTTAGACAACTCCTTGCTAACTTGCTCTATAACTTATTAGTTGCTATTATTGAATTATTTCCTCTATACCCTCCTGCCTTCAAAACTTCTCACATAAAATGGCAGAGCATAGAGGAGCACCAGATGCTCAGAAGTCAAAAGACTGTCCACTGTTACAGGCATACCATTGTAATTTTGACAAAACAAATACACAGACAAAAGTTATGTGGAATCAATCCCATAGCGCTGAAATCTGTCATTAGACAGGAGATTAAGTTTCGCATTTCATAACAATTGAAAGAAAGCCATGTCCTCGTAACAACTATCAAAATATAAGACAAAGTCTCAAAATCTAGAGCTTCGAATACAGAGAAGCAAACACGACAAGATTGAAAGAAAGAAATGTTTTGTTTTTGCCGTCCCATTCATTCAGCAGCATCTTTACAGATCTTGAACGCTCAAACCTGCAAAACATTGAAGACGCTTGTAAGTTCGTAAAACACAATAACATTATATAACACACAAGAATATAATCTCATGATGCATATACAAGAGTCGGTTAGGAAATACATTTAAATAAATAAATAAATGAATGAATGACATCATCTCAACATCCAAATAATACACTTCAATTTGTTATACAAAACGGAGCACAAAATTGATTGTAAATAGTGAAATAGCAATAGTGTTAATTACTAGAGAGTGGACCTGGAGGGAGGGATTGCTTCAATTTATCAGCTTTTTCGGGGTCAAAGACACAAAGGGTGTAGAGATACTTGGAGCAGCGGACCTTGAACTTGACGACATCCCTGCTCCTCTTGATCTTCACCGACCGAGCATCCTTCCTCCGCGCGGTCAGCAGGAAATCCTTAATCTCGTGAATTTGCTTAGGCTGTGTATATATAACATAATAATATTACCACGAATAACGACCATCACACAGAAATGGAACGGACGACACGACACGACACGACACGACACTAACATAATATAACTGATTCATTCTTCTGTAAATGAACATACTCATGACACAAAAGAAACCAAGACAAGCAGTGAACAGAGTGAGTGGGTAGTACCATCTTGACTGTGACGACCGCAAAGTTTCCTCCCTTCCGTCTCCCGATGAAACAGCCTTCGGCGCGTCTCGAATATGTAGCGTACGATGATGATGTCCGAATGCCTCCTACATAAACCCTAGTCGTTGAATCGGGCATCCGGGTTTTGACAACCCTGATCCCCCCGCAGCCCAATCCATCTTGCTCCTCAAATGGCCCAACGCTCAAAGGTGATCAATGCTTCTATCTCTTTTCTTCTTCTTCTTCTTCTTCTTTTTTTTAAGTACGGTAAAGATATTTTTGGTATTTTTGTTTGATATTTTAGTTAACTAATCCTTGCACTAACGGAAAATAAATTTTTCTTTTAAGAAATTAATTTTTATATATTATTAATATAAAAAAAATTTATACTATCATACAATGATGTGTTACTATATATGAGGCTTTTAATGTAATAAATACAAAAGTTAAACTTTTTTTTATATGACAATATATAAATAGATATTTATGTAAAATATATACATATATGCTGATAGTGAACCAAAATAAAATTCTTATTTTAAAAGTGTAACTATCATATTTTTTTTATATACTTACAAGTAATTATTTGTGTATATATGAATCAAAGGTTTAATCATAAATAATCACGGTGAGAAATACACCTCGCTTTTTCCTCCCTAAACCACTAGTAAGTAAAGTTTATTAGATTTTAACTAATCTATCTCAAGTCAAATCAGCTTATTATGGGATAAAGTTTGTTTAGTATTATATTTTTCTATGTATAGAACTTGAACTTGAGATTTTGATTAAAAGAAACAAATGCTGAAACATTTGAACCAATCACACATAATTTATTAAGCAAATTCCTTTGAATTTTTAAAGCTTGAGATTAACATCCTATAAACTTATCATCATTTTGTAGAGTAAAAATACAATAATTTATCTTGTGATGTATTAATTTACCATTCAAGTTGTATTATTGAGATAGGGTCTGGTCTTGATACTTTTTTAATCAATATTTTCATTTAATGTATTAGGTATTTATTGTTAAAACTAATTGAAATTTTAGTTTTTCATAAAACCTAATTCCACCACTTGATGCAGATAACTTTTTTTTGGGGGGGTCAGAACCTTTTGTTTTAGTCATTGTGCATATATATATATATATATATATATATATATATATATATATATATATATATATATATATATATACGAGTTTAATTGGTATGCACTGACAGTGTAAAACTATTTTACATTATCAACCAATAGAAATAGGAGAAAGTGAGAAATTATGGTGGGTTTCTCATTATAATGGATGATTATTTGTATTAGTTGACACTTTTCACTATTTCTATTGGTTAAAAGTGTAAAACTATTTTACACCATCAATGCATTTAAATTAAATTATATATATATATATTTGGGTCGAGGTGTAACTTAACTCAGCTGGTCAGATAAGGATTGGGCTTGATGTCAAACTTGGGAGTGAGTACCTTTGTTCATACACGAAGCCGAAGTGCACATCATAAAGACATAAAACCAAACCATCTACGTCAAATGACTATTTTTCAACAGGCTCTGAACCCAAATGGGTTGGGTCTGGAATTTGGCTCAATATCAGTTCCGTTGGACCAAATTAAATATTGGGCTTCAATTGACAATTCTCATGTTCACATTAGTACGCGGTTTTTACCAAATATCCACAAAAAATTCCGTGAAAAACGAATACAAAAATTAGCAATCTTTTCTATATTTTTCTATTTTTTTCCTTCAGCAATTGAAAATATTATTAGGGCCTCCTTGCCAGTTTATGTGCACTAAGTGACTGTTATCCTAATTTTAGGGGTGTTAATTTTGCGACCATCTGCTCTAAATAAATTATTTTTAGTGACGAAATGCTAATTTCAATACTTTAAACGCTGAAGTCATAATTTTGATAAGCATTTATTTTTTAATACATTATTTATTTTCAGCGAAACATTCTTTTATTATTTCCAATTAATTTTTTAACAGAAAATTTATCTTTCTCCGCGAATCTAATTCTTTTCTTTTTTTGAATAACTAAAAACGTTAATTGCTAAAAAAACTAATTCGATATTATTTTTGAGAGGCTTCTAATTTGTAAATTGTTGGGCAATAGAAACTCAAGAAATACAACAAACAAGCTCTCTCACACTAGAGGTAACAAAGCAAGAAGAAAAACAATATAAATGAGATAAAGACAAAATTTAACATAGTTTGGTTAACCTACATTTACGACCCCCATAAGAAGTTATAAAAATTTTTACTATTTGCAACTTTTACATAGCTCAAATTGCGATCCATCCTTACAAAAGATTACATCATATAGACAACTCACAAAAACTGACTGTATAACTTGATCACTCCTGAATGATGCCTAAACCAAAATGCCAAAGATGTTTTTTATAGACCAAACCTTTTATGAGACTTTTACTCCTACTCAATTTGAGACTTTGGCTTAAATGCCAAATAAATCCTCCCCTTAAGCCAAAGTTCTACCAAACATTGGTTGCAACAACTATCTCTATAAATATTTTTCTTGCAATATCATTTTGTTGACGAGAACCTACACATGCTCTTTTCACTTATATTGCCACTACTCATAAAATATGCTACCTGACCTCCACATTATCAGGGAGATTTTTGATGCAAGGGACTTCATACATATCGATTCACCAACCACCATTCCCTCCAATACTCAATTAAGATAAACTGACTCGAATCAACGGCTCTGATACCACTTGTTGGACAGCGAAAAATTTACCTTGAAGGAGACAAATTCAATCTACATACACAACCACAAATCCTAAAAGTTACTCATACAACTTGATAACTCCCATTCGTAGAGGATGCCAAAATCAAAATGCCAAAAGCTTTATTTATTGGCCAAACCTCCTATAAGATTTTTACTCCTACTCAATATGGGATTTTAGCTTAAATGCCAATATAGATGTCAAGTAAGTTGCTTACTTATCAAATAGTGAATATATTTTAGGGTACCTGTCAGCATGCCATCGCAATGGGCTTTCAATTTAGCTGAAAAACAAGTTATGCCATCATAAATCCTTGAATGTTGTGTAACTTGACGTGTAAACAAGGTGCTGATACTCTGGCATAATCAGGAGGTCTATCTTAATTGTTTAATAACTAAATTCAATGTGAGCATTGCAGAGTTAAAAAAATGAGAGTAGAAAGACCTCATGATCTTATAGTCTACTCTTGACATAAAAGTGTATCACAAAAACTTCCCAATTAACATAAAAAATTATACATATTTGCACAATGATTACGGAGGCACATGCCTAAACTTTTTATGACAAATGAGTGCAGATGGAGCGTCAATTTCTACAGTGGAAAGTGGAAACAGCAAACGACACGCTCCATGCACGTGTTAAACAAGGTTGCTTGTTTACTACAGCCATTTTGGTCATGTTGTGGGTGACAAATGCCAGATATACATTAGAGTACACTAGGAAAAAACCTAAAGAAAGAGATAAGAGATAAGAAAGTGAGAGTGAGATTAAGATAGAAGAACGCAAGTTCGAGTTCAACAATCAAGGTGGGCTAGAGTTGTTGGGGTGCCAACCCTACCTTTTTTATTGGTATAATTATGGTGGATAGTGCCCTACCTTGTCACCATTCCACACCCAGAAAAAAGCTCACAACTAATAAGGCAACCCCACAACATGCATCGAAAAAATTGCAAAATTAGACCTACGCACTCAACTCCAACTTTATCCACCCGAGAAATTTTTAGATATTTATAAAGTATAACATAAATATGTTCACAATTAATAATAGAATCATAATTTAAGATATAATTTATTATTAATTTATATCTTTATCTAAAATATTATTTTATTATTAATTATGAGTATAATCTATTTAGCATTCTAAGAACACTCAAGAATTTCTCTTACCTGCACACTGCTAGTGGCCAATCGCTGGTGCCACCGATGGAGGAAAAGGAACGCTAGATTAACTAGAGACAAAATTTAATTACTTTTTTAGGTACTTGTAGTATTACTTTTCAATACCATATAAAGTGCGTTTGGTTTTTTTTTTAATATAAAAATCACTTTTTTATTAAAAAAATCATTTTTGGTATATTTGAATTTTTTTAAAAAATTAATCAAAATTTTTAAAAAATATTTTTAATTTTTTTCATAGAAACTAAAATAATTAACTTCTAAAAAAATTAATTTTTTATTTTTTAACTATATATAAATTTTAATTTTATAATTATTTTTAAAAAAAACTGAAACAAACACATCAATTTTTTGACCACATGATTATTCTATGTAAAATTTTTCATAAAGGATTGAATGAATAGTAAGGCTACACGTTATGACTTATGATAATGATCAAGTTCTCACCGCCAAATCTGCCGACATCGACCGGTTCAAAGCTCTTACCCAATTTTCAAAGTAGAGAATAATTTAAAAGAATGTAAAAAGCTTAATTAATTATACATGGCTAATGCATTCATTCTGGTTTATGATGTGTCTGATGTTAATTCTCTTAAGTCATTTATAAACATCTATGATATTAAAAAATGTTAATCGTAATGGAAGTAAATATTCTTGTCTTAAATTTCAAATGTTAACATAAACAAGACTTCGAATTTTTTTAACTTTTATTTTAATTTCAGCATAAAAAACCAACATTTAAAGAAGAAAAATTGTCTCTCAAGAAAGTCAGGTACTACTTGAACTATAACTTCTAACTAATGCAAGAGCTTATTTATTTATTTTTTTGTGAGCAGCTTATTTATTAAAGCTTGTCGTGTTACTACAATTTGCAGATCCATTAACGTAACGAGAAATTGTATTTGTACATAGAAAAGTTAAACATAATGAGATATAATCAAAGAGAAAGAAATAAAGTAATAAATGTTGAGAGAAAAAGTATAATAACTCTATTATCTGTGTATTTAGTACGTCTACATCATGTCAATTGTGTTATGTACAAATAACACATTACCGTAATTCTGAACGTCTACAACGACCACTCCAAACCTCAAATTAAATGGCGCCTTCATTTATAGTTTGCTACATTATAGTCTACCACCACATTCAATAGTTACTATAATAGGTGTAGAATAGTATTAAGTAGTATACAACTATGCGAAAATGGTATCAACACAGATATCCGTATGTTACCTTTTCTTCTTTTACCTCCATCTAACCGATAAGCTATCACTTTGTAGAACAGTGAAAAGGAGAATTTTCAAGATGAGGATTTATTGAGTTTACATCAGCAGTTGCAGCTGGTATTGTTTCTATCACTCAACAATTCTTAAGCTTGCCATCTACCTTCATTAAGAAACAAAGACTAAGTTTGCAAATTCCCTTTCCTTCTCACCTTTGATAGGAGTGGCAAGGACTTTTGATGCTTTTAAGATTTCAAATACTTAGGACAGGAAAGAATAAGTACGATCGAAACGGACAAATATCCAGCTTTGGCTTTGCCATTCATGGAGCGAAACCATTAAAGCTAAGGTGAAAAGAGTGCATGGCTGAATCCAAGAAGAAAACAAAGTAGGCCACTTTTCACATTAATAGAAGCTCAGAGCAATCAGTTTTCCGTCCTTGTGTGTCAATAGAGACACATCACATGGTTTTGGTGTCCTCTTCATGTTCAAAACAGTCACATCCCCCCCTTCCCAAAAAAGTTTAGCATTGCTCAGAAAGGCCAAGATGTCCAACATCATCTGCAGTGCCCTTTTCTCTATCAGCCACTTAATCTTCATGCATGAATGGTTTTACTTTACCTAAGTTACCCCAGAACTAGTCAAAAAGTCAAGAGTCCAACATCACCTCATTGTCAAGATTCTCTTGGTCATTGCATGCCACCAATCAAAAGTAACCAACATATAGTTATAGATAGAGTGGCATCTTAACGCATAGAGTTCCTAACAGGTTAAGTAACCAATATGATGAAGATAGCACAATGACGAGATGCCATAGAGTTACACTGTTTAGCTTATGAATGGTCCTAAGCAGTAAAATACACCAAAACAAAAACAAAAGGCTTATAAGTATGCTAAACTACAACTAGTCAGTACCTTCTCACCATTTTTAAGGGGTTGAGAAGCACTGGTAATAATACAAGAGAGAGAAGGAATTCATAGTATTGACTGTCACGTCATTCAGAAGTCTAATGACCCCACAGTTGTCATCCCAGTGCTTAAATTTCTTGGGTCTTCACGGCCTGTGTAGTCATCACAGATGCCATTAGAATTAGAAAGCCTCTGAATTGGAACAGAGTTCAGAAGGCCGAGGCCATTGTTGCCCATTTGCTGCACCTCCTGAGGGGAAAGTATCTTGATGCACCATACACTATTTACAAATTCCCTGTCATACCAAAGATCATGTATGTCACAAAGATGTAAGAACAGTAGCCTGAACATTTGTCTTCATAATATTTAAAATATAGGGTACTCAAATTCAGAATAAATAAATCATCACCACCACGATAAAGACTTATGTAACTTGGTTGCTTTTAATTTTGATACATTGTCATTATAAAGAGTTTGACACTGTAATCTACTTATGCTGATGTGGCAATTCATGATTGTATAATTAGGTAAAAAAAGATTTATATTGAGAATGTGTTAAAATTAAATTGTTTTAGTTTATATAGAAACTACCATATGACTGAAAGGAGATCATTTAATTTCTCTGGCTTTCAATTAAAAGAAAAGAGCAGGGCATGGGCTGTGGAATACTTACGGCCAGGGGCCATCACCTAGGAGGAGAACATCATTCTCTCGGTCCACAAATACAAGCTGCCAGCCTGATCTCACAGGGTCCTCCAACTCACCTTCAAGGCTGAACATTCGAGCAAGCTCACTGCGCAGCTCATGGTAGTTGGTGAATTTAGTGATATCCAATGATCTTCCAAAGGACCCTGACTTGTAAACCTTTAAAAAAAAATGACCTCATAAAAATGCAAGACTTAAAGCCAACTTTTATTATATATTACAACAAAGTAGTAATGAGTGAAAATTAAAACATCAAGTACTCCCACTGGAAAAGCTCACCTTCACAAAGGTTTTAGTTGGGGGGTTTCCTTGGCCCCCATTTTCTGGAGTCTGCAGGAAGCCCGATTCACCATTGCTGTGTGCCATTCCTGGATTCAATGAAGAATCAGTGCCTGTGGTATTCAGGTAATTAGAAGATTGAATAGGTATGGTTGATGAGTTGCTGTTGCTGCTAACCCCCTTAAGGCTTGACATCCCATGATGCACTAGAAGTGATGAGGGTTCTATATTGACACCGAACAAAAGATGGTTTTGTGGATCATTGCTCCCTTCTATTGTGCTCTCCCTACCAGGAAATGGTGGCAAGGAAATAGCATTTTGAGATATGGTACTCTGCAGCTGCCCTAACTGCTCCACCTGAGGCAGAACACATTGAGATGCTCCAGAAGAAAGAAAAGGATCCACTGCAACACGCTTGCAGGGCCATGCAGTTGAAGACTGAACAGGAATCCAAGAGTTTGTTCTAGGAATGTTGAGAAGTTGGGATGTTTCATCCTGGGGAAATGAACCCAAGATACCATGCAGTGGAGAGAGAACAGCAGTAGTCACAGGGATACCATTTGAATCAGAAAAACTTTGCTGATGGCACAGTGAAGAGATAGCTTGCATGGGTGATGATTGAGATTGAGGAGCTGACACAAACTGAGAAATTGTAGAGACAACACTCGGAATCTGCTGATGATCTACTAATTGCTGATGCTGCTGATGTGGTTGCTGCTGTTGCTGTTGCGGTTGCTGCTGCTGCTGCTGTTGCTGTTGCTGCTGCTGCTGCTGATGATGACTCTGATTGTTGAATAAATGCTGATTCTGTAGATGCTGCTGAAGATGCGTTTGACTTTGAGCCTGAGATTGAGGTGGATGCTGAGTTTCTAGATTATTTGGGAAGGCCTGCTGAGGTTGAGACTGCTGCAACATGTGGGTCTGCATTAAGGCAGCAGTCCTGTTAGGAAAGTTCTGGGGTTGCTGAAATTGAAGTAAGGAAGCAGGATGCTGTTTGGAAGGATCTAAAGTCCTCATATCCTGAAGTGCAGCAGCAGCCATAGCTTGGTACATATCTGTTTGCAAATTCAACACGGAGGGATCAAGCCTTGGCTGCATCCAAGGACTAGTCCCCTGAAAATTAAGAGATTGGAGCCCTCTATCCGCATCTCTAAGCCACAATAGTGAAGAATTTATGCCAAAATCATCCTCCTTCATGCCTGCTAGCATTCCATGCAAGCAAAATTGCAGAGGGTCAATGAGAATGAGTTTCCATTGAGGCATAAATGAATTGGACTTTGAAATGTAATCACTTTTAAAGTTTAAACTAGATTAGGTTGTCAGCAAGTTCACTTATGTTTTTAGCTCTAAATGTAGCATGAAGCATACCATAGAATGAAGGCAGTCCTGAAGGCCATGGTCGTTTAAGCCTAAGAGGGAATGGAGATGGATACATCGGAAATGTTGTCAACGGTTCAATTTCCCATAGAGACACTCGAGGTTGCTTCTCTCCTGCGGTGGACTCATCCCAGCCAACCTGCAACTCAAGTCAAAGCCATATTTTAAAATTCTTCCTTAACACTTAGTAAGATAGAAACTGTTTACAAAGCAAGATATTGTCAATGTTATAGCTGGAGAAGCAATTAGCATTCAATTTAATCATATAATATCAATGAAATATCATAAATGTTTCCATACAGAGTACAGATACAGACCTTGACTGAACGCCAATGTGAATTTGGCCACCGGACAGTATCCAAGTCACTAATGCCAGTTATTGTTCCCATGTATCTGCATGAGTATATATTAGTATTACAAACATGTGCAATCAATTCTGTGAAACGACTAACCTATTTATCCTATCAAAGAGGAATTATATCATAAAAACATAGATGGCATGCAAGGGCATTATAGAGGATGAGAATAAAAAGCATAGCTCTGAATCCACATCTCTACTTCATCTCATTGCAACAAATCATAGATCATAATTAAAAAAGTTTAAAGAAAAATGGCAAAACAAGTGCTCATACAATAGATTTATGAAATGTCTAGATAACTGAATCAAAAAATGCATCTGTATGGTATGTTCTAATGAATTCAAGGGCTATTATATAATCATAGTTTACAGTAGCATGCACCTATATCTGATAAGCCCCAAGAAACAAGATAAAAATATTTACTTTGAGACAAACCTTGGATGCATTGATGCAACACTTACAACAAAGCCTCCTACTGTTTAATAAAATAACAGAACAAGCACCAAATGAAACTCAATAATCCTATATTTGTGCTTTTCGGGGAATAATGATATGATTAATGCTCTCCATAGCCCTTAGATTATTTTGGCCCTGAAATGCATCTTGCATGAGAGATTTAAAGCACTTCACATGATGATATCACAGCCACCACGATGGCAACTTGGAAACAACAACCACGTTTGATATCTATAATCATATTGCATATTAAGCTCAAATTACTAACAAGTCAAAGATCCAAAAGGAAGCATTTATGCAACATCGCCTACAACAAGACAAGTCTCAAAAAACCTACCGCCGCACACTAGATTCCTCTGTTTCAAACAGCATTCTGAAGCGCATGCCAACCGAAACTCGAGTATGATAAACAGCTTTAACATACTTTGCTAAGGGTATGACAAATTCTGATGGGCTAGCACTGAATTTAAAAGTTATTAAAAAAAAGTGTCAATTAAAAAGGAAATGATATCATCACTTGAAAGTTCTACATATGTGTCCCAGTAGTACCGTGGGTTATAGAAAATGGTGAATCGACTATTTGTTGCAGCTGCATGAGCTGCAGCAGCAAGAAGCCCTAAGTGCATGCTATCGCTCGACAACACTGATGAAGGCATAACAGGTTGTGGTCGATTGGCATGCCGAATGCCAAGAAGCAATTGATTCTTTTCATTCCTGTTGAAGAAAATACACTTGAGTTACACCAATAGTAAGATATAACAGAATTACCAATGAAATTAACTACACTCAACGTAACATCAAAAGGCCTAGATAAAAAGCATGTAGCTGTGAGAAATAAGAAGCAACCACTTTCTTAAAGCCTGAACCGCATGGATAGCACATTAAATAGGGAGGCTGTAATTTCAATAGCTATCCAGTTAAGGATCCCTGGTTCAAAACATGAAATAACGTAAATAATACAATATATGAAACATGTCAAGAAGAATGTTTCCCATATTGTTCTGAATGGTTAAATGACGTACAAGCCACATGGTTTGGTTCAGTGAGACAAGTAAATCAACCAAATAACTGCTAAAAAACAAATTGTGAATATGCACGCAGAATGAGAAAATTATACAGGAAGGAGCAGAATATTATTAACGCAGTGGAGACCAGAATGCCACTTAGATTAACCAGGGGGGAAAAAAAGAAGCAGGAAACTAAAAATTACCAGATAAACAGCACAGCATCACCAGCAACAAGTCTTTTAGCACTCACAAAGACACTCCATCCAGTTGTCAGTAGATGCCTTTTGGGCTGACCTGCAGAAGAAGACACCATATTCAAACATTGTAAATGGAAAGTGGACTTATTTTTGGCACCCTGTAAGAAACATAAAAGCTTCTAACTACCCCAAAAAAAAAAAAGTCCTAGATTTGCAACTAAAAAGAGGCAAACAATCTCAGCTTTATAACTCACCGCGAAAGATATGTCTGAATTTCCATTCATTACCATGCAAATCCCTTGCAATTAACTCTTGAGCAGGAGGCTGTTGGGAAAAGTCCTGTAGGTCACAATCAATAAGTCAAGAAATGCACAGATTTAATGAACAAGTTTTAGAGCATGACTCTGTGTCAATTTTTACCAATGGAGGAAACACTTTTTCAGCTGCACGGCGAGGAACAGAGAACCCCCCATGAGTGCTTGTGTCACTGGCCGTCAAAGTTTTGCAAAAGTAGTTTGTTGGCTGTTTACTTGGAGCGCCCAACTCTGCTGGAAGGTATGCCTCCTTTTGCTCTTGCTGCAAACATGGTCATAGTAAAAAGCTGAAGTTAGAATATAGCTATAAAACCTACACAACCAGTTACCAGTTAATAAAGGGAATCATACAGGATTCAGAGGTTGCAAGGTCATCTGTGCATATACTTCATCTGTCTCAATATCAGCCTGAATCCAAAACAAATAAACAAATAATTAAAAGAAAAAAGTGTGCCCGAATCAGCATACAGGAGAATTTGAAACAAGGAATCAAAAACAAACAAGCCTTATTACTATAAAAATAACTAAGTAAATAAATAAATAAAAATAAAACAAATAAAAGCCTTACATGCATAGTCACATTATGAAGTTGGCAAATAAGTTGGGGAGGCAAGCTTGGATAGTTGGGAATTTGGGCATCCACTTCCCTGTTGGTTGACACAGCAACCTAAGCAAAGAAAAAATGTTTACTTAGAATATGCATGCATGTAGCTCATCAAGGAAAAGAACATAAATTCTTTTAAATGTAAAAGTTTGTGTGCCGGTTTCAGGGAGTTAGGAGGAGATATTCCATGTCCGTTAGTTAATCCATTAACCTGCATTCAACAGTTCCAGACTAAAGAACCGTGCTTTGGAGTGCGTTAAGCATTAGTATTACGCAAGGGTCACACCTCAGTGATACAATAAAACAAGTTTTGCTAAAACAAGTGTAAAAGTAACCCCATCCTTAGTAGCGCCACTTAGCCAGAGACAAGACAAAAGAACGAATTCAAGTCACAGAAGTAAATAAACTAACTAGCATCTTCCATGTCCAGAGACTTAAGATTCGTATTATTACTTTATACATAACATAGTAAAAAAAAAAAATTGGCAGATAGCTCCCACAAGGATAATCTAACATCATATCTTACTCACCTGTTCACTGTGACCTTGTGGAAAGTAGACCACACGGCTTCCAACAGCTGGTAAAGAAACAAGAGGACCAGCACATGCATGCCAAAGTTCTGAATCCAGAACGCGCTTTTCTCCTGCAAACAACCATCCCAATGTCATGAATATCAAATAGAATGTTCATAACTGCCACCTAAATCCCTCAAAGGACTAACTGATTTCGGCATATTCTTGGCAAAGCTAAGATCTTAAAACAACAAAAGGCTGATGCTCAGCAAATTAAGCCAAATCACTTTCCTGATCTCTGAGCTAAAGCCAGAAAGAAGAGAAACTGTAACCCCACAAAAGGTAAAAAACATCCACATCCCCACTTCGAAGAATTCAAAAGCATGTAAGCACCACCATGTCAGACATACAAAATTCTCAGCAATCAGAATCCATCAAGATCTAAAAGAGAATATAGCATTCTAATCCCTTAGCACTGGGGATGCAATAACTAGTTCTAAAACAAAGACAAGAATAGAAGGGAGATGAAAGAGGAGGAAGAATATGCCAAACAAGAGTACACATACCTTCCTGGGGTGGAGGACTAAAACCAGCTGTAGAGAGCTTCATTTCAGCAAAATTTCCAAACCTTGAAACCAACCCACAGTCAATGACTCAAACAAACTCTTAAGTAGACCAATTAAGCAGCAACAAAATTCTCACAAGAAGAACCTCACACCACAAAACAATCCTTTTGGTCTCTCCCTTCCCACTGCACAATATCATTCTTCTTATCTTAATCCCCCTTCACTAACCAAAACTCATTTAAATCTGAACAAACCTTAAACACCCAGAAACTGAATTGCCTCAACTCATCAACGAGAAATGCTAAGTAGACCCGGAAGATTCCCACCCCTTCATTCAATCCTCAACCGAAACCAGTTTCACTACAAAAGACAACTTTTTTACTTTCACCCTTCATTCCGTTCCAATCCTCCTCAACCCCCACCACCCAAAGTTCCAATCTTCAACCGAACACTTCATCATACAAAAGTTTCCAGCACCAAAAGCAAGTAACCAGCTCCAGTATCTGTTTTTTCCCTTTCTGCTTTGCACCACCAAATTTGGCAACAACCTCAAAAACCAAACACGACCCAGAAACCAAACAACCTCAGGAACTCCAAAACCAAACAGATCTCAGCAAAAGAGAAACGAATCCCAGAAGGCACCGGATCTCATCAACAACCAAACCAACCCCAGAAATGGACTTAGGAATCAGCACCACAACTACTCACTCCCGAGCAAGAAGAAACTAAAACAAACGTTGTAACTGAAAAACGGCTACTGTTACAAACGAGGGCACTTGTTCTTTTTTCTTTCATGGAGGGGACAAGAAAACAGTGTGCCTGCGCCTCCCTTTTTTTTCTTTTTCTGAAAAACAATAACCGGGTCGGGTCGGGTTTGGTTTCTTTTCACAAAAGAAAATGGGTAGCAGTTTGCGGCAGTGAAGACAGTGGACTTGCTGCTACTATTGGTTTGAACCGTTTTCTGAATCAGTGTGCTTCAGTGAATGAAGACAGAACCGCCATTGTTTTTGGGAGTGTTCTTTGTTCTTTTTATTTTTTAATTTTTTTCTTTGAACGATGAGAAAGAGGGTGTGGGAGATGACTTTTTCTTCTAGGGAGAGAAGAGGAGAAGGTTTCACAATTTTGCATTTTGCTTTATTATTATTTATATTACCTTTTCGTGCCCACGATTTCAGACAATCAAGGAGGGAAAAAATAAAAAAAACAATAAATGAAAAATACATTAGCCTCAAGATTCAGTGCTTTTTGCTAAAGTTGCCCTTGCATAATTTTTTTTATTAAATTAGAAATTAGAAATTACTTTATAATATCGATAAAAAAAGAAAAAAACTTTATAATATTTATCCATTTTTAAAAATAAAATTTAATTTATGATGCACAGTCTGATAATTTTAAATTTAAAACTAAAGATACTAATTTTCTTATTAATTTTAATGTTCACTTAACATTCATATGTATATCTATAAATAATTAATTAAAATAGTAAGTAATTATAACTCTTACAATTTGTTTGGTTGACAAGTAATGAAAAAAGGGGACAGGAATAATGAAAAAAGGAGCCCATTCTTACTCAGGGATTTAATAATAGATAGAAAGAGAAGAGAACTTAATGGAAATAATTACTTCTCTTTCCTTTCTTAAAAATCCATTATATTTTTCCCTCAAAATTGGAGTAAAATGAGGGAAACTGATAATTTAGGAGATTAATTATAAATATCTCATTTTATTCTTTTATAATATAACTTACAAATAATATTAATAAATTTACATTTCGTTCCTCAATTAATCTTCTAAACAAATAGTAAGGTAACTTTGTTCTCTTCCTTTTTTTTTTATTGTTTTCTTCAATCTCTTCCTAGTGATTTTGATAAGAATGTCCAAACACAGGGTTAAAGAAAAAGACGAGAGTTCAGATGTTAAGATATCAATTATTGTAAAAGTAATGCATAACCCTTGCATTTTTGCACTCAAATGAAGATTACTTGAATTAGCAAATCGAATCGAATAAACCTATAAAGATAGGATAATATTGTTAGAGAGTCATAATCTTTTTTCTAAATTTATTTATTAGAATAATATGATATATATGTTTATATTTAAATCAGTAAATGGGTTATATCAGTTTATTTCATCCAACAATTATTATTATTTTATGTGAAAAATGTAGCATTACTCAGAAAGGTAACTATGGGTTACATAAAGGAATAAAAAAGAGTGTGTGTCTTTTAAAAATAGGATGTGCTTCTACAGCCAGAGAAGAATTTTGTTTTATTCAGAAAAAAAAAATTGATATCCTAATCATTTTATAAAAACTACAATAAAAGTGAAAAACAATAATGATTTATAAAATTAATCAAATTGTCAAATAATGAATGAAAAATATAATAAAAGTTTTCTAAATTTTTGAAGTACTTTAAAATTTCCCTTGATTTTAAGCTGCAGGAAGGATAAGGGAGCAGCGTGTTCAAGATTTTGTAGCATAATTGCAAGGGCAACTTGTTGAAAAGCACTCATGCAACGGTAGAGTTGGACCAACTTGCAGGCGCACTGATTCTGTTCTTAGCGAGGGCAATGATCTAACATGAAGCTGAAGTTAAAAGGAGTCCCCAACCGGCAACTAAGAGAGTGAAAGCATTTTGCATTGCATGAAAATTATCATTTCTCATTTATCATGTAAAACATTCAAATGATGGTAAAAAGTTAAAAACATAGCAATACTGAAAAGGAAAAAGAATAGTGAAATACATGATCTGTTTCAAGTTCCCTTTGCTAAACAGGAATACGATTCTTTTGAAATGAGTTTATTCTTAAAATAATAATTAAAAAGAAAAAAGATATGTATATTTATCCTTAAGTTAATAAAATGCATTATAATAATAATAATATATTAAATTATTTAAAACTACAAGAGTATAACAAATAAAGCTAAAGCCAATGCTTTTTGGATAAAATTTTATCACAATACCATGTAGAAATGCTTTAAATGTTTTAAGAGAAAAAAGGTGAATGATATGTACTACTCAATATCCAAAATTTAAGCTTTGTAGGTGATTTTGGTCTCCTACTTTAATTATATTTTTAATATAAAACTAATGTGTTAGAGAATTAAAAATCAGAGAATATCTCTCCCATTTTTATTTTAGAAATTAGGGATGACAAAAGAACTCGTCAAAATTGATATCGACAGGAATTATTTGTGACTGGAATGAATATAAAGACTAATTTGATCCCCATGTGAATGGGGACTTTATCTCCATTTATTAAATGAGGCGGAGGTAGGAAATGAGATCCTCACCCCACAAACTCTATAGAGACTAAATTTTCATGTATATACCCCATATATATATATATATATATATATTGATAATAATACACAATAAAATTGAGTTGACTGCAGCATACGATAGACTAAACATTTAACCAAAATCAAATTTACATAATTGATTAACTTTGATCAAAATAAAATTTATAATAACTTATATTTGCATCATGTATTTTTTAATTAATTAGGATTATATTAAGTTACTAATATTATAATAAATTATATATATTTTATGAATATTTTATTCAAATTTAAGATATATATATATATATATATATATATATATATATATATATATATATATATTTTATATTTTGGATTTTTAAATTTTTTTTTATGTAAACCCATAAATATTCGTGAGAATTTGAATCCCATTGGAAATAGGGAATATGACCCATGACAGGGATGAAGAGTGAGATAGAGACGAGAGAAAAATTTTTAAACAAATAGAGTGTAAGTGACATATCCCTATTTCATGAGGATCCATTATCATCCCTACTAAAAATATCTAAAAATTTATTGATACTATAACTTACTTAAAATTGGTTATGCGCTTTATTCTGCGTTTGTTGTAAATCACTCCATTCTTATGTCATGACTATTATTTATTAGGATTACTTGCTAGGAGAAATTATTGTGCAGCTCATTAGTATTTAATTTTAATATATTGTTATTGTATGGCAAATATCCTAAAATATAAAAGTACGACTACCTGATATTACTTATTCGTTATTTCTTCGTCTTGCCCTACAAACCACTCCGTTTTTAAATTCATAAGCTTCACTAGTATTGCTCAAATTAAGAGCGTTGATTTTTATTTTTTTTAAGTATGGATAATATAAATTTGGAGTCATGATAAATTTTATTGATGACAATATTTTAACTATTTAAGGCATAATTTAAAATTATAAATATATAAATATTATAAAATTATTGATTGAAATATTATAATATGTAGAGTTCACTGTAAATTTGAATTTATATTAACACTTTTCTTTTTATCCCCATCAAGAGAGCTATTGTATATTTATGAGTTTATTTAAAACCCTTGCTAGAGTTTTTATGGACCGCCAATGACCAAACTAGAATTTCACTTAATTAAAATGATAACCGTGTCTATGTCCAAAATTAAATCATTTTCTCTAAACCTATCTCTCATGTAAACAATTGAGAAATATTATTTATATATATATTATTTTTGTCTCCATATCAATTCATTCTCATTCACTATTAAATTAGATGTAGATCTCATTTAATCGGAATCCTACACTTCATCTAATAATAAATAGAAGTGCATTGGTACGGAAACAAAAAAAAAATACATATACAAAAAACATAACTTTAAACAATTACCCGAAGCCCTACCGGAAAAGCCCGATTATTTTTTACTTTGATGGGCAAACAACTTGTGATGCCGATAGCTGATGAGCGATGGCTGCCCATCTAAATCTTCAACAGAATAACTGGAATAATTATATTTCAGCACTTAGGATGAATTTTTATTTATATTCCGTACTAATTAAATACTCAATCACAAAAACACCCAATTAAAACAGGTGCAAAACAGTTCTCAAATATTTATTTATCTCATTAAACTATATAAAAGACTTAAAAAACATGAAAAGCGTTCTTTAAGAAGCAAACAAAAGAATTAATTAAGAACATAAGAAGAATATTGCAAATGGAAGTGCAAATGCGTGGTTGAACTTAAATGATTGGCAAATAGTTTGCTCTGGTCACTGTTTCAATTCTGATTAGGTCCACACCCAATCCGTGTTTAGTGTTTGGGATGACTCTAGTAGCAGCCTAGAGATACAAGCTCCTGAGAATTCAAGAACTACATGGGACCATACTAATAATATAGGTCGCATAATTTGGTTTTTCTTGCCCATCCCATTCAATGCAAGTTTATCGGTTATTATTGATTACTATACTTTTTACTATTTCTTATTGTCCTAGGTTGTACTTCTGATATGTTACATGGATTTAAAGTAAAACATGACCAAGGTGCAATCAGAAATTCTAAAGCAAACAAATCGAGTATTCGAAATAAAATTAACCAAAAAAAAAATGTCTAGGAATTTCTAGAATTAATTTTTTTAATTTTTATAATGTTTAATTATAACTAATTAAATGCAAAGTAGAAAATCATTTTAAAATGAATATGACCAAGTTGAATTTTTTTAAAACTATTTTACAAATTAAGAATGTTTAAGATTTAGGTTAATAAGAAACAAGAAACGCTAAAATATAAAACATATTGATAATTGACAAAATTTGATCTTAAAATAAAATAATCATTAAGAAAGTCTTTGTGCAATTTGATTTTAAGTCTATTAGGAAATAGTTTAGTTTGGAAATAAAAATAGAGATAAAAGATTCATATATCAAATTTATAAGTAAAATTGTATAAAAAGTTGATCCATAAATCTTTTATCCTAAAACCAAATTGACCAGCTGAAAACTATAAATATATCCTTTGTTTGTTTTTAATTATATGAACTGATCATATTGATGCATTGTTAGTTTTAACAATTAAGTTAAATGCTCTTTTTGTTGAGTAAACAAAAATTACATGTAGTAATTGAGAATTCAGATTTTCCTCTGGTACAAGATAACGTAGTGAAAAATGAATAATGATTCTAAATTTAAATTGCGATCATTGTATATTGAAAATAAAATTGAATAATTCAAGGAAAAAAAAGAATAGATAAATAAAACAGTGGCCTGAGATTAAAATTGAAAAGTTATTATCAGAAAATCATTTTCTAATTATAATTATATACCTTATTTCTATCATTCAAATATTATTAACTAAGGATCCATTTAAATAACACCAGTTATAATATTTTTTAATTTTTTTAGAAGTCAAAGATGATATTTTTAATTTTTTATTTTATTTAACTATATAACTTATTATTTTTTATAATTTTTGGAAATTTAAAATATTTAATTTTTTTAAAAAATATTTTTTAAAATACTCTATATAAATATTTCTATTACTATATATCTAAATATCTAAATATAAAATAACTTACTAATAAATTACTTTTTAAAAATTATTTTCATATAAAAATCTAAATAAGTTATCTACGCAATGAGACTCTAATCACACTCTCATGCGATTTTAACTAATTACAATCCGATATGTGAGGGCGTCAAACTAATCATTAATTGTTAGTATTCAGTCTCTAATCATGATTAACGTGCTAATTTAATCATTACCTCAAGTGTCACTTTGAAATTGAAGTTTGAATGAAACGCAGTGACGTAAGCGTGGGGAATCTTGGTGATCCTACGGACAGAAAAATGAATGTGCAGTGTAAGACGACAAAGGATGAATCCCATCCATTGGTTGAAGGAAAGGGTGGGGTCACTCTGAGGGGAAAGAGTTGCTTGATGGGACTTGACAGCACTTTTTGCTATTGATCGCTCTCGTCGTCGTACGGTGAGCAAAACGACACGCGAAGGCCGAGCGTTTTATTGCTCCGACCCTGAACGCTAAGCAGTAAGCAGCTTGTTGGTGGCATGCATGTAAATTTCGCCAACTTGACAGCGACCAATGCTTACGCAAACAAACTTGGAGATACGCATCTGGTTTCTTTCTCGTTTTCTCAGTTTCTCCCTGTTTCTACGTGTCATCATACTGTACTCTTATTTATGTATCACATGTATTTCTCTCTTTTGTCAAGGTGGCCTGTCAACTGAGAATTTGTTTTTCTTTAAATCTTAAATTTATGCGATGATAGGTTTTTTTTTTTTTCCCTCAACTCATGCACATCTTCACGGAGATGGAAGGGCTTATAAATCACAAATCAAACTTTACTTAAGATCGAACTGAGTGCAATTAGCGAGAAATAGATAGAGCTACCGTTAAGTAATGCCTCAATTGCAAGTGATGATAGGTTATGATAAATTAGTATTACAATTTGTTACAAACTAGTTTATATGCCTAAATAACAAATGAGCTTGATGATGGTGCCTAAACATAAGCCAGAAGTCTTAACCCGTATACGGCCTTATATCTATGTAATTAAACTGGAATTCAAAGGATCCTGTTTTATCATTTTGAGAGATATTATAAGACAGTTAAAAAGTGCATTTATTTTAAATTTTGAAAAAATTAATTTTAAAATTTAAATTTTATATATAATAAAAAATGTTAAAAATTAATTTTTTTTAGAAGCTATTCTTTTTAGTTTCTTCAAAAAAGTTGAATATTAATTTTTTTAAAAATTTGATTATTTTTAAAAATTTATCTAAATATATGAAAACTAATTTTTTTAATAAAAAAATAATTTTTTGCTAAAAAAAACACAAACAAACACACCCAAAGTGACTTCTAGTGGAAGTAGAATCCAACAAAAAAAGGAGATAATCTCTCTCATTCAAATCCCTATATTTCTCTATAAATAACTTTTTGAATAAATGATTCAGATATGTTCACTTTTTTATTTGTACAGTATCTCTTGACCTATACTAACATAAATATTAAAGTCCTTGTAGGTATACCTACACCAACTTGGAGTAAGGATTAATGGCAACTTCATGTTTCCTATCGTACACTGAAAATTGGGTAACCCCTATTCCGATTTTTTTCTAGTTTTGAACATAATTTTTTTTAAAACCCATTGATTCATCAAACCCTATTACTAAAAATCTTATTAATCCAACTTGACCTCGTAAAGATCCCAAAAGAGGCTTTAAGTATACCAACAGAGATTTTTTTATTTTTATAGCTTAAATACCAAACATCTGATTAAAGAGTCAAAACACTTAACTATTCTGACCAACTCTGCATTGATAATTAATGTTACAGGTTTTAGTAAAGGTTGCATTGGCATTCAAGTATTACCTGTCCTTAATTAGTATTGAACACACATTATCAGAGATTGAATTCAAAATCTTTTAGCCTATAAATAAGCTCTAGTTAAGATAACTATTGGCGATATTATTATTTTATAAATTTAATTAATACGTATAATAAAAAAATATATCAATGTTTGATAATATATTATCATATTCTTAAGAAGTTTAATATTTTATGTTATCAATTTTATTAAATAATATAACATATAATTAAATACCTGAAAATGTTGATTACAGTGAAAATTACTTGTAACTCTAGATGAATTTTATTAGCCAATGTCAGATATTCAAATATCCTAAGTCAACAGTCCTACCTCAAAGAAGTTTACCTAATTACCCCAATTTTAAGCTACATTAACAATTCCTAAGACAAAATGACATATAATTAAAGAGTGAATACTTATTAAATTCTTATTTCTTTCAAAAGTAAACTGAGTAAATTTTAATCATAGGATAATGAGCGTGTCACCAAAATTAAAACATGAAATCTAGGACAATTTTTTTGACATACAAATCTACGACATTAAATAGCCACATAACCTCTAAATATTTTTAAAAGATTAAATTTTAATTTTCTTATAGGATAAAACTTCTCATATTACAGTATAATATTATGTTAATAATTTAATAAAAAAAAGTATAATATTGTGTTAATAATTTTTTTAGAAATAATCACAATTTTTTGTTATCCCAATAATTAATAAAAATAAATATTTCTATTGGTGCAAGTGCAACAAACACATGAATAAATTATATCATAATACAAAAAAAAAAAAATTGATACACGTATTGTATGAAATTAAACTTTTTTTATCTTAAATAAAAATAAGATAATTTAACACAATAACGTAAATTGAAATGTATATGTTTTGAAGATCAATGATTAAAAGAATTCCAAAATTACAAAGATAGATATAAACTTTTTAAATTGTTTTAAATACACCACTTCACCCTCATTATTTACAGAAAAGCAACTAATACACAACCTTCTATAACTTTATATACGATACTGTGAATAATGCTAAGATTTACATATTTCTGGCGTATTTTATGTTCTTTGGAAGTCATTGAACAACAAAATGAATTCACTTTTTTTAACTCTCTCATATCAAAATTTCAATTATGTATATGTATTATATACTTACTATCAGTTATGTGACCCAATGTACTACGTACAACTGCAATATATGTAAAATTCACTTGATGGTTATATTTATTGCAATGTGCAATTAAAAATTTACATTACATAATAATAAATGTAATAAGTTAAGGATAACTATTAGTCATATGATAGTTAAAAATTCTACTAAGTGTTTGGCTATACAAGTTATAAAATTGACAAAACAACTAATAATATAGTTGAACAAGAGCTTATATATTAAGTATGGTTTTTAATACTTTAGACTAAATTCTCAAATCATTACTTGTAACAAAGAAAAAGGAATACCAATTATGCTCCTTACTTAGGAATCAAATTTGGCCATAGGAATTTATGCATCAAGGAGAATAAATAATAAAAACAAAAATAATTACATAAAGCAATATTGATGCTAGTTTTTATTCACAAATAGTTTTTGCCAATAACGGTTTGAAGTGACATTTTGTTTCATAAAAAAAAAATCTCAAATAAAAGTGTACTATATAATGATAATAAAATAAATATTAAAGTCAATTATTAAACTATATAAAATTATATTTATCAAAATAAATATTTTATTATAAATAATTATATTTTACACTTTAATAGTAACCCAATAAAAAGATTGAAAGTTATTATAATTGAAAAAGATGAAAAGTATAATAATTATATAACAAATATTATCTATAATGAATTATTCGATATAAATGCTTATAATATATTTACTTTTAATTTATTTTATTATTTAAAATAATTTAAAAAATTTTATATTTTTTTATTATGTCTAACTTTTAATCACTATCATAATTTTTTAAAAAATCTTATTAAAAAATTTATCAAAATATACTAATAAATCCGTACAATACATAGGAATCACCTCCAGTACTTTACCGATATTCACTCACCGCAAGCATTAAATTAACTACAGTCACAAGAATATTTAGATGCCAACAAAATCATAAATTGTTGAGTCACCCTCATCATATCGTATGTATATACATTTAGGGTCTATTTGGTATGTCTATTAATATAAAATTTGATAGGATAAAAATTAATAGTATAAAGTTTGATAAAAATTTAATATTATGCAGTATTTGGTATGTCACTATATAAGATATTATATTATATAAAATATAATCAAAAAAAGAGATTATAATAAATATAATTTTTAAATAGTTATTATAATTATTTAAGTTATTTTTTATTATATGCAAAAATAATTTTATATTTTAAATTATTTATTTATTTATTTTTAATATTTTTTATAAATATAAAAAATATAAGAGAGAGAGAGAGAGAGAGAGAGAAAGAGTGTGAGTGAAATAGATATGGAGTTTTTATACATCAAAATCTAAATAGGCTTAATATCATATTTCTATATTTGATTGTATTTTTTATTATATACAATTAAATTTATATTAAATATTATTATTTATATATTTTAATAATAAATTTTTATTTTTATATTTTTATTTCAGTTTGAATAGTTATTTTATAATTATTTTTAAAAAATATTTATTTATTATTAAATAATATTATTTTTTATTTATATATTTTTATTTTTAATTATTTATTTAATAATTAATTTTTTAATAAAATATATTTAAAAATAAAAAAAATAAAAGAACTATTATACATTAAAAGTTAGTCAGGCCTAATACGGCCTCCCTAGGCCGTATTAAGTTATCCATCATTATGACGTATAAGGGAAGTTTGATGGATAAGCTCATACAATACGTTGACTACACCAAACAACGGATAAAATCATAACGTATTATATTATTTTATCTTATTATGCCTAATACAACATGTCAAACACCGCTAAAATCCACGAGGAGCATAGTCCTGAATCGTGGTAAATCTATTATCAAGTACAGATTTTTCCACGTTCAATAGAACCCTATAGCTAGTGAACTAGAAGAAGCCGATCATTATTAGGTAGAACATCGATGTCCATTGCACAGCCCATCTGCTATACGTGGAAGAGTATGGCTAAATGGCACATGTGAAAGGGTTTTCTTCACAAATATAGAAGGATATCCTTTTCGGGCTTTTCCTTGCCTTTTAACTGCGCAAGGCAACAAAACACCATATAACCCATGACACTAGATGCAAAATCTTTTTGGTTAATATACATTAATTAGCGGGGGAAAAAAACCAGTTTGAAATTTTGCAAAAACATGTTTACTGCAAAAGCCGTTCATGATTCAGCTATATACGGAATCAACTTTGGTCCGTCCTCATGGGTAGATCCTTGAGTACACGTAACTCGTTCAACAGTGTAATAAATGGTGATTGAAAAAGTTGCCACTGGCTAGAGGCGGGTGGAAATTTTCTATTTCAAATCACTGTTTTATTACCTGTCTCACTACTTATATTTTGTCATTTGAAAAAATAATATACATATAATTGCTAATTATTTAAAGTTTTAAAACTTTTTTTAAAAAATATTTTTTAAATAATAAACCATGAATGATGGGACAAAAATTTGAGATAACTTCAGACCAAAAAAAAAAAAAAAATTGAGATAACACCTGGTGATAGAAGAATTTTATCCGTTAGAAGTGTGTGGCTGGGATATTTCCCGTTGATTTGTAATGTTCTCCTGAATTGTTATAGCTTGGACCACGCATATAGTTGATAATAACAACTTGATAAGTGCAGACTGCAGAGAATTTATCAAGTATCATGAGCCAAAGGTCTCTGCACAGTGACTCTTGGAATGCACACTGAAACTGACTCGGCCAATATAGAAAAGTCAGTAGTTTAACGGACATCGCCAATGGCTAGTATTTTTTTTTTTTTTAAATAAACAAAAGTCTATGTGGGTTTAACCCGAATCATTATATTAATATTAATGCAAAATTTCAGGATTCAGAAAGTACTTATAAGTAACTTATAAAGTTGCCCATTAAATAGAGCCTTAGCTCAGCAACAAAAGTCAAATTGGCAGCCTTATATGCATAATAGAAAATCGTTCCTTACCAATTGCATTAGCTTCCTTCCCTGCCTAATATTATTATTGATAACCAAATTTTGCTCATATATTTCACAGTATTTAACATCATTGTCCTCCAAGATTTTTGTTATATGACACTTGAGAGTACTAAGGAAAAAATAAATAAATATTATGCAACCCTGCATTTTTTTTTTTGATATATCAAAACCACTCAAAACAATAATTAAAATTGTGGTCAAATGTAAGAATGTTTTGTATTTTATTTTTTTGATATATTGTTAATAAAAAAATTTAATAATGTGTTTTATACTTATTTAATATATTTAATTACTTCAAAGTTATTATTTTTATTTTGTGATAATATATAATTAGATAATAATATAAATATATTTTATAATAAAGATTAAATCAGGTCCTTTTTAATATACATAATTGATATTCAAAATTGTGGGACAGGGAGTTAATAAAAAGTTTGAAATTGAAGGGGCCAGGGAAAGGGACTGGTTTCAGATTTATTAATGGTCCCATTCTGGGTGGGCTTCCCCGTGATTACATCAAACAAGATATAATGTTACTTGCATGGATCCTACCAAATTTCTGATATCTTTTTTGTACATCAAATATGTGCTTTGTGAATTTAAATTCATAAGGTTAGGCCGGCGAATAAGTGATCGCAAAACATTTAAAGTTAGGGTATCCTTGATTCAAGGGTAAAAATAGAATAGAAATTTTTATAAATAAATTTTATATATAAAATAATACATGAAGCTTATTTGTGAAAATTTTCACTCAATTTTTACTCTTCAATCAAACACATATTTAGGATATATTTATTTCAACTTTTAAAAAAAATAATTTTAAAACTTAAATTTTATATATAATTAAAAAAGTTGAAAATTAATTTTTTGTCAGAAGCTATTCTTTTCGACTTCTACAAAAGAGTTGAAAACTGATTTTTTTATAATCTAATTATTTTTAAAAAATTATCCAAACATACGAAAACTAATTTTTTTGGATGAAAAATATAATTTTTTCCAAATAATCCTAAACAAGCACACCCCTAATATGAAAATTTAGGCAAATTATAGAATTTGCAATATGTCACCACTAGTTGTATAAAATTGTGGTTATGTATTGCAAGTTCCCCCCTACAAAAACTTACCTGTACCCACTTTTTTTTTTTTATCTAAAATGTCATATTTATCTAATTTAAAAAATATAGTAAAATCACTATTTTTAAATAAAAACACAATAAACATTCTAATTTTCCTACTAATGACACTTATAAATTAGAAAAAAAAAATAGATTTAAAAAGAAAAAAATGAATAAATACAATCCATACATGACCTAATACAAAAAGTGTTACAACTAGAAAATTATATTACCTCCTGTCAAAATTGACCTGGAATTCTTCCCAGTATGTAAAACTACAAGGATTAAAACTAATATAAATTTACATATAGAAAAATTAAACACTCTAAAAAGAGAAAAGAGAAAAAAAACTAAAACTCCCATAAAAGGAAGATTAAAAGTCACGGGATTGGTCACAAAAATAAATAGATCTAACCAACCTAATTCAAGATCTACCAGATTTGAACAACTTATTAAAATAAAAATACTAAACAAAGAAAAAAAGACACTAGTACTGCCACTGTCAAAGGAGGAGGATGACAACCCTACACCTCATAACTCTAATCTCATCAGATGAGTCATGATTTGCCCTTATATTCGTCGTTTTTATACTTAAAATTAATCATGAATTTATGGCAATAAAAAAACTTATATGAAAAGAGATATTTTTTCAGCTTTTATAAATCTCAATTTAATTATACATACATTGTATCTTTCTTTCCCATGTTACTAAATCATCGCATCCTCTTTAACTTCATGGAAATGGATGAAAATATTAGCTATATGTAATAGTTTTGCTTTGAAAAAAAAATTGTGGAATTTCTTCGTGCACTATATATAACTTTCTTACTGTCATTCTATCAGATAGAAGTCTACAGCTGGAAAGAAAGAGATGCAAATAAGGGAATATTACTGTCTCGCCTTTAGTAGGATTGAAACGCAGGGTCTCGTAAAATTAATCTCAAATATAATGACATAGGTAATTGCCATGTATTGAGTCAAAACGATAGTCATCATTAGTATTAGTTCTTACTTTCGTTTATTTCAATTAGAGGGCTGTTGATGCATATACTTGAACTTTGGAAAGACATTCGCTACCTTGTTTATTCTAATGAGAGATACTTCGTAGAATACCGCTAAACCACAAATAGAGTGTTCAGACTTTAGACCAAATCACTAAGACACGTATAATAGCAAAAGGATGATGGAATAGACGTTCAGGTGAAGTGTATACAGCCATTATGCTAGCTCTATCATGAAAGTATGTTTAACATTTAATATTCAATCAAACCTTGAAACCAATATCCAGGAATATTTACTTTATCCCTGTCAACGAATAAAAAGTGCAATAATGTTATCTCTAATTTTGATGCAAGATACGGCATGGTTTACAGGCAATTTTCCGTTCTTAAGAGTCAAAAAAGACTCATATAGTCGATAAGGTGCTTACCCAGCTGAATTCCTACATACCTACCTATCTTAAGAAGCTAAGAAGAGACAAATTAAGATTCCTAACCTTCATTATATGATACAGATTTTAAGCATCAAATTTGGGGAAAGTTCAAGAAGCTAAGGTTATTTAATATAAAACATACAGCAGTGCTGTTTAGCACGAAAGCAATTTCGTCAAAATGTTATGAATGGTTTTATAATCAAACACGGCCATAATAATTGAGGTCGAGAGAGAAAAAGTTAATTTCAACAAAATACAAATTTGGTACCCTGCACGATAATTTTTGTACGCCGTTTTATGAAAATTGTTTCATACACTTTAACATTTCTCTAAAACATATTACTCCATCTATTTAAATAATTATCATTTTAGAACAAAAATATTTCATATCATATGTCATTTAAGAATTCTAATACAAAATTAGTTACTTTATAATGATTTTTTCTCTGTCTTAATTTATTGTAATTGTTTATCTCTCTCATCACTTTATTCATTGATCTATCGTAATTTTTTTCTTTTTAATTATTTAAAGGATAATTCAATCTTTTATAACTATTTTTTAAAATAAATAAAAACTATTAAATTCTTTTCTTAATCCTATTATTATTATTATCTTTTTAAAATAGGGGGAGTAACAACAATATATGGGTTTCAGCATTGTTTATAATATTTAGGATAATAATTATTTTGAAATAGAGAGAGCAACAACAATGGAGTTACTTAAAAAACAATTATTTTGAAACACTCGTTTTGAAACTGAGGGAGAAATAAAAATATAAGGGTTACAGACCAACATAATATTAACATGTTAATGTCGGCTATAGCTTGGCCTCGTTTTTTTTTTTTTTCGGTTGAAGGTTTATTTAAGTTGTGGATCTAAATAGATCGGACCTAAATGTGCCAGACAGACATTTAATAGCCCTGACTTGTTAGGAGATAGGACTGCATTTTGATTTTTTAATATAATTATAATATTGCCACTACATTTTCATTTTTTTCCATAATAAATTAAAAGTTTGTTTCTAACCAGCTATAAGAGCATTAATTAAGGAAACAAAGAAAATAAAAATTTATATAGAAAAATTTTGATACATTCAACACCTTAAAAATTAAAAAAAAAATGAAAGAATTGTTCTGTTTCCTTAACTGATACTCTTATGGCACCCATTAAATGTTCTGACAAGAAATTCTTAAAAAAAAAGAAAAAAGAAAAAAACTGAGAGGGACTCACATTAATTAGGCTCGTGAATAATTCACAGTACTGTTCAAGAAATTGTAAGACATGATTTACCGTTGAATAGGTCGTAGAATAGTGAGTTTTTCCCCCATAGTAGTGTTCATTCCAACTTTGCTTTACAATAATAACCAGGTTGAAGGCATGCTAATCCTTGAAAAACCACCATTCAACTTCTCTCCTTTGAAATGCTCACTTCCAATAATTACGTAGGCCCTGATGCAATTACTCCACCAACGTCGAATTGCATGGCTTGATGGATATCATGACATAATGAAATCTGGAGGCAGCATAGAAAATAGTATATGCGTAAATTCCAAGAAAGTAAACTATCTTGGTATTGTCATCAATTGATGGAAGGCCTGGATATTAATTTGTCTGGCTTCCCATATGCCCAAGCTAGTAGCAAGTAAACTGGTACGTATGCCCCAATGGATGTTTTCACAGAAGAAGATACGTAATTGTCCAGTTCCACCTTCTGGTCTATAGCTATTTCATATCACAAATTATTTTTGACTTCATCTAATTGTGTGTGTAACTTAGAAGCTTACAATTAATATACCCCATAAGAAGTCAATGAATTCGTAACTCAATTGACACTAACATCAAAAGTAAAAACTATAAATAATGATGCTGGAACTCTCTATGAGGTCGCTTATCCCTTTCTTTTAATATTGAAATGCTTGCACCTCCTAACGTACCCAAAATAAGCATAAAAACTTTCAACTAAAAGACCTTCACATGTAAAATGATCAAAACCAAATAACCAAAATAATTGAATCATTCTCCTTTAAAAAAAAATAATTGAATCATTTTTTAACAATCAATGGCCGATGGTGCCATAATGGGACATCAATGCTTATTTAATTCTGCGTTGGCAGCTACCCCTCTTTCTTCATGGGAATATTAGTAAAGCCTCGCACAGAAGAAATAAAAGTGCAATATTAGCAAAGCATGATACCACTCTTTCTCCTGTTAATTTTATATTATTAGTCTTGGTTGGCTTAAAGTAGACAAAAGTTATCTCATTGAATCAATGAAGAACAAGACACCAAACTAAAGAACTACGTGCAAGCTTTCTATTAATCGCAAAAATCGAGCTTCTTTTTATAATTAACTTTTTTTTTTGGCCTTTAAAATAATTTCTAGTATTCGATACTATTATGATTAAGAAATCATTTCAATAATTATTCTTTCAAGAATTGAATCTTGATCCTTTAATTAGAAATATAATTCGCTTACTTCTCTACCCAATTGTCGGTAGCTTCTTCTTATAAATTTACAACAGAAATGAAGAACTCCAGTTCCTCCTTTATCATAATCTTTTTCTGATGTCTATTTTTAACTGACATGTTGTACTTGTTAAATAAAATCCTTCGAACGTAAGCTTAATTTTAAAGTGAGAAAATAAAAATATATATCTTTAATTTAATCAAATATATCGTAATTTTAATTTACTAAATGATTTAAAACTAAATACGTATTTATTTTTATTCATTTTAAAAACAAACACACTATAAAGGTCCTTTTCCGTGTCTGATATACCTTTTTAAGTTTTCAGGTAATGAATGAACTCATAGTCATAGGATATTATTAGAAATCTCCCTTGGTAAAGGCACGATCGGATTAGGGAATATAATTGTATCCATGCATGGTTGCAATCGAGTAGCAAGAACTTTAGAGACAATTTTACGTGACACATGTAGGTCTTCAAGACCGACTCATCTGAATCTGATTTCGAGTTCCTTTTTGCAGGTTTGCTGCTCTACAAGAACCTTGGTTCAGAAATTGATAGAAGAGGACATTAATAGGAAGAGGTCAAGGATGGTTGCTTGGGTGGGGGTTGAGGAAGAAGCCCTATTTGTTCGTGCATACTTTTTCAACAAAGATTTCATTCCAAAAATAAAAGTCCATAAAGAACAAAGCAATCCAGTAAGGCAATAATCCATCCACAAAATAAATTAACATCAAAATATAGTTAGTTTAATTACAAAATATCTTTATAATTTATAATTTATAAAATACCATTATTATTATTATTATTATTTTCTTGTGTCTTTCTATCTTCTATTCATCAATGCTAATAGTAATGAGATACCTTTATGCATGTGAGAGTACGCCCGCAAAATTTGTACAATACAAAATCATAGGACAAGGACAGTCGGCGAAGATTTTTAGTTAATATTAATTTGTCACATTTTCAATTACTACTATTAGTTTGACATAGTCACATAGGAATGTCGGCAAAACTGAACATAGATTTTTTCAGGGAGGCTGAACTAAAAATCCTCGCTCTACCGTCCATGGCGTGATGTTCACTCTACGAGTATTTTCAGAGAGATTCCTTTTTAGTTTAATCTTGGCAATCCATACGATGAATGAATCATCAACAGCTAGCTAGCTAGGTAGCCTTTCATTTTCATACACTCTTTTTCCATTCCCTTGGTCATTTTTCTCGGGTAGCGGGGTTTCTCGCTCTTTGTGGGGTAGGTGTAAAGAAAGATACGAGTGGAGAAGCTGACCAAAGATGTCAAAAATATGGAACAGCTCACATAGATTTGTGGGTCCTTCGAATTGAAATGGATGGCAATCCTTTCTTGTAACAAGATTATTATCCTCTTACCCATTCAAAAAAAATAATAATTATCCTCTTACGATTTTGTAAATTGGGGTTTTAGAAAAAAAAAATGAAGGGAAGAATTTAAAAAATAAAACAAATTTATAATTATTTTATAAATCTTTCTTCTTCTTTTTTTTCTAAAATTTTAACTTACAAATACAACTTTAAAGAAAAATTAAAAAACATAAAATTTATTTATATATGCAAAGTCCACTATTATAGCTTATAAGATTCATTCGATCATGAGCATGTGTTATTTTCTCCAACAAGATCCTTCATCTCCTATTGTAAAGAAAGTCATCAAATCGAAATTGCTCTTTCACTCATTATCACTCTCGCCATAGATTGGTAGATTCGTAGTTTTCCTTTTTGACGCAACGCCTTACTGACGTGGTGGGACTCCAGCGTCAGACCACTCACTCTCGCTCTCACAGTGTCGTTCATTCGTGATTCGTGAGTCGTGAGTCGTCGAGCCGCGGTTATTGGGTCTTGGTCGGACATACTATACGTTATAGTACAATGCTCGGTTACTCCCTCGCTTCACCAAACATGGTTACTAATGTTTACATATATTGTATACAAATTCAAATATATATTTTGAACGTTTCGTGTAAGAATGTCTTAGAAATTTCTATGCAACTTACAAAAGGTAAAGTATTCGTCAATGCTCGTAAATTTCAATTACAACGTTGAAAGAAATTGCAAGTTCATGCACATGCATTTAAGTCCAAAGGCATTAGTTAAATAGTAGAAAAAGAATCAGTTAAAATGAGACCCTTTCAATAATATGTATCTCATATATACAGGATCTTTGCTCTTGGAAAAAAGAAGTCACATCTCTTATAGATTCATGGTTTTCATCAGCACACGGATTCGACTGAATGAGCTCCGATAAATAAAGCCAAAAATATATATTATGTACCAACCTAATGAACAACCGATTTAGGGGAAAATAATGCAAATGAGGATAGCTAGAAAGTGACATGCATGTAAAGAAAGCTATCCTAAATAACGTCAAACCCATGATAATAACTTTGTGCTGATAATTCTTGAAGAAGTTGATTATTATTGTATTTGCACAGATGAAGAAAAAGGACATGTTATAATTGAGGGCCCTTTCTTTCTATGCAATAATTTTGAGGAGCTTACAGATTTGCGACTCTAATTTGTCCACTCGCATGGTTTCTTTTCCACTCGTGAGATATTGTCAGGTAACACAGACATCAAGAAATTGAACTAGACCATGATGCAAAATTCGGAAATTGTACTATTAATTAATCAATATTATCCAGAAAAAAAATTCTCTTTTACTTTTTTTCTCCAATTTTTTTTAAGTTAATAAATAATTTCTTTTTTTTTTCTAAATTGCTAAGGTCTTGCTTAATTTTTTCACATCATTTTAAATCGAGTAACACTAGCTTCTTTAACTGGTTGATTACATTCAAATAATTTACTTAAATTTTAAATTTAAACCGTTTAGGATTAAATATGGTTTTTGTCCTTAAAATGATAACACACGTGTTGGTTTTAGTTCCTAAAAATAATTTCTTTTGATTTTAGTTTTTTATTAGAAAAATAATATATTCTCCTAAAATATCTTTCTAACAATTCTCCTAATTAATAAACGTTAAAGATATTGAGTATTTTGCAAATGTCTTTATTATCTTAAAAACATAAAAAGTACTTGTTATTTTCTTTGTTTAGAAATTAAGAAGATGATTAGAAAAATATTTTAGGAGGATATCCTAAGAAAAAACTTTTTTCTCTAAACTTTGTTTTAGTAGAACTTTATTTTTTTAAAAAAAAATTATTTTGCATTTAGATAGATTAGCTGAGAAATACTTTTAGTTATTAATATAAGTCTATTTGAATATAAAAGAATAAAAATATTTTTTTTATAGTTAAATTATAAAAAAAGATATTTAAAAAGAGAAAAAAGAATTAGAGTTTAATAAGGGATAAGAAAAGAATGATATATATTATTATTTTTAATAGAGGTAAAAGATATTTTTAAAAAATAATTTTGTTAAAAACCAATTTTGCTTCTTTTTTTCTTAGAAGTTGCACATTCCCAATTTTTTAAAAAAATGATAAATTATTATTTTTATATTTTTTAAAAGTTATATCTAAACACCTTAAAAAATTTATAGAAGTAACTTTTGTAAAAAAATTAAGTGTTTTTTTTTTTTTGAAAAAAACCAATCAAATGGGCTCATGTCATTACTCTTTATTATTTTTTAAAGGTGGGAATAAATGACTTCTGAAAAATTTAAATATTTATGTTTTTCATCCTTGTTACAACATTTGTTTCTTATGAAGATGAGCTTTCCTCCCAAAAATTAATTTAAGAGAGGAAAATTGTCCAAATAATTATAAGACTATAAACTCCATATAGCCAACGTGGGACTCAACAAAACTCTTAGAATGAGGGATTTAGACATCTTTTTCAGCGACAAAAACAGCAAGTGTTATAGTTTTAGGACCGAACATATAAATATAAATAAAATGTATTTCTTATTTAAAAGAAACAGACAAAACAAAAATTGTATAGGTAAAAAAACTATAAACCTACTATCTTAAATTTAGAAAAAAAATATCAAACATCACAAAAAAAATCATGAATTTTCACATGAATTATTATTATTATTTTTGTCTAAAATCACCAATGCCTGAAAATTGTTAAATCTAATTAATCTTGTTTGAATAAGATTAATCAACTATAATAGTAAAACTTTTCTAGGATTAGTTTTTTCCTTTCCTATTTACAAAATTTGAACATGACATATTATTTAAGGAGAACAAAAACTATTTGAACCAACTAATTATTGGTCTTCACACAAGGTAATTAGTTATGTATACTTCATGACATTTTCATTAAAAAAAATATCGCAACAAATAGCATTTTTTTTAACTTAAAAGTCAATGTAAAAGCTGTAAATTTACTCTTATAGATGTTGATTTCATATAATAATAAAGTTATTTTTTCATTGAATATTGGAAAAATCTTACATTATCCTTGTAAAATAAAATATTTCCCTTAGTTCAACTAATTTCTCAACATAAAGACTAAAGTGAAGTTAAGTTCATTTTTAATACCATAGTTGTCAAAATTGCGATTTAGCTAAACTCAGGGAGTTTATATAGGTAAACTCAACTTGTAAATTTGATTATAAATTCGTAGGAATTAACTTATTTTAAAATTAAAAATTTTATAATATCTAAACTTAATATAATAAATTCATAATAACGTAAGTATAAGTCAAGATATTACTTGCAACAACATAATAAACCAAACACAATTAAAAGCATAAAATACAAATTTAAACTTTACATAAAGTAAAAAAGATGATAATTTCATGATGTTAAAAATTGAAATTAAATAACTTAAGTCAATTTGTTGCATCTTCAGTTATGGGATCCTAATTTAGAATGCTGCTAGTGAAAAATCGTAGTGTTTGGGTGGCTAAGTTTAGGCCAAAATAGCGAACTTATGAATTTATCCAAATTTACTTGAGTTTGTCTAAATTTATCTGATTTTTCTTTGGTTAAAGTTTTGGAACGAGTTAGCTCAGTTTGGGGACTTGAACTAGTAAACTCATAAAAGTCTACAAACTAATACTATAATTTTAGAAGATTATTTTATTAGATTATAATTTGGGTGCAAGCTGATTAATTTTAACAAACGCTGTCATTATATATGTCGGTATATGTAAAATACATTTTGTCTAATTTATTTTCAAATAATCGCTATCTTCATATTAAAATCATTCATATTTTAAAAAAGAATAAAGCTTGTTGAAAAAATGAAATAAAATCCTAAAACGGTGTTAATAATATATAAATTATTCATTATAAGCTAACAAAAAAAGAAGATTTATATAGGACAAATTAGGGGGATTTTAGCTGTTACGTTGTTACTAATAATCATGCTAATTTGAATAAGTGCACAATTCTAATTGGATAACTTGTAGACACCACGTCAAAAGAGAAGGGGGGGGGGGGGAAGGGGCAGGAGTAGGAGTAGTCATTTGGCTCAACATCAAGGATTCAACGGTCTGTTTATTTGAATTATTTTAAAAAATATTTTATATTAATAAGAAGATATATAAAAATTAATGATTAAATAAGCTTTTCTGAGAATAGTCAAAATCTTAAAAAAAAAAAATTAATGCTTTTCATAAATTAAAGGATTAATTTCTGAAAGAAACTCTAAAAAGTTGTGTTATTAAAGCTATTTTTTGCCAATAAAACATTCAAATAAATGCATCCTAACTTTTAATGTAGACAAAATATTTATTTTGATCCTTGATAAAAATTTTGAGGGATAAATTAGTCTCTCAAAATTTAAAAATTTATAGGTAGTCTTTTACCATTTAAAAAGAAGGACATATTAGTCCTTCTATACAGAAATTTTAAAATTTTTTTAGTTATATAGATCTATATGAAGGGATTAATATATTCCCTTTCTTGAATGATGAGGAACTATTCATGAATTTTCAAATCCTAATGTTGTCTCTCCAAAATTTTTGTCAATGACTAAAATAGATATTTATCATGAGCTAAAATGGATATTTTATCTTTAATATACAAGCCATTTAAGAGCCATATAGGAGGGAGGAGGGCAGGCAACCCTAACTGAATATTATGGGGTGGAGCCCATTTCTTAATCATGATGGTTTTGTAATATGTGAATATAACTAAATAACGGCAGAAAAGTTTGAAAGGGTCACTAATCATAATTATTACTACTAATCAAAAGGGTCTATTCCACTAGTGTCTCTTTTAAAAAATTAAACCAAACCGGCCCAAAGAATTAGAGCATAACTTTGCTAGAGAAAACAGAACACCGTTAAACATGTTGACCAAATGTTTCTGTTTTCACCCTCTTTGTTTGCCATTTTCCAAAGGGCATATTGGCATGCTGGGGGGGCACGGCATGAAGTAATGCCAGCAGCCTTTTAGATTTTTTCTTGGCCATGTTTTGGGTGACAGGGGCTTCCATCGTACCAAAAAGAAAATCCCATTAGCTAGGAGTTTTGTTTCAATTATAATACATGTTTGCTGATCACCAGACTCTCTAATCATTTCCATATCATCTGGGTTAATGAAAATGGACCTACAACCCCGTGCCACTACACATTCCGTCTTTCAAGTCAAATCTCTAATCCCTTTCATTTAATTACATTAATAATTTCAGCTCTAACTAATTCTCTCTCTCTCTCTCTCTCTTAAAGAGATACACATGTGGCAATGTTGCATTGGATCAACAGTATCTATATGAACATGCAGCGAATAAGTCACCCCATGGTACAGGAGAGATATCAACTATGTGTTTCCTTAACGCTGTCAAAGATGTAGGGGGGGAAATTTTGAAGCACCTAGATAGTGAAGTATTAGCTAATTAGGGTTGCATATAAAATATTCAGTATTACATGGAAAAGGGAAAATATAATCCACCAGAAATGGGATGGTCAACATTTTTCTCATTGATTATAGCTTTGAGGATATTGGTATTGTATATGAAGTTGAATTCAAAACTATTGGAGTGTCCTTTAAGATACATTTAAAAGCTTCTTTGTTTTGAAAATGTGTCAAAAAAGTACATTTGAATGTGAAGCCTATGTAGGAATCCACGCGTTATTAATGGGACCACAATCCAAGCATGGCAAGTGGACACTTATAAAATGTTAGACATATTAACGATGCGATTAATCATGTAATGAGTTATGGCTTTAAAAAGTTTATTATACTGTTGTCTTTCATTTTTTAATATATACTAGAGTACCTATTGTTGGGATTTAATATTATAATTATACTGCAAAGTTTGGTATTTTAATGCACCCAGCGCATTTAAGATCTAGCAGAGCAATCAGTTAGTGTAGGTCACAGAGAATTATAAATTAATGTCTACAGGGTAGAGAGGGACACACCTGGGCTTTAATTAGATTTCACTCTAACATGTTATGGGAATCACTAATAATTATTAGATTAATTAACTCTCTTACATGAGAAATTTTTATATGATCCGGAAGCACCACATGGTTGTACTCCCGATTAATTATGTAAATGTATTTTCATAAAATTATGTATTAGTGATAGGTTTCATATAAAATTCACTTACACGACGGCCTAAAAGACATGATCGAAGATCTTTGATCATGTAAGTATTTATACTCTTACATGGTGTTGAAGTGAAGCTAGGCTTAAAAGGCTATCTATATATAGCTTCAATCGCCTTATCCTGGAATCACTTTTCAGGTAATGAACATATCCACTAGTGCTCATTTGGCTTATTATTTGCTTCATTGGTGACCAGAGAAAGTAAAACGTCGAGCTAACGTGATTCACAAAAGGACAAGAGCAGCTCAAGATTTTGGCAGTCAAACATGAAATTATCACAATTACCCGAAGCATAAACAGTTGCCTATCCACAAAAGACAAAAAGGTTAATGGAGGTAAAAAAAAAGACGAAGGACTGTGATTGTGAATCGTCATATAACAATGATAACACAGGCTTAGAGAAAAGTTATTTAGATGAATACTTTAAGATTTAATTTTGATATATTAAACTCATACTTTGATATATTACTTTGAAAAATATTTCTGCATAAATTTTGTGTTAATTATTGTGTGATAGTTGCATATGTTATCCTTAGAGTTCGAATCCAAAATCTCCAATTAAACTAAAACGGCCTCCACTAACAAATTTAAGCGCTTATTGGTATGCTAAACTTACTTAAAGTTTTATTAGAATTTAGATACGACCACAATATGATTTGGTTGAATAGTATTTAAACCCAATGTATAAATAGCATTTTAGCACATCTCCACATACAACACATTGTGAAGTACCCTTTTTTCAAAGGATATAGTGTGAAATGCTCCCCAGCTTTTGTGGAGTTTCATCAGCGGTAAAGTAATATCTGTTTTTTTTTTTTCTTAAAATAAACTCAAATTAAAAAAAATTCAAAGAATACATGATTGGGTATTTTACCCCTCAAGGATTTTTTTAATATTATATTTTCCGAAGGGTGATAATTAGATAAAAAAAATAAAATTGACAGTTTTAAGATTCTAATATTGCAAATAAAATTTATCTAATATCATAATAATTTTTTTTAATACTGTGATGAAAAAAACAACAAAACCTAGGATAACTAGATGATATATACTTGGAACATGTCTAATTAAATAGAGTAATTTTTTTTCGATAGATTGTAAAAGGTCTCCACAGAGTAATTTTTTTTAACGGACTAATTAATTAGAGTAGTTTATATTTCCCAAATAAGTCGAATTTTATGTTAGTTGCCTGAGTTCCGTTACGACCCCGAATCAGCATTTTTAATATTTGCTTTTATATTATATTAAGATTCGCAAAATTAAAACCACAAAACATATTCAAATAAGTCAATAAACTCCTAGGCGTCTTTTTTAATCAATAATTGTATATTTAAATTTGATACATTACACCTACCTCCAAGATTAAATAATATTATAAATAATATTTTTCAATTTATCATACTTCCATTAACATTATATAAGGAATATTTATTATTATATTTATAAGGATGTATGCCATATTATATAAAATATAAAAATATCAAATATAATATTATTTAAATATCAAAAAATGTTAGTGAAAAATGCTAGGTATAATATCGTTCATATTTACAGCTCGTTTGAATAAGGAGAAAAGGAGTGGAAAGAAGTATAAAGAAAAGAAAATGACCATAATATAATATTTCCTTTCGTTTGGATGCATAAAAAATTAGGAAAGAAAAAAAACTAAATGAGCGGACCCCACATAAAAGTTTTCTTCACATATATGCGAAGAAAACTGAGAAACACGATAGAGTGATGCAATTTTACCATTTTAACCATTAGTAATATCATTCAACGATGATCAAACAGATAAAAACGGTGTAGCTTTAATTAGTTGGGCAGATGCTTTTTAATTAAATATTTAATATAAAATATAAAATATATTGATTTGTGTTATAAACTTTTAAAAAATATGTTTAATTATGAAAGAAATGAAACAAAATAATATGCCTAAATTATATCAATTATTTAAAAAATATAATAATATTTTTATTTAAATAAATTATTTTAAACTAAAATTTGTAATTTAAATATTAGTAAATTAATTTTTAATTAATAATTATTATAAAATTATTTCTCTATGTAATTTACAAAAATAGTTTAAAATTTAACTAAAAATAATATATTTATACTTTATTATACAATAAGGATATATATATCATTTTACATACTTCTCATTTTCTTTTTTCTTATTTTTTTCTCCTATTTTCTCTTATCTTTATTTTCTTTTTTTTCATTTTTTTTCTTTCATTTTCTCTTTATGTCCAAACAAAATTTTAGAGGAAGTCAACATAATTTAATTATTATTAATTGAGAAAATTTTGGATCCTTCTAAAACATTATATGAATTATACTCATAATTAATAATAAAATAATATTTTAAATAAAAATATAAATTAATGATAAATCTAATTATAAAATATTATTCTATTATTAATTTGCTTCCATATATGTACTGCTCGATAAACACTCGAGTATTTCTCTTATTAACTTACTAAGTAGAGCATTACTAAATGACCCGAGAGGATGTGGGAAATGAAAAATGCAAAACACGTGGCAAGTTAATATTGGAGAGAAAAAATAACTTCTGCACCGCAAAATGGTACACTGGTGCTCTAAATAAATAAAACGCTGCTTCGTGTATCTGTTGCACGAATTATCATTCGTACTACGCAGCATTTTTCTACTAAATAAGACGTTCTTGCAGCAATGCCACCATCAAAATGAAAAAGAAAAATGTTAAGAAAATAGAAATTTCCGGAAAACTGTCTTTCTTTTTTTTTTTTCTGTTGGTCTAGACAGAAAACTGCCCTTCTTTTTGGTCGTGAGAAAACTGCCTTCAAGGGACATGTAATTACGAATTTGAAGGGCCGGGCTAGTTATGAGATTCACCCAAGGCCCAGGAATATAACATCCTTTATTGTATTTTAGAGAATTTCATATAATATTGTACATTTCTAAGACCCCAAAAGACCCTCCCTCCCCCGAAAACAAACAAAACCGACCCAAAAAAACAATGATTTTATTAGAGGATGTTCGTATCGTATTTGCCCCGTTTAGGCAGGGACATTAGAATTTAATAATACCGGTCTTGTTATGGTTCTTGCGTAGTCTACACTTTACGGTTTACACACCGTCCATCAAATAAAACATAAACAAAAGTTGATACTGAGTTAAGGCCAACTAGAAGATGGATCAACGATTCATAAATTTGATTCATTTCAAACCTCAAATACATTTTCTAACTCCTCAGGCCCATATAGTTGTTCTTTACCTCTTTCTTTTTTCTGTCATATTTGGGTCCGGACCAAAGGTCTTACTTGTGAGAAGTATCTTTGTTGACCAATAAAAAAAAAAAAACCTAAATTGTTAAATTTTCCTCTGACAAAACTCAAAGATCTAACGAACTCACCGGTGGTCTAATATTTTACCTTCGTATGATGTGAAATCCCCTAGTATACTTAATTTGTTATTATCAAATTCTATTGTATTCTTTTTGTATGCAGACTGTCACCTTTAATCATTAATCAATGAATATCTTTTGATAAAAAAAAAATACCACTAAATTTTCTGATCCAAAAAAAGTTTGATTTGTGCTAGAAAATAAAAAAGGGTTATAATTGTAGATTATATAATAGTATTTCAGAAAAATACGCACTTGCACTGGATAATATTTAAATTTAAGATGCAGTTAGTAGGATACATAAAAACCAGCCCATTAGCCTATATTTTTTTCTCACCTTCATGAGGGCTTGGCTGCACTAGATAAATTGGGATTCTTAGTGATGGGTTGGGCTAACGCGTTGTTTGTTCCTTTTTTGGGTCTTCAGTTGCTTGTGCTTTTTGATGGATTGGGCAAGAGTGAGAAGAGCCCAAATTGGCTATCCTCCAATCAATCGACGTCGTAGTAGGGTTTGCAGTTCTTGACACAGTCGCTGGGTAGGCACAGCACATGCTTGCGAGCTCCAAACATTTCGTTTCTTCGATCTTCGTTTGATTCCCATCCAACGACACAACGGTACCTGTTCTTTTTGTTCCGTTAAAGTTTGATTTTTTATCTTTATCTTTATTTTTATTTTTTTTGTGTGCTGAGTTGTGTGCTCTCCATACACTAACTCTTCCTTCTATGTGCTGCTGTTTGTGCTTTTCAATTTGTGATCTAAATTCGCTTATTTTGGGTTTATTCAATTAACCATAATTGACATTGTCACCTATATGAATATGGTCACATGACAACTTTGATTGGCACATATCGCTTTGTTTTGGTGTCGTTCTATTACATATTAGTTCGATACAGATATTATAGTCTTTGACAACTTGTAAATATGCGTTTCTACTTTCTCCAATGCAACGGGAAAAAAAAAGAAAGAAAGAAATTTGTGAAAAATGTGAAAATGAAGTTTGTAACATTAATAATTTTGGTCTAAATATTAGCCTAACAGCTGTTTGTGTATTTGCCTGATTGACTGACTAATCATTGCGAGCTCTGGTACAGTGACAGTGCATAGAAGTAAGTTGGAAGAAAAGAGGGGGAAAAGTTGTTATGGCGGGGCAGGCTGGCAAAGCTGCTGGTAACGTGGTGAAGGCGGTAGCAGAGTATCAATATCCTTGGCGCGAGAAGTTGGCAAAATGCAAGGATGAACTTGCCAAGGGTGTCTGGGGATACTGGGAGCTGGGGGCGTGGAAGCCGCTCAGTGTCAGCGCCCGTCGAAGAGCCAGGCTTCGCAGGGAAGTCCTTCTTGCTGGGGAAGATTGGCCATATGATCCAGAAAGGAAGGAGATGAAAACCAGGAGGAAAGGACATAAGTGCGATAGGATAGCTGCAGAGAAGAGGGAGAACACAGCAAGGTTGATGGAGAAGATGCCAGAAATGTTGCTGGATTACAAGAAGAGGAGGTGGCAGAAGAAGATGAAGGAAGAAGACAAAGGCAAACTATGATTTTGCTTGTTCAAAGTGGCATTCTTTGTGCTTAAATCTACCTTTACTTTGGAAAGATTTATCACAAACTGTGCCTTCAAAAATGCATTTACCCATGCAATGCTATGAACTTGGTTTTGGTACTCTGCTAAGCAGTTTTTAGGCTTAATGGATCTCGATCTATAATATTTTAATAACCCCTTTCAAGATTATGGCCTTGTGATTATTAAGGGGGAAAAAGTGCTTGATCCAATGGAAATTTTTGTTATACGGTTTTTCCTTTGGTTCTGCTTGGTTGAGTGCATGTTGGAACTTACAATTGCTTGTTAGGCACTTGCTGCTACAGTCCCTTCTGAAATGCCAAGTGCTTGTTCTTGTTTTGAAGCCAGGTATGTTGATGCTTCCTCACTACTTAGTAGAAACTTAAAAGCTAGATTTGCTGCTATGCGATTTTTTCTTCCATATCATTGATCAATAGCTGCCTTCTTTTTGATGGGTGAAATCTGAGGTTGAGGATCGGTTTAGCACAATATTTAATTTAACCATAGTGTGGTTAAACTTTTCAAACAAGAATTCAGATTTTATTCTATAGAAATTTAACATTCAATTGAGTCCAGCGTCCTTGCTAAAGTTGGTTCTGGAAATTTTACTCATATGGTCCATGAGTGCTGACCAAACAAATTGTAGGGCAAGGCTCATCCATGATTTGAATTTTGAATACTGAATTCAATGTCCAATGTTCTATCCATTGGCAAAAGATGAAGGTAGGATTGAAAGTCTCGCAATCTACATGATGATGCCACCATACAAACTTTCACTAAGCAAGTAAGCAAGTGGGAAATCTGCAAGTGCAGCATGTGCTACTAGTCACTATAGTTGTCCAGGGCTGTAATGAGCACCAATTCTAGGGACCAAAGTCAATCTCTTGTTTAGTACAATACTTGTCTAATACCGTGTTTTATGGATGTTCCAAATTACGGTAGCACAGTGCTTACAGAAATGGCTGAATTAAGGTAACCAAGGTTCTGCCGGTGTTACTATTACTAATAGTCACTTTCATACCACTGCTAGTAATCAAATAGAAAAGGGGGGAAGAACCAAATTTGTATTATTATTATTATTATTATTATTCCTCTGAAAAATGATTTTGTTTGTAAAGCCATCGGGTAGGGGGTATTTACTCTCGATTTCATTTAAAGTGCATCATTCTCTTAATTTACAAAATAATCTGAAAAATAGATGCATTTTTACTTGTTCACTTTGCAAATATGTTTTAGAGGAGTCTTGTGCAAATTTTTTATCGGCTTGCAAAGTAATAGGATTCTTGTGAACTATTGGATAACGAAATCACAGGCGAAGTTTTTTAGTAAGACAAATATCTAACATAGCAGCTTCTGCGAACTTAATCAGCGTAAGCAATGCTCTGAAAATGAAATCTAACATCATTTTAATTTATAATGTCTCATGGGTTGCTCCCTAAACTAGCATCTCCGTCCAGATAAAACATGCTATCTCAGTCTGCTATGTTGAAAGCCCACCATACCCCCACCCAAATAAAAAAAGTAGTGTGCTGTTTATGTTTAGGACTAAGAAGAAGGAAGCAAAGAATGATTATGGTGTTTTTCTTACAAATTTGAGTTGACTTGTGGATTGTTTATGCTTCAAGCTCAAAGCAGTTTGGTGGGGTGACATGTGAAAGAGATTAACTACTCATTGCCTTGATCAGATGCCATTACCATTTTTGTTGCGTCTGTATCTCGATTCCTCCTTCACTTATTGTTTTTTTCTCTCGGGTGAAAAACACTAGGCACGGTGATTGTCTCCATTAGTTTCTGGTATTCGAGGGTAGGCAACTTGATGTTTGGCAATTAATCAAAGAGCAAAGAGTATTCGAATTAAAATCAAAGTCCATTGCGGTGAAGTCATTGATAAAAGATAGCATTACCTACTAGACGTTATTAGTTTCCTACTTCAGTCGGCACCTCAAGGAGGCTATCGTACAAGCTACAATTTGTACACGTGTGGAAGCTAGAGACAATAGCAATGGGTAAATAAATGAAATGTCCGGCAAAGTAATAATCATGAGAAGTAAAAGATACAATTTACTAGCATGTTGGGCCATTTAGCTCTAGAGCAAAATTATTTGTATATAACAAGTGGATATAGCGGTAAATATTCATAAAGAGAGAAAGATATAAAGTCTTAACTTTATTTATCACCACAAGATGTTTTATGTCTTTTTTTTTTTTTTCCATAAATGTCTAATACTATATCCATTTGTTATATACAAATAATATTACTCTTAGTCTTATGATTGAGGTGTATCTTTTGGTGCAAGATTCATATGCTTTTTTCGGATACATCATATGGTTTATTTATTATTTAGATTTTGTATATTTAGGCTATCTTCAAGGAAGGAATTATACCCTAAGACCATCATGATTTGTGAATATTTTGCAGTTATCACTTCACTGGAACATCATATTTTTAATTGTACTACTACTAGATCTATTTTTTTTTTTTTAAACTTGCATCTCTGAAACTTTTTATGTGAATTCTAAATTATTGATTTGGATCCACTGGCCAGTGGCCATAGACCATAGGCATCGGATTCAATTTTTAAAAATTGGACACTGGTCTCAGGTTACTCACTTGTCCTCTAGGGGTCGCAGTGCATTTTTCAGGAAAAAAAAAGAGATCTTGATAAACGTTAAAATCGATAAGATGTTTCATGCATCTTCATGGTATTTATTTTTCTCATATTTTTCATATTTTTTTATGCATTCATTTTATATTTTAAATTGGGTTATGCACTATCATAATCATCATAAAAAAGGTATGCACTATCATGGTACAAGAAGCCTAAAGTTATCATCGGCCATGAATGCTTTAATTCGATTCAAGTCAAGATGCGTGGGCCTAACACTCTCGTCACTTATAAAATATTAAGTTGTATCCCAATTTGAACATCTGTAAAAGTAATTAACACAGGTGTCCATAGCTACGACTAAGAATAGTTATCAACTAGAAATCGATGAAGAAAATCCAGATTATCGATATTTTGTTTGTTGGGTGCAAAGTTCCTAGATACCAAGAATCGTAAGCCGGCAAATGATGGGAAGACGTGGCTCGCATAACTAGCACACGGTTCCAATACATGACAAGTTAATTAGTTTTGAAGCAAGGCATAGACATGCTGCCAAAATGACGGAAACAAAAAGGATTTTACCAAGAAAACATATAATCAACGAAAGGAAACATAAAAAACACATTTGTTCAAAGAATAAAATTAGAGATATGAAGACGAGATATAAAATATTGAATCCAATAAAACGTATGTTCGCTGCTCTTGAGTGAAATTCTTTTGTGCTCGTAGATGAATACTGTTTATAATAAATAATAGAATAATATTTTAGATAAAAATATAAATTAATAATAAATTTTATTTGAAAATATTATTTTATTATTGATGGTAAGTATATCAACATAATATTTTATAAGTATTTAAGAATTTCTTCTTAATTTATCATGTAATCTAATAAGGCTATTAGGTTAATATTAATATGCTTTCATTCTTTTTTTTTTTTATATTAAAATTTAGGTGAAAATAAATGTTGATATCCTAACAGGATCAAGGAAAACCCTCCAACTTTTTTGAAAATTTTCGAGAAACATTATATATCCACTAACAAGCCAAATTTTCACCAACTACATCCATCCGTGTTGGCCTAATATGCTTTCATTCTTTCCTTTACAAGGTATTTTTCTCTAAATATTTATTTTTCTTTCATTGCAAAATATTTTTAGCCTGTAAGATATTTATTTATTTATTTATTTTTTATGTTAAGTATTAATATCAAATATTAATGAGAAATTAAAGGCCAAAAAAAATTATAAAAAAAAGGCCGAAAAAATATTAAAGGGAAATATTACTTGCAAATCATACTTTATTATGAAACAAATGATTATAAGCAAATGTACCCAACAAGTCTTACCGAAAAAGAAAATGTACCCAACAAATAATTATAACTAAATTCCTAATACCTTTCTTTATTGCAAATCAAATGAAAACGAAAATTGAGGATTAGAATAGAATTCAAAACGTGGGACAGTTAACAAAGGAAATTCGGCAATAAATTAAAAATTAAACAAACATCCATTTTTCTAATTTTTAAAATTTTTAAAAATTCTTGGTCCCCTCATCTTCACTTTCAGGTGAGCGTTCTAGTGTTCAGTTACAAGGTGACAGCCATTCACATTACACACTCATATTTCCCTCTGTTCTTTGCACTATTCTCTCTGGGCTTTGCATTTAGGGTTCAGAGTGGAAAGATCGAGTTTTCTGCAGAATGCTGGCTAAAGCTTGAAGCTTTAAGGCTTTATCCGTGCTGAACTGAAATGGGTTTCTTCCCAATTTGCTGATTGATTGTTACATTGGTCGGATCTCTTCCCTTGTTTCTTTTTATTCTCACGAAAATGCCCATTCCCATAGCCATATTGGTTTTTGCTGAATCTTTGGACGTGGGTTTGCTTTCAAAATTTGTTCTTTCTACGAGTAGTATATGGGTTTGAGTAGATTGTTGTTGTCTTTGTAGAGTGTGTTGTTGTTTTAGGTTGTGTTTTGAGAATGAGGAGAACAAAATGTGAACCTCCCACTTCGAGGAGGTTTAGGTTGTCTCATTTTTTGTTTGGCATTGGGGTGTTGTACTTGATATTTATAGCATGTAAGTTTCCACAGTTTCTAAGAATTGTGTCAACGTTAAGTGGGGATGAGAGTGATGATAGATTGGATGGGGAAGCTGTTGGGGACTCTGAAGATTCAGATTTGAGCAAGTCTTTTGTGAGTTCTATTTATAAAGATGCTTTTCACCGTAGGTTAGAGGATAATAGGGACCAGGGTGCCCCCTTGAGGCCAAACATGGAGCCAATGAAGGAGGAAGAGCATGGCCCTGAACCTATGAAGCAGAGTCCAGAACCTGTGAAGCAGATTCTGCCGCGATATGGTAGGATAACTGGGAAAATCATGCAGGAAAGGAAGAGGATAAATGAATTGCCTGTGTTTGAGAGAATGGCAGATGAGGCGTGGATGTTAGGGTTAAAAGCTTGGAACGAAGCAGATGAGATTGATGAGAAGGAGTCAGGAGAAAGCTCTATTTTTGAAGGAAAGCCTGAGTCATGCCCTTCTTGGATATCAATGAGTGGGGAAGAGTTGGTGAAAGGGGATAGTTTGATGTTTCTTCCTTGTGGGCTCGCAGCCGGTTCTTCAATCACTCTGGTTGGGACACCCCATTATGCTCATAAGGAGTATGTTCCCCAGCTTGCCAAGTTGAAGAAAGGTGAAGCATTGGTTTCAGTTTCACAATTCATGGTTGAATTGCAAGGGCTAAAGTCAGTGGATGGGGAGGATCCTCCAAAAATCCTTCACTTAAATCCTCGAATAAGAGGGGATTGGAGCAAACAGCCAGTTATTGAGCATAACACCTGTTACCGAATGCACTGGGGAACATCTCAAAGATGTGATGGTCTGCCATCTGGGGATGAAGAAGGAATGCTTGGTATGATTTATCATATTTCATATTCATCTTGAAGCATGTTATAAAAGTGTTGCAGAGTTCAGTCTCCATTGTCATTATTATAAAATATAAAAAAGGATTTGATATTCTTGGAAAGGATGGAATAAGAAAAGTAGAAAAATTCTCATGAAAACAGGGAGCACTTTGCTTGATCATTTCATAGTCAACAAAAAGAAAAAGTCTTCCAGGTTGGTCGATTTGATATAAACTATAAAGCTGTAAACATAAGAGATGTACTGGTTATTTCAGTTATAAGTTATTTGGTTAATATATCATATACTTACTTAATATGCTCTTATATCTTGATATTTAGTTGTTTTATCTCTATTTTCACTTTTTGTCATCAATATGCTATACCAGTGTTTGTGTTGATGTCTAATCTCCGTCTTCTCTTCCCTATTTGTATGTCCTTATAACTTTTTAATTATTATATTTGGCAGTTGATGGATACAGGCGATGTGAAAGATGGATGCGGAATGACATTGTAGACTCAAAAGAGTCCAAGACAACATTATGGTTTAAGAGGTTTATAGGGCGTAAACAGAAGCCAGAAGTGACCTGGCCATTTCCTTTGATAGAGGGTAGAATGTTTGTCCTTACACTGCGTGCTGGTGTTGATGGATATCATATTAATGTTGGGGGTCGCCATGTAACTTCATTTCCATACCGTACTGTAAGTTTCTGAGATAATACAGAGGTTTTCATCTAATGGTTGTACTAAATATCTAGAATTGCATATCTTGCTTCTTGGTGACAATAATATGTTGTGAGATAGATTTCGTAATGTAACCGATTTCACTTTACTGTATTGGAGTTCTAAAAGTCCTGTTGAATTCCTTTTGCATTTATATTGAGTTATAGATAGAGAATCATGGCGTACCCTCAATAACTTGGTTATAGTAATATCTCTTGTTCCACATGTTGAATGCTCACTCAAATAACTTAAGCTATGAGAATACTTGGAATTTGTTGCCATATGCTATATAATCTATGCTGCTGTGGTTATGTATTATTCCCCTGACCTTTTCTTTCTACTTTATCTTTAGGGATTTACACTTGAAGATGCTACAGGATTGGCAGTTAAAGGGGATGTGGATGTTCATTCAATTTATGCCACCTCTCTTCCTACTTCCCATCCAAGTTTCTCACCTCAAAGAGTACTGGAAATGTCAGAGGCCTGGAAAGCCAGTCCTTTACCCAAACGCCCTATTAAACTTTTTATTGGAGTTCTTTCTGCTTCAAATCACTTCGCAGAACGTATGGCGGTTAGAAAAACATGGATGCAATCAGCTCCAATCAAGTCTTCAGATGTAGTAGTACGGTTCTTCGTTGCACTGGTAAGGTTTATTATTATCTAGCATAGAAGTCTATTGTGATTCACCCAGGACATTAGCACAAAGAGATGCATGATACCAAAAATGCTGTATGGAGAAGAGAAAGACAACCTTCCTAGGGTTATTTTGTGGAAGTTTTATGGTAAAATTTTGGATTTAGGGCAATGACAGAGTCTCTGGTTTGAGCTTCAAGTGGGGCTTTTGAGGCTCTTAATTTGTTGGCCATAATGATATTGCAAGTAGAATTTGATGTTATCATTAGGGTTTTTGAAGAGCTAGGATCATGTTCATTTGTTGGGTAGGGGTGAGATTTGTCAAACAGAAACTTAATAAGAGTAGTTATTTGCATGAAGTTATCCTCTTTAAGTAATATGTCAACAAGTTTGATTCTTCCAATCAACATCCTTAATGTAGATGCTATAAATAAATTGGAATTGCATGAGATTGGCATTTTGGGTTAAACCATAAATCATTAATCAGTTGTTTTGAGGGAACCTAGGCTGCTACTGCATAATACTTCCTAAATTTGTAATCTTCCTGAATTGGTTGTTAACACTGATTTCAACTTTGGAATTACAAATATATGTAGAGATTCTGGGGTTACATGGGATAATTTCTATGTTGATATGTCTCTGTTTTGAGATAGAATGCAATTGCTAAAGAGAACATCATTTGTTCAATACTTCAGTTTATGCACCATTAGATATGATATATACAGGAAATGTGCAACCAATGTGTACTTATGAAAATTTGTTCATGGCTTTGTGTGTATTTTCATTTAGTTGTACTCTATTTTCTTTCTGTTTTTATGGTATGGCTAAATTTTCTGTGTATTGTTTTTGCCTATTATAAACAACTGCAGAATCCAAGGAAGGAAGTAAATGCAGTGCTGAAGAAGGAGGCTGCTTATTTTGGTGATATTGTCATTTTGCCCTTTATGGACCGCTATGAGCTTGTTGTTCTTAAAACTGTAGCCATTTGTGAGTTTGGGGTGAGTTCAATTTTGAATGTTTAGTCAGCTTCCTCTCCAATTCTTTTGGCTACTGGTTTTTGACTCTGTTTTTTCGAGTGTATAAGTCCATATTCGTTCATGCAGATTCGGAATGTGACTGCTGCATATATTATGAAATGTGACGATGATACATTCATTAAGGTGGATACTGTCTTGAAAGAAATTGAGAAGGTACCACAGAAAAGGTCCCTTTATATGGGCAATCTCAATCTCTTGCATCGGCCTTTGAGGAATGGCAAATGGGCAGTCACTTATGAGGTATGATAATTACAAAACATATGAGCTGTGTATCTTCTTTTTTTTCTTTTGCTAATTGAAATGACCAGTTACCAGCTCTAATTGGAGCTTAACTATGGAGATTAGGGTTTAAATTCCCTGTCTTGATATCCTAATACACCCCTGACATGTCTGGGTGAAGTTTGTTTAGCCCAACATAGGGTCTTGAAACGAGAGGAATTCTTAACCCTCTGCTTTTGCACCAAGACTACTGTGGTAGATGTTAATTTTGCCCAAAATAGGGTCCTAAAGAGTGGGGTAAAAGCTCAAGTGTTATCTTTGATACTACAATATCTACAAGTGAGTAAGCATAGGGATGTCAATATGACTTTCGTTGCTTTTTTGACTGGAATGTGTCTTAATCTGTAGTGCTACACGCACCTGCTTTTGATCATAACTGATACATTGGTGTATATAACATGTTCTATTAAGATGTAGCAATATTTCATACTTATTTTTCTGTTCTATAATTGAGTTCTCTTTTTTCCTTGGTTATAGCCATTGTCTAAAATATTTTTGATGATAAGTGCACGGGAATGCATAGGATGTTGTATGTTCTTGTTCTATTCTCGGAGTGGTTACATTTTATTGTTGCAGGAGTGGCCAGAAGAAGTATATCCTCCTTATGCAAATGGGCCTGCTTACGTAATTTCCAGTGATATTGTTACTTTCATCTTATCTCAACACAAGGATAGGAAGCTAAGGGTTAGTTACCTTAAATTTTTATACCCTACATCCTTTGCCCATTTTTTTATGAACAAAACAAAAACCATATTTTACAGCTACTTCCAAGTTGCCACATCAATACAAATTGATAGATACGTGACTGAAATATATATGTTTGTGGTGGCAGCTGTTTAAAATGGAGGATGTAAGCATGGGAATGTGGGTCGAGCGATATAATAATACTGTGGCAGCAGTGCAGTACTCCCACAACTGGAAGTTTTGTCAGTATGGATGCATGGATGGCTACTTTACTGCACACTACCAATCACCAAGGCAGATGATATGTCTGTGGGAAAAACTATCAAGAGGTCGAGCTCGTTGCTGCAATTTCAGATGATGAAATGAGCAACTCTGCTACTTTGATTTGCCACTATCTTTTTTCGGTATTCTTAACACCCTCGTTATTACAATGATAACGAAGGTATTGCAAATTCAGTTTGCAAAGAATAGAATTTACGATGAGTGTTTGTAAAAGAGAAGGAAAAAAACAAAGGATCAGTTGAAGCATCATACGTCATACAACGTATTTACTATGGAAACAAACGCACAGAAGTTTGGGACCAGAGACAACTAACATTTTGGTGCCCATGCATGCGAGAAGAGGAGTCAAGTAACAAATGGGTAGGTGAGAATATGAAAAACTTTGTACTCACATTTGATCAAAATTAAATTTTATGTCTTGTTACTGTGCTTGTATTTGTTCTTCAATTCTTTTTTCTTGATTTTATTTTGGGTTGTATATAGGTGTCTTTTCCTTGATTTTCGAGCTACCTAACTTCATTTTACTGGGGTTTGGATGCTTACTTTACTCTTCTAACATATTGTCGATGCTCTGGATTCAGCAACAAGCTTGTAAGACATTTACTCATGGGGTTGTTTGTCTAGTGCAATATGGATAAGATAGAAAGAAAGAAAGTATTCAATTTTGCTGTCAGAAATTTGAGATTCTCTAGTTGTTGCTGAATGTGCTTGTATTGTCAGTTAAATTAAAGCAGCAAAAGATCTTCAGCAATTCAGGTAAAATTTGGCAAGGAATGATTTGCTTTGGTTGACCTGATTATTGAGTATGAGCACAATTTGAGAAAGCGGGCTCTAGAAAATCAACATTGTTTTGATCTTGAAATGAGAGTGCTCATCTTTGCTGCAAAGCATGAGTAGCCCTTGATTAGTTATAACATACTAGATTTTTTTTAATAATAATAATTAAAAAAAAACTAATCTAATAGTCTGTTGTTTCCTTAAATTTTACAACGAGCTGGCTTGTTTCAAATCATGTCAATCTGGTACTGGGAAAGAATAGTGAGAGGTGGCCATGTCAGTAATACCAAAATAAAAAGCCTATGTTCAATGCATAAGGGATGGGAACTTTCGTCAAAACTTTTCTTTATTCATTTTGTTTGTACATTGTAAGGTTTCTTTAAACATACAAAGGAAAAGGGAGACAAGAAAAAAAGTTATTACTCTAAATCTTCATTGTCTTCCAATTTTTTCGTTACCTTTTTCTTTAATTTCTTTCCTTTCTCTGCCAACGTCGTTACATAATTGTTGCTCCATGACCACCGACGAACGTGAGCACATACATACTACACGCTCAAGTACTAGTCCAATTTTTCTCATTAGTTGAGTATTTACTTTGGTTCCAACTGCGCTTGTTTATGGGAACCTAATCTTTTAGTCTTGACTTAGCAACCTTAACAATTCTTTCCGCAGGGCTAGATTGACCGCACCTTAACACACGGCAACCGCGTGAAAATTAATTGGACCAAAACTCGTACGTTATAGCCTGAAGACAAGAAAAGTAAGTGTTGGGTTTCCTAGATTCTACCATGTGCCCTCGTTAGAGGACTAAGTCCATTTGACAATCATGACCCATCACCACTTGCACTTGACTCAGTACCAGCGACTCCTTCATGTTTCCTCTGCAAAGAATCAAAAAGTCGTTTGGTCCCATGTTCGATGTAAATGTTTTACTGTTATCTTTAAATTTAATAACGTTTGGGTATCAGAATCTATCTAATTTCACAAATTAATGGAGGTTGAATTCGGATGTACTCTCTTTTTCGGAAAAGTTTAACAAAACAAAGTTTGTCAGCTCGTCTATGGCTTGTTATACTAGTGGAAATATCCGCATGAATTAATTTACACCGCAGATTCTAAATTCAGTTTGAAACAATAAAAAAAAAAATACAATTGTGCGCTATTTCACACCACAATTTTTTTAATTTTGATTTGACTGATTAAAATAATTCGCTTGTCACTGGCTTGTATTGTAATGAATTTGTCAGAAGTTTTATCCCTTGGCTCTACTTGTCTTCATTTATTCAAGTGCTTGCATTTCTAATGTGAATAAAAAAAAAAAAGAGGCTATATAGCTAGAATGTATGTCAAAATATGATGTATCAAAATAATTTGTCAGAATAATATGTTAAGATTATAAAGTAATAAAGGGAAATACAAAAATCAAGAGTAGGAAAAAAAAGAGAGATATTCATTTACTAAATTAGGGTAGTAAAATTCGGAAAATGTTTCGAGCATAGCATTTTTTCAAAGAAAAAGTTGAGTTGGAATCTAATTAAAAAAAGCTTAAAAATAAATACCTATTTCAATCTTTCAAAAACATAGTGATGTCATATGGATTAACAATTTATAAATATATTAAATTGGTCATTCAAAATACGCAATAATAAATTAGTTATTTAATGTCACCTCTTTTGTAATCAAATAACGACGAGACCGATGGCATCAATTATCACTGAAGAACTCAGACTATATATATACATAACATTGCTAATAAGTACAGGACTATGTTAATAAAAAAGAAATCAAATGTAAAATATTTTTGTTATTCAAATTGAATACAAAATGGTGCGGCCAAGTTTTACTGGTCTAAATGTGTTTGGTGTAGTGTGAAAGGGGTTTGAAAATGTCAGAAAAATTCAGTCAAGAGGTTCACACCAATATAATTGCGCGAGGAATTGCTTCGTTTAAAATGAATGTTCCAGCTTCTTTCGCCTTATCTTGATTAAGGATTCGTTTGGAAAGACTGTTTTAAAATACTTTTCATATTACATTTTTACCATACTTATGATGAAAGATATATGTTATTTTATATTTTAATGTAGAGATTGAAAAATAATATATATAAATTCAAAATTTTATTTGGATGTAAAAATGTAGCCGAAAATTTTGTTTATTAAATTATTGGATGAATGGCACACATAAACATCTCTCAATATATTTATAAAGTTTAAATAAAAACACTTAATACGATATTAAGTACTATCCGACACAAGTAGGGTTGCTTTTGATAAGGCAATACCTATAATTTCGGTAAAAAAATTCGAAAAATAAGACTATATATACTTATAATATATATTTGTAAAAAATATAGTATTATTAGACAAAAAATTGCGTCAACTCTTTTAGTGCGTGTTGAGATGCGTAAGCTCCTACGTAAGGGCAGGACGATTGAACTTCTAACATATATATCATCACAACAAAGCCTCTAAGACTAAAGCTGATGCTGATTGAGTTACAAGCATGTTCGGGAAAAATCATAAAATTAATCTCGGTAATGAAAAATGTAAGTTAAATTGGCAAGCTTGGCTCATGATATGGACTTTGGTCTCCATGTTTTGGTCTCTCCTCCCAGGTCTTGTGGTTCTTTTCTTCATGGAGATATGAGAGGCGTCAGCTTGCCTCGTAGGGTAGTTTCTGTTTAGGGGCGCTTAGCCCCTCCTTGTATACACCCCCAAAACAAAAAAAACCAAAACACAAAAAAAAAAAACAAAAACTACCCAAAAAAAATGTAAATTGCTTTCCATTTTTCTATAAAAAATTATGTTTGAGCTTCTTAATCAATTCAGCTTTGTTTTGACAAAGATTTGGATAATTGTTTCTCTAACAACATCTTTTCTGATTAGACAATGTCGTTCAATTTATAAGTGTGGCTCAACTTATTATTATTATTATTATTATCACCATCATCATTTACTTGAGAAGATACGTGATTACACTATCCCAAATAGGATGTGAAGTGGTCCACGATTGTAGAGATAAAAAAATGCTTAAAACAGTATAAAGTTATATTAATTTACACTTTTCAATAGTGTATTATTATCATTCACAATATGAAAAGGACAACCAAACCTTTTAATTAAGTATAACGAACTAAAAGCAGAGGCTCTAACCTTTCTGCCGTTGTTTCAACTGACTAAACACATAAGTTATAAACCTGAAAAAAATTTAATATTTGTATATTTATATACACACCATTCATATACATATCAGTATATCATATAATAATATCAACATTGTGTTAAAATTATTTTAAGCTTTAAATGAATGACTTAACTTTCTTGTTTACACCACAAACTTCTTTTTGGTGTTTTACATATATTCTTCTATATGTTCAAGCTTTTGAGACTCTATAAGAATTATGGCCCTCATAATACCAGTTACTCAATACTTAAGGCTGGAATTCAAGATAATTGATCAATAGAATGAGCATTTACCATTTTAACCGACTATATATTAATATACACCACAAATTTCTGTACATATAATAGTTGAGCAAATAGCATTTACTTTAAATAATTACGTAAGATTGGGAAACAAGAGACTTGGGATATATCTTTTAATTAGTACTTCATAACGTCAATTATGTTAATTCTTTTAGAGGCAACCTTTGTCTGCTTCTATTTATTAAATGCTAATTATTTGATTAAGTAGGCAGTAGACTGCCTGCAAAGCATGGGAGATGGGACTCGTGTGAACATTCGAATTCAAAATGTTTGAGTAACGCGTTGAAAGTCAACTGGAGACTAGCAATACAGCATGCAAAATACAGAACACGAAAGCATTTCGTAAGATAGTTATGAATCAGTGATCGCATTAGAATTTTGGCTGAGAAACAATAAAGTGAAGGTTGTAAGAAATAATATTATACTTTGATATTGTGCATGGTCCTTAATAAAAAAAAAATGTTAAATTTTTCATTAAAATTTTTTTGCTAGATTGATGTTGTATGTTTATTGATCATTAATTAGACAGGTAACTGAGTTGCACTATTTATTATTTATTCTTATTTTATGTAAAAAATTCCCATAGTATTGTTTTACTGTAAAGCATTAATTGTTTAAAAAACAATAACGAATTTATTAAAGGAAAAATTTAAAAAATATTATGCGTACTCATAATCATGCATGCATAAATACGTACATATCATATAATTCATTAATAAAAATAAATTATTTACATTGACAATCCCTTGCAGTTTTTGTAACCTTTTTTACGATGGAAGTAACCATCCTAAAGGAAAATTAATTTGTTTTTTCAAATTATATATGTTGAAATTAAAAAAAAAATCTTCTGAAAAAGTCAACATTAAAATTCAATAAAATAAGAGAAAAGTATTTGCAATTTCATTGGCATTAATTCTAGATAATTATCACATTACCAATGGTAAACATTACAATCTTGTATATGATCAGTCATCAATTCAATTATTTAATTAGCAGTACAAGTAAGAAACTTACTTAGAAAAGGACGAAAAAACATAAACAAAACCAAAATATACATGATTACATTATATATACATAATTGGACCACCATCCCTCGTATTTTCTAGTGTTTTCTAGTCAGCCTTTATACTTTCAATTTGTATTCATCTACAACAACGCGTGACATTGTTTTCACTACCGAACCCAATATTATATCATGCTATATATACTGCATTAGATATGTGCATATACTATAGTCCTTCCTCTCTTTAATTCTCAACCACCAAAGTGGGTCTCCTTTCTTTTTGCTTCCAAATTCCCAAGCTTTTCTTGATCTGCCTGGCAATTGGAGCTCCATCATCACCACCACCACCCCGCATGGCACTTTCCACCATAACCCGCAACAGCCTTATGGTCCCCCACCAAGCCGGCATGAACCGGCTCAACATGGTTCGAGCCCAACAACAACAAGAAGTGGTTTTTGATGTCCCAAAATCCAAGACCCCCAATAGGGCTACTCGTTTGGCTGAATCCCTTTCACACGTCCTTCACCTTCACATTGATCCCCCTTCACGTACCAATCACCAAAACCTCAACATGGACTTGCTAAAAAGGTATCATGAAGAGAAGCACTCAACCCCAACCATGTCTCCAAGAGAAGACATATCACAAAAATGGCGTGAAATTCATGGTTGTTCCGATTGGGAGGACATGCTAGATCCTCTTCACCCTTGGCTTCGTAGAGAAATTGTCAAGTATGGAGAGTTTGCACAAGCAACCTACGATGCCTTTGACTATGATTCTTTCTCGGAGTATTGTGGGAGTTGTCGTTACAACCGAAACAAGCTATTTGACAAACTGGGTCTTGCTAGGAATGGTTACACCGTGACTAGGTATATATATGCCATGTCACACATAGAGCTGCCAAGTTGGCTGGAGAGGTCACATGTTGCTGACACGTGGAGTAAAGATTCCAATTGGATCGGATACGTGGCTGTTAGTGGCGATGAAGAGACACGTAGGATTGGAAGGAGGGACATTGTGGTGGCGTGGCGTGGCACCGTGGCACCATTTGAGTGGTACGAGGATTTTCAAAGGAAGTTGGACCCAATTGGGCATGGGGATGCCAAAGTGGAACATGGGTTTCTAAGCCTTTACACTTCCAAGAGTGACACAACAAGGTACAACAAGTCAAGTGCCTCGGATCAAGTCATGAGGGAAGTGACAAAATTGGTGAAGTTTTATAAGGAAAAAGGTGAGGAAGTTAGTCTTACAATCACTGGCCACAGCCTAGGAGGTGCTTTGGCATTGCTCAATGCTTATGAAGCAGCATCTACCTTTCCAAACCTTCCAATAAGTGTGATCTCTTTTGGGGCACCAAGAGTTGGGAAAATTGCCTTCAAAGATGAGTTGCATCAAATGGGGGTAAAGACACTACGTGTTGTGGTGAAGCAAGATTGGGTGCATAGGATGCCAGGGCTTGTGTTCAATGAGAGCTTGAAAATGTTTGATGGGCTCACGGGGTTGGAATGGGTTTACACACACGTTGGTGCTGAGTTGAAGCTTGATGTTCGTTCATCTCCTTATCTCAAAGGTGGGATGAACTTGCCGGGGTTTCATAGCTTGGAGACATACCTTCATCTTGTGGATGGGTTCTTACGCTCTGAGACACCCTTCAGGTTAGAAGCTAGGAGGGATGTTGCACTAGTTAACAAGTCATGTGATATGCTTGTTGGTGAGCTCAGAATTCCACATTGTTGGTACCAATTGGCCAACAAAGGATTGGTTTGTAATGCTAATGGAAGATGGGTAAAACCCAAGAGAGACCCGGATGATATACCTTCACATACTAGAGAAGCATGCAACGATGATGCTCTTCCAGTTGAAATGCAGACATATGGGATGAGTTTGGCGTCCCCTTAAAAATAAAATGAGTAAATATAGGAAGAATTTTATATGAAATTTTGTATATTGAGAACTTTTCATCCCAAATTTTAAGGGATATCAAACTGACTTAGCTTATAATGTAATTAGACCTCTGTGTATTGCATAAATTTTGGACTTTCATGTGTAATGTAAACTTGGCTCTTAATTAGACAGTTGAAATAAAATTGAGCAGTTTTTCTATATTCGCTTTTATTGCACAAAATAACTATATGACAACTACCATGTTACCTATGCAAGTCATAAAAGAAAACAGGCGCACTACATTTACAAAGAGGGTGCGAGTAATGCTAAGGTGCGGGGGTTTATGTCTAACCCTTGCTGTGAAGTATTGGTGATCAAGACTTTAAAACTTGATTGGTAACCTTGTGAATACTTACAATAGATTTTGTTGAGAAAGAATATATATTAACATTGGGAGTCACATTTTAAAAATAGAATGTTAAAAATTTAAATATGAGTAATAAAGCTTCATTTTAATAAAAAATAAAGAGTGGTGCTATATGGCACGAAAGAATGCGATCGAAGAGATTACAAAAATGTGTTGTGTTGTGATGTGTTTGGATTTGTAATAGATTTTTGGTAAAAATCAAGGACGTGAAAGTGTGTGAAAATTGATCAACTCATCTGTAAATATTTTTGGTATTCATACTATTCATCTTCACTAAAAAAGAAAAGTACTATTTGGTTCAAATAGTTTTGTATGAAACAATAACGAAACCACGTATTTAAAGTTGATTGAACGTTCAGTCAATAAAAAATGGAAATCATGCAAGAATAAATGATCAAATGAACATTGCAGACCATTCATATTCATTTCGTACTAAAAAGTATTAATACAAAATTGAGTGAGAGTTGATCAATTTGAACTTCCCAAATGCGAAGCATCAAATTGTGAAACATTATGAGCAATTGAAGGGATTTCCTCAAATCAGGACAGTTTTGAAGAATTTGAAGCATGTATTGCTAGTGAATTTGCAGGCTTATTTGCTTCCTTTCTAACTATTGAAAGAAGGGGCATACTCTGGTGAAGATTGTAAAAAATTTGCAGGCGCAGATGACATTTTTTTATATATATTTTAAATGACAAATAATACTAACGCGCGTGCTACAGCTCATTTGGTTCACGTGCTTGCCTCACAAGCTCGAGGTTGACAGTTCGACTTTCACTCTTCCCCTTACCTCTCATTTTTATATTTTCAATGGTGCATATTGTGGTACACCAACCTAAGTATAGTATACCTATGCACCATCTCTTTTTTCTCCTCTCACCATCTCTGTGCCCTTTCCAGTTACCTTTGTCAACATTGCCTAGAATCATTACCAATCCATGAGCTTAACAAGTAGAAAAATATACTGTAGTCAACATCTTGAATCTGTGACTTTGCACAATTGAGTAAATCTCACACGAATATGTGCGTGAGACTAGAAAAATAAGATCAGACTATCACAAATTGAACTGGGTCTTCATTCTTCATACGCAAATCCCATGAAGAAAAGGAAGGAAATTTCCAACGGAAACAAAAAAAGCAGTTGAAGAGTCAAACCACCCCCTAACAAAAATCACCATATACATATTCGAGTTTGTTTTCCCCCCAATTTAGAACACAACATGTACGCACAACCAACCTCTCTTCTCGGCAATTTCATGGTTGTCAAACTGCAAATAAAAACAAAGAAGCTAATAATTCCTCCCCAAAAAATAAGAAGGGATAAAAACCAAATACCCCCCAAAAAAGGTTCCATTTTGTCTTCTATTTTTTTTTTAATGGATCTTCAAGCCATGCACTTGAACCTGCTACAAACTCGCAACCAAATCACAAACAAAACTATGCACACGAACAAATCAAGCAATAGCACTATCCGCACCTGCTTCTTCCATATATGCTTCGCCTTCTGGTGATGATGATCGTTCACCGCACTCCCCTTCGCCACCACCGCCAGCAAGAAATCCCTTTTGCCACCGCATCCCCCCCGTTGACTTCCTCAGCTCCCACATCCACCTTATTCTGCTCGCCGCCTCTGTATTTGCCATCTCTGTTGATGGCCTCCACCACCTTCTTCTTCTTCTTCTTCAACAACAACCCCTCCACGAGCTTCCCAAGTAGCGGCACCATCGACGATTTCCTCTTCACCATCGCAGCGAAGGAATCCACGCCAGGCTTCCTCGAAACAGCATCTTTTCCATCCAATTCGAGATCTAGGGTGTCGCGAAAGATAGAATCGAATTGGGACTGGAAGCAGGGGGGCGTAGTCATGGCCATGGGAGAAGCATAAAGAGGCGGAAAGACAAAGAATAAAGAATGCTAAGGAGATGAGAGAGAGAGATAAGAGAGTGGTGCATGGGTGCACTATATTTAGGCTAGTACACCATAATATTCATCATTGAAAATGACAAAAAATGAAAAGAAAGGATAACAGTTCGAGTCGAACTTGCGATATCGAGCTTGCGAGGCAAGCGCGTCAACCAAGCAAGCTGCAACATGGGCACTAACGCCTATTGTCATTTAAAATATATATAAAAAAACACCATCTGCACGTGCAGATTTTTTACAATCTTCACCAGAGTATCCGCCTTGAAAGAATCATCCGCTACAGTTAATACAATCAGAGGCTACAGTTAATACAATCAGAGGCATCGTTTTACAAGAAGGCATTCGACTATAGTATAACTATAAGCATTCTGTTTCTGACCTGTCAAATCCCAAGCCACATTGGAGCAGGGACAAATCCATGTTATGGAGGATGGGGGCAAAATTTGAAATTTTTTTCATGAGTATATAGGTGTATGTATATTTTTGTCCCCATTATTTATTAAGTTTGATCTCACACTATGATAAATATATAATTAAAAAAAAAAATTAACCCACTTTTCTGTTTTTGCCTCTTATCTAAATTTTCTAAATCCGTCACTGCATCATAGAGCCATAGTGGTTTGAACCTGTTTTCTTAGCAAGTGTTTAGAATACTAACCAAGACTGTGAGATTATTAAATTCGTGAACTTTAGAGACAATGTGAGCAAGAATGAGTCATGAGAATTACTTTCCTAAGGTGGTTTTTAGTAGAGAACAAGTATAATCACCACAAGGATTCTAGAGAGATAATGAAATCCTTTATCCTTGTGTTCTTACAAGGATGTTCTGCCATTTGGAATAATACTTAGAACGCCTAAGTTAGGTTTATCTGGGTTAGGTGTGCTTCTTGGGGATTCAATGGGTGCTAAAGGCTTATAGTGATTTGGAAATACTAGTACTGGGTTTCAAGGTGATTTTCACCTAGCTCACTTGGTTTCTTGTGGGTTCACCTTGGGAGACTAGTGTACTCAATCTCCAATATCTCTATGGTCATGGATACTAGTTTTATAGAGGCTTTGGGGAGCATAACGTAACAATTTCTCTAGGCTATGTGATAGGTCCACATGCTTGGAGACCAAGTTGGGCTGCTAACTAGGTGAAAGTGACATATGATGGAGGTTTAGGGCATTGTGCATTGGCTTTTATCATCTTCAATAGCAGGTTTTAGAGATAGATAGTTTTGGTTATAACAAAAGGAGTATAGAAGGGTTAAGTTATTAGCAAAATCTTTTCTACAGAGTGTCTAGTTGGAGGAAGAATCTTTGACCTCACTAAGAATCTAAGTGGTGTTCTTTTTAGGGGAAAATCTCTCCTAAAAATAATATTACACCTAAAAGTCTACCAAACCACATAAGAAGAATAGTTCCAAAGAAGAACTTGGTTATTCTTAGAAATTCATCCTATTTAGACATCATCCATATACCCAAGTCTCTAAAAGTGACCAAACTCACCCTTTTTGTTTCCAACATTGCAAGATCTTCAACATTATTTTCCTGTTGTGAAGTTGTCGCAATTCCCATATTTCATTCCAAACCAAATTCAAAATCACAGCTAGCTAGCTCTCTGAAGGTTTCTGCTTCAGTCAAGAGTGGTTTAAAACATGAAGTAGATGAAGAACGGTACAAAATCCTTCCTCCCTCAGTTTCGCCTATATATATATAAGTAATTGAATGCCGCAAGTACAGCTAATCTAACTTCTTAATCATCGGCTTGGGAACAATCTAACTTTAACTGATTATAACATGAAATTTGATTATTTTGGTAATGATTCTATCACTTGGATGTATCAAGAAAATAATCTATTATTTTGAAATTTAAAACAATCCATATTTAATTTATAATTAAATATTCGTACGTTATCTATATAGTATATACTAAAATTGATTCCTAAATAATTTATTACTATTGGCCACTTCTCCAATCAAGATACGTAATTAATAGATACATGAATTTATACAAAAATATTGCATTAAAATTTGCTTGAAGTATGTCCATTATTAGATACATGCACTTACAGAATGCATAAACTTGGATATAATCTATTATATGAAGAAATTATTATATTCTCCTGCAGCATAATTAATACACGCTTTAGGAAAAAAATCTCTATAACCTATTTGAAATTAATATGGATGCACAATTAATGCATATTTCTAATTGAATTACATAATCATGATAAAAAAAAATTAGTAAAAACCCATAAGAATTTTTTTCTCAAATTAAATAGTTTAACATATTGATATATCACTTTACTTTTTTCTTAATAAGATCACATTAAAGGTTTATACTTTCAATTTATACTAACAAAAATAATAAAAATGCAAGGGCTAAACAGCTAATTATAATTCCCTATACACTAACCACTCTTTTATTGTATTTATTTCTGTGAAGCACCAATATTACATGTGACACAAATACAATATGACATGGATGCAGGAATATAGTTATTTTTTTTAAAAAAATTATATAAGATAGGACACGAATATCGTATAATATATAAATTAGTACAAAATCAATATAAAAGTATAAATCTTAAATTAAAAATAATTCTAAAAATAACAAAAATCAGAACAAGCATAATAAAATACACTTAATTATGTCATTTTTTATTTATATAGGCATAAGAACTCAAAAAATTAAAATAAAAACTTACAAAATACAATTAGAAGTATTTAGAATTATTCAACACAAACACTAATTATTTTGAGGTGATTCACTGTATTGTAAAAATAATTCTTTAGTGGTTAACTATTGGGAAAATATGTTTGGCAGCACACTATACAATAGTATTTGTGAAATAATATTGAATAACAATTCTCCTTAAAAAATTATAGTAAATAACCTATCATTAGCTATTAGCTAATAGCTCATAGTTTTGAGCAATACAGTTCATTTATTTATTTATTTATTTTTGACAGGACAATGCAGTTCACTTATCAAATTCAAAAACACGACCTAAGCATATATTTTTTAAAACATGTCCATCATTATATAAAGTTCACTAAACTCTAATCAATCTAACTTAAATCAAGTCAATCTCATTGTCAGAATAAAACTCTTCCAATACTAACTTTTCTTATTTATTAGACTTGAACTAAAAATCATATTTAAAAAATACAAACATCAAATCACTTAAACCGATCAAATTTTAGTCAAGACTTGAGATCCCACGTATCAAATTGAAGCAGCAGTGTTAATTTCGCCTTACTAGGAAAAAAAAAAAGAAATAGTATTAATTTCGTTGTTTTTTCTTCAGTATTACTAGAGATTAAAAACCTGCCTGAAATATTCAATGCCGCCGTCCCATAAATCATTAGATCTTATAATTTTTATGCTTTCATATAAATTCAGAAGTTCTTGGGATAGGCAAATCATAAATTTGTGGTGTAACAACGCTAGTACGGAACTCCATATATATATATTCCCCCCAAAAGCACAGCCAAATGCCAATTGTAGCTAAACAGAGTTAAATCCGTTTTTGAATGGATGAGCACATATTGGCAGGAAGCAATTTGAACTATTAATCCAGCCTCAGCCTCAGCCTCAGCCTCAGCCTCAGCCTCTCCCTCTCATTGTTTAGTATTTATGTTTGATCGCTTGCAAACAGAAGGATCGTTGGTTGTCTCAGCCCTCCTTTTCTGAAAAAGTTAACAGACAAAAGAATTGATTTCAGTGTAATATAAGTTGCATATAAATAGCATTTATTACTCAAAGACATGAAAGTGCAAACATACTATCGTTTAAAGTGCTCCCAAGGACATAGAACCTGTATAAAACTACCTATGGCATATAAACAAAACACGGTTGATAGAATTATAGAATACCCAACTATCATTAGTACTCGGTATTTTACAAGATGACAAAAATTATATAAATAAATAAAAATAAAATTTATTAGTGTAAGACACACAACATATAACAATGGGAAGAAGGACTGGGAGCAAACCTTGTCTAGTTGATTCTTTAGTTGCAAGGGATGAGAAATATGGTGTCTAATTGTGTTGTTTTCTATACAACTTCCATCCTTTACTTGACTTAGTCTGTGCTTACTATGCTTTTCACCCTTTCTATCAATACTTTTGTCCTTTCTGTTCTTTCCCTTGTTGGCTCTAGATTGCTTCTCCAACTTTGGCTTTGCGGTTGGTAGCCCCTTCTGTGACTGTGTATAGGATTATCAGCATTATACATCTTTTTAAAAGAGCAATCAAACAATATTCAGTTTTCTTTAATGTGATGAAAAGGATCACATGTGCACCCTGACAAAGAGTATAAATCTTACAGAAGAAAGGTGGACAGGATCCACTTCCCTCATGTGGAAAGCTTCACTTAGCACATCCAACTCAAAAGGATGTAAGCAGGCTTTTTTCTCACTTGTGTAGGTTTTCCCACAGAGCTGATCCAGTTCCATTCCTTCTCCCTTCCTGATTTTTGTGTCACCAACCACATTGCGAAGATAGTGTGTGTCTGAAATTGACAATGGAAGTGACCTCTTGCAGAAGAATTCATAGTATGGCAAAAGCCTATATTGATTTATGAGATCACGAGCACCTCCAAGTTCTTTATGCCCTGATTACAAGAAATAACCTTCCTAAACAAAATTTACTGAGAGGCATACGGAGCTCTTGCATTGATTACAAGTTTATACCGAAAGTAAGATGGATAAACTAGCATACATGATGGAACACGAACACTGGTTTTTCAAGTCATCAGCAACTGAATGTCAGAAGAAAGATGCAGAATTCACACTTTTAAATGTTGGAGCAAGCCTTAACAGGATTATTATTGATGATCATCTCATGATCATATATGTCCAATAAGCTCCATTTGCTGTATCACTGACTTTAAACCTCACGAAATTCTCTGAACGTGAGGCTCCAATAAACAGTGAACCAAGAAATCAAACAAGCATTTATATGAGAAACTCTTACTCCAGGAGTCAGTGAAATTTTTCACTCAAAGGTACTGGATGCAAGAAACTAGACAAGTGGGTACATATTGTCAGGTTTGATACCATTTTTAGATACTTGTCTTGCTTATGCATCCAATAATTAAATCAACAACAATTCTATCACTGATCTATGTCTTGCATTCAAAAATCAGGAGTAAGAAATTTCAGTAACTCCAAGGGAAAGGCAAGAACTCCATTTACAGAGATTACTCCTCACGAAGCAGTGAACAGCTAACTGATCATAAGGAACAGAGCATACAGAAGATCACCAATAAGGTTAGACAAAATATACTTTGCACCTGTCACTGCTATAATCCCAATGAGTGGATTATTAGCAAACATATTTTCCACAAAATACATATGCATTGTCATATTCTTCACTTGGTCATAGAAGGGTCCAAAAGACATGCAATGTTGACTATATAAATCAGAAGTAAGAATTTATCTTATTCCTTTATTACACATAGCTATGAAAAGCATCCTTTGAACAATATGCTTCAAAATATATAACTTTATCAAATGAAAACATTGAAGATAGAAAAGAAAAAGATAAGAAGACATGTTGAAGTAGGGGATGCCACTTTTAACCCTCTAGTAATCGATATAGTCATCAAGAACTTTACCCATTGGCACAATATATATTTATCCTGCATATTCACACTATCAAGAAATAAAAGAAAAGAAAATAATCAATAGACCACATCACAAGTTCTTACCCTTCCCAAATCTTTTGCCTTCAAGATCCATCTTTCAGACAAATTCACAAACTGCAGCACAAATGCATCGACCAATTATATTTACAAATACAGCCACCACCCACAGGAAGTTATTGCCTGAAAATTTGGACAAAAGAGGAAGTTTCTCAGCAATGAAGTTGTACACTCTCAGCAAAATCTATTCTAGAATATCATATCAAACACAGTAACATACATGATATATCCATCCACACCAATACCCAAATGCATGATTATATAACAAACTTACAGACTTTAAGCGTTTGGAATCAAGTAAAACAAAGGGCCAATAGAAATAAACCCAATTACTAATAACCTTGGCCAGAACCAAACCCTTATAATGAATCAGAAAATACCTGAGCACGAAGCAGAGCTAGGGATTGGGATGATTCACGGTCATGGTATGCAAATTTTGAACGGAAACAAGATTTTGATCTGGGAACAGAAAAAAGAGTTCCAAGATCTTCATTTTGGATCTTTCCCTCAAAAAAAGTTAAAAAAAAAATGTTAAACTTAAAATTAAAAAGACAACGTTTTTTGTCCAAAAAAAAAGAAGACAACCTTTGAAGTGGGGATGAGAAACTGCGACTTCAGAAGAAACCGGATCCTTCTCACAGGCATTGGCTTGGTTGAGCTGAATCGGGTTGTAATCGGGTCGGTTCTCTCGGGTGAAACAAGCAATTCAATAAAAAAAAGTTTAATTATTCTATATTTTTTCATATTCAATTGAATTTTTAAATTTTTTTATTTTAAAAGCTTTTAATCAGTACAAATACTTTTAAAAATTTTTAAATAGGACTTATATTATAATTAACTTTTCAATTAAGTACATACTGATGGTATAATTTTAGAGTTAAACCTTTGAAATATGTAACAACAACTTAAGCTGTCTACTAATAAGGATCCAGCTAAGAAATTTCAAACGCACATAGACTCTGTTAAAAATTTTAAATTATAAAAAATTATTTAAAAATTTTATAAAATCATAAAAATGTATAAAGTAATTTAATCAAAAAAAGTACATGCTTAATTTTATATTTTAAAGGTATGGTCATTATTAAATTAATTTTTTGTTTATAGAAGATATCAAATGGGTTCTTAATGATTAATTAATGTAATTAATTCTGTTCTTTTAATGATTAATGTGATAATTCTTTTCTTTTTTAAAATACTAATATAGCTATTTATTCAATAAAATATCAATCCAGAAATTAATATGTTTAGATTAAGAAGAATTAAAAAAATGTTTTACAAATACAAGTCAATCCAAACACAATTAGATTGGCGTCTACTAAAAATATTTACTAAAAGAATATCATTTTATATTATATTTTAAATATAATAAAAAAGTCATATTATTAAAATTATAAAGTTTGCATGATAAAATTTATATTTTCATAATCAAACAAGAATTAGTCTTATAAAAAATTTAAATAAATTAAACTTATAAAAATAACTCATAATCTTTATAAAAAAAAATTGATATTTAAACTAAAGAATTTTTGTTAAATTAAATTAGATTGGACTAAAATTAATCGTTACCAGAACTCATACTTTATAGATCAATTCGGATGAACTGAGTTGCATCGAGTTAACTTCATACTATAAACCCATTTTTTTTTTCCGCTGTGAACCTCGTACCATAAACACTTTTACGTTATATCGTCGTAAGGCCGAAGGCTAGCACCTGGTGGGCGTGTCACAAATGAAAGACTAAGACAAAATGAAAAGGTTTTTATTTTGCATTCATCAAATATTATCTTTTTTTTCAAAAATAAATAAATAAATAACAGATTAAAAAATGTAAAATGCTAGTAATCTCATTCTTCTTATTATGAATTATCCGTGGGTTCAATTTGCCAATGGCAACCGCAAGCTTGTTGCTGTTCCAATGATGCCAAAGATAACAACTCAAAAGATAAATTTTGAGTGCTGCTGCCAAACAACAACAAACCCCTTCTACGTTTACAATAATATCTAGTAAAGATAAGCTTTAGATTTTCTTTTGTTTTCCAAAAAATCTAATACGCCTACGTTTTTAGTATTAGTGCGCTCGAAATTTTGTAATTTTACATTTTTGAAAAGATAGCAAGCCAAAAAAGTTTCTAGTAACAGTTTTGCAAAATTAGAAAGATATAAAACACTTCCTTATAGTCAAAACAATGTCCATAACCGAAAACAATTATAGATTACAAAATTCAATAATAATTTAGAGATTACAACAAAAAAATCAATAATTAGAAACAATGAACCATTTTTGAGCGCACATGTGCACGTATAAATGAGTGTGCTGGGTACAGCATTTCGCCCATCATTTTACGCACATACCCTCCGTCTCCCCCTCGCTCTAATATTCTTCTTCCTTTTCTTTTTTTTTTTTCGTTTTTTTCCCTTCTCTGTTTAGTAATTTGCAGAGTGAGGAATCATCATCGATCATGGGTCGTCGTAAGATCGAGATCAAGATGGTGAAGGACGCCAACACGAGGCAAGTCACGTTCTCGAAGCGTCGAACAGGCCTGTTCAAGAAAGCCAACGAGTTGTCCATCTTGTGCGGCTCCGAGGTTGCTATTGTCGTGTTCTCTCCGGGGAGCAAGCCTTACTCCTTCGGGCACCCCGGTGTTGATGCTGTCGCTGCCAAGTTCCTCAACCAGGACCCCAAACCTGATGCTGGTGAAGGTGAAGGTGAAGGTGGCGCTGACATGGAGACGCTGAACCTGGTGTTCAAGGAGGTGGCGGAGCAGGTGCGTGAGGAGGAGAAGGCGGGTGCGGCGCGTGAAGAGGCCGTTGATCAGCGGCGGAAGATGATGGTGGGAGGGGGAGAGGGGCGCTCCGAGCTTCAAGAGTTGAATGGTAAACATGATGAGTTCAAGCTTATTGTGAAAGAGCGTCTTGGCATGTTGGATGCGGTGGAATCCATGCTGCTGCTTGCTGAGAAGCCCGTGGTGGGGATAGGGAATCCTGCTCCAAAGAAGAAGAGAAGAACCAATTGAATATGCCTTGTAGCATGGTAGCTAGCTAGCTATATTTAACCTCTGAAATTAACCCTGCTCTCTTTCCCTCCTCTGCCTGACCCCCGCCCCCTAGCTAGTTAGATTCTAGAGGGAGGGGAAAATAGTATGGTTTCATGAATGAATAAAGTGTTCTGTTCTTGTGTGTGAATTTCACATGTTTATGATGGAATAAAAGTGAACACCTTCTTAGCGGAAATGAATGAAGTATTCTGTTCTGTTGTGTTGAATTTCAGGAATTTGCGATGCAATGAAAATAATTAAGCATCCCTTAGTAGAAATTAGAAATATATGATGGTTTATGCCCGGCTGCAGTACCCAGCGAGTTGTACTTTTGACACAGAATAAAGATTCGAATCTAAGAGATGTTACTGGAGGAATCACTCACTCCATAGCCATCAATTGGATTCGTCTTAGGCCTAAAGGATGTGTTTGAATTTACAAAATTTTGTGCGAAAATAAAAATAAACATCTTTTAGTACAAATTAAAAATATTATGACGGATACCCTGTGAAATATATATATATATATATATATATATGATGAATACCTGTAAAGATTTGGCGTAATAGTAAGCGAGCGATACTTCAAGAATTCAGCGTCTTTAAAGTGTGAGGAGGTGTAATTTAAAGGATGAAGTGTTCATCAACTGTTGGTGAAACAATACAACTTATCAAATATGTATGATATGCCATTCTGATTTCGATATATTAGAAAACCTTAAACTATTGATTTTTTTATTAACAGTTGAGATTGTAAACTTCACCTTATAAAATGTGTCGCACACTTTAGAGAAGGCAAATTTGTACTTTTGAAAAATATTACTTGTGAGAATGATTCCATAATCAAATAGAATAGCAAATGCGTACTTTTTAAATTGTCAAATCAAACATCATTTAATAAAAAAATTAATTTATTTTTATACAAATTAATATAATTAATATTATTTTGTATTATATTAAATTAATTTTTTAAGTTACCAAACACCCCAAAATATGTAGAGATAAAACCAAAAGAAAAATATTATGACACATATTTCTCTTTTTCAAATAAGGAAGGAACTGTCTCACAAAACTTGACTTGCTAAACAAGCACAACAATTTTATTTTATTCTTGTTATACACTTTCTTTGATAAAATTCTGTATCAATCAAGACTAAATTCTAGCCCAACAATTTTTTGTGCATGCCCCACATTGACCCAAATCATTTTGAAAAATTATTAATTTCCTTAAGTGTAAATTATAAATAATGTTATTCAAAATAAATAAAACATATTCATAATAAATATTTTAAAAATTTATTATGAAATTTGAACAGTAATTTTTAATTAAAATATTTTGTTAAATTCCTCATCCTCAAAGGAAATTTATTCCAGATATATAAGAAAACCAGTAAATATTTTATATAACATTCACATGAAAATAAAAATAAATATAAACACTACTAGAAATATGCAGAATACTGATGGATTTACCGATAAGTATATAATTTTTACCAATAGATTTTTATTTTACTTATGGATTTTGTGCCGAATAAAATTTGTTCGTAAAAAACAGCGTCAGTAAAAATTACTGAAGGATATTTTTTAATTTCCATTAGTAAATAAATAGAAAATTCGACAAATTTTTGTGGATTTTTATAAAATCACTGATAGATTTATTTAATTTTATTGATAGATTTTTTGTCGAAAATTATATATATTTCCATAATTATTTGATGAAAAATTTGTCAGTAAAAATAAAAAGTAATAATTAATTAATTAAAAATTTGTTTAATTTTTTACAAAAAATTTGTTGATAAAAATAATTTTAATAATTGTTAATTTCAATTAATTATTCATTATGCTTAATTGTTATTATTTACATTAATTTTCTTTTAATTACTTAAATTTTTTAAATAATTAAAATTATATTACTTGTAATAAAAAAGCATAAGAAATAAAATAATTAGAAGCAAATAATATATTAAATATCCATCAAATAATGTAAACTAACAATATTAAACAATCTAATATGTACTACAAAAATAATAAAATAAAAAAACAAAATGACAAGTCTAGAAGTACTCCTCCTCGTCAGTGTCGAGTATGTTGTCCTCATTATCGGTGGTAGATGAAGAAGAAAAAGGTGATGAAGATGATGAAGACTCTTGGCTTGCTATCGCTAACCACTTGGGAGGAGGAAGTGATAAGGTACTGGCCTGTAGATCCTGGAAGTACTTCTACATCTGCCTCATGATCAATCTCTTTGTCTTTTTTCCCACCTTCCTCCTCACTGTCTTCAACCTCTTCTTCAACTTCGCCTCCTTGATCCCCGTACTCCACAACATGCACGTGCACAATATCACATCACACAATTTGAACAATTGAAAAGGAACATTAAACTTTTCTCTAGTCATGCAATCCCATCCTCCTTTTTATATCCTACAACTCTATCATACAAAATATAAGTCTCTAATTTTTTATAAATATAAATTAAAGTAATAAATTATACGTTATACTAACTTATATTCTAGAAACAATGCTCTAAGCTCCAATTACTCCCAAGTGTGGCTCTAAAAGTGCTTTCTATTAAACGAAAGAAGAGAAACATTAAGTTAAATAAGGAAAGGAACAAACAACTTTAAGTAAAGAAAAGAATCAGTAAAAAGAGGTCAAATTAAAAAAATAAACCAATTAAAATACTCTATGCAGTATCAAGAACACAATGGAGGTCTCCAACGGCGTTCAAATGGCTCCGGCGATGGTGAATGGGACAATGGCAGGAGGTGGAGTATTTGGGGAGGGGGGGAGGGAGAGAGAAATAATTGAAGCGAAAGAGAAATGACCAAAGGGATTTCACATTGAATGTTCATATTTTGGACATATCGATGAAAAATCTGTTGGTAATAAAATAAATGAAATGCATCATTTTAGTTATCACATTACCAATGGATTTTATGTCGATATTTAAAAAATAAGGCAGCCAAAGAGATGTTGGTGCCAACATGTGAAATTCAAATATCGATGGAAAATCTGTCGATAATTAAAAAATAATTAAAATTTCATTTACACTAAAAAAAATAAAAAATAAATAAAATTTAGTGATAGTTTTTCATCGATAAATTAAATTTTTCATTAATTAAACTTAACAATTTTATAGACGAATACATATCCGCCAGTAATTTCTATTATAATAAAATTGAAAAATAAAAAAAAATACCGACAGAAAATCTATCGGCAATTATAGCCTACACTTTGATGAATTTATCCGTCACTAAATCTGTCAGTAATATTTACTTGCCAGTTAGCGCCAAAATTTACTAACGGATTTATTGTCGAATAATTTTGTTTGGCAGTAATTTCATGATTTTTTTTATTTTAATTTTATTTGTTAGCAAATCCGTCGATAAAATCTGTAGGAGTTTCAAAAGTTTCTAATAGTGAAAGGATTATAAAGTTTAAACACCCAACCAAGGGGTATAGTAATTTAAAAAAAAAAAAAAAAACCTAATGGTTGATACTATCTTTTGTGTGTCAAGTTATTGTACTATGTATAGTTACTTAATAATATGTGTGTAGAAACTAAAAAGATATTAATAAAAATTCAAAGTTTATAAAATATTTTTAGAATATTATGTTGAATTTGAAATAAATAAGTGTTTAGCAAACACTCAAAATTATCAATTAATTCTTTGAAATATGAAATTAATTTTGATAAAGTGCTAGTGTTAAAAAATTTGAGGACCTATTTGGTTTCAAAATTTGTTTTCTGTTTTTATTTTTTATTTTAAAAATTAATTACAAAAATGGTACTTATTCTCAAAATGTTTCTTAGTTTTAAGATTTTGTTAAAGAAATAGTGAGGATCTATTTTATTTTTAGTATTTCCTTTATAAAATCATGAGAACAGTAGAGCACCCAAAAAAAATTCTTCAAAATAAGAAATATATTGAAAATAATGTGGCATTTTTATAACTAATTTTGAAATTAGAAAATATAAACCAAAAATATTTTTTGAAATCAAATAGATAGTTATATTGTCAAATTATATACCAAAATTAAACTCTAAATATAATGGGCTGATATAGAAAGTGCTATCGTGTAATATTCTAATTGCGTGCTCTAGATCTGATATATTGCATGATAGATTTCAGTATTTATTAATTTATTAACTTTCCTTGTCTTTTAATTTCATTAATTTAGAAAGACGCAATTAGGAGATGCGTGTATGAAAAAAAGTTTAAACAAGGACATACTAGTTTAGCAAAATATTAACGCAGGAGATGATAATGTAATTGAATTTAATTTTGATATTCTATTAACTTAGAAGTTGTTTACGTAGTTATTTATTCATATATTGTCACATTATTAAAATTATTTGACTCATACTATAATTACTTTAAAAATTTATATATGTAATGATATATGATTGGTTGATAATATAAAACACTTTCCAAAGATAATATATTAAAACCAATCTCATTGTAATTTATAATGCTGAAAATGCAAGCAAATGGGATAAAAAAGGAGGGGGATGAATGGGTGATTGGTGCATGATTGAACTTCTAATAGCATCTTTACCCTCCAATCTTAAAAATTGGACTATAACATTTTGAGTTATAAATTATGAGTATAAATTGATATGCTTTTTCTTATTTTTAATAGATGTAATGCAATTTACACTAAAAGCTTTACAGTGTGAACTGAATATCAAAATTAAACTCGAAATATATTAGGCTAATGTAGAAAGTGCTATCGTGTAATATTCTAATTGCGTGCTTTAGATCTAATACTCTCTCAGTCTATTAATAATTGTCATTTTGGCAATGTATCTGGATAATGTATCCAGATGCTTTGTCAAAATGACAATTATTAATGGGCGAAGGAGTATATAATATGATAGGTTTCAGTATTTGTAATTATAGATGTGCATGTAGGAAAAATCTTAAAATAAGGACGTGCTAGTTTAGCAAAATATTAACGCAGGCGATGATAATTATATTCATTAATTAGAAAATTTATTGAAAGTGCAAACATCTAGAAGAAACAAAAAGGGGAGGTGAAAGGTAATTTAGTAAATTATTGAACTTCGGTGTTTATTTTGGCCCTACCTCGTTTTGGAGGTAGTATGCTACAATGTTATGTATATATATATATTAGGGATATTTGTTATAATGTAGATTGAAAAACATGCAATGATTACATGATGTTAAAAAAATGCTATCTTACCAAGTGCTTTTCAACATATGTCAGAACAAATTCTCCTAGTGTCATAATTTCTTCATTTTAGGCAATAAATTTTTTCATCTCAGATTGTAATTTGTAAACAGCTCCCAAATATACCGTTTTAATATATTGCACCCAACTCTAATATTTTAAAATGGAACATTTGGGAGTCTTTTTAGGTTATGCAATTGCAAATTGTACACTTAGAAGGTGTCAGGTGAGATGAAGTTAGGAAAGTCCTAATAATCATTTTATCTTTACATTATATTCTTTGCTAATTGTAAGTAAGTCAGAAATTATGGATGTCCAATTTTGACAATTGTCAAGGACCACAAATATTCTATTTTTGTAATTATTAGAGATCACATGATCAATTATTTTTTATTAGAGACGCATATATCCACCAACAATATTGTTGGGGGACTAATTTGAGAGTTTGCTTTATTATTTGTTATATTAAGATGAGATGATTCAACAATCTACCAATCCACCTTAAAATGAGCTGTGTTGACAACTCAACCCAGTTTATAAAATGGGTCAATTTACCTCACCCCATTTATAAGCTAATCTATCATAGGGTAGGGTGAATTAGGATAAGTTGACTTATTTGGCATCTCTAATATAGATTAATTTAATTTTAATGAAAACAGTCACATAAAACTAACTAATCAATTTTTAAATGAGTAACAAAATACAATAGAAAAACTAATCTGACTTGCTTTCAGATACCAAAATAATAATCTCAAGTACCAAATTAATGTCACTCAAAATTTTCGGTCACCAAAATAAGGGCCCATTTGGTATGCCTGATAGTATAAGGCTTGATAGGATAAGGGTTGATAGTATAAGGCCTGATAAAAATTTAATACGATACAGTGTTTGGTATGTCATTGTATAAGATATTGTATTATATAAAATATAATCAAAAGAAGAGATTATAATAAATATAATTTTTAAATAGTTATCATAATTATTTTAGTTCTATTTTATTATATATAAAAATAATTTTATATTAAAAATATTTATTTATTTATTTTTAATATTTTTTTATAAATATAAAAAATATGAGAGAGAGAGAGAGAGAGTGAGTGAAATAGAAATGGAATTTTTATATATCAAAATCTAAATAGGCTTACTATCACATTCCTATATTTGATTATATTTTTTATTATATATAATTAAATTTATATTAAATATTATTATTTATATATTTTAATAATAAATTTTTATTCTTATATTTTTATTTTAGTTTAAATAATTATTTTACAATTTTTAAAAAATTATTTATTTATTATTAAATAATATTTATTTTTATTTATATATATTTATTTTTTATTATTTAGTTAATAATTAATTTTTTTAATAAAATATATTAAAAATAAAAAAAGTGAAAGAACCCTTATACATTAAAAACTAATCAGGCCTAATGTGGCTTCCTTAGGCCGTATTAAGTTATCCATCATTATAACGTATAAGGGAGGTTTGATGGATAAGGTTATATAATACGTTGATTGCACCAAACAATGGATAAAATCATAACGTATTGTATAACCTTATCCTATCATACCTAATACAGCATACCAAATACCCCTTAATAGTTCTCTTCAAGTAATGTATAAGAGTAATGTTATATTCTCTTAAATACAATCCTAACAATCCTTTTAATATTTAATAAAAAAAATTAAATGACATCTATGTATTTATTATAATGTGAATATGTTCTACTAATTAATCACCCTAATAATCCTTTTAATTGCAAGAAAATTTATGTTTTGCAAAACATTGAATACTTTTACTTTTTAATTAATATTTTATGCTTCAAGTGATTATGAAAATATAATGATTTGTTATGAGGACATTGCATTACTCTAAAGTTATTAAGATTATTTACTCATTCAATAATATTATGAATAGATGATATTAAATATTCGTTAACCAACCATAAGGAGCCCTATGCTAGAAAATGCTTTGGATTTGTTGAAAAAATCAATTAAATTTAATAGGATGGAATTTTCTTTATATCTAAAATCCAAACCAAATTGACCCATAACACCCTTATTATTAAATGAGATAAATGTGTTATCAGAGTCACAAGTAGAAATTTTTTCCTCGCTCCAAACGTAGCCATGTTTGCTCAAAAATGAAAACAACGCTTGTCCCGACCACATGTAATAGTAATCCAATCAAGAGAGTCGTAGTATGTCAATTAAGCATGTTTTTAACATGGGGAGTTTTTAACAAGGACTAAGTTGGTCTTGGAAATTTAATGGTTGATCAAAAGGGTATATTTATATATCTTTTTTTATATGGTGTATTATAATATTTTTTTGGTTTAGTCAAATTAAAAAGAAAAAAAGGTTAAATATATTTTGAAAATTATCAAAAAAATTTTTGTGAGATTCTGAAATTAACTGTAAGTATTTAAGTATCACACAGATAAAATTTGATATTTTTTAGTATTACAGAAATAAAAATATGGTATTTATGAAATATAAGGAATATTATGTAGATAAAATCTAATCACTTTATATGAGATCCTGAAATTAACTAAAAATTTTTAAATATCACACAGATAAAATTTGATATTTTTAAGTATTACAGAAATAAAAATTTAGTCACTTTCAGACTTAATTAATTTTTATTTGTATAATCTTAAAAAATATTATAATATATCACATAAAAAGGGATATATCAATACACTCATTTTATCTACCATTAAATCACCTGGTTCAACCTGATCCAAAACTCGTGGCAGACCAAGTTAGAATCAGCCGGTCAATTAAATCCTACCCGGTGCTTTGTTTAAGAGAAAATAGGGAGCAAGAAAATGAGATGATATAAAATGAAAAGATTTTAAAATTTTCTCTTGATTAGATGTAGAGTAAAAATATGGAGGAAAGAAAAAAAAGATAGCTGTGACACCTACCAATATATTTTCCCCACATTTTTGGAAGGAAAACTAAAGGAAAGAGAAATTTATTTAAAATATCAATTTTATTCTGTTCATTTCTTTACATTTTATTGCATTTAGGATAAAAATGTTATTTAGAATTATCATATTTTCTTTTTCTTTTTTTCTTTTTACTTTTCTCTTCAATTAAGTAAGAGAAATTTTTTTCATTTTTTCATCTATTTTTTTCCTCTTTATTTTATTTCCTTCTATTTTCTCTCTTTATCCGAGCAAACATCTAAATTTTGACTCTTTATATGAGCCCAAATATTACACCCATTTCAGAGACGTAGTTTACATTGAAGCCATAAAATTAGAGAACAAGTTGGTCTAGAAGTCAACGCCGCACTTGTTAAAAAAGTTGAAGCTGTTCGTCCTTACACGAGGATTGATAAGGTTTACGTGGAAGGAACAAAATTGGGCAGATGATTTTACCAAAAAAAAAAAAAGGGAGGCAGGTGAAAAAATTGTAATAATAATAAAAAAAAGCAATGTATTTGAGCAAATGCAAGTCTAGATTAATCATCATTTTCTACTCTCTCAGAAGCAGCTAGCCATACAACTAGTCATGCTACACAAAGAATTTATATATAAAACCATTCAAATCTGTCTGCACTATAAATATATTTTCAAATTTGTACATAGTAGCACAAAATTTGTCAAATAATGTTATACACACATCACCTCAAAACTGCATATTATATACACATCACCTCATATTTGCATATCTGATTACAACTGATTCACCTCTATGAGCCCTATTTTCATATCTGATCACAACGATTTCATATCTTTACCGCACATCTACTCTTCAATTCTACTGCATGAGTAAATCTGTACCCACCTATTACGTGCAACGACTTTTATCCAAACTTTTCCATACTGGCCCGCGTCTGTACGGAAAAGTCTGCACATAATTCTAACGTAATCACATATTTTTCCCAATGATCATGATTTATGCACATTAGTTGTCCTCAACCTTTCTGATAGTTACGCTTGGCATTTCCCATAGGGAAAATGTTGCTTGGACACCATTTAGTGTACATCATTTTTATTTTTTACTCTGATTAATGATGATTCAATTATTAATTAAAAAATGTATAAATTAATTAACAAATTAATAACTAATTAATCTAAGGTAAAAGTAAGTCATTAGTCTGTTAATCAAATTATACATATAACTAACTAATAATTCAATTTTCATTAACCGGTCTTAAAATAGCATACAACTTTAGTGTGCAAATAACAGAACTAATTCGCTAAATATGATACATCACACGGATTTATATGGTCAATATCATTATTTTTTCAACAAACATACAAGTAGACTTAGGATAATGGATCCTTATATCTAAATTAACTTCATAGAAAACTTTGGCTTAGCTAGACACTGGAACTCAAACAAGGGCTTTGAAGTTATTTGTAGTAGTACTCTACAATGGAGATATATCAGGGGCAAAGAGTGGTTATTCTGGGCTAAAATTCCAGAAATTAATCTTAGCAGAGCTGTGCCTGACATGATCATCAGAGATAGTTCTTACCAGACTCTATTCACATTTGCAGTCCGGAATGTCCTATCTGTACATTTTTTTCCCCTTATTATAAAAAAATAAAATTCAAATGAGGTATTCATAATACATTAAGAAAAGTGCATCTGGGTGATCTTTAGGTAGGCTGTTGATATAAAGGTAGAAACGCAACAAGTCCTCCTTGGAAACTGTTTCAGCATCAACAACATCTTCATTACATGTGAGTACCCATAGATCCTCAGAATTAACTCTCCTCAAGCTACCACGGCAAAAAGGACAAGACTCTGACCGTGTGTTCCTGCAGGTTGGAAAAATCAGCATAAAAGTGTTCCAAGTGACAAACCAAATTTTGCACATAAAAGTAGAAAGGGTGACTAATATAATGTGATTACTTACCACTTGCGGTAGCATTTTATACACATAGCATGACAGCAATTAGGCAAAACCATTTTGGTGCATGGCTCTAAGCATATCCCACATTCATCTTCTCTTTCAAAATCGACATTGATGAGTTTCCCATCTCCTTCAATCATCTTCTTGCCATAACTTGAACCTCCCTTAATAGAGTGCCCTTCCTTGGAAATCTCCAACTTCTCCAAGCTGCCATGAAGCCGCTGGAGAGATGGCAGTATAACAGCTAAAGTTCAATTTTCAACCACAAGAAATAGTGAGAAGTAATTAGTAAAGGCAGCCACAAATGAGTACACTTTATGTTTGTGGGTGAAATAACAAAAACAAGAGGTGCTTTTTTGCAAGTCAAAGGTTCACGCACCATAAAAGTCTCTAATGGTCGCCTTCCTTCCATGAGAAGTCATGCTTGATCTACTACCATCATTGTGCACCTTTGGTAAAATAGGAGTGTAGCAACAACAACGACAACAACAAAAGAAAGTGAAGAACATGTATCAATTACAAGCATTGGCAAACCTATACCAGAACGGAAAAAAGAAAAGGATGAAACCAAATTTCTTGAATCAAAACCATGTAAAGAAATACAAATGGAGGACCTCCATCCATGCAGGAACTCACTTTGTACACAAGTATGTGGAAAAGGTTGAGATAACTGTGTAGAAAGCATGTACAGGAACAATCCATCCACTGCAACAACAATAGAAATAGAGGAGCCAAGTGATTGTAAACCAATTTCATTTGGAGGAGAGTCCCACCCTTGGCTCTGGGAATTGCAGCAGCCCTAGAGAGCACAGACCCAGAGAATTGAAATCTCAGAAGGGGCATACCACAAAACAACTAAAAAAACGCACATAGTCACTAATTTCTGATAGTGAGTCACAAACTCAACAAAACACATGTTCCTACTTTATTGACCAACAAGAAAACAATTGAAGATGATCAATCTCAATCAGTAACAAGCAGATAACTTATCAAGTGATGATGATGATGATGATGATGACCCATTTCATTTCCCAAACCCTTTAATCAAGTCAAAATTCTTTCCCTACAAAGAAACTTTTTTTTTTCCCCAACTTTCACATAATACAACCAAAAAACTAATCTACCAATAAAAAGAAAGAAACTTGAGAGAAAATTAAAAGTGAAAGGGAAGACAAAGTGAAACTAACAAAGCATTGGCATGCTGTATATCAGCCTCCAGCAGTTTGAGGGAATCCTGGTAAGGCAACCGGGAAAGCTGGTATGGCACCACTTCCATCCTTTATGGAAAGCTGAAAAGCAGAAAAATTCAGAAAAGGGTCACAGAGAAGAGCAATTAGAACTCTTCACTTCCTTCTTCTCTCTCTCACTCTCTGAAAAGCAGTTTTTTTTACCCCTCTGTTCTGGAGCGTGGATGGATGAATCTTTTTTGGGGGATGAGGAAAAGAGAAGAACTTTGGTTTGGTTTGGGTTGTTTCTTGTGTTGTGCTGTGTTGGGTATCAATCACAGTTTGTGTTCAACCTTTCTTTGGTGCTGGTGATGCTGGGGGCTGTGGTTGTCTCTCTTTTGTGGTGGGTAAGACAGAGTGAAGGGAATAATGATGGGAAAATGGAATGGAATGGAATGCCGTATGACGATGTGTTGTGTTGTATTGTAGTGTTGCGTTTCGTTCTTTCCTATGAGGGCCTATCCTATGACCATGTCTATGCAATGTGGAATGATGAGTCATGAGATGATGACACCGAGTCGATACAAGACAAAACGCGGTATAACTCGGGTTTGTTAAGGAAAATATTTTCTCAACGCACATTATTTACAACTCGTATAAATATTAAGGGTTTTGCTAGCAATGATTAAAGAACGAAGAATAAATTAATCAAAAAAAAGAGAGCGAAGAATCAAAGATTTCTTTTTTAAGTTTTAATGTATTAAATGTATTTTAAAAATAAAAAATTTGTGTATGTTTAATTTTTATTTTTAATTACAAAATATTATCTTACTAGCTGTTTTTAGAATTTTGTGTAAAGAGTAGAAAATAAAAATAAAAAAACTTTAAAGAGATTAATTTTAGAGTTTAATTGGTATGTATTATTTTATACTATTAATCAATAAAAATAGGGGAAAGTGAGAAATCATGGTGGGTTCTTTATTATAATGGGTAGTTATTTACGTGAGTTGGCACTTTTCACTATTTCTATTAGCTAACAGTGTAAAATTATTTTACACTATCAGTGTATTTAAATTAAATTTTTAATTTTAATATATAAAATATTTTATATAGCCAATCAATTATATTACAATATAATAATAATTTTTAAAATAATTATTATTATAAAGGTCAAATATTTTCTTCTTTTTTTTTTAACATGAGTCAAATATTTTCAATGACATAACAAAATATCATTGAATATTTGTATAAAAGTATTTTATGCTAATAATATATTAATTATTAAATCTAATATTAAATATTAATGTAAGTGTGATGAGCATTAAAATGAAGCCATATTATCAAAATAAGAGAAATATTATGTGTACATAGATTTAATTGAAATGCACTGTTAGTGTAAAAATTTTTTACACAGATATTCAATCATAAATTATCACATCAGTAAAATTCTTTGATATAACCATCCACTACTTGAATAGTCATGCAAATGGAAGGTTTTGATTTGATGATAATGTAAAAAAATTTTACACTGTCAGTGCACTTAAATTAAGCTCTATGTTTATATGGAAGAGGTTTTGTATATAATACCAAAATATGATATTTAAATAATATCACTTGTTTGTTTATTAAGGTTGTTTTCTTGTTCTTGTTCCTATTGATTTCTCTCTCTCTCTCTCTCTCTCTCTCTCCTCATCATTTTGTGGCTATTGCTAAGATAGTAAGTTACAAGTAGGGTTCCTCGGGGGCGAAAATAAAAAGGTATTAGTAGGTTTCCTCATTATAAGCTGCCAAGATGAAACCTTTTCTTTTTTAAATTCCTTTTTGATTATTCTATTGTCATAGATTCCTCACATTAATTCAAACGAATTTTTTTAAAAAATTGTATAATGAATGTCATTCGCAATAATGTGTTAGAATCTTTAACTGAACTGAAAAAAATATATTATATATATTTGTTGCGAATTGTGTAAGTTAGACTTTGATTATATTAATGTTTATACATGAATTGAAAAAACCATGAAGTCATAAATTATTTTTTCACAAAAGTTATACTAAAAAATACGGATGAAATAAAAACAATGAAAAAGCTAGAGTGACCGAACTAATGAAATATATAGGTAGAGAAGAGAAAACAAACATAAGGCTTTTTTCCCCTCCTGCATTAGCTGAATTTTTTTTTTTTCCCAAGGGAAAAAATTGAGTCTATGAGTGCTAGCATGGTGCTAACGTTAGAGGGAATTAAACCTGGCACCTGGGTTTGATGGAATCAAGCTAGCACTAAGATATTGCTCATGTAGCACATTAGATAAAGATTCAAAGTAATAGAAGTCCATTGATAAAATAAAAATAAAAAAGGAAGTCCATTATTTCCCAAGTTCAATAAGTTTGCAAATGGTTTGAAGTTGAAGAAACATTGCATGTCTATTTTCTGGTTCTTTAATTATATAGCTTATCCTAATCCCCTTCCGTGAAGCACGCATGGTTGGCTGCTCAACCGAAAACTGTATGTTATCACCTGTTTGAACTTTGAAGCAAATTATGGAATATCCTAGATAAACTAGCATTAATTATTATTTACATTATTATTTTAAAAATGTTTTGTGAATTATTTTTTTTAGGATACCGTCCGACTCACTTCTTATCTATTATTGGATGATAAATGATGTATAAACCCCACTTAAATTAAATATATACAATATAAGTCAACACGATATCTTATAAAAGATAAGTTCAGCTATCATTACTTTTATTATTATTGGCTATATTTTTATGTTTAGGTGAGGAAAGATGCACAATCCATCAAAATACGGCGAAATCCACCTAAAGAAGATTCTGGATGACAAAGATGATTACTCCATAATGTTCATTGCTTCTTCAATTTTCAAACGAACATTTAGGCTGTCAAGTAGTAGCTTTTAAAACGTGGGTGTAGGGCTTCACTAGGCTGACACAATACGACAACCGAATAAGGTCCAAACCCAACCCGCGAGACAAAAACACGGGTTGGGTTAGGCCATCAAGTATGTTTCGGGCCGGAGCTTTCCCAATCCGACCAATCTTCAAGTATTGAATTCCTCTGCTTGTCACAATTCATTTCATATATGATTTCAAATCCCAATTGGCATGTTTTACTCCATTTGGTCAAGCATGTGTGTCGTTTCTTTTGGATCATAAATCCCTTCCCCAAAACATGGTACATGCTTGTGTTAAACAAATTCCTTTTCCACTCCAATATTCAATAATAATCAAATTAAAAGACCCAAAATTATTTGGTAGCAGTTACCGGCCCGAAACTATGCGAGCCATTAAAAAAACTTGCAACTAGCCAAATATTTGTTCCAAGATTTAAAGGTATTTTATCACTGGTCAGTGTCACTATGGTGTAAACATATTATTAGTTTAATAATAGAAAAAAGAAAGTAAAATTAGAAATAGAATCCACCCACGTAAGGTGGGTAAAATTTATCTTGCTGATGGGAGGCAACCATTTGACAAGTCAGGGCTCTCAATTTCAAGAAAGCTTGTGAGTAAAGTTTTCCGGGAAGAATGTGGTTTTGAACTAGTACTACCTGATGATGATGGTGATGATTTTAGCTTGTTTTCTTTTTCAATCTTGATAGCATCTTGTATAGCCAAAATGATTTCTTGCATCCTTGGCCTGTAGGCACCATGCTGTTGTACACATTGCATGGCAATTTCAACAACCCTCCAAATGGATTCAATCTTGACATTCCCAGCTATACAAGGGTCAATGATGCTCCTCACATCTCCTTTACGAATCAAGGGTCTTGCCTGCAAAACAATGCTTTTGAAACTAGCAAACTTGTGGGAAAAATTGGCGTTGAGTGAAGTCCATAATGTTAAAATATGACAAGATACAACAATCAATGCCTATGTAAATCATATAAGTTTTAGCTGAAGCAGGATTTACTTGATCTTTCATTTCAGAACGATTTTTTATTCGGGAAAAAAAAAAAATTTATCTGAAATTCTTTTGGAATATACTCCGAACATAATTAATTGCTTTCCATGATATTGTACATGTTAATGCCAAGTTTACGGTTTGCATCCTTTATTGATGCTGATGCTTCATCTTTGGGTTAGTGGAAGTGAAACATACCCAGTGAACAATATTCATATCAGCACCAAAATCTTCCGATGACACAGGCTTTTTTCCAGACATCAGTTCCAGCAGAACAACTCCAAAACTGTACACATCACTCTTTTCTGTCAATTGCTGATTTGCATAGTACCTGCATAGCCAAAATACAATCTGAGTTTAGAACATTGAAGACAAAGTTGATCTTGGACATTTAAGACAACATGGCTTACTCAGGATCCAGGTAGCCTACAGTTCCCCTTGCAATGCTTGATATATGTGTTAAATCTTCTTCAGCTAGTCTAGAGAGCCCAAAGTCTGACACTTTTGCTCTCATATTGATGTCTAGGAGAATATTGCTTGTCTTTACATCTCGGTGAATGATACTTGGATTGCATCCTGTGTGTAAGTATTCAAGACCTGTAGAAATTGAAATCTGTTTAACTGTTAACTTGGAAGAAAAATACTGAAATTACTTATGGACCAAGAAAGGTAATTATTACTCAACCTTTAGCTGCATCTTCTGCAATGCGAAGACGGGCTAACCAGTCTAAGTTCTTCTGCTTGGAAGGTTCTGTCAAAACATTGGAAATATATGTCATGACACAATTTTTAGTTTTTTACTACTAAGTAAACAGATAAACAGAAGGATAAGGATGTGGGATTAGTCACTAGACCATGAACGTGATCCCTTAAAGTGCCATTGTGCATATATTCGTAAACCAGAATATGCTGATATTCTTCTTCACAATATCCAATCAGAGGAACCAAGTTTCTGTGATGAATTCTTGATAGGAGGGCTACCTGCATTTGTGATTCTACAATCAAAGGTCTGAAAATTCAGATTTTCATATATTCTTGTAGTTCCTCTTAGCTATAAAATAAAAATTCACATTTTATAGTAGGATGCAGTTAGACCAGAGCTGGAATCAAGAAGGTTTGAGAGTCTAAATTCCTAAAGCTGTTATGGCAGTGAAATATTTACATCCTATTTATGGAGAATGCCATGCTAATGAAATTCAGGGAATACAATTCTTTTGGTCGAATTGCATTTCTGCAGATAAAATTTATCTGTAACAGAACTTGTTCTCCATCAGATTTCAAATATCAAAATGCTAAAGGGATGAATTTGAAATCCACCTCATTAACAAACTGCCGGTTCCCATGGCTGGATGAATCAGTCATTGTCTTAACTGCCACCTCTTTTCCATCTCTCATTTTCCCATAGTAAACAGATCCAAAGCTTCCTTGGCCAATTTTCTTTGAAAAATTGTTAGTAGCTTCTTCCAAATCCGAGAGTGTAATATAGCAAGTGGTACCTTCATCCATTCCTCGAACCAATGAGCTATTTTTAGTGCTACTGTGTGCAGAAACACCTGCTGGACACGAGAATGCTTGGTTTGAAAAAATTGATTTTAGTAAAGTAAAAACTTAAATAGTATCAGATTTGAATTGACTTACTAACCTTTTTCCTTGCGTTGTTGAGATGTCTTTCTCTGCATATTGCGCAATAGCACCAAACTTCCTAAGAATAATATTAATAGAATAACTAGTACTCCAATTGAAATTCCCAGTATCAACTTGAAATGCTTCTTGCTCCCTCTACGTAGTCCAATATTACCATCATAGCTGGAAGAGAGAATAAACATGGCTGTTACTTCATTCTGGCCACAAGACTAGTTGAAAAGATAGTCGTATTATTATGTTTATACAGATTTTATAGTCAAATTTCAAATCAATTAGTGTTTAGCATCTGATCTTACATTAAAATCATATAAGAAAAATTGTGCTATTGCTGAGCATACTTACTTGAAAACGATTTTTCCAGATAGTAATCTGGCTGGTATTTCCCCACTAAATGAGTTATTCTGTATGAACCTGCCATAAATTCACAAATGCCGTATGATTAATAAAAATATGAGGATACACATTATGTTCAATAGGGGGAAAAGGAAGAGCTAACTAGAAAGATAGTTAATGTTCTAAAATTTGAGATGAGAAACATCCATGAATAACAAATGATACATACAGTGCTTGTAAGCTTGGAAAACTACCCAGGTAAGATGGTAGAGGACCAGTCAATTTGTTGTTCTCTAGATGCCTGCATGTCATCAGTTGAAAAAATGAAAATACGAAAAGAATTGAACATAGTAAGAAGGGTGTTTTCTGGTTAAAAACTACTAAATTTGAAATATGAACTGAAGCTCTGGTTCCACCCCAACCCCTCCCAAAAAGGGCAGGTGTCGAACTAAAGAACTTACACAATCTTTAGATTTATAAGATTGCTCATGTCAGGTAGTGGTCCTGTAAGCGAATTGCCATCTAACCACCTAAGCAAATCAGAATGTATTACAAAAAAGAAACCACATTAAAGAAAACTTAAAAGCATTTTTTCCTGAATAGTGATGTACTCACAACTCTGTCAATGCTTCCATGTTGTTTAGTTCAGGTGGGATTTCACCCTTCATTTTCCTTCTTGACAGAACTCTAGTATAAGTAATTGGAATTAGTAAAAATTTATTCATTTTCAACTTCCAGTATATATTTAACATAAGCAAAATGTTTTGTCAACTTATGAAATGTTTGACGATGATTTCCATCATGCTGTTGCCTAATTTTACTCCAACTACATACAAATAATCAAATCAGATAGCCCATTCTATAATACCCAATTCATAGAATGGCAATTCACTGGACTAGGTGTTGGCATGAAACAAAATTGTCGACAAAAAGGATTGGAATGGAGATGTTACATTTTTGTAATTCTTGGTGGAGCAGTGGTACTACAATTTACCCATTCCCAGGGAGTTGGAACACAAGGATCACCTTCATTCATCTGGAACCTTTCAGCAGACACCAATCGCAATGCATTTACTACAGTTGCTGCAAAACGAAAATAAGGTTAGAAATCATTTCATTTGGTACAGCTCTGAAACTGTTGAGAGTTAGTCAAGTGATTTGATCTACATGTGATGCTAATTGCAAATCACCAATCCATACAAGCCATGTTATATGTGCACCAAAAGATGTATTTGATCAATTGTATACTGACATTAAGAACTTACAATCTTCCCTGTTGGTCTTCGAAGCAATCTGTACATATTTGCTTATTTCCAATGCATTTAGAAGAGGTCCTCGAGTAGAATCCGGGGTCTTAACAAAGGAGAATGACAGAACAAAATCCAGAGTCACATTCATGTAACTTGGTTCATAAAGAATATAGCTCCCATTGACATTCTCAGCAATATTAACCACTGCATCGCTATAGTCAGGTATATAAGGTTGCTTCAATTTGAATTTTCGTGTCTCATTCTTACCCAGATCTTCAATCTCCGCAAAATATGCATACGCTCGAGCATTGGCAGGGAAGTCTTCCAGGTTCAATCTGTAGCTTAGTACTCCTTGTGTACCAACTACTGCATTTTGCATAACTTTAACAGGTGGATATTCTCTCGTCTCTATTCGTATGTTTCTTGTTGTGCTAATTCTTAACGTGCCTGGGGCCTTCCCAACAAGATAATTTTGCCTTCTAACAAGATCAGAATCCCAAATCCTATCATATGGGTCATCTGGGAACCTGATATATATATATATATATTTGTTAAAAAACATTAAGTCAAGCTCATGCCATCACATATGTGGAATGTTTTGGCCAATAAAGCTGACCAAGCTGCAATTTCTATGACACATGCAAATTTTTTATTAGTCAAGGTAATAAGATTTCATTGATTTATATTCTTTGACTTAAAGTTTTGAAAGTCTTCAATTTTGTACTGAAAACAACAGCAGATTAAGACGATATGAGTGAAGCCTTCAGACCTGACAGGTGCCTCACTTGGAGCACCAAAGTTTATTCTTGCAGCTACTTTTAAGAAGTAATTGTCCTCAAAATCTGTTGCATACATAGAAAGATTCAGGGGCCTAAGCTCAAGAGTAGATATGAAGGGAGAACCAGTTGTGGCACAGCACATGCAGACATCAATAGAGTTTGAGGGTGCCCTGATGATCATTTCCTCAACATAGACTCTTGAGGCATCATATATAGACACAGTAGCCCATTTGGTTGCATCCAAGTAGAGCTGAAACTGAGGGTATGTGTGTCCACTTTTCAGCATGCCATACTGAAACGTTGCTCTTACCAGATATCTTCTTCTCTCCTCAGTGCTTAGTGTGTAACAGTATTTCTTGTTGTCAGTGGGAAAGTCTCGGCGTGTTTGATACTGCATCTGCATCATGCTTCCATTTGGAGCCTCTACTTCCACTGGAGTGCCATGTTGCATCATCTCAGAGTCTGAAATCCATGACAACCCCGTGCTTCCATCAGTGTAGTTACTTGTACCTCCACAGTCAATGCTAACAAATTCTGCATGTGAAGTCAGTAGTTATCACACAGATTAAGAACCCTTGTCAATTGGTCTTGTTTTATGCTTTGTATCAATCCATGACATGATTTTCAAATAATAAAAGGATGAAGTTTCAGCATGCATAGTTCCTTCAACTGAAAGTGAATTTTAGAGTAAAAGAAACTTACCTTCAAGTTGGCAAACAACAAATGAAGTCAGCAAAGGAAGTATAACCAGGAAGAGAGAAAATAAACCCATAGATGCAAGGAAGCCAAACTAATAATCTTGCTTCAAGAATGTTAAGCGATTGATTAAATTAACTGTTTGTTTGAGCCATTTCAGCATTTCAAACAGCTCTCTCCCAATAATTGCCGTTAACTTTTTTTATTGTTAAGTTTGTTGATTGTTCGTTCATATTTATATCTTTATTAAAAGAAGATTTTAGGTTCAACTTTTCTTCTCTCCTTTCCCTTCTGAAAAAGAGTGACACAAAAGGCAGAAGCTACGAAGTGAGAAAATCAACATTTGAGACCAACCCATTTGTTTTTATTGGAAGAAACTCCCAAAATTAATTTTGCCTGGGTATCAAAATTTGTCTTGGGCGCCATGGGACAACATGACATGAACACATATAATGGTGAGATCCTATAAGATTTGGTCTCTTTTCATTTTTAATAATACTTTTTTAGTCAGAATTTGAAACCACCCTTTGAATTTATGGGCATAAATTGATCATATAATTTTGAATAAAAAGAGGCTTAACCATGCTAAAAGGATGGCCAATGCCAAATGATTAAAAAAGGCGGTAGGTGATTACAATGGAGAGGCTTAAATTACGTGCTTTAATTTGTGCTTTTTCAGACCGCATTATCTTATCAACTGTGCACCTTTGGACAATGTTGTGCGCTGCTTTCCATAGTTTGAAAAAGTATCCATGATATGTGACCTCGGTATCTACACTCTAGAAGAGTGTGGCTGGACCCCCTCTCAAATCTCAGTGCAATCAATCCAGTGGGTCCGAAATGTTTTTTTTGCCCCAAGTAAAGATGGGATAATTTATAAAAAATTAATATTTATATAATTAAAATTTATATTTTTTTAAATTGCAAACCTCCCATATTGATTTGGATATTTGAGGTTGTATTTATTTTAATTTTTAAAAAATAATTTTAAAATTTAAATTTTATATATAATTAAAAGGATTAAAAATTAATTTTTAAAAAATTATTATTTTTATTTTTTATAAAAAAAACTAAAAATAAATTTTTTAAAAATTATCTAAATATAAAAAAATTAATTTTTTAATAAAAAATAATTTTTTTACCAAAATAATCCAAACAAATATCTCTTAAATCCCTATTTGAACTATTCAGATTTCACGTAGACTTCTTCTAGTTTTTGTTTTTCCCCTGCAACTTGCCATCAAGGAAAGAAAGGCTGCAGCATACCCTTTTGTTGTTCCTCCTGATTTCCCCATATGGCAGTGTCCCTCTGACACCTGGGGGGGATTTTGTTGTATCGCAAGTTCCAAGTTCCAACATGCAATGCAACGCTTAGTCTCTAAAAAAAAATGGAAAATTAAAACTGAAAATGAGATGCTGACTCACTTCATATCATTCTCTGTGACTGCAAGCTTATCTGGGGCCCAGTACTATTCATATTAGGCACAATAGTTATGGGTTCAACCAAGCAAGCCGCTTCTTGGTGACATTTTGGGCCTTTGCCTTGAGGAAGAAGGACGGGCCTGTAACTGGACTGATGTGATGTGTATTTGTTTGACCCATTTAGGTGAAAGAAGCCTGCTTGTGCTTGGTATTTATTTATGACTAAATTCATTGTTAACTGCACTGAGTCGTGTAACGTGTTACATCTGGCAGGGCATTCTACAAAGGTCTAACCTTAGACCTGGACTTATTCATGAATGGCCTCCACATTAAAGGAGCCAACCAACGGACTATCTACCATAACAGTTACAAGTCAAATGAGAGTAATTTTGTATTCTAGACACATCAAAACAGTTTCATACCTTCATCTATAATTGAAAGAAGAATTTATTTAACAATGTGACAACAGATAATTAGAATTGGTTGTATAAAATATCACTAACAATATATTAAAGCTAAATTAAATTCTTAAAATAATGTACAGATAAGGTCAAAAAATGTGAAGTTGACACTTAAAAGTAGAGGATGTCAATATACGCAGGGTCATTGCCAACTGGTTTTCACCAAGAAAATTAGTTGCAGCCGCGCACTATTAATGTCCCTTATGGCAGAAAGATGAGAAATGTAAAGCAAAGAAAGGTAGGCGCAACATAAAGTTCCAGAGAACCGAAAGCACAAAGGATAGACTAGCGGAGTAAATGTGACATATCTTTGAGACTTCAATCAGGTTAGACATTCTCAAGGACAAAATGTTAAACCGCGCTGCAGTGCAGTTGACCACAAATGAATTGAATTAATGAAGAAGGAAAGGGTAACAAAGCGAGAGAAGGCATCCTTTTCTTTCCTTAATAATCCTCACAGTGGCCATGTTTGAAAAATTAAGCAACCTCCTTTCTACCCTCACACAAGTCTCTAAACTCTGTCTCTTTCTCTCTTTCATCTTTCTCTGCTTTGTATTAAGAGACATCCCGTCCTTCTAATCCCTGCAGCACCAAAATTCTCTTTGATACAACAACCAAAACTGGTCCCTTCCCTTGCAATAGCAACAAGCTCATACTTTCTTTATTATCACCTTTTTCCTTCCATTTGTGCTGTTTTTTCTTGTTGAGACTTAATGATGCAAAAACAGCCCAATAATTCCTTCAGAGAGTCTATCAAGGCTCTTGAAGCTGATATCCAACATGCCAACACACTGTAAGATTTTTCTTTTACTTTTTCCTCTTTTCTTAATAGAGCATAGTTTATGGTATTACTATTTACAAACTGCAAATTACAAATTGCTGAGTTTGACATGAAATTATTCCATGTTCGACTCGTCTGTGATGTGATAGCCGTGGCTAAGCTTCCATGTGTTACTGTTGATAACTTGACATTAAACAAATTTGTAGGGCTTCAGCAGTCCCTAGAGATTATGGTGGGGACTACATTCAAATGAAATTATCTTACAGCCCTTTTGCTCCTCTTTTCTTGTCTTTGATCGAGTGGTTGGATTTTAGTTGTACAGATGATCTTCCCACTTTTTTGGGCTTATTCCACATACTTATATTGAATGTGAGTCTTCAATATCACTCATCATTTTTCATGTTCCTTTTTTTCAGTTTTCAATGAATTTGCTATGATATGTTTGTGTAGGTATACGTTGATGGAATGCCATCTATTTCCTCAAAAGAAAGGAGAGCCACTCTAAAAGAATTCTATGGTATGTCTTCTTGTTGCATCTTAATTTTCTTACTAGCTTTTTTTTTTTTTTTTTTTCTCTCTTCAAGTTTGGGATCAGCTTTCAAGTTACAATGATGAAATGCTCATAAATGCAGCTGTAATATACCCTTCGCTGAGGCTACTTGAAGGCGAGTTTAATATATCCAGAAACAAAGATGACAGAAGCAGTTGCAGCCAAGTTGTGAGAAGAAAGAGGCTTGAAAATTTTTTTGATGAAGATCAAGAGGAAGATGATGAATGTGGCATATGCATGGAGAACAGCGGGAAGATGGTACTGCCTAATTGTGGGCATTCCTTGTGCATTAGCTGCTTCCATGATTGGTACTGTCAAATGCAACTCCCTTTTACATTTATTAGACTTATATACATTATTATATTATTATTATAATAATAACCAAGGGGACTTATTGATGTTGCTAACAAATTGTAACATACTAAATTTGTAGGTATTATAGGTCAGAATCATGTCCATTTTGCCGTGACAGCCTCAAGAGGGTTAGTCCTACAGATTTATGGGAGGTTATTGGCAACAGTGATGTAATTGACAGAGCTACCCTTGCAATGGAGAATTTAAGACGTTTCTACCTTTTCATGGAAACTCTGCCGCTTAATATGCCGGATGCACACGTGTTTGCCTTCAACTACATGCTATGAATTGAAGAGTATGATCTAAGAAAATTTTGAAACCTATGAAGAGTCTGCAACATGTTTTATGGATTGTATATAACTAACCAAACCAGTGGATGCCCATGTCTCTTCAATCTGAGTGCTGCTAAGACTGCTATTGAAAAAGGAAGGTGCTATTATATTATGCCAGTGTCATATAGTTTTACTCAACTTTTAAATTAATACTTAAATACTATTATAAATTTGTTAAAAATGTAATGACTTGTTAAACTATGCAAGTGCGCCAAGGTATTTCTGCCAAATTGGACTGACAGAGCTGGGACTAATTTCCTCCAAATGCATAACTAGTCACACGAATAACCTCTCTCCTTCGTTGTCCAAATTCAGTCCCCAAACAGCTTCCATCATTGTAGCAAAACCAGTATGCAAATTCAACAACTATATTTAGATGAGTGGGATTTTTTTTTTTTTTTTTTTGTGATTTAAGATTGAACATCTATTTGTCTATTTGATGAGACAGATTTTCCCTTATGGAAAGTGGAGTCACATGCCCCACTGACATATTAACTTTTCTGTATGATTATATCATTAGTTCACTCTTTTTGTCCCCATAAGTCCTCTATGATTTCCCCTCATCCACGAGGTTTATTAGTTTGATCCCATTATATTTTCCAAGTCAAGGAGAGATAAAAAAAAACTTAATATGGAGCATTCATTAAGCTGTGTCCCAATATGTCCAATGTCTTATCTTCCATTTTCAAATACTCTTTTCCATTTTGGTACAGTGGAGGAAATAAAACAACAATAAAAAGAAAGAACTATTTCCAAAAGCACACCCCAACCATGTCACCCTGAAGAAGAAGCTCCAGTCCAGAGGATGGAGAGTGCCGCAGCTGTTACTCTTCATGTCCCACAGCTCCTTTCTTAGCTACTCAAGTCAAATACTACTAACATATAAATATAAATACTTTTGAAACTTTATTTATTTGTGTGTTATCTTTGCCCCACTGATTGCGAAAAAAAAAAACAATTAATTATTCTTTTAACAGTGATAAATGCATAATAATATCCAAAAAAAGAAAGAAGAGTACAATACCCTACTTGAAATCTAGCAGTGTATTCTTAGTTATCTCCAGGTCAATGGAACAGAACCAAAAGTAAGATTCTGTTTAAAACTTCACGCAAAAAATAAATAAATAAATAAAAATTGGGATCCTGTTGGGTCCTTTACTGCAACACGTTTCAAGGGGGGGCAAGGAGAATGGCTCAAATGATACGTTGATGGATCACAGTGCTTCAGCAAGAACAAAAGGATTACTAAGTTCTAAACATGTCACTGGCACAGCACAAATGCTAGAGAGTATGTGAAAGCAAGTGGCTCAAATGATTAATTAGGTGCAAGCAGATTCCCCCAATTCAAGTCTCATTGCGTTACTCAGCATATTCTCGAAGTTAGAGGCAGGATAGTGAAAACTTTCACAATGAAATAGTAAATAAATTCCAAAAAGGATAAAAGAAGAAGAATAAACAGGTAAAGAGCAACTGAGGAAGCATCACAGGGGGAGAATAAGGCAGGACCATTTTCACATTACTTTGAATTAAACTAATGAAAAGCTATACTCCACTAAGCATAAGTTGCATGGAGTTGATCCTATAACTATTTTTATGTGAATTGCCAATCATCATAGGCCTCACCACCCTCTCTTTATGTAAATAATTCTCTCCTTATCATAAAGAATTTCTTAGTGGGAATTTTCTGTTAGTTTCATTGATCAGTTTTTGCTTACTAAACCTCTTTACCTTTTTTCCTTTTCCTAAAACCCCTTCCGTACCCGCACCCCACTCCCCAAAAGTATACCTAAAAATCCCCATAGCCCCAAACCTGAAAGTGAAAGCTCCAAAACTAACTTTTCCACCATAGACAAAAAGAGAAGAAAGCTACTAAAATTAAATTAATATGAACAAAAAGGTCTTTATTTAAATTTTATTAGTGATCCCTCATTAATCAATCATATGTAAATTCAACTAAAGTTTCTGATTCGCTTTAACTTTGAAATGAAACTTTGCCTCCTTCTCCTCCTAAACTTTTATTGTATAGAGAAAAAGGTGGGGAAAAAAAAAAGGCAAGAAGTGCGCATTGCTTTAGCAGCTGTTGGTCACGGAACTTAATCAAGTGGTAGTTGGTTCAAATAAATCATTGTTTAACAGAGGTTTATAGAAGATGTCACCTTTTAGGGACTCTCATAAGTCTTATGCGCTGCAAATAGCGCTATCGTGGCCTTCAAATGTTACGTTGGTTGGGGTATCGTGGCCTCTATCAATGTACATGATTAGCTAGCTATTTATTCCTAGATTGTTATTTAATTATGCTGCTGTTGCAACGCTTCTGTTTTGTTTTGTTTTCTTTAAATAAAAATTTCCTTTAATTTTTTCCCTATAGGTATATAATATAATGTGGGTTGCAGTTTACGTTGATTGTGTGACCCAATTATTACTATTTTTTTAATGTCATGAAAAAAAATCTTAAATTGTTTAACATATTAAAAGAAGGCGGAAGAAACTCTGGTAACTTTGATTGTTCTTGGACTCCGTCAACTTGTTTCATGAGCCTTGCTTCCTCTAATATAGTTAAATTGAATACCCTTTACCAGTCATTTCCATTATTTTCAGGTTGTTTCCAACATTATTTTACAAATTTACTTATTATATTTCCAAGGGAATAACTATGCGTTCTGATACACTTTGGTGCACCTGCATTATTTATTTTTTTTGCTTAATTTAAGAAAACTTATCACTTGACGCCCATCTCGAATCTCTAATATTAATATATAAATACACGTCAAAAGAATATTAGTATATAAATCATTATTTTGTTGATGACTTGATGAATCAATAAAAGCTTTTCCTTAAAGTAAATTTGAATCAAATGCTTATAAAATTATGCATCAGTCCATAAATCTTTAATTTGCCATACCATAAACTTCTGGGTAAAGTTCTGCCATTGAATAGGGTGTTTTGTTTTGGGATTTTTTTGGTAAAAATTTTTTTATTGAAAATAATTAGTTTTTGTATATTTAGATATTTTTTTTTAAATTAGAATCTCGAAAAAATTTATTTTCAGTTTTTTTTGTAGAAAAAAATTAACTTTTGAAAAAAATCAATTTTTATTTTTTTCAATTATATAAAAATTTAAACTTCAAAACCACTTTTTTTTTAAAAGTTGAAATAAATACATATGTCATTATGGAGCACGTAATGGTCTATTGATTATGATGACATAATTGGATAATTTTAGCAACACTCGATTAATTTAAGAGATAATATATAATTTGCTCTTTGAAAGAATCAAAATTTAACGGTTGCAGATTAAATCCTTAAAAAAAAATTTGCTAATATTTTGATCTCTAAAATTAAAATATATTGTAAGAATTTAGCATTTTGATTAGCTTTCATATATTAAATATTATATTATATCTGACTTACAATTAATTTAAACACTACATTTTAATAATATATATAATGAAGGCCAAAATTATCAAACAGAAATATTAATGTATTATAACACAATTTTTTTGAAAAACTAAAATGTATGCATTTGATTTTTTTTAGGAACTAAAGTGTTATAATGAAAATCTTTTATGGATTAATTTGTAGATTTACTCATAATTTAAATGATACGATACTTAGTTTTTTATGATATAGTTTTGATATATTATTGGTATAACAACTTTTTATAAATTATTTAATTATATGTTATCATATCATCATAAATGTTTGAATTTTATATCTTAAAAATTACACATATAGTTAGATATAATTTAGTTGATAGTACATCAAAATAAACTTACATCAGAGGGGTCTAATAAACTTGAATAATGATGGTCTAGGTTCATTGTTGGATACCATTTGATTTCAATTTTAGTTTGTTTAAAGTGCTCCCAACCTTTTTTTTATTTATTATTTTGTGCAATTTTGTTTTGTTTAACTTTCATTGATATTTAAAAGTAAGCTACCGGAGAGAGGTTCAACTAGTTTACATAAGGTTATACATTTAAATCTCATTATCACCAATATACTAAAATAAAAACTTCCATTGATATTTAGTATCTTACATCAAATATATTAAATGTTTTATTTTTATTCAATTTTTTTTAAATCTTTAACAACTGTTTCTTAATCGTAAGTAATTTTTTTTTTACCTAACCTTGTTCATGTAGTTACATTTAAACAGTAGTATTTTAACCTGATCACGTTTATTTTTCTTTGTGATGATTAAATATTTAGTATATGTAACTTAAACGTGGTTGATCATATTAGAAATATAATATAACTTTAAGCAAATTTTAGTTATAACGTCAAGGACTCAAGAGTTTGAATTCTTATATCATTACTTTAAGAATAAATTTATCTAATCATTAAATTACATATGTAATTGCTAAGAAAAAAATTGCAGTACATATACCTAGTCTTAAAGGTTTGGTTTTGGCTTGTTTGGAATCCCCATCGAAATCACTTTTCATATGCCGTGCTAATTCCCATTATAATTTACATTGAAGGGTGATTTTTTATTAACAAAGCGGAGAAAACACGCACTAATGGTGCTGGTACAGGAACTCTTTTTTTGGGGGGGGGGGGGTGTGTGTTTATTCTTGTGTGTTTGGACTCGACACTGATGTTTTGTCCCTCTACGTTTGGACGTGTTTTTGTCTTGGTTAGAATTAGAATGCCGCTTATTTTGGTTTTTGTTTTATGGATGTCGGAAAGCAACATAATAATGGATTCCTAAACCTAAAGGCTGCATTTTAGGACACACATGTCGTATAAAATTGCACCATTAACTCTAAAATAAAGTTCTAAGTACGGATTGCTTTAAATTATAAATGTACGTGACATAAGCACTTTGGTTAGGAGGACTACTTATCCAATTAAATGGGATATTAAACTATTGCTTATCCTCTTAATTAGTGACTTGTGAATTATTTTCAAATCACTTAAGTAGAAAATAAAATTAATATTTAAGGGGTTATTTGTGAATAAAATTAATTATTAAACTATACCTTATCCTCTTAACTTATGCTGCCAAATAAAAAAGTAATTCTCCTAAATAATTAAATATATTACATAACGTCCATGCTATTTTGAATAAAAAAAATGTTTATTATACGTTAAAAAACTGACATTAATGAGACATTTTATGAATTGATAAGAGATAAATATAATAAAAATATTTAAAATGAAAAATTACAAGTATTTTTGAACTTATATTTACTAAGATGATCCTAAACGATCTTAGCTTCTTTTTTTTAAAAAAAATCTTCTAAACGATGTTAGATTGATATTTACAATTAGCATGCCCTTAAATAAATCAACCTACACTTTGAACCCTGAGAAAATATTACACAGAGTCTGAGGGGGAAAAAAATTATCTTTTGCTTGTCTATCTATTACCCAATAACTTTTCAAATTCGAAGGTTTCAAGGTTAGGGCTCATTTTATAGGATTTATTAATGTGCTTTTTGGCTATTAGTTAAGAGTGAGTTTCAATTTATTTTTAATCAATAATTAAAAAATATTTTAATGAAAATCATAATTATAAACTTAAATAATTAGATCTCACACCCATCCATTAGTATACAAATGATATGTTAACATTAATCTTTCCAGAACATAGATGCTCTCTTAGCAGACAAAATAGAGGTCACGTTCTTTATGTATATTTCTTGTCACCTTTCTTTTGTTGCTAAATTCCAATCCCATATACATTTTTTTTTTATTATTGGTTTGTTCTTGCTCCTGCTATATAAACCGTCCAACTTCAACCTCAGCAGCAATATAAAAGAAAGCAAAACAAACCCGCCATTATAATATATATAAACTATCACTTGGAAATTGGAATACCAATTGCAGAACAACCGAGTGTAGAAACGCTACTTATTTTCACACACCATTTTTGCAAGAAATCAGCCTTTTTTGCATTTCAAGAATCATGGTTCATGATTATTTTTTCCCCTGAGATGACTTCTTCATTTTGAAGAACAATCTTGTCATCTTAGTTTTCTTTGTGTTCAATCAATCTGAACATGTTAAAGCTAAGCCAACCCAGTATTTACCTCTTAACTCCCATTATCTCTGTGCAGTAAAGTTTGCCACTTGCCAACTTTTCATCACATGACATCTCATTCTTGCTCAAGTATTCATTTGTCTTTTACTATCTGTTAAAGTGTTTGAATAACTTCCCTTTTCCTAGTATATATAGTGTTCTCTTCAGCACAGAAAATCGGAGGACCAAAACTCAAAGGGGACAACATATGTTAACATGTGCCACATGGACCGTTAATATTCGTTAATGCTCTCTCTCTCTCTCTCTCTCGCTATCGCTCTCTTATTTTCTTCACTCATCTTAAACAAACCAACCCAAACCTTTGTTTTTCTGAACCCCCACGGGCAGTGATCCTCAAAGGGTCTCTTCTCATCTAGTAACCATGGATAATGGTTGCTTCCCTTGTACACGTCGTGATGGTTTTCCAGCTGGGCTTAGAGTTCTGGTTGTTGATGATGATCCAACGTGGCTGAGGATCCTTGAAAAGATGCTCAAGAAGTGCTCTTACGAAGGTTTGTTTCACTCATCATCTGTGGTTTCTTTGCTTTCTGCCCTTTGTCACTTCTGTTAAGTGATGTATTAATTGGTTGCACTGAAGGGCCTTCGAAATTTATATAATTTATTTCTTTACTGTGACTGTTGCTCTAGTGATATCATCTAAAATGAGTTTCTGATTTTTGGTTTTTTTTTTTTTTTTTTTTTCTGAAATTTTAGTGTGTGTATGTGTGTGTTTGTGATGGGATGTGCCTACTTGTGTGTTATATTCTGTTGGTTCTATTTTTCTAAGGCATGTGTGACATTTTTTGATTTCAAAAATTAAAAGAGAAAAAACTTCCTTCTGAGCATGTAAGATGTTGATTACATGTTTTTTTTGCAGCATTTTCTCCTTTGCTTTTTGATCAATTTGAGTTGTTTCTTGATGATTTGGAACTTGTGTGTAAACGTACTAAGCTTTTTCATTTTTTATTTTTTCCAAAAGATAGAACTTGAATTGCTGGGAAGTTCAGATCACGAAATTTATTATTAGACTGGGCAGAGTTATAATCATACCCCGGGTTCTCTGTTGCCATGAGGCTTCGGCAAGAGATGGCTTCCCCATAAAGTAACAGGTTGCCTCTGTAGAAAAGCTAGAGAGGGACCGAATGAAGTGTCCTTATCCAATTTGATTCCTGCTTATCAATCATGCTTGTAGCTTCAGAACTTATTGTTTCATGGCCTTGTTTATGGTGCTGCCTCCTCTCTTTCATTCACTGGTATGTGGTACCATGTATCACTAATTAGCATCAATGTGAGTGAGAGGATAGTTGGTGTACTAATAGGACATCTGACTGAGAACCCAGGTTACCAAAACTTAGAACATCATTTGATCCTCCATAATAAAAGGTCAGTATGGAGCGAATGTTTTAATTTGGCTAGCCAAATTAAGTAGTAGGAGCGAACGAAGATGAACATACATACTGTATGTGACACAGATGAAAACACTACTTGAAATGTAATCCAAATAATGATATGACTACATTGAGAGTGAACAATATCAGCCATCTGAGTGTTAATCTAGATAGCAGTGGCATCAGTAACAGTTTTTATAACACAGACTGTGGTCTTTACTTGATATCACGCTAATCATGGAAATAAATTGGACTTTGGGAAAAGCTTGAGCTCCGCAAAATGTCTCTTATGTATGCTCTTGTTATGTATGCTCTTATGTAAAGCAGAGGCTTTTCATGCCTTTTGTTGCTGAGTCGACATCTATTATTTCTTCCAATGCTCCTCCTTTTTTTTTTCCCCCCAAAAAAATTCTTCTTGCAACTGTGCGTTCATATAAGTGAATTTTCTTGGAAGCAAGCACATCTTATTTCTCTTATGTATATGACAGCCAATTTCTTCTGTTCTTCTGACCCTTTTTCTATGACATGCTTCAGTGACTACATGTTGTTTAGCAACAGAAGCTCTAAAGAAGCTTCGTGAGAGGAAAGATGCATACGACATAGTGATCAGTGATGTAAACATGCCTGACATGGACGGTTTCAAACTTCTTGAGCATGTTGGACTTGAGATGGATCTTCCTGTCATCAGTCGGTTCTCTTTCAATAATATATTCGACTTTCTTTTTTTTTTTTTCTTTATATGATATCATTGTAATGCTTTGATCACATTGGCTGAAAAGTCCATGCTCTGACAAGCCACACTTTGCTATGCTGTGCAGTGATGTCTGTTGATGGAGAGACAAGTAGGGTAATGAAAGGTGTTCAACATGGAGCATGCGATTATCTCCTTAAGCCAATAAGAATGAAAGAACTGCGAAATATATGGCAACATGTCCTTAGAAAAAGGATACATGAGTCAAGAGAATTCGAAAGTCATGAGGGTTTTGAGTGCATTCACTTAATGAGAAATGGACCAGATCAGTCTGATGATGAGAGCCTGTTTGCTGTAGAAGATATCAGCTCAACGAGGAAGAGGAAAGATGCAGATAACAAACACGACGACAAAGAATTTGGAGATTCGTGTTCCACAAAGAAAGCCAGAGTAGTTTGGTCTGTTGATCTTCATCAGAAGTTTGTTCAAGCAGTGAATCAGATTGGATTTGATAGTAAGTCTCTTATCAACCTTCTCTACAACTTGTGAGAGTTGATTTTGAATCATCACTGTGTCTTCAATAATATTTATTTGGTATATGCATAATCTAGCATGAAGTTCATGAACAAAGGTGTGATTGCTGAGCATAATCTTTTTGGCTAATATTATATGCCCACCATATTTTTCCATGTACAAGAATATTCATTACAGAAAATCTCTTTTTTGCAGAAGCCGGTCCCAAGAAAATTCTAGATTTGATGAATGTTCCGTGGCTAACTAGAGAAAATGTTGCCAGTCACTTGCAGGTATATGACTTGCTCTTATGCATTGCTTAGGTGATGCTATATTAACTGTCCTCGACTATTATCATTATAGAATACTATGAAACTTGTATCTTATACTTTTATTTCGATAAGCGCTTGGGTTTCTTAGTACTTTGTATTGTATGAGTGATTATGTCTTTCAGACATGCTATTTCTGGTGTACCCACAATCATAATGTAGGTTCACCCTGATACAAGAGGGTTAACAACTTCCCAACCAATCCTTCGATCTTTCAAAATGTTTCACAAAAATATTACAACTAGATGCAAACCCTCTCATACATGAGAAAAAATGTTCTGTAAGGGTCTATGATACAACTTGTCTTCCTTAGTGGTGTGGTTACATTGTGAGTTAGTTAGTTAGTTAGTGAGCATAATTGTATAAATAAGCCTAAATGGGCATTACGTCTCACTAGTGAAATCTATCTTTTAGGTGAACTTGGTTCATTGTGTGGAGTTTTCTCTCCCTAACTCGAAGGAAGGAGAATTTGTTAATCTTGGGTCATAACAGTCTATAAGTTTTAGTTTGAAACTCCTGGGTTCCTAATGAGACAATTTTTGTCCTGCAGAAATACCGGCTCTACCTGAGTAGGTTGCGGAAGGAAAAAGATCAGAAATCTTCCTCAAGTGGAACACAGCATTCAGATTTACATTCAAAAGATCTAGGAGGCTTTAGTCTTCAGAACTCTATAAACAAGCAACAAAATGATGTTGCAATTGACAGCTTCGGATGTCCAGATGGAGCATTACAACTTCAGAACCTGGACGCTACAAGTGATGAAGGTGATTTCAAGGGAATTGTGTCAGAGCCTAAAACAGAAGATAGAAGAGCTTTGAACGGTAACATTCCTGATCCAAAGATAAGGAGTTCACAGATGGGCCTTAATCAACCTTTTTCACCTCTCAAGTCAGAAGGAAACCACGCAATATTTGATTGCACCATACCGACACAATACTCTTGCATTGAAGTTCCTAAAAGGAAACTCACAGAAGAAGAGAAATCACTTGCTCAATTAGAAGATAGCTTCAGCCATTTGCCACTACATGGCATGCAGCCCGGTCAACAGCACATCCACGTTGATCAATCACAATCAATTGCTTCAATTAATTCCAATCCTTCTATAACAGAAGAAGAGGTTGCTGCCTGTCTAAATACCATACCTTTGTATGTTGATTACAAGAATGATGATTACCTCAGTTCTGCGAGTTCAATAGGGTCTGCTGTTGACACCATTCCTATTCAGTCCAAAAGCCTTATGGTGAATGATCAATCGTCAGAGCCCATTTTCGCTACAAATTTGGGCTTGAAAACACAGGGATTTGATCTTGGCTGCATTTCTGATCTGGAATTTTACCAGAGAAGCCTACTCTTGGGTGGTGAGGCAGCTTTTGCACCTTTGGAGGAGGACCTGCATTTCTTTTTGCTACAAGGCGAATGCTATAATATGAACTTCGATCTGCAGAACATAGATATGTCAGAGTATTATGATCCAGGGATTATTTCTGAAGTTCCAACTCATTTATATGATTCGGCAGATTATTCAGTAGTAGATCAAAGTCTATTCATAGCATGATATGTCCTGGCCTTTCCTGCATCTTCAACAAAGACCCAACTCCATGCATGAACGAACAATTTAATGTTAGTAAACCTTTTATTTTTGAAGAAGAACTTTCAACTTTAATTAATGGGTTCGGGGTATTCTTTTCCAATCAGCAAGGATTTGGATATTAAAGCATGTATAGAATTGGGTGATGCGTGGTGACAAACATTATTGAGCTTGATTAATAAGCTTGCTTCCTTGTTTAATATTATCAACTGAATATTTGGAGAAGCATTTCCTTGTGTTTTCAAGCCTACAATGGTTCACAGCAGAGAGTCGAATCACAAAAGCATATATGATATATCCAAGCAAAGCAATGAAACTATCGATTATTTATTTGTTTTGCTTGCAAGCTTCAATGTGTTTTGAAATTTTTTGTCCTGTACTGTACTAGAACTTGCTTTCCTCTTCATGTTTTGGTGATCGAAACATTGGTAAGTGAGATCTGCATCTGTCTTCAAGAAATAATTTGTAAGGCTAAGGTCAGAAACACAGTTTTTTTCCTTTGGCACACAGTGACTGAGATGGTTATAAAGCCTGTTATCAAAGTGAATGGAATAGAATTGCTTAATAAGCAACATCTTTAGAATTTAAATAAACAGTCATCAGTGCTTCTGATTACACTAAATACAAAAGTACCTGTCATGTCATCAGGGCTTAAGTTGCACACTTGAACCGCCCTTTGTAATAGGATAAATCATGATTTGCAAGCTACAATCCACACATACAATTAATGGTACGTAGCTAAATTGTGTTGGAGGAAGAGGCAAAATTAGAGAGAAGAGGATTTCTATTACTTGATGCACTTGATACAAGACTATAGAGTCCTCTATTTATACTAGAGCTAGGCTGCCCCTTACACTATCATCTAGAATGATTCATATTATGATTTATGACTCTAAATGCTTAGTGCACTAGTGGATGACTCTTTAAGTAGATAACTTATAATGCATTAGTGACTCATAATACCTCAGTGGGCAATGACTCTAGAATTTTCTCAATTATTTATTATTTCTAACAAATTGTAACTTAAACATGCTACAACTCTAGTTAAGATAGAACAAACCCACTAGCATGTCCAGCGGAAGATATTCTTAGGTATTCTTAGGATAAGAAAAACTTTTTATCTTAAATTATTCAATATTTGATATTTAAGTAATTACATTAAAAATGTAGCTAAAGTGAGAGATAATGATGGTCCACATAACTAACGTAGTATTAAGTATTAAATGGAAGCAAATAAAAACTTTTTTTACTCTAGAAGTATTTAAGAATTTTTCGTCCTCATTTGGATTAAGAGAGGAGTATTGAAATAGCTCCGCGTCACGCTCAAACCTGGCCATGTCTTTCTCTTCCATGTTCACAAGCACTTCAATCCCTTTCCCATCTCTTGTATCCGTCAAAACTACGCTGTTCCTCAGCGGAGTGTCACAAAACTCGAATAACCCTTGTTTTGTTTTGCTTACCAAGTCATGTAGTTCTACTTCCTTGTCCTCCACAAATGGATTAAACATTTACAAGCATAAATACTTGGGAGAACCACACCCCAAAAGTTAGCTATTGGAGTGAGAGAGTCCAAATTCTTATAAGGCCTCACTTTTAAGGTTACCTCCTCGATATGGAACTCGTAACAGGACCATTCTCTTGCGAAGGTTCACAGCAACGCGGAATGATGTCATCTTAAAGGATAATCCCAACGCAGAAACAGCACACTTGTAAATCAATGCAGTGACAACTTCTACCCCTGTAGGGTTTTGCACCTTGCTGGAGGATACCATGGCCTTGAGGGACTGGATCTTGGACCCCTCGAACAGAAACCTTCTGCATATTGTCTTGTCCTTCACAAACACAACTTCTGGGAAAACTGGCAAGTCCCCATGTGGGAAAACCGAAGCTCCTGCATCAAGCACTGGGGGGAAGGGTAATAATAACCCTCTTCCTCCTTCTTCATTATGGTTTCGGTTCATGGTGGCCCAGTCATTGACGAAGTTGAAGAGTGTGGCAGCGTCGCCAACTTTGTGACACATGCACACGCTTATTGCCATTCCCCCGCATGCAAAGCAAGTGATTTGAATGGCTAATATGCTTGCACTTGAACTCGTTTCCTTCCACTGCAGTTCATCAGGGAACAAAGGGTTCAACAATGCTTCGGTGGGGTTGCGGAGTATCTGTGAGAGGTTGCCTTTGATCCTTGTGATCAGCAATGACACCCCTTGGTCGTTGCAGTCAATGAAGAGTTGATCTCTGAACCTGCCTGCAAAGGGGTAGTATATGGATAGAACTTTAGGTAAGGATTTCTTGAGCATTAATATCTTGGATGTTTGGCTGCAAACTTGGCTGGGATAGTAAAAGAAAACTACTGGAACATAAGTGCGAGGAACGATATGATCTATGAAGGAGAGGGGATAAAGTGTGAGGTGAGGAGGAGTGGGTGCAGAAGGTTTGATGGTTTCTCTAGATATTAATTCCATTTCCATGGATCCCCCATCCCTCTAACTGGTATAGGCTTCCTTTCTACAATTAGTATGCTATATACAATGGTATTCAGCATGCAAGGGTGATTGCATCTCAACATATACAGCCTGCATATTTATTTACCAATTCGGAAATTGACCATGCATTTAATTAGCTGTTTCACTATTAATTATATTAACTTGCCTATTGTTTGTTAGTGCGAATAAGGGTCTCTTTGTTTCAAATTTTGAAAAAAGTAATTTTGAAATTAAAATTTTATATATAATTAAAAAAATTGAAAATTAATTTTATTTCAGAAACTACTTTTTTCAACTTCTACAAAAAAGGTGAAAATAAATTTTTTTGAGATTCTGATTATTTTTAATAATTTATCCAAATATATCAAAAATAATTTTTTTTAGTGAAAAAAATGATTTTTTGGACAAAAAAATCTTCTTCAAACGCACCCTAAACCAAGGATCTCACAGGTATATATACACACAAGTTGGATAATTTAAGCGTATAATTTTTATCTGGTGTAGCAGTAGGTGCGCAACTTCTTTTGATTTGAGGCGGTGTTTTGTCTAGCTTTGGAAAAATAATCCTCTCAATGAATAACTTGTCCAGAAATAAGGGTCTTGGGGAATGATATTATTATGAATGGTGTTGGCTACATTTGGATGGGTGGGTTGATCGAAGTATTTTCACGAACGAGTCAAATCACAATAATGTTAATGTAGAAACAAATGGTACATAAATTAATACATTGTTTTTTCAATTACCAAATTGACAAACAAATATATTACTTTGATGTATCTCTCTTGCCAAGGTACAATGGCAATGAAAAGTCAACAAAGAATCATTCTCCAAGTTGTTGGAATATTTGCCTTAATGTGGCGACAACAAGCAATAAAATTAGTCTGTTAGATCTGAGGGTGTTTAGCTTAGCTTGAAAACATTTAATATGGGGCTCAATATGATCATGAAAACACTATAATAAACAAGGGAAAAGGTGGGTGTGGGCAAGTTGAGAAGAAGGTCGTTGTGGGAATGTTAGTCCGCCTTCCTGATGGAGGATTCCTCGGAGAATCAATGGTCTCGTGGGAAGCAGCATCTCCAATCTAGTGGCAGTTGGCAGTAACAGATGCTATTTCTACTAGCCGTGCCCCCCACAGGGAATTGCACGGTCGACTTCCATGCGATTATAGGCGCCTAACTCGTCTTCGATCTGTTAGAAGAAATTGCCTCCTTTATCGTATTGCCCGACAGCATTAATGAAAATTAAAATCTTCTCTATTAAACCATTAAAAGTCGACTAGTAATAAAGGATTTGAATAATTTAGACAAGTTCATAAATCTAAACCTTAGTGTTACTTATATAACCAAAAAAAATAAAAAAATAAAAAACTCTCTATTGCACTAAAGCTCTTATCTACAGCAAATTTAATTATTATTATTCTTGCTACTGATTACTGAATTGCATCCATTTGTCAGCATTTTAGCTGAAATAAAATGTATTACCCGATTACAATTACAAGTCAAAACTGACAAGTATCACTACAAAAAATTTGTCGATTAGCCACATTTAAAAATGTCAATTAGCCACACTTATTCCAATATGTGGTTTTGATGTGGTTATTATCTATGTGTGGGAGATGTATCAATTAGCCACACTTTTAACTTTCATTTATCTACACTTTATAAGTGTGGTTAATGCTTATTTAGCCGCACACTTTCAAAAATGTGGTCAATGTCACCTTTTTTTAAAAAAACAAAAATTAGATCTCAAATAGTTGATTAACCTACAAATAGCTGAGCATGGCTTAATTCACATAAAAAATTTCATCGAGCTGATCTAAAACTGATTCAATTAGTTCTACATTGATTTTTACTTAATTCCAAATTGGTTAAAAAAAACTATTTAACATCTATCATATATAATCTTATAATAAAAAATGTAGCAAAAAATTTCTTTGTATTAACCAAATTAATAGGTAAATACATGACACACATACACCCAAACATCCAATAATTGACAATAAATCCAACATAATACATCAAAAAAGAACACTTGCAAGCAAACCAAGATAAGCATACTAAATCTAAAACTATAAGAGAAAATTCAAATAAACTTGAAATATCCAAAATATGGCCAATTTGCCCAAATTACTGAACATTTTATCAAAAGTATCAAATATTCGATAAACTCTCATTAACACTAACGTCATAATGTTGTTCCACAGCTTCTTCAACAATCTTGGGCTTGATGGGGGTAGGGCTAAATGCCTTCCTCATAATAACTGCAACACAGTGAAAGAATTCCTTATAAATTTTTGTAGGTAACATGGATAGCACTATCTCTATGAAAGCATGGTCACTCAAGGACAAGAGCTAAATAAGAGAAAATTAGCACTAACCTCTTTTCCATGTTCACTACTATAACATCGATGAATAGGTTTTGAATCCAGACTCAGCTTCTCAAAACAAGACTCCCACTCTTTGTACTTGCATTGGTATACTAGATTCTCAACCCAATAAATGAAAGGAAAATGCTTGCTCTGCAAAAAGGTAGAATGTACAAACACTAAGAAGTGAGTATGCATACATAGTTATTATCATACTGAAACCAATAGTAAATCAGATTAAGAATGAACAAGTATCACTGGGGAGAAAAAAAAAAACTCAGTTCATAAGTTCAAGTAATTTTAAAACAAATAAAGCCATGTAATTAACTAATTGCCAAGATACAATAAACACAAACAGAGAGCATAATTCTAAATTTTGCTCCCAAAATTAAACTTTGAATTCATTAGATAGAGAGTGACCTATACAATAAGCACAGAAATTATGGATTACTCATTAACTATTCTTATTTTCTTTAGCTTATAAACCCACTAGTAGCCTTTTTTTTTTTTTCCTCAAACATGTCATATCATTGCATCGCTCATCCTCAATTGAAGAAAGACCCAAATAATAATGATAATAATAATAACAATTCTCACTACCAGAGGGGAGTTCTCAATTTCTTAATTCTTACTAGGTCAAGCCAAATATTGATTGCGCAGGCTTCTACAGTTTTCAACAAGCACTCATATGCGCTATGCTGCAAAAGCAAAAAGCATCACTTGTTAAAAAAAAAAGTTTAGAAAATTCAAAGCTTTGAATTGAAACATTAATATTATATAACAGAAAAGAAAAAGAGTAAACTAAAAGGGAAAGGAAAAAAAAAAAAAAAAAAGAGAAAGAGAGAAGGGAAACCCCACAAAAAAGGGATGTGTTGAGAATGAGTTACCTAACAGACAAAGAAAACTTGATAAGAATACGAATATATTTGGTACCAACTAATTATTACAAGTTTGCAAGCGCTGGCCTTTCGTGTCCATCAAAATTCTAGTATTAGGAACATGCCAAAATTTTCTTACAACTTTGATTTAAATTAACCAATAAAGAGAAAAAGACAATTACCTATTCAATTGTAGGTTGTGGCTTCTCCTTGCAAAAGTTTGACGGAGTCCATGTGGCATTTCTCATCAATGAAAGTATTGCATGCTCATTCAACAAGACTAATAGCAGGATCAAAACAAGCTATTTAATTAGCTAATAGAAATAAACTAGATCCCAAATCCCAAGGTCCAACAAAGGAATTCCATGTGCTGAGAAATCCTTCCTTCCGAAATTGAAGATGTAATGAAAGCACTAGTAATATTGCAGCATCCTTCTGGTCCATTTTTATACTGTTTGAATTAAAGGCAGCTTTAGTACAAGACTATTAGTAAACAATGAATCAAAAATAAAAAGAAAAAGAACACAAATTTAGCCTTTTATCAGGCAAAGGATTCAAGTCAAGTTCATGGGGAAGAAACTAAAACCGCAATATCTTATACAGATCTCCTTGTGCAAATTTCCAACAATATATATATAATTATATAAAGTATACTCCAGATAGCAATTTACACATCATGTTATCATCCTTATACATTTTACATACATTAATGAAATAGAAGGTGAATATTAAATTTATATTATACAAAGAGTAGTTTATGAGATCTAAGAATGATGTGAACTAGCTAAAAATAATTCCTTTGGCAGACAGAGCCATTCCTTTCAACTAGGAATCTTATTTCTTCTTGCTACAACCATTCAACTCATTTAGGTTCAAAAGAATAACAAGAAAATAAAAGGTAAGCATAGAACAATAAGATATAAAATATAGAACAACTAATAAGAGCATTATTTTTTATCTAGTCACTATAGAAGCTTTCTTTTAGCCTACTAATTACAAAACATTAGTCTCTCACACCTTCCTCTTGCTTACCCTAGCAATTAGAAAAGAAAACAAAAAATCGAACCGTATACTTTCAATCATGATCTTTCAGTAGATATGCTAACTAAGAGAATTTTCAAGAAGCTAAAAAGAATATTAACCAATAACAAATTTTCTTCTGACAATCATAAGGCAATTTGTATATTGATTATTTCCAAAAATAGGAACATAAAGAAAATTTGTCAATAACAATACTCATATCAAAATCGATTCATCACAGAAAACACAATAATGAAAATCGTAACCTCGATTTGCAACTCTAACATGAGATACAAGAAGGAACAATAATGAGCCCTAAAATAGTTATCGAAGCATCCAACAACAATATAAACTATATGATTTTGACAATATAGACTAAACAAAAGTATAATAACATGCAATCGCTTAAGAAATGTCAGTGAGAAAATCGAATCGGAGAAAATGTATACACTTACGTCAGATCCAGAGAATGCGATTCTGTTGGCGACGGTGGCGGAGATTGGTGGTGAAGGTGGCGAAGGAGGAGATGGTTGATGATGATGCTAAGCTAATGTAAGATCCAGAGACTGACTTTGTTGGCAGTGGCGGTGGAGATCAGTGGCGAAGGAGCTGGAGAAAAGAGGAAGCATGTGATTCTGTTGGCAATGACGGCAATAGTGGTGACTGCAGCGACGGAGATTGGTGGCAAAGGAGGCGGAGAAAAGAGGAAGCGTGCAACTTTGTTGGCAGTGGTGGCGACAGCGACGGCGACGGCGGAGATCGGTGGCCAAGGAGGCGGAGAGAAGATGAAGCGTGTAACTCTATTGGCAATGACAGTGACAGTGGCGGCGGCAGAAATTAGTGGCGAAAGGGGCGGAGTGAAAGATGAAGAGGTGGTAGTGGTACACAGAGAATGGCAAACGAAAAAGGGTAAAAGAATGGTAAAATGCAAGTTTAGGAAATTGAGCATGGTTAAAAATGATAAAAGGTGGTTGGTCATTTAGCCACACTTGATCAAATGTGGCAAAAAAAGTGTGTTAATTCTTTTTTTTGTAGTGTATGAGTGAAAACAATGGTTATAAGTAATGCTTTAGTATTTCTCTAATTTAATAGACCAAATTTTCCTTAGCCTTTTATTTATTTCTTAATTTTAGACATGGCATTACATATAGATATATATATTCTAAGTAGGGAGAGGATTACTTAAAAGGAGTGGTTAATTTTAAAAATAAGAAAGTAAATTTTGACAATTAAATTTTATGGTTGAAATTATAACATAAATTTATGACATTTTAAAATAATTATATAACCTTAAATAATTTTTGATCTTGATAATAAGGCCAATATTTATTTCTCTCACTTAATGTGCCTCCTTCCGAGTAAATATACCACTTTAGCACGCCCTGCATTTGCGTTAGAGCCCATCAACATGTCCAGCGCGGTTTGGATTATTAGAGGCGTATTGAAGCAGCTCTGTATTACGCTCAAACCTGGCCATGTCTTGCTCTTCCATGTTGACAAGCGCTTCAATTCCTTTTCCATCTCTAGTATCCATCAAAGCTATGCCGTTCCCCGAGGGAACGCCACTAGTGGTTACCCATATCGGTTTTCCCCACCCAAAATCTGCTTCATACATTGGGATTGGGAACCCACACCAACTGCTTAAGAAAAAAAGCTTGGTTCTCACTAGCAAACAATGGAACCGAAGTTGCCTGTTTTAAGCACTCCGAGTTGAATGACAAGTCCTTGTCCTTCCCTCCAATTCTCGTCATATACGTGTTACAAAACTCGTATGACCCTTGTCTCATATTCCTCACCAAGTCATGTAGCTCTATTTCATTGTCCTCCACGATGGTGTTAAAGCACGTAGAACCACCAGAACATGTTCCCCATGGACCTGTGTTGGTATTTGAGGAGGAGTTCGAATAAAACTGATATATGAAAATTTAGATGGATGAGAAGTGTCGTGGGTTAGTTGATGAAAAATGGAGGAGTTATTAAATGGTTATTGTATTTGTATGTGCAATGATGCCACAATAAGTTGATGGTTTGATGCATATGGATAGAAGAGGCTGACTACTTATGCCTCGTGGATAGACATACAGCATGTCTGGCTCCTATGCTCGATTTTATATGAGGGCGCATGAGAGCTCATAAGGCGTATATATAGGCAGCATTGCTGCCATTCATTGGCGGTGCAATACTCTTCATAATTCTATATTCTTCAGCTAAAATATCTAGTCATGAGTCTTCCTATAACATCTAGCAACTTCGGATTTTTTGTTGAATGTATTTATTGCTTGCCTTATCTTGAAAATTCTAGATGCTTCGTCCCCGTAGTTAATATTTGAATATCTCTGAAAATGTGCATCAGACTTTAACAACTTGTCAGGCAATGGAAGGACCATTCTCTTGCGAAGGTTCACAACAACACGGAACGAAGTGCTCTTAAAAACCTCTACAGTTCTACCCTTGTGGGATTCTGCACATTGTGGTAGGATACCTTGGCCTTGAGTGACTCGATCGTCGACCCTTTGAACACAAACCCTATCTGCACACCGTGTTGTCCTTCCTGAACTCCATTTCTGGGAAAACTGGCAAGTTTTCTTGTGGGAATACCAAAGCTCTTGCATCAAGTCCCCGGGGGGGGGGGGGGGGTTGGGTAGCTCTACTTCTTGACTAGGCTTTTGGTTCATGGTGGCCCAGTCATTCACAAAGTTGAATAGTGTGGCAGCATCGCCAGCTTTGTGAGACAGAGACACATACACACGCTTATTGCCATTATTCCCCCACATGCAAAGCAATTGATTTGAATGGCTAATATACTTGCACTTGAACTCGTTTCCTTCCACTTAGTTCATCAGGGAACAAAGGGCTCAGCAGGGGCTTCGGCGGGGTTGTGGAGGATCCGTGAGAGGTTGCCTTTGATCTTTGTGACCAGCAATGACGCCCCTTGGTGTTGCAGTCAATGGAGAGTTGATCTCTAAACCTACCTGTAAACGGGTAGTATATGGATAGAACTTGAGGTAATGATTTCTTGAGCATCAATATTTTGGATGTTCGTTTACAAACTTGGTTGGGGTAGTAAAAGAAAACTACAGGCACGTAATGACGAAAAACGACATGATCTATGAAGGAGAGGAGATATAGTGTAAGGTGAGGAGGAGTGGGTGCAGAAGGTATGATGGTTTCTCAGGATATTAACTCCATAACCATATCCATGGATCCCTCCATTCCTCCTATTGGTATATCCTTCCTTCCTATAATTATTAGTATGCTATCACTCTTATTTGGAAAAGCAAGGGAGATTGCGTGGGGAATTGCACGAGTTCCATGCAGTGAGAGGCTATCTAGTTTTGGATCTGTTCAAAGAAATTGCCTCCCTTATCGTTGCAAGCTTGAAACATATTCAGTTGAATTTTTCCAGATAGCATCAATGAAAATCAAAATACTCTTTGTCGCGCTCTCTTATTAGTGAATCACACCCCTTTGTCACAATTAGCTGAAATGAAATGTATTACACAATCACAAGTCACAACTCACAAGTATCAGTGATAACAATGGCTGTAACTTTAGTATTCCTCTAATTTCATATATCAAACTTTATGCTTAACTTCTTATTTATTTCTTAATTTTATTCCCAGGAAATAAACTAACTTTGACGTGCCCTGTATTTCACTTAGAGCCTATCAGCATGTCCAACGGTTTGGATTAAGAGAGGCATATTGAAGGAGCTCCACACCACGCTCAAACACGGCCATATCTTTCTCTTCCATGTTCACAAGCGCTTCAATCCCTTTCCCATCTCTTGTATCCATCAAGACTATGCTGTTCCTCACGGGACAACCACTAGTAGTTACCCATATCGGTTTCCCCCACCCAAAATCTGCTTCGTACGCTGAGAACCTACACCACGCGCCAAAAAAGAACAAAGATTGCTTCTCCTGATGATCAGGTTCTGAAGAAGTAGCATGTTTCTTGTTTGGTAAAGAAGTAGTAGCTCGTCCAGCTCTTAGGAACTCGGAGACAAATGACAAATCCCGAAAGTTTTGTACATATTTGTCACAAAATTCATATAACCCTTCTCTCGTTTTGCTTACCAACTCGTGTAACTCTACTTCACTCTTGTCCATCAAGGATGCATAAAAGCTCCAAACCAAGTTTCCTATGGTCTTGTCAGGCACCGGAGGGACCATTCTCTTGCGGAGGTTGATAGTAACACGCAAAAGCGTGTTCTTAGCATTTAATCTCAACGCAGAAACAGCACACTTGTAAATCAGTGCCACGACAACTTCTACACGCGTGGGGTTCTCCACCTTTTGAGATGATACCATCGCCTTGAGGGACTCGATTTTGGAACCCTCGAAGACAAGCCTTCTGCATACAATATTGTTGTTACCCACAAACGCAAACGCTGGTGGGGAAACTGGCAAGTCCCGTTGTGGGAACAAAGAAGCTCCAACATCGATTAAGGGGAAGGTTAATTTTGCTTCTTCGCTACTAGGCTTTCGGTTCAAGGTGGCCCAGTCATTGACGAAGTTGAACAAAGTGGAAGCGTCACCAACCTTGTGAGACATACATATACTTATTGCCATTCCCCCACATGCGAAACAGTTGATTTGAATGGCCACTAAACTTGAGCTTGAACCCATATCCTTCCACTGCAATTCATTAGGGAATAAAGGGTTCAGCAGTGTTTCGGCGGGTTTGTGGAGGATCTCTGAAAGCTTGCTTCTGATCCTTGTGACCAACAAGGACACCCCTTGGTCGTTGCAGTCAATGGAAAGTTGATCTTTGAACCTACCAGCAAGAGGGTAGTATATGGATAGAACTTGAGATAAGGATTTCTTGAGCAGTGATATTTTGGATGTTTGGTCACAAACTTGGGTTGCGGCATCATCGGTATCATGTTCTTCAGTGGTTTCGTTTGGGTAAGAGTATAGTAATGGGACGGAGTTTGGAGCAACAACATTGTCTATCAAGGAGAGAGGATAAATTGTGAGGTGAGGAGGAGTGGGCGCAGAGGGTTTGATGGTTTCTCTGGATATGAATTCCATTTCCATGGTTCCCTCTTCTCCGGTGATCCTTTCTTACTAGCTAGCGCAATTTTATATACAAATGATTATTTTGTCAAATTAATATTATCCAATCAATTAAATAAATAATATTTGTGCTTAAAATCTAGACTCATCTCAGATTTACTAAGAGAGAGAAACACAAACGTGATAAGATAGAAAGAGAAAAAATGATAGATCTTATCTTTATATCTATATCTCTCTTAATAAATCTAAGATAAATCCAAATTTTGAATACATATATCGTTTCTCATATTCATTTCATTTTCTTTTTATTCTCTTTTCTAACATACCATTGGTTCGCATCAAGTACAGTGTTTGAATAAATGTTGACTATATAATTTGTCTATTATTATTATTATTATTATTATTCAAGCTATTTTTGGATGGATGAAGTGAGTTGGTTAATAATGAAATAAAGTAGTAAAATGATCCATTCTCAATTTGGAATTTTTTTAATTAATGAATAGCATAGTTAAGGAGAAGAGATGTGGTATTTTAACATTATTTTGGGACATCATAACTCGGCTCATACCAAAATAGCGATAAAGAAATGCATTTACATGAAATATACGAGAGAGATACAATATCATATATATCTAGGGTATAAGGTGTATCATGTATATATGTCATGAAAAAAATATACAAAGTCTTTCTCTAAGGAGAAAACTCAAATTACTCTCATCATTCAACCTCTCAAATTTTCATATTGTATAAAAAGAAAGATTATTTGTACCAAAATTTTCTGACTCTTGCATATAAAATTTAAAATGAATTGCTTTTTTAATCTCAAAAAGCTTCTATAAGTTTGGTACAAATAATAAGCTTCTTCTCCAAATTGAGAGTTTAAAAAGGAATACCTTTTTCCTTTTTTTTCGGCCATTGATTTTAATTCTTAGTATCCTGATTTTTTTTTTTCATATTAAGAAAAATTAAAGAATAATATTATAAACTGAATTTGTAATATACTTCCCTTTCCAACGTAACTCCACCCCTTCCCGATCTCTATATACATTTGAAAACTTATCAGTTCCAAATCATCATACGAATAGAAAATTGATCAATCACCTTCCAATTAGTGTGACAAGCAAGTTGCGTTTATAGATGTTCATACAAGGACGGTTGGCCAACCAATAGGAGCAGCGATATAGCTCAGCAATTAAAGCAGCTCAATTTTCTTGTGCGAGCGTATACAATATTATTTTAATCCACTAAACTTTATGTAAACTATAGAACCTAACTTTATAATTATCAGTTCAGAAAAAAATTCAACAAAATTATTCAGAACCCTAAATATTATTAAAAAGAATTTAACATGGGGTTATATAAATTAAAAATCTTATAGCATATAAATATGCATTAATTAATTAATTAATATTAGTTGCTGATTTTGTTTTTAAAAAACTAACTATTTCTTCATATTCTTTACATCTAACCAATTATCAACCAATGTTTGATTGATTTAAATGGTTCAATAACTAAGATTTCAAATTCAATTCTTTTGAATAGAAAGAATTAGTGCTCAAAACTTTACTTCATAGTAGGTCGACTCAACTCGAACTCTCTATCTGATCAAATTCTTTTCCTTCTCTCTTTGTTCTATTCTCCAACACCATTAGTTCATGTCACCTACCAACTGTACCACTTTTGAGAAATGTGAATAAATAAATGTTTTGAGTATATATCTTATCACTTACTATTTGGAAGAATTTTTAAAATAAACTTATCTCTAAAATAAAAAATATTTTTTAAGATAAAAAATTATTATATATGACTAATTCTAATTTTTAAGTATTTTAAAGATAAATATATCCTTGCACTCTACTTTAAAAACAAATTCACTTTTTTTTTTTAAAAAAAATCTCTTATTATTATCATTCAAGTTATTTTTGGATGAATGAAGTGAGATGCTTAATAATAAAATAAAGTATAAAATGAAATTAATTCATTACTAATTCATATTGTTTTCTGGATGAATTAACATAGTTACGGAGAAAACACAAACTGCTCTTATCACACACTCTCAAGTTTTCTTATTCTCCAAATTGAGAGTTTAGAATGGAACACTCGTTTGTTTTATTTAATTGTCATTTATATATGATTTTAGTTATTAGTATCCTGATCTCTTTTCATACTAAGAAAAATTAAAAGAACAATATTGAAAACTAAAATTTGTAATATACTTCATTAATCATCTTTGTAACTTCCAAAGAAAAGAGGAGCTCCACTTCGTTATTTTATTAAAAACAATAAAATAGTGTGCATTCACTTGTCCACATCTTCCTATTTTCAAACTTTAATTCTTTATCAAGCGCTCCAACTCCATCCCTTGCCTCTCTCTATGTCATTTAAAAAGTGATAAGAAAATTGACCACTTACCTACTTGTTTCAATATTACAAAATTAACTCTGTTATTTATATACTTGTACGAATAATTCTAGGACCCTTCAATTTGAAAATTATTTTTTTAAACATGATTTAGACACTATTTTGGATATTTGGAAATTAATGTGTAAATAAATTGAAAATTTTAGTTACATTTTTTATAAATGTGGTCGATATGATGTGAGTTTATATTTGAGAATTAATGTGTAAATAACTGAGAATTTTAATTACGTTTGTGATAAATGTCAAAATGTGGTAGATGTGATGTGAGTTATGTGATGAAGCAGATTTTATTGAACATATAATGGCGGTTCTGCAGTCTTAGAGGAGTGTAGAGACATCATATGATTTTCTATGTTTTGTGGTGATTAAATTTTAAATTATCAATTGCCGCTTTCGAACTTTGTTTCGTTGCCTTTTGAGGCATGAATTATGATAAAGCATGTTGTGATTTGATGGAAAGAGTGTGTTGCTGCAAAAAGGCGCAAAGGTCAACAGGTGGCTTGGAGTTATGCAGCTCTCTTGGAGTTTCCATGGAAATAATATGGGGTCGGAGTCAAAGAATGCATGCGTGCTCTGAATGCAATTTGCCTTTGATCAGAGTTTGACAAATATTCACTGGAGTAGACATACATAGGCGTATACAACTCTGAGCACAGGAGTGATCTTTATCCTGTTTAGATGCTACTTTCATTTCTTGTATTTGGTTTTCTCGCTCCCTTTCTATTCGAAGGTCTGAGCCATGCTGTTTTGGAACTATCAAAAAGCGTATGATTCTAAGTTGTAATCTTAACATTGTAAATAAAATAATATTTGTCCGTAGCAACAGTTGAACCATTTTACCCAACAATATGATAGTATTTTCGTTTTTTCTATTTTTCGGCTTCTATTAGGAATTGAACTCATTCCACTGTTAGCGTGTTATATATATATATATATTTTTTTTTTTATTATTATTTTTTTTTTTTGGGGTCAAAAGACAAGTTCAGGTCTATGAAAATTTTCAATAAACATGGAAGATATTGAAATAAGCGTTTATTGCTGAGATGAGTTTTACTACTCCTAAACTTTATTAATTTCTACATCATCTTCCTATTCCTTCATCATCGAGGATAAAACAAAGCAGAGAATTAATTCCCTCCCCTTTTTTCTCCAACAAAGAAAGCGCAAGGAAGTTAAAGAGGAAAAAAAAATTAGGCATAGGAGTAACAAAGCTTCTACTCAGAGCTAGCCAAGTTAAAACTGTGAAGAAGAAATCACATACAGCAAATGAATTGCTCAACGTTTGGATTAAGAGACGCATATTGAAGGAGCTCCGCATCACGCTCAAACAAGACCAAGTCTTGCTCTTCCATGTTGACAAGCGCTTCAATCCCATTCCCATCTCTTGCATCCATCAAAACCACACTATTCTTCACGGGAGACCCAATACTAGACACCCATGTTGGCTTGCCCCACCCAAAATCCACTTCATACGTTGGCAACCTGCACCAGCTGGCAAAGAAGAACAAAGTTGGCCTCTTCTCCGAATCACTCGGAGTTCGTCTCGCCATAGTAGCTTTTGTTAGGAACTCAATCACAAATGACTTGTCCCCAAAGTTCTTCACGTTTTTGTCACAAAACTCAGATAACCCTTCTCTTGTTTCCCTCACCAATTCGTGCAACTCCGCATCATTATTTTTGTCCCTAGACACGGGAAAGGACCAAACCCAGTTCCCTATGGACTTTTCATGCAATGGAGGAACCATTTTTCTGCGAAGGTTCGCGGCAACACGCAAAGGCGTGTTGCTACTCAACCCCAGAGAAGAAACCGCACGCTTGTAAATCAGTGCAATGACAACTTCAACGCGCGAGGGGCTTTCCACATTGTGGGATGATACCATGGCCTTAAGGGACTCGATCTTGGAACCCTCGAACACAAGCCTTTTGCACACGGTGTTTTGTTTCGCGAACAAGAATTCAGGGAAAGCCGGTAAGTCCCCTTGTGGGAAGACAGAAGATCCTGCATCAAGCACGGGAGGGAAGGCTAATAATAACCCTCCGTTTTCTTCTTCATTGTGCTTTCCGTTCATGGTGGCCCAGTCATGCACGAAGTTGAAGAGTGTGGAAGCGTCGCCAACTTTGTGAGACAAGCACACGCTGATTGCTATTCCACCACATGCAAAACGGTTGATTTGAATGGCTAATATACTTGCACTTGTGCCCATGTCCTTCCACTGAAGTTCATCGGGGAACAAAGGGTTCATCAGTGCTTCGCTTGGGTTGTGCAGAATCCATGAGAGGTTGCCTTTGATCCTTGTGACAAGCAATGGCACCCCTTGGTCGTTGCACTCAATGGAACGTTGATCTTTGTACCTACCAGCAAAAGGGTAGTATATGGATAGAACTTGAGATAAGGACTTCTTGAGCATTGATATTTTGGTTCCTTGGTACTCATCATCTTCATGTTCAGAGGCATCGTTTGGGTAAAAGTAAATCGCTGGCACGTAATTTCGCGCAACGATGTGGTCTATGAAGGAGAGGGAATGAATTTTGTGGTGAGGAGGGGTAGGTGCAGAGGGTTTGATGCTTTCTCTTGATATTAATTCTATTTCCATGGTTCACTGTCTCTACTTTGTGATTGGTGTAAAATCACTGCTATTGATTGAGCAATGCGTGCAGCAAGGTTGATTGCCTATCTGTCTATACATATACATTTCATAAGCGATCAATACCAATGTAACGACAAATTTAGAAATATTTGCTCATGGTGTTTCCAATGGTATTGGAATTCGACCGCGTTAGGTTTAATTTGGGAACTGGAACACGTACGCCTCGTGGTAACAAATAGAAGATTGGAAAAAAAAAAAAAAAGAAAAGTAAAGAAATAGAAGATTGATCATTGTTTATTTTCTATCGATAAATCAATAATCTTTCAGGTACATATTTACATATACATATATAATTTAATTTAAATACACTGACAATATAAAATAATTTTACACTGTCAGTCAATAGAAATAGTGAAAAGTGCCAACTCACACAAATAACTACCTATTATAATGAAGGATCTACTATGATTTTTTACTTTTTCCTATTTTTATTGGTTGATAATATAAAACTATTTTACATTATTAGTACATAACAATTAAACTCATACATATATTGCTATTATTATATCAACGCATGGACTATGATATTTATACACTGACATTTGTACAATATTTTTACACTTTAAAATTTATTGAGAAAATAAAAATAAAAAAGAATGTGTTTGAATGTTTTTCCCCCCTACTTTTGTTATAAAAAAAATTAGAAGTATTGTTAAAATGGTATAATAAAGTGATGTAAAAATAACATTTTCCTCAACATTATATATATTGGATTTAATTTATATACATTGATAGTGTAAGACTATTTTATACTGCCATTCAATTACATTCTCTCATTTACATGACTTTTAAAATAATAAGGGTGAGGGTCATATATATTTACTTATATGATAGCATATAATCGGATGACAATATTAAAAAATACTGTCAATAGATATAAATTAAACTCATTTATATTTCTTTGCACATCAAAACGTTTATGTCTTTTTTTCATTTGGGACTTATTTCGGACCAGAAAAACAAAATCATATGAAATAAGTTACAATTTATGTTTTCTTATATTGACATTTAATAAGTAACGGTGAGTTTGATATAAAGATAAAAATATGGAAATATTTTTCATGAATTAGACTTATATATAAAATTACATATAAATTTAATCAATAATTTTTTTTTGATATTTTTATCTCCATACCAAATATATCCTAAATGATATAATAAACATGATGTATAAATATGTGTAATCACATTAACAGATGATGAAATAAAAATCTCAACTTAAAAATCATTAATTAGAAATTAATTTAATAAAAAATTATTTCAGTGAAGATATATATATGTTAGATTTTTTAATTAAGATGGTAAGGAATCATTATCATGTTAGATTTTTTAATTCAAGAGTCTTCTATCATAAAAAATACTGATATTGCGATTAATTATGTATACTGAAAATTATTTTTACATCATATAAATTGAGTTAATATAGATTGTGTGATCAGTTTTCTTTAAAAAATAAAAAATAAAATACCTTGATGATGTTCACTTTTCTATTTTATACTTTTCTATTTTATATATATATATAAAATAATTCAAAATTTGTATATACGAATCATGCAAAATATATGTTCGGTAACTGTTGGTCAACACTTAGTGAAGAGGTGGAGTGCTACGTTCTTGTAAAGAAAATTATTTTAGTACACTAAGTTTTTCACACTATTTTATTTTGGTTAATAACAGTGACTTAAGTATTTATTAATAAGGTATATATAGATTTGATTATTGAACTATTAATTAGTACTGTCAAGTTAATTATTTAAAGAACAAATTATGCTATTGATAATCAATTTTCATACGTTGTAAATAATTAAGCTATCATCAATTAATTAATGTAAATAAAATGGTGTAAACAACCTTAATATTTTTTGTAACGAAAGCTGAAGTGTTAGAGAGTAATTTAGGCTATATTTTACCGTGGCTTTTTTTTGGTTTTATTTTTTAAAAAGAATTTAGGCATATTAATTATAAACAAATGCCATGAGTAAGTACAGGTCGTTATGGAATTTCATCACTCTTTAAGCTCAGTGTAAAACAGATAAAGCTCTCCTTCGTAACATTTGTATCTTAAAGAATTAAAAATAAATACTAATTTTGGTTCCTAACGAAAATTTTGGAAAAAAATTAGTCTCTCGAAATTTAAAAACTTTAAAGTAGTCTCTCGCAATTCAAAAAGGACACATTAATCCTTCCGTATAAATTTATACTATTAAAAATTTTTGTATGAAAGGATTAACGTATCCTCTTTTTTGTATAATGAGGCACTTTTTGGAGACTTTTAAATTTTAAAAGACTAATTTATCCCTTAAAATTTGTGTCAATGACCAAAATGGATATTTGTTCTAGAATTAAACTCAAATCTTCTCCTCAAAATGCACAAGTTGTTACTACTTTGTGTCATTCCATATGCAGGCTATCATGGCTTTTTTTTTTTTTTAATTCTGTAAAACATTAATTTCGTGTGTTGGATATATACTTTTTCTTGTCAATTTTTTTCATAGCTGAAAACATCTTCAAATAAGTCCTTAAATTAATTGTTAAGAGTGAAAATTCAATACTTGAATTAGTTTAATAGAAAATAGTTTAGGAAAAAATAGGCAATATGGATGATGAATTTCCAAAATTACCCGGATGGTTGTAAAGGCGCGGTCCTCTCTTTCTTTCTTTCTTTTGGGGGGGTCGGGAAACGGAGTTAAGATAGGAGATGGAGGATGGGATATGGGTGCTTTTAGGTAAGGCTTGGCTTGATCCCGATTCAATTATTTGTTCAAGTCATTTTTTTATACTCAAATTCGATTTGATTGTGACCCGAAGAATAATTGAATTGAGATGATGGCAACCTAAAATTAAATAGTTTCATAAATTTAAATATTATGTATAGTTAAATAATAAAATTTTGTAAGTAAGAAATGAAAATTAAAGAATGTTTAATAATATATATTTTTAAGCATAATATGTTATTATAAAATATTATTATGTTATGGATAAGATATTAATTTAAAAATTTTTATTGTTTACTCTTAATCTTTTAAAATATTATATAATATCAATCTGGTCAAGTCAACTTAAACCAAAACTCAAATCTCACCTAAAAAATATATGCAGCTAATTTTCAATAACCTAACTATGCCCTATGAGCTTTGAATTTTATTAAGTAATTGGACCGAATTAGGTCATAGATAGCACCCAGTAAGAGAAGAAGGCATCTCATGGCCATGGGATCAAACTTAGTCTCATGTACTTATGAGGCTATGTGGTTTATCACTGTATCACTAAGGCCAAGCTTCGTCCACAGTGTGGGTGCTTCCTTTATGCGCTCCACATACTTCTGGTTTTTTTTTTTCCTGTCAATAAATATTAATGACTAATAATTAAAGACAACAGTAAACCTTCAATTTGGTTCTTCACCAAAATAACGGGGGACAAAGTAATTCTTCAAATTTTGGAAGTTTACTCGAGATCTTTTGTCATTTAAAATGTGGGATATTTTGTTCTCAAAACAAGTAAATTTGAGAGTTCAAATGTCCCATTTTAAATTATTAGGGATCAAAATATCTCATATTTTAAATAATGATTGATCTCAAGCAAATTTTCAAGTATTGAGGGATTATTTTGTCTCTTGATATTTTGATATTTTGGTCAGAGACCAAACTGAAAGTTTATTCTAAAAACAATAATTCACATACAAAAAATAAAATAATACAACAAAATTTGATAAGTTAAATCTACGATTATATCCAATAAAAAATTACATAGCTTTAAGTTAATAAAGTTACACAACTTTGAATAAAAACATCAGAATTTAAGCGTACTCTGGCAACTTTACGTAAGGTATAGTTTGGTTTTTTGGGGGGTGATAGTGGAAAAGTTGACAGATAAGTCACCCTTATTGCCACTCTACATAATCGTACATAAGATTTTCACCTCATACGACTCCTCGTTCAATTCTTTCAAAGTCATTGGATCCTTTTCCTTGTTTGAGAATCTCCCCCCTTCTTCCACTCCGTCCCGAAGAGTAACTAGGACCAATTCAGCCATGTTTTCATGTTCCAATTGATTCCTTTTTTATTATTCTCAAAGGATTTGATTATTCTCAAAGGAGAAGATTCTTCTTTTTACCAAACATATGTGGATCCAATCACAATCTTTTAATAAGAATAAGAGATCTTTCTCGATCAATCCTTTTGCCCCTATTTTTCGAGAATCAGAAAGATCCTTTTCAATCAAGTTTGAATTTGTTCATTTGGAATCTGGACTCTTCTACTGTATTTTCATTTACTTATTTTTGTGGATGGCAGGCAGGCCTATCTTTCTTGGTTTCAATAGGACTACTTACGAGCGTTGTTTCTATCTACTATTAGCTAAAAATAATCAAGTTATTAATGACTGGACGAAACCAAGAAATAACTCCTCACGTGCGAAGTTATAGAGGGTCCCCTTTAAGATCAAACAATTCCGTCAAATTGAGTATGATTGTATGTGTGATAGCATCTACTATACCAGGAATATCAATGAACCCAATTATTGAAATTGCTCAGGATACCCTTTTTTAGCTTCTAGAATCTATTTCTTAGTTCAAGATCCCTCTTATCTTACTAACTAGAATCAAAGAATTAGTAGATCTGTTCCGCCCAAAATGGGAATGGGCTAGGGTTATGAACTTATAATCTATAATCTGATGATCGAGTCAATTCCATGATTATAAGTTTATTCCATACCAGACCAGACCATAATAGGGTTATATACATTCTCATTATGAGAAAGGGGTCATTCGATTGTATCTAAATAGATACTATGTTTACATATAGATCCCTGCGTTGTTCCATTCCATTTAGGATTAGGAATAGGTGTAATCGGACCTGCTTTTTGCATATCTATCATTATTTTGGAGCCTATTCACCTCTTTGGGCTTCTATTGAATTGAGAAATAGGTTTGATTGTCCATCTTTTTGATAGAATATATATAAGGTATCCTCTGGATAATTCAAATTGAACCAATTGGATGTCCGACTCGGGCCTATATGACATGACCGATCAATAAAAATACTCTAACACTCCACCTTTGTCATATATTCCATACATCACACTAGCTAGATATCATATTCATGGAATACGATTCACTTTCAAGATGCCTTGGTGGTGAAATGGTAGACACGCGAGACTCAAAATCTCGTGCTAAAGAGCGTGGAGGTTCGAGTCCTCTTCAAGGCATAATATTGAGATCTCTTATTGAATTGGAATAAGTTCGGCAGCAGATCACGAAATCTTGGTGATCTTCTCTATCTAATGAATGGGGAGTCTATTTTGAAATCGTCCACCCTGCACCCCCCCGAGTATATGCTTCATCAAGAATCACACAGGGGTAGATTGATACAATAGAAACCTCTAGTAAAATGCCCACCCGTAACCCAGCGGATAAAGTACATTACATAGTCCGTTTTAGGGATTGGCGACTTACCCATTCAATGACTTTTGCACCAGACGTTCCCCAAATGGGTACTGTACTCTCGGGTTGGGTGAATTCCATAATAGACGCCTATTGGCATTCCAACCTTCATTCTCCTTTTAGGGCCTATTCGAAAAAAAAGAGAATTTAGTACTTCTTGGTCGTGAATATCTGAATAGGACAAACCGCCCCATGGATATCTTTGCTTCGGAATAAAAACAATTAGAATTAGGCTTGGTCAACTAGAATGTGTATTATCGATATAGGGGATCTTTCAATTGAGAAGATCTATTGACCTGAGACAAAGAGAAAAAAAGGTCTATTGATTTGATTTAGTTATTCAGTTAAACCAATGATTCGTTATTGGAATAGATAGCAACAACCATTTCATCCGGGAAAAGCCATCTTTTTCTCAACAATGTCTTTGTCATTTGATCCAATAGCGTTCTATTAGATAGGAGCAGATTTGATAAATATTGATAACTCTCGGATAGAGTATTAGAACGGAAAAATCCATTAGATAATGAACTATTGGTTCTAAGCCATCTCTGGCGATGAATCAATAATTCAAAATGCTTTTCTTGCGTATTCTTGATAAACCAGTGTTTATATATAGATGTAGGAAGATCTGTTTGGGAAGTAAGAAGCGCCTTTGATATCTCTTCATCTGCAAAGAATTCTCAATATGAAAACACAAAGACAAAAGGCTGATCTTTGAATAGGAAAAAGAGTGGATCCGCAGGGTCCCAAATGAATTGGCTTATTCGAAAAAAGCCTTGTTTTTTGGAAGATCTATCTCATGTTTGGTACTGCAAGGTTCCACCCTGCAAGAACTCCGAATCATTCTCTTGAAACTCATCCTCTTCCTCATAAATGATCCGCTTGCCCCAAAATGACCTGGCCCAATAGGGAAATCCCAATTCATTGGGCCTTTCGATACAATCAAATAGAAAGCCCCAAGGGCGCCATATTCTAGGAGCCCAAACTATGTGATTGAATAAATTCTCCTCTATCTGTTGCTGGTCAAGGACTCCTTCCCCTTCTTCAAACTCCAATTCATATTTTTCATAGAGAAATCTCTGATCAACGATAGAATAAGATCCATTTTGAATCATATTTAAGGGATTCCTTGGTTCGGGCCGAAGAAGCAATGTCACTCGATCATTATCAAACTGACTGAAACTTTTTTCTGTTCGTGAGGATCCCACCAAAGCGCCTTCTGCTTCTAATAGGCCATGAACTAGATCAGAATCATTCTCAACGAGTCCATAAGAAGTGATCCCATTTTTTTCATCAGGTCCAGGTAGAGACTAAAGGTCTTGAGCGACCGATCCGGCAGAACAACTCAAAAGATAAAGAAGTATCGTTAATTTCTTCCTGCTCGTTCCAAGTTTGAAGTACCATTTGTACAAATAAGAATCCCCCTCGTTACATGATTTTTTCTTCATATAGATAGATATAGGATCTATGGAGCAATTACTTAGAAGTACATTTTGTGAAACAGTCCTTCCTATCTGATAGAAAAGGATCCCATGATCCTGAACCAATCTTACCTGGGATCGCAAATCCCAAGTTTGTCTATGAAGAGCAGATCTAATTATATTAGCGTCTATAATGGATTTCTTTTGCATAATACTAATCAATAAGGCTCATTGGTAAGTGCTACAAGATCTCGTACATTGGAATCCATAGTTATGGACCCGAGTCCATTAGTATGAAACATTCTCTTTTCCAAGTGAAATCCCCTAGCATATGAAAGAGTGAAAAAGTGCTTTCGTTGTTGTGGAATAAGAAGCCTTCATATCTTAATGCATGTATTTAATTTATTCGGAGCTACTAGAGCAGGATCCACTTTTTGGGGAATATGAGTCAAAGCAATAACAAGAATATTTCTAGTGGAACATCTTTCATAATCCCTGGAGAGATAGTTCACTAATAAACCGAGGGATAAGTAATTCGACTTATTCACATCCAGATCATGAATGTTTGGAATCCATATTATGCAAGGAGACATTGCTTTTGCTAATTCGAATTGAAGGGTGATATAAAATCGGTCTATTTCCGGCATCATATCCATAGTTAGCGCATTCATCATAGTTAGAAGCTCCAGCTCCGTATCAAGGTCACGATCGATATTGTCACTATCATCAATATCGTCACTATCATCAAAAAGAAAACCCTTAGGCTTGTTATCCAGGAACTTGGTCAGAAATACTATAATGAAAGGAACATAGGAGTTTGTCGCTAGGTATTTGACCAAATAGGATCGTCCAGTTCCTATAGAACCTATCACTAAAATACCCCTAGGGGGGTCAGGCTAAGCGGAGCCAAAAGGGTTTCCCATGAGATAGGAAATGAAAACTATTAGCCCCACACGGGGTTTGTGAATAAGTGATTGTCTGATAATGAGCAAGGAATATCCATCTTTCTGCTAAACAAGAGACTTTGCGTGGCACTGGCATCATTTTATAGGCATCATTTTATAGGCTTTTTTCTTTTGTCACCATTTTTTGAGGCCATTCTTTTTTGGTACACAAAAATTATGGGAGACATTATTCTTGTATTTTGGAGAGATAAAATATTTTCAGTTACTCTTCTTTCTAACAAATGCATTTCTCGATACTCAAGCTTATATCCTCATTCATATAGGAGACTAAGCTGTTTACTACTTGTCCAACATCTTGTTGGTTTTGGCACCATTTTATATGCCTTTTTATTTTTGTCTAATATATGCTTTAAACATTTATATGCTTTAAACTAAAAATTTATACTTTTCTTTTTTGGTCGTGAACATTTATATTTAAACTTTTAGGGTATGTTGCCCAAAAGTTGAAGATAGTGCATTATCAGTCCTTCGATTTTTGAAGTTATTTTTTCTCTCTTTGCAGTTCTAATTAACCATAGAAATACCGAGGCAAACCGATAGGTTGGGTGCGCAAGGCAATAGCATCGTCATTATACAAAAATTATTCTCTAATTCTTAACTTAGGTTCTCTCATATAGATAAAATCTACCATTTTTTTTTTCATGAATATCTAGTTAATAATTAAATTTTTTAGAGTTAATCCATGATACAATCCAAATACATTATTAAAACATTTTTAGTGGCTCAACCTTACGCATTAAGTAAGAGTTAACTTATTAGTTTTATTTGTTTATTTTAAAATAAGAAAAGTTGATAACGTTTAAAATACAACTGTAGAGACGACTACATAAAATGAATATATATAGTACTGTCCTTTAGTAAGTTGCTATCGATGATCGTAATTGACAAATGAATATATTATTTTCTGTATCTTTCTTGCTTAAGTCATGCATTTTCCAAATGGTAAAGCAAAGGTCAACAGAGAATCCTCACTTGCTGAAATATTACCTTCAATGTGGCGACAAATCAACACGACGCACTCCATAAAATTAAATAATCTGCGGTTTCAAAGGATGATAAGCTTAGCATGAAATTGCCAATTATCTCAAGTTATAATAAGGGGGAAAACCTCGATATATGAATTATTGCACTAACAAACCACTCCAAATTTGTCCTACTTTTGGGGACCACATAATAAATTCAAATTGAGCAGAAACAAAAATATGATGATTGAAGATTTGGAGTAGTTGTCACTTAAATTGCTGGACTAGTAAAAAAAAACTAAAAAAACTTAGGTTCAATTATTTTGGGAAAAAAATTTTTCGTGATAGCTCTATAATAAGAGGATAATCTCGATGATGCTTATGAATTTTTGGACCAAAACGCTACTCCATAAGATGTTATATTTCGTGGACCACATAATGAATTGAAATTGAGCCAACATAAAAATTGGTGATGATTGGAAATTTGGAGTGGTTGCCACTTAGCTATCTTATCAATATTATAATAAAAAAAATGTTTCCATGGGAGGAAGATTTACTCTTATCTCCCCCTGCTTATAGCATGCCGGTTATTAAAATTCCTACAGATATTAATGATAAACTGAAAAGGCTGGTAACTAAATTTCTCAAGAAATCAAGGCCACGAAAGTGAAAAATTATTGCATATGTACAAATTTAACACATAAGATTTAGACAGTCATAATAAAACTGAGTCCAATTAATTTTGTTTAATTTTATTTAAGACACACTCAATTATATCCAGTTGGGTCTGAATTTTTATTGTAAGTATATCTAAATCTTATGGGTTAAATTTGTGTTATGGAAATCAGAGGAGAGCTTTGTCTACTCCCTAGGACCGAATTGCCAATCACTCAACCAGTTTTATTCACTTTGGCAGAGGTAAAGCCTTCCTTCATACAACCTCAGCAGCAACTTGTAACCATATTGTATCATCATCCGGAGGAGGAAAAAACTGTCTTAAATCTTAAATATAACAAACCTATCTTCAAAGTCCAAAGAAAAATACTGACACATGAGAATTAATTAATGCACGTTTGATGGGTTGGGCATAACATGGATTATGTGGGAATAACCATTTGACCGAGTTTTGGATACATTGCACTGATTTAATTATAGCTAATTACATTGGAGTTGTTTGCCTTATCATTTAAACTGGTTTACCGATTATCAACAATGCTATTAAAAACTGGAACACACTACCAATTCTGGTCGTAGATAGCTTAAAGCTTAGGGAAAAGTTACGAAACATCTAATTAAATGAAATATTGTTAAATGGAGGCAAATTTTGCCAATGATCAACTCAGCAAACTTGCAGAGCATAAAGGAAACAACAGTTGCCGTTAGAGCCATCATAATCCCTTGTGTATCTTTTGGAATGAGATGATTATTCCAATACTTGTATTGGAGAAACATCATCTTTTGTGCTACTCTAGCTGAATTATAATCTTTATTTTGAATCATGCCGTCGACATTGTAACTGGTTTGAACATTGCTCCTAACTTCGTGCATTGAAACACAGTTAAACAAGGATCAAGATCCTAAAATTAGAACACAATTGTTACATCTTATTACTCCCATGCACATATTATTTGGGGCGTATATAATTATTACGTCTACTTAAGAATTTTTGCATTTATTAACAAAATCTTCAGTTTAAGGTCTTTGAAGATGTCAATTTCTAATTTAGCCTATTATTTAAGGGCTCCAATTAAACTTTATCAAAGTAGCCAATGAGAGTTAATTTACCTTAATTGATTTGATAGGATCAAACTGCATCAACGCAAAGATAATACATAAGTATAACAAGAAATTTCACATAAATTTTTTCTTTATATGGGATCAAACATAATAAGATAATGAGGGAGCAATACACACACACCTAAAAAAAAAATTCAAATTTAATGGGGGCACATGCCCCCAACATCTATGATGTAAATCGGTCCATGGTAAGGGACAAAATGCTTCGAGTATCAAACTATATGACATTTCAGTTATTTTATTTCATTAAGAATATAGTTAAAATGAAAAATAACTTTAATCTACAAAGTTGAAGTATCAATTTTAAATAGAACAGAGCAATTCCCCAACCCCCCCCCCCTTTTTTCTCTTCTTTTTTACTCTGAAAACACCTAAGAATTTCTCTAACCATATACTGAAAATGAGCGAGAAAAATTCCTTCCTCTTAAAGCTTTTGGCATTCACATGCCAAGTGACTAGGAAACATATCTTATTGGATGGCTACTCAGTCTTAAGTGCATATCCTCCCAATGGAGTAAGAGGGTCAGAATAGAAAGCCGTCCTTCGGCTGTCTAGGAATCACTACATTAACTAATAGCTTGCATGTGGCTCAGCTCACCAGCAACACAACCTTTAGGGCAGTATTAAATTCTGGGGTTACTAGAGGGTGAACAGGAAACACAAAGTTATTAGAATACGCTTTACATAATGTTCCAGTGAAACCACATCCTAACTTTGAACTCCATCTTAAGGAAAACCCTTTTGCTCCTTTACTTCCTCATTCCCCAAATACATTCCAATATACGGTGAATAGATGAAAATAATAACATTGTGCCATATATATCTCACCAGGTCACTGCTAACTAGTGCTGAGTCCTATTATCTAGGGAAGCTCTCACTTTCCACAAGGCCTAATAATAAGTAAAATTGAAGTCACTAGCAATCATCCCGTTTATCCTCAATACCAGTCTAGCCATCAGAGAGAATAAATTTTGACCTCACACACATTGCAAGGATGCAGAGAGACCATGCCTTCCTTTCACTTCACTAACAAACCATGGTAACTAGCCCTTCAAGTAGAGCCATTTATACAGGGAAGAAAAAAAACACGAATTCTACAGTGACAAACAAATAATAGGCTGTTATAATACATACATATGTAACCAGACTGAATTTGAGAAAAGTTGTCTGAGCATGTGAAAATACCTCAGAACTATAGCTGCTTCTAATTAATACATTGATATCAGGAATGAGATGGTCAAAACCAGTAGCATGTAGCGATCCCCAATCACATAATGTTGGGTAGAGCTTCACCTCCCATCAGCAGTTTACCCAGTTGCAGCACCCTTTTGAATCTCAAAAATGCCCTGCCACTCCTTGACAGAAGTCACATGACTCTTTATCAAAGACACAATCCAAATGCAGGCAAGAACAGCAAGAAAATTGAAATCTGCCACCAAGAATATAACCTTCTGAAGCATATGAACCATTAATGCCAGCAAGCCACTAAACAAACGGAGTCCTAAAACATCAAATCATCTAAAATTATCTAGAGGATGCTTGGGCAGCCACAGTGATCGAGACAACAGTTGTCTCATTGCTTTTCAAGTTTTGATGCAGCAACCTCTTCTAAGAACTTCCATGTTGCTTCATGTTTTATTTTCCCCTCTTCTAGGTTTGCTTCATCCTCCTGGAATTTATTCAAGCACTCCTCAAATAACTCAGGGTCAACATCAGAGAAGATTTTACGAACATTAAGCGTCAAGTTCTGAACTAATTGATTCCAATGGGCAGTGCTACTTTTCTCCAATGCAGGGAAGATAATAGGCAGTATTACTTTTCGGTTTTGTCTGATTAAACTCTCAATATGATCATTGTTCCACAAGTAAAGAGCCCTCTCTGCAACCTATAAAAGAATAAATTATTCATTAAGACCACGATCACAAAGGCAACAACATATATCAGATGGAGGATATCATTCCACAAGAAGTTTATCATGTCCAAGATAACAAAACCATCACTTGTTACTGACTTCTAACCATTGACCAAGAGTCAATATAAAAAAAATCTATCAATGTTGTTAGGCTGCACATTACACTTTGTCCACCATGATAATATGACCATGTAATCACAATCACAAAAACACCTTATCAGGACCATCTGACCAATAACGGTGCTCTGCTAACATAACGTCAACCACTCAACATGGGCCATTTGCAACTTGCCAACACCTAATACCCCTTTTGAATATCTTGCCTACTGCCATTACATATTAGAGACCTATGTCTCCCCTTAAATGAGAAAACCAGAAAGCTGTATATCAAAAGGAAGCAACACCATATACAAGAACTATTGAATAACACAACATATATACCTGTCAAACCAAAATCTTTTCTGAGAAAAAGGAAATAAACAATAATGATTTTCATTTTCTTTGCTTATAAAATATTTAGTTGATCTAAGAACAATTTTTCATAGGTCACCAGCATAGATATAATAGATCTTTGATATTCTAATCTAGCTGGTGCATAAGTTTTGACAATTAAACATACAATTGGGAATAAGAGTCTTATCCTATAAGATAAGCATAACCAAAGATATTAGAAAATATTCTGAAAGGGCCAGGGCCTTCATAAGCAAATCAGAAATCAAGGAATACCAAATAAAAGCATAAGTTACAGATAACTTGAGGATTTCCTGCAATCCTTATCATTTAAATCGTAATTCTTATATCTTCCATCTGAAATTCACATTGTATTAAACACCAGCAGATTCTAATGACATAGATAAAATGCATACCAATTATAAGACAAAGATATAAGATGACATTCCCAAATTCCTAGGTCGTATAGTAGTAAATTAAGATTCTCAGTAATTAAGACTACCAATGACAGTAACAATACATCTGGTTAAGATTATCTTCATATCAAGAACCAATTTTATGCCTTAATGAATTCAGACTAGCATTTCTTCATTTGCAGTTTGCATGCTTACTCAGATCAAACCTTAGTTCTTCACCATTTTGAGTTGAAAAGTGATTAATGATTTATGATATCAAAAAAATCAGTTTCCAAGCATTTCAAGAATCTTCCAAATAGCTCAATCATCAAAGATGAAGGCGAACCCAAAAGCATTACTAAAGATGAAGATAACTGGAAAGCTTGGCATTGGCACAATTTCTAAATATCATATGCAAAATTCATGTGTACTATCCACAAAATTCACTGAACCAATCCAAACATGGCATCTGGCACAAAAATTGAATCCCAATCATCGGATTAACTTTAAAGTGAAATATGGACCATAAGATATATAACAACTTTACAACCAGAGCATGCAAGAATCTCAATACAGCATGTAAACAACAATCAAGACCAAGTTAGTGATTGGCCACCTTATGCATGTCCCGGAAAACTATTAGTGAAAAATGAGAACACAATTATCATTGGAAAACATTATTCAACAAAAGAATTGCAAGACAAGCAATAGGACGGACAAAAGAACTAGTTGGTTACACTATAAGTGGTCATTACCTGAAAGTGTGAGCTGCTCAAGCAACGAGCAATTTGGCGGAACAGAGGCAACATACATCTTTGGAATTCTGCTGGCTGAGTGGCTTCTAGAACTTCCTCTAGCTCAGTGAGGAACATGACTTCCTTTGAACTATTAGTGATGGGCCAGTATTTCAACAAACCCCTTATAACAGTATCTGCAAGCTTGCAGTCTTTTTCCACAAACTGTGTAATGCAGTATGACAACTGCTGATGATACATAGCTAAGCATTTTGGTTTGTGAAGAGGGATTAAAGCACGAACAAGAAACAATTTGTGCTCTTCTTTCAGTGGCAGCGCAAACCCATTAATTATACTTCCCAGTACCTCAAGAAGCTCAGCAATCCCATTAAACTTTTCAGTTTCAAAAATAAAACGGAAGAAGATATTGTTGATAGATTTCCTAATAAATGGGCGATGGACCATAAACTTTCCATAGATTCGATGTAGGATTGTTTTCAAATATTCCCTCTCCCTCGGATCCTCAGAATCAAAGAGATCTAACAATCTGAGAACGAAAGAATGATCAATGTACTTCTTTGCTAACTTTGCATCAGTTTCAGGAGATGCAACAAACCTTAGAAGAAATTCATATACAATTTGCAAGTGAGACCAGGCGGGGTCCACCAGTGGTTCCTCATCTTCCAGATCAAAGGCTTCTAGAACCTTGTTCTCACGGGGCTGTGGATTAATTGACCTGAATAAGTTCGCAGATACCATCTTGATAACTTCCTGCATAACAGTTTCAGTAAATTTCCCATTAACAGAAGTAACATATTCCACCAGCTCAAGCAATGTCTGCCTTTTAATTTCTTTTTCCTTTATAGTCTTTGTTGGGTCAGTGAAGTCAAAAACCACACAACACAAATTCAGTTTTCCGATAAACAAGCTTTGCTTCTCAGAGTTGAGAACATCCCTAAAACTTGGCAATGCTTCATAAGGCGCACTTGTCGAATTACCATTTACTTTTGAGTTTACACCTGCAGGAACTTTACTTCCATGATTATATACTGAGCTGAGAGCAGCAACAGGGCCGGGAAGAGGCGCGCTATTTGAGATCATGAGTTCACTAGTCATAACATCAGCTGCTCTTGTACCAGTTGTATTCACGGATGGGGTTGATGAAGCCTCGAATTCACGATTATCAGCAGACTTAGACGGCTTCCGAGGAAGCCTACCCAGTATCTGCTTGATCATAATTTCAAATCTAAGTTAACAGGAGAAAACTCTCCAACCAAAGTCAGCTACTTTTGCAGCCTTCAGTGCAGCACCCAATGCAACACCATCACCACAACAATATCCAAACCTTCACAGTGAGGTAAGCTATACCCAGAAGCATAACTAAAATCCTCTTCAAGTCAACATATAAACACAAACGAAGGAGCTGTACAAATTGAAACACCAAGAACAGGTAGAACCAGTGGCGGTTCCCAGATAAGGATTTAGACAACACCCAGAAGCATTAACCAAAGCATCAAAGCAGATCCTTTTGTTCTGAAACATCATCCTCACACAAACTAGGGAAGACCCTTTTGCCTTGAGAGAAATCAACCGCCTAAATTTACACCCTCTGACCCCAACTCAGATAGAAACTAAAGAGGGCACTAAGCTGTACCTCAATAAGGTAAAAGATGTATTTTTTTTTCTCTCTCTTTAATGATCACTTGAATTGGATACTGTTCCCATAATCAAGATACAGTTTTGAAAGGCATACTCACCTCTTTTTCAATCCTGAAGTTAATGGCAATTAAGTGATCTGCTTGTGATCTGGAACACCAACGTTGTAGTTGTTCATTAAAATGGCGTCATATCATGGTATGGGACACAAGTCACAAGCGTGTGAGAAAAGTGAAGTTGTTACAGTAAGTCAATAACTTGCTGAGTAGTGGGAAAAATATGTGATCATCCAACTCGGAAATGAAACACGGGTGAGAAGAAAAAAAAAATGAAAAAGAGGAATCTTTTGATTGTTTCTAATTGAAGCAAAGGACTTTGGAGACAAGGAGAAGAAGGAGGGGGAAGGAACCCAGGAAAATATCATCCAAAACAAAATAAAAAAGAAAAAAAAAATAGAAAAGCTGGGATGAAAGAAAGGACCTCCCCATATTCCCTTTTAATTTTCTGTTTTTCTTCCACTATATTTATATTTATTTGCTGTGTGTAGCTTGGCGTGTGAATGAGAGGAATGGATGGTGTTCAAATTTAATTCAAATGAAAAAAAACGAAAATGGTTTAAAAAATAAAAAATTTATCAAAATAGAAAAATAATTAGATTATATTAATTCTTGTTTTTTGAAAATATATTGAATTAGATTAGATCAGTTCGAATTTTAATTTTAATTTTTAAAATCAATGTCATCCAATTTAATTTAACTTGATTAGTATTTTATTATAATAATTTAAAATTATTTTATAACTTTTATTTTTTTAATTTTTTATGGATTAAATTACTTTTAATTCATAATATTTTAAAGTTGGAATTTTTTTAAATAAAAAATTGATTAAATCAATTTAATTCAGATTAATAAAAATTGATTTGCATTAAAAACAATATAAATTATATTATGGACAAAGTTTGTATTAAGTTTTTTTGATCCATTTCAATCAATTCTTAATTTAAATAATGATACATAGATAATTTTTTTGAAATGAATAATTTAAAAGTTTAAAGTATATACTTACCCTAAAAAAAATATCCATGTATTATTTTTTAATTTAAAAAACGGATGACATGAATAAAAAAAGTTTGATCTAATTTTTTTCTTATGTTATTTAGATCACCTTATGTTATTTAGATCAACTGATTCTTTAGTTCGAAATTAATTCAAATCAAACCTTGATATGCCTAAAAGGACCATCATATGGGAGGAAAAGATATAGTGGGGGTAATAAAATTATGCCTTACCGTCAAATGGATTACCTTTTTTTTTTTTTTTTGTATTATCAAATGGATTACTTTATTAACAGGTTTATTTGAATTTGACATGTTTTCTTTTATAATAGCACTAGTGGAACAAAAAATAACGAAAACTCATTTAAAGTAATTTGGTTGTATAAAAAGAATTTTTTTTATGGGCATATAAAAGGGAAATTAATCGAATATTTAGGGTATGCTTAATTTAGGGGTAAAAATAGGGGATAAATTTTCATTGAATTTTTTGACCACTATATTGCACTTTTTAAAAGAGATTATCAAAGTACACTCATTTAGGAACATTTATCCTATCTATAGTTTTTTTTGCCACATGGATTGTTGGTGTAAATATTTTATTTTTTATGTCTATCCATATATGGCGCTACTTCTTTGTGTGCCATGTATGTTCATTTCTTACTAAGTATGTAAATAGGTTGGTTTGGTTTAAGTGTAAGTAAAAAATAAATCCGAATTGATGAAATTTAATTAGATTAGTTTAGTTTAGTTTTCATTTTTTTTTTCACAAATTTAAACCAAACCAATATGATCAAGATTGAATTAATTTGATTTGGTTCAAGTCATCGAGTTAAACTAAAAAAAGAAATATTTTTTTATACAAATTTTTATTTTTATAATAATTAACAATAATATAAAGTTTAATTATGATATATTTAATAATAGTGTAAATAAATAAATTCTGGAGCAATTATTAACAAAGAAAAAAAAATAGTGACTCTATTACTAATAAGGGTGTAAATAGCAACATCGGATCAAGTTTAAGGAAAATGCAAATCCAAATTGATTAATTTTAATTGGTTTTGTTTAGTTTGGATTCATAAAATTTTTTGACCAAATCCGATCCGAACCAAACTAATCAAATTCAAGTTGATTTAGTTTGAATGATTGAATTACTTGTTTAAATTTTTTTTCCAATTTCTGTCAAAAAAATACAATAAAAAATAATCATAAACCATCAAAATTTTCATATAAGTAAAGTTTAGATTTTATTCTAATATCCAAAGGTTAAATCATTCTAATATTATCATTAACATAATTAAAACAAACACAAATATCAAACAATTGCCATTCTAATTTGTTATTTTGTTAAGGGGGAAAAAAAAAGAATATAGGGATTCGGGTCGGGTCGGGTATCAAGGTACAAAATCGTAGATCTAATAATTGAACCAAACCCTGGTCGGTTCTAATTGGATTATATCCAATTAATCTGATAAACCACACTAACCTAAACCAATTTAATTAGTTCGGTTTGGATTGGTCGGGTTTATCGAGTTAGCCTAATCTGCTTACATCCCTAATTACTAAAATTTTAAATAAAAAACTTTGAAAGATTAGAAATAAATAGAAAAATTAATTGATTGGGTGATTAGATTGATTATTTGGGTAATTGAATTAAAAAATTATAAATATGAGACTGAACCAATAATAATTGGTTTGGTTTGGTTTGGTTTAAAATAAAAAAAAATTTCTATGCACTATCATATAAATTTTTTTTACACAAATTGCAATAGTTTTTAAATCCTAATTATCAAACACTTAATCCAATCACCCAATCAATTAATTTTTCTATTTATTTCTAATCTTTGAAAGTTTTTCACTTAAGATTTTAGTAAATAGTAATAGAGTCACTTTTTTTTTCTTTGTTAATATTTGTTCCAGAAATTTATTTATTTACACTATTATTAAATATATCATAATTAAGCTTTACATTATTATTAATTATTATAAGAATAAAAAATTTTATAAAAAAATATAATTTTTTATTTTTTAGTTTAACTCAATGACTCGAATCAAACCAAATTAATCTGATCTTGATGGGATCGGTTTGGTTTAGATTTGTGCAAAAAAAAAAAAATGAAAACTAAACTAAACTAACCCCATTAAATTTCATCAATTCGGATATATTTTTCACTCACACACAAACCAAACCAACACAGTTACACCCTTCTATTAAACACAGCAAAAAATGAATAGCATAGAAAAAAAGTAGCGCAATATATGGATCTTCTGTTGACATAGACAATATATATATATATATAGAGAGAGAGAGAGAGAGAGAGTACAATACAGAGGTCCGAAAAGCCTTTTTATGGATGAGTTAATATGTAGTTTTACATATGAATAAAATTTATGAAAATTTACCTTCTATTTTTATCCTAAATTAAATAAACCCTAAGAGTTTAAATTTTAAAATAGCTATTTTAAGAATAACTTCAACTCATTATTATTTTCAGCCAAACGTTGCATGATTAATTATTCAGATCCAAAAATTAGAAACTTCAGTAAAAAGAAGTTTATCAGCTGAATGATAGTTTAAATAAAATATAAAAATAAAACTATGCTATTTTTTTTTTTTAAAAGGTTTTTGATATACTGCATAAATAACCGACCGCAACTATGTTTAAAAAAAAAAAAAAGGCGACTACTGAAGTGAAATTTTGGTATCGTTAGCGAATATAATAAATTGACAAACAAATTCGATAACTTGTTGGGTATTTTTTTTTAACTTAAATAAAATAATAAGTATCTAACAAAAATTGAATATTATTTAAATTACAATACTTGTTTTATTTAATTAACTAATTGAAAGCACAATTAACCAAAAATACTGCATTAAAATTGAGTTCATGGTCCACTTTGTTCTGGTTCCTTTTCTTTGGCCAGTTTTATCTCTTTAAATTTTTTTGATCAAAACTATAGATATATTTTTATTCAAGCATTTAAGATTTTATAGGGGGCATAATTCTCTCAGTACCGATTTTTCATACCCAAAACTCGAATTTAAAAACACTAATTAAGGGTAAGAAACATTTGCCACTCCAATCAACCATACATTGATCCCTTTAAACCGTCTCCTTTGGGATAAAATCTCTTTTAACACTTGTATGTTTTCAAGCCTACCGACAGGTAAGTTTCACAATGAACTTAGTAGTTTATCACGAGAGACAAGGGGCCACATACTTGCTTGACTTTTATCCACAATTAAATATAAATATAATAGGCCCACTATTTTTGTCTGGAGAGTGAAGATACACTCATGACTTTCGAGTCCCATATCCAGACACGATAAAAGTGATTGTGACTACAAATGTTAAAACGAGAGAAAATATTTTATCCTCAACCAATTGCTCATCCAAAGCCAGCCAAGGGCTCTTTTCCATACGTTTGTTTTACTGATTTTTAATCTATATTATATATTTTAGCTTAAATTATGCTTTTTAAAATCCTCAAAGCACATTTAACCCTTCTAAATTATTTTTTATCATAAGTTATCACGTTACTTTTGCTCCTAGCCAAAAATACACAGTACATTCCCGAAAACACGCACACACACATTACATGCATGACTCATGCAAATCTATGCTTAAAATGACTACATGAAACCACTAGATTTTTTTTTTATGTGGAAAACCACTAGAATATTTATTTTATTTAGTCCTTCTAATTGTCAAATATGCATAAAGCAAGTTTAAGAAATTTACGTTGAAACTTACAATTATGCAACAAAATTTTATTTCTTCAAAATGTTTTCATTATTTTCAGGATTTAATTTTTATGCAAAGGAACAAATAATTTTAACAAAACATTCAGACACTTTTCAAAATTATAGCAGAAACTAAATTAAATATTCATAAAATATAAAAATTAGTAACTCTAAAAATTATATTGATCAAAAAAATTGTTTTCACATTTTTTTTAATTTTACAATTTAAATACATTCAATAATTCTTGAACAATTTTTATTTAATGCTTTACCAATAAAAAGAAAAGATTAACTTTGATGCAATGTCCATATAAAATGTTTCACACTATCAACTAATCAAAGATCATCATATATATGATTTTTTAGGTAGTTATTACAAAAGTCAAACACTCCTATCAAACAAATATATATATATTTAATGATATCACAACACATAATTGAATGATTGTGTAAAAATCACTTATACTAACAGTAAATTAAAATTAAATCCTAAAGAGAAAGAAATTCCTTAGGCCAATAAACTTACAAATTCCTCTTTCTTCTTAACAAACAATATATACTACCTTTCATAACAGTTTTAATTTACAATGTAGGCAAAAGACATCTAGAGCATTTTCAATTAGTTGTATCATCACATTACAACAACTTTTAACATGGTAGTAATGTTTTCTCAAACGTATACAAAAAAATTGTTTTCTCAAATATAACAATGACAACATAATCATCATATATTGTCACCTCATTAAAAGAGTTTGCTCTCTTAGATAGTTGTTATCATAGCAAAACTCTTTTATTAATATGACAATATATGATTTGATGTTAGTGTAAATTTTTATATTGACAACAAATCAAAATTGAATCACAATAATTTGGCAAGGAATAGGACAACAGGGTACTAATCGCTTAATACAAACTCACCATCCATGCTATCAACATCACGCAGCACAGCCACTCGATTGTAGTTGCTGTTGGGTTACACTGTTGCTGCATAATGTCTCAACTCTCAAACCCAGACATTCTACTGATCCATCCATGGAGACAGTCTCATCAAGGAATATCCAAATTCCAAATTTCTTTTGGAAACTGGCAAGATAAACTCAAATGAGTCAGACACAAATTCAAGGTAATACATGCTAATTTTCATATAGTAATGAAGAGATCCAAATCCTTCAAGGAATGAATTCCGGTGTGTCTAGTTGGGTGGAAAAATAGGGAGAATTTCCATAAGTGAGCTCCATGTGTAAAATTACACATAGAGCGCATTCATGAAAAAATTCTCCCCATTTTTACCCCCAACCAAACACACTATAAGAAATGATATTTGATTTCACTCTAATCCATCTAAGATGTCAAGTAGCATACGCCCACATTAGAACCAGCCACAGCCCCACTAGAATCCATGGCATGTAAATGGGATAGGAGGCTGCACGCTTTAACCCTTACAACAATTTGACCTACATTTATATCATGGTGCCCTGACAGGTTTGACACTAACTCGGTTGAAGTTAGACCGCCTGTTAAGAAGTTTACATAATAGAGTCTTAGAGGTTATGAAAAAAAGGATTAAGGGTCCAACTGTGCTGAGTCTTGGTGTAGAAGAGATATATAATATCAAATTTTAGCTTTAGCTGTCAAGAAGCATATGTCTCACTTCAATTCCCGATGCAAGAAAATATTCGACAAATTGGTCCTCTTCACCAACCCACCATATAAAAAATGTACCCATCATATGAAAAATGTTAAAATAATTTTTTTTTCTTTTAAAAAAAATGAGGTGAATACAGCAGGATACATACCCTGGAACTCACTAACCTGCAAAGATGATAATGGGTGCTTTACCGAACGAGCACTGCTTCACTGCTTGCAGCTTTCTTCATAGCAAGTTCCTCTAATTGTTTCCAAGTGGTTTCACGTCTTGCTGCGATTTCATCTTGCTTTGATTCATATTTCTCAAACTCTTGCAAACATTCCTTGAATAGATCAGGATCAAGATCATAAAAAATCTTCCTCACATTTAAGGTCAAACTATGGACAGCCTGGTTCCAATGATTTCTAGTGTTTTTCTCCAATGCAGCAAAGATAATGGGAAGAATCACTTTACGATTTTGTTTGATTAAGTTCTGAATGTGATCATTGTTCCACAAGAACAAATTTCTTTCAGCCACCTGAGGAAGCAAAGACATGAATTTCAATGTATGTAGAATAGTATAATGCAACTCAGGCTATATTTTAGGTTCCCCATTAACATAAGCAATGGAAGTAAAATCAGATTTGAGTTCTCGAAAAAATGTCAGATGTCTTAATAGACTGAAATAGAAGCCTAGCTCCAAACATTCAATTTCTTATATGATCAGCATCAATCATTAGTTTTGCACAATGAGATCTAACACTACAAGCCTCAACTAATTAGATTCATTTCAGCTTATTGACAGCCAACATATTTGATATTGAAACGTCATATCACAAACATACAGCATCAGTGGAACACAGCATTATCTTTTTAAGTGTTAAATATTATAAAGAATAAATTAGAAGTGCAACCATCAAGAAGCTCATAGCCAGACACTGGACTGTAATGCTCAGCCACACCCTCAGAGAGGGAAACAACTGTGCAGATTGGCTAGACAGGAAGGGTGCTCAAGAAGATGGGAACTTTGTGAAGTGGGTGACCCCCCTTCAGGTTTGCGAAATTTATTATTGGCTGATGCAATGGGTGTTGAATTTATCCGTAGCTCAGTTTCTTTTTTTTCTTTATTTTTGGTAGCACCAAAAAAAAAAAAACAGAAGTGCAAAGTCACGCCAAAAGGAAAGCATGGTAATTTGAGAGGGGGAAAAGATTAGATGAGAAAGCTATTAAAACAACAACAAAAATAATTTTTTTTTAAAGAAAAAAAGAAGGAGGTTGATGTATCTTGAAAATCTAATTGATGTTCTCTTCATAAGGAAAGAATGACCAGATAGTTTCATCTTTTTGTACACGATATAGAACTGATGCAGAAGCTACCTTTAAGGCAAAATAGATCATAAATTTTGAGATTGCAGAAAAACTTTCCTGAATCATTATGAAACAGATGTACTAAAAGCAAGTCATATGTTACACATGATACTAAACTTGCTAGAGTCTAACAGATATTAACAACAACCATTTGTTGGGCATTCTCCTAACAACTTAAGCTTTTGGGAAATCTACTTGACATGGTATCAAAGCCTCCTAAACCGAGTGATTAAGAGTTCAATACTTGCTACCCTCATACTCTAAATTAAAATTAATTTCAGCATAATGTTTGGTCAGGCTCATGCATCAAGCCCAAAGAGCTTCCACATGAGAGGGCATCACTAAAGAAATTTCATTAGAGGAGGGAAGGAGAGAAGGAGGGGGAAGAGTTAGGACCAGCACATCTGCGACTTAATAGAAACATGAAATATACAATATAATATGACATTATTTTCAATAGAAAATATGAGTATATGACTTATAAAGTTTCAAGCAAGATCAAAACCAGCAACTGTGAAGATTGCATACCAACATTATTGGTCTTTACTTCTTAAAACACTTCTGCATAAAGGTTTTATAGTTTGCATACTTAGTCATCCTCTGCTTATTTTTAGCAGTATTGTGTGTTCTGTAAGCAGTGAGGTAAGATTTCTTGGAAATTGACAGTACTCATACTTTGTGCGAGTGATAATTCGTCATACTACATCTACTGGATTATGGCAGGTACCCAGGAGATGGTTGGAACGGAGAAACAGACAAATTCGGTCCAAACACAAAAACTTCTTCATGGATACTGTAATTATTTCCCAACTGCTTCTAAAGCCCAAGTCACTAGAGATCAGAGATTTGAATGATTTCCATGCTCTAACAGGACATATGGTCCAAAGAAACAAAAGCTTTGCAATTTCTCTATCTTTTTTGAAAAAAAAACAAAAAAATCCAAACCAAAAAATGTATTAGGCAACAAAGTGATGCAAGAAGGCTTATCCTTTTCTTGGTGACTTAACTAGAACAAATGAATTAATACCAAAGCAGTTCTTAATGAAAATTACTTCAAAAATCAGGTATAAGTTCCACATGAAATTGAGAAGAGGGGAAACGAAAAAAGAGGGAGCTGAAGCAAAACATTGACAATTCTATACCTGAAAATGTGGATTGTTCAAACAGTGGGCAACACGCCTAAACAATGGCACCATACAACGCTGGAACTCTGGAGGCTGAGTTACTTCTAAGACTTCTTCCAACTCACCCAGGAACATCACTTCCTTTGAACTATTGGTTATTGGCCAGTACTTCAACAACCCCCTGACGATGGTATCAGCAAGCTTGCAGTCTTTCTCTACAAATTGGGTAATGCAGTAAGATAATTGCTGATGGTACATTGCTAAACATTTTGGTTTGTGCAAGGGAATCAATGCACGAACAAGAAACAGTTTATGCTCTTCTTTCAATGGCAGTGCAAAACCATTAATGATGCTACCTAGTATTTCAAGGAGTTCAGCAATCCCATTATGCTTTTCTGTCTCAAAAATCAGACCAAAAAAGATATTATTGATGGCTTTCCTGATGAAAGGGCGATGAACCATAAATTTCCCATAGATGCGGTGCAAAGTCATTTTTAAGTATTCCCTTTCTCTAGGATCTTCAGAGTCAAACAAATCCAGCAGCTTCAGAATGAAGGACTGATGAATGTACCTCTTAGCCAACTTTGCATCCAGCTCAGGTGATGCAACAAACCTCAGAAAAATTTCATACACAATTTGCAAGTGAGGCCATGCTGCATCCATCGAAGGCTCATCCTCCTCCGCATCAAGGCCATCAACAACTTTGTTATCACGCAGCTGAGGACTCAATGCTCTGAATATATTCACAGACACCATTTTCACAACCTCAAATATCACAGTTTCCGAAAACTTGGCATTAGCAGAAGTCACATGATCGACCAATTCCACCAATGTCTGCCGCTTAATCTCCTTCTCCATGGGTTGCTTGGAAGGATCAGTGAAGTCAAACACAACATTGCACATCCTGAGCTTCTTCACAAACAAAGCCGGCCTCTCGGAATTGGGAACATCCGTGAATGCAGGCAATGCTTCGTTATAGAGAGACACCAAATTCCCATTGGGGTTCACATTCAAACCCAACGGTGCATTGTTACCATGATGATGATGCCCCGCATCTAAACCAGAGTGAGGATGACCATGCAATGCAGAAGAATTCCCTGGTTTTGAATAAACAACATGGTTTCCACTTCCACCATGTTCAGAACCTTTGGATGACTTACGAGGAAGCTTATTGAGTATCTGCTTGAACATAATAAAAACAATGATTCAGGAAAACAAAATCCTCCAACAAATCTGAAATACAACAACACCGATTCTTTAAGCTTCCCTTTGTAACATAAGAATAACGCAATGACATAGAATCATGTTGTGAACCGACCAGACACAAAGGTTGTTGTCCTTGTTGTTGCAAACATGTTCCTTAAACAGAAAGAGGATAAGGCGGGGGTGGAAAGAAGAAGGGAAGAGAAAACATGCTCATCTGGGTATCAAAAGAAACCCCATTTTCCTGATGACTCTACCCATGATGATGGAGAAGACCCAGTTCTCAATCTCGCGCATTCGATGATGGGATTGAGAAGATGAAGGAGGAATCTTCTGCAACCAATGACCTTTTCTGTTGGTTACGGAACCCCTTTAGATAAAGGCTGAAACTTATGCAACAGAATGGATTCACAAACAAACAAAAGTTTGTGTATGGTTGGGAACAGAGATCACGAGGTTCACAATTCAGAGATGGGGAAGCTCAATCTTCTTCTTCGTTTTCAGAATGTTCTGCAGATTTTACCTTCCTTTTATTTTAATTTATTTTTGGATGAAAAATAGAAGAGAATTTTGCAAGTATCTATCTGTAAAAAGAAAGAAAATAAAAAGGGAATATCGAGGAAAAAAATTAAAAAGAGGAAAAGCACATGCAGTGCAATGCAAGCATACAAATGAGAAATTTAAAAAAAAAAAAAAAAAAGAGAGAGAAAGGAAATGATTAAAGGGAGGATTAAGAAATGTTTGATAGGCAAAGCAAGCAAACACGGTTGTTTTACGTTATGATTATATATATTGGTGGTGGTTGATTATTGACCTAGAGAGTAATAATTTTTGTGGTGATATCAATCATTCATAGAAGAAAGATTTCGACCAAGCAGACAGAAGCAGATGGCCCAAGAATTAAGCCAGTCACAACAAACAATTAGAGTGGAAAAAAACTTAGGACGACAGCTTTACTCATCATGGGGGAGATGTAATTATGCTAATTACAATTAGTTCTTATCTTCTACGCCTTAGTAATTAATTGTGAAATCAATTTAAATTTACAAAGTAAATTTGTTGCTAATTGCACAATAATTATTAGTTAAATTAATTCAACTAATAATGCAAGCTAATTATACAGAGATTGGTTTTTTTTATTTTTTTCACAGTTCAAAAATGGCTCAGGACCCTCAAGATGACGAGAGCACCAAACCAGTACAGACTAAAACAGAAGTAAACCAACAAAAATAAAACACTCAAACAGCAGCAAAATAAATAAGAGATGCAACCAAATAAAAGTCAGGATCTCTACCAAAGAATATAGTTACACGATACCACCTATATAACTTAGTTCCAACACCAATAAAAGGCATGATCTGCGATTGGCTTACCTACAATAAGCCTTCAATTTTTTGTTTTCTCATAACTTGAGTATTTTTATTTGTAAATCATGTGTAATTGTCTTTATAAATGTTCAATAAATCGAAAATCATATCTTAATTTTAAATTAAGATGAATTTTTTCTTAATGTAAATTTAATTTAATAGTTTAATTAATATATAAAAATAAGATAAAATAATTTTATATTATCATCTAATAAAAATATAAAAAATTACCATATTATAGATAGTTGTATGAATTTAAATTTAAAAAATATAATATAATATATTTTTATATTTTTATTGAATGACAGTATAAATGATATTTATTAAAATCTTTTATTTAATAAAAAAATGACACAAATCAACCAAATATGACTTTTTAGCACAACCAATATTCCAATCATGCTGCAGAACAAGAATTTGGCTCCTTTAGACGGATGAGTTTTAGAAAATAAAGTATAAAATTTTAATTGATAATTAAAAATTAGCAATGTAATATTTTATATATATTAATATAATAAATTATATATGTATAAATAATTATAAAATTTTATATTTTAATCAATGTCCTAAAAGAGGTTACATTGATTTAAAAAAAATTATATATGCATCTAATCATATATTGTCATATCAGCTAAAGTTTTTGATTCAATTATTCATTATCTAAAGGCTTTGTTCAGCAAAAGAAAAAAATGAAAGAAAAAAAGTTTAGAGAAAAAATTAAGTAAATTTTTATTTTTCATAAATATATTTAGATGACAAAAAAATAAGAGAAAAAAATAAAATAAAAGTTATTTTATTATATTTATTTATATAAAAAAAGATAATAATGTTAAATAATAATATTATCGCTATATTATTATAAAAAATATTTTAACTATAAATATAAAATTTGATAAAAATTAATAAAAATATAAAAAAATATAATTTCACCGTAAATTTATCTATGAAAATAATATAAATAAATATAATAATGCTTTGAGATTCTACTCTGCAAAATCTTTGAAAAAATTGCCCAAGATACTGACGCATGCTTGGCCTTTGAAATCGAAAACGAGGATCAGTGTATTCAATCATGGCACAGACGACAAGACGGTGCATACTAATTATTTCTGTAAGCTAAATTGTAATCTATTACAAGCGAAATACCATTTTTAGTAATATTGGAATAACAAAAAATCATGTTGTTCTCTGTCCATTTTTCACTCCATTGGGGTGAACAATTTTGGTGGGTCTTATATGCTTCTATTCACTATTAGATATTATTTAATTATTTTAACATTTTCTTTTATATTGAGATAAAGGAGGTTGATCCATTTCTATTCACTTTTTTTTATCTTATCTCTTTTTTTTTAAAAAAAATTCTCCCCAACAAATAAAGTTTAAAAGTCTTATAAATTTAAATATATAAATTAAATAATAATATAAAATATTTTTATATTATTAATATATGTCAATTAAACTTTTAAAAAAAAATAAAATATTATTTTAATCCTCAATAGATATACATATCACTATATTAATCATTTCAAGATTATTGTTATTATATAAGTTTCTTAAAGATTTGAAATATTATCATATTTGTCCTTTTGAAAAACTAAAGTGGGTGACACAAAATAATTAATTATCTAATTATTTTCAATTTTTGAAGGACTTATACGATGAGAGTGATCTTTAAATGACCAACATGATAGTTCATATACCTTTTAAAGATTAAAATATATTTTATTTTTAAAAAATAATAAAATAAAGACTGAATTGCAATAATTAGGGGTATTCGTAATTAGGTTTGGATTAATTTTAAATAAAAAATTAAACTAATCCAAATAATATAATTTAGAGAAATTTGGATTAAATCAATTTATTTTAAAGTTTAAATCCAATTTGATTGGTTTTTGATTAAAAAAAGATATTATAAATTAAAAATAACTTACATCATTAAAATTAATTAATAAAAAATAAAAATAAATTATTTAATATATATAAAATAATATTTAAGTAAAATAATACATAAATAAAAAAATTATGTAATAAATTAAAATTATTATAAATAAATATAAAAAATAAAATTATGATAAATAAAAGTATAAACTTAATAAAAAATATATTATATCAAATACAAAATAAAAATTATATTATATAATCTTATATAAACTTTTGTGATTTTTATCTTTCTTTTTTATCTAAAGTAGTGATAATAGGAATTATTTTTATAGAATATTTTTGGGGATGGGATAAAAATTGAATATGAAATATTTTATATTAAAAAAATATATAAAAAATAATTATTAAATTATAGGTTCAATTATATTTTATTTTTATTTTTATTAATGTTTGATTTTTTTTTTTCGATTTAATAGTTTTAATTAAATTAGGTTGAATGAGAACATCTTATCTAACCTCCAAAAGTTACGTATCACATTAATTGCTATATTACTGTTACTAATAAGTAAAGTATCCAACTTTTCTCCTGAGGAAAAACCGACCCGACCCATATAGAGATCTACCACCCGGACTGAACTTTGAAGGCACCCCAGCTGGTCCGCTGAGCCCACAAGGACACAAACAACAAGCGAATTGGTGTGCGCAGCGTCGTCGTTTTCCAAAATGGCTCCGAAGCCGAAACCCGCGTCGGCGGCGTCTCAGCCTCCTCCTCCCCTCGAAGATCTCTTCACAACCCTCAACCGCCACATCCAGGCCTCCGCATATGACAACGCCATCAAAGTCGCAGATCAGAGTCTGTTCCCCCCTCTCCCTTTTCTTCAATTGACGCCTTTCATCTTTCCTTTTTTTTTTTTTTTTTGCTTTAAAAAGAATTGTTTTTTGCGTTATCTATGTTCCTCTGATTGTTGGCAGTTCTGGCGGTTGCACCCGCTGACGAGGACGCCCTCCGATGCAAGGTGGTGGCGCTCATCAAGGACGACCGCATCGACCATGCCCTCTCCGCCATTCAATCTTCTCGTTCCCGTCCCCCTGATTTCGATTTCCTTAAGGTACGTGATTTCCTGCTTCCTTCCTCTCTCTCTCTCTCTCTCTCGGTTGTTTATTTTGATTGCGTACATCGGGTTTTGGAAACAAGTTCGTTGAATTGTGATTTTAAACTTCTATTGGTCGATTTTAATTCACGTTTAGTTGAGAGCTAGAATTGCTTTGAGATTTTAGGTTTATGTGTGTGTGCGCGCGCGCGCGCGAAGATCTAGAATGAGTGTGTTTAGAGCTTAGGGATTGAAATATGGGTGTGAGAAGACTGGAAAACTCGATTGAAAGAATATCTGTGAAATAGAAGAAAAGAAAAATGAGGGTGTTTATGAACTTGAAGTTTTCTGCTGCTATATGCTGGACTTCAACCACTTTTTCCATCCAGGGTTTGGAATTTTGATATCTAGATCACTAGATGATTTAAATTACAAAAAAGTGAAATTGAAACTCAGGAAAAAGGCAGCTTGGTTTTTAGGTGATTCGTTTAGTTTTTGCATGTTCTTGTTGGATGTATGTGTTTCCCATTTTTCTGTTCGACTTAAATTGGTTGTATTAATTGTTTCAATATGTCACTAGTGTCAGTATTATTTGTTTATATTTTTGTATAAGCCTGAGTCTGTATACAGGCTTTACTGTTTTTAATTGAAAACTGTGGAGACTCCATTGTTTTGAAAGGCTCACTCATTCACATTAGTATGCGCTCAACTTTGTTAGAGTTCGTCATACAGTGGCTTCCATGTACTTGATCTCATGGAACATGTAAATGCTCACCATTGATGATTATATTTTCCTTTGCTGTTTCTAAATAGGCATACTGCTTATACAGACAAAACAAGTTGGATGAAGCTTTGGAGTCTTTGAAAAGACAAGAGAGAAATGATGAAACTATGCTTTTGGAAGCTCAGATTTTGTATCGTCTTGGGAAAATGGATGCTTGCTTAGATATCTACCAGAAGCTCCAAAAATCCAAGATTGATAACTTAGAAATAAATTCTGTTGCCAGCCTAGTTATGGGTGGGAGGTCAACTGAAGTTCAAGGAATGCTGGATTCACTTCGGATTAAGGCAACAAGCAGCTTTGAATTGGCATACAATACTGCTTGTTCTTTAATTGAAAGGAAGAACTACACAGATGCAGAACAACTCTTGTTGTCAGGTCGAAGGTGATATTATCTGTTTTCTTTCTTCTTCCTTTTTTTTTTTTTTTTTTCAAGTTAGGTATTTAAAATTGCATTGATAAAATGCTTATTGAATCCCTTTAGAGGGCCTTTTGCAAAAGTAATGCATGAAGCTATTCTCTAGAGTTATGCACAAGATTCAGTATTTCAGTGGCTTTTTTCAGGAGTAAAAATGAAGCACAATATGAATTTCATAGTTTGATTGTTTTAATTAAATTTTGCTTTGACCTTAACTTTTGTTTTACATATCAGATAGTTCATAACCTATTAAACAGTAAACTTATTAGCTGGGGAATTAATCCAAGACATGGCATATACTTATGTTTATTTATATATTTTGGATCAGAATTGGTCAAGAGGTTCTGATGGAAGATAACTTGCCTGATGATGAGATAGAAATTGAATTGTCTCCTTTAGCTGTACAATTGACCTATGTCCAGCAGGTAAAAAAATTCCGATTTCTCAAATTCTCAAGCAAATACTACTTTTTCAAGAGCCAGAAATATTAATTAATCATAGATGAACAGCTTCTTGGGCGTAAACAAGATGCTATTGAAGCTTATACAGACATAATTAAACGAGATACGGCCGATGAATCATCAATTGCAGTAGCAGTGAACAATCTTGTTTCACTGAGAGGTCCAAAAGATGTTTCTGATAGCCTAAGGAAACTTGATCGGCTAAAAGAGAAAGAGGCACAGAGCTTTCAGCTAGCTAGTGGACTGGACTTGAAACTTCCAGCAAAAGACAAGGAAGCAATATACGCAAATAGGATCCTTTTACTTCTTCATGCCAATAAGATGGACCAGGTCTTTCATCTTTCTTTGTCTTCTTGTCCTTCTACTTGTTGAGTCATCAATTATGTATAATTAGTACTTTTATTTGAAACATTAGTACTTTTATTTGAAACTTGGCAAGGGATTATTTATGATTTCTGTACTATCAAAATTTACAGGCCCGAGAACTTGTTTCTAGATTGCCAGACATGTTTCCAGAAAGTGTGATACCTGTATTGCTGCAAGCTGCCCTCCTGGTTAGAGAGAACAAAGCTGGAAGGGCTGAGGAAATACTAGCACAATTTGCTGGCAAGTTCCCTGAGAAGTCTAAGGTTGTTTACTTGGCCAGGGCTCAGGTGGCTGCTGCTGCTGGCCACCCACATATTGCAGCTGATTCTCTGGCTAAGATATCAGATGTCCAACACATGCCTGCTACTGTTGCCACCCTTGTGTCTTTAAAAGAGCGTGCTGGCGACATTGAGGGTGCAGCTGCTGTGCTTGACTCTGCAATCAAGTGGTGGTCTAATGCTATGACTGAGGACAATAAGCTTAATATTATAATGCAAGAGGCTGCTTCATTCAAGCTCAGGCATGGGAGGGAAGAAGATGCTGCTAGACTCTATGAGGAGCTCGTTAAAAGCCAAGGAGGCATAGAAGCACTGGTTGGGCTGGTAACTACAGTTGCACGCATGGATGTTGATAAGGCAGAGCTTTATGAAAAGCAGCTGAAGGCCTTACCTGGTTTAAAGGGAATTGATGTGGACAGCTTGGAGCGAACTTCTGGAGTGAAACAAGTTGATGGTCCTGCTCATGTTGGGGTCGCTGAAACATATGAGGAAGGAAAGAATAAGACAAAAGCTAAGAAAAAGAGAAAGAGAAAGCCAAGGTATCCTAAAGGGTTTGACCCTGCAAACCCAGGTCCTCCCCCAGATCCAGAAAGGTGGCTTCCCAGACGGGAGAGATCAACTTATAGGCCCAAGAGGAAGGACAAAAGAGCTGCTCAAGTGAGAGGCTCTCAGGGTACTGTAGCTAGAGAAAAGCACGATGCTGGTTCCTCTTCCAACAACTCAAATCAAAAATCAAACCAGGCAGCTGCCTCCAAAGGAGCTACTCAAAATGCAGTTTCTGAGCAAACCAAGCCTTCATCCAAGTCAAGAAAAAAGTCTAGGAATTAACTGGATCTAGAATTCATGTTTCTTTATGAACATTTTTTATTTCAGGCAATCTGTTAGTGCTACTTTCAATGACTAAGCTGAGAACAATATGTGGGTTCAATTTCAAAACCGTCAGTTTCGGTTCAAGCAGTGAGGATATCTGTTGTCATGCTTAGTTTGTTTCTTAAGGTTTTGGGGATTCATGGTTCTCATCGCTTTGTTGTTTAATTTTTTAGGTATGAAAAATTGTTCACGCAATTTCAGGGTAGAGACTGATGATTTCAGGATTTGAACCCTTGAAGTAAAGTTCCATTGGGGTCATAACTTATTTCTAGTGTGATCAATCACTTTGGAACTGGGTACTTAATGCTTATGATGATCAATCGCTTTGGATAGCTCATTTCTACTGCAATTAATCACTTTGGATTTTGTTGCTTAATGCTTATGATGATCAACCACTTTGGATTTTGCTGCTTAATGCTTATGATTCCTTTTGTTTCGGTTGATTAGGTCGAGCATATAAAGCTTAAAAATGGGGCTTGATGAATTGTTTACTTTAGGTTCTTCATGTTTACAAAACTAATGACAGGCCCATCATGTGTTATAACTATAGTGAGTCGTGACTAAAAAGATAGAGAATTTATTATTTATTAACTTATATTTTGTGTATGTTTAGTCATCATTCAACTTATTATGTAGCTGTTGCTAGAACATTCAGGCATGCTAATAAATTCCACGTATCTGTTGTGCAATCCTTACCCAAGTAAGTGCAATTTCTCTTGTTACAAATAAAATAATTAAAGAGAAAGACAGCAACTCGTGAGTTTACTATGTGAGGGTTGGTGGGTCTGATCCGATTAGCAGCTAGCTTATTTAATTTGTTTTAGAAAAGGCAAATGGTATTGAGTACCTTTTTAAAGGAAAAATGGTAAGACAATCAATTTCTGTCTGAATTTTCAATAAAATAATTTTTCACTCTTGAATAGGTCGATGATTTGTCTTTTAATTATTTTATATAACAACCTATCTTAACTAAATTCTACTCCCCCTTTTTTTTTAAATTTTGGTAGCATTGTTCTTTTTATTTATAAAATTCACATAAATTTGATTTTTATAAAAGAAAATCACTATAGGCGTGGATTCTTGTCTCTGTGCAGAAAAATAGTGCAAGTAAAATGAGGTAAAGTGGACACTCCAAAAAATACGATCAGCATACTTGTCTGTGCATATTTCACAACCTCACAGGTAACAAATAACTGCCAGTCAACGACATTTTCTTTGTTAATATTTACTGTTGAAAAACATCGAATTTCGGATGAAATAATCACCGAAATTACATTTTAATAATTAAGTATTATTTAGTTCGTTATCTCAGGTATTTTATATTGAAATGACATTGAAATTAATGAGATCAGATCAATAAAACAGAAGTTGACAATATTTTTAATGGCTTATAATCTTTAACAAGTAACAAGCAAACAAGAGGAAAAAAACTGCTTAACAACAAAAGGACATGATAATATCCATATGGCGTTTGCATGTCATTATCCTCTTTCCACGCTCTTGGGATGACATTTAATTTGTCTTACTTAATCAAGTTATTATTTAATAATTCTGATCTTATAATAGCAGAGTGAAGAGGTTATGTAACCAAAGATGATCGATCCTTCCTAGTATTCCCGTACGCAGTTGATTATCGAATGTGTTTTACTTGGAGCATAAGGAACTTCAAATATTTTCTGATCTGGTTGCAAGAAAAAAAAACTATTATATGTTTATCTAAAATTATTATTTAATGTTCAATTTATTTAGAGTTTAATTTAGGTGTTTTTTACACTGTCATCTAATCAAAATCTTCCATTTACATAACCATTCAAGTAGTGAGTGGTTATGTCAAAGAATTTTATTGATGTGGAAATTTATGATTAGTTGTCTATGTAAAAAAATTGTACACTGACAGTGCATTTCAATTAAATCCATTTATTTATGTTTTTAACCATATATATATATATATATATCAAGTGAGATGAATGATTAATTGTGAAAGTGAGGAAGTAAATCTGTACTATTGGATCTTCATAAATGGTTAAAATTAAAATATGAAGTCACGTAATTTTTTTAAGTGATCATATAATTTTTAAATAATTTTAAATCTTGATCATCCATATATAATTACTATAATGAATTACATAGTTTGAAATCAAATATCAAATGTAAAACTTGACATTTTGTTAACTGTCAAAGCTTGACATTGTATAACGAATATAATGAAAAAAAAAATGTATTAATAATTTATTTAGAAACTGGTGGGACTTTCCATAATCAATCCGAAAATTGAAACCGACCAAACCACACTGTTGGAGGAGAAGGTATAGGTCAAACTTAATCAACTCCAATGCCTCATAGTTCACCCAATTTTTCACTCATAACATTAATTGCGTACCCACTCTAGCCTCTTAACCATGAAGCCATCCTAACACCTTCTGCTATGATGATTCTAACTTGGACAGACAAGGTGTACATGAATTGACAGTCACAGAAACAGAAAGAAACACATGGTTGAATGTTGAACTAAAAAATCTATATCTATATAATCTTAAATCTAAAATGTTACTTAATAATACTGTTATTATAATTATCATGTTTAATCAAGTTATACTTTTATTACTGTTCAACTTGGTTAATTTGAGCCTTTTACTTATCAATTAAGTCTAATATTATTTTACTAAAATTATTCAGATAAGTTATATATCATCTACACTCTTCAACTTTAGAAATTAAAATAGATTTTAATTGAGTTACAAGTTTATTCATAGATTCTTTTATTTTAAATAAGCATATTGGTTATTGAAAAATTATTAAGTGTTCAAGGAACACTAAGTAAGATTGTGAAACTCTGCTTAATAATATAATAGCATTTTAATTTTAGTTGGTAATAATACTCATTATTAATATACTCTTTTATGTGAAGAGTCATGCTAAATAGCATGAACAGATTTGGCTGATTTGGCAGAAATCAAAAGGTAAAATTACATAAAAATAAAGCGATATTACTCGGGCAAAATACCCTACTACAAATTTTTGTACTAACAAGCATTTCATGTCACCCTATTATTAATTATAGCACAATCCACATATTACTTTATGAGCATGCAATATTGTAAATAGAAGATTATAAGAGCACGTTGAATGTGGTTAGAAAAATTATTAAAATAAAATGAATCAATTAAAAAACAAAATTATACTATAAGAGTTAGTATAAGAATTGATAAAGGCATGCTATCTATCTTGACTATTTGAATTTGAATTTGAATGGATGTGAAATTAATTAATTATTTTAAATATATTAGACATGTGTTACCGTATCTTAATCTTAATTAACACAAAAGTATTTTTACCCAAAATACAATTAGTAAAATAAAAATTAAAATAATAAATAATCTATTTTAATGACCATAGGACATAAGTAAAATTTTCTTAACGTGAGGACACAAGTATTATTAATTCGATCATTTAATAATAAATATATTGAAATAATATGCCAATATTAATTATGTAACATTAAGTTAGCATTTCGATTTTTATATGGCACCAACTTGATCTTTCAAAATGATCGAAGTAATATCGATATTGAAATTAACAGATATTATTTGATCTCCCATTAAAATACTATTCAAATACGTTCATTATTATAGAATCAAATCAAATACACTTACATCCACGAGATACCGAAATTAATGTACTCAAATTGAAAGTAAAAAAAAAAAAAAAAATCGTTAGAATTAAGGGTAGGGAGGGAGAGAAGGAAAGCGTAAAGGTAGGACACACTCCCACATAAGATAGGATAGGAGAGTGGAATGAATAAAACGAAACGAACACAGCACAAGAGAGGGAAGAGGATTCCGTCTCGCGCCACTTGTAGATGCGAAGAAAGTGTGGTAACACACATTCTTTCATATTTCATTCACATTCACATTCACATTCACCTGCGCCACCACCGCCACGTGTCCCACCCTCCACGCCATTCTCTCCCTCCCCTAATTCCATTCGACAATTCACCGTTACCCTCTCTCAAACACAAAAACTCTCCATTTCTTTATTTTAATTTTCTTTTACTTTTTTCCTTTTTTTTTTTTTTACTTTTTCCTTTATTATATTTTATTATTATTATTTCTCTTTCTTCCTATTATATTTTCCGTTTGCTCTCGTTTCTCATTCTCTCTCTCTCTTTTTCCTTTTCCGCTAACTCGATCGGCATCGGCACCCACCCCCAGGGGGAAAAATAAACCCAACGCAAACGCGAATACCCTCCGATTTCCCTTTTCTCCGCCAAATCCATCGCGGTTCCCCTTCCATCCAAACAGCCCCTTCCTCTTTTCCGTCTCGTTTCGCCGTTGGTTTCCCTTCGTCGGAAAAAATTAGGGTTTCTCTCTCTCTCTCTCTCTCTCTCTCTCTATCTGGTAAAATCATCTTCATTGGTTTTTTTCTTTCTTTCTTCTCGCACGCTATTATTCTTTTATTCTGTCTATCTCTACCTTTGAATCCTGAGGCCTATCGGGTTTACGAAAAAAAAAAACAAAAAAGAGTAGAAATTTCGTTTACGTTTTTTGTCTCTCCGTTCTCTGTATAAATTTGATCCTATTTTTCGTACTCCAATTCCAGTTTGTAGCTGTTTCTTTTTTCAGATATATAATTATTGTTATTGGGTTATTCGCAAGAAACTCTGTGAAGTTTTTGGTGCGTTGTTTTAGTTTGCCATCCGAAATCGAGGGTTTTCTTGTTAGATCTCTTCCACACCCGTTTTTCTTTTTTTCGTTTTCTTTTTCATATTTTTTCTTTTTTCTTTTTTTTCCTTTTTCTTCCTGTGTCATTCTCCTCCCGAGAATAAAAAATCACAAAAAAAGAATTGTTGTTTTGAAAAGAAACCCCAAAAAAAAGAAAAAATTAGGGTTGGGTTGATTGATTGGGTTGAGGGGGTGTTGTGTATATAGCTATAGGTATCTGAGATGGCGTTGAATTTCTCGCATCGACCAATTTTTCCGGGTGGTCTGTCTGAGGATAATTTGGTTGCGCCCATGAGGATTGGGAATGGTTACCGTGTGGAGGGTATTCAGGAGAAGGGTGGGGGTGGTGGTGGTGGTGGTGGTGATGGGTTTGGTAAGGGATCATGGCATCATCATGATGTTCAGAATTGCTTTGATTATGGGAGAGGAGATAGATGTGATAGGGGTGGTGTCACCCAGGACAGTGTCTCCAAGGACATTCTTGACCTTTTGCCCTCCGATCCTTTTGGCATGGACATCAGCACCACGTTTACGGCCATCACTGGGTGGCTCGAGGATTTGGAGGTTGATTATGGTGGATACCAGGGGGACGAGCTCCGGTCAGGCAATGACAATTACCAGCTCTTCGCTGGGTTGAATTTTATTTGGAATAATGCTATGAGGTTTCACACGTTCCCTGGGGGGAATCTGTGCGTCGAGGAGAAGATATCGCAGGGGCCGAGTGGATTTGGTGAGTGCTCCTGGAAAGAAGTTGGAGCTCCATCATGCAATTTTGCTTTTGGATCTGATTGTAACGTGGATGACGGGTTGGGTTTTGGATCTGAATATGAAGACATGGGGATTGCTAGCCGGTCTGGTGGTGACACACACATGGATGATGAGAACTGCCTTGGAGGAGATGAACTCACTCCTCATCCAGCTCTAAGTTTTTGTCTTGGCTATCTGGGATTGTCTGATCTTCTTGTTGTTGAAAGAGTTTGCAAATCTTTGCGTTCTACAGTTCGAGGTGATCCACTTTTGTGGAGAAGCATCCACATAGACCAGCCTCTAAATGAGAGGATTACTGATGATGTTCTTTTGCAACTAACCAATAGAGCTCAAGGTAATCTTCAGTGCTTGAGCCTGGTGGAGTGCACCAGGATCACTGATGATGGTCTGAAGCATGTTCTTGAAGCCAATCCCAAGTTAACCAAGGTGAGCATACATTAACATGGTATTTTGTGGATTTCAAATTAGATTTTAGATATTTAGTAGTTCATCTGCAGCATATATATGTATTTATATGTAATTAACTTTGATATTGCTGATGCTGTTGTTTTATTTTGATTAAATGGTGAATTGGTGATGCATTTTATTTCAAACATCTTGAGTTGACACCATTTGTAATTTAGAAGTCAGCATATTCTGCTTAGAACAATTGACCTTCTGTATCATATTTTTATTGTCTGAATTTTGATCTTCTGTCTTCTATTACTGAAGTCGAAGGGTTGTTCTAGATCTTGGTCCAGGAAACTGCATCGATTTTTGATAGAGGTTTATGTGGACACGGGTGTAGGAAATACTTGATTCTTCTTTTAAAATGATTGCACACTATATCCTTGACTACAACTGTACATTTACATATCTGATTTCTAGAACTGACGGTGTTAGCATTGTATTGTATTGCTATTTGTATCCATTCTTGCGTTGGTAGAAAACGTGTTATACTTCTTTGGGGTTGGTAGGAAATAAACCCCCTATTTGAAGGGGAGGCATCTAAGAAATATGGATTATAGGTCTAGTTGAGGCAGATTAATTGTTCAACTGTCAACTTCGATGCATGCTAGCTTTTGCTGTCTACATGCATTCTGGTTAAACAATGCTTATGCATTTGACAGAGTTGGCACCTTAAAGTAGGTGGAGAGTCTGGTGATATTTGTGGAAGTTTCATATATCATGTTATTTAGTGTCGGTATGCTTGATAATTTATGACTTTTGTCAACTGTTATTGTCTTAACTGCTCTAAGCATTAAAATCTTAAGAGTTCAGCCAAAGTTTATAGTTCTCCATAAGCTTTTTGTCAAGCAACCAAGTAATTATTTTCCGTTAAAACTATGCAGTTGAGTGTTCCTGGATGTACAAGACTCAGTATTGAAGGTATTGTGAGTATTTTAAAAGCTTTCAAGTCTACGGGTACCCAAGGGGTGAAGCATTTACACATAGGTGGCCTTTACGGTGTTACACAAAAGCATTTCGAAGAACTGAAGCTCTTATTGGGCACCGATAGCCAGATGCTGCAGCACTCTCGCAAACCTCACTTTTATCGCAGGGGAAACTTGTACCTGTCTTGTGATGATGATCAAGACATAGATATTGAAGTTTGTCCAAGATGCCAGAATTTAAGGCTTGTTTATGATTGTCCGGCAGAGGGTTGTCAAGGGGCGGGGCATGCCACTCAGTGCAGGGCATGTACTCTATGCATAGCCCGGTGTAGTCAGTGTGGCCGTTGCATCAATGACAGTGAATATGAAGAAACATTTTGTCTGGAATTACTTTGCTCTTCTTGTTCCAAGCAGCTAGTCAAATGTTTGGAAAGGCCAGAGAGAAAGGTTGGACCAACCAAGTCAGTTGTTCTCCCTGAGCAGAGCTAGGGCCGGTGTTGTCATAGAGTATCTTATGCACAGGTTCTTACGACGAACAAAGTCCTATGAGGTCATATGAAATGTTGGGTGCTGTTGGGTTGTGTGCCACTCTACTTACTTGGTCTCAGATTGAATTCAGTGTGGGGATTTTCCTGTTATAGAGAAATTTAAAAAAAAAAAAAAAAAAGACTTCATTTGTGTTTCTGCCGCTACTGGAGGAACATGCTGGAATCAAATCAATTTCCATGGTTACCGATCACTTACTGCAGAATTACAATGGGTATTTGACCATGTGGCACTCTCTGATTATGAAGGCTGCAGTTGGAGCGATATGTTGTATGATGCAACCTTGCCTGCCTGTTTGGGCGACATTCAGACACTATTTGTGATAGCTCCATTGCACGACTAGTTTGAATTATCTGATCGTCAGACTTCTGGTTACTTCTTCATTAGCTGTATTAATAATTCACTCTTACCAGGTTGTGGTGTATGTACAATGTTTATTCTTTTGTTGTCATCCTTGGAGAAGAGAAAATAAGAAAAAGGGTATTAGAATGTCTTTAAATCCATACTCATGTATTATTAAAAAAAAAGGAGGGGGGGGGGGGGGGGAAGATCCATATTTCTAGCTTGTATCAAGTGAAATTCGTTTATGGTGGACTGGAGGTTAAAGTGAATGCCATTATCTAGTTGAGTATATTTTCGCGAATTTATATGTGTGCATATTTATTTTCCTCTTGCCTATTGAAGTTGGCATTCGAGTGTCTGTCTGAATAATGTATCTAAACAGAGATTACTTGGCGTAAGTAATCAAAATATGGACCATCTCATTAATGATACAGTTGAAGACATACTTAGCAATGTTTGTCTGATAGTGCCAGGATGTTTAAGAGTATATACTCAATATTCTAACCCGGCCTAACTAGGGTACATGGAACCTTAAGTACGTTTAGCTGTTTGCGAAAATGATGATAACTTCCATCTCAATTTTTGGAGTGTGACCATGAGCGGAACAGCATGCGATGCAACAAACGGAATGGCAATCAGCTCTTACCTTTCGCTTAACACGAGTGAGTAAATTAATTTTGAAAAAGAAAACTGTTAAGAGTTTGGAGGACTGTCGCAATGAATGGTTTCAGTTATTGCCTACTATGGCAGTTTATGTTATATTCTTAGTTGTTACACCAAACCAACGCATGCATGTCTTGGTGGCCAACATTCAGCGTGTACTGGCCTCCTAAGAAAGTTATTCGTCGCTGCTCGGTTTAAGTTAGGAAGAAGTAACTATGCTTCAAGCATATGAAAACTGGTCCTAAGATTATGCTCTCAAAAGCTGGTTGTTTTCCGTTGCTCGATGAATGGAGAAAATAAGGCATAACATGAATGAAAAGGTGTGGTCAAAGTCATCCAAAAACCATAAACCACGTTACGTTTTCGTTGCCTTGGCTTGGCTGTAAACTTTTCTGAGCATATATGACCATGGGTGGCGTAAGGCAGAGAACCATCCATTACATGACACCAAGCAACAGCAAAGGAAACAAGCAACGCCTGAGAGAAAGAGATGTAACAAGCCATATTTATCCACTGTCCAACTTAACAAAACTTAATGGTGAATTTTGATCTTCTTTTAACACTTTTATGAATAAAACATGTATAAATCAAGAAATGCATTGGATTGTAGTAAATTATGGCAACAAAGCTAAATAAAGTGAGGGCGGGATTTATTTCATTCAATCAGCGTGTTTCAGAAAAAACATTACATTCTTAATCCAAGAGCCAGAGGCTTTTTACATAGTCAATATAATGATGATATCAATCATTTCTGAGTTTTCTTGCGGAGCTCTTTTACCCATTTGAAGCCAAGCAGAGTCTTCCCAAACTTGCTCATGGAAGACTCATTCTTTCCCCTCTTGTCTTTCTCCGATGGTTGCCCAGGGTCTGGGTTGGTATCCCATTGATCAGCCCATGATAGCCCTCCAAAATCCTTATTTTCGCCCATATTTTCTTTGAGAGAAACGTTGGATGAAGGGCTCTACAAATATTTCATACCTGTCAGATAATACTACTAATAATAGATTTAGTAGGATGCGGTTCATTTTTCTCTTATCCGGATCAACAGGCAGTTTGGGTAAAAGATTAGTCAAGTTTGATGGCCTCATTCGGCTACACCGTTTCTAAATTAGACCTAATCCTGCTTTAAATAGTTTTGCCCTATACTTTTGTCACCTAAATCCTTGTGGATGGAGGATTTACACGTTTTTTTTTATTTTTTTCCCTTGTAGACATGCAAGGTAAATTACGTTTTATCATACTTATGTCTTGTTCGGCTAATAATGCCATCTTGACTAAGTCTTCTTTTCTCCTTTTTGTCTATAATATAAAGAGAATGATGGTGATATACAAAAGGGTGCCAAAGGCAGTACTTATAATTTCTCTCTCCAACTTAAGCACCAAGCCTGTCTTAACGAGCAATTAACACTTGTTGTAATTGGAAATGTTACAAATGCGAAGAATAGGGATTACATTCATCGAAGTAATGAAGTCAACCTAGTACTTGTGAATTCCAATCAGCTATAGAATTCAACATGACCTGCAATGTCTCTGCATAACAGCTTTGCTTGGCTAGCTAAGTTTATGCTTTTAGCAATAGCCAGACCTGTCTGTTTGTGTCTAGATGCAGGCTGATACGACTTCGCCTGTTCTTCGCACCCCAACAGCAGAGCTTCCCTTGCAGGAATCACATTTTCCCACCAAAACTCTCGTAAAATCCCATGTATCAAGTCCCAATAACCACGTTCTCTGAGGACGCGAAATATTGTGCTTCCATTTGGTGTCCAGCAGTACAAATCAACCCACTGGCAATCCATTATCTCCATTTGGCCCTGCAACTGAGGCATGTAATAGAAAGGCATGGATGACCATGGCAAGCCTGTCTCAGGCTTGCCCTTGTTATAAGGACACTTGACTTCCAAAATCCCACCTCCCGGGAAGCACCCAAGAAGGCCATCAGGGGAGGCACCAAGCCAATCAAAACGCTCATTTGAATGTACTGCAAACCCCATTGAGTTCACCTCATGACCTGTGATTTTTTTGTACTGATCTATGGCCGCTGCTTCATTGAGCACACCCCACTCCATGGCATTTCTTTTAGAAGCTTCCACGGCCTGTGCCTCTGTCGCGAATACTTTCTCCTGCCACAACTCAAGGCGACGGCTCCCTTTCCAGAAACCCAGTGCAGTACTGAATGTGCTTGTGGTCAGCTTGTCCTTACGAAGGGCAAACCACTCATCTGAACGTTGTTGGACATCAGACAGTGAAACGTTTGAAGCAAACACTGGAGATGAGGAGGACCGAATAATGATGGGGCCAATTGAACAAATTGCCGGTGAGGTACATGTGGAAAAATTTCTCAAAAATCCTTTTCCATACTTTCTCCCGGGATATGGAGACACTAATGCTTTGTGGAGAATGCCGCTGAATCTAATCGTGCAGGAATTGCTTGTCACCGAGATCGTCATCCCATTCATTCCAAATTTCACAGGAGGAAGTACCTACCAGAAATTAGGTGACAATAGCCAATGAGTTACTAAACTATGCTAAAAGATATTTCTTTTAAATGAATTCAATTAAAAGAGACTTTGAGGATCGACAATACGGTAAAGCATAAAGTATGGGAACATCTAGTACAAGGAAGCATAATATGCTCTTGTCATAGTCATACAACAATAGAAAAACACCAAAATTTGCCACACAAAATATGCACTTTACTTCTGCTCATGCAAATACACTTCCACTGTGTTCTGACTTCTGTCAAACATTAACACAATCAGAAAAACAACACTGCAACAACACTTTTACTAAGTTTCTACCATAGGCAGCGGGACAGCGGATAATACAGATATTATAATAGACACATAGAATTCTTAGCATTCATTAAAAATTACAAAAAAAATAAATAAATAATAAAAGTCTCGAGAATTTAAAGACAAATTCACCATTAATAATCAAGAGTGAAAGCTTACAAGATAAAGAAATCATTAACCTAAGGCATATCTAACAAGTGACTAACAAGCACAGAGAAGAATACACTACCAAATCACTAATTGAGGCGGGAAAAAAGCAGTGGTGTGCCGAGAAATGGAAGGAAATGGTTGAAGAGAGGCGTGTCGGAATTTCGGAGGTTTTTTTTTTTTTTTGGTCGGGGAAGTCGAGAAGAGAGGTTTCTCTTCGAAGGGAAATGGGTTTCAAAACCCTAACTGTATGTACATGTTGGGAGAGAGAGGGTGGAATACCAATGGAGCGAGGTTCAGAGTTGAGAGTTGAGGTGAAGAACAAGAATGAGTTGAATGAGAAGAAAACCCAAACCACTCCATTTCCTCACAGCATACACCCTCTTCAAATTTTATCATCGCCGATTTGGTTTACATGGAAATATTTATGTCTTTTTATAATTTTATTTATCAAAAAAATTAATCTCATTTATTCACAGTTTCAATCTTCTAAGTATTTTTTTTTTTAATTCTAATCTTTTTCTTAGTCCTTCAAATGATCAACATGATCTTTTTCTCAGTCCTCACCCAAAAAAAAGAATGATTAACTTGATCTTTTTTCTACTCAAAAATTGAATTAACCTATGCAATTAAGTATTTTCTTCATCCACTTTATCATGAAATTGATTGATCTAGGTAGGAGCATTTTTTTTAAAGTAAAAAAATTTCCATAAACTAATCTTTAGAAGATTCATCCATATTTTTGTAGTTGATTTGTATCATGATTTGAGAATATTTTTGGAATAAGATGTTGTCTAACAAATTAAATATGTCAAAGTAGTTTCATATTTATTTTATAATTAATTTAACTTGCCCAGTATAATTTGTGGATTAAGGTGGGGCGGGACAAATTAAGATAGGGCTATTAGCATTTTATTTTGTCTTCTTACACTCTTAATTATTAGTTTATAACTTAAATTTTCTAAAATGCCATCATTTAAATGAACCAATGTTATTAAAATTAAATTTTAATTAAGTATATTATTTTTTATCCGTTTACACTTTCATTTAATTTAATATTACTCCAATCTTTATTATCATAAAATTATTCTTTTTATTCCAAAGCATAACTCTTTCCCTCCATCTCGTTAATTTATTTATTTTTATATTTATTCAAGATTTTCAAAAAAAATAATATGCAAATATTTATGACAAAAGTCAAGTAAAAATATAGGCTCTACGTAAATCAATGCTTAACATCAAAATATATCAATAAAAAATTAATATTCAATAATTAATAAAAAATATCTAATATATTCATATTAATAAGTTCATGTCACTCCCCCCTCCAAAAAAATGCAAATGCATGTCAAAAGTTAATATGTTGTTATCTTATATTAATTTATCCCAATTATGGATGTCACCAGCACGGGGTAAGGGGCAGATAGTGTTTCCCCCGCAACCCCAAACCCTCCCTATCCTGATTCCCAATCCTTGCTGTAGTGGTTCTTTTCCCCCATCCCCATTCCCCACCTCCCTGTAAGTCTTCGCAGGGATTCCTATTTTTGTTTTCTATCCTTTCAAACCAAAAGGTAAACAGTTGCAACAAAAATAAAAAAGGATGAGCTGAGGTGCTGCACAATGGTGGTGTGGTGCTCGGATGCCAACCTGTGATGGTGGTACGACGCGATCCCTGGTGGTGGTGCGATGAGATCTGCTGCAGTGGCAGTGCGATGAGATCTGCTGTAGTGATGGTGCAACGAGAATGCAATCTGTTAAGTGGTGGTGGCACGACGAGATCTATTACAGTGGTGGTGTGACGAGAACAGATTCGGTGCAGTGGTGGCAAGGTGGAGGTTGGGCTTGGGAATAATAGAAGAAGAAAGGGAACAGCACAACTCTCTCAGTCTCTCTCCACAGTCACAATCTGGAATTTCAAGAAAGGAAAATAGTCTAGCCTAGAGTTATATTAATTTAAAAATATTTTAATTATTTAATTAAATAAATATGTTTGAAATACCATAAAAGAATATGTATATAAAAGGATATAGGAGATATTCATTAAGAATAATTTAGTCTTCTCATATTTGTGGGGTCCCTATGGGGCGAGCTACTTAGGGGGGGCTTTTACCCCTGTCGCGATTCCTGCGGGGGAAAAATCCTCAAATACGGGTCTCAAATGGGGCAGTCCCCATGAGAATCTCGGTGAGATGGAAAATTTTGACATCCTAATCCCAATAAGCCTTTATAGAAATTAAGAATATGTTATCATATTGGTTTGAATGCATAATTCCTTGTAATTTATTTTCTTCTTAAGTTCAAAAAAAAATTTACCCACTAAGAATAAAAATATAAAAATATAAAATAGTATTATAGGTAATATTATACATTTTTTATTAATTATTGGATGTTAAATTTTTATTGAGATATTTTGATGATAAACATTCACTTAAAACCTACATTTTATATGAATATTGTAGTAAATATTCGCATATAGTTTTTTTTTTGGGAATTTTGAATAAATATAAAAATATGAATAAATTGATGACTTTATGTGATAAAGAGAAACATCTAATATGATAGAGTAGAAAAACAAGTGATATGATGAAGTTGATGGAAGAGATTTTTAAAAAATAAATGTGAGAGTAAATACTAATATTAAATGGAAGTGTGAATAGGTAAATAGTAACATCCTAATTAAATTTTAATTTTAATAAAATTAATCCATTTAGATTAGGATAATTTAGTAAATCAAAGTTGTAAATTATTAATAGGAAGCATGGATAGATAAAAAAGAGTGCCAATAGATGCACCCAACAAATTGATCTATTGGGTCAATTATTTTATTTGTTAGTTTTTATGTTTTTTCTTTGTTGATAAGTTAAATAATTTGACTTGTCTAATCCATCTTTTTTTAAATATATTTTTAAGTTAAGTTAAATAGATTATCAAGTTAATTTGCTTAATCCATATATTTTTTTCTCTTTTAGCTATTAACTTGTTTATATTTTATTATATAATTTTTAAATTTTAGACGGACTAACTTGTCAATCCATCATAAAAAAATGATGAATAACTTACTTTAAAAAAATGGATAAACTTGTCTCGCCTTATGTTTGAGTTAACCTGCAATAGAGCAAAATTGGAGAGTGCACTCATTTGCCATCTCTAACCTAGGACAAGAGCACATTAATTGTCTAAGACCCAGCCTGCTATGATATTGGTGGTCGAAGTAGCAACCACAAAAGTGTAGGATTAGGTGGATAAAGATCATATATTTTAAATGGGTCATTTTGCAATGCACTCTACAAAAAATGGTGCATCATGCATCAAATACATAAAGTGAGGGTCTATATGTGCTCCTCTCTCAGTTTCTCTTTCCCTTCTTCCTTTTTCACTTTCTTCCCCCAACCAAGCATTGTGCCACCATTGGCACACCACCACCACCACCACCACTACCACCACCATCAACTCCAGCAAACTCCACCATCTTTGCCAAGCATATCACCGCACCTGCCTGCACTATTTTATTTTGCTACCGCCATTGTCTCCACCACCACTTTTGCTGCAGTCTCTTCCTCTCAAATACTGCACCGCCAGTGCACCAACAACATTGCGGCATGCTTCTTGGACTTTGATTCTGGAATCCTGGAGCCTTCGAATGACAACAACGATGTTCTTCGTAAGGTGTGCAGAGGTCGCGTGGGCGTGGGAGGCGCAGATGAGGCCAGACCCACTGCTTGAGTTCCACCGTAGTAATCGAACCGGGTAGGGGGCACAAGAAACACGACAACCAATCTAACCGTGAGGGAATAGTGGCGGCACGATGTGGTGGCTGCGAAATGTGGTGACTCAATGTTGATAGTGGCTATGCTAAAGTGGTGGTGGCAGTGATTCCTGTTTGGCAGTGGGTCTCTGAGGCGAGCAGATACAGAGGTAGAGTTGTTGAGGCGGAACGGTGGAGGAAGAGGAAGGAGATACAGAGTTCATTTAGCCACATTTTTTTGTTTTATTTAGCCGCATTTGCAATCTCAATTAGCCATACTCTAATATTCATTTAGCCATATTTTCTAAATGTGGCGAAAAACAAGTGCACACTACATCCCATACATCTTACATTATAAGGTGTATTTAAGACAAACCCGTTTTAAATGTGTATATTGAAGGTGTTAGCCAAAGTTAGTGACATCAGTGGTGCAGGAGACATACTTGATATCATGATAACAACAATAACTTGGCAGCAGCAAATGATTTCAAGAGGCTTACTTAGCAGGGCAATGATTGTAATTAGGTGAGTACTCATTCAATACCTTCACTGGATTAAACTCGATCCAAAAAAGCATATTTTTATATGATTTGAAAAATAATTGTTAGTTTTTTTAACTATTTTCAGCCAAAAAAAAAAAAAAAAAGAAGAACGCAATAAAAAAGTTTTGAAGGATATTTCACACTCTCTTTAAACGTAAGGGATAATTGCACCACCACTATATTTGAATTTTAGGTTTTTACAAGTCCCTTTGGTACTGGTTGGCATTTTTCCCTTTGATGTGAAATCATTTTGTAACAAGCAATACTAAACTGTAAAAAAATATAATTAGAATTTTTAATAGAAATTATGATTATAATTAGATGTTATAAAATAAAAGGATTCATTTATTCATTTAAAAATAAAAATAATACCGCATCATTCTTGTAATAAAATTTTAGAAATTATATATTATTTTTTTAAGATGAATTATATTAATCTCCTTTAAAGTTTAATATAATTACACTCAATATCTCTCAAAAGGTCAGGATAATTCATTATTTTTCTTATGTAACTTATCCAATCTCCTGAGTTAGTTTTCATTTCGCGAAATGTCACGAATTGGCTTTCTTAACCTATTTAGCGTTATCTCAGTGTCAATAAATCAAAGCTCTTCCTCCTTGGCATATATTTAATAAAGGGGAGGCAAGATCATCCGCGAATATAGATACTCAATCTTTGAATAATATCTAGTAAGGACTTTTAACAATAAAGATCATTCACATCTGGAGAATTCAAAGGTAAAATTTTTATACATTATTATTATTATTATTATTATATGATCCAGGTTGAACGGTAAGTAACACAAGAGGGAGAGGGAGAGTGAAAGAGAAAGACAGAGACAAGTCCACCTCAGCGCATCCCCCTTTCTCCGCAAAATTATCCTCTCACACAAAACAAAGCAAAGAAATAACAAGTTACAAAGCTTATATTTCACGCTCTCTCCCTTCTTCACTGAATAACTCACCCAAGCACAAACCCCAACCCCCAATCTTCCCTTTTATTCCATTCCACAATCCCTTCTTCCCAGCCTCACACAATTCACAAACAAAAAAAAGAAAAAAAAATCCAAATTCAATTCCTACTGAATGTTCCACCAACCAACCAGCTTCCAATTCCACAGCCACTGAGCTCACTCACACAAAAAAAATAAAATAAAAAAGAAGAAAGAAATCACCAAACACCAACAGCAACATGTACTTGTCGGAAAAACCGCGACCCATAGATTTCTACAAAGAAGACGGCAGCACCCGAGACATGATGATCGAGGTAGTCTCCAACGGCGGCGCCGACCTCCCTCCGCCGCCGGCGCACCACCAGCAACAGCAGCAGCAGCAGCAGATGATCTTGGGTGACAGCAGCGGCGGCGAGGACCCGGAGGTTGAGATCAAGGCGCCGAAGAAGCGCGCGGAGACCTGGGTCCACGATGAGACCCGATCCCTTATCGCGCTGCGGCGCGAGATGGACGGGCTCTTCAACACTTCCAAGTCGAACAAGCACCTGTGGGAGCAGATTTCGTCGAAGATGCGCGACAAGGGTTTCGATCGGTCCCCGACCATGTGCACCGACAAGTGGAGGAACCTCCTGAAGGAGTTCAAGAAGGCAAAGCACAACGACAGCAACGCCGCCGCCGCCGCCGGCGGAGGAGGAGGCAGCGGTTCGGCGAAGATGTCGTATTACAAGGAGATTGAGGAGATTCTGAGGGATAGGAGCAAGTGTGTGCAATATAAGAGCCCCACTCCTCCACCACCTCCTCCCCCTAATCACAAAGTTGAGTCTTTTATGCAGTTCACTGATAAAGGTACATCTATTTATTCAGTGTTCACTGTATTGCTATTTCATGATTTTGTGTGGTTTTTGTGAAAAAGGGTTGTGTATATATGTAAGTAGCATTTTCCAGTATATGGAAAAAAGAGTATAATGCGAATATATATATATATATATATATATATATATATATATATATTTGCAAGGCAAGGCGTTTTTGGTTATCTGATTTATTAGAATTCTAGTTTGGTGGAGTTAGTTTTTGGCTAATTTGAGTTAAGATTGTAAAAACTGAACATATTTTACCTCAATGTATTTGTTCTTCAGAATGTGCACTTGCAAGTGACTTTTATGCTCTAGATTTATTCTATATATGCTGAATCCGCAAAACGTGTTGCGGTTGCAATTTATGAAAATAATGATATCTTTTCTTGCAGTGGGAGTCAGGACATTGATGTTACCATACTGAAAGTGTATAAAATATCTCTGCAATTCCACAGGCTTGCTAAATGGAAATATACTCACTACTCAATACAGTCCTTTTTATTTTATTTCTTGATTAGGAGGTTGCTCTTGTCATTCTTTCATATTTTGGTATTTTAATAAAATTTGTCATTGATTCCTCTTTTTGTTGCTTTCTTGAAACAAAATTCTGAAGGAGCAAATAACCAGCTCTCTTTTGTGTCATTAGAATTAAGTTTTTCATTTTAGTGTTTACATTTGCCTTTTGTGGTTTTGAATTTGAAAAGGTTCAATAGGTGAATACCGTTCCTCTTTTATTCATGTCAGCATTTTGTATAGAGGTTATTATGTCAGTGATGGTGTCCTTACCCATAATAAAGGATAATTTGCCCTTTACTTTCGATACAATCAAACCGGCCAACAAGTTGTCTTGCAACTCACATTCATATTTATATCTTGGTTGATATACTACCTACCCTTCCATAGTGAGCCTTGGCCTACATCGATTGACCTTAGGCTGGATATGTGTTATATATCTCATGCCTATGATTTTTTAGCATGGAAGTGATAGGAGGACACTCTAGAATTTAGATCCCAACAATTTAAAGGTTCACAAGTGGGTTCCCTCATATCCTAGGGAACTATTAGATTCAATTGAAGCAGTTATTTGACTGGTTATGTGGCTGTGCAGGTATTGAGGATACCAGCATCTCTTTTGGCCCAGTTGAAGGTATGTTATATAATGTTTGGTCCCTACTTATATTTTGTTCGTTTGTTTTCTTGGTTATTTGATATTTGGTAACTCATGAATCATTTAGGATATAAGTCCATGCACATGCGGAATCTTGTTTTTTAGTTATATTTAGTTACACTAGTAAGTAGCTAGCATATACCACATCCGTGTGACTTGAGACATGCACGTGGAATTTTAAGCTGTTGTAAGAAGTAACAATGCTGGCGTAGGCACATGCAGTGCATGGGAATTCAACTGTTACCCCTGACAACCTTTCAATATATAGTGTTTGCTTTTCTATTTATTTTTATTTTTATTTTATTTTATTTTTTAATGCTAGGAATAGTGGGATGAATAATGAAATTTTACTTTCAAGGGCTTGTTGCTAAAATGACAATTCAAACTATGAAGTGTAGGAATGAATATTTTTCACTATCTATTTTACTAGGAACCACTTAGGTTCACATGTGGAGAGGTAATTATTTGCGCATATAGTGGGCAGAAGTGTTTATATTGTTTATTGGTTTTATCATTTTTCAGTTTTTCTAAGTTTAATTGCATGTCCATTGCTGCTTTTAATGGCCAAACTACTATTTAATACTACTAATTATCTAATTCCTTACCATTTTGGGGGCAAAATGTTGACGTAGCATTTAGTAATCACCATTTCAGGAGAGGGGGGAGGGTGTTTATCCGAATTTTTTCCCCTTTTCATTCTTTCAAGAGTAGTAATTGCCACTTTATATTTGTAATTATCATAATACTCAAATATCTGTCATTCAGCTTCTAGAAGACCAACACTCAATCTTGAGAGATGTTTGGATCACGGCGGAAGTCCTCTCGCCATTACCTAACTAATATTTGTAATGGCCACTTTCAAGAGTAGTAATTGCCACTTTATATATGTAATTACCATAATACTCAAGTATCTGTCATTCAGCTACTGGAATACCAACACTCAATCTTGAGAGACGTTTGGATCACTGCTGCTTTTTAATGGCCAAAGTAATTTTAATACTACTGATTATCTAATTCCTTAGCATTATGGGGGCAAAATGTTGACAAAGCATTTAGCAATCACCATTTCAGGAGAGGGAGGGTGTTTATCCAAATTTTTTTCCCTTTCCATTCTTTCAAGAGTAGTAATTGCACTTTATATTTGTAATTATCATAATACTCAAATATCTGTCATTCAGCTACTGGAAGACCAACACTCAATCTTGAGAGACGTTTGGATCATGACGGACATCCTCTCGCCATTACCACAGCTGATGCTGTCGCCGCTAGTGGAGTTCCTCCTTGGAATTGGAGAGAAACTCCCGGAAATGGTAAGCCAAGTTATGTGAAGTTTCTTAGTTTGATGGGTGCTCGATTACCGAAGAGAGAAGAGAAAATGACAAAGAAAAGAGAACTTTGTATTGTGGTTGTAGATATGACAGGGTTTCTCAATGACCGCTTCTTTTTTTATTTATCATTTTGTTTCTTGATAAATGTGCTGTACTTGTACCAAAAGCCTAAGTTAATGTTTTATGAGCAACTTTTGTAGGTTGGGTTATTGTAGACCTTTTTATTTATTTATTTTTTGAAAAAGTAATTTAAATTTGACAGTTCCATTCCATCCCCGAAAAGAATATGGAAAAAAAAAAAGAGTAGTTCAACCCCCAAAAAAAAAAAAAAATTCTTCAGCATAATTATTTTCTTATTTCTGCTTTTGCGTGCTTCTATTTTGGCAGGTGAAGAAGGTCAGTCATGTTGTGGAAGGGTTATATCAGTCAAATGGGGTGATTATACAAGAAGGATAGGTATTGATGGTGCTTCAGAAGCCATCAAGGAGGCAATAAGAGCTGCTTTCAGGTTGAGAACTAAACGTGCATTTTGGTTGGAGGATGAAGACCAGATAATCAGAAGTCTTGACCGTGACATGCCTTTAGGAAATTACACTCTTCACCTTGATGAAGGTAATTTGCACTCATTTTATTTCTTCTGAATTCGTGCAACCTTAATTTTGTCGGCAAGAAAATTTTAGGGTATACTACATTTTACCCTCCTGAATTAAGGTGTTTGGCAAACTTGATACATGAACTTTAAAACCCTACATTTAACCGCCCTTAACATTTGAGTCAAACTAGAACCATTAAATCTCAGTTAAAAGTGTCCATAACAGACAGAAGCTGTGCACGTGTTCTCAAAAACAGAGAGGAATAAGACTAGAGTCTTCATTGCTGGGGGTAAAAACAGAGATCCCACCCGAATTTGCATCATATTCTTTATAGAAAGCACGCAAAGCCTCCCTCTTTCTCTTTTTCATCTTTATCTTCATCTTCAACCCTATCAATGAAGTAAATGAATTTCAAAGGGGTGGCCCCCCCGAAAAAAACCTCCCAAAATTGGAAGGGAAGGGAGAAGGAGAGGGAATGGACTCAAGCAATATGACAACAAATGAAAATCATTGTCAAATATAGAGCAGAGACGGAAATGCTATGATCAGAGGGAGGAAGTAGATATGTTTGGTCTTATGGGTAACTCCATGATATTGTAAAAATATAGAATGAATGAGTTAGGACTTAGGAAAGTAGAGTTGGTGGGGTTTTGCGATAATGGCAGTATAACTGCCTTGTCATCTGAAGTCGGCTTTCTTGCTGTTAATGGTATGATCAGATCACGCTGTTGGAGCACTGTTGACAACATGACAATCAACTTTGGATGCACTTCTACGGCTTCTGGAAGGTCAATGAATCTTTCTTTATGGCCCTTGCCTACTTTTATAAAACTTTTAGTTGACTCCGGTTTTGGGTGAAAGCTTTACAGCCAGCCTTATAGGTGGTCTTCAAGAGTACTGACTTGGTGCAATTGGATGAGCATTGGCTCCTGTTTGTTGAATATGCACCACGTAATTGGATAAAGAAGGATGTTGGAATATAATAAATTCTTGAGTGCCCAAAAATTTAGTATATTTCCTTTGTTGTTAATGTAAAATTTTTTATCCCTAGTTCTCTGTTACTCAACACATTTATATATACAATGTAGGGGCTCAGACCTTGTTTCAGTTCAAGCTACTGCTTTCCATAACAGATCTTGTCCAAATTAGGCAAAGTTGAAGATTAATTAATGTAGTAAATTTTCATTGAATAGATCAATACAGTTTCATCATCTCCTTAAATCTTTGTATGTGTAAAATACTCATCTGTCATCACATGAAAGCTTGCACCACCCGAAATTCCTTGAATTAAAAAAATTACAGAACATCAAGTAGTATTACACAATTGAGCCCTGTGCCCAGTGTGCCTGGGGTTCTGTTCCAAGCTTGAATTCTGCGTTTAAGAGACAAAACAGAGCAGAGGAGCTAGACACATGAGATGCTTAGGCTTATTCTGTCTTCCTCAATTGAGTAGTCAACGGTTTCATTTTGCCAGAAACAACTGGGTGCTTTAGTGTACAATTTTAAAGTTTGTGCATTGAGTTTGTGGACACTCTAAATGTTTCTGGCAAACTGTATTTTACACAAAATACTAGATGATGATACAATATTATGACGATAAACTATTAGAAGTACTTCTTTCCCTCCCTTTTATAACGTGGAATTTATGCTTGTTGTAACAAAAAAATATCATTGCAGGAATGGCCATTAAAGTATGTCTTTATGATGAATCTGACCATATCCCTGTGCATACTGAAGAGAAGATCTTTTACACAGAAGATGATTATCGTGATTTTTTGACACGCCGGGGTTGGACATCTCTAAGAGAATTTGATGGCTATAGAAATATCGACAATATGGATGATCTTCGACCTGGTGCCATATACCGCGGTGTGACTTGAGTACAGGTGCACTGAATGATCAATCTTCAGCTATTTTGCAAGCCACTGGGATCGGGTCAAGGGTGAGGGGTTTGGGTAGTTTAAAGGAGGTTATAGTCTCGTAGGATCAAACTAGTGTTTCCATTGCATCCAAAAAACGAAAAATTCTTCAGCTATTTGGTTAAAATGCCAATGGAGGGGACTGTTTATATCTTTGACATATGTGGGGGCACTAACCTTGATCTGTATTTTTTTTTTTTTTGTTTTTTTAGTGTTTATAATGCTGCCAATGTTTTATGATAGGAACATGGACGAGGCCCTTTGTGTAAATATGAATTCGACAGTGAGAACATATTAATGAGACTCTTGCTGGTAAGAATTTCTTCCAGTCAACCACTTTCTGAAACTGGAAGTAATGATTTTATCCTGACATTTGATTTGTAATAAAATTTAGGAAGTGTTTATGTTGGTCCATGGACCACTATAAATTATAATGTACCAAATATTAATAATTATCAGATATTAATTAAAATAATATAAATAATTTAGATTTATTCAAATGAATTCATCAGATATTAATTAAAATAATATAAATAATTTAGATTTATTCAAATAAATCTTATTCATTATGGATTATTTTTGCTGTCGATCCACCATAGTTATCCCACTTTCTCTATCTATTATTCGCTTTAATTGCTGCATGTACAGTTGGCGTCCATCACAAGTCTCTCCCCACTATTGATTCCCAATTTCAACCTCTATTTCTGCAAGTATCGGTTTCAATGATGTGAATAAAGGGATTTGGTGGAAGAATGCTTGACTATTGGGTGGAAGTAATGACTATTAGGCAGATAATAATGGTGGCTGCTGAATGGAAATAGTGGTATTTGCAAAAAAAAATGTTGAAAATTTTGGAAAAGGCATCTTCAAAACCACTTACTGTAATGAGGAGGGGGTGACTGGCAAGAAATTTTGAAAAAGCAGTTGGGGATGCATCGATGGATTTTTAGAAGAAAGTTCTATGATACATCGCTAAAAGAAAAAAAATTTGGAGCATAAGTGATCCATAAGTCAATGTAAACACTTCCTAAAATTTATGACATTGTTAATAGGTAAAAAGGTTATCATTCAGCGTGGTAATCGAATTATAAAAATAATCATTTCACGGGTTCTCTTGGTTATCGTATACTATAGTTTGTGTTTGTAACTATATATATATATTTTCTTGGCAAGGATTTGTATTTTATATTTTTAGATTATTATTGAATTTTGCTTCGTCCAGCTCCAAAGTTATAATATCTCCATGTGTTCCATTGCCCGGAGCCAAGAGCCCAGGCTAGTAAGACACTCTAGCATCTGATTCATATAAGCAACCTTGGCTAGTGAGACAAAACTTGATGTTGCTGTATTGTTAATATATAATTTTTTATCCCTAGGCATTCGTTTGTCAACACTTGTATATATACAATGTAGGTACTCAGATATTCTTGTTCGTGCTTGCAGCTACCCCAAGATTATTTAATGTAGTAAATTTTGATTGAACATTTCATCATCTCTCCCTCTGCAAAATACCCATATGTCGTCACATGACAGCTTCCACGACCCGAAATTCCTTGAATTTAAAAATTGCACAACATCAAGTGGTATCTACGCCATTGAGCCTAGTGCCATGTACCGTTTGTGCAAGAAATATGAGAAACTTATATGATTTAATTTCGGTATATTTTTAATATAAAAATTCTATATTTATATTTAATAATATATTATCATATCATTTAATAAATTACAGATTTCATATAATTAAATTTATTAAATGAAATGCCAATATTTAGATTGAATTACAATGTAAAAAGTGAACTCAATGCTAACAATGCACCAGAAAAACACTTTTTAGAGTAAATGTTAATTTCATTAAAATATAACACGTGATACAAAAGTTTAACTTTTGTCCTTAAACTAATTTCACAGTAAAATACAGTATCATAGTTAGAATTCCGCCGGTCTGGCTGAGTCACCAGTTCAATGGTTTGACGTCTCTCTCACTTTAATTGCTTTTTAAAAAATAAAAATAAAAATAAAAAAAATCATTCAACGCTAACAACGTCAACTTTGGTTGGGATGATAGACTCTTGCCTTGCTTTTTTTCCTGAAAAGCATGGATAATAGGATTGGTATTTTAATATGAAATTATCATTTTCCTCCTACAGAAAAGAAATTAAACGTTCATAATAGTCACGGGAAAAGGAAAGCTTAGAGAAGGACAACGTGCTCCTCTCTCTATTTGTCCACTGTCCAAAGCTCGTAGCCCAGACTCCTGGAAATGGATGCCTAAAAGCATCTCTTATGGTAGACTCAAATTGGATCCTAATTTTGATTTCATTCTTTGTTACATTAACGCCAATTAATTAAAGTATTATAAAAAGTAAAAATAGATTGAAATTGATAGTTTTCTCTCCAATAGACTAAACCATTTATTTTTTGGAAGTTAAAATCTAAAACATTCAAACTATTTTTTTGAGAACTAAAAGAAGTCTTCAAAATAATTAAAAATTATTACATAATTATCAACAACATTGCATAATTTTAAAAGTGTTATATAATTCAAACATTACATAATAGAAACATGACCAACAACAATGCATATTTGAAATATGATATAACTAAAAGTGTTAGTTAATGAGTATTGTCAAATTGTCATATATATTCCATCAATACAATCGACAATTAAATTAAAAGTATTTTGCCTTAGTTTTCTCTAGGAGCTTAGCATGAATCAATCGTTGTTCTTTAGTCATCGTAGAGGTGTTTACATAAGGGATTTGCATATCTATGTCCCTTTCCTTAGTCGCTACCTCCTTTTCCTTAGCCGCTAACTCTTTTTCCTTAGTCGCTAGCTTCTTTTCCATGACCGCCATCTCCCTTTCCTTGACTTTCTTAAAATCCTCTATGAGAGATAGTCTCCTAGTTGTAATGGAATTGAGTGTATCATTAACAAGAATTTGATGTCCTACTTCACAATTTTTGTCTATTCTCTTACGAGACCAGGAGGAGGAACTTTGCCCGTACAATTTCAGAATGAGTTGAAGTTGGTGCTCATTTAAATCATCAAATAGAAAATCCTTAATCCAATCATCATCTGAATCATCGAATATAATATCTTCAATCCAGTCATCCAAAGACATATTATTGGGTTGATCAATAATAATGGCTATTTAGTGTTGATCGTGGAAAAGTGTTCTGAGAGGAGATAATGAGTGCGGATGAAGTTTAAGCCTTTCTATAGAGCGAGGAGAAAAGATATTATGAGTAAATATAGAAAGAGTGATACTCCATATTTATAAGTTTTTTCCCCTACTACTTTGCCTTAACGGCTAATTTCGTAACGGCTAATTTTGTAACGACTAGTCTTATAACGATTAATTTTACAATGGCTAATTTTATAACAGCTAGTTTTGCAACGGTTAACTTTCTAACAGCTAATTCTTTTTTTATGTTAAAATTTAAATAACCTTGCATAACTTTAAAAATTACATTATAAAATATATTACATGGCTAACAACATTGAATAATTGCAACATTATATAATTAAAAGTGTTACTTAACAACAGACATTGTCAATTTGCCAGGTATATTCACTAATACAATCGGTACTTAAATTAAAAAGATAATGCTTGAAAGTAACTTTATAAATTTATGAATCAGTCAAATAAAACAATTCATTCATCACATTGTTAGGTCACAAATTTATTTAACAGGTGATTGGGTGCATATCTGTGAGCGTCTGTCATAACCGAAAGAAATGTTTATATATATGCAAGAAACATTTCCAGTCAATTTAACTTTTAAGTCACACGAGAAATTTATATATTCTTTAACAGTAAAATACTAGTTCAGCTAAGAAAGTAACCGGTGATTCAGGGGGGGAAAAAGATTTAACTGTATTTGTAGATTATCAATATTGAGCTTTATTTCGTCCAGCATCAAGTTATAATTACTCCTTTTTCCTCAAACTGCCAGCTGAGGGACTTTAGAGTTTAGACTTAGCTTTCCTGAAAGCTTGGACGTGAGGATTGGGATATAGAAATTCTGAGTGCTCATTATAAATAGTCACGGGAAAATGAAAGTTAAAAATTAAAAAATTAAAAAAAAAAGGACAGCGTGGTCCTCTCCATGTGTCCATTGTACAAAGCCAGAAAAGAGTGCCAAAGATATGGTGAATTTCTCCTCAGCCTTGTCGTTGTCGCTAATCAGTCTTTAATCCCATTCATTCTGTCGACATTATGAGCTCATGATCCCACTCCTCAGCTACTGTTATGTACTATCATATTCCTTGTTCCCCGTCATTTTTCATATAACCAAACTAATTGGACAAAAGCAACTTAAATGTGGCTTTCCTCGTTTGGGTCTATATATGAATAGATAACTTTGGATTCTACTAGTGATTGTGGCTCATTTTCCCTCCACGTCAATGAATCGATTGAGTGATCCGTCTAGGCCAACACATGTACTATTATATTTTTGGTAATAATATTCTATTTCTCATGTGCTTTTTAATCCGTGTTGCATAATCCTTAAAGTTTCTGTCGGGGCCTTCCATTATAATAGTTAGTAACGCTTTCCTGTTATTTATATTTAACAATACAAAATAATTTATATAATTTTTTAAAATAAAAATTGCATTTACTTTTATTTAATATTTTTATTGAGTATTAGGAGAATTATTTTAAAAATATTTTAGAAAGATATGTCAAAACTCTTATAATTTTATCCTAAATAAGGAACAAATGAAGCTAATAAAGACAATTGTAGATTGTGTAATATATATATAAGAGTTTTTAATACGAGCCAATTTTCCATTGAGTTTCATGGGTTAAAAAGTATTTAATAAATATTTTTCAAAATTTTAATATATTAAATTATGTATTTTGATTCCATACTTATAAACCAATGTTTTACGGCTAATTACTTATAAAACCAAGAAATTAGTGATGTAAAATTGAAACTTTTTTTGTTGGGCTTTGACCACCGGTATCCAATTGATTTTTAGTCCACCAATTATGTCCGATTCGAAGAATTGGAGATCCCATCACGGAGGCAGCTTCTCCCAACACCAATTTCTCCATTCCTAGAAACTCGAATTTGAGAGTAGTAGTTAAGAGATTAGAGCTCTCTATCACTCCAACCATCCATCTGTTCATATAAAATTCAAACTTTGAAAGATTTAGAAGTATATTTTCAAAAAACTAAAAAAGGAATTAGTGATACGTGCTCTAAAAGACAAATTGGATATACTAGTACCAGGGCCAAGATGGAGATTTCAACAATGTCCATAGGACCAATCATAAAAGTAAGAGCCAAGAGGCTGAAAAAATGCTTTAGAAACTTAGCAAAATTAATTTTGGAAGAGATGCATTAAGAGTAGACCAAGACCCCAAGTAGTTCAACCCAAGATCTTGCTATTTGTTACAAATTGGGTTTAGAAATTTATTCAGATCATATTAAGCTATTCTTTTATTTTGATTTTGTTTGATTTAGCTTGTTTATATATTTACGATATCTAAATTTGTAATTATTTTATTTAGTTGAGACTTTATGTTTTGTATTTTATTCAAAACAATCCTTGTTATTTAGCGATTGAACACTTTTTACTGGGCTTAGGTTTAGTTTAAGTGTTTAACCTGATACAAGAGGTTATAAATACTTCAAGAAAAACAATATCAGCATTTCATTTAAACAATTTGAAGTCTTTATTTTCTTCTATTCATACAGAAGCACCTATCTTTGCTTTCAAGTAAGCTAAGTGATTTGCTTTATTTGTTGCATAAAAGAAATTGAAAGAATTCATCCAAGATAAATCTCTAGTCATATTCGATCAGTTTCTTAAATCTTTATCCCTACTATCTAAGTTCTCAAGAATAGGTTTCTTGAAAGTTTTATAGGAAGGATTTTATCCTAAATTTAAATTTATGAAAGAAAAAAAAATTGTTGCCATGCCAAAGCCTTAACCTAGTTCAGTCCATAGTTGCAATTTGCGACTTACTACATGAAGTAATTGACTAATTAGCCATGCCATGCTTTCTTCGGTCTCTTATGGCAGTGGCGGCGGCATCGTCACTGCTACAGCAACATGGGGTTCGGCGGGGAAAATTAATGGATGGAATATATAAATAGAAAGATTCTAATTTGAATCTTGAACTGACTCTGAGAAACTTTCTCCTTAATCGAGTTTTGTATTTTTTGTCGTCTGTGCACCCTTTATAGAGAATTAAATAGTCACACTCACACCCATAAGCTGCTTTTGGGCTTAGGCCCCACGAGACCCACACACGGCAACCGTGCTTTGGCTGTGGGCGCGACACAAGCCAACGTCCAACCAGCACATGCTCATTGACTATGAAGACAAGATGTCACGTACACACAACGTGCAATTAATCCACACGCCCTCTCTCACTCTATATGTTTATCATCTCTCGTACCTTCTGAGCTGGACTGCCCCTCTCTCCTCTTCTTTTGTTTTCTTCCTCCCCTTAATTATCCTTTTCTCATTTCCAACTGTTTGCTCTTGCTGGGACCATAAATAGCTGAGGATATTATTCTCTTGATGGATTTTTGGAGAGGTTTTTAATTTAAATTTTAATAGTTATCTACAAGATATATTATTATAATATATATGTAGCTGAGTCAACGTAACAAGACAAGGTTTAGTTGATAGTTGTAGTTGATTTTATTTAATACAATGGATGATGATTTTATATGATCTAAGATTATTATACTCAGTTTATTTATTAAATACATAATACGTAGATAATACATATGAGCTGGGCTGGTGCTTGTTACACTGGCTCACTTACTTGCATGTGCCCTACCATTTGAAGTTCCAGTTATTAAAATTTTCTATGAGAAAATAATGGAAGTGTAGATCGTTTCTTAATTTTTTAGTAAACATGAGAACATTTTATTAGTATTAGATACGATACTACATTAAATAAAGGGTTAGTGACTTGGTTCACTGTCGCGGGCCGTGTGATTGCAAACTGGACACTTTATCTTACAAAATGAAGTGCTTGTCAAACTCGGATCCACCTTCAAAATTCACGGCCAAATGCACCTTATCAATATAGCCAGAGGACTAAACCTAATCGTAGTGCTTGGGGCATGCATGTGATGGATAAGACATTCTACAAACGTGTAAAATAAATATCCATCCATAAGCAAAAAATTCATAAACTAAGCATCAGTCTCCCGGGAGGAAGCGGAAGAGGGCCCAGGCATGGACACAAACACAAATCAAGTGGCTTGTGAGAGTGAGTCAGTATCAGAATCAATTAAATATCTTATTGCAAATAAGAACTCGTTTTTTTCATCATGTTATAACTTTCTTTGAAAACTTTATTCTCCTCCACGTGCCACAGGTACCACATACATGTGGTACGTATGCAATAGATAAGGATCCCATCAGGCCATCACAGGCTGGCAAGTGGCAAGGGTGCAGCTCAACACTGACAGAGTAACAAGGTACGTAGTGCAGCACTACTTGCCCGTGAACTTTTCCATTATAATTGGAACATATGGAAAGAAATTCTGAAATCTTTCGTTTTTTATCAACTTTGCTAAAACATAAATGGTTTTCTAAACATTTTGGTACTTAAAAAATGGTTTCCAATTCATTGAACAGTCAAGTGTCTTCTTATGGTAGGATTTTTTATTTTTTTTATAAAAAATAGAGATAAGTTATAGATAAAAAGACAAAGCATGCATGTACAAGTGGAGGGTGTATTTGGATTAAATTGGAAATAAAAAAAAAATAGGGTCTTGTTATGGAAAGTTTGAGTACTCATGCACTCGAACAGATGTGGTGTTGTTATGTTAAGCCAAAAGTACAAAAAAAAATTTTTTTTTTTAAAAAGCACTGAAATTTTTTAACTTAATGGTGGATAAGTAAGAGCATTTATACGCATGAACGTTCAGTGGTAATGTCTAAAAATAATGTTATTCAAAAAATTAACAATGAAGTGTAATATTACGCAATAAAAATAGAAAACTTAGAATTTCGATAAAATAGAAAAGTGATTGTTAAATGAAATAATGTGATATAAATCACTCACTTATCAAAAAACCAACAAAGATGTTGTATTATTTTATTGTAAATAAATTCTAATAACATTTCTATCTTTCAAATATTTTCAATTGTAAATTGTTAATGAGAACTATAATTAAAGTATTTTATTATTATTGATAGCTATAATAATTAATAATTCTTACATTATAAAATCAACGTCTATGTTTTTTATTGCCAAAAAGAATCTAAGATCAAGAATAATGAAGTATTAATATTATATAAAAAAAATTGGGTCACATCTAAAATATATTTAATCATATTTTAAAATTTGATTAAATTAAAAAAATTACAATATATTATACATAACTTGGTGTATCAATACAACCCATTATTTCGCCTTTAGATTACTTCAACTCGGTTCATTAAATACCTTGCTTATTTCGATTTAACCTCCTGGAGTTTCCACAATTCCAAACTGGCGCGAAGTTGACCAAAAATTGAGGAATTAATTAGGCAGCTCTTTTCTCTCTTTACTCAAAAGTCATTCCATCCCTCGGAAAAAGACCTACACATGTCCTTAAAATGAAGACACGCATGACGACATTTTGCTTCATCGGCAAAAAGTAACCGCTCGCGAATTATTCGCAGAACAAACAAGACAAAGAGAAGGAGGGTTTGAGAAATATATTAAAATTAAAAACCATATAATAATTGTAGTTTACGTAAAACCATATAACCGTTGAGATTTAGTTCCCTTTTACCGATATAATAGAAGATTTAATTGTGATGCATTTTTCGTATAAAAATTATATCTACAGATGTTTAATTTTGTATTATTATTATTATTATTTTTTGAGAGAATTATATTATTATATTATTAAAAGTATTTAACTCTTAAAAAATTATCTCAAATTTTATATATGTAATATTATATAATTAATTGATAGTATAAAATAATTTACATTAAAATATACAAAATTATTCTATGTAATAAAACAATTCAAATATTATGATATATCTACCATTATGGTTGGGAAGATCTCATACATATAAAAGTGGGAATGGATAGGCTGCAAGGATTCTTGTGTATAATATGGTAAGGTAAGATGTCTATCTTAATTAATATTTAATAAGATATTACGTTTATGAGTAAATCATATTTACCTTTTTTGAAGTTAAGTGATATTACATATGATACCCTTCAATTTTCAAAAGTATGACTTTCCTTGAGGTATGGGTGATATTATATATAGTATCCATGTATTTTATAAAACGTGATACTAAGTACTCTTATAAACATGATACTAACCTACCATAAAGGGAGGTCAATGTAAGCATAAAAATTGAGAGATGCCATATGTAATATCACCTAATTTAAGAAAAGATTAGTGTAATTTATCTAAATTTATATATTATTAATACAAAATATCTGACACTAATATATGCCAGAAATGCCAATAAATGATTAAATTATCTTTATAACAAAAAAATTTACACCAATATACATTAAAACTCAGAGTAGATAATAAGGTATGAGATAAAAATGGCAAAAAAATTTCATAAATTAATTTTATGAGTAAAATTATATAAAAATCTAATCTTTAAAATTTTCTCCTCTAATTTTACCCAAAATTAAACTGAATCTAAGTTTTTTTTTTTTTTTGGTGTGTTGATCATTCTAAGAGATTAATTTTAATATAATGTTAGTAATATGCTAACTAGTCACATCTCAATATATGTGCAATTTTTGAGATAGTTATTATACAAGTCAAATGCTTATGTGATAATATATAATCGAATAATAATGTAAATAATTTTTACATGTATCAAAATTAAATCTTAAAATTAAATCAATAAGAGTCTGTTTGGGTAATAATAATTATGACTTTTTTCAATTTTTTGGAAACTAAACATCATATTTTTAATTTTTTGTCCTCATTTAATTATACAACTTATTATTTCTCAAAAGTTATTTTTAATATATTTTGAAAGTTAAAATTATCTAAATAATTTTTAAAATACTCTAAATAAATATTCCTATCATTACTTATCTAAATACAAAATAAATTATTCATAAGTTATTTTTTAAAAGTGGCTTTTACACAAGGACTTAAATAATTTATGTACCCAAACGGCCCTAAATTGGATTTATACAAAATAATTTTTGAAGGTTTTCAAGCGATAATATATACCATGTGTTTACTACGCACTCAACTATGGACACACCTACGTACGGAAGAACCTTTGTAGATACAGATTGGTTGACAGCGATTTTTTCAATGATGGAGGTAGTCCTCGTTTACGTGACTATCCAATTCCAATACCTACGCGCCAAAACACTCGCCGCTAATTGACACGCACTTGTACATTCATCCTTGGCTTCCCTCATATTTCCAACGGTTTGACAATACCTTTCAACTTTATTTCAGGTTTGAATGCAATATGTCATCTTAATGTATACACACTGAAGTTCAATGCTATTTTTTTAACCAAGAAAAAAAAAATTGTTATTCAATGAATTGAATTGATAAGACTTTTGTTTACTACATTCTGCAGTGTGCGCAGGACTGACTTGAACCATGGCCATTTTGGACACTCTGCTGGGAATAGCCAATGTGGCATTCTTCTATGCCATTTTGATATGGGTTCTAGTTCACAGTTTGAGACAAAGCAAGCATAAAGGCGTTGCATATCTGAAACGAGGACCAACCGCTTTCGCCACAATCACTGTCCTCTCTAATGCTGTTATCACCTTTTTGAACATAGCTTTTGCTTTTCATGAATATAGGACTAAAAGAATCATAAGATATAGTCTTGTTTCCTCGGCTCTAACATGGGTTATGGCAACCATAGTTTCATTGTATTCAATGAGGACAACACTTAGGGAGAACAAAAGGTTCTCCCTTGTTCTAATTTTGTGGTGGATCTTCGCCGGTATCATTGATATTTTCTCAGTTTCTCTAGGACTAATGAAGAACTTTGAGTCCTTGGACTTGTGGTTTCTCTTGTCAGAGGATAACATAGTCGGTGTGGTTTCCTTGCCTGTGTTGTTGGTTCTGTGTGTCAATGCTGTTCTCCCCAGCGTCTGTGCAAGAGAACACAGTGACATGGAACAGCTCTTGCTTCACAAAGAGTTGGAATCTTCAAGGGGAGAAGGTGATGAAGAGGCCTTCACAAACGCAAGCATGTGGGGCCAACTCACATTCCGATGGCTGAACCCCATTTTTAGCAAGGGTCGAATTCAGAAACTTGAACTTGCTCACATCCCTGCTATTCCTCATTCTGAAACTGCAGAGAATGCTTCTTCCGTGTTGGAAGAATCGCTTCGCAAACAGAAACTTGAAGGGGATTCCTTGACAAAAGCTATTACCCATTCTATATGGAAATCCTTGGCCTCAAATGCAGTTTTTGCAGGTATATTTTACTTAGTCTCAGTGTTTATGCACTTTTACTTAAATGGTGATTACTGATTATTGATTTGTTTGTTTTGTTTATACTTGAAGGGGTTAACACAATTGCCTCTTATATGGGTCCACTGTTGATTACACATTTTGTTAATTTCTTATTGGCTAATAGTGACAATTCAAGCATCCAATGGGGGCTGATTCTTGCATTCATTTTCTTCCTCTCAAAGACAGTGGAGTCACTGAGCCAAAGACAATGGTACTTTGGTGCTCAAAGAATTGGAATTCGCGTGCGTGCAGCTCTTATGACTCTAATTTATGGCAAGTCCTTACTTGTCAAGTGTGCTGGACCAACGCATGGTAAAATCATAAATTTGATCAATGTGGATGTTGACAGAATTGGGGACTTTTGCTGGTACATTCATGGAGTTTGGTTGCTTCCAGTTCAGGTTATTTTGGCCTTGGTAATCTTACACATAAATTTGGGCTTTTTGCCTTCCATTGCTGCTCTAGCTGTCACCATTTCGGTGATGGTGTGTAACACACCTTTGGCCAATATGCAAGAAACTCTCCACACCAAAATCATGGAAGCTAAAGATACAAGAATCAAGATGACTTCAGAGACCATGAAGAACATCAGAATATTGAAGTTGCATTCATGGGAATCCACTTTCTTACAGAAACTCCTGCAACTTAGGGACACAGAGAAGAGTTGGCTGCAGAAATACCTCTACATATGCTCAGCAGTAGCCACTCTTTTCTGGACATCTCCAACTTTGGTTTCTGTTGTTACTTTTGGTGTCTGCATACTGGTGAACACTGAACTAACTGCAGCTAAGGTTCTCTCGGCATTAGCAACTTTTCGTATATTGCAGGAACCGATCTGCAATCTTCCTGAGCTTATTTCCATGATAGCTCAAACAAAAGTATCTGTTGATCGAATCCAGGAGTTGATTAATGAAGAGGAACAGAACCAGTTTATGAACAAGCATGCTTCAAAAGCGTCATCAATTGCTATTGAATTCAAGCATGGAGAGTATGCATGGGAAACCAATGATCAAACCAGCAAGAAACCAACAATTCAAATCACAGAAAAATTCAAGATAAAGAAAGGTCAGAAGGTAGCAGTTTGTGGGTCAGTGGGGTCTGGCAAATCAAGCTTACTGTGTTGTTTGCTTGGGGAGATTCCATTGGTTTCTGGGGCATTAATCAAAGTCTATGGGACGAGAAGTTATGTGCCCCAAAGTCCCTGGATTCAGTCTGGAACTATAAGAGAAAATATATTGTTTGGAAAGGAAATGAATAAGGACTTCTATGAAAGTGTTTTGGATGGCTGTGCTTTGCACCAGGATATCAACATGTGGGGTGATGGAGATTTGACCCTCGTGGAGGAGAGGGGCATAAACTTAAGTGGAGGGCAAAAACAGCGGATTCAACTGGCAAGGGCTGTTTACAATGATTCAGATATTTATTTCCTCGACGATCCTTTCAGTGCTGTTGATGCTCATACTGGAACTCATTTGTTTAAGGTTAGTAGTGTTAATTATTGAGCTTCTTGTAATTTTTTTTATTCATGCACTTTTGGATTTCACTTTCATTTCTTTCAATGTACTTCACTAAGAAAAGGGAATGTGGTGCAGAAATGTCTTATGCAACTTTTAGCTGATAAGACAGTTGTTTATGCCACCCATCAACTTGAATTCTTGGAAGCTGCAGATATCATCTTGGTAAGCTTACTGAACACTGTTTTTCACTGATGAAATTAGTACAAGTGTTTTGAAATGTCACCGTTAATGTGCTTTTTGGTAGGTGATGAAAGATGGGAAAATAGTGGAATCAGGAAGGCATAAAGATCTCATAGCATGTCCCAACTGTGAGCTTGTTCGACAAATGGCTGCTCATGAAGAAACAGTAAACCAAATAAATCCATGTCATGAAGATAATTCTGTTAGCTGCAAACCCCTCCAAAAGAATCAAATTGAAGTTGCTGAGCAGAATCTTCAAGAGACCATAAAGAATTGGAAGAGAAACAAAGAAGAGGAAGCAGAGACGGGTCGAGTGAAATGGAGTGTTTACTCAACCTTTGTCACATCTGCTTATAGAGGAGCACTTGTTCCGGTCATTCTTCTCTGCCAAATTCTGTTTCAAGTTATGCAGATGGGAAGCAATTATTGGATTTCTTGGGCCACAGAACAGATGGGGAGGGTCAGCAAAGGACAGTTTATGGGAACATTTGTGCTTCTGTCTGGTGGTAGCTCTATCTTTATACTTGGAAGGACTGTTTTGATGGCAATGGTTGCCGTGGAGACGGCTCAGCATCTTTTCCATGGAATGATTACATCAGTTTTCAGAGCACCTGTTTCATTTTTTGATACCACCCCTTCAAGCAGAATCCTCAGTAGGGTCAGTTTAATTATTATTCTTTATATGTTGTTGCTATCTTCTATTAATAACATTTCTGTGCAACTTAAGTTCTTTTCTTTTTGATGATTACAGTCATCTACGGATCAAAGCACAGTAGACACAGACATACCATACAGACTAGCAGGACTAGTATTTGCACTTATCCAGTTATTGAGTATCATCGTGCTAATGTCCCAGGTTGCCTGGCAAGTCATTCTCATCTTTCTTGTTGTGCTTGCTATCTCCATATGGTATCAGGTAAGTTCATGTCATGATGAATCCTCGTTTGTCAACAAATTTTTTTGGCATGTTAATCACTCTTGCATGACTCAATCATGTAGTCTAATAATGAATATATATGTATATATGCAGACTTATTACATCACTACTGCCAGGGAATTAGCCAGGATGGTGGGGATTAGAAAGGCCCCAATCTTGCATCACTTCTCAGAATCGATTGCTGGGGCTGCCACAATTCGTTGTTTCAATCAAGAGCAAATGTTCATGACCAAAGTCAAGGAGCTAGTTGATGACTATTCTCGGGTAGCCTTTCATAATTATGCCACCATGGAATGGTTGTCAGTCCGGATCAATTTTCTCTTCAATCTAGTCTTCTATTTTGTTCTCATCATCTTGGTTACTCTGCCAAGGTCTGCCATTGATCCCAGTAAGTTCATCCTTCCCCCTTTCATCTTATCAGCAATGATAGCAGTTACATGCATGAGATGCCATGATTCCCACATATTGTAGAAGCAACTGGGGATTGATTTCTGTGGCAAATGCTAAATAAGTATTACCTGAATTGTACTTAGTCTCTATATTTCCTACTCAATATATAACACTCCACAAATCAAAGAAATAATTAAGATTGGATCCACTTACAAGTTATCGGGTTCCGAAGTTGCTTTCAATAGAAATCGTGCTTGTGTCTTCAACAATTAATTGCTTCCTCTGATTTGCAGGCTTGGCGGGTCTGGTAGCTACTTATGGTTTGAACTTGAATGTCCTTCAGGCTTGGGTGATATGGAATCTTTGCAATGTTGAGAACAAGATGATATCTGTTGAGAGAATATTACAATTCTCTAGCATACCAAGTGAAGCGCCATTAATAATTCAAGATTGTAGGCCTGAACCAGAGTGGCCTAGGGAGGGAAAAATTGAGCTTCATAACCTTCATATACAGTATGATCCTGCTGCTCCTATGGTTCTCAAAGGTGTCACTTGCACCTTCCCAGGGCAAAAGAAAATTGGAGTAGTAGGGAGGACAGGGAGTGGAAAATCTACTCTGGTGCAAGCCCTCTTTCGAGCGGTAGAGCCTCTGGAAGGAAGGATACTTATTGATGGTGTGCATATCTCCAAGATTGGTCTGCAGGATTTAAGATCTAAGCTTGGTATAATTCCTCAAGATCCAACCTTGTTTTTAGGCACAGTAAGGACTAACTTGGATCCTCTAGAACAACATGCAGATCAAGAACTTTGGGAGGTTAGCAGTACAGGAACTCTCTCTAGAAACTGTCAATAATCATATCATTACTGAAAAATAAAATTTTACCTTTCAGGTTCTCAAGAAGTGTCATCTTGCTGAAATAGTAAGGCAGGATCCCAGGCTTCTTGATGCACCAGGTAAAATATATTTGTTAAATTTGACATCATTCAGGAGTATAACTGTGACAGCCCCTCCAACTCCACAGTTCTAGTGAAGTTTTTTGTGCTTAAATTCACTTTTATTGATTTGAAATATTCATTGCATTTGCACAATGTTGCAGTGTCTGAGAATGGAGAAAATTGGAGCGTTGGACAAAGGCAACTTGTTTGCCTTGCTAGGCTGCTGTTGAAGAAAAGAAGAATTTTGGTCCTAGATGAGGCAACTGCATCTATTGACACTGCAACCGATAATTTAATTCAGAAGACCATTAGAGAAGAGACTAGTGAATGCACGGTCATTACTGTAGCACATAGAATTCCTACAGTTATTGATAATGACTTGGTTTTGGTCCTCGATGGAGGTACTTGAAGATTCAGTTTGTACTTCAATATATGTCATCATAACATTAGTGGTAATGAAACCTAGGAAAGCATATATCTCATAATGGTAATGGTGTTAGGTTGAATATTACATTTTTAAGTTTCACTAAGTATGATAGGATACTGATGCACTCCTTTGTGTAAGCTTGAGCTTATATGTGCTACTAATCTCATGCATACAGGGACAATTGTGGAGTATGATCATCCAGCTCAGTTGCTACAGAACAATTCTTCATCATTCTCAAAGTTGGTGTCAGAGTTTTTGAGGAGATCATCCCCAAGTAGTTGCCAAAAATGATACAGGATGAGGACAGGAAGAAGAAGTCATTTATTTTAAGTAGGATAGTATTATAGTATAGCAGTGGCTGACCCTCAGACACTTGTACATAGACAAAATTTAGACCCAGTGGTCAAGCAGAATTAGTTCTGGCAATAGACGGCAGCACAAGAAATCCTGACTGTTTACTTTAACAACTTAAAGATAAAAAGCTCAATATATAGACTCAAGGCTCCTGATCTAGATACAAGTTTTAATTTCTCTTCTTATGTCAAAAGCTTGAATGATTTTCCAACTATCTTTTTCTTGTTCAGTCTAATTAGTCTTGCTATTAGTGACTGTTTCCATAGTTTCCACCTTCTAGTGTTTTATATCCTTTCTTTTTTATGCCCAAATGCTTATACCATACCTTGTGCATTTTATTTTGTCAATGACAGATTTTAGTCACTTTGTGCTCCACAGGACAGAGTTGACCAATTAACCGCACTAGTGTTACTCATTTCTGTGTCTCTGCTATTCATGATTAACCAAAGGTTAAAGGAAGATCTTATTCTATAAAGAGGCATTTCCCACGGTAAATGCTCTGGTTTGCACAGAACAAAACTTTCATTCCTTGGGATATTTGTGCAGTTGTTGAATACTCATGTTTGGTTTTTTTGCATTCGAGCTTGGGCTTGTTACATGCTGGGAACATTAACATGTCATGTTTGTATAAAACTCAACTGGAGTAATTTGGGTGCTTACGAGCTGATACTATACGACCTTCAATGGTGGGTGTCAGCTTTTCAACAGCAATCCTCACTTATTGTGTTTTGTATTTATTATATCCACTTTCATTGCTTCCGGTAAGAATATAGAAATAGTGTACCTGTGCTGCGCGTCCCAAATAAGTAAGAGAGCATTTGTTATGGGATAAGTTTTTTCTCGACTTCAGGTAATGTAATTTTAAATTATTTGAGCCCAATATTTTGTCTTATTTGATTGACCCATATTATTGATAATATAAATTTTTAAGGCAATCCACTTTACCTTCAAAGTGATAATGTGGATTACCTCCATAGATAATGTATGTGAATTATCACCTATATAGTAATCTTCCTGCTATTATTATTATTATTATTATTATTATTATTAACAAAAATAATAATAACTAATAATTAATAATACTAAAAATAATAATAATTATTAATAATAAAATATATATTACCTAATAATCTTTTTTATATATTAAACAAGGTAATATATATTACCAATTAGATTATTTGTACATATCAAACACTGCATTGTAATATTACTAATAATTTAAAAAGTGGTAATCTTTCTGAGTGATAATATAGATTATCAATGATCTTGCTAGATAATATGTTAAACACTACCTAAGTTTAATATGGTACTTAAGTTATGGAACTCTCCCATCCAATAAGCTAGTCTTTTGAGTTGTGCTCTTTTCATGAAATTGCATCATAATAACTTAGGTAGTTTGCATTGTCGAATTGGATAAAAACTCAGCAAAGAAGAAAAAATTCAATTACTAGCTTTCAATAAAAAGAAAAGAAAAAAACTGTATAGCTCTTGCAAATTGCTGTCAAGGACTATATCCAATATACTAACTAGTTTATACTAGTTTCATTGACAACTGTTGATAATATCAACGAAAACGTCAAAACATTCCGATAGCATTGAACATAAGAGCCCTAGGGGCAGTATTTAGCAGATCCTCAGTATAATATGCTTACTTTTCAATACAGTATTAGTAGGTTAGAGTAAAGCCTTATTTATGTCTCTCATATTTTATAGTGATTTTAACATAATCCCAAAAGTTTTTTTTTCCTATTTATGTATTTAACGTTTTTAAAACATTTCAATCTTGCATTTTCGATAGATAACATCCAAATTGTAAATAAAAAAAATTGATATTAAGTTTAAATTTCAATTTTAGTGATATCCAAATATCATCAATAGGGATTGTTAGCCTTTAATTTTTCAAGAAAAAGCTTTGGGTATTAGTTTTAGCAAAAAGGGTTTGAATTAAAAAGAAAAACTTTCGTATCCTATAAAAATATAGGGAGAAGTGATCGTAGATAATATCATCCCATTCAGATAAATAATATTCATATCATCACTAATATTATAATCTCACCTTTATATTAATTTTTTCCATTTATAATTCAAATAGCAAAAGTGCAAGATTGAGATATTTTAAAAATATTAGAGACGTAAATAAAATAAAATAAAAAATTTTAGGATTAAGTTGAAATCGTTATAAAATGTGAAGGATGTAAATGAGGCTTTACCATTTAAATTATCTTATTTTGAGTTTTAAACAACTTATAATCACAATCTTACTGAGACAGCCTTTATTTAAAAAAAAATAGACAATGTTCTTTTCCTAAAATTAAATATTATCAAACATGCCTAAGATCATATAGTGCACTGAATAAATGAGACTATTTTTAAATTATTGAGTTTAATCTTTATGTAAAGATAGTATAAAATTTTATACGATTAGTTAATGGAATTTAAAAAAATAATAAATTATAATAAATAATTACTTATTATAATTTAATATTTGTGTAAAATTATTTTACATTATTAGTGTATAGAAATTAAATCTTGAATTATTTATGTTCAATGAAGATTTTAATCATGATGTGCGCCACAAGCACAGAGACCAAAACTTGGAGGAAGAGCTTAGCCTGTGAAATGGGTTTATGTCACGGTAAATGCTCCAAATTGCGTAGTACCAAACTTTTATTCCTTGAACTTAACTATAATATTCCAATTCTTAACCGAAGAAAGACGGACTAAAAGAAAAGGAAATAAAATAGGATATGGACAAATACGGGCAATTTGTAGGCAAAGTATAGGACATTATTACTGGACAAATTGGATTGCATCCATTAACAAGTTGCAAAATCCCCGTGCATCCTTCAAGTTCAACGTCAAATTATGCGTCCTATTTCTCAATTCATTATACCCAAATACCGAAAACTAGTCTCAGAATCAATTTGCTAACACAGCAAAACGCTTTTCATAACTTTTTTATTTTTGGTACAAGCCTTGCCTCTGTTTTACTCTGGATCAGAGAAGAACTTGTTGATGGATGCCATAATCTGAGGGGGCCTTTTGCGGACGAACTTCCTCACACGATGTTCAGCATATGCCTCACCCTCAGCATAGTTCTCAAGCACTCCTGCGGCTCTGTGCTCTTTGTTTACCCTGAAAGCAATACATCAGACAAAGGCTATATTTTTTCTAATTTTTTTAATAGTTTCCTCCCACTGTTCATGAAAAGATACAATAAAATAAAACACAACTAGACCCACATATCATATCAATTTGTTGGTTTTATTTCATCAATGTCACCGTAAAGATTTGTTTGATTTAATATCCTGACTTACGATACTTATAAGAAGTGTAATCCCTGTATTAAATACAATTTTTAAGAATTTTAAAAAAATAAAATTGTAACCTTATTATTATTTATATCTTTTCACTTAATAATAAGTACTTGATATAATAAGTGATATCAAAACAAGCTTTAGGGCTTGAATCCACGAGTGACACTAAGGTGAGATATCTCAAAGATTCAATAGATTTAATATCACGACTCTTTAGACCTCTAATGGATACAATCTTTTATGTTATATGTGTTTCTGCTAAGAGCTTAATCCAATATATTTGTCTTGTTTCCTCCAGGCAAATGGAGCTAAAACAACAAAATAACCAGATACATAATCTGGGGATAGATCCAAAGGAAAGTGTATATATCCACGGGATAATGCAAATCTTCTACAGCATGTCAATAATTTAATGAAAGCACCGAGTTAGCAAGCCCCCTTAATTTACATGTGGAATTGTGTCTTGGTAGGGGAAACCATCGCATATGAAGTACAAACTGAATCATAGTAGTCCATACAAACGGTATATAAAATACGCGTACCGGACTTCAGGATTGGTGTATATATTCCTAACAAGTTGAGTAACGCTAACCGAAACAACAGCACCAACTGCAGCAAAAAGTGGGTACACCTATTCACATGACACGAACAAAGAATCAAATTTCGGTTCATTCCATTGCAATATATAACATCACAGAAGAAAATTGCCAATCAGTGTGTGCGCTTTAACAACAACTATTTCATTATAAGAGAATTTTTTTCAAAGTAATCCGATATACAATAATAATAATAACACTAACAATAACAATATAATAATAAAAAGAATCCATTACTAACGAGACCTTACATTACAACAATTGCTAATAAGTAATAACATATCTATGGATTGTGGAGTGAAAACGTTGAAGGGTCTTTTTTTTTTCTTTCCTTTTCAATCAGTCTTATGTCAACCAAATAGTGTGATGATTAGAAGAATAGTAGATGGAAGGAAAATAACTTAAAAGTACCTCGGGCCTTAACCATTTGAAGCCAGCCATGGCTGGAGAAGTGTTGGTGGGGGAAAGAGAAGAAGAACAGCTAGCACTGTGTATAACGCAAATGTAACGCATGAACTGCCCCTAGGAAAGGAAAACGTCATAATACGAAAGGACGCGGTGCAATGCTAAACTGGGAAAGCGTGCTGAAGTAGGCATGGTCATAAACGTAAATCAAAAGTTAATAAATATGCCTTATGGGGTTAATGCAGAAGATCTTGGCATTTAAATCTTTTCATGAGTTTTATAAAATATTAGAAACAAACATTTAAAATGAACTGTACGTGGACCTACTCCTTTCTAATATTCTCTGAATAATAATGTGCCTTTGTTTTCTTAGCATCTTTAGTCTAATATTATAGTAATTATTTTTTCTTCCCTTGCAAGTTTTCCCTATATTTAGTCTATTATTTTAATTTAAAAATTATAATCTTCCTAAAAACTTAAGTACTTACCAGTTTTAATTCTCTAAAAAGGTAGGTGTATTATTATATCGTATCTTTTTAGTCTTTCTTTTTCCTTTAATATTTTGTTTTATTATTTATTTCTAATACCTCACAAGTGCAAACGTTTAAGAAGACGAAAGAGATAAATAACTTGATCAAATATCAAAATTTGTCATTATCATTATCATCATACTCCATTTTTGAAAAAAATGAAACGCGTATCAGTTGAAGCTTAATCTCTTTTATTTAATGATTTCTGTATTACAAATTTCTTTTTAAATTCTAATGTATCTAATTACTGTCCGATTTTTAAAAAGAAAAAAAGGAAAAGTTGTGTTAGGTAGTCGATAGTTAATATAAAATTTTGTCAAATCTTTATAATATGAAAAGTAATGATAGGAGAACTCATAAATGGTGTGACGCATATTGAAAAGTGAGGAAAATAACAAAAATATTTGGATAATAAGTCCTATATAATCATTATTATTTTTGTTCAAATTTTTTTTGTCTAGAAACTTATCAGCACAAATAATACAAGCACTCATAAATTTTGTAAAAAAAAAAAAAAACTTATCAGGCCAAATAGTGTTTACATTAGTAAGTTTTGTAAAAAAGAAAAAAACTTACTAACCCAAATAGTGCTTGTGCCGTAAGTTTTATAAAAAAAAAAAAAAACTTACCAATGCAAACAGTGTTTGCGCTGATAAATTTTTGGATAAAAAAAAATTGAACAAAAATAACAATGATAATGTGATACCTATCATTATAACATTTTTATCGTTTTCTTCACTTTTTTTGTATGCATCACATATGCGTCACATTATTTGTGAGTTCACCAATCATTATTCTAATATGAATGGAAGATAAAATCTATATTATAATTACTATCACTTTGAATGGCAATTTGCAATTTTCTTAATCTTAGTTCAGATTAAAATAAGATGAGTTCATTATAATTATGGAGCTTTATAAAATAAATTATAACTATAGAAAAAAAGAATGAAAATAACTGTTATATAAGTAAGGAGAATTAAATTATGTACAATTTTGTTGTTTTAATATTTATAATTAAATAATAACAATAATATTTTTTGTTAAAGTAATAGTATTTCTTTCAATAGTACTTTTTAGGAGTGTCAATGGAGCGGGGTGGGAGTGGGCGATAGGCCCCCGTCCCCCACTCCATGGGTAGGTACTCGCCCCATACCCGTATGGGTATCCATGTTTGGAGGCCCTCGCGAATAAGTGGATACCCGTAGATATTTATGGGTATCCATATATTATTAAAATTTCTAAAAAATTAAAAATTAAAATAAATAAAAATAATTTTAATACCAAAATTTATCACTTAAAATATTCAAAATAAAAGCAAAACATATAATAGTAAAACAACTTTCACAAAAATTAAAAAAAGGAAGCAGAATACTAATAATACTTAATAAGGGATTCTTTAACTTCATGATCTGTGTTTAGTCATCTTCTTATGGATGACATCATTGGGTTCAACTTCAATAAGCCATTCTTTTAATGTGGTTACAAAATACAAAGAAACTAAATCATCAAAATAACTTGACAAGGATCCCATTTCTATCAGCTTCAAGGAATGTAATTGATTTTCCTTTGATAAATATTTAGCTTTTTGTACATTTCTTTTTGCAAAAGACTAAAATATACATGTGAGATCTAGATCATATATATATAAGGGTAATTTAGTAATATTATATCAAGTATCAGTGGGTATGGGGATCATGATCCCTGCCCCCGTCCCATTTAACAATATTTGAATTCTCCATCCCCATTATTTGTGAGGGAAAATTCTCCCCCTATACCGATCCCGTCACAGAAATTACTAGCAAGTACATGCATATACGGATAAAATTGACATCCCTAACACTTTTAGTTAGTTTTCCCAAAACATCAAAATAGTGATTTCTGAATCTATTATAATTAATGTAATATCTATTACCTAGTATAATATATAACCAATATAAATTTGTAAAATTATAAATAACAGACATTATGAAAATTTCAACATATGTCATTTGCAACTTTTATTATGGGTTTAAAAATGATAAAACTAAAAATTAAATTGAGAACTTTCTTTTATAAATAGTATATATTATATGTCATAAATTAATGTATATTATATGTCCTAGATTAATTTGATGTTGAATTATTAAGTCATTTCTTGCTGTTTTTGTTCACTTCCTCTATCATTATTGACTTTTAGAAATTTAATGATAAAATTTATATTGTATTTTGAAAAACATTATAAATTTTTCTAATATAAAGTTGAGTTTAATTGGGGTGCATTGACAGTGTAAAATTTTTTTACACTGTCATCCAATCAAAATCTTTCATTTGTATGACCATTCAAATAGTGGGTGGTTATATCAAAGATTTTCTTTGATATGTGATATATGATTAGATTTACAGAAAAAATTTTACACTGACAATATATTCAAATTAAATCCTATAAAATTAAATGGAAAAGATTGGTTGCCTATTTAAATAGACTAATTTTTATGTATTAAATTTTATTTTGCCATCCAATAAAAATTATAGAAATTATCGTGTCATGTTAGATGGTTTCTCGCATAGATTGGTGATGTTACCCGGCTTTTAACATTTGGGCTAAGCTGGTCATCCTCGGAGCCCTTCTTGTGTTCTTGGTCCTTGAGCATCTCCCATCCCAATTCCCAGCTTCATTAAAAACACACGGTTCATCTTCCCCAGGTTTTTGAAACAAAGCCCTCCTAGTTTCAGGAGATATTTTTGTATAATCACATAGCCGTTAGGTAGATTGTGTTCCATCCAATAATAAAATAATACTTTAATATTAATTGTGATAAAAACCCACACTTTTATTTGAAAATATCACTCTCATTTGATGAAGTATATCCATCTGAATACTATATGATTATAACATAATTTCTCCAGTCCTAGAGGCTTACGGAGGCATAAGGTAGTTCAATTAACGAGGTGGGTCCTACGTTAGTCTGGTGAGTTAGCCCAAATAAAGTTTCTCTGGGCCTTTTTATATTTCCTGGCATATCAACTTGCGAATCCAAGTATGGTGCATCTGAAAGTTGACAGTTGGCCCAATAGTGGCATGGGCTAGGGCAATCCGACCTACAAAGGATAGGCACTGGGCCTTCCAGGCCCTCAATCTGTTGCTAAGGTAAGCCCCAAGATAGCATCCAACTTCATTATTTTTTTTTTTTTATCCTTTTTCAATAAAATTATAGATATCCGGACCTATTATTAGTAATTTGATTAATTTAGCTGAAACCCAACCTTCTTTGAAAAATAGACCTAACTTTTTTAGGGATTAATTTTCTAGCCTGAGGCATCACAAAAGATGTATAAACATTTTTTTATTTTCTCCCTTTTGGGGATTAATTTTCTGCCCCAAATTGAATCTAACTCTCTATTGGCCTCATTGTCAAGCCTGATATAGTTAGATTCAATCAGGCAGCACAGAAGGGGAAAACAACATGTTACGTATCCGAAAAAGTCGTGTAAACATATGTAAGGCTAAACAAGTGCCTCGGGCCTCGGAGGACTTACCTTGCCTAAGAGTGCTAACTGAGATTCTTAGACAATGAGATACATGGAGCAACTTGTGTTATTATTAGCATGAAAAAGAGTGAAGATGTGACAGATGTACAGAAAAGGTGTAACACTAACACTACACATTGCATAGCAACCAAAAAATAAATAAATACACATTGTAACTAATATTTCTGAAAATAGTAAATTAGCAATTCAGTTCTGAAGAACAAAAGGAGTAAAGCAAACGAATTTGAATAAATGCTACAATTATTAAACATCATCATCATCATTATTATTATTAACTTTTTAATACGGCATGCATTCAATTTACCACCAACAAGATGTGGTGAGAGTCCTTCTCTTTGTTCCCTCCTTTCCCTTTCCTTAATCGTAGGCTTCAAGAGACAAAAAATGCGTCAAACACACAGCTCCAAGGGCTGCCCCTATCTTGTCCTGAGTGATGTCTCTATTTCTGGTGTGCGCAACTTATGCTTGAAATAGTGAACACCACAAAAGTTGATATGGTTGCCAGGTTTTAGCATGGTGATGATTTTTGATGCGCAAGTCATGCAAATTAATTATATATGAAAGGGATTTGCTCCTAGAACTAGGAACAAAAAATTTTGTGCCTTCTATACATCTTTTTTCTATGTTACCGGCTAAATGTGTGCTCCATGGACCATGGTCTGCTGTAAAATGACACAATCCTTGAAGTTTCCTCAAGTGAATGAAGACAACCACCAAAATGGTGGGGTCTATGGTTTTCATAATTTAATAAATATCATTTGGCCTAGGTGATCACGGACCAGAGAATCCCAATCTGTCTATGCCTTCTTTTTAACTTTTCCTCCACCATAGATAAGAAGTGCACCTCCCTCACAATTCCTTTCCTTTTGTCATCTAACGTCCTGTGGCAACATTTTCTAGTTGGTTTCTTCTTTCTTTTCCAGGTTGCACTCAGCATTTTGATTTTTGCTACCAACTTCTGCCGGGAACACTAGTTAACTTCATGCTGGCCAATGACGGCACCCTAGTTTTGGTTACCATTACCAGACTTGCACTTCACTGTTCATAAGGTTAATCTCACACCTCAGTTCCTAGAGTTTTCATCCCACTAGCTTTTCATTAACTTTCAATCCAAGAGAATAATAATCATATCTTCTCTTAGTGGTGTGCTTTCAATCTTGCACTTTATGCATTTAATGGGAGTCTAAAAAGTGAGTGTTCATTGTTGTAGAGGGTCACCTCACTCGTTGAGTCTTAGCATAGCATAATGGTAAGGTTACTACTTTGTAATCTAGTGGTCTGATTTGAATTCTGAAAACAGTCTCTTCGCTTAAGGGAACATCTATCCTCCCTATATCCCACCGGGTGGAAGCCTCGTGCATTGGGCTGCCATGGCTCCTCCTTCATACTTCCCTCTTCGTTGGGAGAGCACAGGCGACCAGTGGTGGTATGCATCCCCCATTGATTGGGCAGCTGCAAATGGCCTCTATGACCTTGTCACTGAGCTTCTCCACCTTGACACCAACCTCCTCATCAAGCTCACTTCGCTTCGTAGAATCCGCCGCCTTGAAACCGTTTGGGATGATGAGGCTCACTTTGAAGATGTTGCCAAGTGCCGCTCCAAGGTTGCAAGGAATCTCATGCTTGAGTGTGAGACTGGAAGAGGCCGCAACTCTCTCATTCGTGCTGGCTATGGTGGATGGCTTCTCTACACTGCTGCGTCAGCTGGGGATGTGGACTTTGTTCAGGAACTGTTGAGAAGAGACCCTTTGCTTGTGTTTGGTGAAAGAGAGTATGGTGTCACTGACATACTGTATGCTGCAGCCAGGAGCAAGAACTGTGGGGTCTTCAAGCTCTTGCTTGATTCTGCTCTCTCAAGAAAAGAGTGCCTTAGCAGCTCTGGAGCAGAATTGGAGGATGAAAGTGGTGGGGTTTTCAAGAGGGACATGATGAATAGGGCCATTCATGCTGCTGCCAGGGGTGGGAATTGGGAAATGCTGAAGGAGCTTATGGCAAGTGTTTCTGAGATTTCATCATATAGAGATGCTCAAGGATGTACTGTCTTGCATGCAGCAGCTGGCAGAGGGCAGGTTGAGGTGAGGATGATTACTTAATCTGCTTGAAGAAAATTCATGAGTTCTACCCGTTTAATGGTATTCTTAGAAATCATAAGGACATAGATATCAGATTCTTAAGAATTGTAGAAAGACTGGGTACATTTTATGGATTACTTGAAGACACTTTACCTCATTTGGCCTGCCGAGGCTGAATAACTTTAATTGTAAAGGGGAACAAAAAAGTGAAAAAGAGAAGAATAGAAATTCTTAAGAAAATTTGTAAGCAAATACATTAAAACCTGCTCAGTATGCTTTAAGAAGAAGTAGCTGCATGGTCCCCAGAAGTTGTGGCCCTAATGGTACTCGAGCTGTATGGTATAACTGTATAAGTAAATTTCAAACAGTATGTAACCTTGGACCTTTTATGTAAAAATTGTCCCTTGCCAGTAAAGCGTCTCAAAAATTCAACCCTATGTTGGATTATGCTTTGCGATAAGTCTAAGCACACCAACGTGGTCCAAACTTGCTAGAAGATCGTTTCATATTAAAGCTAGCGTTACTGTTTTTTCAGACGTCTCTTTCGTGGGCTTGTCATGAAATTTTCTTATTTAGGGGAGTATGGTATGGAAAAGAAACATAAATACTTTCTTATTGGGTTAACATATACATTGATCATAGATACTGTAGAACATAGATCAGGTTCATTAAGGACCGTTCAAGTAAGACCATACACATTTGGGCGAATTCCTCTCACAATATGCCTTAACGCTTTGTTCCAATTGGTACACCCTTTTTGCACTTGACTGGGGGTAGAAACCATATAACCTTGTATTGTATATAGACTCCAATCTGGGTTCATGTCAAATATTTTTCTTTGAAAAAAAGGTGACTTATTTTATGACTGCCACTTATCTTCATATTTGATACTTTTGGGGTCAGTCAATACTACAGAAGTTCAGTATGTCCAAACTTACTTCTCGCATTTTATTGGGGTTAATTAACCGTTACTTACTTCCACTATCTTAATGATGCAGGTGGTGAGAAATCTAATTGACTCTTCTGATATTACCAACTCAACCGATGCTCAAGGCAATACAGCATTACATGTGGCTTCTTACAGAGGTTACTTACCCGTGGTAGAGATTCTGATTCAAGCATCACCCTCATTAATATCGCTAACCAATCACTATGGAGATACTTTTCTTCATATGGCAGTGGCCGGTTTCAGAAGCCCCAGTTTCCGTAGACTAGACAAGCATACCAAGCTCATGAACCAATTGCTAAGTGAAAAGATTGTGAACATGCAGGACATCATCAATGTGAAGAACAATGATGGAAGAACAGCTCTTCATGTAGCTGTGATTCATAACATCCAATGTGATATAGTGGAATTGCTGATGTCTGTTCCATCAATTGATTTGAACATTCGCGATGCCGATGGGATGACACCCTTGGATCATCTGAAGCAAAGACCGCGATCAGCATCTTCTGAAATTTTGATCAAGCAGTTGATTTCAGCAGGTGGTATCTCTAATTGTCAGGATTATATGGCAAGAAATGTCCTTGTTACTCATCTGAAAAACCATGGCATTGGAACAAGTCCTGGAACTTCATTTAGAATACCGGATGGAGAGATAATCTTGCACACAGGCATTGAGATTGAGAATTCCTATGATGCCAACTATGATCAGGCAAGTGTAGAATCAAATTCATGCTCAGGTGAACTAAGCAATTATGAGCCAGCAAGTTCCCCACATAGCAGCAAGTCTACTTCTATCAACTATGCTAAAAGGCGCTTAAAGTTTCTTTTCCAGAGGCTTAGGAGAAGAGAGACAAAAACAGCTGCATCAGAGCTTCAAGATGATGATTCTATGGTTTCTTGCATTTCGAGTAAAGAATTGGAAGATTTTCCTATTCCATTACGGCAAAGATACTCAAAACAGTGTTCCCTTCCAAACAACAAAAGAACATTATCTATAAGGACCTATGTTCCAAGTCCATCCAGCAGAAAATATTTTACTGCAGGCCTAATGCAAGGCGTAATTCAGGTAAAGCCACATGTGCCTTTTCAAGAACTATCCATTTCCTCTCATTCTCCCAAAAATAAACAAAAGGGTGTTGATATAATGGGACCCTCTTGTTCCAATCGGTCAATAGATGATGATACACTAAAGTTGAACCACAGGCAAGGCTCCTTCAATAAGAAATTGATGAATAGGTATTTTTCTTTTGGAGCACAAGGCCAGGCTTTTGAAGGTGCAAATAGCTGCACAAGGACAAATCTCAGTTCTAAGCAGTTCAGTTCCTTATGTGCATAAATGGTATTAAGCACGAGTCATTTTGCATGAGAATATATTCTCACTCAAGTTGTAATAAATGTTTGTAGAAGTTTCTGTATATTATGCATACAGTGGTGATAATATCTGCACAGTGTTCAACTATATTTGAGAAGCCAACTCCAAGTCTAATGAATGCTTCTGAAGCTTTACTTGTTAGATATTAGCTTTGTTTTTTTTCCTTTCGTTGTCAGATATATTAGCTTTGGTACACCCAAAAGCGTTGATAAAAACAACTAGTGATAAAAAGTCGGTAGAAGGTAAACTCTTATTGGGTAACTGCCAACAACTTACAGAGGTTTCCCTACATGCAGAGGTAAAAACTATTGGGAAAAAAAAAAGTCAGTAATAAAACGTTATTTCTAGAAGTCACCTTGTTTTAGGTGCATACAGAGGTGAAAAAACTGAGTTATTAGCACTCCAAATATCGATTCACTCTCCTTATCAATTATCCTTATTTTTTATCCTAAATTATTGCAAATAATATGTAAGATACCTGTGGACATGTGTTGGTAGTGAATATTTCTTGACAAATTCTTAACAACGCATGGCCTATCAATTATTAGAGATCTTAGTTGTGCTACTAATGAATGTAGTGAAAGATTTTGGGATTCATTATGTCATCTTACCACATGCACTAATAACATAATGTAACTTAAAAATTTAATAACTAATACATAGATCCACGATAATATTTGGGTAAAAAAATTTGAGTTCAAATAATAGTGCTGTTATTTATATCAAACTGTGCAACTATTTTTTGTTTTTTGGTAGCAATACACATGTCATGTACTTATTTGAAGAAATTTTTTTTACCTTTTTCTTTCCTTGTAATTTCACAAACCTATGATCGGTTATCCATCTCTTTCGTAATACTTAATAACTTCTTATTTAATAACAATACTCCCTTTTTTTTTTGTCCACTTTTATTTCCACCTAGAAAACCACTGTGCTACCGGCCTTTCGAGGAATTCGGGATAAGATTAACTGTAAGTCTGTAACAGCATGTTGAAAATGCACACAATTCTGATACCAAAGATCAAAATGTATGGTTGACCAAGTGATAATTCAGCGAGAAACTAGCCCATGCTAGCACAGCTACATCCGTTTTTCTATTTATAGCTTATGTTTCCAACTACCATGTACTTTGCTAGTTGTGTGCCACAGCAGTTACGAAACTCGTACTACTACAACTTATAAGACCCTGTCTTCCCGATTATAAAAATCACCCTCTATGACCTTATCCATGCTATATACTTTCATGTGATTGGGAAGGGAAAAAACCAGGTAAGGAGAAGAAATGACGACGAATAGCAATATTGCTGCAAGAAAGGCCATTGATGATTGGCTTCCAGTCACTGCCTCAAGAAATGCCAAATGGTGGTACTCGGCTTTTCACAACCTCACGGCCATGGTTGGTGCAGGTGTCCTCAGCCTCCCTTATGCCATGTCAAAGATGGGCTGGTAATTATGCTCTAAAACTATATTTCGACATGTCAAGTGGGACTTATCCACTGCAATTTGGATATGTTGTAGTGGTGATGGGTAGAAACAGTAGTAGTGGTGATGGATCAGATATCTGTCACTCTTAATTAATCAGTTACTGTCTTTATTTTGTTTTTTGTTTTTTCCCTTTTTTTTTTTAATGGTGACAATGTTTCAGGACACATCAGTGTGTATAACCATAACACATGAGGTCATATAGATCCTTTTTCTTCTTGAAAATTATCTTACAATATCTCACACATTGCAATTAAAAATCATGACAATGTTACATTTTATACATGAGAAATGATATTTATACTCATAATTTTATATATCATTTATATATATGAGGAATTAGTATATAAATGATGTAGAATTTCAGTTACGTGAATGTGGTGAATGTAGTAAGGTAACTAATAATAAATATGAAATCCTTTCATCAGATTCGACAATAATATAATTAAAATTCACATTCATTGGCACATGTTACTCATATCATTGGCAGATTCACAATAAATGCAAATGAAATCAATAGTTATTTATCCGTGATCCTTTATGTGTCTAATGGTATCTACTGTCTACGTTCAATTAATAGGACTCTTTGTAATCTTTATATGATTATATTACAATGATTATCTTCATATTCGTGATCCATATCCAATTACATGCTATTTATATTTTATTTTTTTGTCCTTTGAAATAATAGGGGTCCTGGCACAGTTGTCCTGGTATTGTCATGGATCATCACCTTGTTCACTCTATGGCAAATGGTTGAGATGCACGAAATGGTCCCGGGAGTGAGATTCGATAGGTACCATGAGCTAGGCCAGCATGCCTTTGGTGAAAGCCTTGGCCTATATATCGTGGTTCCCCAACAGCTACTTGTTGAGGTTGGGACGTGCATTGCCTACATGGTCACAGGAGGCAAATCACTGAAGAAGTTTCATGACACAGTTTGCCCCACATGCAAAGACATCAAGACCTCATATTGGATCATGATCTTTGCTTCTGTAAACTTCGTTCTGTGTCAATGCCCCAGCTTCAACTCTATTTCTGCTGTTTCTTTGGCTGCAGCTGTCATGTCTATTGCGTAATCAAACTCATCTGTCTTTGATCTTCTTGTTTGCTTTCAATTTATTTTTGTGTACTTATCGACCCCTTTTGGTTGGGGCCATGCATATATACATTACAGCTACTCAACCATAGCATGGTTGGCTGCCCTTAACAAGGGAGTTCAACCAAATGTGGACTATGGCTACAATGCCAAGAGCACTGCAGATGGCGTGTTCAACTTCATGTGTGCCTTGGGAGAAGTAGCATTCTCCTATGCAGGTCACAATGTGGTTCTGGAAATCCAGGCAACAATGCCTTCAACCCCGGAGCAACCTTCCAAGAAACCTATGTGGAAAGGGGTTGTTCTTGCATATATAGGAGTGGCATTCTGCTATTTTCCTGTTGCCTTCATTGGATACTACGTGTACGGAAACACTGTTGATGATAACATCCTCATCACACTAGACCACCCGGCTTGGCTCATTGCCGCTGCTAACATGTTTGTTATTGTCCACGTTATTGGGGGCTACCAGGTTAGTTTCAATTTTTTGCCCGTTAATGTTGTGCATTTTTCAGTCAATATTCTCATGTGTTGTATTTTGGAAATGGAAAACAACAGGTATTTTCAATGCCAGTGTTTGATATGTTGGAAACCTTCTTGGTGAGGCGGTTAAATTTTACCCCTTGCTTTAAACTCCGCTTAATTGCTCGCACTGTATTTGTAGGTAATGTGATTACTTGTAGACCCTCTCTTCAGCTCGAACTGCTATCTAGTTTAAGTAATCTTTTTATCCAACTGTTACAGCATTGACAATGATAGTTGGCATATGCATCCCGTTCTTTGGTTCTCTTCTTGGATTTCTTGGAGGATTTGCCTTTGCCCCAACATCGTACTTCGTAAGCAGAAGCAAAGCCTTCTTTTTCTTTTCACATGTTATATGATCAATGATCATTATCATATCATCACCTAGTGATGTTTTCTACCTATGTAGCCGACCCCACTTACTGAAACAAGACTTAGTAGTTGTTGTATATGATCAATTATTGTATCATACTTAGTCCTCTATTTTCCCACTTGCAGCTGCCCTGCATCATATGGCTTAAACTCTACAAACCCAAGAGATTTGGTTTGTCTTGGACGGTCAATTGGGTATGTTAATTGGCATTGTGAAGAATACTTTAATAGTCTCCTCCTATGTTTACTAATTTATTGAGGCTTTAAATTGATTTTATTGCATTACAGACTTGCATTGTGCTTGGGGTACTGTTGATGACACTATCCCCAATTGGTTCACTCAGAAACATCATCCTTTCAGCCAAGGACTACAAGTTCTTCTCATGAGTTATTGGTTCAAGGTAGCACCGTGAATGCTTTGTTCGAGCAATATCTGTATTAGTTGGTAGCTAGCAATAGATTCGAGCTCAATTTGGTAGGATTTGTGAGAGCATGCTTGGCCCTTTTACGATACTATGTTACACTGAAGTTAAATTTAGGTTGCAAAATCTTAGATCATTCATGTTGTTGGCCTTAGCAGATCATTTTTTTCATTAGGATTATTTGATTTTTGTTTGTGTCAGCTATCTACACATGAAAGAATTTTGTACATAAGATGTAGTTTCTTTGAGAACCATTACAATCCATCAAAAGGAATGACTCTCTTCTGCGAATTTGTATTCTAATTTAATCAATAATAATCTACTTCCAGTTGACTACACTCTAATATATCATTTTATTGGCAAACAATAAGTGATTTATTTGCTAAATTAGTTTAATACTTGATTAATCAATATATAAATTTAAATGAAAAACGTATGCACGTGTTTATTTTCCTAATATTTAACTCTTTGAATACAGTGTGTATGTTTTTCAACTAAATCTCTGTAGAAAAATTTTGCAGCTGAATAGACAGAGAGCCATACTATTATCACTGACATTGTGTTAATGCTATGAGAATACAAGATATTATTATTATTATTATTATTATTATTATTATAGAAAAAGAGCAGAAGAGATATTATACCTATCTAGCCTTCACATATAAGTAAAATGATGAGTAACTCAGCATTTCCATTACTTTTATTTTATCGAAACTATTATTCTTTAAAAAAATTTTGTATAGAATGTAACTAGATTTGATTAAAAAAAGTTGTATTACGTTCTTTTAAGGTGCTGTTTGGCACGAAATAATCTATGTATATTGTTGATAATTTACAATTAAATTAATTGAAACTACCACATTACTCTATTCAATATTACACATTAGTTGATAATGTGGATCACCTAGGTAATTTATATTGCTTTTAAGTGGCAATCAATATAGCCCCGTGTCTATTTGGATTACCACGGTAATCCTTATATATATATATATTGATGCAAATGCCCTAACTCCCTCTGAACCCCTCTTCCCATCATAATAATAATTATTATTATAGTTGTTAAACTCTTGATTTAACTTGCAAACTCTTATGAGTTTATAATCCTGTCATATAAAAATGATATACAAACTCTTTTTCTAATAAACTCATAAGAATTTAAATAAACTCTAACAAAATTAATAAATTTTCGATTCTACTAATGAGTTTATGAGTTTAAAATTACTTGGTTTTGAGTGAATTTATAGGTAATTTATCTTGAAAAATTCAGCAAAAATTCTCAAACAATAGTCATATATATAGGATACTACTCATCTAAAGCTTTCATTCAAAGTTTGTTTTCAATTCATATAACATGATTAAAAGCTCTAAAGTTTTCATGCAAAATTTATTTTTGACTCGCATAAAAAATTTATTTATAATTCATTCAATTTAAGACTAACAACATCAATATACTATTAAAAAACTTACTCTATTCAAAATATCATGTAAAAATTATTTCTTTCGCACATTACATGATTGATAATTTCAAAAGAATTAATTTAAAAGCGTCATATAATTTTTCCTTTTAATATAACATATTTACTGAAAATGAAAATGTGAAAGGGAGAATAAAATAATAAAAGAGAAAAATTAGATAAATTATATGGTTTTAAAAAAATTTAATAGGTTTCATATTTTAATTGAAATAAAAATGAGAATATTCTTTTTGATATATTTCTCTTAATTATTTTTATAGGAAGTAGACTAATAAAATTCACACCTTTATTTTTTTATTCATCTGTACTTGAGAACAGGCTATGAAAAACATATCATTAATCGACATTTTTTCCTTTAAAAGGTTAAAATAAATATAAGTTCAAATAAATAAATAATAATAGAGTATGTGTGGGGGATGGATGCACTTGTAAGGAGGTGAAGGCGTGTGCCCCCACTAAAATTTATGGATTTTTTTAGAAGTATATAGGTATATAGTTATTTTACCCTCATTATCTAATTAAGTTTGACCACACAATATAATAAGAATCATGTGAAAACTACTTATTATGCATATGCTTTATTTTTGTTTCTATTACCTAAATTTTCTGGATCCGTCATTGAATATGTTGATTGAAAATAAAATAACTACATATTTGAACGGTTTCTTTTTAAAATTAATATAAGTTTATGCCACTCAAAAGGGATGATTGATTCAAATTTTTAATTATCACATAAATCTATTAAAAAAAAAAAGTTTATTGTAGGTCCTGAATTTATAGATGGAGAACACAAAATTGAGACAAGTCTATTACACATTATTGCTTAATAAATTGATTAATAAACCATTATAAATTTAATTGATTAAATATTTTATTGCTTTTCAATTCTTATAATTTAAACGATACTAGCTCATGAACCATTATATTTTTTATCATTAAAATTTTAAATAAAGTATATATATATATATATATGCTATCCAATTATATTTATTTACCAAAATATGCTTTTTAAATTATATTTTTTTAATATGAAAGCTTTTATGAATTTGCAATTTGAGTTTAATAAAACTTCACAAATTTATTTAAATTGTTGAGTTTATCAACCTTAATAATAATAATTATTATTATTATTATTATTATTTGTTTGTAAGATACTTTAGTAAAAAATACATACTATCTAATAATCTTTTTGATTACTAAATGGGATAATATTAATTGTCAATTAGATTATTTATATATATCAAATTCTGTATTATAACATTATTAATAATTTAAAAAATGACAATTTTTTCAAATGGTGATCTGAACTATTAGCAATTTTGTTAGGCAAAGTGCCAATCGCCACCTAAGTGTAGAATAAAACTTTTGTACCTTATGGTTTGACAAAATCTACATATTATAATATTACCCTAAGTAAAGAAAGTAACAGGAGAGTACACTATTCAGTGTTAACGTGACCGTAAGAGTCACCAGATGCAACAAGATGCCAAATTCACCCTAAGAAGCCTTTTAAAAGCTAAACTAAAATTCTAGTATAAGTCACCAGGTATGACTAGCTGGAGCAAAAATCAGCATACAATGAACTATCACCATATAACAGAAGTTGAAATCCTGTGGATATCGGGACGAACTCTTAAGTACAGAAACTCAAGTTGCTAAGGAAACATTGCTGACTTACATCACCATTCCTCCATCAATGGTGAACACCTGTAACAGGGCAATTGTGGCTTATGTCAGCACATAATAGACGAATTGAAAAAGTACAGGGTAAATAACATAAGTTATATAACCTTAAGATAATAGGATAGGTTATCAGGCTAAACTAATCCGAAATTTGGATATGCCTGAATCGATTTTAATTACAATGAGAAGTTGACTAGTTTAAGGCTTAATTTGGTATTGTCGTAGCTTTTTCAAAAAATATTTAGAAAGCCAATAGGGAAATAAATAAATGACCTGGCCAGTGATGTAACTAGCAGCAGGATTAAGGGCCAAGAATTCCACCAGTCCAGCAACTTCTTCTGGTTGGCCATATCTTCCTGATTCCAAGGTGGAAAGAGTAAGTTACCAACGTCTTCAATTGTTTAAAACTTTCATTACATGTTGTGCTTACGGGCTAAAAATATTTTGGTCAGTCTCACCTAAAGGAATTGTCTCCAAAATCTTTTTCTCAATGTCTTCTCCTAGCTTGGCAGTCATGTCAGATGCAATAAACCCTGGGGCAACTGCATTAACCTGTGAGGAAATGCCAGGTTTTAATAAATTCCATCAACTGATAACCTGCATCTTACACATCAGGCAGAAATGATTTTATAAAATTACATTGATGCTTCTACTGGCATATTCCTTTGCAACAGTTTTTGTCAGGCCAATTACTCCTGCTTTTGCAGCACTATAATTGGCTTGTCCAACATTGCCAACCAGACCAACAACTGATGCAATATTGATTATCCTTCCCTGAAAAAACACCAGTGAACAAAGATATATAAGTAGAGAGCTTCAGCAACCACTAGCTGTCATTTTGCAAATCATAAAGACTGCAGTGGCTGACTGCTAAACTTTTTTCAGAAATAACCCACTAATATTTTTTTTTTTTTTAAAAGAAGACATCTAGTCATTTACACATGACTTGTAGTTAGCATAACACAAAAACTGATGAATTGACAAAGAAAGGAGTCAATTCAAGGCCCATAGGGTTCTATCCAAAAACATCGCTTCCCTCCATAAAAAAGAAGGGCGAAGAAATTAAAGTGTGATGTCACCTTCTTCTTCTTCATCATAATCTTAGCTGCTGCCTGCAAAAAACAAACCATCTCAGCTCCTTTAAAAAAGAGTTATACTTAATTTAACATGTACTCAAATTCTTCTTCTTCTTCTTCTTTTGTGATAACATGTACTCAAATTCTGAACATAATACCTGGGTGCAAAGAAAGACACCAGTGAGATTTAGATCAATAACCTCCTGCCATTGTGATTTCTTCATCCTCATCAACAAACCATCCCGAGTAATTCCTGAAACCATGATATAATCATTTGAGTATGAAATTTCATTTCTTTTTGACTATGAAATTTGAAATTATGAAAAAGAATGCTAGCACAAGAGCTTTATCCAAGTTACCTGCATTATTTACTAACACATCAACAGTTCCCCAAGCATCAACTGCCTGCAGATGTTAAAGTCATGAACCAGCCAAGGTAGAAAATCAATCTAATGATTCAGAAATATTTGCTCACAGTTTTGATCATAGATTCCACATCAGCCTCCTCAGAAACATCCCCCCCAAATGTAAGAGCCTGTCCACCGAATGCTTCGATCTGCAAGATATCATCAAATAAACTAATGCAGCTAAGTTAATCAGTATAAATAGGTTGAGGTTGCAGTACATCTCAGTTTTAATATTGCCTGTGAAGAAAGTATATTAAAGTAACTGCATTGGTTTGTTACTCATGTTCCATAAAACAATTCTGACCACGATCCCAATATGAGTTTTGCACAAAAATGATGCTTAAAATAAACCGCAACAACGTGCATGCAAAATCTAGAAAGTGCATGGCGTAGCATGGTTTCAAACCCCAATACAAATACTGACACGAATTTTAGAGGGAAGTCTTCTACCTGCTTGGAAACCTCCTCAGCTTCCTTGGATGACCTTGCATAGTTGACCAGGACCTGTAATAGAAACCCCAAATAACTGAATGGCAGAATTGAAAAGAAAGCGATGACAGTATTATAACTATAGAGGCAACTTTGATTATTATATAGAAAGTGCATATCACTAATGTACAGGGATACCCTCTATTATGACACCAACTGGAAAATTATTCAAACAAAAGAACCAGGCAATCCAATACGCCGGATCTTCAACATTGCATCATTTTTGCCAGAGCAGTTTTCATGCTTTATAATTTATCCCAAAAAAAAAAAAAGGCAGTTCTCCTACTTCAAAGTGCAAGCTAATAATTAACAAACCAAGAGCCAAGTCCATCATGAAGTGATGAATTCATGATTTTACTTTAGAACCCACAATTTCTAAATAAAGCTACAAAATCTACAACATGAGATTTGCCAAAAACAATTGTTAATCTCCCCTCACTAAAACAAGGGCTATTCAGCAAAAAAAGAAAAAAAAAATCTTTTTTTTTTTTTGACAAGACAAGAGTGAGTGTGTGAGAGTTTATGGTGAGCACAGAGCACAAACCTTGCAACCAGCTTTACCCAAGGAGAGAGCAATAGCTCGGCCAATGCCTCTGGAGGCTCCAGTGACCACTACAACAGGCGCTTCCACATTCTCACTCGCCGCAGTTCCTGCTTCCGCCGCAGTTGCAACCTGAGCTCTTACACCTCCTACTCCTACTGTGTGTGTGCCACGCCATGTTCACACCAATTACCATTTTTTTTCCCGCCAGATATGAAGAAGAGAAGGAGAAAAAAATAAAAAGGAAGTGTTAAGAAGCGTACCAGAGGAAGCAAATGAAGCGTTGGATCCGCAGTGGAGACCCAAAAGGGGACGAAGCTGATTGGGTTTGGGCCCGTGGATCGGAGCCCACAGCCGGAGCTGAGTGGGTTTCCCGGTAGCTCCAGCTCCGGCGGTGTGGAAAAGGAGGGAATTTGAACGGGCGAGTGATGCCATGAGAAGCTTGCGACAAGAGATAATTGAATAAGCCACTGATATGTATGAATGAATGAATCGGAGAAAGGGTGGGTTTCGCTTTGGGAGAGTGTGGAACAAAAATGGTTCAGAGTAACGAGGGCGGGCGATGCACACAACGTGAGCTAGCTCTCTCTTACACTTCGATGTAACTGACGTCAATGTCGATGTGTAAGAAGATGGTCCTCATGGACTCGTACATGATCACTGCTTATTAAACCCCAAGTTCTAAGTCCCATTATGCCGGTTACATGGCTCATGTTACATTGCACCACATGTTTGGGAGTAAGTTACTCCCTATTAAAAGTAGAGCAATTATTGATGGTCTGAATCGTTCGATCAGCTTTTATTTAAATTGGAGGGCAGATATTGAATATTTGGTTTTAATTGTGAAAATATTATAAAATATTAGTTCTGTGAATATTTGTGAATAAGTCTTAAGGGCTTCGTTGGGTGACAGTCGGCTATCTGTAGGACAGTGTAGCTGGAATTGCCGAGGGCGAGGAAGATAACATAATCGGAGGCGGCAACGAGATGACATTTCAGACTTGTTCTATAGATAAAGTAGAACAATGAAGGTAGCGGAAACCACCTTATTCATTGGGAAATCACCAGAGCCTTCAAGGAAGAAAGGTTCCCGAATTCAACGATGAAAAGGTTCTTGAATCGAGTATCTTCAAGGAAGAAAACACCAAACTCGTTGATTTCACCGAGAATAAGAACAAGGCACTCCAAGAGCTCAAGAGCCTCATTCAAGAAGCACTCAACAAGCAGGAGTTCTTCGCCCCATGAACCTACCAAAAGAAGAAAAGCAAGAAACTGTAGCTGTTGAAAAAGAAGATGACAAGAAACAACCCCATGAAGAACAAAATGGTTCTGAACCTGTTAGTGATGTTGCAACAAAGAAACCTGCACAACCCACAAAAACATTGTTCTAGGAAGTAGGAAGTGCATAGATTGTTGATGGAATAATATGAGGTGTTGGTAATCGTATTCAATTAATTGGAATAAAAGATTTCCTAAGTTGATGGTTGAGAGGTGAAATCGAAGATGAAATTTGCGCAATGTAAATTGTATTATTTTCATAATGTGCAATTTGACATGGAGAGTATGCAAGTCACAGCAACTAATATCTGAACTTCAACAGAACAACTATGATATGGCTATTGAAAATAACATGTTTTGCAAGAATGTTAATTCTGGATTGTTGTTTCAGGGATGTGGGTAAAAGAATCGAAGAAGTATAAAATTGTTTTGACTATAAACAAAAGATTGGTATTTGGATTCGTTGCAGTTGCAATTTGACTTGAAGTGAATGCATTAATGCGAATATCTAATATTTATTACTTGATGATAGGATTGTGCTGTTTGGGTTACAAGTAATTTGCTAATTGAGCTGGGATATTTGGTTAGGTAAGAGTACATGGTGATCATTGCATTGTGGATGATGAGAGTGAGGAGCAATGATCACAAAGCACAATTTTGAGGAAAAGCCTATCTATGCAAAGAAAAGATCATGAGACTCATATTGCAATAACTTTTTGGGTCATTTTACAATTTTAAAAAAAGGAGTAACTTACTCCCAAACATAGTGTGGAGTAATGTAACACGAGCCCGGTTATATTATAGGGAGAGAAGTAAAATGCAAACCATAGCAAGGCAATTATTAAGAAAACACAAAATACTTCTTTTGGTCTCTAACAAAAATTTTGAGGGATAAATTAATTTTTTAAGATTTAAAAATTTACGAGTAGTCCTTCACTATTCAAAAAAGGGATATATTAGTACTTTTATACAGAAATTTTAAGAATTTTTTTATTTTACGGATCTGTACGGAAGTACTAACATATCTCTCTTTTTGAATGGTGAGGGACTATTCATAGATTTTCAAATCCTGAGGGACTAATTTATCCCCCAAAATTTTTATCAGGAACCAAAATGGGTATTTTGTCTTAAAAAAATTATTTACAAAATGTTATTTGATCATAGATTTTATACACTTCTTTGCATATGTGGGAATTGATTTGTATATGATTAGATTAGATATTGAGTGAACTCTCAAAGGGATCCTTATCAATTTTCAATTTTCACATCAGACGAATTAGTTCCAACAAAAATAAATTGACAAACTGGTATCTAATCTTTTAAAATATTGAATAAATTAGTCCCTAACAAAAATAAATTGATAAATTAGTCCCTAATTTTTTAAAATATTAGACAATTTAATTTTTCTATCAAGTCTTTTCATTAAATACTATAACGTAGCTTGTTAAGCAGTTAACATAGCATCGTTATCTTTCACCCTGTCATCATAGTCACTCTTATTTATTAAAATGACATTATTTTTGGTAAATTCTCAAGTTAATATGCTAAATTTTAAGTTCTAATATGATAGCACAAGTACAGACCAGTTGAAAATTATGGTAACATTTTGTTTCTCCATTTTGGGAATCATGAGTTGTAGCCATGTCTTTTACTTAATAATAAGGTGAATGCTCTTGTGCCTCACAAAAGTTGTATATTTGGTGCTCTTTTTGAGCATTAGCAAATGGAGAGCAGACATCTGGGTGGCATTTGTGTGGCCAGCTTAAATGTGGGTGCATGGTACCACCACCAAATCATTCTTCCTCCCATGCATACGTAGTACACCGAATCATTTCCCATTGCACCTCCCTTCTCTTCCTCCGCTACTGCCGTCCGTCTCCTCCAACAACCTTATCAACGACACCCTCCATAACATGCTGCCGCCTTTGCCCTTCCCTTACGCTTTAAATCGCCTCTGCGGTGGCCCATGGAGCTGCCGCTCCATCGCCAACGCCACCGCAAGATTCATACCCCGAACTTGTCAGAGTCAGACCCATGCAATCGCGGCCCAAACAGTTCGAATCTCTACCCGAATCCATTTCAAGAAGAAGTGGTTGTTGCCGTTGGTAAGTATGTTGTTGTTCCCTTCTTCATCTATAGAGACCCACCTCGATTGGAAGCTTGTGGCAGGTGGCGGTATTGGGGTTGGGTGAAGAGGGCTGCTATGATAGTGAGTGGCCACTAGTTTCGCGGTGGTAGCAGGTGCTTGCTGGGGCTGGGGTCTCGAGCTTGGTGGGTGTTGCGTGGAGGAGGTCGATAAGTGTAGGTTGCATGTAGGAAGTGTAGGGTGGGTGGTGCGTTTGGCCGGAGATTGTGGTGGCACGACTGATGGTTGCTGTGTGGGCGGTTGCAGCCACGACTAAGATAGGATGAAAGGGAAGGGTAAGTGTGGCGCTGCCATGGTGATGGTGGGTTTGGGCGGCTACTATGACGGGAAGGTGGCTGTTGGCAGCTAGAGCTATCAAAATAGGTTCCCACCCCATTCGGGTTGGGCCATTTTTGGGTCGGGCTAAGCTAGTTTCGGGCTAGTATTTTGCTAACTCGGCCCAATCTTATTCGAGCCACGGGCTAGATATCGGGCCAATGTATTAATTTTTTAAATACAATAAATATATTTTGAAATAATTAAAAAAGGAATAATCTTATTATTATCTTATAGTCCATATGAAAAATCAATGAATAAAAATATAATTTTTTTCCAATAATTAAATTTAGCTATTTTACTTGTTACAAAAGTGAAATGATGATTTTTTATTGTTTTTTGTTTTCATTAACATATTTTTTGTAATTTAAACTTTCTTTATGTGAAGGAATGGCAAATAAAATCCAAGATCAAGTAGTAATAATATATATATATGAAATTAGTTTTTTGAAAAAACAAAAAAATGTTCAGGCCATCAGGCTGGCCCATTCGGGTTTGGCCAAATCGGGTTAGGCTAACTTTATTTTTTACTCCAATTTTTTTAGCCCAGTCCACACATTTTTTTTGGGTTGTTTGGGCCAGCCCATCGGGCTCCGCCCATTTCGACAGCTCTATCAATGGCTCGTTTGGCTATTGGGAGTGAAAGGAAGCAGGGGGAGTTTCTTTTTCAGGTTGGGTTTCTAATGTGTACCAGAGCGATTAAGGTGCATCTAACCAAAAGAACATTAGTCAATTTTCTATTGGCTAAATGACAAAAAGATACCAAATGCACAATAATGTAAAGGTACCAGAGAAATGGCCTAATAATAATCAATTACTAATAATATTAGGCACATGTACTTTCTCGAGAAAAAAAAGTAAGGGTATCTACCATATCTAACACTAAAAAACATGGATAAATCTTTTACAGAAAATTCTAATATAAAATGTAAGCTAAAAACTCTAGAGAAAATGAGAAATACAAGCTGGTAATTTGATAATTGATCATAGTCAGTTAGGTCTAAGGGGAGGTTATGATCTTCTTTGGCTAATTTATCTGTATACCTGTTTGTTTGCCTCACGATAAATAAAACACAATTCTATATTCCAATACTCACACATTAAGTCATTAATAGAGATGATTAGTGTAGAATAGGCATGGGATTTAGGAAAAACTTGCCTTATGACGTCATATACAGGAGTTGAATCAATTTCTAAAAAAATATTTCTAAAGCCCAAGTTTTTTCCTATCAAAAGGCCCCATAATACACCCCAAATTTCTACTAGTGTCATTGAACAAGCTCCAAGATTGATGCTTCAAGCAACAAGAAATTGGCCTTCATGGCTCCTTGTAATGCGTTCACAAGCTACTACTTTAGATCTGCCCAAGCATGATCCATGATCCATTCGAGTTGATCTTCACCCAATATTGACAAGGAAGATTCCAAGCCACTTGCTTGATAATTACATTTGAAATGCTTCTTCCAGCTACTGCCATTGATGTCAAATTCTTTTAAAAACCTGCAGTCAGCTTCATAACCATGTCATTAAGTGTTTCTTTTACAATACTTATCTTAATGTTATTTGATTAATTGACTAGAATGTATCAAAATTAATTTCTAAAATATTTTATCCATTTTTTTTAACTCGATGCTGGTTCTTTGGTTTTTTCTTTTTTGGTTGGTATCCTTTTGACTTCTGGGATTCTTTCTAGAGATGGCAAATGGATCAATCTGCCTTGTCTCATCATGGGTCAAATCTTAAGCTAGGTAAGACAGGTCAAATCCATCACAGTAATATGGGTTGAATATACCAACCCATCTCACTTTAATGCTGGTTGGTCCACCAAAAAAATAAAAAATAATGAATAAATCTTGTTATATGAATTAATTTATTTAATCTTTTTAAAAAAGATAAATAAAATTTTAATTAAATATAACAAAATAGTATCCATACAAATTTTAGGAAAAATTTCCTAATTACCTAATTCAATACCAAATTAAAACAACATGGCTAAGTGTATCTTTTGGTTGGTGTTAGATTTGTAAAACAAAAATTGAAAATGGGGGGTTTGGTTTTGGGGGCTATCACTGAGCCTGAGAGAGACATAATTGACTATTGAGAATGAGATGAATAAGAATCACAAAAAAGAAAGGGTTAGGACATTAGGTCACACAAGTATATACACTCATAAGTTTAAAGTCTCATTCACATTGCATAATTGATTTTTTTTTTGGGTAATGTGACACATTACTTTTTTGAGGGCTGAGGGCATGTATACTATGCATCGATCAAGAGCCCAAATATTGGGTTTGTTATGTGGAAACAAAAATGAAAACAGAAAAAACGAAGTGACCTGCGGGCTAAACCCATCCCTCCTTGCTTCAACCTGCAGATTATATGGGTTCAACCCGCTTTATTATCATCTCTAGTGTTCTTTCATCCCCATTCTTCTTTTATATTTTTTGGGGTCTGCTGTCATCCGTAGTCTTAAACCAGGCGTAGAGAATAAAAAAAAAGGCCTGATGGGCTAGTTTAGGAACCCATTTACCTTTAGACGCGGGCGAGTCCAATACGGCCCAAGAGTTAAGGTGGCTTAAACAAAAAATATCCAAGGGTGGCTCAAAAACGAAGGGTGGCTTAAAAAAAAAAATATTGGCGGGAACGTGTGAAAAGGCTAAAAAAGTAAAAGAATACCTAAATACAAAAGAAATAAAGAAATAAAGAAATTGGCGGGATCGTGTGTGGAGGTTGAATATTGAGCGTTGGAATATCTTTCTAACAATTAATCTAAAAAGTTCTTCTAATTTAAAATTTTATTCATAATAACATAAATTGTAATCTATACAACATTTACGAATTAAGAAAACTTAACATTTTTGTTTGAAAATTTGTCTCGCCTGAACAACGGCACCCTCCCCGACTAGACCGCACTGCACTGCGCTACACCAGCAGGTTCATCTTCTCTTCTTGTTGTGCTCCGACCTGACAAACAAAAATGGAGTCCGATTCAGACTCCGACGGATCTCACGTATCTGCAACTCCTCCTCGACGAGCATTTCCATCACCGCCAGCGCCAGCGCCAGCGCCACCACACTCACCTCTTCTAGTTTCCAGAAAATCCAGAATCAGAATCAAACCCTCCTCCAAAACCTCAACCTCCAAAACGCGTCCTTCCGGACCCGCCAAAACCCGCTCCAAACCCGATCCAGGACCCGGCTCAGCCCACCAAGAAGACCCTTTCTCCCTCCCAACCGCTCTGCCGTTCCAAATTCGACGAGCCTCCGATTGTGTCCCCGCGCCGCCGTCGACTTCCCAGCTCATCGAAACCCTTCCCGCCGGTTTCTTCTCCAAATCCGCTTCCTTCTCGAAGATTCGAAGGCCCTCTATCAATTTCGAAGCTCCTGGAAACGAAACACCTCTTAATTCCGCGTCCAATAAGAGTGAAACTGACGAGGTTCGTTTTCGCGGCGAAGGCGAAGAAGGTGGTCTTGGACTTGGTACTAGAGAATCGGGGAAATCTGTAAAGAGGCACCCTAACTTGATAGGTGCTAATGCACCAATGCCGGCAGTGAAGTTGCGAAAATGCGGCAGGGAAGGGAACTTTGTGAAGTTGAACATGAGTGGTGGCAAGAGGAGGAAGTTTGTGAACAAGGGGTGGAAGAAAAATGGGAAATTTTCTGGGGGTAGAGGGTACACGAGAAGAAGTAAAGGTAAATTGAAACGTCAAGGGAAGGAGGATCAAGAGGAACATGGTTTTGAGGATGAAGGGTTGGTTGCCGAGAGTGGACTAAAGAAGCAAAGGGGGTCTTGTAGAGAAAGAGAGATGGATTGGAAATTGGTGGAAGAGGCGGTGTCTGCGGCTCGAGATGAGCATTCGGATGAGAATTTGGTGAACTTGCTGAGATTGGTTTATGGCTATGATTGTTTTCAAGATGGGCAGCTGGAGGCAATCAAGATGCTTCTTGCTGGGAAGTCCACTATGCTTATTTTGCCGACCGGCGCAGGGAAGTCGCTGTGCTATCAGTTGCCTGCTTTGATTTTGCCTGGGGTTACCCTGGTTGTTAGCCCATTGGTGGCTTTGATGATTGACCAGCTAAGGCAGTTGCCTCCTGTGATTAAGGGTGGTCTTATATCCAGTAGTCAGGTACTTTGTAGTACTCTTTTGCATTCTCCTTTGCATGCAATTTACTTAATCTTATCCATGGGATGTCATCATTTCATCTGTTTTGTTTTGTTTTTGAATGATATTAGACACCTGAAGAAGCAGCCGAATCGCTCAACCAGCTTCGACAAGGTGCAATGAAGGTGGGGATTTCTACAACTGAATGCAACTTTGGCTCAGATTTGGTTGTGAAGAAAAATGTTGCATTCTATGGTGTTGATTATTTTAGGTGATTTGCATGACACATTTGCGTATCAGGGTTTATTTAGTTATGATGGTATGGTATTACTCATTACCTAAGGCTAATGTTTGCAAATTCTAATTCATACAGGTGCTTTTTGTTTCACCAGAGCGGTTCCTGAATGAAGAGTTTCTATCTGTTATTTCTGGTATGTCGGACATCTTACTTGTTGTTGATGAAGCGCATTGTATTTCTGAATGGTGAGCGGTTCCACTGTCTTTTAGCAGTATTAATGTTTGCACTTTGAAGATCTCATGTCACATTCTTCTGCATCCTTGTTGATCTCTAGAATTTGAATATTTTTACAGGTCTCACAACTTCCGACCTTCATTCATGAGACTTAGAGCATCTTTGCTTCATAAAAAGCTTAATATAGGTGCTATTCTCGCTATGACAGCAACTGCTACAACCACAACTTTAGATGCCATCATGTCTGCTCTAGATATTCCTTGCACAAATCTTATTCAAAAGGCACAACTAAGGGACAATTTTCATTTATCGGTGTCTTTGATAAAAAATAGGCAAGTTAGATGCTTTGGTTTTCCACTTCAACCTGCATACTTTCCGTTTCTGAACTTTGGTAAACTCATACATCAATACTGAACTTTCTGAATATAATAGAATGAAAGATCTTCTGGTTCTGATCAAGTCTTCTCCTTTTGCGGAAGTTCAAAGCATCATCATATATTGCAAATTTCAGGTGTGTGTATGGATGGGTTTGTTTCAACATTCAAGTACAGGATGTTCTATGATTTCTTAAACTCACCTGTCAATATATTGCTATAAATTCTCTTTTCTCACTATTGAATATGAATATAGTATTGTTTGCTGTGAATAAGTTATTGAGCTCCTTATGGTTCAGGTTTAGAATATGGTTAATTACTTAAGTTTGCAATTAATCTTGTTTTCTTTAGTGGATATTATTGTAACATTTCTATATTTTTGGGAATCAATTATGCCTTTTCTTGTTGCAGTCTGAAACTGATATAATTAGCAGATATTTGAATGATAACAATATCTTGGCAAAGGTTAGCTCCGCATTTCTCTTTTTGACAATGCAGATATTTCTATTAATAGTGTGTTTGGATGGAGTATTATTAGAGAGTAATGTATTTACTGAGAGGATTTCAATTGCTTTTGTCTAAAATTCTTTGTTTGGATAATAATATAAAAGAATTTTAAAATTCCAAGTATTTTTAGGAGGTATTTTCTAAACTTAAAAAAGGGGGATTTCAATTTCCACCTTTTCACAAGGAATTATAAAATTCCCTCTCTTCTCCATCCATTGTCTCTTTAACTCTTTCCTTCTACAAGCCTACCATTATCCGCCAACTGCCCACCAGCAACCACTGCCCACTGCCCGTTGCCCACTGTCAACTGCCAACCGCCCATTGATGGCCGTTGAGCACCCATTGACGACCGCCAACCGCCCACTGCCGACCACTGCCACTGCCCACCAGTGACCGCTACCCACAGCCCATCGGTGACCGGTGGCCGCCGATCGCCCACCAGCCACCATTGACTGCCCCCGGCAACCGGCAACCACCACCCGCTGTTCTCAACCAATTGCCCAAAGAGAATATAATATACAAACAATGTATTTTGTAAATAAAGTAATACAATCACTTTATCCAAACAAAAAATTTTAAAAATGAAGGAAATTAAATTGAAGCATTTAAATTTCTTTGTATTTTAAATTCCCTAGAATTCGAGAATACTTTATCCAAACACACTCTTAAGCCTTGGTGATGAATGCTAAATCTGATGATTGTTGTGAATTATCATATAGAGTTATCATAGCGGTATCACTTCAAAGGAACGTAGCTATGTACAGGAGTTGTTTGGTTCCAACAAGATCAGAGTGGTGAGATAAATTTTTTGGTTCTAATCACCAGTTTCATCAATTTTGTGGTGCTTAGATGCTTTTTTATAATATAATATTCTTCATCTTTGCTCTTTATTGGGCCTTCAAATACAACTTTACTAGGCCAAGTGACACCCTGTGATTTTTTATGAAGGTTGTTGCAACTGTGGCATTTGGCATGGGACTAGATAAAAGAGATGTTGGAGCTGTAAGGCTTATTAACATACTATGCTTTTCTGCATTCATTTGCATGAACTGGTTTCTGACAATACTTGTTTTCTGCTTACAATCATGTAGTGATTCACTCATTCTCATTGTGCTCTTGTTGCATGGTAACCTGCTCTTCATGTGTCTTATGCTTCAAACCTTTGAAAGTCTGGCTGTGTCAGAAACAATTTATTCTTCCTGATTTTTTTTTTTTTAATTTATGGTCAAATGTACGGGAGAACTGAGCTCTTTCCTAGTCTCTGTTCATGCAAATGCGCTCTTAGTTACTTTAGTCACAAAATTCTGTTTTTGAGCATTACTCTGCATACACTTTTCTCTTTTATTTCACACTACATATTCACATTGCTATATAAATTCTTGTATGTCAAATTAAACCATTCTGGAAACCCATTGTCATATCTGTTTTTAGGTAATTCATTACAGTCTGCCTGAAAGTTTGGAGGAGTATGTGCAGGTAATTGATTTCTTATAAATTATAGTAGTAACATAGCAAGATGTTCTTTCATAGGTTTTATTGAATATATGGAGTGGCTATTTTAGGAGATAGGACGTGCTGGAAGGGATGGGAGGTTGTCCTATGGTCACCTATTTTATGATGATGAGACATATTTCAAACTTCGCAGTTTAATGCACAGGTAACACAATTATTTTTTTTCTTTCACATTGTTGAATTGTTCTTCATTTAATGCAAATTTTTATCCTCAGTGAAGGAATAGATGAATACGCAGTAAACAAATTTCTGCGCGAAGTGTTTCCTGCTGACAAGAACTCCTGTGGGAAAATATGTTCATTAATCAAAGAATCTGCTTCATGCAAGTTTGATATGAAAGAAGAGGTCCTCTACTCAATACTATTATGCATTTCAATTTATGAACTTTGATATACCATATGATTGATTTTCAGTTAAAAATTTAGACAGCTTTCATAATATCCTGTTGAGTGTTGAAGAATTAAGATTTAGTCATGCTGATATTGTGATGACTAATGATCAATTGGGGGGGGGGGGGAAGGGGGAAAGAAAATATCTGATAGCCATCATCAGTAGCTCCAAAGTTTCTGGACATGTTTGAATTGAGAGAAAATCATTTGCATGGTTGGTATGTTTGGTGTACGCATGTTTTGCAAAAATGCCATTTTTAGGCACATTATGGTTCTAGATGATCTCAGTATTTGCGGGAAAAAAATGTGGTTTTGTTTTAGTTATCTCCTTGTTAAGTAATAAGTACTTGACTTGAAACCAAAGAGATTAAAATTAACTTTAGACCAAATAAAGCTAAGGTGCTCTTTCTGAGCAGTGATTAGTCTCCTTTTTTTTTTTCATGGAAACTATCAAGCAATAGGCATCAGTCGTCCATCCGTTTCTTCTGTGTATATTTGGACCTCCACTTAGAACTCCTATGTATTATTGTGTCCAAGATAATAGGTAGGCACATGCTTATAACAAGAACGTTTCTTGTAAGGAAACTCTAGTTATTTACACGTTACCTTTTTGAGTCTTGGTCTACAGGTTAAGACTTTTCTCCAATATTTTCATTTACCAGGTGATGCTGACACTTTTGACACGCTTGGAGTTGGGAGATGTGCAGTACTTGCATTTACTTCCACAGATAAATGCAACTTGCAATTTGACATTCCATAAGGTGTGTGCAGTCTCACCTTTGACTGCATGTAGAATTTGTCACATGAGATGAATAATCTAATCGTGAATGCTATCTATCTAAACCTATATTTACATTAATTTATAAGTTATAGAGTGAAAGAACCCACAAAAAAGAGAACACAACAGAATAGGAAATGTATGTATTATTCACACCTCAAGTGATATCAAGGTGATATCAGCTTGGTAGAGAGGAAACAACAAGGAAATGCAAGAAAAGAGAGAAACAAATTGGAGCACTAAGCAGCCCCACTCTCCAGCCTACTCCAAAATGATTGCCCCTTCCACTCGCCCCTCACCCCATACAAATATTCCCTTACCTCACTCTTCACACAATCAGCACCCCCATGCACACACCAGCTGAGTCAGCAAGTTAGTTATGCTGACCCTGCTCTCACTACCGCAACATTCTGACCCAGGCTTGCTTTTCCTTTAATACCCCTGTATTTCTTTCTTCTATACACTTTTATCCCCCCTGGAACTTGGTCTCTTACATAGAGTCGATGAATAAATTCAAATGACCATTCATTCTCAGGGTTGTTAATTTTTTGCACTAATGCAGACTACCCCGCCTATGCTTGCCCAAAAGGATTCTGCTGTTGCTGCAATTCTAAAAAGGTAATGCATATTACATTTCTTGGCTTTTCACTGTTTCAAACATTTTCCCCTGTTTCTACCGGATGGTCTTTCTGTTGAGTTATTTTAATCTTGTAAACTCAAGTCTCTAGATGGAGTCTGATTCCAAATTTTCAATTCCTGTAAGGCCTACTTGCTGTTGGCTCTTGGTTGTTCCTGATTATGGTCACAAGAAAAGCAGTTTAGCTTTGCTTATGCTCATGTATCTCTTGTTTTCAGATCTGAGAATAAGCAAGGGCTGTATGTTTTTGACATTCCAAATGTGGCAAATGGCATGGGGGTTACAGCAGTTGAATTAACAAATCAGTTGTACAGTCTGAAGGTTTGGATTAGTGGATATATTTTTTCTTGAGTTCAAACGCACTCATAATGAAATATGTTTAAAAAGTGTGACAGGCCTTCTTTCTTCTGAGTTAAATACATTTAAATCTCATTACCAAAAAAAAAAAAAAAAATACATTTAAATCTACTTCTCTACAGCAACGAAGTATGATAAGTGAAGTCCTAATCGACTTGTTTAACCTGCTTTTACTAGATTTGTAGTTGTGCATGGTTTACATGATTAGTGAAAATACATGCATTCAAAGTTTTGGGCTTTTTGGCAAATATGTCACATGCTGTGGTTGAAAACATCTCTTTATATCACCATATCACTCTTATAGTTTTCAAATTAAACTGAGAATGAATAAAGTCTGTTTTTATGTGTATTGAAATCAATGTAGTTATATTCTAATATATATGATCTAACTGTGCTATTGGTGAAATATTCTCAGTTAAAGGGAGAAATAACCTATGAAATGAAGGACTCAGCCTACTGTTATAGGATTGTTGAAGTCCCAACAGATTTCTTTTCTTTATCAGCAGATATTATCCGATGGTTGTCAGAAGTTGAAAGTTGTAAGGTAAGTTAATTCTAATACTAACAGATTAAATTCGTGGAATTTGTTCATGATGGCCTCTATGGAAAAATGTTTATATCCTCTGCACTATTGTTTCAGATTTAAACCTTGCATTTTTTTGTGTTTGTAGAGTCAAATTTCATGTGTAAGTTATTACCGATTGATTATTTTCTAATGGTTCTACTGTTTGAATAGGTACGAAAAATGGATGCAATGTTTAATGCTGCATATTTCGCAGTAAATTTATGTGATAAGATGCAAGGTTGCAGTGGTGCCGATCACACACCATGCTTGCAAAGGAAAATATTGGATTACTTTGCTGGAGTTGATAACGATCATTCCTGCAAGAAAATTGGTCAAAGCAGGTTCTTACTATTACCAATCTTTGTCGCCTTTAGTAAAGAACCCAAATTTAACCAGTGACTTCTAAAATGGCTTTAAGCTTTGTAATCTTAAATTGTATCGGGTATTGAAATGTCAGAAATATAGAATTTCTCTTACAACCTACTTATGTGATGACAAGGATAAACTTGTGCTATGTGCTCTATTATCCTGTACTAAAATTGCCCCTATATGTGATGACAACCTTACCTAATTATGCTCTATTTACATGTGCAGCCCTTTCCTGCGGGCAGATATAAAGGTGAGTTGTCACATGGGTATTCTTTGAATCTTTAATAAACTTGATGTTTATCATGTTTGGGAAGATATAAAGTTGTAAAATTACTTGTTCCTTGGGATCACCAGGTGTTTCTACAGAGCAATTCACAAGCTCGATTTACACCAAGAGCCATTGCGAGGATAATGCATGGAATTGCAAGCCCAGCTTATCCTTCTACAACTTGGTGTAGAACCCATTTCTGGTACATTGAGATTCAAAATTTTGATTTGATGACCTTAATACTTGTAGGCGGTAAAAAATAAATGGGGCGACTTTGAATTGTGTGCTTTAGTTAGAATTCTGTTCACATGCACCAATAATGGGTTTAGTCACATTTTGCTTTTTCAAAAAGTTTAGCTTTTTTGGGGGAAACAAAAAGAGGAAAATCCAGAAAGGAATATTATATATATAATATAATGCTAAGTTTTAAGTCTTACATCTTTAGGTGAAAGTTAACAAGCTTCACTCCCTTAACTAAAATCTATTGTGTTTTAAACAACTTCAGTGATGAGGTCTATATACACACTGACGGTTTTCTTTCTCTTCTTTTTCCGCTCCTAGTTTTGTTTCTCAAACAAAGGCTTAATGTTTATTTGACTTTTTTTTTTAACCCTTCTTCTGTAGGTTTTATATCATTCATTAGAGCAAAGTGTTAAAACTTAAATTGTGGGTTGCAGGGGAAGGTATACGCATATAGACTTTCAGGCGGTGATGGAAGCAGCAAAGGCAGAACTTACGAATTTTGTTGGAAAAGATATGCTCTAACTATTTACCATCTGACAAACTTGGATTTGGGGTCCCCTACTCTTAAAGCGAATCCAACATCCGCATTAATCCAAGGGGGGTAAAAAGCTCATTCTTTGTGTCCTATCTGTGGCTTGTTATTATTGTGATAAATGTGGCACTTGCTCGCGTCTTTTTCCACTGTTTGAGACAGAAGCCAAAGGAAAATGAAGCTTTGCCTCATTTTGTGCAGCAGATTTGTATCTTCCAATTGTCCGTTGCGATAGAATCCGAGTGTCCTATGGTGGGAGGAGTCAAGGATTTACAATCTTTATGTATGATATTTTGTTGTTATCTCCTTGTCCTAGAGAGTGACCCCTCAGGTCAAAAGGAAGAAAACAACGGAAAATGCTATCAACTTTTATTAGCACCCAATAATGAATGATAATGTTACCAACTTTGAGTATGATTGTGAACTAGAAAAAATTCTCATTCATGAATGCAGTATATAAGTTCACTTGAAATTGTCCCCATTGTTATCAGAGTCTAATGGTGCCTCCTCATTATTATCCTAGTCTTCTCATGTAGTGCAGTTCTTTTGTTAGATTTCGTCAAATTGAAAAATACTTTTAAAAGAATTTAATTTAAATGTATTAACAGTTAATGTATATTAATTACACTTTTTTTAAAAATGTTATATTATTGCTTAACTGGTGGCTTCTTACCACCGAAATTGTTGCTGCCATCATAATTGCCTATTGCTACTATCCTTGTCAATTTGCCTTTGCAATTCCCTTGGAGGCCAATTATTAATGTATTTTTTCTAAGTAATTATTTGGTAATGAGAATAGAGTTGTTCACATAATTTTAAACAAAATAATGAACGAATCTTTTGTAACCTTCAACATATTCTACTTTGTGCACCAAGTAAGAATCAAATTATTTACTTCTGAAAATAATAATAGAGATGAACCTTAAATATTAAAAACATGTTCTTTGATACGTCCGTAGTCTATAGCCTTTTTTTTTTTTTTCCTTTAGATATATCATATATGTGGTATAGTTACCAGAAGATTTTCTTGTAGAGCAGATTAAAACGAATTTTCTTTCCGTCCAAAAGATTTGTCAAAGTTTTTTTACGGGACAAAATTTCTCGATATTTTTCTTTACAAAATATAAATATCTAATTTTGGTTGAATATTCAAACACAATGCTTTGTGACAAGAGTCGGCAAATTCTAGTTCGACGTATCTAAAAAGGGAGGTATATTCAGTTGAGAAAGCTAAGCTCTGACCGTTAGTTAGCATTTGATGGAAGAAAGAACATGTAACCAAACCAAACCAAATAGCAAGAAATCATCATCATCATCATCATCATCATCATTCGTTCTTGTTCTCAAATGAATCTATGTTTCATTCCTTAGCTTAGATCCGTAGGAAAATAAGTAACATCACTGCCCTGCGTTCCAAATTCCAACATTCCCTAACCTTTGGATGAGGTAGCAGCCATGCATTCTTCAACAACGTCTGCTACTTCTTCTTCTTCTTCGTCATCAATCTTTACCAATTACCCTCTCATTTCCTCCATCGTCGCTTTCGCCCTTGCTCAATCCATCAAGATTTTCACCACTTGGTTGGTATCATTACCCTTCCTTCTTTTTTCTTGATCTGGTTGTGACTCGTGATATATAGTGCAGTGCAAGTCTTCAAGAATCAAGATCCCCTACATGTCTTTCATATCGTTGGACACCTGAAATTTTCTTTAAAGAATTGAAAGTCAACTATATAAAATTCTTTGTTATACTGAACCTAATTAATACTATTATTTTGTTACTCCGTGCGTTTGCATGGCCATTGAAGGATATTCACTAATTCTTCCTTTTTAAAAAGGTTGAAAAAATAGCAAAATAAATTTTGGCCTATGATATGTGGATATGAATCTTCCTAGATGAAAACATGGTGGCATTTCTATATACTGTTTTTCCCCTTTGGTACAAAACTATATACTGTTTTATATGACGTTAATTTGCGAGTTGCAAGCCAATTCCCTCTTGTCACTTCCAATTTCTGGGTTTCAAGTCCTGTTTGTCATAAAAGCTTATGATTATCTGATCTGTCTTTCTTTCTTCTTCTTTTTTTAATATTTTGTGAAATTATCTAATCTTTCTACAAGCTGTTTAGGTCATGCTAAGGGTATGTTTGGATGGGAAGGGTTAGATTTTCACTTTCAAGTTTAAAGAATCAATGTTTCAAAAGAGTGAATAAGGGATGATTGGAAGGTCTGCAAAATTCTCAAATATGGAAAACATTCAATTAAAATGAAAAAATTTCCCTCATTCCATTTCCAAATATCTCTATCCAAACATACCTTAAGAGTCTTAATGTTTCATAGATATGCAGGTACAAGGAAAGAAGGTGGGATCTCAAGCAACTAATTGGGTCTGGTGGCATGCCATCTTCTCATTCAGCAACTGTCACTGCCCTTGCTGCAGCCATTGGGTTCCAGGAAGGCTTTGGAGGACCTCTTTTTGCAACTGCTTTGGTTTTAGCTTGTATTGTATGACTTCTCTTTCTTCAAATAAATCAATAGAGAAGACCTCATAAAGGACTAAATATTTTCTTTATGTATGATGTAATGAAGATTCAATCTCTTCTTTCTCCATATGTATACCTGCAGGATTAGGTATGTGTGTACTATGTTAATTAGTTACTGACTCGCTGCTCAGAAAGCATTTAATGTCCCAAAATTTAAAGACAATTTAGACAATGAGAAACTAATGTAATGCTAATGACCGGTTCATGTTTCTGTGTTAATTTCTGATGTGGGGATTTCTGGCAGGTGATGTATGATGCCACTGGTGTAAGATTGCAAGCAGGACGCCAAGCAGAGGTTTGATGCCTGCACTACTAGATTTTTCATCTATGCTATGTTTTACCCTTTTCATTACTTCTATTCAATATTCTGTCTTGTGTATCTCTCTCTGTAAAATGCCATAGAGTAGAAGCTTTTTCTGTTTTCCTATGATTGCTTGCAATGCAGCTTTACTCTTTTATTTTGTTTGGTTTCAATGGTCTTAACTGAACTAGAATGACATAACTTTCCCAGGTTTTGAACCAAATTGTGTATGAACTTCCTGCTGAACATCCTCTAGCCGAAAGCAGACCGCTTCACGAGCTTCTTGGGCACACACCCCCTCAGGTTCACCATTTTGCATTTGATTGTTCCCGTAATTATTTGATGGATCTAACTAACAGAATTTAGTGAACTAAAAGTGACACCATTTCAAAATTTTAAAGGCTGAGGTTTCACAGGGCTATATATGTTATTTCAATACATTCAGGATTCTATCACAGTCATACTGTCTTATGTACTGCCAAGTGAATGAGAACAATTCAATAGAGAGATAAATAAGTGCCAAAATTATTGGTTAACTAGTTCAGTTCATTCTAGCAGTGTAAATGTGGTCCAATTTATAACTAGGTTATAACATGTACTTGACTACATGCACAGGTTCCACAGCTCCTCATGTGTCAGAATCTTTTTCATTTTATAATTTCTTATTGAAAGAAACAAATAGAAGAGACCATGTAGGCGTTCCTTTTATAGTAGTAGTGTAGACTGTAGAGGAAAAGAATATTGTCAATAACATGAATTTATAAGCTGGATATGACCTTCATGGCATTTACCATTGGTAGTTTTCTTAATACTGTTCTCTATCATGCTACAGGTCATTGCCGGTGGGTTACTTGGAATCTTAACAGCAGCAGTTGGCCGCCTAATAACCCGTCACCACTAGTTACAATTGAGGCTTCCTTTCTTGACATTCCTAATTGGTGGAATTTCAGTTCATACAGTACATGAATTGAAGCATCACCATCAGCCTCTGATCTGAAATCTTCTTCACTCAAAAACAAGTCTGCATTTTCATGCACTTAACCTTCTCATGTCGAAAGTAGAACACAAAACTTGAATTTGACAGATTACAGTATTTGATGCAATGGAAGTGTCTGTCTTAATAGAACCATTTATTTGCCAGAGTACTTTGCCTCCTATTATGTTTTGTTTCGTCAATTTACAATAAAATTTTATGGCTTACTTGATGTCACATTTTCTCTATTGAACTGGATGATATCTCTTAGAATATGAACAAGCTGCACACCAGCAGTGTCATAACTCACAAGCACATGGCCAAAGCATATAGGCAGAAAACAATATAAAAAAAAAAGGGACTGAACCAAACCCCATATCACTAAGCACAAAGTAGTCCCTCTTGCACTCGAGTCTGGTTTACTTTGACAAAGGGCAGATTATATTTGTTTGCTTCTCTACAATGAAAGACGCAACCTGTATTAGAGGAATGGAAGTCATTTGTATACTCTGCAGTTACAAAAACGAAAAAGTCTGGAGTTCTTTCTGCCAGTGTGCATACAGTTCGCATAGAACAAACCGTTTGCTCTACTACTCTTGTTGCTGCTGAATATGTTGCTTATCGTGCAGGACATGTAACTTAGAAGTCTTAAAGGTAAATGGTTAACTCCTGATTTAGTGTCCTTTCCTAATATTCAAATTACAAAAACTTCCAGCATTTGTAAAACCGGTTGTCCTAAAGGTAGAAAATAGCATGCCATCCATGTATTAAATCCAAAAAACCGTTTGTGCTCCTTATTATGTATTTTATTTCTAATAGTATCTAAGGAGTAATAGATATTATTTTCAGTGCTCTCAGCAGTAGCATTATTCATTTATCAGAAGAGCCATGTGATTCATATTCATTTATCAAAACAGCCATGTGCTTTACTTTAGCAACTTCATCTGCAGAAATTCTACTCATTATTCGTAGAGGTAGGGGAGGACTATAATTGGCTAGACATGAAAGAAAATTTACCAAAGGGAGCACCAGCTACGGATAGTGAAGAGAGCTCTCTGCAGTGAGATCTCTGCAAAAACACTACACGGTGAAAGAAAATTAAAACAAACAGCAGAGCATGTAAATCAACTAAGGAGAAATGAAGTTGTGTTTGAAACAGCAGGGCATTTGAATTAGGTGGGCAAGCGAAATATAAAAGCAAAGAAAACTGTATTCCTGCATAATGTTTGAAAGTAGGTGAACCAGGTTTTTCATTTTTGCCACTCTATCCTATGTTGTTTTAACTTTCAGATAAAATGCTCAAATTTTCCATTTCACAGCAGGCAAATAGGATCATTGGCCTGTGACAGTCTCTAAATTTACCATGTTGTAATATTGGCTGTTGGAAATTCAGCAGAGATGCCATGAAGTCATGAACTCTGAACTTTCTTCAACACTTCCTTGTTTGTCTATGCTTAGAATAGGAAACCACTTTTTCTCAACCTACAAGCCTGCTGCTGTGTAATCCATTTTTCCTTAAATGGTTGCTTTGGTGCAAACCAAGCTTGAGCCTTCAACTGATAGCTGCTCCAGCACACAGACAAAGAAAAGGGAAGAAGAGTGCTACAATTGAGAGTAAGAAACCACGCGTGTGATTAGTTAAATGCAGATATGTTGATGTCTTAGGAACGAGTACGTTGGGAAACCATTCCCACATGCAAAGGAAAGTTTCCTCTCTTCATAGATAATGGTGGATGAATACTGAGTTTAGACTTAGACATAACTAATGCAATGCATATCGGATTTAAATTCTGGTGGTGCAGATTTCCACTGACCTCGTCCATTTACATCCATGTGTTCATTTAGATATGGTAAATAAAGGCTTGAAAATAAGCATTAACAACAATTTGATGACCATAGATATTTTTCAGCATTTTACTTGCAATAAAGGGACACTTGTATTTCATAACATAAAGTGGATAATCTAACATATAAGTGGACATATCGTCTTAAGTCCAAATTCATTATTCTTTTCACTCCGTATTTAGATGAGTAAATAACTTGTCATAATGACTGGTCATAATCCGTGGCACTGTAGCTCCACCAGACATGGAACTCTCCCATATCTCACTCTCCCTATAAATTGAATGTTGTTTGGTACATATGTTGCAGTGTACGTCAACTCATATAAGATAAAGAAATAGAGGGTAGGTTACAAATACTAATGAAACATTATTCATCTAAATGTGCCTATTCATCTCAGACTGACATCAGCCCTCAGAGCAGACTTAGCAGTCAAATCTTTTCTCTTGCAATAACTCGATTTCATAAATTTTACAGCTACCGTACTTGAGAACTTGGATCTCGGATCTCCCCATCCCTTGTCACTCCATCAAAACATGTGCTCAAACCAACAGAATGGACATTATCCATGTTAAAGAAGTATATATGAAGGATAATTCTTCATAGCAGGTATGGAACTTCCAATTTTTTAACGCTAAATGGAATGTAACTATCTCATCAATGAGGTCTAACCATTGTTGCTGCTTATTTGTTTTCCTAATAGTTTCCTTTTTTTTAACAAATTCCCAATTCCCATTCTAATACTCTTCTGTTTTGCTGAACAATTTGGCACTTCTATAGACACCATGTTTTCTAATTGAGGACCCTCAAGTTTGCATATATCCAAATTTTGTTCTACATCAGAGTTTGTTACAATTTGTTTCATACTGTGGCTCATAGCTTCGTCCTCATGTAAGTAGCATAATTCTGTATCTTCCTTGTTCTTATAAGTAAAGACTAGTGTTTCTCTTCCATTTATCAAGTATTAATTAGACTTGATTTACTCGTGATGCCACACAACAAGTTTTGTTGAGTACTTCCAACCAAAATAAAAAATCCACTATTTCCACCTATGGATTCATGATGGACGGATGGCCAGATGATAACGGCTAAAAAAAAGCTTAAACAAATTGTACATGCGTGAAAAATTTCTCTTCCAGTAATAAATCATAATTTTATCTCTTTGAAAATTTTTCTCTTGAAATAATTCAAGTGTAGGTAAACAAACATATCCAACTCATTTTACTCTTCTCGCAGAGGAAATTTCCCAGTTTATGTGTGTCAGCGCTGTCAGTTGGCACTCGGCACAGTATGACAGATTCGCAGTTGCCTAGGTGGGTCATGGCCCCATGCAATTCCACGTCTTTGCATTGCACCATGCGGTTTATAACTCAAAAAATGTTAAATAACCAGAATATTTTACCAGAAAGTAATAAATGTCGGACAAATATGATATTTGTGGTGATTTTTGGATGAATAAATAGACTCTATCACTATTTTTATCTAAATATCACCATAAATTTTATCAAAAAATTGTGATTATATTATTGTTGATGTGTAGCATTTCTGTTATATAATAAGGCTAAGTCATCTCAATTTCATCAATGTCCAATTGTATCAGTTAATTTCTGGTCAAGATGGGCCCCCTAACAAAAAACAGTCCTAATTTATGAAACTGGCCGTATCATCAGAACCATACCTAAGAGCCAACCCTCGTGGCCACGTGAAAAGGGTCAGAAGCCTCCATTATCAGGCCTCACTCCAAGAGAGCATCACAGTTTCATCTATGCTCTTGCCAATCTCCCACCGTCCACGTGTCAACCATTCCACAGTATATATCTAGATCTAGTAGCCGTTAAAAGGACAACCAAAACTTTAACCCCCTCTCTCTCTTGGGAACAGTACAATAATATTTTTGCTACCTAGTGGATATGTCGCGGACACATCAACCAAGAAACTCCCTTCCATGATTCCTCTGCCGACTTGTTGAGAGCGAAGATGAACTGTGGAATTGCACCCCACATGGCACCTGCGTTACTCGGTAATAAAACTCCAACAATTCCCAAGGTAAAATAGTTATTCTATGCCTTTCATTGTTTCCCTCTCTCTCAGTTTTTTCTATCTATTGTTGTCATATATGTAAGGAGATCCCTTTTTTTTTTTTTGCCTGAACCATGCAAAGTATATGTTGTTAGTATTATATTATAATGTTCAATGGATCTGAAATTCACCCCTGCCTCTGCAACTCTCAGAATTTCATGGCTTGAATAAGGTATTATTCTCTGAAATAAGCTCCCACTCCTGTGAACTCGGTCTGTTGTTTAACTTCAGTTACTCTGTTTTAGTGGGTCTAAACTACATTTGCAAAGAGTTAGCAACTTTAGATTCAAAAGTGGAACTCACTTTGTGTATCTAACTTCTCAGCACTGTACATTAGGCCTTTATTTAGCCCCTTTTTTCAGCTTAGTTGAAGGGTCTTCAGGATTTGTAACATTTGAGACTAGTTCAACTTGGTCTCCTTGTTTGGGACGAAGAGTCTCAGATATCTGGTCTTCATTTTTCAAGGCTATCTTGACACTTAGATATAAATAGCTATCTTGACACTTTCATTTTTCAAGGCTCTCGAATCTGAATACTAATTCTAAGCTTCAATCTAGATAAGATCAGTGCATGATATACCCCCAAGATTTATTTTTCTTCAGATTAAAATGCTGCTAGCAAGTATTTCAAGAAAAGATGTGGAGCATATTGATTTTCAGTATATAGGATCTGGTGCAAAAACTTGTAGACCCTGAAATTTTCACTGTTTATAGATTGTTGGACAGGTTTCAGGTCACATAAATAATCCATTCTGCCATTGTCCTTTCTCTCCTCCCTAAGCTTGTCCTTCTGAGACACATCTTAGAGAATGAGATACCTGGAAGGTAAAGGATGCTATAACCATGGACAAACGCAAGACACCCCAAATAGCAGTTCCATGTACTCAGAGTTTCACAAAGGAAACGATTCCACTCGTGCTTCTTCCCATCACCATCGAACAACCATGGGGAAACCAACCCCATCCAAGTGGGACGATGCACAAAAATGGCTTGTGGGGTTGTCAAAAGGTGGAGAGAAAAGCCAATCCAAAAGCAAGCCAAGAAACTCGAATGCAGATGACCTTAGATTGATAGCTCCAGTGCCACAGAAGGAGCATGATTATTCAAGTAGTAGTGAGAAGGAAGAGGAAGAAGAACATGGTGGATGCAATGATTTCATGAGTAGTAGTACTACTATTACCACTCAATATGAAGCAGAAACCATGAAGGTAGAGTGTGATGAGTCCATCTGGAGAACCAATAATAAGCCTTCAGAGAACACTAACAGTATAGCAGTGCAATCAATATGCTTCAGAGACATGGGGACTGAGATGACGCCAATTGCTAGCCAAGAGCCTTCAAGAACTGGTACCCCAATTAGAGCCACAACTCCTGCAACAAGAAGCCCAATTCACTCAGGGACTTCGACTCCAATGAGGGGCCAAAATGGGCTGGAATCTGCTGCTGAGGGTCATGGCACAAATAGGCAGTGTGGAGAAGGATCAAACCCTTGCAAGGTGTCAGAGAAGAAGGTTGAAGATCATGCCAGAAAGTTGAGTCCCCTAGAAAGCCGAGCATTGGCTTGGGATGAGGCAGAACGTGCCAAGTATATGGCCAGGTATATTAACATGATATGATATCTGAGCTTGTTGTATGAATGAGGACTTATTAGTTTATTTCATTATTCAAACTCTAACTTAAAACGTACTAAAATGTTTAGAAAAATGTTTTCAGTCTAGGTGCGTTTTCTGCATGCCATTGGCTACCTACCTCAGAAGTCAGTGAACTGATAACGTTTGTTTGTTGAAACTTAAAATGCAGGTTCAAGCGTGAAGAGGTGAAGATTCAAGCCTGGGAAAATCATCAGATAAGAAAAGCTGAAATGGAAATGAAGAAAATGGAGGTACCCTTTACTTGGTTTGTTGTTCTTTACAATATGTGCCACTATTAAGAAATTCCACACTCCCAATTGCAGAATATCTCTTCACAGCTTTTGTAAATGGTGTTGTTGATTGGCACTGTAGTACAATCGTTTCCCCCGACAATTGTTGCCAATGATTTTAGCATTTCCAACGCTGTAAAATAATGGCTCATCTTTTCAAGCGCTGCTTTTCCTTGTTAGTGGCATAGGTCATAAGTATATAGTTGAAAGTTCTTTGAAACAGACTGACAAAGGTGAACTATTCCTGACAAGAAACATGGGCTTGGCAGGGATCTTTCATGTTTTCTGCGTGGACTCTTTCCCAACGCAGTGAATAGAAAATATTTGTATTTTCAATTGTCATACTTATAAATCCAATGAATGGTCAAAAGATAAAGGACCAAGCACTCTTGTGTGTTTGATTGCTTCAAAACAGTAAACTGGCACATGTCCATGACTGATGCATTGCATAGTGATACATCCAATCCCATGTTAGAGCCTCCACTAGGCCTCAGACAAAGCGATGATTCATGAGTGGGCTCTCTATGGGTTCAAAATTTGATGAGTAAAGTCTCTTGTCATTTACCTACAATCATATCATACCATAATACCATTTACAATTGTGCAGAAGCAGATTTTTGTTGTGTAGGTGAGGTTATCTGATCAACAAAATCAACATTATGCTTGTAAATTGTGTGACTCCAAGTACTTCTTATTCTCATTGATACTTAATATTATTTGATGTGGCCTTTTGAGAAATGCTAATTTAATATGATTATTACTAGGTGAAAGCTGAGAGAATGAAAGCTTTGGCACAAGAAAGGTTAGCAAACAAGCTTGCTGCAACTAGGAGAATAGCAGAAGAGAAGCGAGCTAATGCACAAGTGAAGCTGAATGAGAAAGCTTTGAGAACTACCGAAAGGGCAGATTATATACGAAGGACAGGACATGTGCCTTCTTCATTCTCTTTCAATTTTAACTTTAAGTTGCCTTCCCTTTGCTGGTAGCAAGTACCAGCATCCTACATGTGATGTAATGTTTGGTGTGAAATATAAAACCTTTTGAATCTTGCCCCCATTATATTCATGTTACTTCTAAAATAAATTTGTAAGTTACATGATGTTCTTCTTCCTCTCTTGACATGCCCTGAGAAAATCATTAATGTTTTTCATAAATATGGCTTTTCTTTTCCAACATTTGAGAGTTATTCTAAGCATTTGTAGTTTATGTTAATTAATCGCCTCGGTTAAGTGGACAAATGTGAACTCTTCTGTTCCTGAGAAATCATGGCTTTGTTCTTAGGGAGCCAGACATTGCAAAATGAGGAAAGAATCGAAGAACTCAAGGCATTTGCTTGGATGACAACCCCATGTGCAAATTACAAAGAAGTAAATTTTTGTATTCATTAATAACGAGCAGAGCCATGAACTAGGTGGAGGTCTTATTTACTAATTCATGCGTTTGAATTTGACTTGGTTTACATAGTATAAAATATTTATACTGAAAGTGATTAAAATTAATTTTTGAAGATAGTTTTATGATTTTTTTTTTTTATTTGAGAAAAGGTTATAACATCACTTATCGAAAAAGAATAAAAGACGAAACTAACATCGCTATAACATTACGGTAAATCATGTCAGCAAAATACTTACCTGATCAGCATAATTTGACAAATATTTTGAAACAAAAACGTAATTTATTGTTTTTAGAAGTCTCTTTTTTCAAAATATAAATTTTATTTTGGTCATCAAAATATAACTTTATCAAAGATCATGTAGAGATAGGAGTTTTTCTTTTTTTGGTCGTCTTCTTTCTTTTTTTAATTTTTTTTGGGTCATTTTTTAATTATCAAAGATTTCTTTCAATTGGGTCGGTTGCGCGAACACAAAGACCCAACAAGTGGATTCGATCAACAGGCTTCGAACGGCCCAAATTGTGGCTGTGGGCCTGTGGCTAAATCTATGTAAAAAAATGACATTTACATTCGATTCAAAAAAATAACCTAATTACCAATAAGTTGTAGATCAAATAGTACCTCACTTGGCCTAAGTGATAAGGAATTTGTTGATATTAGGTCAAACGGTATATAATTATCTATCCCCTTTCTTATTTCCCCCCAAAAAAACAATAATAATAATTTGGATATATTATTATTCAATTATATTTTACCACATCTACAAATATGATTAAATTTTATATTTATATATAAAATTTTTTTATATTATTAATATATCTAAATTAAATTCTAAAAAAAATAGTCAAAATATTATAGAATAACAAAATCTTTTTTCTTTTTTTGACGAGATAGAATGACAAAATCTTGATAAAGTACAATAGTATTATTTTTTGATTGACAGTGCAATAGTATTATATAGATCGCAACCGTTAAAATTATCGCACAGCATTTAAGAAATTTTCTCCTGTACAGCCTACTGCAAATCAACTTCTGTCTCATAATATTATTTCATAGTAGATTTTTTAACACGTCAAATAAATAGCAGTAACGATTACACTAATAATTATAATTTGTGTGTTAAGTTATTATTATAAATAAAGCATGAAACTGATGATGGCATTTCATGCACCATTCATATAAAATTATGGTTGCTCATTGATTGGAAGTGTGTTCAATAGAAAGAATACGATATTGATTAGAAAACATAAATATGATGTTTTGAATTTTTTTTATTTAACATATAATACTTTATTATGTTAGCGTTGTATTATAATATTGTTACAAACAAGATTAAGAAATACGGATTACCTTTGTCTTGAAAATGAGTGGCTAATAAAAATGCTTCCGCTCCTCTTTTTTATTTTTTGTCGCCAAGTTGAGGTATGTATCTGCAAAGACTTACGCGTTCAATTTAGAAAGTGCGCAAAAGGGTCAGGATATGAATTGGGCTAAATTACTTGCATGAGCTCTCAGCTCATAAGCGGTTATAATGACTTTACAAGCTAATTTTGACCAAATAAAAAAATGACTTTGCTAGGGTATGCGATTCCCCTCTTCATAGAATTCGGCTCCCACACCACGATATTCCCCTCTCATAATAATTATCTTTACGGTCGTATGAAAAATAAATATAAAAGATTCGCTCTTCTAGCTTGATGTAAGGTATGTTTATTTTAATTTTAAAAAATTATAAAATATAAATTTTATATATAATTAAAAAATTAAATTTTATTTTTTTCAATTTATTAAAAAATTAAAAATAAATTTTTTAAAATTTTTGATTATTTTTAAAAATTTATTGCAATATATAAAAACTAATCCTTTGGAGAAAAAATTAATTTTTTTTTAAATTACAACCAAACACACTCATATTTCTTTAAATCAATTACATATACATAGGAATTAATTTTTATATACGGATTATATCAAAAAAATTTGACATTGTTTACTAATAAAATTAAAAAAATAACAAATCATAATATGTAATTATTATAATACATATTTTAAATAATATTTTTTATGAATACATTTTTTTAAAAATTTTTGTTATATTTCCTATCCATAAAGTGATAAAACGGAGATATTATTCGTAAAAATAGTAATATTTATTAATCACTTCCCCGTTTTCCAATTAAACGGTAGCGGAGTTATCGTATTGAGGCAAAGTACGCCGGTGCTCCGTTACTTTTGTCTCCGCGGTCACACGCCTTCTCTCGATATATTTTTTCTCTCGATATTGCGTGGCTCTTTCTTTCTTTCTTTCTCTTCTCGCTTCTTCGCAATCGCATCGCTCGTTCGACTCGATCTTTCCCTTTCAATATTCAATTTCATCATCGGTAAGCCCTTTCAATTGTCTATCATCAATCCTTGTTTCTTTCTTCGCCTCCCTCCCTTTCTTTCTCTATTAGCCCCTTCTTGAATTTCTAGGTTTTTATTCTAATCCCCTCTGTGCCTTCCTGTTTTAGCTCTTGCCACCGTATCTCTTTTTTGCGTTGTTATTTGTTCTCGAATTGCCATCGGATCTTACTTCATTCGTAGCTAGGGTTTGTGCTTTATTTCTGTGATTTTGAAATTTGGGGGATTCATTGTGTCTTGGGTTTAGGGTTCTATAAAATCAGAAAAAAAGATTCCTACAGCTCGGTATTAGAGGGGATTAGGGTTTTTTTTTCCCGTTGAATTTATAGTTTTATATGGCGGCTGGTAGACATGGCGGTTATCGTGACAACGAATTTAGGGACCGCGAGTCCAATTTGGATGTTTCGAGGCGTGGTTTCGCGAATTCGAAGGAAGATTACGATCGGGTTAGGAACGGTGGCCGTGATGTTGTGAGGAGTGGGAGTAGGGATGCAAGAGATAGGATTAGGGTTAGGCAGAAGGATATTAGGGAGAGAGAAGCTGCCAATGGCAGTTACCGGTCATCTTCAAGTAGGAGTGATTCCGGCAGCAGTGGAGGTGGCAGCCTTGGCCCCCGACGGTGTGGTTTTTCTGTGAAGACTATGGATAGGGAGCCTGGTGAGCTTTCCAGTGAGAGTGGATCTGATGGTGCTATTGAATCGGAGTCAGGGATGAAAGAGAGTGAGGTTGCTAATGTTGAACAGAATAGGACTCGGTCACCACCACCACCAGAGAGGAAAAGGAAGTTTTCACCAATTGTGTGGGATCAGGATGACAAGGAAGTGAATGAGTCGGCAAAATCCAAAGTTAGGGTTTCCACCACTGCAGTGACTGCTCTTCCTCCTCCACCTCCACTGCCAAAATCATTTGATCAGTCGCCTGATGCTCCATATGGGGGAGTCGAAATACATCCCGTCAAAAACAGAGAAACTGAGGATCTTGAATTGCCAGAAGCAACTAAGGTTACTTTGCGTTTTCCTTTGGAGCTGCATTCCTTGTCACCAAGACAGACTTGGCATAATGATCAGGAAGCTGAGCAGCCTGAAGGTGAGGATTATGTTCCAAGTCACAATATATCATCTTCGAGATGGGCAGCTGTAGATAACTCACCTGGTGATGAGGGTGAAATCATCGATGATGAGGAAATGCCTAGAAGGGGCAGGAGGCTGTCTCCTGAGTTGTTGGATACGAGAATAAGGAACAAGATATTGAGCCCAGTTGAATCTAAAAGAGAAGGATTTGAAAGAGCTAGAGTCAAATCATCCGAATCTGAAGAACGAGGTAGCCATGGGAGAACGTCCAGTGGGGATGATCATCCTGGTACTGCATCAGAGAAGGATGACTACATGGAGATTGATGCTCAAGGTGGAAAAAATGATACTAGTATTAGTCACTCGGATACAGATTCTGAGTATGAAGATGATAGGAGGGAGACTCCAGAACCTCCAGCTCCACCACAAAGAATGGTCAACATGCTTCAGGGTTGTAGAAGTGTTGATGAGTTTGAGAGACTTAACAAGATAGATGAAGGAACATACGGTGTTGTATATAGGGCAAGAGATAAGAAGACTGGGGAAATTGTAGCATTGAAGAAGGTCAAGATGGAGAAGGAAAAAGAAGGCTTCCCACTGACTTCTCTTAGGGAAATAAACATTCTTCTTTCGTTTCACCACCCATCCATAGTTGATGTTAAGGAAGTAGTCGTAGGGAGTAGCCTTGATAGTATTTTCATGGTTATGGAATACATGGAACATGATCTTAAAGGTCTGATGGAAGCAATGAAGCAACCATTTAGCCAGAGTGAAGTAAAGTGCTTAATGATCCAGCTTTTAGAAGGTGTGAAGTATCTTCATGACAACTGGGTGCTTCATAGGGACTTAAAAACTTCGAACCTGCTTCTGAATAATAGAGGTGAGCTAAAAATATGTGATTTTGGGTTGGCTCGTCAGTATGGGAGTCCATTGAAACCGTATACGCACCTGGTGGTTACTCTTTGGTACAGGTGAGTGATATTTGCTTACATGTAATTTGTTTCTATGTTTTTTTGCATCATAGGCTAATTGGTGTTACATTATTTATCATAGGTTTTTTTTGGGTGAATTTGACAAGTATGTGGTCATGCTTGCAGCATTGAAATAGTACATAATCATTATTTGAGGTTATTCTGCAGTAATAATTATGTAGTAATTTTGCAAGCTTGCTATTACTTACCTGGTCTTTTGACATATTCCTTCCTTTTTATAAGGTTACAATCCTTTTAGTGAACATACCTATGTTAGTCTGTCATCACACTGTGGTGCTGGTTTTGTTTTTTGCATTTTCCGTCAATTTACTTTTGGAATTTAGCTTATCATTTAGTTGATGGTTGTCTATCTGTTTCTCAGGGCACCTGAACTTCTTCTGGGGGCAAAACAGTATTCAACAGCCATTGACATGTGGTCTCTAGGTTGTATAATGGCTGAGCTATTGTCCAAAGAGCCACTATTTAATGGGAAAACAGAATTTGATCAACTTGACAAGGTATATGTTAAATGCCATTTTTCACATATAGCAGATTATTCTCACTCTTGTATTTCTCTTTCCTTTTAATTTTTGGTTCCTTGTGCTTAACCGCTTGGTTGCTAGTCTATTGACATCTTTTGTTTTTCTTGCAGATTTTTAGGATTCTTGGCACACCAAATGAAACAATTTGGTCTGGGTTCTCTAAATTACCTGGAGTCAAGGTCAACTTTGTCAAGCACCAGTGAGTACTTATTATTTCCTTTATTTAAGACATTGAATGTTTGATTACACTGTTCTTATTTTGTGCCACTGTTTTCCCAGGCTTCCAACTTTGGGTGGTTCTGGTCTGGCTATCTGGCCTCCCTTGGTGACTTGTACTATTTCTCAACTTTTCTAGTTTGTATTAACAATTGGAATGTTCCTTTCAGGTATAACCTCCTGCGTAAAAGGTTTCCTGCCACATCATTCACTGGATCTCCAGTTCTTTCTGATTCTGGATTTGATTTGCTGAACAAGCTTCTTACTTATGACCCTGAAAAGGTATAGGCGACATGAGCTACTTGAATTAATCTGGCAATTAATATTTGTTTCATAGGTATTATGAAATCTTAATAACACCTGTTATTATGTGCAGCGGATCACGGCTGAAGCTGCTCTCAATCATGAGTGGTTCCGTGAAGTTCCTCTTCCCAAGAGTAAAGAATTTATGCCTACCTTTCCTGCTCAGCATGCTCAAGACAGGTATTTTGACCTAATAAGAAACTGTTTTTGCAATTTTGTCATTTTTATTTTTTTGGTGTTCATTTGACAAACTTAACGTGGCTGGTCCCATGCTTGGATTTTATAGGATGATTGTAGTAGGCAATTGCCGGCCACTGTAAAATCCTTCTCAAGTCTTCATAACATGGATAAACAATGTTCATTTAATACCTATGTTTTATTATGATGTAAATAGGCGGATGCGGAGAGTATTGAAGAGTCCTGATCCTTTGGAGGAGCAGCGCCGGAAGGAGTTGCAGCAGGGGGAATCAGGCACTGGTGGAATTTTCGGCTAAGAATTTTGCAATCTAAACTTGTCTCAATAATCATTCTAACATGCTCCACTGAAATGTTTGCATGTATGAGGTGAGAGTATGCACTGAACGGAAGTTGCAAGCATTGTTTGATAGACGATCACTCGTGCTGTTTTTTAGCAGGGGCTTGTTGGGTTGTGCGGAGATGTATTCTTTTAACCAGATTAATTTCAGGTTTACCTTCTTCATGCTTGGACATTATATAGAAATACATCTGGGACGCTGCTTTCAGCTCAAGGTGTGGCATAATTGCCTTCTGAAAATAGGAATAGTCAGTGTCTGCTGAAACTTTGTTATGTAACATATTTCCATTGGCATATTATTGTAAACAAATTTTATCTGATTTTGAATATTAAAACAGTATGGATTTTCTATCAGCTATTAGTTCTTTCCTTTTTTAATATTCACATTGTGTTTGCAAGAGACGGTTGGTGTGAAGTGGAAGAGGGCGTTCTGTGCATTTCATTGAAGAAATTGACAGTGACATAGTGCATTAAAAGGTAATGCATTCCTTTGATATCTTGGATATTAAGGAATGAGGATTATGTTGTGAGAAAGATAATATCTAGAAGCCAAACTGATCCTGGTTGCTTAGGCTGATGTTTAATGCTTGTTAATGAGGCTTCCCCCCCCCCCCCCCCCTCTCTTTCCCCCTCTCTCTTTTCCCCAGGAAGGGTTTTGAATTATTGGTTCTGTATTTTGTTTTTCATAAGACTGGTACTTGACACAAATTCTTCGTCTAGTATAGAAGTCTTGTAATTAATTTGAGTTTTGGAAGGCATGATTTGTTACCCTTTTTTTATTGTAGACTGACCATTTTCTATCCAGTTGTTCATAATTTTTTGGGATTTTAAATGGCTACAATTTCTTTTTTTTACCTAAGGCACTGGAACTGGCTCTTCAAGGGAGTTTCACATTCTTTTTTTTTCTTTTGAAAAAGAAAAATACAAGAGTTTATTTGCAATCATGGGTAATTGTTGGAAGGTTATTATATTGAAGTGAAATGGATTGCCAAGAAGAATGGTTGTGTAAAAAATTTAGGAGCATGCTAGAACATTGTTTCCGTAGTGTTTCTTTGTTTATGAATTATGATCTGTTGGGTTCTGATTTGGGCTTTAAATTGTGAATACCTGAAAGGTGTCCCCACCCACCCAGAAACTGCTGGATTTTAAAGCCCCTCCCCTGCCACTAGGGTAATAACTTTTGATATCTGTGACAGCGATGTTTGAAATCATTTTGTGCACTCCTTGATCTGAGCTAACACCATTTTAAGGCACTGACTGGTATTAACCACATAGTTTTCTTTAATGCTGGTTGTATTGTGGTCAAATTGTCAATGAGCAATTTACTTTCCAAGTTCCTTGAATTTGTTGCTTCTCAGTTTACTTATTTATTTTTTTGGAGGGTTCTTATTTATCTTTTTTATTTTCAATCCATATGGTAAATATTTTTTAATCCTTTGTAGAAGTGTTTCACTTTCATTTGTCCTCACCATGAAAAAAAATTGTGCTATTTACTTTCAGCTTGTTATCCCAAGTAGTCAAATGTATTGTGAACCAAAGAGTTATATCAATATCTTAAGAAGTGAGAGGAGCAAAACCTATCAATTATCATATATATTCATCGTCTGAAGATTGAAGTTTTGACAAGTACAAGAATTCTTTTATGACATTTGTCTGCAAATGTCACTGCAGTATCAAAGCAAGCAGGTTGAGGAGGTTACCAGTATATATCCTAAAGTATAAAACTTCAATTAGTTGTTGCTTCAGGCTCTCTAGAGGTACAATGCAAACCTTGGTTTGTTATAATGTGTTTCTGATGTTCTTGTATCCCCATGGATTTTGAGATCAGAATTACATTTCTTATTCATGCTATAGTAATTCTTATATATTTGTCTTTCTTTTTTTTTCCCTCTCCCTAGAAATTGATATGGGATAGATTATGATTGAAGTATTATTGTTTGCTAGCCTGTTTTGTTAACATTCATTGTCGAGTGCATGATTGAATTGAAAAAAAACTGTACTTGGAGCTTCCAGAGCAGTCCTAAGCTGTGTTTTGTTGAGAAACTTATCTCCTTCCCCAAGGGTAATGGTTGTGAAACTGTATTCTATCCGGTTTTTACTTCTGGACTTCTGGTTCAGTAGATGACTTTAGCCATGCTAGAATCTATGCTCAGTTTATACAAGTTGCTAAATACTTAATGGTGAAATTTAATGGTGGTTAAATTGAGAGAGCTTGCATGCAATGATGAATAAAATGGTTGTCATGTTAGCTATGATTTTTTTGTATTGTTCAAATTTATCTTTTCCCATAGGAGTCAACATCTACAGCAGCCCCTGTGCATTTGCAGTGGTAGAATTAAGATGTTTTCCTGTCCCATACAAGATCTGTAGGCATGTAAACATTTGTTACCCAACCTTGATACGTGGGTTCAACTTAAAGTGGGATACAGTTGCTTCCCTTGTATGATTTTGCCAGTAATTGATGCATTTTTATAATGCTCATTATGGTGTAATTGATAATTCTATTAAATGGTACAGCTGGGAGATGGGTTTGCTTGGAGATGCAAAGCATCCACTTCCCATTCAACGTCATTAACTGGATGCGGGATTTAGTAAGCATAAGCTCTGTGGCTTGTTTTTTTTTTTTTCCTGTTACCCCCCCCTCCCTTTTTCTCTTCTTTTCCCCCCCCCCCCCTCCCCTTCTGGTTGGCATTAAGCAGGTGCTGTACGTTAGAGCGTGCAATTAATTTTACTTGCTGTGATGTTGGAGCAATGTGATAGCCATATGCGATTTGGTAGAGGAGGACTGGTGAAAACCATGTTGGAAAGATTTTGGGAGTTAGATAATTAAAATGGATTAGTTTCTTTTCAAGGAATTTGGAAGTTAGTTTAGTTGAAATGGTTGTAACTTGGAGAAATAGATTGTCAACATTTGCTTTACACTTTGCTTCCTCGTGCTTGTCTGCAACTGATGTCAAGAGTTGGGATTAGGATATGTTTAGGCATTAACCAAACATTGGTAATTTGGGCAGTCTGAGATCCATGCAAGGGTACTCTTAAATCTGAATGGCGGTGCATAATCCCTTAGGCATTGCCTAATCGGAATGGCGGCGCTTAGCATGGGCAACGTCCATTGAATATGCCAGAGATTGAAGCATGACTGCGTTGAGACGGTTCAGCACATTGATGAGTTTTCATTGTCTAGTCTTTTATTTTCTTTTCTTTCATGTTTTACCAGTGTTTCTTCTTGACCTTTTTTGTTTGCGAGGCAACAAGTACTACGCTTGACAAACGTACACGGCACCGAAATTTGACAATAGACACATTTTTGGACCGAAGGAGCTAGATGAATTCTTGGGAATTGCACTTGAATTGCAAGCGGCACTAGTAATGGTTGGTGTTGTTATGTTAGAATCGTGTATGTGGGATATAAAGAAACTGATATTTTTGTAGCTTGTGGGGGAGCGTTGGTGGGCTTGCTGCCGCGATCGGGAAACGTGGATGTAAACGGATTGGAACCAAGTTGGAGACTGAAGTTTACATTCCCCGATTCATCTGAGTATCAATCATTTTCACACTGAAAGTTTCCACAGAATTTATTATTAGACGCCTGGATGGCGTGTTTTATTATTAAAACTAGTTATGCTCAATATATAAATGTATTCAACTGGATGATTAAGACGAATTTTTATAAATTCTTCAACGAGATTATGTCTACGTTTAATTGGTCTGGAGATTTCTTGTAATAAATAATTTTTCTGGACAATTTATGTAAGATGAAACGAGCAAGGTTATACATTTGGTATATTGGTCTTTGCAAATAACCCATCGTGATAAATAAAACGCGGGTTTGGTTGAGTTTTGGACCATCATGTGCAGGCAATCTAGCGGGAAATGGGTGGGGGATGGTCAAACACCCTCTTTTATATGGTGCACTGTAATATTCTACAGTTCAGCCAAATCTGAAAAATATAATCAAATATATTTCAGAAGTGACTAAATTTTTTTTCCTTCTATATGATGCCCCAAAAAATTCTATTAAGTTTACACATAAAATTTAACCACTTTATAAAGTGATCAGAGTTTAACTGTAATATACTATACATTTTAAGAATGATCAAATTAAAAATTAGATTTTATTTATGTGATATCTAAAATTTCAGTTAATTTTAAGATAACAAAAAAAAAAATTGACACTTTTATAATACATTTAATTATATCTTTTAAATTAAAACTTGGCTAAATAAAAAATACTCCAAAACACCTTATAAAAAGGGGCTTATGAATACATCCCACCCATCTGCTGTGAGACCAGCAGGAACACGATGGTCCAAAACTCAACTTGCCCCATGTTAGCATTCGCCTAAAATTGAGATATTGCGTTTTCCATTCACAAAGAGATATTAGGATAGCTAACCTAACTAGAAGACTGCCGAAGGCTATGAACACATTTCCTCCTTGTTTAACTTCAAGTGCTTTCTTATTTGAATGAACAGAATTTTCTTTTAGGGTGGGGTATGGGCTTTATGTTATTGGCTCTAATTAAGCTATAGGAATTAACTGCTGCCAGGCTAGCGCTTAATATGTTGTCTATTACACGATAAAAAATCAGCCTTAAATAGATCAGAGTTAGTCAATTAGTAATTAGTAATATATGGCTGTCTCTTGGATCTGTGCTTGTATACACTCTTGCTCTTGTTTCTCATTCTCCAAAGCAAAAGCCATTCAAATTCAACGGGAGAACGGTCTTGAACTTCCCTGTTATCCCGAGGCTGAAATCTTCAACGCCGTACCAGGCATGATTAGGTCATAAGATCAATGAAGGTAGTACACTGATGAGAGAAATGAGAATCATGAACAGAATTTCGGAGACACGGGTTGCCAGGGAAGAGGCCAAATACGTTTGACAGCAATGCCACAAATCTCAATTCCATGGTGGCAGAGACAATTTTGTTCCTTCCGTTCCAGCTCCGTGCATTACTGCTGTATGCATGTAACAAGCTGGCATGGCTAAACCAAATTTAGTAACCTCAGACATCAGAAAGAATTATGTCGCCTTCGAACAAATGATAACGGTAACCAGGAAGACCTAAAGCCAAAGGGTTTCTTGGGGTACGCGGGCAATTTTTTTCCCTTCTTAAATTATCGTCTTACTAAGAACAAAGGTAACCAGACTTAATTCAAGGAAAAATATTGTGTTCACAAGCGACCGATCAACTGTCCATCCAAATATAGTAATTCCTCCAGGATTGGTCTGCAAATACATCACTGCATATTCAAATGAATGAATGAGCATGAGATCCCGGTATATACAAAAACATGCTAATAGTCTGCATTCAAGTGTTTCAACCAAAAAGAACAAGATTTGTCAACTTGGAAATAGATTCCACAAGTCGGTTACATATGGCAAGTCTCATAAAGATGGAAGATCAACATCGGAGGTAAATAAAGTCGTACTTACAATACATCTATAAACAAGGAAAATTCATAGAACTAATCTCGCCAGATACAAAAAATGAGAAATTGTACTTTGGAAAAATAGTGATTTACGCACAATGTTGTCAGGACACAATAACCTAGTAATCCATACATGTAAGATAAAACTTTGGGCTTTCATTATTTTCAAAAGAGATACATGTTTGTTGCACATTCCACACGGAAGAGGCTTCTAAAATGATAATTTACTCCGAGTGTCATAAATGCTAGCACGGTCTACGATCTGCTGTATTAAAATGAAATAATCATATGAACCTGTTGTTACCGTATGAAAATGGGGATGAATACTACCGTTGAATATCAAGCGGAGATATCCTTTTTGTGGGAAATTCAGGCAAATATTTTCCCTTCTGTTAGTCAAGTTAAAATACCTCTTTCAAATAAATGGATTAAATCCTTGCAATCTGCCTTGAATGTTCAACATGAAGATTTTACAATAACAAAAATCACATATTAATAAATCCAGAAAACTACCTTCTAACGATACGTTTTTTCTCAATTTGATCTTTACAATTTCTAATTCTATGAATCTGTCCTTGTAGTTTTAATTCATCTAAATGTGGTCCAGCCATACACCTACAGTTCACAGCATTTCATGGAACATTATCAGACTATTTTTGGTTCTCATGCTAGACGAAATTATAAGTTTGCACAGGTGAAGCATAAAGTAAAGTAGCTTGAAATTATGCGAGAAAGAAATTGTCACTAGTCAGTATGGTGGCTAAGCGGGAAGAAAGCGTATAAATTTTTAGAACATGCTTTAAAATAAAAGGGTATACTGAATAAATATTTCTATCAACGTTTTATTTTTGTCAGTAATTAAAAGAGCTAGTAAAGTTCAACAGTTCACAGACAGAAGGTGGTTGAATTACGTACCAAAGGCTTGTCTCTTGTGGTGTGAGGACATATAGGTAGCCAACTGAGTATTTGTAGGCATTCCAGCGTAATCCAATGACTCCAGATCACTCTCAGAATAGTCTAAATGTATTGAGTTTAAACGGTTTGCAGCCTCCAAGCTCCCCGTACTAGCAGAGCTTCGCAGTTGAGATGGGTCAGGAGAAGAGCATGTTACCAGTGCATGCCACCTGCTTGCTAGTGAAACAACACCTTGAGCTCTATGAGATATTCTAGTTGCTGCATGCAGACAAATAATGATGCCAACAACCTGAACAAGTGTAGATACCTGAAAGAACGGACAGTAGACAAGAAAGGAAATATAAACCTCGTAATTTAAAGCTGTATGCTTGGATTGCTGGTAAAGGGTGGAATGGAATGCAATAGGATGAAATGACTTTAGTTCCATTGTCTGGGTTTTTAAAATAATAATGGAATGAAATGGAGTTCCATTCCGTACCCTATTTGCTTCTTCTTCAAATTGGGGAATATGGAATGGAATTAGAGTAAATAACTTACAATTTTTGCCATTTCATCCCCTTCCACTGTATTTTCAAACATGCGAGTGATTTTTTTTTTTTTTAATTCCATCCTTTGATATCCAAATAATGGTATGGGAATTTTGTTCCATTCCATCCCATTCTATGTCTAATTAGAGACGGATAACCTAAGAGCAAGAAAAGGGACTAATTCCTTTAATCTAAATGCATAAACTCTTTGTAGACAAAGAACTGAACTTACAGCAAAATCTCCACCATTTATGAAAGTAAATATGCCACCATATCCTGTGACCTGTAATAGTGTCACAAATTGACTTGCTGTGACAACCAAGAACTGTAGAAGAAGATATATTCTGAACCTATGGCTTATCTTGGAGAGATGATAGCGCAATCGAATGTGCTCCTCCATGAAAACTAATACGTCACTCTCCCTTTGCAAGAGCTTCCCATAATCATCAAAGTGGATGACTTGCAAATTGCAGACCAAGTGAAACAAAATGCTGGCCGACAGGGAGACTGCACTCACATAAGTCCAAGATACAATCAAAGCTAAGAAAATAGCAAGTGAGAGCCACCAGGACCCATGTTGCACGTTTGAAATGCGAATTATTTCTCTCGCTGTCTTCAGAAAGAAACACGGCAGCACCCATATAATGAGCAAGCGCAAAGATCCCTAGGAACAGAAAATTATTATTAAAAACACTCAGGAAACTATAACACGTTCATAAGAATGAATTAGGATTAATTGGAATATTACATAATAATCTTGCATTTTATTAATCTTATTTTAAAAAATTCTCAAATTTAGCTTCCCTTCACTTCTCCAAACTGTTACACTCAAACATACCCTAAACAGAACTGTAAAAACAAATTGCAAGAGCATTGGAATGCAGGAGAACAAGCAGCAACAAGTTCTGGCATATAGAGCAAAACACTGTTCTTAAGAACCCTAAGAACGTCAAATAGAGTACAAAAATAGAAACCTTCTCCATCAAATCACGCAGACATGCTCTTAGCAACCTGTTTCAAGTAATTAGCATCGATCGATGCACACTACACTAGCCTCAGATCGGAAACAGAGCAACCACAACAACACACAACACATTTCACCTAACCAACAAAGGCCACACCGATACAAACACACAAATCAAAGCCAATCAAATCTCCGATTCTCACAGTCACAAACGCACATAAGTTCCAATTTCAACATCAAATTCAAATTCATAAATTCGTAAGCAAGAATCTCGAAGCGGCTCACCGAAATCTGCTTGACGTAATCGCGGTGGAAGCAAGGCATCTGTCCATTGTAGCGGTCAACGAAGAGGAACCTCCTCACGCCGTACTTCCTCAGGTTGTGCGACAGGCACAGCAACGAAACCGCGGCGAGGCACGCCTGGAACGCCGCGATTGCCATCTCGAAGCTCGGTATCTCGTACGTCTCACACCGGCGGCGGCGGCGATCGGAGCACTCGCACAGATTCAGCGCCACCAGCGGCAGCGCCACTCCAACCGCAGCGAAAACGCTCCACGACACAACAAAGCTCAAAACCGAACGCTGGTTGAAGCCAAGCAGCGTCAGAAGCGCTTCCAAACGCGCCAGCGTTCGATCCAATTCGCTCTCCTCCTCATCATCATCGTCATTATTACTGGTATTATTATGATCGTTTTGTTGTGGTTGCGTTTGTTGGTTTTGATTTGAATTTGAAGTTAGGAGGGGTGTGTGAGCGGGAGGGGATTGTTCTGTTTGTATCTGGAGACTGGAGTCTGAGTTTGACATTGCGTTGTCCTTGGCATATGTGTGTGCCTGTGTAATCAACCTCTCTAAATATAACGATTTTGATTTTCTGAGAGATATATATATGTGTAGGTTGATATGATTGCCAATAATGTATTTTCAGCTTATGGCCTCCTAATTTTTCTAATTCTAATTTTGTAAAGAGGCCTTTTTGTCTGTTGTCACTGGCTTGCTTCTTTATTTGCTTTTGCGTCGCCAGAAAGAAAATCTCGAATCACATCACCAAACCGAGCGTTTACAAAAGGAAGTGATACAGAAAGTGTGGTATGGGATCGTGGGATCTTATGCAACCCATCTATTATCGTGACGCGTGGCGCGCCCTGGATAACGTGGAGCGTTGGATGAGCGAAGGAAGACTCTGTTGGCTGAAAATGTATGAGCAGTGGGTGGGTCCGCGGGGTAAGCAAGTTTTACGCTTCATTGCTGATTATTGCTGAATTCTTATATCTTACACTGAGAGGGGCGGGCCGGTGAGAGGGTGACGTGGGAAATCGGAATCGATTATTTCCTTTCCCCACTTTTCTGGGGAATGCAGCTGATGACTGTCCAAGATTTTTTATATTCCTAAATCTAAAGCATAACTCACGAGGAAAAAATAAATAAATGAGCCAGATATCTTTTGGTTATGCAAAAGTGGTAAATCTAGGGTCCTGGGCAGACTCCCCTGTCAAACAAAAAATATAATTCAACATTATTATAAAACATTTTACATTATCAATTTAGGGGCGTTTGATATGTAAGTATTTTTTTATTTTTTTGAGAATGTGAAAATATTTTTAAGTTTGATAAAAGGTTTGAAGTAACATTTATAGAAATATTGCATTTTTGAAAAGAAATTTCACTTTCAAAATATTTTAAAATTTCTATGAGAAAGGAATATTTGTCAATATGAAAAGACTAAAATACCTCTATCATCACCCGAAGCCACTTGCCATCGTCCACTGCTGTCGGTCACGGTCGCCCACTGGCTCTGCCGCTCGTTGCCACCGACCACCTCCATCAAGGGTATTTTTGAAAATTTATCAAATATTTTCTAGAATTCAATTTACATACCAAACATGGTGAATGCTCCAATACACCTTATTTGACAAGGTGTATCATCTAAAGATTAAGATATAAGGTGTATTCATGGGATTGATTCACCTTAAAATTCTCTAAAGAGTCTCTCCCTCTCTTTCCCTTCGTTCATGTCCAAGCCTCCCACACCTACCCCCTCTTCCACACATCGTCACTGCCATCCAGCAAACCATCGCCAACGTCGTTGCCATTCACATCTCCCTTCTCACACTAGATCTCCACAATAGCAGTGAAACCAAGCCACAACCTAGGGATGTCACCGCTGAGGCGGCGAGAGTGCCTCGCTCCCCGTCCCTGCGACCCCAAACTCTCGCCGTCCCAGATCCTCGTAGTGGGGATTTTTTCCCTATCCAGTTCCCCAGATCCATGGATCCCGAAAATGGAAAAAAATTGTAAAAAAAAAAAATTCACGATGACTTAATCCACCAACAATAACGGAGCAACAACAACAGCAACAACAACAACAATAGTATGTACCCAGGATAAATAAAAATTAAAAAAAAACACCCAAAAAATAGGCGTGTGTCCAATCTAAGAACAACAACAACAACAACAAAGCGTGATGGCAACAACAGATGATGCTTTGAAATGAGTTGAGATTGATACTCAAATGGGATTTAGGGTTAGAAAATATTTTTAATTATTAAATAGAATAAATAAGTATGAAATGTCTTAAAAGTATAGATATGATATAGATATAGTAAAGATGTTATTAAGGGTAATATGGTATTTTTACACATGCAGGGTCCCCCGAATTCTGAGAGAACTCTTATCCCCGTCATGAAAAATCCATTGCGGGCCCGAATGGCGATCCTCATGAGGATCCCGTGTCTGAATTTTTGACATCATCCTCTGCCACACTTGGCGTGGCGGTTCTTAGCATGAGGTGGGGAAGGCGAGATGCCCCGACAAAAGTCAACCCCGATCCATGTGACGAATGACAACCACAACCAATGATGATGGTTTGAAGGCCGGCGGCGACTGGCTGTTAGAGACATGATGGAGTTGGTGGGGGAGGAATAAAGAGACCATCGGGAACGGGCAAGGTCAGTGGTGCCGGTGGGTAGGGACGGTGGCCTTAGGTGGCGCCTGGGGGAGGGGCAGTGGCCATGGGTGGTGCTGGGAGGGTAGGCAGTGGAAAGGTTGCAGGGGCGATGGGGGTGGGGGTGGGGGTGTGAAGGGCCAAGTGAAGTAGGGAAGAAAAGTAGTGAGAATTTTAGAGTGAACATGGTTTGGTTGATGTATCTATACAACCACCACATCTCCACCTCTAGATTTACAAGGTGGTTCATGCACCAACTTAAATGTAATGCATTGGAGCCTTCACCACCAAAAACTTCTAAATTATCATACCCCAGAAAGTTATTCTTGAAAATAGTATTTTCGAAAATCATATTCCTGAGAACGAAAATTCATTCCGTATACCAAATATAGGGGTGGCAATGAGGCGGGTTAGGGCGAATTTTAGCTCAACCTAAATCTGCCCCTCACCTCATTAAACAAGTCTCAATCCGCCCTAACCCCACCCACGGGTTTTAGCATTCAAAACTCAAACCCTATACGCAGACAGCCCATCCTAACTCATACTTTACTCGCCCCTGCCTACTACTCCTTTTAAATACTTAAAAAATTATTTGAAAATTTTTGAGATGAAAATTATTTTAAAATTTAATTTGTATTTGGGGTGTATTTGATATGGGGGTTAAAAATAATGTGAAAATTTTCATAGATTAGTTTATATGAAAAATTACACATTAAAATTTTTTTATATCTATCTTTACTCTCTACCAAACACAACCTTAGAGTGATAGAAATATTTGAAAAAATAATCTTACATATATATAAGGTGTGGGTAAGGTAGAGTAGGTTTCTTGAGGCTGAACCCGACCTCTGCATCCAAACCAACGCAGTGTAACAGTGGAATAGATACCTACGGGTAAGGTAATAATTGCCACCTTTGACCAAACGCCCCTTTAACATTTAATGGTACATTGGTATATCATTGAAAAATAATTTTTTATATAATTATTTAATCATAAATTATTACAATATTAAAAATGACTAATTTTTACAATTAATTTCACAAAAATCACTAATATAATAACAATATGAGTAAACAAGTGTAGAATTCTTTATAATGATAATATATTAAAATTAATTTCTTAATACAAATTATGTTAATGATCTTCCATAATAAAACAAAAACTTTGCGTTAATGATCTAGTAATCCATAATTGATTCATTATTAGAAAAATGATGTTGATTTATTAATTTTGGATTTATTTAAGTATTATGCAACAGTATGAATGCTTAAATAGCATCATTCCTTTAGTTTTATGCGAATATTAGTGGCCACTGGCTAGTAGGGACCAATACCATCCAGCACCACTCGAGCATCTGCTTCGGTTTCAATCAATCCCCGCACTACTTGGGTTGTTGGGTGGGCTGTGCGCATGGGCGACGTTTCATGTCTCGATCGGAGGGCGATGGATCGAGTGTCACTTTGACTCTCTTCAGGGTAACCTGACCAGTGCTCCTGCTTCCCAATCAATCCAACGAAAACGCACATTTTGGTTTCAAGCGTATATTTTTATTTTATGAATTACCATCATGGAGCAGCAAGTGTCTTGTATTCATTTAGAATTTTTGTATCGAAGTCAGACACAGCTTTGTACTATATGTTGTCGCTATTACTATAATTTAATTAGTAATATAAAATTAGAATTCTGCACACCGTCAATAAAAATTTAAAAGAAAAATTAGTATTCTGTACCCAAAAAAAGTATAATTCCCTTATCTTTCTTCTAATTTGATTCTATGTTGTTGCTAGTGCCTACTACACCCCCACTAACCTTGACCATAAATCAAAGAGGAACAAAACAGAATTCTTCAATTTCGACTATTTATAAAAATTATGCATGCTTACATAGCATATACACGGTTTCTGCCAAGAAAATGGTGTATCGTATCAGACACTATAAGCAACAGAACATCGTAGTAGTGCAACTTAAAGTAATCATATAGATATGCTATTGGGAATTCCACGACCAGTTACCCCAGGTCCTGATGAGGGAAGCAATAGTTCATAGGGAGGGACACCTGCACCAGTTCTGTTTATCAAGTTGGGGTCCTTATTTCTTGCATTTATTATTTCCTCTATCTCCTCCAATCTAGCTGAGAATTTATTGAACATCTTCAATACTTCATGATCATTGATCCAATGAGTGTGAATAGGGTTCACTTGGCCCAAGTACTCTTCATCAGGGGAATGCGTGGACAGTGTGTCCTGAACAGCCATTACTTTGGTAGCTTGAAGTTGGGTAGGCAGTGATGAGAGGAAAACATGCTGAGGGTTTTGAATAAACTTCTCGAAATCAGGGCCATTCTCTTGGGGGATGAGTTTTCTCATGAGGGTAGGACGGTTAGGCACATACCCTCCAAAGGGGTATTGTCCAAAATTTATGGCAGCATGTTGACCCGAAGCAACCCATATCATTGTGGTAAGTATACCACATAGGTCCTCTTTGGTATCGAGTTTAGGCCACCAGGGCTCATCCCTTTTGTCATAGTGACCCTTAAACTTGATTTCATTCCACCATGCTTGGAGCTCAACATCAGATGTCACAGAATTTGGATCTGAGTAGAAGTGTTTAACATAAGATTCTACCCATTCTTTTATGGCAGACCATATTAGGAGTCCATCTGAAGCATAAGGGTAGTCATCAATCATAAGTTTTAGACCACAGGGCATTGAAGGGTCTTCTACTGCCATTCCCCTGAAAAGCAAAGAGAGTAATAAAAAATCTTGGCTGTTAAAATGCTGGCAATGGAAGATTTACAAGCTTGGGGTTTAAAGCCTTAGAATCAGAGTCACCTCCGAAGAAGATCTGCCGGCAATGACTCCATATCGAATCGCCACATGCTTCGGTAAGCTGCTGAACTAAGCTCCATGGCATACTTTCCTGGACTGAAAGATGCCTCAATTACACCCCCTCCATTGATTAGATTTTGCCGAGCAAGTGCATTAATTTCTAATGTATAGCGCATATGAGGGTGTAGCAACTTGTAAATGGGATGCATTGAGCTCAGCTGTCGATGAGTGGCAATTATGTATGGCTCCATGCATGCATGAGTCCTTAACCTGCACATTACAAATTGCAAAGTATCGTTCTCTCAGCCAAATGTGAGAATATGCACCATTTCTCTCAGCCAAATGTGAGAATATGCACCCTTCATTGATTGTCTTACCAGTGATTTACTAGTTGATGGATGCCAGCATCATTTGAGCAAACATGAGCTTTTGCCAACTTCCAAATCCAGTGTGTTGTGGCATCATGCCCGTGTGTGTAAACTCGTTTATTTCGTGAGGATGAAGGAGTCGGAGGAAGTGAAAGCTCAATGACAATAGGACAGAGAATACCAGTCGGTTTATAGAAGAGAATTGTCCGGGAGGCATAAGCTTTCCGCCCAGGTAAGGAGTTCATCTTCTTAATGAACGGCAAAAGCATGTCATGGTAATCAAGGATAAATAGTCTCTTTTCCTCAATAGCCTATTGATATAAAAATAATAGGTATTAGAGAAAACTGAAAATCTGTAGAATAAACAAGTCAAGCAACAGTGGAAATATAAAGCAAACCTTTTCCAAGCTCATTCCACCAAGTTCTTGCTCTAGTAGTTCCTTTGTTATTGCTGACTCAGGAGGGCCATAGACAGCAGGATCAAGTCTGCTGCGGATCGGAAATTCCTGTGGAAGATACAGATTTGCTAAAGGGACCACAAATGAAACAAATTAATACTCCTAGAACTACCTAGACAGTTATGAAAAGTTGAAAACTACCTTCAATAGCTCAATATTCACTGGATTGACCCCAGCTAAGGCTTGTCTTGCAAATTCATTGTCCCGCAACCAAGAAAATTTATCCCCTACAACAGTACAACATGAATTAGTGAAATGAATGTGGTTTTGAGAAATGCAAGCTTGTGCAATGAGCTTCACTAGCATACTTTTGATAACAGCAGGGATTTCATACTTCAACAATCGCTTTCCAGCACTGATGACCTGATTCATGACCTTGCCGAGCAAGAGATTCTGCAGTCCCCCTTTGTGCTGCTCTTCATCTCTCAAAACAACACCATCGATGTAAAGCTTGTCAATGTCGGAGAAGCAGGTGAAAGGGATGTCTGAACTGGACAGAGTGGCTGCTAGTGAGGGTATAAGATTGTGGAACAAAGCCTTCAACCTCCCAGCGGAGAAAGTGTCCTGCTTGATTTCTTCAAAAGTTTCATCCCGTGGCACATACACAGGATGAGGCTTCTCAATTCTACTCTCAGACAGCGGATCTAACAGCACCCATCACACAACACCACATTATGCACACTCCATTAGACACGCTATTTATTCACACCAAAAGCCAAAATGGCAACACAAAACGATAACAACAGCTAATGGCCTATTTGATTTCTGTTTTCATGTCTTGTTTTCATTTCATTATTTTCTTCACAAAATCCTGAAAATGGGAACACAGAAAATGAAAATAGAAACCAGACAGACCCTAAGTTTCGTCCCGCTCAATGGGGCTGGCTACATACCTGAGCGGGTGGGAGGTCTTCCAGTTCTACAGCGGCGAGGATAAGGCCTCTCTGTACCCCCAAGAACAGGCCTAGCAAGTTCCTCGTCCTTATCAGGGTTGCCCAAGTCATTGTACGTAGCATAGTCATAGATTCTATCATGCTGCTTTCTCTCACCTTTGCCGGTACCCCTTATGCTCAGCAAGTCCTCACGTCTAAGATCTTTGATGCCAGCTGGTGTCTGTGAAGGTAAGTATGCCTGTCCACAACCACAACACGCTAAGTTCACATGATAATGAAGGAGAGGAAAAAGGTTAAGGAATCAGTGTGTTTTTTTAATGTTCTGTCACTGACTTGATTCTTGAATATGATTCTACTTTCGGGGTTGTCGTTACGTGAATGAATCCAGGTGTTAGCTGGGAAGAAAATGGGTCCTCCGCTGAAGCCATGAATGACGATCTGCAAGAGGTAGAACTCCTTGGCATGAAGGTTGGTGATGAGAATAGCGCCGGGGCTGCCAAAGTCGCTTGGCACTGTGAACTCAGCAGAGTATTCCACAATGTAAGAAACGTTTGACAGCTTTGGTAGCCACCCTTTTACGTAGGATTGCACGCTTTTTCCCGAATTTGTAACTGAAAATAACGTTACCAACAAAAAAAGACACAAATGAAATTTCCGGAACAAGGGGAGTTCTCAAAATCTTCGGGGAAGTGCTAACATAAGCTAAAGAGTTATATTCCGTGAAGATAATTTGTACTAAACTGCATGTCAATTCATATTTTATTTATTATTAAATGGAACATGTACACAATTTAAGTAAGATTCATACTTCATCCATCATGTATGAGTGAACACGGTATCAAAAAAAGTTATGTCCACTTAATATTTTTCTAAGCTAAAGACACACGAGTTATTCATCTTATAAAACAATTGTGAGAAATTATAAGTCATATGTAAAAGCATTAGTTCTTTTTATTCAATATATGACTCTTTAATTTGTGAATTTTTATTATTTCCCATTTTTACTTTGTTATCAATAAAATAACTAAAAGTGTCAAATGATAAATATAAAAGAGTAAAGATTTTTTTTATTCTAAAAATATTTTAAAAAATTTTATCAATTTTTTTTACTTTAATATTCTATTTTAGTATAAACGTAAATATTCTATTTTAAAAAGATAATATATTTTTATACATAAAATGTTTTCATGAAACTTATACTATAAGTTAAATTCATATTATTAAAGATTACACTACTTTTAAAAATATGATGTCCCTATAACAATATCTAAATTATGAGTTCAAATAATCATGATAAGATAAATCTCATATTAAATTGATTATTTTGGCCAAAAGATAATGGTAAGAGATGATACGTATCAAATTATTTGAATCGTTCCTGCACCTAATTTTTTTTGTTATCCATGGCTACTCTAAGTAGAAGTGGCTAAATAGAAATAAACAAATAAACGCGTATCACATCACGTCACTATTCACAAGTGGAAAAAAAATTAATAAATAAACACATCACAAGTCAGAACACAAGTACCTTTTGATAATTATAAAGGAGGGAAATAGAAAAAGGCTAATAAATGACTTCATCTTTTTTTAAAAAAATTATGAATAACTTTATCTGTAAATGCATACTGTAAGCTAAAATATTACTAATTTGTAATATGTGTTTACTATGAAATAAAAATGAGAGTTAAAATTTTGTGAATAAATTTTATATGAAATTTTTACACTTATTTTTATCTTTGTACCAAACATGTCCTTTATTTTCAAGGCATTTTATTTGTATCTATCTTCTACAGTTGAAAAAATTACAATCACAATTTTTCTTCTTTACTCCCTTTTTACCTTATAATAATATTATTTATATGTTTTTTTATTATATCATTCTTATATATTACTTTATATGATAAATAACAAAAATATGCAATTTAGCATAATCTCCATTCTTTTCAAGTAAAAAGTTGTAAGAACTAAGTAATGATATGAAAAAGTAGCAGTATGCAAGAACCATTTTCCATTCAATAAAACACAAGTGTTAAATAAGATTGCTAGATTATTAGCAGCAAAGACATAACAACTTTGTCAATCAAAGCCACCAAAAGCTGCTGCAGGCCAAACTAATAACTTTTCTCTTCTTGTTTATTTATTTTAAGTTATGATTTTCATTTCAACAAAAAAGGATATGAAATCAAAACCTTGGGCTGTTGTGTACATACCAGCTGTTCTCTCTCTTTCTCTCTCTCTCTCACACACACTATGCAGCAAAAAGCTTAGGATTGAATAAATCTAGAAATAGAAATAGAAATTGAGAAAGGCCATGGGTTGAATATGCAAACATACATCATAGGTCACTCTTCTAATTGTCTCCTTTATATTTCCAGAATATCCGACATTTTTTAAAGATCAATTTTTAAAAAAAAAAAAGAAAGAAAAAAAAGAAGAAAAAAGGGTTGAAGAATCCAAAAATAAGTAAATAGAGATATAAAACCAACAAACCAGGGTCAATTTGGTAACTTATGAGCTGAATCTGAATGCCCTGACCAACACCGTTGATGAAGTACTCCCACTGATCCTCGAACTTGTCAGTGATCTTCTCTCTTATCTTCTTCCTTATTGTCATCACAGCCTTCACTTCTATCCCTTCATCACTTCCACTACCAGAACTAGCAGAAGACGAAGAAGAAAGCACGGAACCGTTGCTGTCTTTGCTGCCCAAGGGAGTTGACGTCACTGGCTGACTCTGACCTCCACCCTTCTTCTCCCCACCGCCGATCACAGCTTTAACCACCGCCCGCCGCCCGGACGCCGGGAAACGGATCCTCCGGCGTGTTCCGCCGGTGGAGATGGTCGGAGATCGGCGGCGGAGGACGTTGTGAGAGAGATTTGAGTTAGGAGGTTTGACCGCAAACATGTTTGATTAATTGGACGTCGTAGCAATGGCCGAGGAAGACTCAAAAGACTCTACTGTGTGAGCATACGTTATGGTTATGATATCCTCCTAACCTATCTTCTCGTTACACGACGTCGTCATGAGGTGGGTTTCGTGTCTTTGTTTTTAATTTAATTCTTTGGGTTATTGAATGGCTGTGCTGTGTGTAAAGTGGACAGAGCACGGTGCACAGTGCACAGTTGCTTGTTGCCGTCGAAGTGGCTGGGACATTGGGTAGCACTCAATAAAAAAAGAAGAATTATTACGGGACCAGATTTTTCTTTTTCTTTTTTTTAATATTTGTTTCTCTGTCAAAGTCAGATATATTTTTCTATTTAAGATAATTTTGTTTAAATTAAATAACACTTTAACGGACGGTCAAAACCCTTGCGATGGGTTCGACGTGTTGTATTAAATATAATAAAATAAGATAATATAACATATTATAATTTTATCTATTATTTGGTATAATTAATATATTATTTAAGTTTATCTATCAAATTTTTTATATATGTCAAAATGATGGATAACTTAATCCAACTTAAAGAGATTATATTAGATCTAATTAATTTTTAATGTATAAAATTTTTTTTATTTTTTTATTTTTAATACATTTTATTAAACAAAAATTCATTATTAAATAAATAATAAAAATAAAAATATATAAATAAAAAATAATATTATTTAATAATAAATAAATATTTTTAAAATAATTATAAAATAACTATTTAAATTAAAATAAAAATATAAAAATAAAAATTTATTATTAAAATATATAAATAATAATATTTAATATAAATTTAATTATATATAATAAAAAATACAACCAAATATAAAAATGTAATATTAAATCTATTTAAATTTTGATATATAAAAATTTTATTGCTATTTTACTCTCTCTCTCTCTTTCTCATATTTTTTATATTTATAAAAAATATTAAAAATAAATAAATAAATAAATTTTAATATAAAATTATTTTTATATATAATAAAAATAACAAAAATAATTATAATAATTATTTAAAAATTATATTTATTATAATCTCTTTTTTATTATATTTTATATAATATAATATTTTATATAATAATATATTAAATATTATATAATATTAAATTTTTATTAAATTTTATATAATCAGATTTTATACTATTAAACTTTATCTTATCAAATTTTATATTATCAGGCATATTAAACGAGCCCTTAATTCTAAATTTTATCGGAAATGTATACATAAAATTTGAATTTGAGATCTTAAATATAAACTAATAAAAAAACTCTATTTTAGATTTTGGAAAAATACACATCTTACAACATTAGTTTTTCAAATATTTATTTTCACTGCAAAAATTCTCCAACGATCTGAGGTACTGTCACGTACTAAAGTGATAATAGAAAAAAGACAGGCTGTTTTACTGTCTAAAATTTTTTAGTCTCAAGTGATGATAACTAGTTATTAATGCAGTTTTGATCTCATTAGCTACACAGTACGAGTACTTTTTAATATAGGAGGAGAACAAAAATGTCTCGATGCAATTGCAATTGCGTCTATAATAATTTGTTTTCCACTCCGGCAAGGTGGCGATTGTCGATTTGACATTCTACTACCAATGTGATAATGTAATAATGCGATATTCGCACATGGGCACGTGACAATCAACGGATGCTAGTTGGACCAAAAATATGGCACGTGATTTTGGTTGTGTCCTTCGCGCGTCAAACCAGGCTGCTGATTTTGGATGCCAGCTCATTTAAATGTTTTCAATCAACTGTTATATATATATATATATATTTTGCTAATGTTTTGGTATACCGAATATGGTATAGGTGCATTTTTCGGTGAAGTTGGTAGTTAAATCTTCACATAAAAATTTATATAATTTTTTATGCAATTTTGTTGCAATAATAATGATATGCATGGCGTGGAACGCATGGTTAAAGCTTGCGTCACTTTCATGCTGTCAAGCTCCAACGGGTTCGTTCGACACTAACGGGCCAAGTTTTTTCATTTCGCTTGTTTTTTTGGTTTTGGCCATGTATTTGGCAACTGTTATATACACACTAAAAAGTGATACACATTGTAATAAATATCATTACTAATAGATAAAAATTTATATATTTATCATTAAAATTAATATTTACTAATATATTCTCATAATATTTAAGTAAAATTTTAATAAAATATTATTTATTTTTCTACTTTCATCTCTTTCTTTAGTACCATAATAAAAGAAAATCTTAAAATTAAAGTGAAACACATGCATAATATCTATTTATAAATTATTTTGTTTGTGTTTAATATACTTAATCCCTATAAAATATATATAAAAAATTCAATTTTTTAGTCTACCCTCATACTATTTAATTTAATTATATTTTATATAAATCTTTCAAGCTCATGTATATAATAATATAAATAATTCTTAATATTACATGATAAAATACATATATTTGTAAAATATCACAAAATACATCTTTATATATAACTAATTTAAGATGAAATTATCGAAATAAAAAGTTTAATTGTGATATCATTTTACTTGATAATTGTGGATTATCATTTGAAACTATTGAAAAATAAAATCCTATATGAAGATGTATATTAAAAACTAATTAGACTTGAATTGGAATATATAAATTAGAAAGAATTTATATAATAAGATTTTTATATTTAAAAATGAAAAATACAATCATTAAAAATATAAATTTATATAAATTTTATTTATCATTATAAAAAATTAAAGACCCAAAAATTCAATTTAATTAGTTATATATACATTATAATGATTGTTGGTTAATGGTTAAAATAAAATAAGAATAAGATATTAAATTTCTTAGCCTTTATCACAAAAAAAAAGATATTAAATTTAATTAAAAAAATTAAATATACATATATTATTGTAACATTTTCTATAATTCCTTATGTAAACAATTATTAAATAAAATTTGAAAAAAAAAAGTTGAAAACTATAAAAAACAAAAAGAAGCATGTGAGGATCGAAAATAGCACCTCACACTCGTTGAAAAGCAAAGACCCGTGTGCTAACCATTCAAGCCACACTGCGTGTCCAGTTCTTTTGATTCGTTGAAAATATATTAAAAGCAATGCAAATCTTCAAGTGAAGATTTGACCATCATATGCACCAGAAAATGACCCTAAAGTATAATGCACCACAAATAAGATAATTTAATTGGTAGGATAAAATGGTGTATTGATACGCCAAATCTCATATGATGCATGCTGCACTTTTCTATTTCTCTGCCTCTCCCTCACACCCACCATTCAACCGTTCCCCAATCACTTCTTTTGTTGGCAATCTTCTTCAGTGACACCACCTGCCTCCGTCGTTGTCCCCAACGTCACTGCCACCTCCCCCCTCCTGGTATCGACATCAACGAAGAGACACACTTCCCCTCACCATGTTCATGACACGCCCGCACAATAGCACTACCAAATTCTTCCCCAACCACTTATTCTCTAGCAAAGGCTGTGATAGAGGCTCTTCTCCCATCCATTCCCCATTGGAGTCAAGGTGGGGGAGAGGGATAACGAAAATTTTACAATGCACACAATATATCTATTTTACATATATACTAACGATCTTCATCCATACGATTCATCTGGTGTGTGGTGCGTCATATTTAACCTAGCGCACCACAGCACGCACTTTTTTTTTTTTTTATTAACCAATCAAGTTTTATATTGAAATGTTATATAACATGCAGAAAATGAGTGGATTATTTAAGGCAAATTCTGTGGTGCACTAGACTAACTACAATGTCTAGTGCACCATTTACCAAAATTTTGGTGTGCTGTGTTCTAAGACTAGATCAAATCATGTGTTTGTGTTGTATAATATCCGATGGTTCCAACTTAAAACTGTTAAAGCTGAAAATGATTTGTGATGGGGCTTTTTTTTTTCCCAAAATAGACACTCTTTCAATGTTTCACATAGATCAAAGGGGAAGGTTGCGGTGGTGTGAATCCTGTGCTATTGAAGAATGCTCTAAAGAAGGTGGCATGGTGCAACACAGGAGGAAGCGAAAGGTACTAGGAACAAGTTTTGATGGGGTTTCATGTTATTACCAATTCACAAACTTTCCTTGTCATAGAGATGGCAACAGTCACAATGGCAAAGGAAGCAGAACGTGAAGCCATAGTGCAATGGAGGGAGCGAAGAGGGTCAACAAAAGGGTGAAGGCTTTAGGGAAGCAAAGTGCGGTCTTGAGTAGCTTGAAGACTGCATCATTTTTGTTGTCTTCGAGAGGTTGTGGCGATCCCCTTTAAAACTGTCTAGATGAGCAATGGTGGTGGCACATGCAGGGGAAGGAAGCGGGGGAGCTGGTGTAGAAATTTTGGGGGAGAAAGAGAAAGTTTGGAATGTATCATAGGTTGAGGGTCTAAGAATATACCATCAAATCTATAATATCGGATGTATGGGTGTGTGGTACACCATATTTAATATGGTACACTATAAAATATATCAAAAAACTTTTATTTATAAAATATATCAAAAATAGGGTAAAACCGGCTACAACCTCCAATCCACGATGCCATCCCTGCTGCACCCTCTATTGGTAAATAGTGCATCAAATACTATAGTTAGTTTGATGTACCATAAAACTTGCCATTATTTAATTATGATTGAATACTTACAGTTTTAAAAGGAGAGATCTAATAGGAAAAAAACACTTGCCTTTTTTTCATGAAGTTTGATTTTAGTCTATTAGTACTATCTCTCTTTAATATATAACAATGTCTTTTTTATATAAATGAAAGTCTAATTAGATGAAATGAAACGTCCGATTTTAAAATCAAAGCACGTAAATAATAAACAAAGACTTATCACTAAAAAATTACTTATAAAGAACAAAGAATCAAAGCATTTCACGAGGTTATATATATAACTTAACTTTTTTATTATACTAGTAGTTGAACAATCATCATTAATATATTATTCTATAATCTAGATATGTGTTAACAAGCTCAAACCAATTATACATATTTGCGTGTTCATAAGCCGAGGACATCAATTCTGGACTTGATGGCCCACAGCAATTTCAGAAATGGCCACTCTTGCAATTCAGTCCTATTCTGATTGTTTTCAAGGATGTTGAAGATGAAAAGAGAAGCGGTGATTAAAAAAATGGGAAAAAAAATCAATCTAATACAATCCAATCGCTATTATATTATCTAAAAAAAAAAATCTAAATACAACTACAGAACAAAATTTTTTTATTTAAATATACTTTTAATTTCTATAAATATAAATTGTTTTGATTTTTATTATTTTAAAATTTTTGTTCTGGTTACGATCCTTCTTTTATTCCTTTTTTTTTTTTTGGTTTTTGGTTTTCATCATTATAAATTTTGATTTTTATAAATATTTTAGAATATTTATTTAATTCTTATAAATATTAAAAATTATTTTTTATTCTTATAAATATTTTTAAAAAAAAAATTATCTTTATAAATATTACATTTTAACCGTGGGTCTAAATGGCAGAAATCAAAAATCTAATAATGAAAAAAAAAAGAAATTGAAATTAAAGTAAAAATTTTAGTTAGACCAAAATTAAAATAATCCATATTTAAAGAAAATAAAAATATATTTAAGTCAAAAATTCTAGAAGAACTTTTCATATCTCTCAACTGAAATATTATTACACTTATGTGTTTTTCACTCTATGCGTTCTCGATGCATAATCAATTAACTTTAGAAGAGTCGTAGCACACTGATTCAGCAAACCTGTTTTTTTTTTATTGATCATTTTCAGCTATTTTCTCTTTGTCGCTTTATGAGTTTTTCCATATTCATGGATTTATTTCTTTTTAGTCCTGAGTTAAATTCAACCAAATTGGAGCTGTGTAATGAAATGAAGAGAAGGAGACAATGACAGGAAAAGAAAGAAAGAAAGACAGAAAGAAAAAAAAAAAGGGTGATGCTGACTAAAAGTGGCTTGGACAACATTTATAAAATTTGGACGGAGTTATAATAAAGGATTACCACAATGATAGTTTTCGAAAACAGAATTAAATACTTATTTCGTCTATTTATAACTGCCTTTTAAAAATTTGTTACATAAATTAAGAAATTATTAAAATCGTATAAATAAAGAAAAACTTAGATTATTTTAACAAAATTGCCCATTTAGGAAATTATAAAATATTTATTACAAGTACGTGAGTGAATAAATACAAAGATAAAATTGAAAAAGTTAATTAATACTACATTAAAAACTTTTAAATGACAGATAATTATAATAAAAAAAATTTGCTAAAAAGACGATTTTAAGTGTACAGAAGGAGTAATAGAGATATATCTCGTTGTTATCATTTTCAGTATAAAAAAATCGGCACCGACAAAAAAAAAAACTAAAAATTAAATTTGGTCAAAACACCCGTGACTTGGGCTTCTCCAACATATGAACAGACATTTGTGTAGGGACTAGAACTACATCCGATGAATATATAAACTTCGATTTTCTGTAATCCGATGATTATATAAACTTCGATTTTCTGTAATGAATTACTAAATTATTCATTGGTACTGCACATTAATGTTTTTCAATTCTTATATAATGATTACTTAAATATTTTTACATAGAATTTGGATCATCTAAAATGAAGAGACTTATAAAGTGAAAAAGTGAGAGATTACTAATCTTTAAATCAATGTCTTTCATTGTGAATAGAGTCCACTAAATGATCCAACAGTTGTTAATCCCTCACTTTCTCGTTTTACAAATTTTTTCACTTTAAAAGATCCAAAAATAGGAAGAAAAAGAAAAAGCACAACCTATGGCACATGCATATGCATGGTCATGGTCATGGATCACGGATATACTGTTTTTTTTTTTTTTTAAGATTTAACTTGGGCCTTTTGGATAAATTAAAAAATAATAATTTTAAAACAATATTTAAAATTAACTTTTTTTCTTTTTTTTTTGTGACTTTCTTTTATTAATTTTATGATAAATATGCACTATTTTATGTTTAGATATAATTATACAGACTATTTTATCTCTAAAACCAACTTACCTTTTCTTTTAAAAAAATTGATTATGCTTTTTTTAAAAAAATTATTTTTTAAAACCTCATCTAAATGATTTAAAAAATTCAAGAATTAATTTTTTTAATAAAAAGCCATTCTTACAAAATAAGTGCAAACAAACATATGCCAGTAAATTTAGTTTTATTGAGGTTTAATTATTCAATAGGTCTTTATAGTTTCAGTCAATTTTTAATTAAGTTCCTATAGTTTAAAAATTTATAATTAGGTCTTTATATTATATAAAATTTTTCAATTATATCCCTACAGGTAACAATAGTTATAAAAATGTTTTGGTTAATACTGTGATACATTTTGTGAAGTAAGATGCATAATGTATTTTGTTGATCTAAACTGTTTAATGTATATAAAATAAAAATTCATAGCTAAAAATAGTATAAACTACCGATACACTCACTTAGTATAGTGCACTCTAGATACACTCACCCACATTATCACCCACTTCACTCCCTCTACTCACCCTGATAGGTATCACATCCCCCCATTTCCCCCCACCCCCCCTAAAAAAAAACCCACCTCCTTCTCCACATCTCCGCTAAGCGAGAATCGCCAACCACCTCTCACCTCTATCACATCACCTATTTAGCGCCAACACTATCCAGACAGCACCACGCGACGGTGGTAGTGGTTTTGTAGCGATTGGTTGTTGGGTTGTGCAATGGTGGCATGTAGTAAGGGAGAGCTAGAGGTTGATGGTGGTTATGTTTTGGTGATGCTTCGTTGGTTTAGCAAAGAAGATGATGGTGGTATATGGTGGAAAGGGATGAAGGGTTGTTGTTGTTGGGAAGGTTTGTTGTTCTGAATTTTTTTTTTTCATTATTGAATGAAAGTATTTTGAAATGGGAATTTGTTGTTTGTTGGGAAAAGAAAGTTTGATTGTTGATGGTTTGATGTAGCTATGGTGGATTTTGGTGTGGCTATTACTTGTTTGGGTGGTGGATGGTGGGAGAAGGAGATAGAGATGGAATATTTCAAGAATATTCTATTTTTTGGTAATGGTTATTGTCTCGAGGCATCCAATTGAAAAATTTTATATAATGTAAGGATCTGATTATAAATTTTTAAACTATAAGGGCTTAATTGAAAATTGAATAAAACTATAGGGACTAACAGAATATTTAAACCTTATATCAATGAAAAAAAATCTCATATCATAGTTAATTAATTTTAAAGCTACCAACAATGGAGTTAACATAATAGAAGAGACACATTACATCCTTAAAGAGGACCTTAGTTCAATTCTTAGAGAGAATATAGTTGATAGAGCAAGCTTGACTAGGCTCGAAGGAGATTTCGTGATAATAGGGAGGAAGAATAGCATTGGGAAACCAAAAATTAGTTTTAAAGCGGTTTTTTTTTTCCTCGAGTATGTTAAAGCTTACTACTTGATTGTTACTATTACTTGTTAGATGCATATCTTTAAGCCAGACAAGTACCTCCTTCTTAGTCCTCATTACAATAAGCTTACTTGCTTCTACATAGAGATGACAAAATGGGCTTAATTTACAGGGTTGGCCCACCAAATTCGTCAAAAATAGCGGATTTGGTTGATATATTTGACTCGTCAAAATTTTTTGGCAAGTCTAACCCGCGAGCTTTGGTGGGGTGGGGCAAGTTGGGCCCACATGCTAGGAGTGCCTCTTTTATTTTTTTAAGTACAAGAATTTTTTTTTTAATTTTTAGATTTTTGTTATAGACTATATTATTATTATATTTTATTAATTTATGAACTTTACGTTAGGAACTTATAGTTAATTATTATTTGTGAACTTCATATCATACTGATTTTTCTTAGTTGACAAAACAAGACATATAGAAATTCCTTAGACAAAGGAGATGCCACAGACTCTGAAATGGCCTGTGAAATATTATTTATATGAACAAATTATGGGGTGCACTATATCCTTAATATAGTACAAAGCGGATTCTTGGAGTTAGAAATTGGAACCTGTTGATTCGTAAATTTGAGGAGCCCATGTTTATCCATGACGTGCACTTGCCACTTAAAGTGAGGATATTATTACAAACAAACATGGGGAGGGATGTGCTTTCAGGATTCATGATATTGTTGGGATCTAGTATTCCTTTTATTGTTTTTCATTGTCCTCAATGCTTCCTCTCCGAGTTCTTCTTGAAGATACTCATTTTTCCCGTGCGAACATCATGTTCACTGGTACAAGATACTTTTTTTTATTTGTGAAATTCTTATTCATACATCCTAATTAATTTATTATAGGTTTAATTACTCTATAAGTCTTTATAATTTTATCCAATTTCTAATTAAATCCCTATAGTTTAAAAATTTTTAATTAAATTCCTATATTAAATAAATTTTGTTAATCAAGTCCCTGGAGTAATCTATTATTGCAAAATTGATAGTTAAATTGAATAAATTTTTACATTTAAACTTACAAAATTGGGTTAGGACCTATTAAATTATATAAAATTTTAAAAAATTTTGTAATTTAATATTGCTCTAAGGACCTGATTATAATAATTTATCTAATATAGGGACTTAATTAAAAAATTTTAAATTATAGAAACTAAATTGAAAATTCAGTGAAACTATAACGACCTTTAGAATAATTAAACCTTTATTATATTTGTATTTGAGTTAAATTTGGATAAAAATTATATAGTTTAATATTTGAGACTCAGTTTGGTACTAAACGCACCTCTCTAAGATTAAAACCATTGTTCGCTACATGTGAGGATTAGCCTCTTGTGCTACACCTAATTCTCGTTGGTTTACACGTCATAATTTATGATTAATAAGAACAGTACGGAACCCATACTAAACCAACATACTTGAAGTTTATTGCCATGTACTAATTCATAAGAACAGGAGTATGGGAACTAGAAAATGCATGAGCGTAGTGCTACGTATTGCAATCTTAGAAGAGAGAGCAAATTTGACCTTTATAGGAGTATTTACTATAAGGGGAAGTAATTTCGAGAAAGGGGAACGGTGCGGTGCATGCGAGAACCTAGCTGTGTATGCTTCTGGGTCCACAATGATTTTTGGAAGGGATTCATTGAGCTTCATTTTGGTGAGCTTCCTCACATTGGCATTGCCCACGGCTAAAGCATTTGCTCTTTCGTCTAAAGCTCCCTATATGTGAAAGAACAACAATTTGTAAGTTTGTAGCTTTTAAGAGAAACAAACTCTCGCATTCCTTGCTCACAAAAGCTATGCCAAGTGTTCCGCACATAGGCATCATCTTCACCTACAAAATTGAGTTTCATAGTTCAGTTGAGGTAGTTTCTTCAACCTGCCAACAGCCCAGCAATTTAAAAGCCTAAGTTTACTCAACATAATGTATAGTCAAATATGACCATTACTGTCACCCTTCAGGAAATCCTACCTAATTATTCACAGCCAGACTTTTGCTTAAGAAACAGTATGTATTTATGGCGAAGAGTAAAGGAGATCAGCAGGAAAATATAATATAAAACCCAAGGACCCTAGTGCTCCTTGCGTTGCTGTTGGAATCTTAGGTCTAAAAGAATTAACTGTCCTAAATGCATAAGCCAGTGTGAAGTGTGTGCCCATAAGATCGCTTGAAGAGGGACTCTCCGTTGACAAAAAATTGTTGACCACACTCCAAAATGGACTACACAAGAGGCTGGCTGTTTCAAAAAGCAAGCCTAACTAGTCATATATGAAAATTAGGAATAAACGCAAGCCCAACCCAAGATCAGCTAACTTTCCTACCAGCAAGAGTAGGAATAAATGCAGCGATCTAGATAATGCTAAATTTATAAGGTTTGGCATCAGCTTTATAGCTGTAGTCTGATATGTAAGCTGAAGTTAAATTATGAGAAAAAAAAAAAAATAGCTGTATAATACTTAGATGCACATCTATACAGGTGGCTCAGTCGGAACTAACCGAAAAAAAAAAAAAAAAAAAGATTCAATGGGACCGCTTAAACTCAAATGCAGCCACATGAATAGCTTGAGCATATACAGGTGTTGACTAATTAACGCTACTCATTAATTATACTACTACCTTTATCCAAAAATGGAGACAAGAGTGCATATCAGAAAAGGAGAAAGCCTGATTTCTGAAAGTGGGGATTTACTTATGCTAAGTTAGTGAATTCCTCACCACCCAACATGTGTATGCTTTTATAGTTCTTTTGCTGATGTATAACAAAATGCCATTAAGAATTGATGACATTTGCAAACTTGTTTTTTCACGGAAAATATGAGGCGTATTTTCTGCATCTCTCTTTTTCCCCTCATTTTCTGGGTGAGATTGCCATTTATAGGCTAATGCAAAGTGCAACTTTTTTTTTGCCCCCTTATCAGAGACAATTTTCATTCGCTAGAGCTGGATTCGTAGTGATCCAAAAGTTGTCATCTGAATCACCGGGCTGAAGTGATCGTCTTTGTGCGTTCATCTTACTGGCGATTTGTCAAGTTCCGCTCATCACCTTACAAGGAAGAAATGATTGGCACTTGCACCGTATGCGTACTTTACCACCAATGGAAGAACATTGAAGAGTGTGCGTAGTTTTGCACTTTAACAACGATAATTAGCACACCCTGACAACCACGAAACAGTTCAATTTTGGCCATAATAGCGCTTTAGCATACTAACTTGCGGATAAGACATATAGTTTGCAAATTCAAGATAGCATTACAAGAAGAGAATAAGTACATAGACAGCCTCACTTGAGTCAATAAACCATATGCTATCAATATCGCACAAATGCAAAAATTAAAACTTCCTGGAAATTGAAAAAGTGGGTAAAAATGGTAAGTAAATTTTTATGGATCTCATTCATGTGTAAAAATACACATGAATGGGATCCCACTAATGAACTCAATTTGATGTCTGTAACTACAATTGCATGCCAAAACCCCTTCTAATTGTTCAATTAACATTTACTTGTCAAGGGGATTTGTCAATTTTTCTCTCCCTTTCCCGCCCTCTTCCTTATTCTCTTTCCTCCACTCCGAGTACATTTCAATGACCAAGATCATAATATGATGACATTATACAAGGCCAGCAACACTTATTCAGCCACTCAGCCAACTTAGCAGAGCAATAAAACGCCCAATCTCACTTGCTCTTGCTCAATTTTCCGACGTTTGCAAGAGATAATAGCATGAGGATGAAGCTGGACGACATCAGAGCACAAAACAACAGAAATGGTGACAATGTGGAAGCTCAGAAGTCTCATTTCATCCTGGTTCTCTATCCTTTCAGAAAATTTTACCAACCGAACTGCCCCCTCAAGCAAAATGCCTGACAAGCCAAGATCACCATCTCAGGTCTATCTTCGCTCATTTCTTGGCTTTACGAGCAAGAAATCGTTCTCTAGCAGCTTGGATTCTACTTTCATGGTCATCAGCAGCACCAGCAACCTCAGCATTCTTCTTGGGCAAATCTGGTACATTTATCTCAGTTTCCTCCTCAACATGACCAGTCCCACCACTGATTCAGACAAAGGAATTAGAGCCATCAATCACATTTCTTTTTTTAAAAAGGAAAAAAGAAAAGAAGAAAAGCTCCTTTTGCAATATTTTTTCAAAAGCTTTTAGTGACAAGAAACAGAATTACCTTAATTTGTACACATCAAGTGTCTTAAGCTTGTTAATAACAGGTACAACCCATCTCATCTCAACAGAACACACATTTCTCATGTATGGCCGTGGAGTCGCAATTAGCTCATGGTACACGACATAGTCTGGGAACTTCCCCAGATCATCAGGTCTCAGAACAGATGATGGATGCACCTAGTACAGATTACAGAAGATTCAGGTATCTACAAACCAAGCATTTAGTAAAAATTGACAAGTGCTAGCTACTACTAGTTCTAAACCTCCACAATGTCACAGCATACCCTTTCTTTTTCTTTCAGGACACATTTCTGTAAGTTCCCTCACCATTAGATATGGACCTCAGTCATAGCGAAGTATATGGATTTAAGGGAAGCCATTCACAGGATAAAATATATTAACACAACATGAAATAGATGTGTTGATAAAAGCAATGGTGATATGCAATAGTAATTTAGTAAGTGATTGTCAAAAACCATTTCTCCCAAAAGCTTAAGTTGATAGGTAGAGGCAAGTAAATGACTTTATATCTTAACAAGTCCTCTCACACAAGAACCCGTTGGACTTGAAGCATGGATAATGCACAAGCCACCTATCTTGTGCTAAAATTCAACTTATTCTTTATTTAGAAGAATGGGGACAGTAAGGATCAAACTCTAGACCACTTGGTTATAGAGACTCTAATACCATGTCACGAACCCAAAAGCTTAAACTGATGGGTAGAGATAATCAGGTAAATGAATGGATTTATATCTTAATAGTGACTAAACTTTCTTTTATTATTATTACCTGGACTACTTGGCCTTGGAAACCTAGAGTTCGATAACCATTGTGATGCATTTTCCTTTCAGCCAGCTGATTTGCATAGCCCACACATAGAGCCTTCCTCAAATTTCGATAATCCTGCCGGAATTCTTCCCTTTTCCTATTTGCCCTTATATCGAGTGGTCCTATTGCAAGGTTGAAAAATATATGTAAAAGGGGAGGAATGAACATGGATAACATGATAACCAGCTGAAGGATTCACAAATTTGAATGAGAAAATGACAAGAAAAATGCCAAGAGAAGAAATTCTTTTTCCTGTGATGTAATTCTACTTTTTATTCGTGCTTTTTTCTTTTTTATGGAGAGGGGATACTGTTGGATTGGATATTGTCAGATGATAAAGAGGAAACCAAAAGTTTTCGCAGATCTTAACTGAAAACAGAATGATGATACTGGAAACAGCTAACTATGCCCTGAATGACACGATACCATCTGTTACTAAATTAATATGCAAGAACTTAATTGCATCATAGTAAAATTTCTATCCCCTTTTATTCCTTTAAGCATGCATGATGAATAGTAAAAATGAGATTTGACCAGGATAGTCTTAAATTATAATACAAATCTGTGACTAAGAAAAAATAACAGAACTTCTCATGGTGAAGATACTTTACTGGCAAACCCCATAATTGAGTTGTCTAATAATCTTAGCTGTAGTGCATATTTGCATGCCGGTCCAACAGTTAGTATGCACTGTTACTGTTTGGTTTGCAGCTGAAAATGAATTCTACACCGTGCAAAGCAGGGCATAGCAAGTCTCTTCCAAATTTCTGACCCCAAGATGATGTTGGGGTAAGTAAATTGGCCATCAAAGCCCCAAAAAACGTTAAAGTAATATTTAATATACTTTTCCAAACACAACTCATTCATGCAAAATTACTATTAATGAATATAAATATAAAAACCAACCTTCTAAAAGTAATGCTTTCAAAAGTAATTCAACACAAATTACCCAAACAAACTTGTATTAACACAAGTAGGATGAACTGGAAGCAAACAGAAAAGAGCAATTACAACATGCCCCATTTAAATTTCAGTCAACCATTAATCCACACTTCTAACTTTTTTTTTTAAAATGGATTAACAGTCACATGAATGTGTCAAAAATCAATATGCTAGTTCTTTCTAGCAACATTATCACTGCATCTCAAAGCAAATTATTCACTTCATACACGTAATTTCCTCAAGAATATGGAATACAAACCTTTCGCTATTTTCTGCATTATCTGAGATAACTGCTTACGAACATCTCTGACAAACAACATCCCTCGCACCTACAAGCAGTTAATTCTGGAATAATCACTTATAAACAAACACAAAGAAAAAAAGAAAACTAATGTGCATATCTCTTCAAATTTTAATATGGCTCTCCTCGGAAAACTAGAAATTTTAGATGAATGTGCAAGCATGCATTCTCATCAAGAACTGACAGGATATGTCTTTCTCAAGGGCCCATAAAATTTTTTGTCTTTGTACAACCATCTGTGTTGATTGTGTGACAAGTAATACTCCAATACTCCATGAGAGTACTAAACTTCAAACTAAATATTTATCAACAGACTTCATAAAGATACCTGCAAGCCATTGTCCTTGCACCAACCAATGTCATAATCAGTTTGATCCCAACACTCATATATCTGCAGCAACTGTATGTGATCACCCAAGCCAGAACCATCAGGAAGGTTAGGTTCTGGGTTTTTCCTCTTTTTCTCAGTCTTGCTGAATAAAAGGAAAGTAGCAACAGCTCAGTCACTCAGTCCTTGAAAATGCATAAATTTATATTATACCTCAAGAAAACTGAAGATATATGTCATGGTATATTCCAGAATTTTATTTTATTTTATTTATTTACTTTGGGTTGATTGATAGCTGCTATATTCGTTAATATGGAAACTGTGAAACATTTTTATAAGATGCAGTCTACAAAAAATTCAATCATGTGTGTATATTCATAGGGAATGGTAACCTCCTTATTTGTATGTGGTGGTTATTATCCACACTTTTAATTGGACCAAGTAATCATTTTCTTTCCTTTTAAGGGTACACAAGACTTGTGGATATTTAAATCGTTTCAAACAACTCAATTGATACTATTATTTTTTTTTCCATTCTTGGTTCTTCCGTGTTTATAAAATCTCCACTTAGCCATTTTTCTCCAGATAAAAGGTTCTCTATCCATAAAGTTGAAAGGAAACACCAACATGGTTGAGGCTTTTCAACCACAAAAGGTGTGAATTTATGTGGCATGGTTGACTTTATGGTATTGAGAGAGCATTCTGGAACAACAAAAACCAAGCCTTATCCCCCTAGGTGGGGTCAGCTATACAAATCAAATGATATCATCTATTATGTCTATAGTTCAACCATTAAAATCTAAATCCTTTTAAATGATTTCGCCTACAGTTTTTCCTAGTCGCCTTCTATCTTAGCTATTGGCTATCTTTCATCAGATCTACTCTTCTTACTAGGGCTTTTACAAACCTTCTCCATACATGCCCAAACCACCTAAAGCAAGATTCCCATCTTTTCACAATAGGTGCTACACCAACTTTTTCTCTAACGCATTCATTGCCAATCCTATCTCATCTAGTGTGTTCACTCATCCAATGCAACATCATCTCTACAACATTAATTTCATTTTCTTGTTGGCAGTGTACCACCCAACATTCAATCCCAAACACCATAGCCAGTTTTATAGTTGTACAATAAAATTTTCCTTTAAGCTCAATTGATACTTTTTTAATCACATATACCACCGAAGCACTCATCTATTTCATCCACCTAGTTTGAATCCTATGGTTTACATCTCCCTATATTTCCCCATCATTTTGGATGATAGACAAAGATACTTAAATTATGTGACATATGGTATGATATCTTCCCCAATTTCACCTCTAAGCTACAATTTGTACCCTCTTGCTAAACTTACATTCCAAATACTCTATTTTACTTCTACTTATGTGAAACCATGTGCTTCCAAAGCTTGTCTCGACAGCTCTAACTTTCCATTTATTTCCTCTCTTGGTTCTTCTATTAGGACTATATCACTTGCTACAGCTTTGATTCTATAAGCCATGAAAAACAGAATGCCTTAATAACCATAAGTCCACAAGTTTTGTGCATTTATGTAAAAGGAAAGAGAGTGGTTTTCTGGTCTAGTTGAAAATGCATTCTTGTGTGTGTGAGGGTGGGTGTGTAGAGAGAGAGAGAGAGAGAGAGAGAGAACCTCCGCCCTGGTAGCAACGAGGTTTCAGCTGATAACATGGCAGCAACAGTCAAAGCCACCGATATGCAACCATAATTGTTTGCCTCCATTAAGGTTCTTGATAAGGATGGTTCTAATGGAAGCTCTGCATAGAAATTTTTTTTAAAAAAAAAGGGAAAAAAAAAAGAAGAAAACACTGATATAATTGTCATCCTTAAACACTCAGGGAACCTAGAGAAATACTCATCCTTAAACATCTGACACAAAAATAAATGGGCAAGAAAAGAATAAAGTTTATGTACAACACTGAGTACAACTTCCATTGTCAAGCCTGGTAATGATACAAAAATAGTATACAAGTGGAGGCCCTTACAATGATCATGAATATAACAATATTATGTAATGTGTGATTTCTCCATACCAGCCATTTTTTGTCCAATGCTTGTAATTGCACCATTTTCATCAATAGCATCAATCAGATATAATTGCTTCAAGGCATCTTGTAAGGACTCAGCTGCAGAAAACCCAGTTATTCATCACCAAATTATAGTCGAGTAAAATCCATTGAATTACTAATTGTCAAGGAATGAGAATATTAAAATCTAAGAGAACTAAACACATGCACCAATATAAGTTGAGAACTCCATCTGTCGAGCCAAAAAAAGGCAGGGTAATAGTAGAAAGCCAGTGAAGAAGCAAAGGAAAGAATTAAAAACTTTTGAAATAACCCAAAAAAAAACAAAAAAGAAGGCAACTTTCCACTATCAATAAGAATCAAGTTCAGTTCCTCAATATTACAAGGAAAAAAAACTGCCAATTTACCAAACTTTTAAATTATAAAAAGGATCTTACATGAAGGAGGATCAAGAAAGTCAAATTTGAGAATGTCAATATCTGGGAGGTCCAATGACTTCAAGTAAAGAACACTGCCAGCGAGGGATGATCTCTGTATTTCAGGAACTGTAACATCCAAGAATTCATCATTGTAAACTCGGGAAGGATATAGACGGTAGCATTTCCCCGGACGTGTTCGTCCAGCTCGGCCTGCACGCTGATTTGCTTGCACTCTGCAATGTCAGAAATTATTTTAAGTTTATAACTTGTTCATTTCAACATTTTTTAAAACTACCCTAACAATTACTAATGCAAGAAGAAACTTTTTAAACAAATATATGCTTATCATTTTGTTCATAGTAACAAAAAATTAATTGAGATGGATTTAGTAAGTAGGAACCACTCGATTGAAGGAAAAATAAAAATTCATATATGATTTGCTTGCATGTAAAAAAAGCATTGCATCATTGGATCCATGCTTCAAGCCACAAAGAGATAATTACGAATGCTTACTTGCTAATTTGAACAACATCAAGCGAATACATGCCAGTAGATGGATTGTACTGCCTTTGCTTTACATACCCAGAGTCAATAACATACCTAAAATTCATAAAACATTTTCAGAAACTGTGAGGAGACACTTATTGTGCTTGATCTAAACAAGAAAAATATTATTAAAGTACAACCAAATCAACAAACACACATAACACTTCAAATCCCAATGGGCAATTTCAAATGGTAAGAAGGACATGTTTGTCATCTTAATAGTTGCATCTCACAACATGTAAGAAACATAATCATTAATTTTTTCCTCTGTACATAAATTTGCATTATTTATTGAGGAAAAAAAATATGCATTCTAACGAATTAGTTTAACCAACCACATCATCTTGTTGCATGTGATTTTCCAATTTAAGTCAAAAGAAATAGAAGGCATTGCCAGCTACAGTTATATTGAGCAGTCATAGTCTTGTATTGCCAACAATATTTTCATCCTCTTCTGGGTGCTACACCAGGCAATATTCACACTGCTTTTACAGAAATAGTTTAATCATGGCATTAATCAGCTTGTCAACACATTCAAGAAATGGATTATGGGGGTTGTGGTTTTCCAACCATTTTAGGCTCCTTTCGGCCAAAGATAAAAATAAATACCCTACATTACAGACAAATAAGAACCATTTGCATTATTATTACAATAAGTAATAACAGCAATAATAACTAATAATATATAGTAGATGAGATCTATAAACAGCCACCTTGGCACGCAATAAATCAAGTGAAGTTTTAATTGTAAAATAATAAAATTTAACCAAGTATCAGTTCCCTTACACCACACCATCAACAGTCAGAGAAGTTTCAGCAATGTTTGTTGCAACAATAATTCGCCTACAATTTGGAGGTGGAGGACTAAATACACGCACCTGTAAGATTATACAAGATACAGATGAGCTTCAAATGCATGAAAAAGGTATAATATCTGGAAGCTTTTCTTTTTTTTTCTTCAAAAGAATAACCCACACATCAACTGTTTATACTCCCAAAAGAAAAGGAGCAATCACATGCCTCTAAGCACTAATTGCAAGCTAAGAAATATGATTTTACATATGATTATGAAGCAAATATGGTAAATAAGAAGTTGAAAGCAGAAAGAACTAGGACAAATCCACTCACTGCAGTTTGATACTAAGTTATGTCCAAGAATCTAAGAACTATGTACGGGAATTAAATTATGCCTTTCAAAATATTCTCAAAAATGCTGATTCTTCGTATCACAAGTTTCAGACATGCATCATTACATTGGTTTATAGAAAATTGATAGTATTTGGAACTTGCAGTGAATAACTCAAGCAATTAGTAGGCACAGTTCTCAGTTAGGAAGATTGAACCAAAACAGAAAATTACTAGCCTGCAATTCAGGTGGCAAAGAACCATGTAGGGGGAGGATTATAGCATCCATGCAGGAACCTTCCTCTAGAGCCCGAACTTTATCTTCCAACTTGGATACCAACTTCTCTATATCATCCTGTGAAGTCATTGAAAAACTTGCTCAATCATTGCATATTAGAAAATAAAAGATTAAGAATTACACTGTGGAGTAGAAGTTATAAGGTAAATACCATATGACGAAAAAGTTCACCTGTCCAGTCATGAATATTAAAACATCCCCTTCTGGTTCACGAACATGTATATCTGCAAATTTCATCAACCAATGCAACGATTTTAACCATGATCATCCTCTTTTTAAAAGCCAAGACCAGTTTTCAAGAGATGTTATCTTAATAGATGACAGATAGACATGTCAAGTAGTAGTTCTTAATCAATAAGCAATTGGGAAGGCAAACACCTTACATATTGACAGAATTTTCGTCTAAGTACATTGTGCCAAGGCAAACTTATTCATAAACCCATGCTGGATAAACTACTAATTACAGATACCATTTAAACCAATGTATTTTGGGATGCAGATGAGGTTAAAATTTCATGTCATACCAATAGCCGTTTTCATAGAAGACTCAAGGTAGCTTGAGGGACGCTCCTTGCTATAAAGTATCTCAACTGGGTACAGTTTTCCTGGTATAGTCAACACAGGACAATCCCTAAAGAAATTAGATACTTTATCACCATCAAGAGTTGCCGACGTGATCAAGACTTTGAGATTGGAGGATCGAAGTTTAACCAAGCGTTTCATCAGCCCCATCAATATATCCCTGACAACAATCGCACCAATCACAAAATGCCACATCATGATTCAAAATTTTACACTATAACGCTAAACACTTGAGAATACACTACATTCTACATAGTGTACATAGACAATTGAAATGCTACATGTCTTACGTGTTTAAACTCCGTTCATGAGCTTCATCCAATATGATCACAGAATACTCATTGAGCTCAGGATTTGCTAGACTCTCGCGAAGTAGGACTCCATCAGTAAGGTATCTAACCAAAAATCAAATCAATCGCCACCGTACATTCAATCAGATACCAAATTGAAATCAAAACCAACTCAAACGGTAAACACAAAAACTAGAATTTCATTACTTTATCCGCGTGTGGTTTGAAGTCCTATCCTCGAACCGAATGGCGTATCCAACTTCCTCTCCAAGCTGAACACCGAGCTCCTGCGCAACTCGCCTGCGCACAACAAGAGGCAAAACGACGACGTATTAGTGAAAGCCAAGGTTTGAAACGCGATATCTAAGTAATTTGGAATTTTAGTGTGGAGAGAAAGGAGTGGTTACCTGGCGACGGTGACAGCGGCGACGCGACGGGGCTGAGTGACGGCGATTCTGGCGGAATCGGCGTAGCCGCGGCGGTAAAGCATCTGAGAGAGCTGGGTGCTCTTGCCGGAACCGGTCTCTCCGATGACTACGACGACGGGGTTGCGCTCAACGGTTTCGATGATCTTTTCTTCATATTGGACTATGGGAAGTGTTGCCATCGAAACAAGAGAAGCAGAAGCTGTAGGTGCAAGCAGAACAGTGCAAAGGCGATGGGCTCGAAATGCCGAGAGGAGGTTGTCAATTTGGCGTTTCAAAATCTATGATATATTTCCAGTTAATCTCTAATTTATTTAATTATTATAATTTTATTTTTGTTTTCATTGTATGAATTATTTTTTAAAATTTAAAATTATTTTATGTTATTCCTTAAATGTGATAACAGAAAATATTAACATGAGATTAAGGATTTAGTTGCTATGCAACAATGTCTGTCAATAAAATTTAAGTTATTTTTTTAAAAATTCTGCTGATTGATAGTCAATATATAAAAATTAATATTTAAAATAAATAGGTTTGTGTGATGTGAGAATTGAACCTCACAACACTAATAAGGTATTGATCCAAGCAAAGGGGTTTACGTCCTTTAATTTGATCTCAAAATTTATGTATATAAAATAAGACATTATTGAAAGAAAATTTTGTTTAATTGCTAGACTGTATTTAGGAAAATTAATCTCTTACTTAGAGGAGATACTCTAAAAAATAAAATAAAATAAAATAAACTTTATAACCAACAAGTTATTGGACAAGTAGTAAGCAGTGTAGTCGAGATAAAAATGATGACACAAATTCGAATACTAAAAAAGACACTTATTATAAAAGAGGAAGTAACCATAAATGTTTTGTCCCTCGTAACTGCGAGAGCATTGTCTCCCACAATTTTCTTTACAAAAGAATTAAACCTTAGATGTTTTTTGAAAAATTGAAGATTAAATTGCATGTGAGGTATATTTTCAAAGACTAATACTACATGTTAAAAGGAAAAAAAAAAAAAAGACAAATGCCTTATTTTAGTCTAAAATTTAGTTTTTCCACGTCTACTTTAACCATCGCTTAATGGGATTCCAACAAATTGTGATGGCAAACAACGATACTTAATTAAAAATTTTATTTTAAAACAATCCATATAAATTTATCTTAGAATATGTGAGAAGTTTCTAAAACAAATATGGGCAAATTCCATTTAATTTAAATGAACAAATTATACCCCTCTATTTTAGAATGGAAAGAAGGGAATTAACTACCCTGCTGCCGGTTTTAATTAAAATATTTTTGGTTTAAGAAATTAAGTATTCAAGCGGTTAATTCAACAAGTGATTTACTCACTGTACCAAAAATATGAATAACTGTACCCAAAAACAAGTAATTCACTCAGAAACTTTTTAATTAATTAGTAGTTATCTTAATACTTAATTAATTCAAGAGAATTTTTCAAGGATTCATTTCTTGGTATTTTTTATAAATTCAAAGATTAATTCATCAAAAAACTTAAAATGATAATAATATTTCTAACATGAGTACTAATAATTAAAAAATAATATATCAACTTATCAGTTATCCTGTTATACTCTATAAATGATACTTAGCAGTCAATCCCCTTGAGACAATCATGCTATATTTCGTTAAAATTACTTTTATTTTTGTCATCTTTTAAATTTGATTAAAATTTTATTTTATGCAAATTTGACTTCTTCAATATTCCTGGCAGCCAGGAAAAAGTACTTTGGATCCACAAACTACCTTCTGTCATGGGGCAAGTTAATTGTTCGATTTGGACCTTTATCCGGTCCGTTTATATTTTTAGGTTGTTCCAGCAAACCAATTGAGGATAGATCTATAAATTCTCTGAAGGAGCAAGTAATTTGCTGTTTTGTTGACACTCAGCATCTTCTGTGCCAATATCACAAATATGCCGCCCACCATTTTCTTTTCCCAAGTAAGTCTGGAAATTTTGTAGATGATTTCATTAATCATTTTTTTTTTTTTTGGGGGTTATGTTGATGTTTTTATCAGGATACGTTGTTTAATTAACTGCACTAATATTGTCATTAGTTTGTATTTGACCAATTGTTCGTTAAAATGGTACATTCTCATTGATTTTTATCAGATTTCTCAGACACCAAATAGGTTTTGTACGTTTTTTCTTTCATGATATGTTTGATTCTATTGATTGATCAATGCACACCATGCCCAAAACTATTTAGTTAAATGATGAGCCGCAGATTGCAGCCAAAAGGTGGATTTGTTATAAAATAGATTCAACAAACAAAAACAGCAATGCGGCGTATGAATCAAGGGACATCTCTGAGATGAATCAGAAACAACTTCGTGACAAAATATTAAAAGTTATATAATGTAAGACTAATGAAAAATTCTTTGGTGTCTCTATTTGATGTGTTCCTTTTCTTGTGATTTCTCAGAAGCCAAAGGCAACCACAAAAATGAGTTCAAGGCAACGTCCATTACATGCATGTGGAGTCTCAATCATAGCAATTGCCGACATTGCATATGGAAAAACCCAAGATATCAATGGACCATTGGGTTCATATTTGAGAAGGGTGGCAAAATTAGCCAAATTTGCCACACCCCTTATCTATACCATGCAATGTCAATGGCTAGCAATTCTCTCCTTCATGGATGATCACATCATAGCAGCTGAAAAAATGGCCGAGAAAGTGTTCCCAGTTTCAACATACGTGTTCGACAAAGTTGATGAACTAGTGCTAGTAATAGCCTCCATGCCAGAAAAATTTGATGATGCAGTGAACAAGTTTCCAGCTATGATTCACAAGCTTCCATTACCAGAATGGGCACTGACCTATTTCATCTCAAGGTTGAATAGCTTGGTTTCCACGTTGGACCATTGGGGGCATGAAGATTCAAGCACAAAGGAGAAAACAATAGGTGTTGATTCATCATCATCTAGGTGCAATCCCATGGATTCATTGGAAAGCTTTCCTCCCATATCTGAGGCTGAAAATAAAGGGGTTCACGACAAGGCGGTGTCGAGTCACATGAAAGGATCTTACAAGGAGGCATTGGAGAGAGGGAAAGAAGGGGAACAACATGAGAAGAAGGTTGATGGAGGTGAATTATGTGAAGTGAGTGAAGGGGGAGAGAAGGATGATAGAAGTGATGATGAAGAGAGTGAAGGTGTTGGGAAATGCCAAATTGAAAGGAGTGAGAGCACCAAGGGTGGTGATTTGATTCTGAAATTGTTTGATGCATGGCTCATGAATCCTGGTCGTTTCTAGAACATGAATAATGCAACTAGCCAACTAGAATGTCCACGACTATGAGTCGTGAGCACTTGCATCCTTTTTTTTTTTTTTAATTGTTTTCTTTTGCAGTTTGTCCTTCAATTTTTACCCGAAATATTCTTGAAACGAACTTGTTTTGTCCGTTTGTTATTTTATGGAACGAAGCAATCAAGTCCGTTTCTATCACTTCTTGTTCTACTTGTATATACGAGCAATTACTTAGAAATCTGAATTCTCCATTTGCCATTAAAAATTGTTGACAGCATTATCATTGCCCAATGTATGTCTAAATCTTTGAATTCCAGCATTATTAATTCAACTGGGTGTGAGATATATGTATAACTGGGTCTAAAAATTCTTTGAGGCTCTTAGCACAATGTGTTAAGCAATAAATAGTATAAGAAAAAAAAAACTTTTTTTTAAAAAAAATTATGAGAGCGTATAAGAATTTCTCAACCCAGTCAGGGCATTAACTAGCTATTTCATGCCCCAAGCATAGTCAAGAATATATATCTATGCAGAATGCAGAACTATGAAATGTTGAAAAATTAATATAACAGCCTCCTTATCTTATCAATGAAGGTGTTAAGGATTAAGGAGCTATTGAGAGTAATAGAATTGATAGCAAAATAATTGATGTGCTGAAACTTGAAAATCCGTGTAGGAATTATTCTAAGCATATAGGGACTGATGTGTCCACCCGCAAATGTCAGGAGTCCATGACTAATGGGCTCGGAGATGTGGCAATGACAAAGTCAACACCCAACAAAGAAGAAAGTCTATTTGAATTCTGATTGATTTATGCATCCTGAGTGTGACTGCTTATGTAAAACCATCATGATGTTCCTGAATTTTAAGATAGTGCTTGCCAAATTCCATGTTGATTTTATCTTCATTCAAACAGGCTTGATTTAACCAATAAACCAACTGTGCAAATATTTGATTCGCAATTTCGGACAATTTCTTGCACATGTTTGATGTTGGACTCTGACAACTGAATCACCGGAAGATACGGCAATGTAAAGGAAAATATCGACCACATGGTAGTCACAGTATTTTACCTTTTCATTTTCTTTTTTTGGTTCTATTACGTATCAAATGGTATATACTTTGAGCTAATAATATATGTTGGGAAACAAATAAAGTAGTCAGTATGCAGAAAATTAGTTTTCTGTATATCCTTTTACTTTTACATTTATTTCCAGTAAGAAAATAATTCAAAACATTTTGCCAATTCATAAGTATTTTGCAACTTTATACTGTCGTCGACTTGGATCCAAAATGTCCTACAACCAAAAGAATCTTTGAGCAATAGTATGATTTTCTTATTTATTTTTTTAAGAGAATTTTAAGTAATTTGCATTAGCGCTAAGTTTTAATTTTCAAACGTCGGGCTCTGTCTATCGTTGTCTTTAACAATTCGTCTTGGTCAGAGAAAAATATCAATCAAAATCGACACGTCGCACACTACCAGCCAATAAACACGGGCCAAAGACGACACAAGAGTGGCGGAAAGTCGAGACATTTGAAACTAACAGGGACAACGACATGCACTAACTTCTAAGAAACGAATTTAGTAGAAGATACTACTTCTGACGTAATTAGCTTCTTTTCACCAAGGAAACACCGTAATACATAATTCACATTTGCCGTAACTTCAAAAAGGTGAATCTAACACTTACAGAGAGGAAAGCGACAGAAGAAAACAAAATCCATAAATTACACAGGCCTGTACATCTCTTCTTCGCTTTGGAAACCAAAAAATAAGCAGCACCCATTGGAAGCGGGAATGGGAGAGAGGCTATAAGGAGGGCCAGAAAAGTTGAGACCAAACAGAGAGATTTACCACGTGTGGAACTTAACACTGGTAGACAGAATAGCTCTTGCTTCTCCAGAAAAAGCTAAGAGCTTTCCCCGTCTTACTTCTAGACATAGACTTGCATAGCGGCTTCATTTCAGCAGGCGCCATCGACAAATCGCTAGTTTCAGGAGGGCACTGATGTGCCTCTACAGCTGAATGGTCTCGTTGCCGCTGCTCTCGGAACAGCATCAAGAGTTTCTGAGCTTTTTCTTTCCCTCTTGGGGTCCCATTGACTGATATTGAAACCAATGCAGGTATAACCCCTTCTTGCAGCACCATCTCACTACATTCCTCACTTCTGTTACACAAAATCAGGAGACAAGAGACAGCTTGCTCCTGCTCTAGGAGCTCACCAGTGTCCAAAATCAAAGCCAATGCGCTTATGAGTCCAGGAGTTGATACCATTGCCTCCCTTCCGACTTGAGAAGAAGCCAAATTTATCAAAATGGCTATGCATTTTTCTGTCCAAATGCAATCACCTTGGGCTACAAGAAGGGATTGTAGACCATTAACGATGCCAGACGAAAGAAGGTACGGAATATTGGAGGGCACAGTGGAAAGATTATAGAGAGCATGGAGAGAATCTTGCTTGCATTGAACATCAGAGTCAGCTTGAAGAAGCTGGATTAGGAACTGGACAGCCTGACTCATGCCAATCATACGCTTGGCTTCTTCAAGGCAAGAGAGATTCACATATAGGGCGGTTGCACCACCATAAGAACTAGTATTCAAAATCATTTCTTCCAACAATGATAATACTCCTGCTGATAACATAATTTCCTTATTTCTGTTGAAAAATTAAAAGGATAAAATTTAAGTTAGTGATGCGCACAAAGGTTAAACATAATCAAAATTATTCATATTCAGAAAAAGCTAACAAATCATTAACTCTACTATGTCTTGGGAAACTCCACCGATATTTATAATTGAAAAATATTAACTGAAAGTACAAAATCATTCTCTTTCTATTTAAATATGCCAATGAAGAGCCGGAGCCTAAATGCTCAACAAATTATGTATAGCAAGAAGTTGTAGCAATGCATTCAACGTAGGCAGTGATCAATTTTCAACATCCACTTGCACTGTGCATATCTGTTTTTATTTTCCTTCCTGGGTGCATGTTGAAAAGTGGGCGTTGCATCATAACAGATACTTCAATAAACCAGACATACAATGTGCAATGCATTTTCAATATATATATATATTTTTATATAAAATTGATTTATTTTCAATATGAAGCATAAAAGAATTTTCAGTAACAATACTGCTGTCCTTTCTCCAAATGCAGGAAGCCAACCAAAAGCTGATATATGCCAATGATGTTGAAGAAATACAGGATAAACATATTATTATGATAAAGATGATTTTTTTAAGTAAAAAATAATGAAGTTATGATTTTGCCTAAAATGCAGGCCTCATTTTTCAAATATCAAGGAACTATTTTGATTTTGTAATCATATGAAAAGCAGTTTACTTAAAGGTTCAAAACTATTAAAAAATAGAAAAGAGAAAGCAGACCTGTTGTTATTTACAGCCAGGTTGAAGAGAGCCATTGCTCCATTTTCCTGGGCCATCAAATTTCCTTCACACACAGCTGATTGCAAAAACTGCAAAAGTGCTTCAACAAAGCCATTAGCCCCCATAAAAATCCTGGCTTCTTCATCATCCTTCAGTAACAGCCTTAATCGTTCGACCACTTTACATTTCCTCGTCCAATTGTTACCTTCAGTCAAGACTTTCAGAAGACTTAAATACTGATCAATATCTTCCTCTTGTGTAGACACACTTTCAGTTCCATTTTCCCCAGTTTCCTCAGAGATAACCCTCTCTTCTAAAGGAACCACTTTGATACCCTGCAACTTGCAAGAGCTGACACTGTTTACAGATCTTGAACTTGTGGATTCAGACTCTGATAATGCCATTCTCCAGTAGTCAAGATCAAGAGATTCAGGAGGGCCTTCTGGAATAGGAACTCCATTCTGTTCACACCAGCTAGCAACAAGACCCTTGACACAGTAATTAGGAGTCAAACAAAGATGTGAAAGTTTCTGTTGGGTCTTTGGGCAGATGTTGTGCCCATCGCTGAACCATTTTGCTATGCATACCCTTTCATATGTTTGCCCAGAAGCAATGATAACAGGATCATACATAAGTTGCAAAGATATTGGACACCTTAACTCTTCAGGTGGAAGGGACATCTGCCCTGATTTCCTATCATTTGGCTTAAAATGAAAGGAACTAAGTTTTGGAAGCTGTCTGTCAAACGCCTGACAATGAACACCAGGAACACCATCCTCAATAAATCCCAGAACAGTGGGAGAACAAGGTACAGAACCCTGAAAATCATTGTCATCTGAGAACTCGCTTCTAAATAATTTGGTGTATTTCCTCATAAGATGCAAAAGATATGCAACAATTGATTCCTTCCGCTTGTCTTCCTCAGCCCGAGCCCTGTCTATGAGTTTCTTGAGAGCTCTTCTTTCAGTAAGAGCCGCTCTAGAAGATGTAATTCCAAGTCTAGTAGCAGCCTGGTGAAAAGATTCAAGTTCATTGCTGTCATTAGAGTCGTTAAACTTTCTCCCCCGCTGAAGCAATGCAATTAAATCATCACCAACTTGCTTCTCTGATGGGTCAAGTGCAAATGACATACTTGCAAGTTCACTCACAATCTCCTGAATCTGAACATATAGAGTCAAACCCCAGACAAGTTAGATACTGACAGCGAAAACAAGAAAAGAGTAACATTTGTGCATATGCATATATATACAAGAGTCAGTGTTAAGAAAATTGAATCCAGAATGTTGCAATCAAGGTGACATTCAATTATTCAAGAAGAATCAAACATCCAAAACAAATCCATATCATTCATGCACTCAAAACAGCAATCAGCAAGGCTAGGTAAGATTATCCACATATTGTAAGAGGATCATGAACCTAACATAACCGAAAAAAAAAAAAAAGACTATACAGCCATATTGTTGTAGATTAGTACCTGGCAGCCAATAGACTCTGGAACAATATCCTCCACCCGTTTAAGACTATCTTTGAGAGCACATTTAGCCTTCTCAAATTTTAGAAGAACAGAATCCCCAGTTATAGCCTGCATCAGAAGTAACGCCATATATATGGTACTTTAAAAATCAATTTCAGGTCAAATGACTTGATTGACCAGCAAAAAATAACCTGTTGAACGGCTGAAATAAATTAAAAATCTTAGATACTGGGAGACATAATCAGCAAATAGAACAACAGAAGAAATAAATCATACCAAGTAAAGTTTGCTACACTCTGAGCAGTGCCGAAGAACATTCTTGGCCTTCTCTAAGGCTACATGCAGTGAACATAATGCTTGAATCCCGGATTTGCTCCTAGGCCTAGCTGCTTCTATAGAAGGAAATAGTGACAACACTTTGCAATATATTAGAGAAAGCGCCTTGCACATTTGTCCATGCAGCTGCATAAGAAACCAAATAAATATTGGTTAGATTACATTACAGAAAATTAAATAAACAAAAACAGAACAGGAAACAATGACACTAAAAACCAGAGCAAGAAGAACAGAGAACATTAACTCCTTTTCTTTTTCGTTTGGCCAGCAATGCAAATATTTGATTAAGTAGCTGAAGTGATAACCACGTAAAAAGAAACTGTTCAAGTGTGCAGATTCAACTGTTTCTATTTGTCACTAAGTTACATAGAATAAATTGGGGGAAAAAAAAAGGAATTTTTTTTTTTTTCCATTTCCTATCTTATTGAATGAAAAATGTAAAGAAACAAATATTAAATAAATTTTAGTGGTCAGACCTTGGCATAAGGACTGTGCATATTGTAAAAGCAATTATTAATTTACTATACATAAAGCATAAGAATTTCCAAAACACCATGCACAATCATTTAAGATATTTAATCATACCTTGGCATCACTTGCTGCAAACAGATTCTCTTCAACCTCAGCAACATCCATCATTCACATTCACTGCCTTTGTAAAACTCAGGTGCTAAATGATCTCAACTATCTTAGCCACTGGATCAAAGAGGAGGAAGAAAGAAAAATCAGCAAAGGGCGAAAAAATCTTAGCAGTTTAGAATCAAAACAGCATCAGTCCATACTGCTGCAGTCAACTAAAATTTTCAGTTCACGTCCAGTTTTTTTAAGCCTATAAATTAACCATAATTTCTTTTTTCAGAGAAAAATAAACCATAATTCAGTAAGCTTTAAAAGAATCAATTACAAGAAAACAAAAAGAAATACTCAAGCTTGTTTTACATCAAAAATATAAAATCTCATGTTATTCTATTAATGAATATTCCATTTAGGCAGTGAAAACAAACAAAGAACAGCTACCACATGCTGCTAAAACTTCAAAATCAGCTTCGTAAAATCCGAGATTAAATCCAAAAGATGAAGCGTATATGTCAAAATTCGAAACAAATCAGTTTCGAGACACTTAATCGTACAATCCATCAAAACAAAATTTTCACTTAACACCTTCACGGTTCGAACAAAAACCTCAGCCGTAGAAAAGCATAATTTTCCAGCTACGATCTTCACTCAAACAAATTCACAGCTTAAAGAAGGATTAAAAGGTTCGAACAGAAAAAAGCCTTAACAGCTACAAAATCATCTGATTCAGAAGCCAAGCAAAAAGGCCGAGACATGGATGTTAACGAGAAGCCCGAGAAAACGGTTGAAGAGAGCAGAAGGAGAGTTTAAGAGGAAGGAGTAGGTATTGGAAAGCAAAACGACGACGTACCAAGCAGAAACTGCAAATCGCGGCCAAGGCGGCTTCATCAAAAAAAAAAGAAAAAGGAAAAAAGAGAGAGAGAGTTATAGAATCGCAGAATTAGGGTTCGGAAGATCTATAAAGCTTTCTCACAGCGACATATTGAGGTCCGAATCGGAGGGCGAAACACGCTGGGGGAAATGGAAAGCAAAAGAAAGCAAAGTGAGATGGAGGGAGATGAAGGATATTTGGTTATTCCGTGACTGACCCAAATTGTTAAATTTTGAGTTTAGTTAGTTATTAGTTATTAGTTAATTGAAAATTAAAATGAAAACTATGCGGATTTCTTCTTTTTCTAAATTTGTTGGCATTTTAGGATGAATGAAATTATTGTTCGTTTGTTTTGTCTTTTTATTTATTTATTTTGAAAAACACAAATTGGATTGAAAGGGAGGGGAGTTAGAATTTTCGCCGCTTTTATCTCTCCTTCCCGGATCACCGGCCGACAGTTGCCGACCTCTTCATTTGTCGCCACGCAGTCGTGTCATAATGACACTTTTGTCCTTTTCAGTTCTTTCATGTTTTTAGGTATGTAGTTACCAAAGTGTATGGACTATTTATTTTACCCGTACTGAAACTCCACCATGCTCTTGCTGTTGTAAGTTTCTAGCATGGTAGCTAAATTAGTTCAATTGGTGGACCATTTGTTCACGTTCTGTCATTTGTCCAGTCATCACTTCGTACTTAGACTTTACATGCATAAAATTCAATTTGTAATTTCAACTACACTTTCTAATTATATGATTTCTAAACAGTAATTGATTTTATAAAATATGCACTTTATATTATTTGAATGAAATTAATCCTTTCAAGTATAAAATGATATAATTAGGTTTGCAAAAGTGCATAATTCACTTAGTAATGTACATAACTCTTGATAAATTTATAAGTTTTCTTTAATAGTTCAATAAAGGCTCAATACCCGCAATAAGGAGGGGAGCAACAAACCGGCACAAAAAGAACAGAAAAGCACAAAACAAAACAAAAGCAAGGGAGACAAAGAGAAACACCCCAAAAACCAAGATCACCCAAGAAACCAAGATCACCCCAGCAAATTGAGATAAATTTATAAGTTTCTAACGATTATTTATTTGGCATACAAACAACATGGTGAAACCTTGTAAACTATAGTTGAAATACAAAGGTATAAAAAAAAAGATAAATCAATTGCACCAGAGTTGCAACAAAAGTTACACAAGAAAAATACAGATTTTTGCATTATTTGTATAAAACTTTTTGTCATCCACTCATATAGTTGAGAGTTGTCTATTACTTCAGCTATCTTTTATAAGCTGCTAATAGATTAATTTTAAGTTATTATTAGAGCAAATATTTTTCCTATTATTTATTTTATGTGTTAATTATTTGTGCAAAAAATATACTAATTACAACATAATTAAAAATTACAATTATGCAATAATAATGTAAGCATATAAACAGTAAGTAATAGGTGAAATTAAGGTCATGTCATAAACATTGTAATACACATAGTATGTACATATATATTTAAGCACGCTAAAATAATAAATGAAGATATTTGAGTTAAGATTTTCACGTCTAAGTCTATATATATTACATGGAACTTGGAAGATGTGAAGGCTGACTTTAACTAGACATAAATTACTAGCTACGGGAATACCTCAATTGCTTTACAATTTCTCACCTGTCTAAACAATCACGTTCATGACTTGTTCAATAGATGAACAATCACAATCAGGTCTCATCAATTTATAGACCACAAGAACAATAACGATTGTTCCTCCTCAATAGATTCACCTATCACAAGTATCGTAAAAGCAAATATTTTTTCCGTGGCTAAGAAAACTAATATGTAGATAACCAATCATTATCATTAATTATCGAAGAAAAAAACAATCATTATCATTGAGAGAGAGAGAGAGAGAGAGAGAGTTATCATCAATTCACTAAAACTTATGGAAGATATGCATTTGTATACTTGTAAGTTGCAAGGTTTGGCCGACAAATTTTACCTATGGAACAAGTCAACTAGTTAATTTATACGTTAATTAGAACTTTTGGAATAATCTTAAATACAATTTATTTAAATATTGAAAAAGTTAATAAGAAAGAAAGAATTGATAATTTAATTATATAATAATACTTTTTTAGAAGTGAAACTAACTTAAAAATTACCTTATGTAAAACTATTAGTTTAAAAAAGCAATGATTATAACCAATACAAAGTTAATTGGAGTAATAGATACTCATTTCTTTTAGGATTCAAATCCTTGATATGGAATAACCAATTATCTACTGTTGGAAAAGTCATACCTCTTATAAAATCTCAAATACTCGAACAAAAATCATTTTCGATGGGAGAATACTTGTTAGGGGAAAAAATGATTATATTGTTCAATATAAAGCAAAACTATACATGTGCCCGACTAATAGCTCAAATCATATATCGCTAAGACTTACGCCATACAGCTATGTCTTATGTCTTATAGTATATACTCAATTAATACTTGCATCAGAATTAGCTATTTAATTAATTAAAAACCATTTTCAACTATATGGACAGTAGAAAACTCATTTTTTTTTAATCTTAATTTGACTATCGTAATACTTAACGAGTTGCAATTGGTCCTGAATGCAATACTAAAGATCGAAAGGTGGAGTTGATTGATGATGACAATGTAACGGAACAGTAGGCATTTTAAACATTTTAGAAGGTCAAACCTTCCATATTATATTGGAATATATAACTACACCCAAAATAAGTATATATATATATATATATTGGTACAGGAATATAAAATTTTTATCATCCGTGAGACGGAAATGAAAGTACGAGAACATGACAGTTTTGTGATGATTATTGCATATCCAGGAATTTCTGCTGCATCAGGACTGATTCTGCTATCCTCTATATATACTTCTGGTGAGTATCTACTATGTCTCTGGTGCCACTGAAGCTGTGCTAAATTGGTGGAGGAATTGCAACTTGGGAGATTATATACCATGACAGTTTTGTGTTTGCTGCTGGTGGTTTTTCAGTTACTTCAGATAGCACTAATGTTGTCCATCTTGCGGTTCTGTTTTGATGAGGTTCAGCAGCATGCGAGTTTGCTATTATTCTATAAAGTGATGATCTTGGTTGCTGCAGGTTATGGAGCTATAAGTGTTTCTGGTGTTATGTCTTATGAGTTTAGGTTGCTGTAATTTTTATATTTGGTTATTTTCCTGGTTATTAGGTTGCTCTTGTGTTCTCTCTTTGTATTGCTTCTTACCTGTTTTTGGATAAGTGACGCATTTTACCAACTATCGGAGGAAAAAAAAAAAGGTACGAGAACGTTGAGCAAAAGATATTCTTAAAATCATTTCTATGGAATGTTTTCAAAATGGTGTGGCAAAAATAAAAATGGAATATTCTCACATAAATCTGGCGACATCTATGTAGAATAGAAAATATTTCGCGATTGAGATAAAAAGTTTGCTGCCCTCTAAATTGCTTAGTTTGTGACTGTAAACTTGATTTAGGAGATTTTTAAAATGGAAAAATATGGTAGGATGGTTTTTCCTCGTGGATAAAATTACTCATAGTACCATGGTAGAGTAAGTAGTTCTATGGCTGCAATAGAGATTGATAGCAGCTCCCCCAAACCAATAAGACATTGTTTTTGTTTGGTTTTTTTTGGGGGAGGAGGGTACCCAAGAAACCACCTAGATGTGAATATTTACTGCTTTGTTTCTCAACTTTTATTATTTTATCTTATATTCATCTCGAGACTTTTAACATTAATTAATTAAACCACAGTTGATCACTTGATTGCAGTAAAAATAATAAAGACAAAATATATATCAAGTTTTTTATATCCATTCTAACTAACTTTTAAATTAAGTAATGATATGTGAACAATTTTATTGAAATAAGTAATTGAAAAATTAAAAATATACACTCATTTAAAATTTTTTTTACATATCGTTATTTAATTTTAGAAACAGATGGTATAGATATACGAAACTTAATATAATTTTTTTTCCAAATAGTAATTACCTCAAATAACCTTTATTTGTAATATTAAATGTTAAAATTCTAAAATCATAATTTTCATAATTTTTTTGGTGTAATTTTGATAAATTTTTGCTTAGCCATTACGGTGACTCAATTAATTGAGTAATAGGTCAAAAATTTGAAACTTTTAAAACTAATCAAAATCATTCGAATTTAATTCTAAAACAAATGCTAATTAAGTAGACGTGATGTAGTGTTAAGCGCGCCTTTAATTGGGTTAATATGTGAAATAAAATTGTTAAGTTCGGGAAAAAAAATATAGGTATGAGCAAGCAAAAAGTTATGGGGTATAAAGTTACGGATATAAAGTACACATTTGCCAATTTTTTTTTAATATTGACTGCAATAAAATTTAAACTTATAATTTCATATTAATTATCAAAATCTCTTATTATTAGATTAATCCTAGTAATTTTTTTCATTTTTTTTTGTTTGCCAAATAACTTTGACAATTAATTTTGTCTCCCATCCACCTCAAAAAAAAAAAAAACCCTAATTTCCCATATGCATATATTTAAAAAGTTCCCATGTGTGGTCCAATAGACAAGAGATAATGTAAGTCTATGCATTTATTAGGAAATGTATTACTTCAAAGTATCAAAACCTATAATAATTTAGTTGCCAATAACTGACTAACGACAATTGGGAGAAAAAAGCAAAAATCCAAAACAGACACATGCGCGCATAATGTATCCGCTATATGGCATTTAATATTCATATGATGCATGTATCAATCTGCTACAATGTGGAGCACATAGAGGCCTTACGATAGGGAGAAGCAAAACTAACACTGATCACTAAGCATTTCTCCCTAATAAATGTCACTCAAACATTGAAAATGACCCTTAACCATGCTACCTTTTAATAATTAGTATTAAAATCATCGTGAATTCAAAGAAGGAAGCCACTCAATAAATTTAGCATAATGCATATGGATAAGGCACTGCTGTGACATAATGCCCCGATTTGTTTATTTTTCTGGAGTAATGTAATACTACTTGTATTAAAATAATCAACTTTAAAGTACTAAGCTATTATTTAAATTGAGTAGTGTGGTTAACTAGACCACTAATATGCTTGTCGATTTATCTTTTAATTGTATTTTTATTGCAACGAGATTTAAATCTTTAGAAAAAAAAATAATTCAGTCATTCATCAATTTTCTACATTTATTTTATTTTCAGTTCAAAAATTTTTTTTCACTAATATTTTTAAAAATGTATCCATAAAAGCAATAGATAAAACATTAAAACTTAAAGCTCACATCATAATATAAATATAAAAATGAAATTTATTGATGATTGCCCTCAAAACACTACCAAAGGAATTAAAATACAAATTATTAAATAAAAACATAATTATTCAATATTGAAAATTTTCAGAATCTTTAATTTCTTTTAAGTAATATGAATGCTAATAGAGATATTCGTATAAGTTTTATATTAATATACTTTTTTAATCTGAAAAGCTAATATCCTCTTGGAGTGTCGGATGCCAACAGTTGAGGACAAGAACATCCGATAGTATATATGGACACCAAAATTTCAAGCCCGATTTATGAGGCTACCACTCATTTTTCCCATGTTTTGTATGAGGTAACATACATTACACATGAAAAAAAAAAAGAGAGGTAACATACATGTAAAATTTATATTATTATGCTTTGCCTCGATTTACATACATAAGTGGTAAATTTTTTAAAAAAAATTTATTTTGTGCAAAGTGCTGAAAAGAAAAAAAAAACTTATACAAACAAGAAAAGTTATATTAAATTAAATATATTAGTATAATTTTCAAAAAATATATAGAAATACTTGAGTAAATGAAATAAATATAAATGCATTTCCAAAAATAGGTGCGTTCAACGATTTACTTTTGCTATTAGTTGCCCAGAATTGTTAATGTCAAATGTACGAAAGAAAATCAGTTCTTTTAATACAAAAAGCAGGTAGGATGCAGCACATGGACACATGGAAAATCCTTTTTTTTTTTAAAATAAAAGTGTATTTTTAAACATTAAATATTATTAAAGAGAAAAAGGATCCACTTACACTAATATAAATTAAATTCAAATCTTACATTATTGAATAAAAATTTTTTTAGAAAACTGGCAGTAAAATTTCATGTGTTATAAATTATGTTTATAAAATTTTATACTAATAAAAAATTATTTGATATATTTTTTATAAAAATTTAAATTAACATAATAAATATTACTTAAATATAGGTAAAAAAAGAATTATTTGATCATATAATACGTTTGTTTGTACTTCTTGTTAAAAAAGAAGTACTTTTTTTAAAATTTTTCAAAAAAAAAGTATTTATAAAATTTTTAATATTATTTATTTATATTTCTAAAAAAAAATAAAAGCAGAAAATAACCAATTTTTCAGTTATTTTAAAAAGTAAATAAGGAGTTGTATATCCCAGAAGCAGAAGTAGTAGAAAAGAGAGAATATTACTCCTTAAAATTAGTAATCACTTTCTTTTCACTCAATTACAATTTAATCTTTAAAATTTTTAAAAGCTACTACTCTCTTTCCACTCTCATGCTCTCTTCTATATATCTTTTATTATAATTTTATTAAATAAAGTATTTCGATATTTATCACAACTAAATAATTTAATAAATTCTAATTTTAATAAAAAGTATTCATATAATTATGAATTTAATTGGTATATACTGATAGTATAAAATAATTTTACATTGTCAACCAATAGAAATAGAGAAAAATGAGAAATCATAGTGGATCCCTCATTATAATGGGTAGTTATTTATATGAGTTGACACTTTTTATTATTTCTATTGGTTGACAGTGTAAAACTATTTTACACTGTCAGTGTATTTAAATTAAATTCTATAATTATCTCCAAATATAAAATAATTTTTTGCTTTTATTTCTACTTCTACTTCTATTTCTATTTCTTAAGAAGTATTTCTTCTAAAATATTAATCAAATGGCCCCATATTCTCGTTGACGTCCATTTTTTTTAATTAACCACAAATGATTTATATGGTATGTAATTATAATTTAATAATTAAATTAATAAAAATTATATTTTATATAAAAATTATTAAAAGTATAAATATATTAAGTCTGACATCGAAGAATCTCTCTTCATTAAAAGTGTATAAAGACCAATTTTTCAAATATGACGGTAATCTAAAGCTTTCTAATGATTTTAAAAAAAATAATTATTTTTTCAAAATACAACTTAATTTTCACTGTATTTGAATCTTCTCGATTACAAAATAAATTTTTTTATGTGTAAAATAAGATTATTTTCTAGTAAAAACTACTAACAGATAATTCAAGTCTTATACAATCTGATTTTTATCTGTTGCGAAAGATAATTCAATTTTAATCCATACATCAGAATTAATTTTTTTTATCAACTTATATAATTAAAAAAAGTAATATATTAATGTATTAACCAAATTTTTGTTTTTTTGACGGTATGTGTAAACCAACTTTAATTTAATAGAGAAATAGCCGACGAGGATCCTACAAAGGAGCCCCAAGTTAGATATAATTGGCTTAATTCGCAGCGGATGACCCTACAAAGGAGTACGGAAACCAGAATCCCCAATTTGTCTTATAGCTCATCACAAAATAAAAGTTTTTTTTTTTGAGGTTATATACAAGAATTTGTTAAGGAGCCCTTAAATCAAAGGCCAAAAAAGTTATTTAATGCCTTTTATTAAATAAATATTTTTCATATTTTAAAAAAATAAATATATTCCTTTTGAATTTTTAATATAAGATTAATTGATTTATTCTTTAACAAAATCTTTTTAAAACGAGTTTGTTCATAAAATTAGTGAATAAAATTATATCACTATTTAATTTAATAAATGAAAAATAATTTAAATTAATAAAATACATCTACGTTCTTTTATTTTAGAAACAATTTCATGTAGAATTTTTTTCTTATTTTTCTGTATCACTTTTTTTTAAAAAAATTATCTAATATTTTAAGGGCTCCTTGATAAATATCTAATATTATTAATTTATTTTTATTAATTAATATATAATATATTTAAGTTGCAATAGTTACCCTATTTATAAGCATGCTTCAACTATCAAGTCTTACAATGTTTAACAGTAAACATTGACTGCAACTTTAGTGCCTTTAATATTAAAGATTTAAATTTTAAAGCCATCATTAGCATGAATATTTTAAAATATAACCAATGGATTTTGAAAAGTCAAAAGTTCGAAATTTTAAACTACGATTGAATCTAAGTGATTAATTAATCAAATTATAATTTAGCAACTGGTTATTGACCGTCTGCGATTAATCATCAATTCACCTTTTCCTTCTCTGTGCACCAATCATCAATTTTCCGTAGTAAAACTGAGAGTTGAAAACCTTAGCAATCATGGCGTGGGGGGGTAAGTTACCACCACAGCCTTCCATTTGAATGAAGCAGGCCATCATGGGAAAGGGGAACCCATCTATGCTGGTCTCGTGTTGACTGTGTTACATGCTTTTTAATATGGAACAAGTGGCTGGTTGCTATCTGCAATAACGTTAACGTGTGCCATTTGGGTCACTTTTCAACGATTAAACAATTCTGTTTAGAAGCCGGGATTAATGTTTTAAATCTTTACGCTCCATAGGAGCCCAACAGCCAAACACGTTTTTATAAATACATGTGCATCTCTTAATTACATATCAGTAAAAAATAGTAAAATAAGATTTTATGGACATTGAATAAAGTTCAACTATTATCTAATGATTATAAAAATAACATTTGTGAATAGTGTGTGATGAGAAACATTATTAATTGTTTAGCATGAATATACAAGAAAATAAACTAGGAGAAATTAAACTATGCATAATTTTCTACGCGTACACTTTTTTTTAAATGATTATTTGAATAATTCATGTAAAACTTAAATAGTTTAAAAGGTTGGGTAATGCTCAATTGTTATTGAATGAATGTTGTCAACAAAAAATTAGTTCATTTAGTCAATTTTCTACTCATGTATTGTGGTAATTGTGTTTAATTCTTAAGTTTTTTTATTGATGGATTATTTGTAAATCTCTATAAATGTTTATTGAGCCTAAAGATACTCTTGAACCTTAATTGAACCCAATGTTCCTCTTAACCTAATTTTTTTTTGATAATTCTTTTTAATGAATGCTTAAAACTTTGGAGAGGTAGTGTGAGGAACATTATTGTGACTATCATTGTGAAAAAAGGGTGTGTATATAATATATAGAGAGAGAGAGAGATGTACACCCGCGAAAGATCCCAATAAGAACTTGTAAAATCAATTGCCATTCTAGAATTTCTAGTAGTGTTAGTCTACTTATATCTGACCAAAGCCAATAAAAAACAAATAGGATGACCTACCTTGTGGAATCGAGTTAATGATGGATCATGGATTGCATGTGATTGTCGCCTATAACTGAGGTAGTAGCGACCACTTCCACGTTCCTAGCATGAGAGATATTACAGCACTCGAAAAGGAATACATCTAATTATCTACCACAAAAAACAATGCATCTAATTAACTATGCCACAAAAAAAAAGAAGTTGTTTTGATATATGCTTTATAAAATGTTATAAAACAAAAATATATGAAATCATACACGGATAATAATATCTGTGAAATATTCTTATAAAGGTTTGGTTAACATCACATGTTTGTGCATCACCAAAAAAAACATCACATGCTTGTGCATTTATGATCGTCCACAAAAGAACTTAGTTTTAGTTGATGTTCAAATTGGTATTTCATGGTTAAAAAAAAAAATCTTAAAAATCTTAAATTTCACTGTCACCTCTAAATCTTGAAACAAACTATACACTACCTTTTTAAAATTCAAAACAGACCATACATAATTTATAAAAAAAAAAAAAAAAAACCACAATTTCATTTTTTTTTCAGATTGATTAACATACGTTCCTAGTTTTGGTTAGGAAATTTGACTGTTGAAGCCCACTACAATTGGGCCTATGGCTATGAAAATTCCATACATCAGGTTTATGAGGCCCAGAAAATCTACGCAGTGAGGAGGGACACGAGCTGGGTATTACCAAGCCCACAAGGTGCACAAAGCCCAACCATGACGTTCATAGTCAAGCCCGTTACTGGTAATGTTCAATTCGCTCATCTGTCATCTCCTCATGCTTCCTTCTTCACAACTGGCTTCACAGGCACACTCCACTACTCCTTCACTCACAAAAAAAAAAAATTCTAAGCTGTATCTATGCGACGTTGCAAATTGCCGATCGCGTAACTGAAGATGACCGGAAGCGGAAGAAGAAGCGCTCGGAGTAGAGTCCGATCCTCCGCCGATCCCGGCGACGGCGGCGACGACGACGTTTCGCGGAGCGAAACGAAGGCGAGGCTGAAGCGCCGGAGAGAGAGGAGCAAGTACGGAAGCACCATTCCGATATTCGACAATGCGAACGTGAAGGTGGTGCTGTGTATCAGCTTGGTGGCATTCTTCGTCGTCTTGTTTCTGATCCATCACCTCGTGAATTCCGCCGCCGAGCCTCAGCCCCCTCGCGCCGTCACGCCGTTTCCTGCCCCCAAGATTATGGACCTTCCTCAGGTGAACGCTATCTTCTAACTTGCTCCGTTATTGAATTGTTGTTCTAAGCTGTTTCTTTCTTTCTTTATTCCTTTGTTTTTTTCTTTTTTTGGTGATTTATGAGGATTAAAGTATGTGAATGAATTGGTTTGTGTGGCAGTTTCAAGGTGAGCACAAGGAGAGTTTGTATTGGGGAACTTATCGCCCCCATGTCTATCTCGGAATTCGTGCCAGGTATCATTTTAGTAGCCGTCTTTTTTTTTTTGGATTTTTTGTTTTTTGTTTTTTTTTTTTTAAATTTAATTTGGGAAATGCTACAAGGTTGTTTGAGCTGAAATGGAAGCAAATACTATCTTGGTGGCTAAGCCTTGTACTATTGATGGTATAAAATCTGAAAATATTGTGAGTTGACTGATTTGTGCCTGAAAATTGTGCATTGTGCAAGAAATGTTGCGCCTTATTTGGCTTAGATTGTGTGTTTAGGATGTCAATGTCGACAACATTTGATTCTGCAAGCATTCTTATACGTTTTTGTTTCTACTTTTTATTTTGGTTATGTCAGGACTCCAAAGTCTTTGATGGCTGGATTAATGTGGATTGGTGTGAAGGACGGCAGATATCACTTACGACATGTTTGCAAGAATGAGGATGAGCTAGGCACTTATGGTTGGACAAAGCACGATGGACGTGATTTCGGGCATCAAGTGCTGGCTGACCATGGCTTGACTTTGGCTACTGAGTTTTTAAAATCAAAGGGAGATGGCAGTGGCTATGGAGGGGATTGGGCAGTTCGAATTAATGTGGACATTGATAAGTAAGTCATATAATTAATTTCAAATCACTTTCATATAAGTATTAAGGCCGAAAAAATTTTTTGTTAGTTTTTTTTTCCCCTTAATGGAAAGTAGATACTGGCAATTCTGTTGAAATTTGAGAAGATGAACTAATGGCACCCTTGTTAATTTAAATCACTTTTAGCATTTGGTCTGATTTTACCCGCTAGAAGTGATGATAGCATATAACCTAATAACATTGATCTTAATGTTCTGGTAAAAGTTGCTTATTGTTTCCCTATATGAGTCTCTTCGTCTCTGAGTGTTGCAATATTTGGTGACTTTTGTCTATTGAGTAGATTTGTTCCTGTGGTCCAATCTCAGGTCTGAGTGGAATGAGGAGTTTGGGAGAGGTGCCCAGCTCTTTTTCTATTTGGCTGATGAAGGTGGTAACATTCTGCATGTAAGTAGAGAAAACGTGAACATTGATGAGGATTCTTTGCTTGCATCTGGCTCTCGAACGGACATTGGAGATTGGGAGCTACATTTAAAATCAATGGTAATGTTACAAAATGGTTTATGGTTGAATCTTCAAGATTGTGTTACTCATACTACCATTGGTCATTTTTGTGGAGTTTACGGTTAATTGGCTTACACTTCTTGTAAGAAGCACCCACAATTGCTGTTTCCTTCTTTGAAACAGTTTAAGAATATGGTAAAACTTATGAATCTCCACACCTTGAAGCATGCATGTAACCTGAAAATTGTAACTACCGACATGAAAAATTTACTGTCCTCCTTTTTTAGACCTTTAATTAACCCGTATAATTGATTTCCTCTCTTTACCTAATATACTATTTGTCAGTTTGTCACTCTTGATTGCCGGTTATCTTATGCCTGGAAGCAAGCCATAATTCACTAATAATTTTCCATTTTCAGGATGATTTGGAACTGCATTATTCTGGATTTCGCACACCTCACTTTCACAATTTGTCTGATCTTGTTGAGGAAAATCTTGCATCTCAAGTACGGTTGGGTATTTCAATTCATCTTATTATATAATTTTGGAATTGTTTCTTTTGGGCTTTCCTTTGATTTTTCTGCTTATGTGCACGTCATTGTAGATAGGAAAGCATGCTCAACTCCAGCTATCTGACTCATCAGATGATTCTCCAAACGTGTTAGTGTTTCAGGTAATAGTGCATAATAGTATATGCACTTTTTGCAACCCATTTGTCAATTTTAAATGTTTCAATTTAGTTTCTCTCTCTCTCTCTCTCTCTCTCTCTATATATATATATATATACACACACACACACACACACACACACACACACACATTATTATAGAAAGCGCCTTTTCCCATATGGTTTTGCTGTCACTTGTGCTTCTTATTTCTTTTTAATTCCTGCTGCAGATTATTGGTGGATTTCCTTTCACAACAGATATTGTACTTCTTTCTGGAACTGGTTCAGGAAGCTCAAGAGTAGAAGAGCGTGTTAGTAATCTAACAGGTTTTTTTTCCACTTCTGTACAGTGTTTGTCCAAAACATAGAATGTAAATTTATGTGCATTAATGGAAAAGGAGATGGAATTTAGTACTCTATTTTGTTGTAAGAGTTGGTCATTGCTCTGAAAAACTGCTTAGCATGTTGATGGACGTTATGGGAGCTTATACAATTGTGTTGCTAATTTGTGCTAAATAATAGAGGCTGAAATTTGGAAGATATGTCTACTGTGCTTTCAAATTCATTTCTTTTGGCTTTTGGTTTGTCTCTTAGGATGCTTTCGTGTTTAAATCTTAGTTTTAAGAGAACTTGGCTACTCTTTACTGAATTTGTAGGTATTTTTAATTTTAATTGACAGTGGCTTTCTAAATTGGTGTGTAATTGTTTGTTTGTTTTCTGCTCAATGTTAGGCACCTCACTGACCAGTCAACTGAATGACAAGAAACAAGCATTTGATGAAAAGTTTGAAAAAATTTTCAATTTAGCTGAGAAGGTACTAATTTTGTTGTCCTTTACTTATTCATTTTGATTTCACTTTCTCATATTCAGTAATTTATTCTGCTTGTTTGGTCTGTCATTGTGTTCTGAATCTCTAGTTACATTTTATTCAGTTTTCATTTAGAAATTTATCGTACTAGTGAATTTCCAGGTGGATTCAGATTCCATATCTGTTGGTAAGGCTGCTGTTGGAAACTTATTAGGTGGCATTGGCTACTTCTATGGGCAGTCAACAATTGCTCTTCCAAGATTCCTTAATGTAAGTTACTTTAGTTTGTTATTTGCAGTCCTTCTTGAAGAGTATGCTACCCCATAATAGTATATAACTTGACATGTGACTATCATAAATATGGAAGTTACGTTCATGTGTTTTTTTTTTTCCATGGTTAAAGAAGAAATTTTAGAGACAACATAGAAAAATGTACAAGAACAGAGGATTCCTAACAGTTGTTAAAATGAAATGAGAATAAAAAAACCAAGAAAAGCTAATTAACTACCTAGTTATGCTGCAGATCGACAAAGAAGCCCTTTGAAATATCCATCAGCTAAACACCATAAATAAGCTAAACGGACTATTTTATCCCACAGCCGGCATACGAAGTTTATCCCTAAGCGAATGCCTCTCTAACCATAAGCACCAAATAACAGCATACATTGCACACTGCCAAATTATTTGCTCTTTCTCCTAGAACCCTCAAATTGGAATCAAAAAATGAGAAGAGTTTTCTCATAAGCTGAAAAGGAAAACAACCTGATTTTCTGAAAGATGCTGATAGGAACCCCACATTCGGTAAGGTGTATGCTAGGAAGAAAAATAGAAAGAATGGGCTGATAAGGGTCCAACATGAGAGTAAGACAAATTGGGAGTTTGTTATGCTGAGTAGGAGACAGAAATAGGTGGATCAGAGAAGATTTGCTATAGTGGGGAGGTGTATATCTCGATGGGTAGCAGGGAATGAGGTCATAACAGAATTGTGAAGAGAGAATGAGAGGCTAAAGGGCTCCTCTATGCCCAGGATATTTTTCTTTTCCTTTGAGTGTTCTTATTTTCATTACTGAATATACAAGCTCTGAGCTGAGTTCTTCAAACTGAAGCTCAGTTTCTACATTTCATATTTTCTGGTTTCCTACTTTTCTTCTAGCTTGATACCAGTTCTAACAATTGGTATCAGAGCCAAGTTATCATGGGGAGCTTATGGATGGTTTCATCGCACAAAGCTGCAATGGAAGCAAAGATAGAGGCGGTGGAGAAAAAATTGGAGAGGTTGTTGGTGATTCAACAGCAACAAGAGGAACTTGGGAATCGGATGAAATCCCTGTCGCAACAGATAGAATACCTATTAAGGGAGCGGAGAGTGAGAAAATTAGGAGGGAAGGTAGAGAAGGCAAATGGAGTGGAATCATCCAAGAGAAACGAAGTGGAAGAGGTGGTGGTTGACCACCCATTCCAAAAGTAAGAACCAGTTGAAGTAAAAGAAGAAGCATCACAAGAATTGAAAGGTGACCTGACCATGATGAGGGAGCAAGGGCAGAAGCATCCTCATGTGACGGAGAAGGAACCACCGAAGAAGGTCATAGAGGATGTGATGACTGAAAGGGTAATAGGTGAACTAGTAGAGGAAGATTGTCCTAAGTTAGATAGAAAATTGAAGTCAAAATCAGAGACCAACAAGGAACCAAAAATGGAGATGACAATGGCGATGATGAACAAGGAGGAACCACCGAAGGTTGACGATGAGGTGGATTCCGACGCAACGGAGAAGGAGTCCGCGACGAGCAGGGTTTTGCAATCCGTCGAAAAGGATGGAGAAGCGAACGAATCGAAGAGAAAAGCCATGGTGGGGGTGCTGCGTTTGGGAGAGGAGGATGAGAAGGGAAAGGAGGCACAACGAAGTTCCGTTGTTGACCATTGGACGAGAGAACAGCTGGTGGCGGTGTTGAAGCCATGGGGCCCAAAGACACCAGCGAAGCGGGCACTGTATGAGCCGCCGCCGAAGCCACTTGAACCACCAGAATCGTCTGAACCGCCAGAGCCGTCGAAGCTGCCAGATCATGAGGACGCCCCGACGATGGTAGTGGAGATGTTGACGGAAAGGGTGGCTGCTCGACCGACACCGCCGGATGCTCCTTCGCCGGTGGAGATAGAAAGGAATAGAGCCGCGACTGAGCTCGGCTTCTCGTTCAAGCCGACCCGACTTTCACCGCTGGAACCGCCTAAAGTGTCGAATTTCGAGAACGAGGCGACCATGGCAGTGGAAGTTTCGTTGGAGATCAAGGTCGCTGAATCAGTTTCCTCTAGTAGATGCACGAAGGGGAGAAAGGAAGGCTGGGCAGTGGTTAGGGCAAGTCACAAATCAGGTCAAAATTTTGACCCATTAGGCCAGGCCCATATGTGTAAACAGAATCATGGGGGCTCAGTAAAAGAAAACCAATAGATTATAGAGTTATTGGGTCAAGGCCAAAACCAGAGAAGAGAGAATAAAGGTTCAGAATCAGCAAACCATGTTATGAAGCTCTTGGGCCAGGCCCAAATCAGAGGGGAGAAGAATGGGGTCTATGATAAAGGACACCATACTATGAAGCAAATAAGTCTAGTGAAAGTAGGACTCAGGAAATATGGGGCTCTAAAAGGCCCAGAAATTCTCCTAGGAACATGCGACAAAGAGGGCTAGGAAATTTCTTCTCAAATTTCTTCTCAGCACAGGTTTGAACTGGATAGGTGTGTGACCCATGCAATCATCAACCTCCAATATTGAAGCCATTTCCCTACAGCAGTAACAGTAGCTACGGATACTAAAAGTGGTAACCACCTTCTATTCATTATGAGTCCACCTTCTATTCATTATGAGTCTAGTTAAATCCATTCATAGCCAGTTGGTGAGCTCTAGCAATCACTTTTGGATTGCGCATGATTGGATTGTTTAGATATATTTTCAGATACAGGATTGATACACAATGGACTGCACCTACAATTGAAGGGTCTTTTAGTGGTGCTAGGGGAGGTGCTATAATCGCCCATGATTTCCTTATTGTTAATTCTTTTTCTACTGCATTTGATTGGTATATGAAAGTTCCAGCATCCTATTCTGATGGTTTTGCTCTTAAAAGGGATGAGTTTTGTGCATCAAGAACCATTCCATTTACTACTGATAGAGTTGGGATAGATTTGCCTAACTATAGACTTGGATTCTTTAGTTTGAATCAGATGACCGAGATTGAGGCTTACATTGGCAGGAGAAGATCAATCCCCCTCATAAGAAGTTAGAGCTCTCTCCTATGCTCTGTTTTCTTTTCATTAAAGGTGTTGCACAAAACACTAATGTCAGTGTTTATCTACCTGAGGGTGGTAATGATGATGAGTGCTGGACATCTTTGGCATCAAAAAGAGGATCCCTTAAACTATGGGACTTATGCAAGCAAACCTGTCCCCTTCCGGATTCATTAGCTTCTTTAGTTGCTTCTAGTCCTTATTTAGCAGCTGAAGATGCAGGAACTATTGTTGTTATATCAACAAAGCTATCAAAGCCTAATTACCAGACAATAGAGCTTGGAAAGGGGGAGCTCAAGGTTGAGCCTGAGGAGGACATAACAGTCCACCAACACCACCAACACCTGTAGGAGTCTAGGGAATGTCTAAATATCTTTTTGTGTTGGAAAAGTCTAGCAAGTCTGAGTATGGGACTTGGAGCAAGACTATGGGACCCGGGTGGACATTATTATGCACCAAGGGTAATTTCCTGCAGGAGAGCATGTGCAGAGATTGAAAATCAGTACCGCACGATTGCATGTATATCATTTCTTATTGGATGTTGCTTGGTTGGTGTGTTTCATTCCGTAGTTGAAGAACACGGATTGGAGATATGCCTTGCCATGAGGACGACATTTGATGCCATCACAATAGTGGAACTTGTTCCTGCAATAGCTCTATTGGTTGTCAAAGAGAAGGGTGAGGAAGCTATTGAAGAAAAGTAAATTGATTCTTGGCTCAACTGGAACTTTGCTGATTATGTTAGTGATTGCCAAGCTGCAAAGACACCTACAGAATTTGAGGAACATCAAGAAATTATAAGTATGGGACTAGGAAGGGATATATGGGATGCCGGTGGAGGTTACTACACTGCAAGCATAATTTCCTCTTCCTTTTACAAGATTTGGAACCCAGGAGGAAGTCTTTCCAAAAGTAATGTTTTGCTTTCCATTGCATCACCTTGAGGACAAGGTGATTCTTCAAGGAGGGGGTATTGATAGGAACCCCACATTCGGTAAGGTGTATGCTACGAAGAAAAATAGAAAGAATGGGCTGATAAGGGTCCAACATAAGAGTAAGACAAATTGGGAGTTTGTTATGCTAAGTAGGAGAGAGAAATAGCTGGATCAAAGAAGATTTGCTGTAGTGGGGAGGGGTATATCTCGATGGGTAGCAGGGAATGAGGTCATAACAGAATTGTTAAGAGAGAATTTGAGAGGTTGAAGGGCTCCTCTATGCCCAGGATATTTTTCCTTTCCTTTGAGTGTTCTTATTTCTATTACTGAATATACAAGCTTTGAGCTGAGTTCTTCACACTGAAGCTCAGTTTTTGCATTTCATATTTTCTGGTTTCTTACTTTTCTTCTAGCCTGATACCAGTTCTAACAGATGCAAAGGAGAATCATCTTTTCAAAAAGATGATTTTAAGTCGAAAAGCATTTTGGTGTTAGTTGCTAGGTCTATATTAATTTGCATTTGTTTACCTTTTTCCATGTAAATATCTCATCCTAACAGTGTGGCTTTGCTATTGTTTAACTAAATGCTGTGATTGGCTTTAGTTTTCATTTTCACAACATCATATTGCTATCCTTTGCGCTTTTAATTAGCTATCTGCAATTTGGAACTTGACACTTATGCAGTATATTATTTTCCTTTGCAGCTTAATGAACACGTTAATTATGTATCGTATTGGCCTGCCGAGCTTTACACAGCTGTACCGGGTCGATCTTCTTTTCCAAGAGGATTTTTATGGGATGAAGGTTTTCATCAACTTCTAATCTGGTTAGTTTCCTGTGCTAGTTATCCTTTATCACAACCATTGTGATCATCGTCATTATTATTGGTTTTGTCTGAAATTCTCAAGCGGAAATAAGTGCTGTGTTTTTTTGATTGCTCAAGATTTACTGGTATTATTTAACAAACAAATCATCTGTGATCTGTAAATATGCTTTATTTGCACAAATGTACATTAACCAGGCGTTGGGATATTCATATTTCGTTGGATATCATTGGACACTGGTTAGATTTGATGAATGTTGATGGATGGATACCACGTGAACAAATTCTGGGAGCTGAAGCGCTGAGGTGTGGTATAAAACATTTTCTATAGATGATTGCAGTTAATTTGTGGCTTTTAGCTCTCCAAGTGACATAGATTCTTCTGTACTTGCAGTAGGGTCCCAGAGGAATTTGTTCCTCAGCATCCAACAAATGGAAATCCTCCAACTCTGTTTTTAGCATTAAGTGGTAATTTTAATTTTAATTTTTTGGTTTTCTTTCTATGTTACTCTTTTTTCTTATGCTTATGGATTTCATTTTATATTTTTGTAGTTACTAGAATCATTATTTCAAAAAGAAGGCAACAAATATGTTCCCATTAGTGAGTTCAATCAAACATTAACTTAAGGCCAGGTTGCATGTCATAGATTTTGCTTTTCATTGAGGGATGATGATGAGAAACTTCCCGCCTGGTTATTTTTTGTCTCTTCAAAGCTCACTTATCCTTGCAACTCTTTTTACTTTGCATGTTCTTGATTTAAGATGGGAATCATGCATAATTATGCTGGATTCATACTCAAGATGTTTCTGAGTAATTAGTTTATGGGGACCGAGCTGGACAAATTATATGAAGTTCAAATGTACAAATATATCTATAAATGTCACTTTAGGTCAGAAGCATAACTAACATTGGTTTGGTGATGTTGAATGCATGTTGAATCTCAGGGCCTGCCAGAAAGAAATCATTATGGTTGTGATGATATTTTGATTACTTGCATTGTTTTTAAAACTTACTTTTAAAATAACTGAAAACATATTCCTGAGAATGAAGCTATAGTTATTAGATCGTGTGGGACATGAAGATACTGTAAACTGTACAAAAATTTATTGGCCCCTCTTTTATGCAGCTATGTGGTTGTAACATATTATTTTTGTTTCTGTATGAAAGTCTCTTCATCTCCACCGCCGCAAATTAAAAAAAAAAAAAATCCCTTTCCTATTATGTCCTAAACAAAGTGCTGAAAAATCCGTTTTTTCCAGATATAGTTAATGGCTTGAAGAGTGACGAGTTTACTGCAATTGATAGAAGTGAGATCTCTCTGTTCCTGGAGCGTGCCTTTGTTAGACTGGAGGCATGGTTCCAATGGTTCAATACAACTCAGTCAGGTATATAATGCCCATGTGTCTGCTTTGAGTGCTGAATTGAGATTGTTTCTTCCTGACCTATTTTTGGGTCATAATCTCTTTTTAATACAGGGAATCAGATGAGTAGCTACTATTGGCATGGACGGGACAATGGGACGATGCGTGAATTAAATCCCAAGGTTCTAATATGTTTAGTATATTTACTTTTAATTTCTTTCTGTACTCATCTACACTTTCAGTCTAAACCGTATAGGTAGCTTGGAAGATTAACTTGACCAGAACAGTCATGGGCATGAAAACGGAAGCTAATGTCAACGCAACCACAAATGAGATTTCTTGATAGATTTTTATTGAAACAGGCCAGGAACCTACTTAAACACAGATCTAAAAACACATTTGTTCTAAACTATGGCTGTTTGTGGTTAATTTATATTACGGTGGTTCTAACATCTAACATGACAAATACAATAGGATGCATTTTTTAGAAAAGTTGAGCTTATTGGATGGCTTTAGCTATTGTTACGAGAAAGTGAAAAGTCTTATTCACATGAATTGGATGAGTCTGAAACCTGAATTCTATCATGCAGTTATGTTGATCACATAACACTGCCATTGGTGTTTATGTTGGTCAATTATGAAAAAAAAGCTTCCCTTATGCTTAATGAAGACATTTGCAGAACTAACAGTAATTCTGGCATCTTCAGACACTGTCCTCTGGATTGGACGATTATCCACGTGCTTCACACCCAAGTGGAGATGAGCGCCATGTGGATCTTAGATGTTGGATGTTACTTGCAGCAGATTGTATGCATTCCATTGAAGAGCTGTTAGATAAGGAAACCAAACCTAGCAAGGTATAATTTGAAAAATAAATTCATCAGTGTGTAGTATGCATTATATTTATATATTTTACATACAAATAAGGGGAAATATAGATAGCTAAAGTTAAATCACCTAATTTAATTGACACATTGAATGAAATGATGCAGAATTATGGTTCTACCGCCAAATTGCTATCAGATCTTGAGTTACTGAACCAGGTATTACCTTTGCTCTCCCTCTCCCTCTCCCTTCCTTTGGAGCTGTTGCATCTTGATATTTCATTATGCATCTCTCGGAGGGAAGATAAAGATGAGATGAAAAAAAAGAGGAAGAAAGAGAAAAGAAAACTAGGCACATATAGTTATAGAATTAGAAATCACATGGAAAACTAATTATGTATGGCTGTTTTCTGGAAAGGAAAATTTTTTTCATTTCCTTACTTAGAAAGACTATTTCATAAAAATTTCCCATTTTCCTTCAAAATGGAAAAATTGTTAGAAAACAAGATATTGCTTCACCTTTTTGGTACAATCTAAATAATCGTACGAGTTTCATTTGAGTGGAGCCTTTAGGTTCTCATTTAAGCCTTCTCCAAACTTATTATTATGAAATTATTGAGGAAGGCCAGCTTCTTAAGAATCCCCCTACACATTGATGTATGTAACCTTCGATCACAAGCACACGTCATTCACACAGAATATTTTCTATGTTCTCCTGCCTATTGAAATTTTTCGACTGTGCTTCCTGTATATAGCGGTGTAAGGAAGATTCGGTGCGTACATCATAGATATTTGATGCAGTTTGATGTAAAGAACATAATCTGTTCTTTCTTTAGTTTTTTTTTTTTTTTCCTTAAAAAAAAAAGGTTTTGTAGAAAATAAATTGAAGGCAAACCATGCAGTTGACTTCCATAAAAACCGTGTGTGGTGACACTGGAGTCAATTCATTGCTACCATAATTATGGCCATGCCTAATTTGTGCTTGATGTACATACAGATGCATTTTGATGATGGATATGGTGCTTACTTTGATTTTGGAAATCATACAGAAAAGGTATTTCTGTTTAGTATTAGTATGCAAACTTTTGCAAGATTAACAATGCTTGAGTCCCCTCTTCAAGTATGAGAATGTGGTTTTCTTTACATGCTTAACCATGCTAGGTTCAACTTAAATGGAAAGAAATAGGGTCGGGACCTAATTATCCTGCTCGCGAGCTTATCCGGGTTGTTTTAGAGAGGCCCAAGTTGAGATTTGTTCCTCACATTGGTTATGTGAGTTTATTCCCGTTCATGACCAGGGTCATTCCACCTGTAAGTAATATTTTTTATATTTAGAACTAAGTTTTTCCTTGTTTGAATGATTTCGCAATTATATTCATATTCTTATATGGTACTGTCTCATTCAGGGATCATGGATTCTGGAAAAGCAGCTTGAACTCATTTCAAATCGCAGCCTTTTATGGACTGACTATGGACTACGTTCTCTTGCCAAAACAAGGTCCATAGCCCATGCTCTGATGCGTTTTTATTGCATTTAATTCGAGTGACCTTGTTTGGCATATATGATGATTCTAGTGAACCAAAAATTATATTTCACAGTTCCATGTACATGAAACACAACACAGAGCATGACGCTCCATATTGGAGAGGTACAATTTGGATAAACATGAATTACAGAATTCTTGCAGCGCTCCACCATTACTCCAAAGGTAATATGGACAGAACCAGAGAAAAATATATGTAAATCTTCCAATTTATTCATAACTTCTGTTGACCCCCTCCTCTCCCCCCCCCCCCCCCCCCCAAAAAAAACATGAAAAAAAGGGGGGAAAAAAATCATTCCTTCCTGAAACTAGTCTTTTGGGTTGAATCTCACAGAGAATGGGCCATATCAGGACAGAGCTAAAGCTATCTACGAAGAATTGAGAAGCAATATAATTAGGTATTGTTCGATTCTGTTTGCTACTCTTGGAATCTTGTTTTTCTTGCTACAACTCTTGGAATCTTGTTTGAAGATAATATATTTTTTCACCTCAACACAGGAACATAGTACGCAATTATCAACAGACTGGATTTTTGTGGGAACAGTATGATCAGGTTAAGGGCAAGGGAAAAGGGGTACATCCATTTACGGGTTGGACATCGCTTGTGACATTAATCATGGCAGAATCATATGGCAAAATTTAGGATAAACAGCTGCATGGAGATTAAATACGCACAGTCTTTATACTTGCCCTTTTCCCATCCATCGCGTTCATGAGTGCCCACCAAGGCAGTGGCGTGTGCACTTGAAATAGTGAACTTACAGATTCTAGAAAATATTTTAGTTTGTAATACCCCTCAAATTCCAATATGATGATGGGTGAGGCTATGAGGGCAAAGATGCCGATATCATACATGCTTGGTAAACAAGTCTCAGCTTCCATCCAAGCTACAATTCAGATTCGTCGAGGAATGCATGACTCATCGCATATTAGATAAACTGGAGGGTTGCTGTTTGAATAAAGTCCCATGTGTCTTTCAATCAAACAGCAACTTAATGTAGTCAAATAATGTAATGTTAAACTTGATTCTAGATAATCGAACAAACAATTACTTCTATAAAGAATTGAAAAATATCTTAGGTTTTTTTCCACCCTCTCAGATCATAATGCGTAAGTTTCTGAAGTGCAGTATTAAGAAGTTAGCTAGGTAAAACACTACTCCTTTGCTATTTTTCCACTGACGGTGATATGCAATGAAAATGTTAATCTTGTCTCTTTAACATGTTGGGGGCTGGAGGCAGGGACAACACGGCAGTTTCACCCTATTTTTGAAGAATTTAATTGGAATGCAAAATTTTACAGTCATTTAATCAAAATATTTTATTTGTATAATCATTCAAATAGTAGGTAGTTATGTTAAAAATTTTTACTGATATGTCAATATATGATTAAATATCTATATAAAAATTTTTTATATTAATAATATATTCAAATTAAATCTATTTTTGAATAGTAACTTTAATCATTTAGGTAGCAGGATAGCCAAATTTTATTCCTTTCAAAATTGAAGTGAATTTTTCAAAAATTAAAATATTTTATTATTTTATATGAAATATTTGTTCATAAATTAACTTTAAACAGAATAATAAAATTTCACCTCTGTTAGCCTCTTAAACAAGAGACGGCGATTTTGTTTTATTCCTTTCTTTCCTGAAGTCTATTCTTGTTTCATTTGCATCTATGAGTGAAAAAAATATTATAAAAAACATGGTTAACATCACAAGAAGTTTCGAATAGCGAATATGGCAAACAACGGATGTCAGGCCAAATTACTTGTCCGATTTACTAACGGTTTTTATGCTAACTATAACGGCTGCGCACTAAAACAAAATCGAGGCAAAACCAACTATCATTGAAAAAAATTGATACAAGGCTAATAATACATAAGCAACTTCAGAATGAATTCCCATTTTCAGTTGTTCCCGAGTCCTCAGACATCATAATCTCCATATCTCTTATATCTCGCTTCAGAACACTGCCAAGTCTTGCTATGGCCTCCGTCTGCTGTTGTAAGACCTGCCCGCATAAATGTTGGGAAACTATTACACACAATTCTTTGAATTTGTCATATGTATCGCATAACAGTTATCAAATCTCTTTATACTTTCTTTTTTCATAGCAATTCAAAGTGTTCAGCAATAAAACTCAGGTTGGTCGCATCTTACCTCTTGCAGGTCAGCAAGACTCTGATCGTGAATCTTGGCTGATCCTGGAAGATAAACGGAGCCACCAAATCCCATGCTATTTGTCTGAACACGAGATACTGTTAGCAGGTTTTGTACCCTTCTGGATAGATCCGCTCCAGATCCTTTCAGCTGAAAAGATATTAGTGAATCAGCTCAATCTCACCCACAAAGCAAGATGCAGCAGATGTTATAAGACAAATATTTAAAGGGTTGTTTGTCTTAATTTCGGCATACGGAAAGAAGAAGGTACTTTTAGAGAAAGTAACATTTTTCTTACACCTATCATAAGTACTTTTATATCTGTCAAATAGTAGATCAAACAGACACTTACCTGTCGAGTAATTGTGGCTAATTTCTCAGCGAGTTCAGCTTCTCCTTTAGTTAAGGGTATACGGCAGCCTTTCCCCTCCAACGCCTCCACTATTCTCATTACCTTCAATCACCGCACACGAGCAAATAAATTAAAATCCAATACAAGGTGTTAAAATTCATCAATATGATCATCAGAATGCCAACTTATTAACGGGAGTGCTACTGGGGACAGAGAATTCAAGAGGGTGGGGCAGGAGAACACAAGACAACAAGAAACGTGAAAATAAATTGCTGACATTTGATATTTTTCTTTTTAAACATTGGCATGCTGGAAATTTTCCATCAGAAATAAATTCATTTTACAATCTACATCACAGTTTCTTTCACAAAAATGAGTCTCTACTCTTAAAAGACGTCGCTGGAGAATTTGTTCTTTCTGTTTCATTCTTTGAATCCGAGGAAGAGTTTCAGCTTGAAAATGTCTTTGGAGCTGCAAAATGCATTAGACAATTCAGAAGACTAGTCAATGCTTGATTAATATAAAATCAGTATTAGTATATTCAATACCACTTCAACATTGAACATGGGAAAGCAGAGGAAAAGCAATACCATTTTAACATTGCTTTGGGTTATACGTAATCTCTCTGCATCTGAAACAATGACTTCATCTTGGATCTGCACAACAACGTGAATCAAGCATGTATCAAGTTCAATCTACCTTTCATCAAAATGACCAAATTTTTCCTATTTTAAAATCTCAGGAGTCCCCTGCTCTTTAACCATCAGATTCTGAGACATGCTCCGGAGAGCAATCCAGAAAGCTTAAAATGCATGACTTCATCTATTAGGGGGTTGACGTGGATCTACGTAATCTATCCCCCTTATTCTATATAATTGCTACCCTCAATGAGACAATGACTATTAATTCTGAGGTTGCTATGCTATTATTCGCTAGAAGGGCTGCTTGTGAGACTGTTTCCCTTATTTCAAGTATAAGGAGTAAATGAATGTCTTTAAAAGTTCAGCTTTTCAAACTATAAACTAAATCAAATAAACAATCAATCCATTCCTCTCTCATCTCGGGAGATATCTGGTTCACTTAATCAATTATTTTCACCCCTTTATGACAAACAAAAACACAGAGTTCCAGCATTTATCCTGAAATATCCTACTTCATTCATCATCAAAAAAGTATACCACCCAAATTGTAGGAATCAGCCAAAGCTGCAGAATCATTTTACAGCCAAGCTGCCACCGCCCTAGAGGAAATATCAAGGAGCTGAGCTTCTTGGCAATTTCAACATGCAAGAAACCTTCTCTTTACTTTGTCCAGCTTTACTCTACAGGTAATTTGCACCTCCTCAAGGCTTACATTATTTCTTGTGCTCAGATTTTATGAATTTCGAATATCATCAGAAATTAGTAGATTCTCTTTCCTTTTTATCAAATATTGACTGATGGATACAGATCAATACGACATTCATGATCAAAGTAGAAGTCACATCCACCCAAACCCAAAGGTAGAAGTCAATGAGACAATGACTATTAATCCAAATTTTACTACATCTGCATGAGTAATTTTTTTTCTAGTTGCATCTAGCCCGCATTTATCACCCAACAAAATAAACATCCACTTGCAAGCTCAATCCTAACTTTCTATGATAAATTTCTTTTGCTGTAGACCTGTAGTCCTATACTTTTCTTTGTTTCAAAACTATGGCATGGGGGTCAACAATGGTGTCCTTTGCCTTAGATATTAATTGTGTGCTATGGTCATCACTCACCAAGACCCAGGTATATCATGCAAACAACTTTCTTGTGTAAAACAAATTCTAATGTTTAGCAACAATATTCATGATGTGAACCCATATTTTGATTTTATTAAAAAATGAAAAGCTACAAATGATAGATGAATATCCATATTCTGCAAAAGATCAGATACTCAAAGTATGAGTACAATTCTAATAGTTCAAACCTCAATATCTTATCAATACACTGCAACAACATACAATTTCCAGAATCTTAGAACTAAGAAAGTTTACCTTAAGGCGTTGTGAAAGATCCTTAAAACCCTGAACAAGTTGAGGCCACAGACGTTCTCTATCAGCACTTTCCATTCCCTCAAGTTTCCCCATAGCCTCTGCCCACATGATCTGGCAGTATAAACTATTCTCCATAGTTAGCCAAGTGGTGGCACAAAAATAAAAGCATTATACATTCCAGACCAAAAACGAACAAGTAGAGGAAAACTACTAAATCTCGAGAAGGGACTTACGTCTGAAACACCAGCAGGCTTCACCCTAAACTGTGGATCTGTTACACTGAACAACAAATGCTGCAGAACACAAACAATGGGATTTACATGGACATCAGGCAAAAAGGTATTTACATGCAAAATTTCACAACTGAAACCCAAAATAAAAAATTAAAAAAAAAATCGAAGAAAGAAGCACTTCATGAATTTTTTAAATCGAAATAACAAAGAAAAATAAAAGAGACAGTGAGGAAAATACCTTAAAGGCGTACTTAGGGTTTCCAGGCTCATCCTTGTAAGCATCAACAATTGCCTATTGGAACAACACATACAACAAACACACCGAACCAAATCAAAAACACAAATTAATTTTGAGGGGGGGGGGAAGTGAAAGGAAAAGGGGCGAATAATGTTAGGTTACTTGAATATCGCGATCGGCGAGAGAGAAAGGAACGGGAGCCACATTGGCCATCTGAGTAGTCAATTGAGCATTCGGAAACGGTGTGGGCTGCGTTTGAGTCTGTGGTTGCGGTGCCGCAAAAGAGGACTGAAACCCGAAACCGGTGGACGCTGGTTGCTGAAAGAGTGAAGGAGTTTGGTGTTGCTGTGGCTGTGGCTGAGAAGAAAAGGGGGTGGAGAATAGCGAAGACCCGAAGCCGCTGGCGAATGAAGGGGTAGAGGGAGTCCCGAATGCTGGGGTTGAGGATGGGGTACCGAAGGCGGGGGTAGAAGAAGGAGTACCGAAAGCTGGGGTGGAAGAAGGGGTACCGAAGGCAGGGGTTGAGGAAGGGGTACCAAAGGCTGGGGTGGAAGAAGGGGTACCGAAAGCTGGGGTCGAGGATGGGGTACCGAAGGCAGAGGAAGAAGCGCCAAACATTGTGATGTGGTGTGGTGCTTGAACGAAATTTTCACGGATGATGACTGATTTTTGGTTGATGGGAATTCTATATTCTATATTCTAAGGGGAATGCAGCATTTCTTTGGCTTTGCGCCTTCGCACGCACTCCAGGTGCTCGATGAAAAGAAAAGGAGGGAGGGAGGGAGGGAGGGAGTAACTACGCTGGACTGAGGGTACTCCTGCCTGGGCTGAAGTTCCAGCGTTCCACTATGCTAGTAGGACTAGTAGTAGGGTTTGCTTTGTTTAAACGAGAGCCACGGCGCCAATAAGGGTCATCAAAATTGTTATTGTCTAGTTACTTACTAGTTACATGGATTTTTTTTTTTTTTTTTTGGATGAAATGCTTACTAGATATATGCTGTCTCAGGAGATCTTGCAATAAGGCTACGTTTTGATTCAGCTTATTTGGACATAAAAATTAATATTTAAACTGAAAAAATTATTTTTTATAAAAATTATTTATTTAATTTTATTCAAAAACTGAAAATAGGTATAAGGAAATCTTGTAATATTATTATTGACAAAGAAAATAAGGTGAAGTATAAAATCCACAAAAAAATCTAATGAATGATAAATTTTACGTAAAATTTTTACATTAAAATATTTATTTCCATTATATCTTTATAAGTGGTAGAATTCGTCACATCATTAAATAATTTCCTTATAATAGATAACCATATTGACAATTTTTTTAATCTAAATTATCAACCATATTTTAATTAATTTATCTTAAATTGTCGAGTCAACTTATTATGGAAACAAAGTTTGCCCAATATCATCTTTTTCCCCCTTTAAAAGAAAACTCAAATATAACATCTTGCTTTTATAAACACGAGTGCTAAATTAATTGATAAACCATGTTAATGATACGATGATATATGAAAGAATGATAATATAAAATAATTCACACTCAATTCATTAAAATTAAATAACATACACGAACTGAGTTAAGTGCTTGCAATATATTTTTTTCTTTTCAGTTATTTACATACTTGTCTTCAAGACTTCCACACTTCAAGAAAGAAAACTCCATCCAACATATCCTCTTATGTCACTTGGTTTGTTTCCTTTATTGGTTGGTAATTTGGTCTTCTTCAAATAATTCTCCCTATTATGTGCCCTCTTCTTTTGGTTGTGTCTAACCTATCATAGTTGATGCAAACTTCGCTCCCATAAAAACATAGAGAAATTCACCGACCATAATTTCAATTAGCGCTGCTCAAAGTCGACGATGGTTACTAGATGAATGGAAATGGTCCACCATGCATCAGAGACATAAAGGGCATGACATGATAAAACTAAGAGAAAAACGCAAAAGCACTAAATTAAAATCTTGTAAATCGTTATCCAACAAAGGTCCATAGCTGTTCCAAACTCTCTTTAAGGTCTCCAGTTCAGATGCAGACACCCTTTCATGCCTTGATAGTTACACTGCACAAGCACAAACCAGATGGTTTTATCTCACAAGTCTGCCACTCTGACCCTGGTGCTGCATTTGGATCATACAACAAAGTCCTGTATGCAGGTTCTTTCTCCAATGAGAACAGCAACAGCTTACCATCCAGTATTCCAAATCTGAAACCAATGCTTGAGCTCCCTGTCAAAGGAACAGGCACCATTTTCCACGAATTGTCCTCTGGATTGAAGATTGCTAGCTTCCGCTGGTTCTTCCACTCCATACAGAACAACTTCTTTCCAAGCACTGCATGAGCAGTGACCATGACACAGCCATTCTTCATCTCACACCAGCTGTGCCTCTCAGGGTTGTAAACATCAACAAACTTGGAGTTTCCAATGGTAAAGCTTGACCTTCCACCCATGACATAGAGCTTACCCTGAAATCCACAGGCAAAGCAACCCCATCTCGGGCGACGGAGGCTCTCGATCAGCGTCCACTTCTCAGCATCCGGGTCATACACCTCAGCACTTGAGAGACTGTCACCGTCTACCCCATAGCCTCCAACAGCATAAACCAAGCCATTGACCTCAGCACAAGCGAAGTCATACCGAGCCACATTCATACTTGATAATATGCTCCAGCTGCAATTGCAATTACGAACTTCAATATTGCACTATGCAGATATAGTTCCTTTCCAAAAGGCAATACAATACGATAAATCATAGAATATATTTTTTTTAATAAAAGAAGTAGCAATAGCCGAAGTCGTACAGCTTACTCAATTACACAAGTATTTATCTCTAAGAAAGAGCATAAGCAAATAAACACAGATATAGAGCACATTATAAAAGTGAAGCTGATGTACGGTCAAGCTGATGTATGCTTCAGAATTCATGTAACAATGGTACCAACAATTGTTTTGAAGTGTCAAAATGAACTAACCATTTTAAGCCTTTACACAATTGGGAAATTAAAATCACACAACATGCCAATTTGTGTCAACCTCCAAACCCAATCTAAGGTGTCTAGTTTATACTTCCTACTGTTTGAATGAAACACTCCCTTAAGAAACCACTTCTTGCAAATGTTAAAGAACTTCTAAGCTCAACAGATAATTAAGTTCCATAAATCATGAATAGGTCTTTCATTACATAGCAGGGATTTAACATATGTAAAAAAGTTCCGAAGGCTTCCAGCTAAATTGCAGCAGAAAAGCGTACCTGTTGAGGCAAGAATTATATTGGTAAACCTCTGCTGAGGCAGAAGCAGTTCCATCAATAGCTGAATAGCCAGCAATAACAAGAAGCTTTCCATTAAGAACCACCACCCCAAACCCAGCCTTTGCTGGACCAGGCATCAGTGGAAGAGATCTGCGATTATGACCCAGACAATCCATAACCTCCCAATGGCTTCCTTTTCCTTCACTATCCGCAGTTAAGATGTAGAGCCATTCCTCAACCACCCCGGCCAATTTTCGAACAGTTATAAATTCTTTGCTTTGAATAAAGCACCTCCATCTCTTACAGACACTAGCCATAGCTGGGAAGTTGGAACGAGGCACAAGTGCCAGGCAATACTTTGAAACATCATCAGGCAGCCCAGGTAGAATAGGGCTATCATCATTATCCAGAGCCTCAGAGCTCACATAATAATTGCTTTTTGGAAGATTTGGTTTTTCCTGATTGGCCAAATTAGAAAAACACATATTTGGCTCTGCAAATCTCTTCTTATCAGCAATGCATACAGGCATTCTTCAAATCATCAATTACACATATATCATATATCACGAAGATGTACAGAATTTGTCTGTGACAAATCAACCAAATAATGTAAAAATCCCCTACTGAGTAGCACCTAACTATAGAAATTCAAAATACTCTTCACCCATTGGGATTCTACAAGACCAAGGCATAAAAGATGTTGCAGGACGAATCACATGAGCAGTATAAGCAGATGACTTTCTGTGCTTTGTCCAGTCTGACTCAAATTCCATAACAGAAGTTCTGCTCCTACAACAATCCACCTTACTTGTATTCTTCCAGTTATATCTTGAGCTGCCAGAGTGATATCTTCCCTCACACATTGCCCGGATATCTACAAAAAACAGCAAAAAGTTGTTACATTTCAAAATGAAAATTAGAAATTCACAGATGTTCATCAACAAAATTATAAAGACATAACAGCAAAGTCATACCGCAGCAGGCCATAGAACTTGGCAGGAGTTAGCCACCCGTAACTTCCATTCTCCTCAAGTCCATAAACTGAATGGAACAAATAAGAGGAAAGAATTAGCAAAACTTGAGTGAATATATGCACATTCAATGGGAAAACATATATATATGCAGGCTTAACAAAAATAAATCACTAATCCTTTTTAAACAAACATCGCTGGGACAAGAATTTGTATAAAATATCTTTTAACACCATAATCTAAAAATCAAACAAAATATTAAATATCAAACAAAGGTAAACAAGTCAAATAAAAGAGAAGAACCAAGTGAGGAATTTTGATAAGAAAATTAAGTTTTTGTCCCCATTGAATCAAATGCACGGTGGAAGAGTTCACACACGTAATAAAACCACTCAAACCGATTTGGGAAAAAATAAAAAACAACGACATAAAAGGAAAGTTTTAATAAAATTTGAAGACTATCATAGCTATAAATATGAGGTGTGCATTCACAATTGTCCTCTTGTACAGAAACCCGCAGCAGAAGTAGACACCGGATCTGGAATTTAACGCAATGCTGACAGAATTCATATGTGCTTTTAAAGAAATGAAGCAACAAGAGAATCAAATAAAACAAAGAAAAACACATCCAAATACACCAGCCTATAAGAAGACAACCTTTTACTATATAGGATTCAAATCGATTTACAAATTTGATCTTTTTTGCGCTGTATTTATAAATGAGACTTCACCACAGAAGGAACTTAAGGGTCTTAAATAGTCTTGAAATAGTACATAACATAAATCTCAGCTGTTGAGAACGAGATCAGCAGTAAAAATAAAAGGCGAAAAAATAGCAATCCAAACCGAAACTGAGTTTTCATAATACACAAGATCCTTGTGTTCTGCAGGAATCTTAGAAGGACAAACAATTTTCCAACATTGAGTTAACTTGACGAGTATCAGAGAAAAACAAGAATCCAATAATAAAAGCAATAGAAGTAACAGGAGTGTATGAATAATTACGGAGAAAAAGTGTAGGTAGATCTGTAGCAGAGCAACAGAAATTATAATAAAATAATAATGAATTAAAGAAAAGGAATGCAACACAAGGGAAAAAGAAAAGGAACTTACGAGAATAAGGAACTGAGAAGGTGAAGGAAAATGAAACCAGAGAGAGAGAGAGAGAGGGAGAGAGAGAGAGAGATTGGTTTGGACAATTGAAGTGTTAAGAGACGGCAGCAGTGCAAGAAGGAAAGGGGAATTTATAGGATGCGGATTTGGGAGCCGAAACGGTCGGAGACAGGATAACACTGACACAACGCCACCACGTCACTGCTTGTTGTTCACCCCATGTCTTGATAATATTCGTTGTCATCAAGAAAAGACAACCAACGCGTTAGGACTTCAACTACAACATCATTTTCAGCAGCTTGTTTATACAGTAACATTCTACCAGCGGCCTTAATGTCGTAGTAAAAATTAGCCAATGTAATCACATGCATAATTACCGTGGAACACAAACAATATAAAAGAAATATCTTAAAGATTTAATGTATTTAAGGATCTTTCGTGAATTGAATGCGTTATGCGTGAATAGTTTAAATTATCTTACTCTCACTATTTAATTCATGACAGATCAGTAATTTAAGTTGTGATTATCTTTAAAGATGTTTATCCGATATAATATAAAATTTATATCAGCATTATTAATAATCGATATAAGATTATTGATTAAATAATGATGATTAATGTCAAATAAAAATTTGATTAAAAATGTCAAATAATGGTGATTATTGATTAAAAATAATAAATATTTTCAGGATAAATATATACGAAAAATAATATTTTAATATAATCTATCTCGTATTTCGGATCAATATACTACACATTTATTATTAGATAGATATGTGATCCCCACTTAGACTAAGTTTTACATTCATCCAATAACAAATAGGTGATATGTCAACCCAAAATATGAAACGAGTTTTATACAAAAAACACATTTCAATATATATCTATATATATAGGCAAACTTTGTTCCCTTCAATGATGACCGTTAAAGATATTTTTCCAAGTATCACCAGTGAAGATTTTATCTGAATTCCATCACCATCAGTTACCCAGTTATCATCATCGTCCTGATAACCGCCGATGAGGTTCTCGTTTGTTGATATCTATCTTATCCAGCTTTTCCCCTTATTATTACCATTTTGGCCTCGCTGAAGCAACATTTTAACCCATTCGGATTAGAATTTACTTTAATTGCTAAAAACCGAAAGCGTGCAATAACCTATTCTTCACCCGTAATTAAGGCACAAAAGAGCAGCAAATATAGAGTGGAAAATTGAACGCACCAATAAAAATAAAATAAAAACAGAGGATCGTTGACAAAATAGTTTTCCAGCTATTTAATTCGATAGATGCTAAGTAATCGGATTTGGATCACCGTTACACCTCAGCCAAATGTGTTGAGCTAACTCTTGGAAGTGACATAGCTTTTGACTGAAGTGCAATTGGTGCACACGTGTGGTATTTTATCTAACCGTCCCTTGTGACATTCATATTATAGGCTGAATAATTTTTGGGTGAGTATGAGTCTGATAATAACACCTTGAATTTACACACATTTATATAAAAATGATAGCACAGTGAATAAGGCTCACTAATAGTGATTCTTACCGACTTACACTCCTTTTAATATGAATTTGTGTAAATCTAAGTTATTAACTTGTGCCCACACAAGAATAGTTATCATACGCTTACATAGCAAAGAGATTAAGTGTACACGATTAGAGGTTCCAAAAATAAAACCAAAGAAGATTATAACATTTTTTTCATATAGAAAACAACATGTTGTGATATGATTACGTCGCACCACTAGAATCTTCGATTTTTGGTTACCTTGCCATTAAGACGCGCCACTTAATTAAAACCAGTCGCTCCAAGAATCAGAATAATTTGCAAACGCAGGTGGGAAGATTTTGTGAAACTTGAACCCATCACTGATTCTATTGATAGCTGAGAACAAGAGAGCACCACAGATTTGAGATTCCAATTGATGCGCCCTGATAGCTACAACATAATATTTTATTATTCAGAGTGCGGTTCAACTTCCAAGTTAATGCGATAATGTTGCAAGTCAATGTGTATGGTGAACGATGGTTCCCAGTCCATGGGACGTTGATCACTCATGTTCAATTAACATCAACTTCTCTCCCATTTGTTAGGCCATTTCGAAGCACCATTATTGTGGTAGAATATTGCAAGCTGGTGGTGTCTCATTCTCTCGAGTTCTTGGTGCATGTTTATTGTTTAGTTATTAATACAAAATTGTTTTAATCATTTTAAAAAACAATTATATTTGAAAGGTGGATGTTATAATTGAGATTTCTGGTTAAAAAATTGTTTCAAGTGATTTTTGTATACGAATTTAAAATTATTTTACTGCAAAAACCAAATCTGTGAAAATAATAAACGGATATGTCATTTGACCTTTAAAATTAAGTTTAATTCAGTTCTAAATCTTTAAAAAAAAAAAAACTAAAAGTATAGTTGGTAACATTAAAGAGAATTTTATGAAAAATAGGTGCTCCATATATATATATATATATACGTTTTTCTCTTTTTTTTCAGGTGTAGAGTTAAACTTGCTTATATATTTTGTCTTAGATTAGAAGTGAAGGCTTTCATTCTCGTATCAGAGTACAAAAGAGTACAAATGAAAGCCTGCGGCTATTCTACCCAGTAATGGACATTCCCATTCCTGGCATGCTGCACTTTTAAAAATAAAAAATTTCACACCTTTTATAGTAACGGAGGATTATAATTTTTTTAATATTAGACACATAATTTAATTCGAAAATAGGTTGTTAAGTAAGAACTCACAGCTAGAAAATGAGCAACGAAGTCGCCAAGTGGTTGGTGTATGGACGCGTGGACCGCAACGAAGTTTGCAGTTTTTCAAAAGTAGGAGGAATATTAGAATGACAAGTATTGTTATAAAAATTACTCTTTTCGAATATCTTTTCAAAATAAAAAAATACATAAATTAAGAAAAAAATTAACTTTAACAGTGACATAAAATTATATAAATAGATAAAATTATTTTTATTTAAAAATATATTTTTATTAATATAATTAATATTTTAATTATTCTCCTTACATAAATAATAGTGGATTGATTTAGCACATTTTTAATTTTGATTATGATAATAGTGAATGATAATTAAATTAAAAATATAATTAAAAAAATTAAAATTATTTTAATATTAAAAATAGATAAATATTTTAAAATCCTAAAATTTTAAAATTGAATAAATATTCAGAAATAAAGAGGTATTGTTTTCACAACTAAAGCATTCTTGCAAACCTTACAAATTTATTATTATTATTATTATTATTATTATTATTATTTATTTTTAAACAATGCAAGAGGAAAAAAGAGAGACTCACAAGTAAATAAAACAATTAAAATTATGAGGTCACTAATTTTAAGGTATATATATTTTTTATTAACAACAGCGTTTTCTTATAAGAAAAATATTAAATAACTATTATTTACTATATTAATTTTTTATACTAACTGTATATATCAAATCAATTGTTTTTCTGATTTTATTTGCACCCTTCTAATTCATTGCCTTTTCAACGTGTTAAAATTAAATAATTTTTTCAAGAGTGATGTGTTTCACGAATAAACTGGCATACATATAACACCTAAAAAGAGACAGACAGACCAAACGGCTGCTTTATGCTGTCTTTATGTGTTTCTACCAAATTCCTGTGTGAATTAGTATTTTCCCATTTTTAATGAAATATCATTTGTACTGTTCTTAATTTTTATCACACTTAATTTACGGTATTTATGTTTTAAGATTCTAAAATAAAAGTATAAATATTCAATACTAAACAATCAAGATGTTCTTTTGAGATGAATGTTTTAAAATGTCTGTTTTATTCGTAACTTTCATTATTAACTACAAATATTTTGCAGAATGTAAAATTCACAATTTTTTAATGAAAAATTTATAACTTTATTCATTATAGGAAAAAAAAACACTTATAAATATTCTAAATAAGGTTTAATAGATTTGGGGCTCAATCTGTACCTAGATCTTATAATTAGGTGGCTGATTCTTTGGCTCATTGTGAACTCAAGTCTCAAGAGAATGGATAGGGATAGCTCCTAATTGTATTTTAGAGCCATCAGCTTTGGACCTTGAGTAATGAATAAAATAGGCACTTCTACCAAAAAGGAAAAAAAAATCCAAAAAAGTATATCTATAAAAATATACATTTTTTCACATTCCTTTTAAGGCCATTGAATAATAATGAAACTTTTCTTAAAATATTCAACATTAAATGTTATTTATAAGTGTACAAGTTTATAATTATACATATTTGTGGCAAAACCACAAGTTATTTTTCAGCTTTGTTTGGCGGTGAAAATACAAGGGTTATTTAATTTCTAAACAAGAATTATTTTACTAAAATTTGAACTAATGTCTTCTTTGAAAGTCAAATTTGTTTATCATCTTAATAATTTTTTAAAATTATAAAAAAAATATTTATTGAAAGTAAAAGTGACTCCTTCCCTATAAAAAATTCTAATTAATGCTGTTAAAACATTTAAGAATTTATTCTTCAAATATTTTTCCTCCACACATGTGTGATGGGAGTGGGGCATAGCCGCATAGGGTTGTGTTATGACTTGTTTGTCAATTATCCAACTCTACATCAGGGATAAAGACAAAGTATGGACACTGTGATGGAGGGCACTGGAACCTACAGATAGTGCTCTTAATCAGATAACGACCCTTCAGCCCCCAAAGGATGGATAGGCCCATTGTGCGATCCCTCGAAAAATTCAAGACAATAATTGCAGCATGGCTAAAAAGACAATACTTGAGCCCGATCATTATTTCATGATAAGTAGAAAACTAGAAACAGAAAAATTACTGTACAAAGGGCCGTATTTCAATTACTCTATTTTAGGATGTGGCGGATGCAATAGCGCACCAGCTAAGCTTTATGGATCATGCCCTAGTATTTAACCACATTTTTAAAATGTGGCTAAATTCATTTAAAAAGTGTAACTAAATGCATTTGCCACACTTTTGGGTGCATTTAGCCACGTTTTGTAAATGCGATTAATACCCGTGTATGATGCACCTTAATGCACCTAAGACACTGCCTCCCTTTCTCCTAGGGATGGCAATGGATTCCCATAGAGGTGCGAACATGCTCCCTGCTCCCCGTATCTGTTTAGGATTTTACCCCTTATCTTTATCTCTGTTACGGGTCCCCCTTATCTTTATCTCTGTTACGGGTCCCCATTCCCCATTCCCAGTGGGGATTCGAATTCTCATGGATATCCGCAAGTTTCTATAAAAAAAATAAAAAAATTGAAAAAAAGATAAAAATATAAAAAAAATACTTTTAAGTTTAATAAAATATCTATAAATATTCATAATTTATATTATTATCCAATACAATACAATACAATTTAAACTAAAAATAAAGTACATAATTGTAAATCCATTATAAGACAATAGAAATATCCAAATCATAAATTATAAATATTCAAATTATAAACTCAAATATCAAAATTCTAAACTCAATTAGTAAGCGTGTAAGTCAAAGAGAGACATAAGTAATAAAATCATATATTTAATTATTATAAGACATATGTTTATATATATATAAGGATATTTATATAATTTCATATTTAATTGAGGACTTTGCAGATCTCCATAGGGTGGGGACCTCATCCCCTGCCTCCGCTCCCATTAGTTAAACAGGGACATTTTCCCCATTCCTATGGGGATCAAATCTATCCCCGTTCCCATCCTCGTTGCGAATAATCCCCAGAGATACCCGTTTTAATGGGTATTTTTGTCATCCCTACTTTCTCCTACTAGCAAGTCTTTGAAAAACTCTGCAATTTAGATGAGTTCAACTTTAAGGAACTTTAGAACGAAGCAATTTATTTTAGCCTACAGAGCCGTATCAAACAAAGCTAATCTCAATTGGTGTATTCGGTTTGATTCGACTGACTTTTCATCAAACACCTGTTCTTTTCATAAGGGTGTGTTGACGAATTTGGCTTCAAGGAAAAAAGGAAGGAAGGAAAAGATTTATAGAGTTTTATTATTGTTCACAAATTTTATCTTTTAAAAGAAAAATATATTTGATAATTTTACTAACATATCAAAACCTTTCATTATTCTCATTTCATAATTCTTTAAAATTGAAGATTTTATAATAATTTTACAATATAATTTACTATCTTATCTTTATTAAAATATTAAAATATCATTTTCATCTATATATTGAAATACATTAATTATATTTAATTATTTTAATAAAAAGAAAAAAATATATAAATATATTATAAACTCTTATTTCCTCCTCCTTATCCATTTTACCCTCACCAACAAGATAAAATGAAACTATTTAAACTTCATCATTTCCTAAACCTTCTTTTTCATTTGATATTTTTACTCTCTCCCGTGAACAAACTCTAAAAGAAAAATATTCAACTTAACCTTCTTTTGTTTTTGCGTGTTTCGTGCTCCATTCACAAACAATTGGCCCAAATATTTTTATTGAAACATCGTTAAATATATATAAACAATAAACTGGCCGAAAGATTCCTGAAATACTATTATTACAAGTTATGCCCAAGATGGAGACATGTAAGAAGCAAGGAGATCGTTTGGTGCTTCAAAGGGGGAAAAAATGTGGCTGTATGGAGCTGTGTTCTTTATAGCATTATTCTCGTCTTATTATCACAGACAAATAATTTGAAACAAAAAAATTTTGTAAAAGAAGAAATTTAAATTGATGCAATTCAGTTCCCTTACATTTTAGATGCCTTGGCATTATGTGGTTAATGAATTAACCAAGTTCAAGAGCCAATTAGCAGAAGTAAGCACCCAATGAAGGCGGAAACGTAGTCTAGAGTCAATGTGAGCGCAGGTTAAGCACCGGGAGAGGCAAAATAGCAGTCAAATATCGTTCCAAATGATTGCAGAGAAAAGAAGAGTGAGAGACACAGAGAAGATTCCTTAGTAATGGATTTCATAAACATTTTTGAAAAAAAGGGCGAATTCCATAACACTGGAATGGCTATAAACAAATGTGGCTTGGTCGTTTAACCATCAAAAGTGTAACAAGCAACAAGTTAATTCATGACTCTAGACACTAGACAGAAGCTTATATTTTGAATAGCATACACAACCGTTTGGCTGTCATGCCCCGAGAATCATTAAAATTGTATACTAACACCATCAAACACTGAGAGGACAACTGTTCCTCTGACCTTATCATATTATCAATATCTAAAAGAGATTAAAACTAGAAAACAGGTAAAAAGGTAAATGGCTAACCAAGACAAGCAATGTCTAAAAGCAAACAAATATATGGTTTTAGTCTAAGAAGTACATTGCATCATCTATCGACAGGAAAAGGGAGGGGGAGAAAATAAGGAAGAAATGCGAATTACTGTCAAAGCATCGAATTTAAACTTTAATCTCAAGAATTTACTAGTACCGCTATAAGTAAGAAAAGAGCTTACTTCTTAGTGGATTTCTTCTTTGAAGTTACATTCACGGATCGTTGTGGCTTTGGATGTTTTTCTACCTCGCTTGGGTCCAACCACTTAAGAGGATGACGGTTGAAGAAGGGCCAATTAGGTACAGTCATCCATGTGGCGAGAACCACACCACCAGCATATGTGAGCATCATCATTTGGAAAGAAGCCATAAAATATCCAGCTGTAAATGCAATCACAGCAAAGGCAAGCAGCATTATCTGCATCCGCTGCTCTGATTGCTTTTGTCCTTGCCAATCCATCTAATGAAGCGAAAAATGTCAAGGAAAAACACTGAGCAACACTTTGAATCCAGAGGGGGAAAAAGGTTAAACAAAACTAAGATCAAAAGCCATGGTAAGATATACCATAAGACATGATCTTAGAATATAATGCCAAAAACGTTCCATTTAGAGAAATTACAACAAAAACTTGAAATCTTCCAAAGGGTTATTTATCTTTCTAAGTAACAACAAAAATTTCTTGTGTCCTTCCAAATAATATTGCATTTACTAACAGCCAATTAGGATAATTATTATAAATATTTGATGAATTATCATAAATACTCAATATCATACATAAATATATATTTTTATTTAAAATATATTACAGTATTCGTATTTTACATTTTTATAAAATTGTTGTATTTACATATTGTCCTATATCATATTCAATACTCGTATCCGTATTCGTGCAACATAAATAGTCGTAGACAAAGATTAAAGCACTTAAGCCTAATCAATCACAATGGAGAATGGAGATAGATAAAGGACCTGACAGAAGGAAATACAAGGAGGCATGACATTGTGCAGAAACAATGTATCAAATATTACACACACCTTATACGGCATTGAATGATGCAAAAACACCATAAGGGGTCTCACATATAAAACCTTGGACCAGATCTTAGTTTTGTAGGTCAATTGCAACGTGTGCTTAGTGCAGTATATGGTGCAGGGCGAAAAACCCAATCTATATACCCTACACTTAAAATTGAGAAAAGGGTTATTCAGAGATTGATGGGAATTTTGCTCTGGTTTCAGAAAATCATCTATAATCAACTCATAATCGACAATCGCTGCGTCATTTTGGTGTCCCCAAAACTCTTCGTAAAAGCAAATCCACCATCAAATCGCAACGAACAATAATTACAAGTTCAAGATCAGTTAAACAGAAACAAGACGATTCATCTAAGAATCTCGACATTCAACAACGCATAATGAAAAGTAAAACCCCAGATATTGTTTTTTGAACGGAATTAGGACGAGAGTGAACGATTAAGAGAAAAAAAAAAAAAAACAAAACAAAACAAAACAAAAAAGAAAGAATGAATAAAGTGTGATACCCTTTGGAAGAGAGTAGCGAGGAAGAGGAAGGCGGTGAGTGAAGTCGATCTAACGCCGGAAACGAGTCCAAGGGAACCCAGAGTCCAACAAGACGAAGTGTGTACGTGAGGCACAAATAACGTCAAGTCAAGGGAACCCGCGAATAACGTCAACTCTCTCCCTTCGCCTTCTCCTCTTCTTCTTTTTCTCTGTCTCTCTCCTCTTCTTTTAGGATCTAGTTTATTAGGGGGGGAAAATAATGTAGAAATTTTTTAGATGAATTTTATATATAATTTTTTAGATTAATTTGTATATCTTAATCGTCTAAAAAAAATTTATATAATTAATTAATAAGGATATAAGAAAGTATTAAATTATGATAATTTTTTATTATAATAAATAATTATTTAATATAATTTAATATTTTTTTATATTTTTATTAATTGATAATATAAAATTATTTTTTAATGTATAAAAATTACACTCATAATTTTATACATAAAACCAAGAAAAATTTTATCCTATTTTTACTTTAACCGAACGCGCTCTTAATAAAAAAATTTTGTTTAAGTTGCATCAAAAAATAAATAATTTAAGCCTTTTTTTTTTAACATTAAAGTTAGATGTCGTATATATTAAGGGCGTAAATGACCCGATAAAAAACAGATATTGCTGGGAATAACAATAAATGTTGTATTGTAACCAAAGGAAAATATATGTACAAGTAAAGTTTTGAGTTTTATTTGTATATACCGGTAATGTATAACTATTTTGCACTATAATAATAGTTATTATGATTTGGTAAATTCTTAAATTTTTATTGATATGTAAAATAATTTTATATTATTAGTTTATACAAATTAAACTTTAAAGTTTTTATCTTATTTTTTTTAATGGATTAATGTTTAACATAAAAGTAGAAGTTTGATAAAGCTTTGAAAGTAAGTTTTGTCCACTAACATTGAAAAGCAATTTTATATTATAATTTAATAAAAAATTAACCAATTATTACGTTATTTCTTAAAAAATTAAGCCAATATAATCGCCTAAAAGTCAATTTGTTAAATTTTTATTGAATGATAGTGTGAAAATATTTCATATTGATATACATCAAAATTAATCTAAAATAACTATTCTCTAAAGCTATTATATAATCAGACAAAAACATTCATAAACTGACAATCTAATCTTAGATCATTGAGGTTGAGGGGCTAGGGTTACGCTTGGCTCCTCTATGCAACTATCTAGGTGGGGAAAGGGATATAATATTGAATTTAACACAGAATTCAACTAGAAACCCATTGGCTATTCTTAATATTAAATTTAATCTTCTATTCAATATTGTCTTTATGATAATTATCCATTAAATGTGTTTTCTTGATTTTAGAATACTCACACAATTTTAAATTAAAGATGGTAATTAAGTATAATCTATTCTCAAATAACAACTCCAACATTTGACTTAATTTAATGTGTAGGAACCAATGTAGGTAAATAGAGGATATACTAAAGGCAAATCCAACATAGTAAATACAGGATAAGGCACTGCTACCTAAGTTGTCGGATTCTGTTTAAATTATATTGTTAAATAACTTTTTTTTTATTCCAGTTAAATAACTATTCATGTATTGTCCTAAATTTATTTTCTTAAATATAACACACCACCATTAAGCATAAAATTTGTGGGCCATAATAAAGATTGTAGCATCGATTTGAATTAAGAGGTTGAGGAACTAAATTTTAGAAAGTATAAATTTATTTATAATTTATTATTCGTATCATTTTTTATACATTTGTCATATAAAATAAAGAGAAACAAACCGTTTAATTTTTTTAAATTGACATGGTGTGTCACCAAAACTGTAATTTAATAAAAAATATTACAAGAACTTCACTGAAAGAGTGCCAAATCATGTTTAGTTAAGGTGAATAGTTACTTATCCAATGTCATTTGTTACTACTAGACCCAATTAGCTTTTGGGAAGGCCCGGATCGCGGTGTTTGTGAAGGTGAATAGTTACTTACCCAACGTCATCTGTTAATACTAGGCCCAATTATCTTTAGGGAAGACCGCTTTACTAATTTCACTTATGAAAGCCATAATGGACATGTCATAGAAGCCTAGATACTAGTTTGGGCTATCCAAAACATTAAGCAGAAAAAACATTCTTTAAAATTCTTATATTGACAGTATGCTAAATACATTTGGACTATAATTGTAGGGCTTTACCCCGAAGGGAGCCCTTCCAGAAATTCTCCAAGGCCTGGGCCAAACCCAGGCCTAAGAGGGGGTTTGGAAATAGTTTTCAACCAGCAATAGACGCGCCTCGGTTAGAACCTCACTAGCTGCGTCATTGCCCCAAGCGCAAAGATGAATTCTTTTTTCTCCGCTGGTCTCCTTATATATGACAGCTTCGTGTGTAATAAGGTGGTCCACTATCGATGTGGGATTAGAAGGCTTTCTTTTCTTTGTGTTTCCACCTATGTCACATCCCCAACCAATTACAGGGAGCCTAATCAAAACCATCATTGAAGCAGGAATTTTTGCCACACCAATCCATCTATTGAATTTCAGTTTTTCTTTTTTCACTCCTCCATCCTCTACAGACACTTGTTTCCCCCACAGAAATGGTATAGCTAGCATATATTACTCTTTGGAGCTTTTAGCTTACCATGTCATATGATAGAGCTCGCAGTTTCCGTTTTCCAGCTTCGTTCCGAAGCTCTTTAACTCTAATGCATAGGTGGCTTAGTGGTTAGTGTACATGGATTGCCTCCTTCAAGCATAGTCCATTCCTCCACTACCAAATATTTGTTGGATCTGATCGACTATGTGAACGGTATAATCATGAAACTCATGAACAATGATGACTGAGCATTTGGAGCATGAGGAAGAGATTGGATTTGAATTTGTTCATGATTATGGTATATTGTATTAGCATACTTTTAAATCGGAGGTTGGTAAGAACCGAGGGACAATGCTGATTATCTTCTGATCGACGGTGATGTTCTTCAACTGGGACTGCACCGTCTGTGTTTTAGGGATCATGAGAGATTTTTTTTAACTATACTTCAATCTTTTTAAAATAAATGAAACATTTTTAACTCAACGAAAGTTAATCTGCAATAACAGTTAATTTGTCTAAACTGATGCAGGATTCAATTTGTCCAGCCTAACTACGGCAAACTAAATTGGTCTATCAAAGAGGAACTCTACAAACATTACTTTCTCTGTAAAAACTAAACATGATTCAGGATCTTGTAAAATTTGTAAGTAAAACTACATTTTCTTTCTTTTGATTAATAGCAAGTTTTGATTCATGGTAAGGTCTCTCTGTAGCCCTTCTGATTTTTTATGCTTCCGAAACAAAAGAACAAACAGCAACAAAGAAACTAACTCCTAAAGGTACAAGCCCCCGTCACACCTCCAGCTCCAAGCAACAACAGGTTAAGGCTCCGCTGGAGGGGAGTAGCCCTTTTGATTTATGGGTGAGCTACTAAGTAATTTCCACCATAAAAATGCTAATTTAAATACCAAAAACATAAACTTATAAAGATACTACATAATTCTCATTCTTATGTTGTCATAATTGAACAAAAATTAATAAACGAATATTCAAATGAATCGGACCTATAAAACTACCTCATAATTTTATTAGGGAAATGATTTTTTTTCCAAAAAAAATCCTTTCAGCCGAATTTTAGCATATCAAAGGTGCAATTCATACATTCTCAACTTCCTCTTAAAAACTCATCGTAACTTTCGCAAAAACGATCTCAAAACCATTATTCCATGTCGTTAACTTACATTTTTTAATGTTAAAAACATAAAGACTAACTTGGAAAACACTTCGGAACTTGTTCTACCATCACTAAAAAGACGACAAAACTAGCGCCATCGAAATTACCGCCAGATTGACATATTTATTATCCCATATGTATATGCAATATCATGCGTCTAGCACTCTGGGAATGGCAATCCATAATGATAGTACCACTAATAGAATATTTATGTTGTTGCGCTCAGGCGTTGAATACTTAGAAACTACTCAAAAACCCTACCTCGAAACAGCAATTCATGACTACATTTCTTATAACCCTGATCGTAATAAATTAAGCATAGCTAAATTTCGAATCTTGATCCATTACATCATCACTGAGCCAAACCCTTAAGGTTCAGATAAGTTAAGTTCCAACAAACTCTATGTAGGCCAATAGGCAGCAAATATTAAGGCTTGACCAAGGATTAAAAAAAAAAAAAAGGCTTCAGGTATCCACCGTAAAATTAAAAAACAACTAATTCGAAGGACCATCTTCAAAAAGTTTTCCCATTAACTCAAATTAAGAAAACAGTGAGTGAAACAGCACATGTTCAAGCCTCTTCTAAGGATAGCTCATACCAAATAATAAAAGAAAAATAAGACAAGCACCAAAACTCTTCTCTTGACATAATCTAGAAAGATAGGCCCTCCAACAATTTGGTTACACAGCAATTTAAGATGAAGCACCACTTCGAAGAGCTTGGGACTTCTTCTTGCTTGTTGCCAACTGGGTCTCGGGCTACAAAACCAATGTCAACAAAAATATATCATACAATGAAGGAAGGAAAATAGAAATCAAAATGACAACCAGGACACCAGTCAAGTACCTCCTTCGTGACAGGCTCTTCCTTTTCAGACAATATCAGCTCTATGTGACAGGGGGATGACATGTAGGCTGCCAAAAGCAAAGATAGTTTTCCAGTTTGCATCAATAAAAACATGTAATGATCCATTAAATTAAAAATCTCAAGATATCGAACATACGGTTGATTCTTCCGTGGGCTCTGTAGGTTCGGCGTCTTTGCTTCTGTGCTTGGTTAACCTGGATATGAGAAATGTAGAGAGCATCGACATCCAGGCCTTTCACCTGAAAGGAAGCAATTATCATTTAAGGGTTTAGAAATAGTTGCCACAAAATGATCATTTGGCAAAGCAAATAAAGATTTAGAGCATACTTCAGCATTACTCTCTGCATACTTGAGCAAATCTAAGATGAATTTAGCTGATTTCACAGGCCAGCGTCCTTGTCCATTAGAATGTCTGTTCTTAGCTTGGGCTGTCCTTCCAACGCCACCACAGAAACGCCTGAATGGAATTGCCTGTTTGTGGGCGAGAACATCCTCCAAGTACCTTTTAGCCTTTGCCAAGGGCAGCTTCCTGATGGCATGGGCAGTTTCCCTAGTGTTCTGTAGGGACAATTTACCAGGCAAAGTTTCAAGTCTAGGCAAATAATAAAATCTGAATGAAATATGCTCAATAACATATCATTCCATCATTGATCATCAAATCCTTGACAAAAGAGGAAAACAGATACATAAACCCAGAAATAATCGCCCCACATTGCTCATAGTTACAACAGAAGTATGCTCAAGAAAGTATCAGATACAATAGTATGGTATCCTCCAACAAAGAAAAAACACCAGAGTAACAGACACAAGTTAATCAAAATTCATTCTTGCATGCAACTTCAAAGCATGTTCCATCATTTACTGAACCTTCAGTCACAAAGAAGAAACAGAGGTTCACCCAATAACAATGGACATTATATCCCTGAAGGTTACGAGAGGACTGCTCACATGGGCAACAGACCCCTGCTTTTTTCATCAGGTTTCTGACTCCCTTTTTTCTAAGAACAGAATTTTCTCTATATCTGAAGTCTGAACTAAAGAGGGGAGGAAAAAACAAAATAAAACAAACTCAAATCAACTTCACAGATATTAATTAAATGATGTCAACCATGGCAACTAAATCACTTCTTGAGTACGGTAAATGAATGATTTAGCTTTTGAAGCTACAGAATAACATGTTATCCTCAATATTCAATGAATATTGAACAGTAAAGACCAGAAGCACGCCAACCCAAACAAGTTCAATTAATAGTCAGATGTATGATGCAACATAAGCACATGTTCCGTCGTTTACTGAACCTTCAGTCATAAACAAAGATTAGAGGTTCACCCAATAACGTTGGTTAACATATCCATGAAGGTTTAGAGAGGCCTGCTCACACAGGCAACAGACCCCTGCTTTTTTCATCAGGTTATCTAACTCCACTTTTTTATTTGCATAGTTTTCATCCTAAAAGAAAACTAGGGCAAGAGACAACCTCAACTCCAGAAAAATCTCTAACAAATGCAGTCAGCTGCAGCAACTATACCACTCAACGAGGATCTCAACTAAATTGCAACACCTTCTGAACCAACCAAATGACATGATATCCTCAACAAAAATGAAAGATCAAGAACACTGCAATGCAGCAACACACACAAGTTCAATATGAGCCACAAATGGATGATGCAACAAGAATACAATGTGTTCTATCATTTACTGAACCTTCAGTCACGAACAAGACACAGAGGTTCACCCAACAACAATGGCATTGCTCTCCCTGAAGTTAACGAGGGACATGCTCACACACAAATAACAGGCCTCTGCTTTTTTCCATCAGGCTTTATTTGCACAAATTCATGGTTTTTAGTAATATAAAACCATGCTTACGCAATACAGTAGATTTTTTTCACAAAAATAACAAGAAATTGATAAATGATGACAGAGAATTGGCCTATTGATGTCATCGTTATACAAATGCATATTGTAAAGCATACTTCAAATTCTAAACCAAAGTAACAAAACTTAGTACCTTGAAATGAACCATACTTCAAATTCTAAACCAAAGTAAAAAACTTAGTACCTTGAAATGAACCCTAAGGTCAGCACCTCTAGCCTTGCAGGCTGCACACAAAAAACGACCAAAAAAAAAAACTTAGATTGAGACCTCAAAACCACTCGTTATAGTTACAGAATAAGAAACATAGACATCGATTGTGCCAAAAACAAACATAACAAATCGCGTCTATTCCAAAAGCAATGAACACACAGGAAATATACGACTTACACTTGGTAGGATTATCGGGTTCTCTAGAGTACTTCACCTGAAAAACAAAACAACACGAAACACATCAGTGATATAGCATGGAACATATACTGAAGACGGAATATGGAGTGTGGATGCATGAATCGAATAGATGCGTACCATGGCTGCTTACTTTGGCAGTGGCACGCTTCAAAGCAAGAAGAATAAAATGGTGGAGGGCTCTCGGCAACTGCAGGATTTGGGTAAAATACAACAGAGGCTATATAGGGAGGTTTAAAAACCCTAGCTCCTCCTTTGCATGGTGTCGGTGTTGTAAGCTGGGCTCGCAGGGTGCAACATGTTGCCCGGCCCAGCTCATTAAGCCTAGTCAACATAAAACTTTTGTCTTGGGCTGAGTCCAATGCTACTTGTGTGTGGCAATTCAACTCACAGTTTAGTAATTATCTCTTAAATATCTGTCTTATATTCGATTCCCACTTCCCCTTCCTTGTCTTTGGAAAAAAAAATTCCTAGTTGTGTGCGTTAGAATAAATATATACATGTGTATGTAAGACTTTTTTTTTTTTAACTATTTGACCAAAAAAGAGGATTTTTTTTTGTCGCTATATGTGTATGAAGACTTACCTATACCCTTTTTAAGAATGTGCTTATAGTTGACCAAAACAAAAAACAAAGTGCTTGTAAACTTGACCAAAAAAGAAAAAAAGAAACAAGGTGCTTTCGCCTTCATTATAATTGAAAAACAAAAGAGAGAAAGTAAATAAAGAAGTAATGTTGGACACACGTCCCAATACTTAAAAAATTTTCTTCAATATTTCAATGTACTTTTTGGGTATATTAGAAGTTTAGGTTGAGAGAAATATTTGCGCTAATTTAGGATCAGAAAATACCTTCAATCTCATTAAATACTTATAGATGTATTTATAAATTGTTCATTAATAAAAAAAAATCTAATAATTATACACAAATCATGACAATGTATGAATAAAAGATGATAAGATAAATTAACCCCAATGACAATATTTCATGATATTGATAATAAGAAATCATTTAAGTATTCAAAAGAATAAAACTGTATAAAAAATTATAAATTTGTCTTTGATTATCTTTATTATTATATTTTTTATGCATTATGTTATTCTTTAACTCTTTTGGGCCTTTTACCTCATTATTTCAATATATTAATTTTGATGCACTGTAAATGTGCATTTAATTCATATTCATATTTTTCATCCGAACCTAAAATTTATGTATTGGCCACGATACATAAGTGAACTCGCAATAGACAATAATGATATATACTTTGGAATAAAGCTACATTTAACATGGGCTGCTCCAACCGGTAATAATTGAAATACTTTGCTTGTTCGGCTTAAGCTTGATTTCCATTACCAATAATGTGCATTTGACAGGAGATCTGTTATTGCTACTTTTAGCCCTCACAGGACATTTGGTTCGTAAATTACTTTTTCATTTAGAATTTCAGCACCAATGGAGGTTGGTCAAACTATGAGGATTACCAATGCAATTGCAAACTTTATATGTAATTCCCATTACCGGGAGTATTTAAGCATTCACTAACACTTTTACATTTGTGGCCCAAAATAAGGCAGATTCTCCTAAAGTTTTTGCATAACAAAATTATAATGAATTCAGCAAACAGGGATATATGGCAATCCCAGATCTATGCAATCGCATTTTGGTTCAGGTTTGGAGTCTGTAAATAAAATGTTACTCCCTTCTGCTAAGAACTACCATTGTACAAGAACTAAATTCCTATGCTGGAAATGGATTTGGGACACTAACGAAATTCACAAATTATTGTATCAATTCCTAAGGCTATCCTATACAACGTTAATCTCGAAACAAATATAACGCCCCTACAAGGCTGCCAATTATAAATTAAAAGATATAGCTGGACATAAAACTAGAATAGGCAACAACATCAACCCAGTCTGGGAGAAGACCCTTCAATCTCTTTGTTGAATCAACCAACTTTTGGTCCAAAACTGCGAGGTCCACTCTTAATGCTTCAGAGCTGTTAGCCTGATTAATCAAGACGAGATATAAGTTTCAGCCGTGCATCATGCCGTGTTGATAACTTACCAAAGATTCTTACATAAATATAAATCTAACACTCTAGGCACTCATAATAAAATTGAGCCTCGCCAATATGGTTCAAGACTCACTCAATTATTTATGAGCTCCACCAACTATATCATGAGTATGCCTAAATCTTAGATGCTAAATAGGTTAATATAGCAAAAAATTTTACCTCTAACCAGAAGGTCCAATTCCTATCACTGGGTCCACTAAGCCGACAAATGTATGATGGTGGACCACCACCATGAGTTTCGGTTCCTGTGTATTGCAAACTACATTAGAAAATGAACATATATTATCAAGTCAAATGAAAAACAATACAGAGGAAACAATTTTCATACCTGGAAGCGCATTATCAGCAAATGACCAACTGGATAAAGGACCAGTGATGTTAAGAACCGCAACCCAGATCTCTTCTAAGGAACTGAAAGGAAGACAAATCCACTTATACATTGAAACAAGGTAATATTTATATATTTTAATATTTAATTTTCACTACTTTTTAACTTTGTCTGGTTCACACAAGGAGGCCAAAATATTCAAAGCAAATTGCAGCGAAAAACATAGCTAGACAAGAAATGTTATTTTCACATAATGATTGCAATAATCACAAAATAATTTATGGAATTCTAATTTCAGAGTAAGCCACAGCTTATCTCCCCGTTAGTACATCCAGAGGAGTCAAGCACACCTGTATAGACAAGAAAATCAACTTAAAAATAAAAAAAAAAATGAGACCACTAATCCAACTACTACTGTGTGCCTGCAAAAAGATTTTAGATATTGACTATCACTGTACGAGTACGATACCACAAAAAAGTTCATATGCAATTGAACAATTACGATAATCAAGAGTTCCGAACTAGACCACAAGAAAACCATACAGAACATAAATTGTGTGTGATTATGTAGATCAACTATGCTCATAAGAAGCACCATGATCCACTCACCCTAAATAAAGCTCCAAGTGAACTCTCCTCGGTCCCTTTTCAGAGTTTAAATGTGGATTTTGAACAGACAATGTGGGAAAGAATTCATACTGCTTCAAAATATCATCCCGCTTTGCAGGGAACTTCAGACTATTTGAAAAGAGAAAAGAAACCGGAAAAATTGCCTGCAAAGGAAAATGCCTCCACATTAATTTCTTAAACTCACAAGCCCTCGGAATATAAACAGCTATTAAATAAACACTTGAAAAGAAAATTATAGAAGGAAGAATTTGAATAATTCTGTATCTTATTGATTGATCCAGACATGGGAGTTTTACACTGTATTTATAGGCTAATTCTATCCTAATTATAGTAATTACAAGAGGATTATATCACAATAAAAACTGTACAAATCATAGCCAATCAAATCTGTCCTAATTACAGAAACAAATCTGGTCTAATTATAGTAATCAGAATCTGTCTTAATTATGGTAATCACAACACTCCCCCTCAAGCTGGTGAATGGATATCTATCATTCCCAGCTTGCAAGTTAGTTCTCGAAACCGATCAGTGGGAATCCCTTTGGTGAGTGTATCTGCCAATTGAAGTCCAGAGGGGATATATGACGTGGCTACAAGACCATTATCTAATTTCTCCTTAATGAAGTGCCTGTCTATCTCTATGTGCTTGGTTCGATCATGTTGAACCGGATTATGGGCTATGCTAATAGCGGATTTATTATCACATAACAGTTTCATAGGGACTTCAAATTTTATTTTAAGGTCATCTAAAATGATCTTTGCCCATAACAATTCACACACCCCTTGAGCCATAGCTCTAAATTCTGCCTCAGCACTTGACCTTGCAACCACATTTTGTTTTTTACTCCTCCAAGTTACTAAATTTCCTCCCAGAAACATACAATATCCTGTGGTGGATCTCCTATCCATAATAGACCCTGCATAATCTGCGTCTGTGTATACTTCTATGGACAGATCACCCTCTTTCTTAAAGAGGAGTCCTCTCCCTGGGGTTGCCTTCAAGTATTGAAGGATTCTACTTACTGCTTGCAAATGTCTTTCTCGAGGATCATGCATGAATTGGCTAACCACACTAACAGCATATGCTATATCTGGTCTGGTATGAGATAGATAAATGAGTTTTCCCACTAGCCTCTGATATTGTGCCTTTTCCACCTTTGGGCTATCTTCATCATTCCCAATCCTGTGATTTTGCTCTATAGGAGTTCCACTGGTCTTGCACCCCAACTTGCCAGTCTCCTTAAGAAGGTCTAGGACATACTTTCTTTGTGAGATAAAGATACCTTGCTGAGAGTAGGCAACTTCTATTCCAAGGAAGTACTTCAACTTCCCAAGGTCCTTCATCTCAAATTGAGCAGCTAACCTCTTCTTTAGATTCTGTTTTTCAAGTTCGTCATTTCCTGCAATTATCATATCATCTACATAGACAAGAAGGAGGGTAAGTTTACCATCTCGAGAATGTTTTATAAAAAGAGTATGGTCACCTTGGCTTTGTTTGTACCCCAAGGATACCATAACCTGTGTGAACCTTCCAAACCAAGCACGAGGAGACTGCTTGAGTCCATACAACGCCCTCTTCAATCGGCATACTTTATTTTTTCCACTAATGCTACTATATCCAGGTGGAATCTGCATATACACTTCTTCCTCCAACTCTCCATGTAAGAAAGCATTTTTGACATCGAGTTGATGCATTTCCCAGCCAAAGTGAGCAGCTAAGGAAATGATTATTCTCACTGTATTTATCTTGGCTACTGGGGCAAATGTTTCCTCATAGTCAATCCCATAGGTCTGCGTGTACCCTTTTGCGACTAGTCTAGCTTTATACCGGTCCAACATACCATCTGAGCGATATTTCACAGTGTATATCCACCTGCAACCCACAATCTTTTTATCCTTTGGCCGCTCAACAATCTCCCATGTCTTATTTCTTTCTAATGCATTCATTTCTTCATTCATGGCTTGAATCCAGTTCTCATCCCTTAAGGCTTCTTGTACTGAAGTAGGGACTCTAACAGAATCAATGGCTGAAATAAAGCTTTGGTGCTGCACGGAAAGGTGTTTAGAAGACACAAACTGGGATATGGGATATTTTGCACAAGTTCTTTTTCCTTTTCTCAAGGCAATTGGTAATTCATCAGAATTATCTAAAGATCTGTGTAGAGAATCAGGAGTAGGAGTACTTACCTCTGGTTCGGGCAATTGGAGCTGCGTTTGGACCAAGTCGGGTTTTTGTCTTCGCTGATATTTGAGCCCAAAGAACTTGTCTTCAGGTGCTGCTGGTTCAGAGTTCTTGCTCTCATCAAGGGTAGTATCGTCCTCAGTAGTCAAGTCCTGCATAAGTGGAAAAAAGGATGACTCATTGAAGGACTCGGCTTCTAAACGACTCTCCCCCTGAAGCTGAGTACTAGTGTAGAAGGACACTGTTTCATGAAAGGTGACATCCATAGAGATATAGAAACGGCGACTTTGTGGGTGGTAGCATTTGTACCCCTTCTTATTAGGAGAATACCCTATGAAGATACACTTGACAGCTCGAGGGTCTAATTTTCCTCGAGGAGGACCATGAATATGAACAAAAGCGCAACATCCAAAGACTCGACTCTGAAGACTAGTCATAATGGGAACAGTAGGAAAGAAGGAATTCATAAGTTGGACAGGACTGACACCATTTAGAATGCGAGAGGGTAACCTGTTTATCAAGTAGGCAGCAGTCAAGACAGCCTCTCCCCAATAGGACTTTGGGACAGACATTTGGAATAGCAATGTTCTAGCAACTTCAAGGAGGTGACGGTTTTTCCTTTCCGCGACTCCATTTTGTTGTGGAGTATGTACACAAGTGAGCTCATGAATAATACCCTTATCTTTGAGAAATGTGGAGAAGCTTTGGTTCACATACTCCTTTCCATTATCTGAACGCAATCTTTTAATTCGTCTCCCAAATTGTGTGTGAACCATACTGTAAAAATTCTCAAACAATTGGAACACCTCTGATTTGTCTTTCATGAGAAATAGCCATGTAACCCTGGTACAGTCATCAATAAAGGAAACAAACCATTTTGCGCCGGTGATATTAATATTAGAAGCAGGACCCCATACATCAGAATGAATAAGATCAAATGGTTCACTACTTTTATTATTACTAGGATGAAACGTTGTGCGATGATGTTTAGCAAACTGACAAATATCACAGTGGAATGACTCAATAGACACTTTGTTAAACAAGTGAGGAAACAAAGACTGAATGACACTGAAAGGAGGATGCCCGAGACGCCTATGTTGAAGCCAAATTTGGGAATATTCAGATTCTGAACTTGTATGAAGGTTGGAGAAGAACACCTGCTGTTTGGTACTGTCCTTGTCTTCCTTGTGCTGTAGATAGTATAACCCGCCTTGTTCCTTAGCAACTCCAATCGTCCTCCCCGTGGCAAGATCCTGGAAAACACAATGGGAGTTGAAAAAGGTTACTGCACAATTTAAATCTTGAGTGAGTTTATGAATAGACACAAGGTTATTGGAAAGTTTGGGGACATGGAGTACATTATTCAATTGAAGAGAAGGTTGAAACTTAACATTACCACATCCGGTAACAGGAGTATGGGTCCCATTGGCTACAGTGATGTGATGTTTACCGGATAGAGGGGAGTAGGATGAGAAATAAGAAGGGTGAGGTGTCATATGATCAGTAGCACCAGAGTCAATGATCCAGAGATCTTCAGTACTAGAAGAATTAAAGGTTAAGAAGCTAAAATTCTTACCAGTCATAGTTAGAGAACAAGTGCCAGATGGCTTACTGAAGGAATCCATGAGTTGCCGCAAACGTTCCAATTCTGCCTTGCTAAGGGCTGGGATTTCTTCTTTAGTTTGTGACACTGGTGGATCTTCATTGGCAAGCTCAGAGTCAGAGGTTGCTTGATTGGCACGTCTTTGTGAGATACCCTTGAATCCTCCAATGCGTCCAAGGACCTTATCCTTCCCATGAAGTTTAAAGCAGGTCTCCTTAGTGTGGCCGGACTTCTTACAATAGGTGCACCAGCGCTCCTCTCGGTTAGACTTCATGGAAGGCTTCCCGAAAGACCCCTTTTCGGAGACTAAGGCTGATCCTTCAGTGGGTTTATCTTCTAGCATTACTGCCCTGCGACTCTCTTCACCACGAACAGAGTAAAACACTTCTGAGAGGGAAGGAAGCTTCTCTTTCCCCAAAATCTGAACTCGGATGGGATCGAATTCAGGGTTCAGGCCAGAGAGGAACTTAAAGATCCTTGCTTTCTCGATAAATTTTGTCAGAATGGCAGTATCTTCGTTGCATTTCATTGCTAGATCCTGGTACTGATCTAAATCCACAAACCATTTAGAATCCCATAATATTCAGTCACGGACAGAGCTCCCTGCTTAGTGTTGAATATTTGATTCTCCAACTCATAACAGGCTGAGATGTCCTTCCTTTTTGAGTAAGTTTGTTGCAAATTTTCCCAAATCTCCTTGGCAGTGGAGAAGAACATACAGTTTCGACTAATTTCAGGAAGCATCGAGTGCCATAGCCATGTCATGATGAGAGAGTCTTCATCATCCCAGACTTCATACTGCGGGTCATCCCTTTTTGGGGCTTTTCCTTCAATGTGGCTTAACTTCTTTCTTCCCTTCAAGGTTCTGTGAACAAGCTGTGACCACTGTAGATAATTGCGACCATCAAGTCGGTAAGATCCCTGTAAAACAGGAAGGTCATTAGGACCTAGTGCTTGAGCAGAGACGAGGTTCTCGTTAGCCATTAACGATCAGACGAAAGCAAGGAAGGTAAGATGTATGAACCAGCAGCCAAACGGTTCTGTTTTGTGGTCACCAATCACTAGAACAGAACCAGGAAGGTCCGGCGACTCGTGTGGTGGCAGAGGCGTCGTGAACGGAGGTCGTTACAGTGGCGCGTGGGTTACACGCGCCGAATCGCGACGGCGTCTGCCGTGAGGCTGTTTCCGGTGACGTGGCTTCGGGTTCCGGCCGATCTCGACGGTGCGCTCCTGTTGGTGGTGACGTTGTTCAAAAACGATCACTCCAGTGCTAAAAAATAGCTGCTGCAGAGGTGAAGACATTACCGAACAAAACACGTTCTGTGATGAAGGCAGAACTAGGAGGAGAAACGTCTGTCTCAAGGCGCAATGAAGGCACCAAACACTAAGGGAATGCGATGAAGGCAATACCAGGGTAGTCCGCAATGAAGGCGGCTATGGTTTTAGTGCGGAAGCAGAGCCCCCAAGATCGGAGGCTCTGATACCAACTTGAAAAGAAAATTATAGAAGGAAGAATTTGAATAATTCTGTATCTTATTGATTGATCCAGACATGGGAGTTTTACACTGTATTTATAGGCTAATTCTGTCCTAATTATAGTAATTACAAGAGGATTATATCACAATAAAAACTGTACAAATCATAGCCAATCAAATCTGTCCTAATTGCAGAAACAAATCTGGTCTAATTATAATAATCAGAATCTGTCTTAATTATGGTAATCACAACATAAACAATGTAGCAGTTGCTTTTGTAACAATGAATATACATGATAACAACAGTATAGTTCTAAAACAAGTTGATCAAACACCAAGTTATTTAAACAAGGGGATGGATGAAAGACTGGACTAATCAACCAGCTAGTAAATTGAGGTTTTATGAACTCCATTACTAATTAAACTCATCAAATAATTGTTAAAATAATAATAATAAGAGGAAGTTCCTTCAATTGACAAGAGAATGAACACACGATCTGTATCGAAACCCACCCAAAAAAAGATACAGATAATATGAGCATGAAATATACCATCCAATCTTGGCGTTCAGAAAGTGATGCAGATTCAAATGAAAACTCAGAAGTAATATTCAATTCCTTTGCCAATTCAGGTGCATTTTTGAAAAGGAAAAGTAAAGAGTTGGAATCAACTACAGAAAAATCGTAAGTGGATTCCACAATCTGACTTGTGCCTGCAAACCATAGGGAAACACTTAGCAATTAATTAGAAAAGAGTAAATCAGAAAAGGACATTTAAGTACTAAAATGATGGTGGAAAAAGAAAACAAATAGAGGAACTCATATACACACATTATAGACACTAGATTAACCCCTCAGCATTTCAGAGGACAACAAGATGATTATAATAGCACACCACACTGTAATTTCTGCTGAACATTGCTAGGTGTCAATACCTGCAGTATGGAAAGTTTGCTGAAAAACAATCCTCTTAGGTGCAGACATGGCGTAAGGAAAGAACTGAGACGATAATGCCAAGGCAAACACACTAAGATGCAGCAGAAATTGCAAGATGGATGACCTGGCTAACCAATGACCACAAATGGGCAATAGAGGGCCCACGGACCAACCAGTTGCAACTCCAATTAATGCAGCCACAATAGCGTCAGGAACATAGTGCCCTGCAATTAGAAGTTAGGTTCAGCAGCAAGCATTTTCACAAGTGAAATTGCTAACTTTGTATTATTTTATAAAACAGGTTTATCTACATAATTGTTAAACAATGTGCTATAAATATAAAGAACACCTCAAGAAAGATAATCCAATATATATATCTCATTTGTTTTTAAGCAAGTATATTTCACACGTATTCATACAGATGTAAAATACATATATACACGTAGAAACGTGCAGAAATGCATGACAAAAAGTATCCGTCAATATTCAGCTATGCAATCAATCGGATTCCTGGGATGCAAAATAAAGTTCAGGAATAATGTGAAGGTGAAGTCACCAAGCCAATATAACAAGAAGAGATTTTCCTGGTAAATAATTTTCAGAAGCCTAATGATTCCAGCACTATGGTCTGATGATCATCATCAGAGGCCTTAAAAAAGGTTGTCTGTTATACATTAATTTGATAACTAGGATCATATAAATAGTTTTTTTTTTTTTTCAAGAATAAACTAACCATATGGTGGAGGAAGAGAACCCATCATGCCCATCTTCTCTATCAGAAACTGGGCAAGAAAGCCACCAAAATAAACAGCATAGGCAAGGCATGGAACCAGAGGTAATATGTAAAACACTGTTGACCTGGAGAGGAAAAAATTAAGTGAAAAATAGATTATTAAACATGAGTAGCAAATGTAAAAAGAAAGAAATATCACAACATATATATCAATGCTGAGAATACACAAGTCAAATCTATTGTTATGTGAAGGGAGCCAAAGGATACTTGTAAGACCAGAGATGAAGCAAGACATGAGAATTTATTTGTGCAGGAAAAGCAAACATGGTAGTTACAAATTTCATAAGCATTCACAACCAACCTGAGTGATTGGCGTCCAAAGGATTTGACCGATAAGCAAAAGGATATCCATGCAGGAAGCATGGATGCGGACATAAAAAAGGTCAGAAAACCTCCACTCAACCCAGCTACAAGATAAGCCTGCTTTCACTAAACTTGTTTAGCCATACAAAAACTCAAGAGAACACATTATATCATGATGTAAAGAGATCAAATTGTCTGGGTATATATTGAATCTACATACCAAAGTTAATATGGCATAGAACCCAAATGCTCCCCAGAACCTTGCTTCATCAGATAGTGCCTGCAATTTATGTGTCAGACAAAATGTTAAGTAGCTTGGACTTGCTTCACCAAGACAAAATGAAATCATTCAACAAAATTAAGTCCAGTCTCAGATAAAGCCACAAATATTATTTATAAAGACCATAAATGAAGGTAGATATGCACTTAAACACATAATAGTTGTTCAGGTAAGAAGTTCTTGAGGAACACAGGTGAAGATAAATAGAAGTTCAGAACAGGGGTTATGGAGAATTTGACTACTCAAACCTACTTACCACATAACTTTTCATGAAGCATAAGTATTCTTTATTATTAAACATGTCACTTCCATTAAGTTAATTATATAAGACAAGTAGAACAGTGTTTAGCATCCCTAAGGTAAAAAATAAAAAATAAATAAATAAAGAATAAAAAATCAAGAAAGCTCATGATTAGGACAAAATCTACAACAGAGTTTATAGGTTTACTGATGAATAACAATTTCTTATTTAAAAAAAAAAATGAAACTTTTATCACAGTTGACTTATTTCAATATGCTGGAATACCTCTTTTGATGTCTTGATAGTCGAAACGTCTTGAGAAAGAGGAAAGCATCTCCAGATAATTCTTGGAATTAAAAGACCAACAAGGGAGCAAGGTATAAACATCATGAAAGCCAAGTATGGATGAGCAAACCTGTGTTTACTCCACTATGTTAACACAAGAACACAGAAAATGCATGTAGGTACTTAAACTATTACACCTTAGATACTGATTCATACTCTACACGACTACACATATAAATGGTTGGCCATGATAAGGTATTCATGAAACTTTAGATTCTACAAGGCTATTATCAAATGCTTGGAGCAGCTCTTTCATTAACAAGATGGAGTCTCTTGTCCTCCCATCGTACAATTTGAATAATAAAGTGCTAGGACTAAGTACAAGAATCCAAAGGTTCCATAAGCTATCCCCACACCCATTTAAGTTTAAAGAACCTACCAACACATCGTCTGAGAAGAAAACAGCAATCTTAACAACGAAAACACAACAGGCACAACAATTGCCAATATAATCCCAACTGCATGGAACAGAAATCCTGCAAATCCAACAAATTTAAAAATGTCAATCAAAGTGCTAACATGTAATCATTTAAGTTCTCCTATATTAGAGATAAAAAAAAGTCTTCATAAGTGATCAACAAGGAGACTGGTGGGAATATATCTTATGAAGAAGAAATCAGTGGCAAACATTTACCTTTCATAAAATCACACAAAGTTGCTGACCAAGAATGCGACCTACCACTTGTAAAGGACATAACAAGGAAGAAGAAGATAGGAACAATGTGAAGAATTTTAGCTACCCTTCTAGAATAGAATATCTGAAATTCCATAATTTAAATATAAGAGAACAATAGAGCAAGATGGAACTATGCTGAAAATTATATTGCTAGGAGTATCAGCACATCATAAGTAATTGCTGGAACCTGCAAACTTCAATGCATACCATAAACCATGAGAGATAATCAAAGAAAACAGCCCGCTCATCATTGAATATATCACTTGAATTTGTTTGATATGTGTTTTGTAACTTGGAAGAATTAGTAAAAGCCTTGATTATGCTGAACAAATTCTCTCCGCGTGCTTGGATGCTTCCAGGTCTACAGACATAGTAATACATCAAATGCATGCTTGAGGGAAAAATAATGCAAAATTTCTTTTTATTTGATGATTGAATTAAAATAATGCAAAATTTTAATCAACTATCTTTACCAAAGAAAGTAGGTCAGATACATACATTAGTCTATCTACTGTATCATAGGAGGTATGGTAAAAGTAACCACCAAGGAGAAAGATAATGTCAAGCCCAGGAATATTCCCGTAGTCTTGGGAAAATATTCGGTAATCTGTATCCCCAGGGACAACAGGAAAAACGTCCTGCATGTTAAAATAGAAAACTCATGTTTGAATTGGCAAGTACAAAAAGGAAAAAATTGCTAAACAACATGGTAGAGTATTAAACAGATATAGGGATGTAAAAAGAGAAAGATAAAACCTGAGCTGCACTATTAGCCATAGGGTATATTGCTGCTTCTGCATATACATTAGAAGGCCAAGAACTGGGTCCAGACTGGCAAACTAAATCTGTTATTTTTTTTTTGAAAAAAAAAATTATTCAATGAAAATTGTCCCACATAGCACATATATCATAAGTTCATGGACAGAAACATTGAAGACGTAGCTAGTTATCCTACTAATCTCAACAGAAATTTTGCATCATATTTACCAGGTCCTCCAGTCCCAGATGCCTCTACATTTATAAAAGCTCCTATTGTGTCACGCCATTTATGTGTCTTCATGAACCCATGCGAACCCTTAGACATCAAAAGTACATAACACCTCATGAACTTCAACATGTAGAATCCAATCACAAATAAGCATTCATCTTCTATAGGCAATACTGTTCATCATAGGAAAGGTGAATAGAAAAAAGAGGAGTGGAGGGGGGTGAGGGGGAGGAAAGGAAGACTATATGTGGTCTACTAATTAATCAAAACACAACATTTGGAAACGAATATGATGTAAACTAATAAATAATTCATCTGAGATAATTATTAAAGATCTGTAACCTTCTATAAAACATCTGTGATACACAAATCAGTTTCCATTCAGCAGCCAAAATATCTTTCTGAAACATTTTAAATTTCCAATTAGCAAAGGTCTGGTTATATTTAACTGTTCACAGATCATCACTCTTATAGGATAAAGCATAATGTGAAAGTCGTGTTACAAAGTCATCAACATTTAACTCTTAAATATCATATACAAGATTGCACATCTCTAGAGTCACAAGACAAAATTAACATATTATACAAATCTCAAAATAATAAAAAGAATGATGATCATATGTGATCTCAGCTTCAAATGTTTATCAATAAGACATCCTACCAACATGAAAAGTTCCTCAGCACCATTAAAAAGAAAAATAACAGGGCGGTGGGGAGCCCAACCAGAGTCCACGATTAGTCTTGCAATTTCCAGCATTGATGCTGAAAGGGGGGAAATTGGATCAACATTAAGATTTATTATGTTCAAAGTATAATCTTTCAAATTCAGAGAAGACTTCAAATATAGTCACTACCCACCAACACATGAACCACAATCACCAGCTCCAGGGGAACCAAGGGGACTATCAAAATGTCCATTCACTAAAACTGATGGATCAGTATCTTTTGAATCTACAGACGATATTCTGTAGTAAAATAGAAATGAAATCCATGTCAACATTCCTTAAACCAAGACAGATACAACACTACTTTGTTTTGTTTACATGCAATACAGAAAATATGTACAGCAATTTATGGTATGATAATGATTCATTGTAGGCTCTATAAAATGATCTGTTCTCTAATAAATGATTGAATCCAAATGTCCACTTTCAGAGACCTTTAGATTTCATATCATTGTCTACTAATGAGAAGGCCCCCTTTTTTTCACTTTGTTGTTGTCCATTCTTCTAACAACAACTAATAATGCTTCCAAGTTCCAATATACCTTCTTAGTTTGTATTGAGAATGCCATGTTAGCTTCCACCCTATCTCCACTTCCACTCTGAAGTAGAGAAAAGGCTTCACTTTCTAGTGAAAAACTCATGAGTTTAAAATTATTTTTACTGAAAGGGACAATAACATTCGCAAAACCAAAACATAAAAAATGCAAACAGAAAGATGAAAATATTGCATCAAAACAACACTGTTTTTATCACAAGAAGAATAAATTCAGATTACCCCTGTACTTCAAGCTATTTTCACATTTCATACATGAAGTCCTTTTTTTAATGCAAACTACTCTCTGAATTCTGAACATTAATTAACAATGACACTGTTAGACAATTGTTAGATTCTAACATTGAGATTATACCTGATTCACATATGACCCCATTTAAGGCTCTTATAGTTGACTACAATGCTACATTGTGGCAAAAGGGTGAAAAAGGGGTCATGTCCAAGTCAGGTGCAATCCCACTGATAAAATCTAACACTCGTCCAAGAAGTTTCAACATTAACTGATATAATTTTTTAAAAAAAAAAATGAACTTCATATATGAAATGTGAAAACCAATTCAATCACAAGGGGGTGTAATCTATTACACGAATAACTGAGGTCAATTTGCTAATCACTAAATCCCAATACATAAAACTGAGTCCAATACAAATGACTGTATTCAGTGCCAAGTTACCTCATAATAATATTAGTATGATTTCGGTATCCCAGAGCTACGTTGAAGCCTAAAAAGAGCATATTGAAGGAGCCACTTACTCTAGTCTCTTCAATCTCAATTCTGCAAGCAAAAAGTCGGAGATAAAACAAGCAGCCAGTTAATGAAAAAGAAAGGTACATGTATCTAGTGTGTTAAAATTTACAAGTTGAGTCTGAAAATGTGTTTACTGTTTATATTAAATAAACTTTCAAAAAATGATTAACAAAATGGCAAAAGAGAATAGGAAAGGGGTGAATGACATATAATAATCATAAAATAAAATTCCAAAATCTGAACATCAAAAAAAAAAAAAAAAAAAAGTCACAACCTGATATTGGAGCTAGCTCGCGCCTTTATTTCTTCCAACTGACCTACAATATATTGAGTTGCTTTTTTTAACCCAGGTCGTCCTTCCTATCAATAAATGAACCCGTAAAAAAAAAAGTCAGCATTCATGTAATGAAGTGAAAACTTATATCACTTATAAGAAACATGTCAAAACAAACAGATTCTATTTCTATATCTAATATCTCACATCCTACACTGTTCTAACCATTCCAAAGCGATTCATGTCACATCTAAAAAAAAATTGCCTATTTCTCAACATGAGATTTAAACGAAGCAAGTGCAATCAAATTTCAAGTATCCAAATTCAAAAAAAGAAAAGTAGAAATTCTTTTTTTTTTCTCACTTGACGACCATCGATCTCTTGGGCCAACATTCGAACGTGTTGGACGGTTCTGGCTTCGGAGAACCGATCGAGTGGGGCATCGGTTCCGAGCGGGTTGATGAACTTCATGTTGACGACGGAGTAGGTGAGCATGGAAAAGAGGCCGTACATGACCGCCACCAGGAACAGGAACTTGAAACCCGACATATCCTCGGAGGACCCGAACCCGAGAGCCATGTCTCGGAAACTCAACGCAGACTGAAGAAAACAAGAAGAGGAAAAATCGAAGTATGAGTCTGCTTTGTTTGCGTGCGCGTAGTTTATTTATAGTTTACTTGACGCACACGGGTGTGGAGTTGAGTTGTTGAATGATGGAGTTATTGGAGTGCCTCCTTTTGCTGTTTTTGTCGCTCGAGTGCGTGTGACAGTAACAGCGGCAGTCCCAAAACGCAACAGCATCCAAGAGGGAACATAACACATTTGTTTGGCGACTTGCGTTGTGCATTCAAATTTGGGACATTTGATGCTGTAGCTCTCTTGGTCGATTTGGGCTACGTTGTTTCCCTTCTTAGGCCTTGAAAATGATGTCCTTAAATGGGCTTTGGGCCTACTAGGTAACTAAGGAAAAGAAACTTGGCAATTGTAATCATCACCAGATGCGAGGTCATTGGAATGTCGCAATTCACGACCGAAAAACGGGGTTATACCCACATTAAAAAAACCAATTGTGATCCGGGGACATATTTTTTGCAATACAGTATACGACGCATATTAAAAAAGTGAGCAAAATGATAAAAATACTTGATAATAGATCCTACATAATCATTGTTACTTTTGTTCAACTTTTTTTTTATCCAAAAACCTTCCAACGTATTGTTGAAAAACGCTGATAAATGCTAGTAAGTTTTATATATATATATATATTTATATATATATATATATATATATATATATATATATATATATATATATACACACACAAAATTTACCTGTGTCTTAAATAAGACGTTGGTAAGTTTGCATATATACAAAATGTACAACTTACCAACGTGTTTCAATAATATACTGGTAAGTTTTGGATTAAAAAAATTGAACAAAAATAACAATAATTATGTGAGATATATCATTTAAGTATTTTCATCGTTTTATTCACTTTTTTTGAATACGTTACGTACTGCGTCGCAAAAAATACGCCCCTCAATTATTTTTCTAAAAAGAGAGAGGTGTCTTAGGTGCACTTCGAACGAGGAGGTGCATCGTAAATTGGTGTTTAACCATATTTACAAAGTATAACTAAATGCATCCAAATGTATAACAAATGTATTTAACTATATTTCTTTAAAAATATTTCTAAATGATGATGTATTTAGCCATATTTTTAAATTAGGTTAAATGCCGATGTAGGATACACCAAAACTTACCTAGTCACCGTAGCATCCGCCTAAAAAGAAAAGGATAAGATGTTGTGAATGGATAATGTTTATTGTTTCAGTAAAATTATAAATATTTTATCCTAAACGATTGCATATTATGACTAGAGTAACGTTAATAAGTTACACCTTTAAATTTTCAAAATAATTATCTTTTTTCATCTATTATGTATAAAGTTTAAAATACTTTTTAGAGTATACTTACAAGTTATGAGAGAATGGGATGTAAAGAGAAAAAAGCAGATTTAGACTCCATTTGAATGGTAAAAAAATGGATCAAAAGGAGTCGAGTGAAAAGAAAAGAAATAAAAAGTGATATTTTCTCTCATTTATACCTATAAAAAAACTAGAAAGAAAATACCATTCATGGGCCCCACCAAGAAATTTTCTTCGCTTTAGCATGAAAGAGTGGCGCCATTTTTCCCATTTTGACCTTTATCATGTCAGTGACAAATAAAAACTATCAACACTAAAATTGTGATAAGTGGGCCAATTGGCTGAGGGAGTTTTATTTCAAATATTTATTATAAAATATATTTATTTATATGATAAAATTTATAAAAAAAATACATTTCATTATGAAAAAAATAATAAAATAAAATGATATGTTTATATTTTTATTATACAACATATATAATTTTATTTAAAAGATATTTATATTTATTGAGGATATATATATATATATATATATATCATTTTATATAATACAAAATTTTTCTTTTTCTCATTTTCTCTACATCTAAATAAATATATATTTTTTTATTTTCTTTTTTTATTATTATTTTTCTACTCATTTTCTTTTATTATCCAAACAAAGCACTAGAGACTTTAGCCTACCTCTATTTGGGAATGCAAAATGTAAAATAATAGATAAGGGAAAGAAAATAGAGGATTTATAATATATTTTTATAATTTTATTTTTTATTAAAATAATTGAATATAATTAATGTGTTTTAAATAATATTAATTTTGAAAACTTTAAAATAGAGATTAATTTTGATACATTGATAATGTAAAATATTTTTACATAATCAACTAATTATATCTTTCTATTTATATAACCATTTAAGTAATAGGTGTAAGATTTAACTATATTTGTTAATGTGGCAAAATATGATTAAATGACAGTATAAACAAATTTTATAATGTCAGTATATCAAAATTAAATTTTTAAAAATATATTATACATTTTATAGATTTAAAAAATATATTATTTTCAAAAAATAATTTCTCACTCCAATTTTTTTTTATAAAATTGTTTCCATCCAAAACCCCCCGTTTTATGGTTTTAACAAATTGGGAGGTTTGTCGAGATTTGAATTTAATTTACTATTTTATTCCTAATAAAATATTAAAATACCATTTTTACCAATTCATTCTAATTTTATTTTATCTTTTCATTAAAAATTATATTTCTCTCCTAATTTTTTATCAACTTTTATTGAAATTTGTCCTCTCTTGAGAAATTATTTTTATAAACAAAATATCTTTTAAATTTACAAAATATATAATATTTTCTAAATTTTTTAAAATTAATATTAATATAAAACATATTAACTATATATACTCAATTATTTTAGCAAATGGTAAAATTATAAAAATACATTATAAGCCATTGTTTCCTTTCCCTTATCAATTTTAAACTCGTGAACGAAAGCACTTAAAATCCTCTAAACCCCTTCCTTTCCTTACTCTTCGTTTTCCTTTGATATCTTTCTTTTTTTATTTTTCCTCATAACTTGCAAACACATCGTAAAAACCAAAAAAGCTTATTAATCAATGATTTTTACCATAAGTGTAAGGTGCCTACAATTTAAATATTACTAAATATAGTATCAACAACTAACAACTAATAAAACAAGTAATTATAAAGAATTTAATTTTAATATATTGTTATATTTTAAAAATATTTTATATAAATATTCAATTATATATTACTAGATCAATAAAAATCTACTAACTCTAATAATCTTGACTCATTATAAGAAAAGTTAATCTACGTGTCATTTTCTCATGAGTTTGCCACTAATTTATAATTTTTTTATTTATTAAAAATTTAAATAAGTTCATGAATTAATTAGCAGTAATATATTAGCTTGATACTCTCCTCTAATTAATCTCCTTAAATGATTATAAACTATTTATTTCTGCTTTTAATTATAATATTTTATTCTTTTTTAATCTGATATTATCAATTTATTTATTGTTAATTTCAATAAAGTAATTGAGTGAAATGCTAAAGGATGATAATCATGATTAATGAAACTCTTGGCTGCATGATTTTTGCTAATTGCAAATCACACTAACTGCATGATTTTCAATCACTCTTCCATTCCATGATTTTTGCTAGCCTATTATCTTGAAATGTTGAAAGTGATTGCACTTATATTAGTCATTGAACGTTAATTGTTGTACATGATTTTGTGCAGAAGATTCGGTACCATGCACAGCCACAGGTTGTAAGGAACATTCAGTATTGCCCATGGCTACTTCTTCTGCTTCAGTAATTTTTTTTTTTCCATCTCCACATGTTTCTAATCATTTCTCTTTTTCATATTTGTTGCAAAAAATTTAAGTGTTCTAATATTTACATCTTTGTTTTTAGGTTTTAATGGATGTTGTCATAGACCATATTGCACAAATAAATCCTGCAAAAGAGTCATGGTGTCTTCATGTCTGGATTGTTCGATTGTGGAATATCCCTAGCTTTGGATATAAGTTATTCAAATAACTTTTTTTTTCTTTTATTGTTCTTTTAGAGGAGTTATTTTAGTATATTTTTGTATTTTTTTTTTTTTTGCATGTTCTGTGACTGCTATAACACCAAGAAGTTCTGGAGTTTGAAAATGGTTAGTTTCTTCACAAAATCTTTTATTTATCCTTTCTTATGCCCTTATATTTTTTTTCATTTCTCCTTTGATCTTATATTATTCTAGCATTCCAATCTTTTTCTGGTCTCATTTATTTTTTCTTACATAACTCTTATAGACAAAACCCCCAAACTCGTCCCTCTTAAATTTCGCGTCGGACAAATTGGTTTCTCTAGAACAAAAAAGCTTCCTATGGTCCCTAACAATTAAAAAAGTCAAACAAGTTAGTCCCTCTGTCAAATCTCTCTATTACAAACGCTGATGTGGCAGTTAAAACACTAACTTGGTCCTTTAGATCGCTGACGTAGTCTGTTTTATGCCACGTCAGCAAAAAAAAGGACAAATTAGTCCTTTGAGAATTTTGAAAAATTCAATTTGGCCTCTATCATCATCTTCCTCCTTCTCAAACCCCAAAACCCAAATCTCATCTTCCTATTATTAGTTTCACCTTGCTTTTTCTCCTTTTTCTTCTTTATCATCATTTACCCTAGCAACTTACCTATTATCTCATATTCTTCTCTCTTTTACTCTCACATTACTTTTATTCTTCACCCCATTTGCTCAAGCAGCATTTCCTCTCTACTAAAACATAACTTAGCAAATTGCCATCACAGACTACTACCATGAGCATCACAAAAAAAATTACAACAAATTCATAAGACAACACCATAAATTTGATAAAACAACTTAGAACT